>CM061065.1:209364408-210722284 GCA_030762895.1 Sophora flavescens | reverse complement strand
ATCATCCTAGTCTGATTTAGCAGTAATCAACAGATATGGCTTCTATATATTGTCCGTTTCTATTTAAATTTTAAAGTTGTCGTCTTGTTAGTTTAGAGATGGACATGTTTCATTGTGCAATCATGTTGAGCTTAAATTGCTCTTACATTCTTATGCAGCTGCTGGTTTGGGAACCTATGTAGAAGCACTTGTGCGAAAACATGACACTGAATTCAATGTATGTTGTTATGATCCTTTTAACTTTTATTTATTTCCTTTTCTCCTTCCTATAGTTAGCTAATTATATCCAAGCATCAACATGAGACATTTGGAAGCAAATTTTTTGAATTCTTGTATAAGCTTATCATTGATCACTTTTAAGTCTATTTTATACCCCATTTGGCCATGTTATTGTCCAATGTAAAAATGCTTTGAAGTAAGAAAAAGCACATTCTGGTGCTTTTGGTTACTGGCCAACCCTGTTAGAAGAAATTAAATTTTCAATACAGGGTGCTGTGTTTTGATCAAGTATGTAGTGTTCCATGCTTGTTTCTACAGTCTTGTTGTAATCCCATTTTCAATAAAAAGTAGTATTTAGTTGTGGCAAGCTGTATTTGTGTTGTGCTTTGTTGTTCAAGTTTTAATGTTTTAATATTAAGAAGTTTACGAAGATCAACTAGTCAGATTCTATGACAATAATATGGTAGTTGTGTTCAATACTTCGCAGGTGGTTGTAACTCAGATGAATGGTTCACATCATCCAACTGAATCTATTCATGTACTTCATGTTGGAAAGATGAGGATGAAACTCTGTAAAGGAAAGGCAACAATTACCAAAGAATACTATTCAAGTTCAATGCAGGTATTTCAAATTGTCGATGCTGTTTAATTCTAGATGATTCTTGGTAACACTTGAAAATAAATTTTCATGTTCTATCATTCTTTGGTTTTGTAGTTTTACTAAATAAGGAAAGGAACTACATTTGTAATTATGATAATTGATAAGTGAAGTTTTAACCTCTTTCTTGAAGTTTAGCATTATGTGTTGTTTTATAACTTGTGGATTGAAGCCGTTTTTATGTGCATGAAAAGCCTTAGTTTTTGTGTTCAAAAGTGCGATATTTTCCTTCTCTCATCTCTTGTTTTCTTTAGCTTTGTGGAGTTCGAGGAGGTGGAAATGCTGCGGCTCAGGCACTATTTTGGCAGCCAAAGCAAGGGCAATCTTTTGTATTAGCTTTTGAATCGGAGCGAGAAAGGAATGCAGCCATCATGCTTGCAAGGCGGTTTGCATTTGACTGTAATGTAAGTCTTTCTGAACATTTTATAGGTTTATGATGAATAGTTTAATTTTGATGCAAAAAAATTACATACTCGCATCCAATGTCATATTGCCACATCATTTAAACTCGTTAAATAATATGGCAACACATCACTGGATAAAAGTATGTGCATAAAAATTAAATTCTATGCTGAAACTTGTATTTATTAGAAGTTGAGAATTCATTTACTCTTTTACGTGCTATATTTTTTCCCTAAGTGGTCTCCATTGCTAAATTGCAAATGTATATATAATGGCAGATAATGCTTGCTGGACCAGACGACAGAGCTCCTTTAGGGACATGATGAGCCTCCTTAAATCTTATTCCCACTTCCCTGTAATTATCTGAGTTTTTTTCTACCTTGTATTATATGTAACAGTAAAATATGCCTTGTTATTGTGGTAATTGGTTATGATTCATACCTTGAGGTCTGAATCCCTTTATGTAATTTTGTTTCATCAACACCAAGGCATTTTTTTAGTTTGCCTTTTGTGAGTGAAAGTTGGCAAGTTTGAGAGGTTAATTATAGAATTAGTGGCAGTCATGTCAAGTGTTTGAAGTGCTAATTAGTTGTATTTGATTAAGATATAGTTACTGTGAAATTCTCATTGCATTTGTGTATGGACACTAGCCTCGTGGACATGAAACATGTGAATCCTCCTCACTATGTAATATTCTAGTGCCACATTTACCTCGTTAAAGAATCCAATGCAGTGTTCAAGATACTATGTAGTATATATAAAACAGTTTTAGCCCAATGCCTCACTTGCCACCATTACAATCTATATGATTTTAGAAATATGTTAATTGCATTTCACTTGCACTCATAATTTTGATGGAATCAAAATGTTGGTGTTAAAAAATATGGTAGGCCTAGTTGTAATCAACTAATGAAAAGTATGCAAATATCAAGTAATACGTCTATAGGCCTTATATTTTTTTAGGTAATGTTTTTTTTTTTTGTTTTGTTAATGGTCTATATGCCTTATATTTAATAATTATTAGTGTTGAAGCTGTTATAAGTGAGGTAAGACTCAATGTACTGATTTAATGAATACAATTATTTTTATAAAAATACAGTTTATTACTTTTCAAACCGCCGTTTCCACACAAAAATTTAACCAAAAACATAATCCCTCAAGAAATGCCCAAAGGGCACTTACAGAACTGCAATCCAGAATAGTAAACAATTCATATCTTGTAAGAGGCCAATTTTATGCAGTATTCTCATTCGACTAAAATTTCTACTAGCTACCAATCACTCGTCTGCATCAAGAACAGTGGTACAGAAACAAAAATCTTCACATGTAAACAACCATTATTCCCATTTATTTTAATGAAACCTTGGTTGTTTTTTATATTATAAAAAAGAGAGTATTAGAATAAAAAGTGATTATTCACGGTGAAAGTTGACTGTAATCCGGACGAATTTTATTTCGAATATTGGAGTCATCATTCTAACTACCACTCTTATAATTTTATCTTATCTAAGTACCAAACCTAAAGATTAATATCGTAACTTTGTATGGAGAAATGATATTTTCACAATCAAATTGGACAACAATATAAGACACTATATGTATGAGAATGTTTTGACGAATGAACTAGAGGAAAATAGAGTATAAAATATTATTAATTTTCTTTTTGAAATGATAAAATATTATTTTAAGAGCTCCATCGTATAAATGAACGGTGTTAGACAACTTTTGATTTTCCAAAACTCCCTTATATGTGTATATGGGACATACATTCAAAAGACAAAATCAAGGATGTTAGATAAGTTATTTGTCCATGTAACCATGTTTAATATTCTTCCTGTTGTGATTTTGTAGTAAAGTGAGTGGTCGGTGTCAGTCCCTTCCAATTTTCCCAAAATGGATTCGCTCCTGCTGACCTTCCCGTCCATCGCCTCTACAGCAAGATCCAACTGTTGGTGTAATGCCTAGGGCTCGGACCCAACTGATGCATCCTGCCGCTGGAGCCGATCCGAGTCCCCAATTTTCCATCCTTAAACGATGTGGGTCAGTCACGTGTTTGTTCTTTCCGCGTGGTCGGTGGGATCAATCATGTGACACACACACGACGCGCCTCGTGTAGTAAAACTATTTGGAACCTCCATCAACGGCTACCAGCGCTTATGTATTTTGTGGCAGATTTCTGAACCTTGATACAATTGGAGCTTTCTATGTTTTTGATTTTTGACTTTTTTCCCCTACAAAATCTTCATCTCCCTCTTCTTTTGCTTCCTTATTGCTATTGCTAGTGTTTTGTTGACTTGATCAAAATACACACTCATACTCTCTCCGATCACTGATCTCATCTCAGGTACTTCTCTTCTCTATTCTCTCTCTCATGTTTCCACTTCATTCCCAATATCTTTCTGTTATGTAATCACCATTGGGCCAATTTGGCATTGCTTCATTTTAGATTTTTGAGGTTTTTTTTTGATAAGCTAGATTTTTGGGGGTTGATACATGGCATCTTATAATCTGCTCAATTGATTAAGCATTGATCTGATCATTCTTTGTCTTCCTTTTTTTATTACTGGGAAACCCATTGTCAAAAGGTAATTACATGAAAAAAAAAATTTATTTTCTAGTGCTACCCTGATATGGGATCATAAGTTTTGCTGCAATGTTTGGAGACTGGTGATCTAAAGTTTGTATTTTGAATAATTAGTTTGCATATAGTGCTAATGAATGGGATCCAGACTGTTTCCTTTTGCAAATAATTAATCATAGATTTAACTTGTAACTTTGTTTGCCTTTGAATTTGATTTGTTGCAAGTGGATCTTGCCTGAAGCTAATCGAGTGGTGGCTGGGCTAATGCATGTGATCCACTTTGTTGTACTGTTTCTTTTTGCAAATATTTGACTTTGATTTGTTGTGTGATTGCTTTGGATCTTGACCAAGCTAATTGCATTTACCATCACCGATTTAGATATGTCGACATCTGATAAGCCAGAAGTAGTGGAAAGGGGTACTAAGGATGAAAAGCACAAGGAAGATGATAAAGAGGATGGGAAGGGTGGATTTATTGAGAAGGTGAAGGATTTCATTCATGACATTGGTGAGAAGATTGAGGAAGCTATTGGGTTTGGGAAGCCAACTGCAGATGTTACCGGGATACACATTCCATTGATTAATCTCCACAAGGCAGACCTTGTTGTTGATGTCCTCATAAAGAACCCGAACCCAGTGCCAATCCCTTTGATTGACATAAACTACTTGGTTGAGAGTGATGGAAGGAAACTAGTATCTGGATTGATACCAGATGCAGGTACCATCCATGCACGTGGAGAGCAGACTGTGAAGATTCCTCTTACTTTGGTTTATGATGACATCAAGGAAACATATGATGATATTAAGCCTGGCAGCATCATTCCTTATAGGGTGAAGGTTGATCTCATTGTTGATGTTCCTGTCTTGGGAAGGCTGACTCTACCTATGGAGAAAACTGGAGAAATCCCCATACCATACAAGCCTGATGTCGATCTTGATAAGATTAATTTTGAAAGGTTCTCTTTTGAAGAGACAATTGCAAATCTTCATTTAAAATTGGAGAACAAGAATGATTTCGACCTGGGTCTCAATGCGCTCGATTATGAGGTCTGGCTTGGTGATGTTAGCATTGGAGGTGCGGAACTCACCAAATCTGCAAAACTTGAGAAAAGTGGGATTAGTTACATTGATATTCCAATTACCTTCAGGCCCAAGGATTTTGGATCTGCACTTTGGGACATGATTAGAGGAAAGGGTACAGGTTACACCTTTAGAGGACATATTGATGTTGACACTCCCTTTGGAAAAATGAACTTGCCCATCAGCAAAGAAGGTGGCACTACCCGTCTTAAGAAGAAGAAGGAAGATGGTGGTGATGACGATGATGATGATGAGGTTTGTTAACTTACATGTTCGTTGTTTCCTGTCTATGTTTTGCATGTTCTCCAAAAAAGTTGCAAGTCTTTTAGCTCTGAACTGGTATGCATGTGTGATCAGTATCCTTTAATCGTAAATAACAAAATGTCATCTTTCTTATCTGTTTTTGTGCATGCATATGCATGTTTATGTATTGCCAGTGCAAATGTATCATCATACAGGCAATGGTATTGTTGATTGATGGTACTGGAATTTTCTTTTGGGAGACAGATTTAACTGGTCAAATTTTGATGGTATCAGAATGTAAATGTAACATGTCATGTCCTAATCCTATTAAGTATTAGCAGCTTTCAATGTTGTAAATTATAATGCACTCGCTATAATTTGCATTTGTGCCTGAGAGTAGAGTTTTTAAAATCTGGTGGCAATATCTTAATCTATGTCGGACTCCATGATCTGAGCAGAACTTTACATACCAACACAAGCTGTTCCATGTAGAAATTGAGTATGACACTATGACTACATTACTCTGTGTGACGGCCTTGAATATTGTCCGACAGATTTTCAATATCGTAGAGATGTGCCAGAAACAAGTCTTGTAAAATTTTACCTCTGCTCAATTGGAAAGCTGAGAATAGATTCAGTTAACAATTATTCATAAAATTTCTATCAAGAAAATATTAAAAATAAATAAAATACAGATATTGTTGTCTGTAATCAGGCTGCTTACCAAAACTCACTCTTGGTAATATAGCTAAGCAGGTCGATAATCTTTTCTCTATATCTTATTTGGTATATTTGCTTGTGTTGTAACTTTCGTCTTTAATCTTTTTCTCTGCAGGATTGAAGAAGAATTGTTGCAAGTTATTAGTAGCTGGTATTGTTATTTGCAGAGTATGCCCATTAGAATGTTAATAAAAGGACTTGAAATTAAAGGCATTACTTCTGAGTTGTGATGGCCATTTATGTATCTTGAGTGATCAAGTTGACATTCAAATTATGTGGTATTATCAGTGTTTTTTGTGAACATATGCCCGCGAGTGGGCATGTTCTCTTTCTCTTGAAGCCATGTTCTTTTTATGATCATAACAATCTAATGCTACCTTTTGGAGAGATAATGATCATTTGCTAATGTTATCAGTTTTAAATTTATTTGGCTAGAAATTTGTGTCTTATTTTTTTGTTTGTGGTGTTTGAATGGTTTGCTTTGTCATTTTGGAATTATGTCTTCTTTTGAGGGATCTGTGTAGTTTTCATTAGAGGGTTGCCTCTGCCAGGTTTAACCGTATAAGTAGTTCGCTTCAGCCATTCTCCTAAACTTAGTCTTTCACTTGTAAACAAAGCAACATAAATGAGGTTTTATTATCTGTTTTTCTTTCTTCGTTTTTCTTTTTTTGATTTTCATTAAACAGTTTTGTTGAGAAGTTAAAAGTATGCACATACCAACTAACATGTCACTCGAGAATTTTTGTAAGACCCCTATCCTGATCCCTGTATTAAAGCAAGAAAATGAAAATGTTATTATTTGCATTTGCGTGGTTTGAGTTGCTATATTTAGTATTTACTGAGGTATAATGACTTCTCAGAGTTTCGACCATATTAGGTTTTCTCATTGACTCGCAACTACTGTTCTGTAGGAGTGTTTAGGCAGCGTTTGATATAAGTTTTAAAAAAGTATTTTTGGGAATGTTGGCATGAGAATAAAGTTTTCTCATGTTTGTTACAAGTTTTAAAAATTTATTCCCGCATAAAAGATTTCCGGGAATAAAATTAGTGAATGATAGTTATAAACTCGGGAAAACTCTATTCCCATATGTGAAGGTGGAAAAACTTTATTCCCTAGAATCACATTCCCAGGAATGTAGTTTGTCTGGGAATAAAATATTTCAGATACCAAATGCTACCCAGTGTCACTCATATTCAATTAATTTTTTTATTAAACGAGTTAATTTGAACCATTAGATTAAAATGAAATCAAAATCCATTTAATAAAAAATGAAATAAGAGTGGCGACAAATACTCTCTTATTTTACCAAATTGTTAGTATATTGGTTAAAAAAAATTTGCTAGTATATTTGGTATTTAATCTTCCTTTATGTTTGGTTTTGCATGTTTACAACGAAAATTAGTCATGACAAAATGTTTGTTATTTTTATTATTAATTATAAAAATTTCATGTTATTTTTATTTTGTTTCTTGTATTTAAGGATTTGTAATTGTTTAGGAAAATAGTGATGCAAATCTTTGAATGCCAAAAAAATGAAAACACGATAATATTTTTACATTTATTAACAAAAATAGAAAATATTTTTGCAAACTAAATAGGCCCTCACAAAAACATCATTTATTTTTTAAAAAATATTAGGCATGGGAAAAATTTTTGTATTCTATTTTGTTTAACTATTTTTTCACATATTTTCATTTCAAAGGTGGTAGTTAGAAAAAATACTCTCAACACGATAACATCAATAAATTTACCCTGATATTACAATTAAAGTTTGCTTGGTGTTGCAATAATTATCGTATAGATCAAATTAATTTTTGTATAGACTAATTTATATTTTATTTGGCCTAAATTCGATTTACCTTTTGATTTGTTTTATGAGGTGTTTGCAAACATTTTAGATTTGAGACTATTTGTGGTTTGGATTGATATCATTATTTTATGGGAATTGCTATTCAAACCTTATTTTTTACTTCCCACATCTCTCCCATCTTTTTTTCTAAAAAAAAAACATATTTCTAAAAATATTTCTCTCTTTCATTTTTTTTCCATCTCACACAATGTACTTATTAGCATTTTATACACCTCCCTTACCATTGGCATCTTCACTCCACCCATTCTGAAAGTCCACACGTTCGTTGTTATTGTCATTGTTGGAAGAGTACTTCTCACTCATGAGGTTTATTTCGACACAGAGTTGTTTAGATTTGTTACTTTTCGGAAATCAAATTCCAGAACTTATGAATTTTCATGTTGTAACCAAAATTCCGGAACGTGAGAAACAATATTTGATTTTTGCCGAACTTTAGTTTCCAGAATTGAAAAATGGCATTCCGGACTTGAGATTCCCTAATATGTGACACCCGGGGCAGACGAGGGTGGGGAGTGGTCGCCGGTGCAAGAAGGCACGAACAAGGAGCAGCTCCTGGCAGGCTTCTAGGCGGAGGGACACATGAATGAACCGATTACACACCGGAATGAGAGGGGTCTTGAGATTGTGTAGGTATGGGACTATACAGTTGACGATGAATTATATGAATTGATTGGTACTACCTATACCAACATGATGCATCTTCTTTTGGGAATCCCATCACTTAAGAACTCCACAGTTAATCGTGCTTGACTTGGAGCAATTATGGGATGTGTGACCTCCTAGGAAGTTTTCCCAGGAAGCATGTGAGTGAGGAAAAAGTACGCTGAAAAGACTCATGTTGGTTTGTGGGGACATTCGTCCATCCATAAAGCCTGGGATGTTACAAATGGTATCAGAGCGGCATCTCTCCCAGTACGGTGTGGATCGAGGACGAACCAAGTGAAAACTGGTGGGCATGTGACACCCGGGGCTGACGAGGGCGGGAAGTGGTCACCGGTGCAAGAAGGCACGAACAAGGAGCGGCTCCTGGTAGGCTTCTAGGCGGAGGGACACATGAATGAACCGATTACACACCGGAATGGGAGGGATCTTGAGACCGTGTAGGTATGGGACTATACAGTTGAGGATGACTTATATGAATTAATTGGTACTGCCTATACCAACAAGATGCATCTTTTTTCGGAAGCCCATCACTTAAGAACTCCACAGTTAAACGTGCTCGACTTGGAGCAATTATGGGTGACCTCCTGGAAAGTTTTCCACAAAGCGTGTTTGTGAGGACAAAGCACGCAGAAAAGACTCGTGTTGGTTTGTGGGGACAGTCGTCCATCCATAAAGTAGCCTGGGATGTTACATAATACAAATAATCTTTTTTATCAATTTCAAAATTTAGGCTATGTTTGGTTCAAATGAAGGGAGGGGGATTTTAATAGAGCGGAGGGGAATGGAGGGGAGGGATTTTAATTAAACATTGTATTTGGTTTAGAGGAGGGAAGGGGAGGGATTTTAATGGAAGGGATGTGAAATAACACATTATATGTTTGGTTTGGGAAGGGAGGTGAGATATTTTAAAATTAATTTACTTTTATACCCTTACAATTTTGGATTTCAAAATAAACAATTAAGGATATTTTTGTCAATGCATTTAAAATATTTTAAATATCCCCTCCCTCGAAATCTCCCCAATATTGGAGGGGAGCCAAAATTGACCCATGAGGGATTTGCTCTGCTCCCTTTCCCTCCTAAAAAATGAACAAAACATGAAAGATTTATAGTAATACCTCCCCTTCCCTCCAATTCCATCCAACCAAACAATATGTTAGATTCCGTAATACAAATGATTATTTATTGATTCCAGAATACAAATAATTTATTTTATCAATTCCGATATTTATATTCCGTAATACGAACGATTTTTTTTTTTATCAATTCCAGGTATTAAAATCTGAAACCTATTACCAATTTTCGTGTACGTTCCGGAAAATAAATTAAGGTTAGTAAACACAGAGCTCGACCACGAACGACATGTGGCTAAGGCCCTTGTTTCCGTAAATGGTAGTGCGCAGGTGTCGTGTGGAGAAAAAAAGGGACAAAGGGACGAGAGAGGCACAAATAAGATGGGTTTTTTTTTTAGAGAAGGTGGGGGTGTAGAAATAGGGTTTCAGACAAATGAGGTGTGGGAGGTAATAGGTTGAGAAGGATAGATGAGAGGGTAATAAGGGAAGAAAAAAAATTAAAGGGGGGGGGGGGGGGGGGGGGGGGGGGGTATTAGATGTGAAAAGCAATTTCCTTATGCTATTTAGTTTTGAGTTTTTCATTCAGCTTAGCTATATTAAATTGCTTCTCTCAGATATCCCAGTTCGAATTTTTTTAATTTTTTGCTTTTTGTCTCTAATTGATATTTTAAACTTGAGTAATGCTAAATTGACACATTTTTTAAAAATCTATACTGTTGACATCGTATAGCACTATAGCTTGTTAGTGTTTTATAGGCATTCACCAGATAATTGAAGCAATTCACCAGATAAATGAATTACATTCACCAGATAATCTAAGGCATCCAAAACTTGGTTTTAGTATAGACATTCACTAGATAAGTGAACTACGTTCACCAGATAATCAAAGGCATCAAAAACTTGGTTTTAGTATTGGCATTCACCAGATAATTGAAGGCATTCACCAGATAAGTGAACTACGTTCACCAGATAATCAAAGGCATTCAAAACTTGGTTTTAGTATAGGCATTCACCACATAATTGAAGGCATTCAGCGGATAATTGAAGGAATTCACCATATAAATCAACTACATTCACCAGATAATTAAAAGGTGTTCAATACTTGGCTTAAGTATCCATGTAATATACGTGTCATTCACCAGATAATTGAAGGCATTCACCAGATAATTCAACTACATTCACCAGAACACTAACAAGCTACAATGTTATACAATGTCAAAAGTATAGATGTCTAAAAAATATGTCAATTTAGCATTACTCTTTAAACTTATACACTATTTCTTATCCAATTCTTAAAATCTAATGGCTCAAATTGATTTGTTTTGGCTAATGCATTTTAGAGAATCTCTTTGACATGTTGGGCTTGTATCAAAGGGATTACGTATCCGCAATGGAACTTAAAGATTTTCAACCTAGCAAAAAAAAAAAGGAAGGACAGAGAGAGAGAGATGAGAAAACTTTATTAATATTATTATTATTTTTATTGCAAGACATATAATTTTTCGTCTCCATGCAAATAAGAGACTTATTTGAAGCTTAAAACAGAGAAAGATCATGTTATTATTCAACATTCACCATCATCATTGTGAACGTCAGGGGATTGAATTCATATATGGCTAATTATTGAAAGAGGTAGTACCATCCTCAGTTGAGGATGGAGTTGGAGCAATGCCAAAACGCTCTTCACTTTCTTTCTGTACTTCTTGTTGAAGACGTTCCAATGATGCTTTTAGCTCAAGCAATTGATCAACATTCATCTTATCAATTGATAAAGAGGACAGTTCACAGTACTTCTTGAAAAGTTCCCATACCACAATATCATCTTTGTGGGACCCACCTTGAGGAGCATGTGCATCATAGTAGCCTTCGGGGAAGACTAAGATAGCAGCCATCTCTACGGCAAACAGAGCAAAAAGGTCACTCCCGTGTTTGAAAACCCCAGATCGAGGCTTAAAAGAGACTGTATTCCTAGAATTTTTGTCTTGGAATGTTTTCTTCTTACTGGAATTCACCATTCTTGCTATTAGAAAATGATAATTCTGCTATTTGGAGTGGGTCGAGATTGTAATTTATAGAATTCTTTATAATAAAAGATAAATATATTTACTGCCTTATGTAATTTAATTGGTCACATCTCCATATAACAGGTCAATGATATATAAAATTAATGAGATTTTACCTTAAAAAAAAAGTTAAGGACAAGGACTACTACCTTATTTCAAGGTGAATGCATTCAGAAGGCTTTACGGAATATAGAATAATAATCAAGTTGGAGAAAATATAATAATCTTAAACGGGTCTTCTTTTTTTATAAAAAATCTTAAATGGGCTTTTAAAAGGTTACAATATAAAGTTTTTTATAAGCACTCTCAAACTATATTTGACTTTCAATAGCGTGAAAGGACATAAAGTAATTGGATGAATCTAACAAATAAATCATCCGGTCAAAATATTGTTTTTCGAAGATTTGATAATCTTATATCACTTTCCATTTTAGTAAAATTATTATTATTTTAATCCAAAGGAAGCCTCGTAGGAGGTCTTACATAGAAGAGGAAAAGATGGGAGAAGGGAATGAAAAATGATCGGAGCATATCATAGAGATCCGAATTCGCATACTCACAATTCATGTACTATAACTTAACCGACTGAGCTGACTCAGTGAGATAAAGTTTAATCCAATTATACATCCTCTTTGATAACCATTTATCAAAAATAAAAAATGATTATAAAAAAATAAATTTGAATAACTACCAAAAATAAAGGTTTTGAAATCAGCAATACATAATTATTATTTTTGGTTTGGGTAAACTTCTGCTAAAAATAAAAAGTATACAATTATCAAACTTTGCTAAATGTCATATCAGAGGTTAGTGTCAATAATATTGTAGAGATGCCTTTGTAAATGATCAAAAGAAGAAAAGAAAAATTATAATGATACCTACAAATTTGGCTGACCGCAAACCAAAAAAGAAAAAGTAATAATGTTGTAAAAGAAAAGAAAATAGGGATATGAAGGCAATAGAAAAGTAGACTCAAAGGCTAGTTCTTCAGGAGCTACCTTCTTTGTATTGATCTAATTTAATAAGTACAAGGGTAAAACCTAATAATCCTATTTATAGAGATAATGGACTACTGATTATGGAGCAAATTAACAGATATAAATAATGAGTAAATACAGAGATATGATAAAGATATTATGTGATATCAAATTAATATAATCATCCACAAAATCTACATATTTCTAACAATAACGTCCTCAAGAAAATATCACATTTAATATGAAATTGGTGAACAAGAAGTTGCAAACAACATTTTCGATAATACATTTCATCACTTTACATTAAAAAATGTAAAAATTCTAAATAATAATTAATACTTGATTCAATCATCGTGAATATTGCTTTGAAATTATGCCAATCCCTTCACTTTCTAAAGTATTCGTAATTGTTGTTGCTTACGAAAACAATTTATAAATTAATCAAGACATAAAGAGTAATCCAAATTCTAATTTTTATGGAGTTGACACTTAATATATCAAGGAGTCTAAATGAAATTCTAAATTTAATTAGGAGCGTGTACAAACTATGACCATACTCCATACATTCTCCACAATAATCATATAGGATGAAAGTAGTCATGAAACTTTATTTGTTATGCCACGAAATTCTTCAAGGTAAACGAATTATCAAGTAGATACTCTCACTTACCAAAGTAATGTCTTACATTACTTCAGACTTGAGATGACCTTTGCATGTTGTTTGGTTGGAGGGAAATGGAAGGGAGAGATTATTTTAAATCTTTCCTGTTTGATTCATTTTTGGGAGGGGAGCAGAGATTTTGGGAGCAAAATCTCTCCTGGGTCAATTTTGGCTCCCCTCCAATATTGGGGGATTTGGAGGGGAGGGGAGGGTATTTAAAATATTTTGCTTAAAATATTCTCACTTATATAAGTTTTGAATTCTAGATTTATAAGATATTTTGATGTAAATCAGTTTTTAAATCCCCCCAACCCCTACATACTATTTCCCATCTCTCCATTAAAATCCCTCCCCTCCATTAAAACTTTGATCTGAACAGCATGTTTGTAAAATCTGGTTCTGTGTACTAACATTTCTTTTGATCCCAGTATTTCCATATGCTATAAAAAAAAAAAAAACTAGACTGACTTGCATGATTCAATTTGAATTTCACGAATTCTAAGATAAGCTTCTAAGATCGTTTAGAAAAAAGTTGGTGACATTAACCCCGAAAAATTAGTGTTTCACCTATTACGAGGATGCTCTAGAAAAAAAAAAGGAATACTCTGATCTCCCATGAGATTTGGCTCAATTAAACCTGACATTCCTCTTATTTTAGAAATTATATCAACCTTCCTTAAGATTTTTTGTTGTCATTAAACTTATCCCTAACTTAACTAGTCGTTAATGTAGAGGTACAGGTGTAATATCTTAAAAACCTTGTGGGAGGTAAATGTAGTCTCATAACAAAATTCAACCACCACTCAACTCACCACCTAGAACTACTACGAGACATAACCGAAGCCACTAACCAATAACTCAACCAATCATCACCTCAACCCACCACCTAAACCCGCTGGCCACAAAACTTGATCCACCATTGCCTTCAACTCACCATCTAAAATCAAACCAAATCACCATTTGAGTCACCTCAAACTCAAGACACAAACATACTCAAGATACAAACATGGAACCCCAATCATACATTTCATACTTCAAACTAAGGAAATTACCACTCACACTTCCGCTTCCATAGCCAAAAACAGAAAGAAAATATCTAGTGTGCTTGTTTTTAATGAAGATATATCATCATTTTAAATATGATTTGGATAAAATTATTCAAATCCTTGACTAAAAAGGAGACTCTAGCACTATAAAGCTCTTTATGTTGGAAATCCAGAAAAAGGGTCAGATCCATTACGTATGAATATAGTAGGTACCTTTCATTTGTAAGAGACTGATTCCATGACTTAAACATGTGACGTACAGGTGATATGGCAACAACAACACCTTTTCTCCAAGGGCCCCCTACATTCAAATCCTTGACTATGATGTGAAGATGTCATCATAGATAAAGAATATATGCACAACATCCATAACAAAATTGGGTTTCAAAGTAGCAAAAAATGAAAACATTAATCAAGAACAACGAGTTAACAAAAATGTGCTATTGGCGCTTCAAAGACGGAAGCAAGCAGTCATAGACCCTCTCCATGCGTGATATCACAGTGAGCTTGTATGCAGTTTGTAGGTGTTGGGTGGGTCACTCCTAAGTGGGTCCCACGTTAAGTAAAAGAAAAAAATAACAATAAAAGGAATTACTAATAGGCCAAATCCAAGTGGCATTTGAAAATGGGTTTGAAAAAAAAAAGAAAGAAAGAAAGGGTTTTAGTCATTGTGAGGGTCTGACGTGAAAGAAAAGAAAATCAGAGAAACAGAGGAGAGAAAAACGGCGCAGGAAGAAAAGAGAAGAAGAAAGGGGTTCAGGTGGTGGAAGGTGGTACAGCAAACTTGCTCCGTTTTTGTTGAAATTTCAGTATGTTATTCCTATCAATGAGCTCGTTAGTTTGATATATTCTATTTGTTGTTTTACCTTTTCTTTGAGCTGAGTTGTTATACCCATTGTTGTGAGGTTTCTCTCTTGTTGCTTGCTTGTATCCACCTTTTGGGTGATGTATTGCTGATATGGTGTTCCCTAGTATTTCTAGGAAGACTTGGTGTACCCATTATTATTTATAGTGGAAGTTTTTGCTGGACTTGGTCCCGTGTTTTTTATCCCTACACTGGGGAGTTTTCAACGTTAAAAATTGTGGTGTCATTGCTGTTTATTTTTCTGCCATTGATATTATCCCGTGGAAGAATATTTTTGTTGTGCCTATTTATTTGCACAGGTGAAGGGAAAAAATATTTGCTTCATTAGAGATTGTTATCTCTGGTTTGTTCCCAACAAAGTGGTATCTAGAGCTTAGGTTGTTCTGTACTGTGCATTTAAATGGAGGAAAATCAAGGGCCAAATATGATTAAGCTGAACTCTACAAATTATACACTTTGGAAGACCCTCATGGAAGATATGTTATACAACAAAGACTTGTATGATCCCATTGAGGGGGACACTGCCCGACCCAAGGATAAAAATGAAAGTGATTGGAAGAAGATGAATAGAAAGGCAGTTGCTTTGATTAGGCAGTGACTGGATTTGAGTGTATATCCTCATGTAGACACAGAAACAGATGCCCAGAAAATGTGGAAGAAGTTGGCCGAGCTGTATGAGCGGAAGAATGTGCAAAATAAAGCATTTCTGATCCGGAAGCTGGTGAATATGAAATACAAAGAAGGGGATTCAATGGCAGAGCATATGAATATTTTTCAGAATACTGTGAATCAGTTGACATCAACAGATATTAAATTAGATGATGAGTTGCAAGCCTTGATAAGCCTCTGGCTTATCTAGTTTTATGACTAGATGGACTGTGGTTTTTGTGCAAATTATTCGAGTTCACTCTCGTTTTCGCCCAAATTTGCCTTGTTTTGTTCCTAAGTTAAACTTTGACTCGTTTTAGGAATTTTTAGTAGTTTTTAGGTTATTTTGAATAGAATTACGCTTTTTGTTTTCTTTTTAATGTTTCAGGTTAGAAGTGAAGCTCTGAGAGTCAAGGAAAGTGAAGAAAAGTGGAAATTGAAATTCTGGAAACACTCGCCCCGCGAGTGGATGCTCGCCTCGCGAGCCTGAAGTCAGCAATGCAGCAAAAGTCAACACTTCTGGCTCGCCCCGCAAACAGTCTGCTCGCCTCGCGAAACAGGAAGGCCAGGAAGTCAGAGACCATCACGGCCTAGCCGTGATGAAGGTCACAGCCAAGAATTGAAGCCTCGCCTTGCGAGAGTCCAAATTTGGATGCGTGCCAATTTTAATTCTCGCCTCGCGAGAGGCTACTCGCCTCGCGAGCGAGCGCAGATCAGGAATCCTATATATTGCTGTTTCAGTATCAGATTGAAAGGAGGCAGGGGAGGTTTTGGAGATCCGAATCCTAGTAGGTCTTTTCCACTGTTTAGAGTAGCGTTTAGGGTAGTTTCTTGTCTCTTTGGAGCTGCGTCTCCCTTTTCTTTTTATTATATCATGGTGGTTATGTCGGATTGCTTGTCTATGAGCATGAGGAACTAATCCCCTCGTCCGAGGGAACAATGAAGCCACCTATGGCGGTGTAGATCCGATGTGATGTATGTCTTTCTCTCTTTTTCTCAATTAAAGTTTTCCAATTCTGATTTGATTGCGTTCATCATATGTATTGCGTGATTGACTTGTTAACGTTGATGAGGCTTAGTCAGCGATTCGCGTTTAGAACTTGAATTGGGATCACTAATTGAATATTGCACGAGAGTGAGTAGGAGATTAGTGCAACCTTGTAGGGAACAAGAATTAATCAAATTCGAGATTAGGATTATGAGACCTAGTAAGTAATTAATCCAATCGTCGAATACGTCCTAATGAGCACGAAAGTGGATTTAGGAGAATTTGGGGGTCCCGGTTGACATTGTAATTGAACTTAGGGAGGAATTCATCATCACTTGGGTATGCATGTTGGGTAGGTGGATTTGTGACCTTGGACATTTTAATTTCAGATTTTTAGTTAATTATTTTATTAGATTTGTTAATTTAGATTTCAATCTTATTTTCTCTTCAATCTCAACCACCTTCTGTAACTTGACCAAACGTATCTGATTCCCCGCGGATTAGTCGAATTGGTAGCCCAGTCCCTGAGTTCGACCTCGGTAATTACTTACCGTATTTATTTTATTACTTGCGACGACCCGGTACACGTGCCGGCGCAAAAACTTGTTGTGACACCGGCAAGTGTACCGGGTCGTCGCAAGTAATAAAACACGGTAAGAGTCTACCGAGGTCGAACACAAGGATTGAACTACCAATTCGACTAATTTCGCGAGAAGTCCGATAAGTTGGTTAAGTAGAGAAAGTGGTTGGAGAGAAACTAGGATCACAATTCAAATTAACAAATCGAATCAAATCAAATAAGATATGGTGATGAAATCTGGAATTAAAAGCATCTAAGGTTTCGAATCCACCTACCCAATCATGCAAAGTACCCAAGTGATAATGATCTCCTCCCTAGGTTCAATTTTAATGTCAACGGGACCCCTAAATTCTCCTATATTCACTGTCGTGCTCAATAGGACATATTCGATGATTTGAGTTAATTACTTACTAGGTCTCTTAACCCTAATCTCGAATTCTATTAATTCTTGTTCCCTAAGAGTTGCATCGATCTCCTATTCACTCTCGTGCAACACTCGATCGATGTTCCCAATTCAAGTTCTAAAACGCGAATCGCCGATCGGCCTCAACACGTTTAACTAGTTGATCACGCAAGCATATAACCAACACAATGAAATCAGAATTGGAAAACAATAATTGAATTAAAAGAGAGAGAGAGTTACATCACATGAATACTATGCCGCCATAGGTGGCTTCATCGATCCCTTAGACAAGGGGATTAGTTCCTCATGTCCGTAATCACGACAAACGTACAATCGGAATTCATCCTAAGAATAAGAAATAAGAGAAGAGAAGGGGAGACGCAGCTCCAGAATCGCGTGGCGAGTAGTTACTCGCGAGGCGAATCTGGAATTTCCAGCAGCTGCTAAAGCCCAGATTCGCGTGGCCATCATGTGCTCGCGAGGCGAGCCCCCCTTTTTTTTTTTAGAAAAGAAAAAATAAAATAACAGAAACTTAAAAATAAAAAAGGATATCTAGCTTGGGTTGCCTCCCAAGTAGCGCTTGTTTAACGTCCCGAGCTTGACTTATTAAGAAGCATCCACCTGGATCCCATAGCCTGTGAAACAAGGGCCAAGAGACGCTCATCATGTGAGATCCTTCACCCGGATCCCATGGTTTATGAAGTGGCCCTCGCAGGAGCAATACGACTCTATCCATGATTCCATCTGGCCCGTGTGTGAAAACTCCATTGACCTCGGCAAATATGAACTTACTTCCTCTCGGGTCAAATGGTGTTTTCTCGAGGAAGTGTGCTAGACAAGTGGGAGGGTCTAATTTACCAATGTCCACACATGCATGCAAGCCAACATAGTTATCCAATGCAGTAATTTCAGGTTGCTTAGCAAGCATCGTGGAGTCCACTACCACTTCGTCTTCATTTTGATCTATCCCCAAAACCAGATTTTCCTCAAATTGGGCTTCATGTGACTCTTGTACTAACTGCTTGCAAATCTCCTCAGCTTGCGTTTTGAAATTCTGCATCACAGTTTCGATACTGTCACAGTTGGCTCTTGCCTTGGCCTCTGAGGTGGATAGCTCCTGGGAATATTGTTCTAGAGCAGCTTTCAACGGTGTTTGCTCATTCCATTCCCATTCCTCCTCATGCTTCATGATTACACTATAAGCTTGTGCATGAGGGCAATTACGTCCCCAGCGCCAGTGATCTCCCAGGGTTATATTAGGCCCAAAGTCATATTTTGTAACACCGTCCAAGGCTGGAAAATAAATAGTCTCCATGATTTGCAATCCACCTTGAAAGGGTACCTCGCATACAAAACAGGGCCAAGACCAAGTGGGATCAAGAAACAGAGAATAATAATAGAAAATAAAAATAAAAATAAAAATAAAAATAAAAATAAATATAAAAATAAAAATAAAAATAACTTAACCAAATAATCAAACTACCCTAAAATTAGAAAATTGGTTGTGCCAATCCCCGGCAACGGCGCCAAAAACTTGTTGAGACGCCGGCAAGTGTACCGAGTCGTCGCAAGTAATAAAATAAACACGGTAAGTAATTACCGAGGTGGAACTCAGGGATTGGGCTACCAATTCGACTAATCCTCGGGGAATCAGATACGTTTGGTCAAGTTACAGAAGGTGGTTGAGATTGAAGAGAAAATAAGATTGAAATCTAAATTAACAAATCTAATAAAATAATTAACTAAAAATCTGAAATTAAAATGTCCAAGGTCACAAATCCACCTACCCAACATGCATACCCAAGTGATGATGAATTCCTCCCTAAGTTCAATTACAATGTCAACCGGGACCCCCAAATTCTCCTAAATCCACTTTCGTGCTCATTAGGACGTATTCGACGATTGGATTAATTACTTACCAGGTCTCATAATCCTAATCTCGAATTTGATTAATTCTTGTTCCCTACAAGGTTGCACTAATCTCCTACTCACTCTCGTGCAATATTCAATTAGTGATCCCAATTCAAGTTCTAAACGCGAATCGCTGACTAAGCCTCATCAACGTTAACAAGTCAATCACGCAATACATATGATGAACGCAATCAAATTTGAATTGGAAAACTTTAATTGAGAAAAAGAGAGAAAGACATACATCACATCGGATCTACACCGCCATGGGTGGCTTCATTGGTCCCTCGGACGAGGGGATTAGTTCCTCATGCTCATAGACAAGCAATCCGACATAACCACCATGATAAAATAAAAAGAAAAGGGAGACGCAGCTCCAAAGAGACAAGAAACTACCCTAAACGCTACTCTAAACAGTGGAAAAGACCTACTAGGATTCGGATCTCCAAAACCTCCCCTGCCTCCTTTCAATCTGATACTGAAACAACAATATATAGGATTCCTGATCTGCGCTCGCTCGCGAGGCGAGAATTAAAATTGGCGCGCATCCAAATTTGGACTCTCGCGAGGCGAGAGTGTCTTTCGCGGGGCGAGGCTTCAATTCTTGGCTGTGACCTTCATCACGGCTAGGCCATGATGGTCTCTGACTTCCTGGCCTTCCTGTTTCGCGAGGCGAGCAGACTGTTCGCGGGGCGAGCCAGAAGTGTTGACTTTTGCTGCATTGCTGACTTCAGGCTCGCGAGGCGAGCATCCACTCGCGGGGCGAGTGTTTCCAGAATTTCAATTTCCACTTTTCTTCACTTTCCTTGACTCTCGGAGCTTCACTTCTAACCTGAAACATTAAAAAGAAAACAAAAAGCGTAATTCTATTCAAAATAACCTAAAAACTACTAAAAATTCCTAAAACGAGTCAAAGTTTAACTTAGGAACAAAACAAGGCAAATTTGGGCGAAAACGAGAGTGAACTCGAATAATTTGCACAAAAACCACAGTCCATCTAGTCATAAAACTAGATAAGCCAGAGGCTTATCAAGCCTTGTTGTTGCTTAGTTCCTTGCCCGACACTTGGGAAGTTCTGGTTGTGACATTGACTAACTCAGCTCCTAATGGGAAGTTGACAATGTCAATGGTAAAAGAGAGCATGTTGAATGAAGAAGCTAGAAGAAAGGAGCGTGGTTTGAATGGTACCTCCACTCAGTCAGAAGCACTAGTTGCAGAGTCACGGGGGAGAAGTCAAACTAGACATTTCCATAAGCATGAAAAATCTGACAGTCGTAGCAAGTCAAGAAGCAAGTCCAGGACTAGTAAAGAAGTGAAATGTTATCATTGTGGCAAGGTGGGACACATCAAAAGACAATGCATGTTCCTAAAGAGAGAGAAGTCAAGAGAAAGAGATGAAGACAAAGAGAAGAAAAATGATAAAGACACAACTGCAGTTGCATCTGATAGTGATGTTTACATTGTCTGTGATGATAATTCTATAAATCTAGCATGCCATGATTCCAGTTGGATTGTTGATTCTGGAGCCTCATACCATGTCACTCCTAGGCATGATTTCTTCTCATCTTATACTGCCGGTGACTTTGGCACAGTTAAAATGGGAAATGAAGGGGTATGTAAAATTGTTGGTATGGGAGATGTTTGGATTGAAACCAGCATTGGGTGCAAGCTGCAATTGAAGAATGTCAGACATGTTCCAGATATCTGTCTCAACTTGATTTCTGTTAAAGCCTTGGACATTGAGGGTTATCATACTTACTTTGGTGGTGGCATATGCAAGCTCACCAAAGGGTCACTAGTGGTGGCAAAAGAAGAAAGCCTCACTACTCTCTACAGGATGCTTGGAAAGTTAAGCATGGAGGAAGTGAATGCAGTTGAAGATGCTTCTTCTGATTTGTGGCATATGCGCCTTGGTCACTTGAGTGAGAAAGGACTCAACATCCTCGCCAGGAAAAATTCTCTTCCTATGAAAGGTACACCTTTAAATACTTGCTCTCATTGTTTTGTTGGAAAACAACATAGAATTTCATTTCGTAGTTCTGGTCCTCATAGGAGGCCAAATGTTCTTGATTTAGTTCATACTGATGTTTGCACTATGGATTGTAAGTCTCTTGGTGGTGCTTCATACTTTGTTACTTTTATTGATGATCACTCTAGAAAAGTGTGTGCGTTTGCTTTGAAATCTAAAGACCAGGTACTTGGTGTCTTCAAGCACTTTCATGCAAGTGTTGAAAGAGAAAAAGGAAGCAAGTTGAAATGTGTCCGAGCAGATAATGGTGGTGAATACAGGGGTCCGTTTGAAGAATATTGCAAAGAACATGGAATCAGGCTTGAGAAGACAGTTCCAAAGACACCTCAACATAATGGAGTTGCAGAGAGAATGATCCGTACCATTAATGACAGAATCAGGTGTATGCTCTCTCATGCAAAATTACCCAAATCCTTTTGGGGTGAAGCAATGAGAACTGCAGTGGATTTGATCAACCTTTCTCCTTATGTGCCACTAGATGGTGATGTTCCAAATAGAGTATGGACAGGGAAAGATGTCTCTTATAGTCATTTGAGAGTATTTGGCTGCAGGACTTTTGTTCACATTCTAAGAGATGAGAGGTCAAAGCTTGATGGAAAATCCAAACAATGTGTCTTCTTGGGTTATGGTCATGAAGAGTTTGGTTATAGACTCTGGGATCTAGCTGACAGAAAAATTATCAGAAGCCGGGATGTGATATTTCTTGAAGACCAAACCATTGAAGATTTTGAGAAAGCCGAGAAGCGTAGGCGTTGCCAGAAGTTATATTGATGTTGTGCCTAAACCTCCTACTGGAACTTTTGTTGAGGGGGGAGATATACAGGTAGATGATGGGAATGCAAATGACGACCCTACACCTCACCATGATGAACCAGTTGAAGAGGTTCCATTTGAGCCACCAGTTGAGCCTCAGTTGAGAAGATCTACTAGAGAGCGTCATGCTTCCCAAAGATACACTCCACATGAGTATGTGATGATTACTGATGGTGGAGAGCCAGAAAGTTATGAAGAAGCTATTGTAAATGTGCACAAGGAAGAGTGGTTGAAGGCCATGCAAGAAGAAATGAATTCCTTGCATGAGAATCACACATTTGAATTGGTGAAGTTGCCTAAGGGTAGGAAAGCACTCAAGAACAAGTGGGTGTTCAAGCTGAAATCAGAAGAGAATAGCTCCCAACCAAGGTACAAAGCAAGATTGGTTGTGAAAGGCTTCAATCAGAGGAAAGGTATTGACTTTGAAGAAATTTTCTCACCTGTGGTGAAGATGTCCTCTATTCGAGTTGTGCTTGGATTAGCAGCTAGCTTGAACCTAGAGGTTGAACAACTTGATGTGAAGACAACATTCCTTCATGGTGATTTGGAGGAGGAAATTTATATGGAGCAGCCTGAAGGCTTCAAGGTCAATGGAAAAGAGTAGCTTGTCTGCAAGTTGAAGAAAAGCTTGTATGGACTCAAGCAAGCACCAAGGCAATGGTATAAGAAATTTGATTCTTTCATGGAGAAACATGGTTATAGTAAAACCACTTCAGATCATTGTGTGTTTGTGAAGAAATTCCCTGATGATGATTTTATTATCCTCTTGCTATATGTGGATGACATGTTGATTGTTGGTCATGACACAAAGAAGATTGATTGTCTGAAGAAAGATTTGAGCAAGTCCTTTGCTATGAAGGATTTGGGTCCTGCAAAACAAATCCTTGGCATGAGAATTACTCGTGATAGGAAGAATGGTAAATTGTGGTTGTCTCAACATAAGTATATTGAGAAGGTATTAGAGAGGTTTAACATGAGCAATTCCAAACCTGTTAGTACTCCATTTGCAAGTCATTTCAAGTTGAGCTCTCAACAATGACCTACAAGTGAGAAAGACAAAGAAGAGATGAAGAAGGTTCCTTATGCATCCGCGGTTGGTAGTTTGATGTATGCTATGGTATGCACAAGGCCGGATATTGCCCATGCTGTTGGAGTTGTTAGTCGTTTTCTCTCTAATCCTGGTAGAGACCACTTGCAAGCAGTGAAGTGGATTTTCAGGTATCTCAGAGGCACTTCCAGAGTATGTTTATGCTTTGGGGGTGGTCAACCTGTGTTAGATGGCTACAAAGATTCAGATATGGCCGGTGATGTTGATTCTAGAAAATCTACTTCTGGATATTTGATGACTTTTGCAGGGGGAGCGGTGTCTTGGCAATCAAGATTACAAAAATGTGTTGCTTTGTCTACCACTGAAGCTGAGTATATTGCTATTACTGAAGCTTCTAAAGAACTTTTGTGGATGCAGAAATTCCTACAAGAGTTGGGCCTCAAGCAAGAGAAGTTTATGTTATTCTGTGACAGTCAGAGTGCTATCCATCTCAGCAAGAATCCAACTTTTCATTCCAGGTCAAAGCACATTGAGGTGCGGTATCATTGGATACGAGATGCGCTAGAGATGAAGACGTTTTCACTTGAAAAGATTCATACTGATGAAAATGGTTCAGATATGATGACAAAGACCTTGTCTATGGCAAAGTTGATTTGCTGTAGAAAGAAGGCGGGCTTGGTCGAGTAGTATCTTTCCACTTGAGTCGAGAGGGGGAGGTTTGTTGGGTGGGTCACTCCTAAGTGGGTCCCACATTAAGTAAAAGAAAAAAATAATAATAAAAGGAGTTACTAATGGGCCAAGCCCAAGTGGCATTTGAAAAAGGGTTTGAAAAAAAAAGAAAGAAAGAAAGGGTTTTAGTCATTGTGAGGGTCTAATGTGAAAGAAAAGAAAATCCGAGAAACAGAGGAGAGAAAAACGGCGCAGGAAGAAAAGAGAAGAAGAAAGGGGGTTCAGGTGGTGGAAGGTGGTACAACAAACTTGCTCCGTTTTTACTGAAATTTCAGTATGTTATTCCTACCAATGAGCTCGTTAGTTTGATATATTCTATTTGTTGTTTTGCCTTCTCTTTGAGCTGAGTTGTTATACCCTTTGTCGTGAGGTTTCTCTCTTGTTGCTTGCTTGTATCCACCTTTTGGGTGATGTATTGCTGATTTGGTGTTCCCTAGTATTTCTAGGAAGACTTGGTGTACCCATTATTATTTATAGTGGAAGTTTTTGTTGGACTTGGTCCTGTGGTTTTTATCCCTACACTGGGGAGTTTTCCACGTTAAAAATTGTGGTGCCATTGATATTATCCTGTGGAAGAATATTTTTGTTGTGCCTATTTATTTGCACAGGTGAAGGGAAAAAATATTTGCTTAATTAGAGATTGTTATCTCTGGTTTTTTCCCAACAGTAGACCAGGTCTAGCCAAATCAATTATATCCGGTCGCAAACTGTCCATAATATTACTGATGTAGCAATGTCAACATTCATAAGATTCACTCTTTTCACATGCTGAGTCCTGATAAAGCAAGTGGATATAAAGCAGAAATTACATTGACCTTCCTCAAGGTTTAATTTAATTATACTTGACAATCCCTCTTGTTTCAAAAGCTACACTCATCTCCCCTTAGAGGAGGTGAGCGTAATTGAAATCACCACCCCTTTAGGAGAGGTAAGTATAATGATAGCATAAAACTTGAGGGATGTTGGTGTGATTTCTAAAAAAAGAAGGGTGTAAAGTATAATTAAACTAAACCTCAAGAAATATCAGTGTAATTTCCCCAAATACAAATACATATACATAAATAGTGTCTAAAGACATCTATAGAGTAGAGAGGGGGGATGAAACTAACCATTGCCACTCTCCAGAATCTTCTGCATGTCTCTTGACAGAATGATATAGGCGATCTAGGCTATAAAGTACCAATCCAAACATACATTGCGCATCTTTCTCCTGTAAAAGACATCATGTAACATGACTTTTCTTTGTTCCAGGGGAAGCATGTCATCAAATTAACTAAATGCAGTTTGTGAAAATAACCCCCCCACCCCCCCTCCTTTCTTAAACAAATAAAGACGCTGTTAAAAAAACCTAACAACCAGGTTTCATAGGTAGAGTGAGGAACATTTTTCACATATCAACTTCGACATCCAAGCAACAATATTGGATGGATTGGTAAAGGTAGAACAAGCAAACAAACAACCAGCATAACATCCTCATACCACTAACTTAAGGTAGAGTGAACTCCACATATATTTGACGATGGTATGGAAACAACGCTCTTCTTTCAATAAAGACGAAGTTAAATCTGCAATATTTAAATTGTAATTTATGACTGACTGATTTTTTAATAAATTTGAGTAACTTTATCGGATAAGACATGCTTGAAATTTATTGAGCATTTAAAGACCAAATAATGTAAAATTAGTTAACTGGTCAAGCTACCAAATATGACCCTTTAAGTCTAATCACTCATGAGAGATTCAACTGCCATGATTTTCACCATATCCCCCCCTTTTAGATTGGGATCTTATTAGGATGATTTTTTCATTTAAATTATGAGAATTATATCAGAACTTTTGAATTGATTCAATACCGATTCGTATATTGAAAGATGTTTCCTCCTATTTGATTTATTCTCTTTCATCTTAATTAGATGCTCATTTGGTCAAATAAAAAATGATTCTATTACTTCTGTATTTTTCTACTTCACCTCTCACTCTCATAATAAGCACTCCTCTCAAAATGATGTGGCCTCATAGGCTTGAAACCTCATTTTGGGGAGGGCTAAATAAAATCAACAGTCAGGTTAGCTTCTTAGCAATCCTTGGTTAACATAATTTTGGTACTGCATAACCCTTTTCTCAACCTCTACAACAAGTATAGCCTCCTCTGAATCCAAGCAATTCTACCTCTCCTCTCAGCTTTTGTATCCTGATTTATCACAAAATATCAGATAAAATGTAACATGTAAACTTTTAATGGTGGATAACCAGATATTTCTCTTTTTCTTTTGAAAAAAATATATAAAGAAGGCAATACTAATACAATTTTACAAATCTGACCATAAGGACCAAAATAATGCAATTATAAAAAATTCAGTGTAGGTATGTACAACATTAATGGACAAGGAAATAAAGAAGGAAATTCGCACTCTTAGATATCAGACAACACATTTTCAACCTCATTTTAGTCATAGTCAAGATATAAGTGGCTAGAAAAAGAAAATGTAAGGACTCGTCCATTATCAAATATAAACAAATTCTAAGAGTAACCCATACTCCAAAAGTTGAGGCAGGGGTTAAGGGGATAAGAGACTGTGATCTTGCAATTAGCCAAGCGAAGTGACATATGTGCTGTAACTTGCAAGCGTATGTTCCCCCCTTCCCAACAATATTTTATAAAACTGTATTGTTGATCACTGAGATTTTATATCTCATTATAATTAGGGATGTCACTCCAGACAACAACATCCATACTCCATTCATTCAATTCAGAGGCATATAAGCTTAAAGCTTCCTTAAGAGTTGGGAGCTACAATACAGCATCTGAACTACAGAGTTATAAGTTCATGATTTTGTTCAAACCAAACAAGAAAGGGGAAAATTAACCTGTTTGAACCATGTGCGTACTAACATGATGAGTAAGAGAGAGAGAAAGAAGGCAGGTAAAGCAGCCAGAATTGCAAAATTGATTTCATTTGCCCGTAGAATTTGGTTCAGCTCAAGCATTGCTATTAGACAATTTATAAAGGTATGAGACAAATAACAATAACTTCCTATATATTTGTGTCCTCTTGTTCCATCAAAACCCATTTTTAACTCAACATTAAGTTCAAATATTGTCAATCTACGTCAATTGAAAATTTTTAATCTGAAATCCAGGTTAGGAATTTAGATTGCTCTAAATTGGTACATCTGAGGAAACTCAACTATTTTCCACCCTATAAAATACTGCTACTTAACCTGGAATAGCTAACCCACAACCCCGAGGCGGAAACACCTTAGCAGAAAATATAGCAATACAATCATTTAATGTCGATGCCAAAATCAATGGTTCTTTACACAAAAACTCTAATGAAAGGGGAGCTAGAAATTCAACAGAACAGTGCCACTCTCCACTCCCCAGAAATTAATTGGGATGGAAACCCATTTCACTTCAGTACTATCTGAAAACACTCAAGCTTTTGCCAACATATAATGAATGAGTATGGAGTCAATCCCACATAGCGGAGTAAAGCGGCCGACCCCAAAAATGCTATAGCGGGATAGTGGGCAGCGGGATGACCACTACATCGAAGTTTAGGGAAGCAATATAAGAAATTTATATCATACACATATAAATGCTCAAAAATAGAAAGACATATTTATAGCTGATACTATATAAAATCCAATGACTCTGCACTGTTTTTGTGTTTTGTTCTGTGGCTGCAGTGGTACTCCATTTTATATTTGAACTTATTATGGGTCGAACCACCTTCATATACTGGATTAATCAATAATAAAGGCTTGTATTTGATTGTTCTCTACTTTACTATGAAAAAAAAGGCCGAAAGACAGTCAACTTGGAGATGGCCCACAATACATTATCTCCCGGGAAATAGAGGTGGATAGCCTTTCATTGCTCTCACTGACAACCACAACTTACAACTAAACAACCACTACCTGTTGTTTATGCAAATTTGTCACTCCAAAAGAATGTTCAACTGAGGAAGGTAGAAAAACATAACCTATAACCTATAAAATGGTGATGATGTTTTCTTCTTCTCCTCCTCCTTTCTTCCAAATTCCAACTCTTGTGATCAAACCAAGAAACCAGCAGCTACTATGGAAGGCCCCTCCATTTTACCAAACCACTCTTCAACCAAGCTTATTCACTTCTGTGTATCTTCCTTCTCCTTTGAGGACAAAACTCCAAAAATGCTTCTTACAGAGGCAGTCCATGCAAATCTGATCAAGAACAAGAACAAGAAGAAGTATTTGAATTTGAGCGGTTGTTCACAAACCTTAACCAAGCCACTTTGAAGAGGGAACCTGGTCGGTGCATTGCACATCTCTTTTCTTTTCCGTTTAACATCTGCCATTATGAAATCCGTGTCCTCAAATGTCCTTCTTCTTTATTATTGTCAACCTTCATAGTAAAATTCGCATTTTTCAATTTAAATTTATTCATTTTATCCTTGTGTCGATACTTGTTATTTTCAGGAAGCTTATCCAGTGCAGTTTTGCTGGTTGCAGGCACCACGATTTACCTTTTGATTTGTTTTATGAGGTGTTTGCAAACATTTTAGATTTGAGACTATTTGTGATTTGGATCGATATCACTATTTTATGGGAATTGCTATTCAAACCTTATTTTTTACTTCCCACATCTCTCCCACCTTTTTTTTAAAACATATTTCTAAAAATATTTCTCTTTCAATTTTTTTTTTCATCTGACACAATGTACTTATTAGCATTTTATACACCTCCCTTACCATTGGCATCTTCACTCCACCCATTCTGAAAGTCCACACGTTCGTTGTTATTGTCATTGTTGGAAGAGTACTTCTCACTCATGAGGTTTATTTCGACGCAGAGTTGTTTAGATTTGTTACTTTTCGGAAATCAAATTCCGGAACTTATGAATTTTCATGTTGTAACTAAAATTCCGGAATGTGAGAAACAATATTTGATTTTTGCCGAACTTTAGTTTCCAGAATTGAAAAATGGCATTCCGGACTTGAGATTTGATGTCGTGCGAGTGCACGTGCGATCCGACAAGTGTACCAGATTGTCGCCAAGTAATAAAAGATATCGATCCCACAGAGACCGTGATCTCAAATCGCAACTAATTATCAAATCGATGAAACTGGACGATATAAAGGGAGTTTGAAAAGGATTTTGATATTTGAAATAAGAGATAACTTAGAAAATTAGATAAGAAATGCAATCAAGTAAAACAGAAAGTAAATCAGTTTATGGTTTTTCAGATCTAAATGGATTCCTAGGAATTTGGGTTACCAATAAGATCGTTTATGTTACTAAATTGACCAACCCTTGTTAATTATCGAAATTGCCTTGAAGGCGAATTTATCCTCAAATAGTTAATGCTCCCTCTCGGGTTACAAAAACCGTGCCCAATTAAACCAACCCCTACTCTCGTGGTTGTCAAATTTAGATTGGACCCCTTGCGTTTCGTGACAATTCGTTAATCCTTGAAGGACGGGTTTTAACTCTCGTGATTTCAGTCCTAAGTCTGATTCTATATATCCGATACCTAAGTTCACCGCTAGGTTCCTCCTTAGAATATCTACGTCACGCAAATAAGCGACCGCCGAATTTACGAGTAATTAATACATTAGAAATGAGATCTAAAGCAAGATCGCAATTAACAGAGATATATCATAAATTCATTATCATAAAAACAAACCTTGAGCATAGCCCCAATCCCTAGAAATTAAGCTACTACTCAAGCCTTGTCATGGTGATGACAAGCTTGATTAACAACAACATGAAAATAAAAATAAGAGAAATGAGGAGAAGAAGAAGGGAGAGATCCTAAATTGTAGCCTAAGAATAGCAGCCAAAAAAGTCCTTTTAGTCTTTGCTCAGATGCCTTATTTATAGATTTGGGAAGTTTGAATACCAATCTAACACAAATTAGATCCAAATCAGTTGCTTCTAATCCAAGTAATACGCATCACGGCCGTGACGGCCATCACGGCCAGGCCGTGACGGATTCTGCCTTGGGCGTTTCTTCAATTTTTGGTCTGTCACGGCCGTGATGCTCATCACGGCTAGGCCGTGATCAGTTCTGCCTGTGAGGGTCTGGTTCAGCTGACATGTCACGGCCGTGATGGGCATCACGGCCAGGCCGTGATCAGTTCTGACTTTTGCCTGCTTTCTTTTCAGTTTTGCTCGATCATGGCCGTGATGGGTGATGAGTGTGATTTCACCTCATTTTCCATGTACATTTCTGCATGCATTTGCATTTAGTTAGGCCATTTTAGTTGGATTTTGTTTAGTTTTTCATTTGGAACGGATAAGGTGGTATTGTGTGTTGTTTTGCAGGGATTTTTGATTAAATGCCCAAGTTTTAGCCATGAGGAAGCTGAGATGAAGAGAAGGCCTGAAAACTGAAGAAGAAGGGGGCCAAAAGTCAGAATCTGTCACGGCCTGGCCGTGATGGCTATCACGGCCGTGACCCAAAACCACCAAAAGTCAGAGACGATCACGGCTTGGCCGTGATAGAGATCAAGGGCGTGAAAAATTGGCTCGCGTCGCGAAGACATAGCTCGCCTCGCGAGAGAGTGATTGTGCCAAAACCACCAAAAGTCAGAGACGATCACGGCCTAGCCGTGATGTACATCACGGCCATGACCCGTAAAACCTCCACAAGTCGGAATCCATCACGGCTTACGTGATGGCGATCACGGTATGAAAAGTCGCTCGCGTCGCGAAGAAGAGCTCGCCTCGAGAGAGTAAGTTTGCCGAACCGCAAGAGACAGAAGCCCGTCATGGCCTGGCCGTGATGGCTATCACGGCCGTGACCGACCACGAGTTATAAAAGAACCGAGCGAACGGAAGAAGATTCATTGGGAAAACCCTAAAATCAGATCCTCTCATTGTGTGGCTGCTTGTGCAACATTCCATGGAGCTCTCTCCTTTGTTCATCTCTCGTAATTCTTTCTTTTGTTTTATCTTCAATTATGTGTAGCTAAACTCCCCTTTGTTGGGGTTAGACTATTGCTATCTGAACTTGGTTGTAAAAATGACTTGATTATAATGCAGTTTCCTTGTTCTTTATGAGTGTTTGATTCCATGCTTAATGCTTTCTTAGGCTTGATCACCCTAGGAATGATTAGTTGCTTTAATAGATAACTGGAAGGTTGGTGTTAGAGCTTGCTCATGAATCAAATGCCAAGTAGTTCATGAGCCTAGGGATAGGTCTTGAGGTGCTTGCAATCGTATAAGTCTTTACTTAATGCAAAATCTCAGGTTAATCCACCTAAGGAATTAGGGTTTAACTTGGGGTTTTAGGCTCAATGCACCTAAGGAATTAGGCTTGAGTATTTGAAAAGACTTGATTGTCATAATTGAATTAGGAACTGTGTTACTTATCATTTCATAACAATCAAGGGAGGATTAGCTTAGTCTAACCCTAGCAATTCTATCTAATTGTTATTCATCTTTCTGTTTGCACATTAACTGTTTAAAAAAAATTCCAAAAAAAGAACAAAAACATTTTCTTCTTGTTTGCTTGTTAGATGATAGAGCAACCTTCACTCCAAAATTCGATCGCCTAGATAGTAGTCTAATTTGCGAAGTGGTAATTGTCCACGATCCCTGAGAACGATATCCGGTCTTACCGTTTTATTACTTGCAACGAACCGGTACACTTGCCGAGTGCGTGTCAAGTTTTTGGCGCCGTTGCCGGGGATCGGTGTGCCAATATCACGAGTACCAAAGGGGACTCCTAATTTAGGCATTTTTACTGTTTTCGTACTGTGTTCTTTCTTTCTTCTTATCTTTTTCTCTGCTGTATTTTTCTGTTTTTCTGCTGTTTTTCTGTTCTTCTCTGTTTTTTTCTGCGCTACTCTGTTTGTTCAGTGTATGCGAGGTACAATCGACCCAGGTGAACTCCAATTCGAACCTGAGATCGAGAGACTCTGCAGAAGGAATAGAAAGAAAACCAAGGCAAGACAGAACAGAGAAAGAGCATCTTCCAAGAGAGACAAGAGCAACAAGTTGAGTTACCCAAAGGTGCAAGAACCACAATTTGAAGTAACAAATTGTCACCATGGCAGTAAAAATAATGCACCAAGGAGAACAATGGGGACTACACTTCCCTAGAGTTGATAGATGTGGAACTCCGATTGTGAGACCCGCAGTGGCTTGCAATAATTTGAAATCAAGGCATCACTTCTCCACCTTGTGCAAAGAAACCAGTTTGGAGGGTTGGAGAGTGAAGACCCTCATGCTCACATTGGTACTTTCATTGAGCTGTGTGACACCATCAAGTTAAACGGAGCTTCCGATGAGGCCATTCGGTTAAGGCTTTTCCCTTTCTCTTTGAGGGATAGAGCTAAGGCATGGCTTCAATCTCATCCTCATGGAAGCATCATCACCTGGAACGACTTGGTCAGCAAGTTTTTATCTCGATTCTTTCCTCCGTCAAGAATGATTAAGCTGAGATTAGAGATCAATGCCTTTGCACAGAGGGATGGTGAGTCACTCTATGAAGCCTGGGAGAGGTTCAAGTCCTTACTCACAGCTTGTCCAAATCATGAACTAGAGACATGGCAGCAGGTTGCAACATTTGTTAATGGGCTCAACAGGAATTCAAGAAGTATGATTGAAGCGGCTGCAGGAGGGACATTGAGTCAGAAGACACCGGAAGAAGCAAAGGACTTGATCGAGAACATGGCTAACAATGACTATCAAATGCCTAGTTCTCGGTCAATGGTCAATAGAGGTGTTCTAGAGCTGGATGAAATTGGCGCTCTCAAGGCACAAATGACTATTCTTACCAAGCAATTGGGGTCGGTTCAACTGCAGAATTCTCAACTGCAAGCTGTTCAAGTTCAAGGTGCCTCAGTGTGTGATTTCTGTGGAGGCAACCATGCAAATGGAAACTGTGAGATCAATGTGGTTGGAAGTTCGGGACAAGAAAAGGTAAATTATATGGGCAACCAAGGGCCTAGAAATGATCCTTACTCCAACACCTACAATCCGGGGTGGCGCAACCATCCTAACTTTAGTTGGAGACAAGGGCAAAGTTCAAGTACTCAAGCAAAGCCTCCTCAAGAGAGTTCAAGCAAATTGGAGAACCTTCTAGGCCAGTTCATGCAAGCTACTCAAGAGACTATGAAGAATCAGAATGCCTCAATCAAGAACTTGGAGCATCAAATAGGCCAACTAGCAAGGCAGATGGCAGAGAGACCTCAAGGACAATTGCCTGGGGATACTGAGAAGAACCCAAAGGAAGATTGTAAGGCCATTATTACAAGAAGTGGGAGAGTGTTAAATCCACAAGAAAAAGAGAGGGAAGAAAAGACAAGTGATGCTGGAATTGATAAGGTGCAGTATGAAGAGGTAAACAATGAAGAACCCGGAAATTCCCAAGATACTACCTCTATCCCTATTGATGTAGAAGTTGAAGAACCGCAGAGGGAGAAATTGGTTGATGAAGAATTTGCGAAGAAGAAGACTAAAAGACAGATTCTGGAAGAGGTTGATAATCCCAAAGAGCTGCCCCCATATTTCAGAATCCCGTACCCCCAACGGTTGAAGAAGGAGGCAAAAGATCATCAGTTTTCTAAGTTTCTAGATGTATTCAAAAAGCTACAAATCAACATCCCGTTTGCTGAAGCTCTCCAACAGATGCCCTCCTACGCAAAGTTCATGAAAGAGATTCTTACAAACAAGAGGAGGTGGAAGGAGGAGACAGTTATGCTTACTGAAGAGTGCAGCGCTATACTTCAAAAGAAGTTACCAGTAAAGATGAAGGACCCGGGCAGTTTCACTATCCCATGCACTATCGGTCATCTGAACATAGGGAGAGCATTGTGCGATTTAGGGGCAAGTATTAACTCGATGCCGCTCTCCATTTTCAAGAAGCTCGGGATTGGTGAGGTAAAACCAACAGGGATTTCTCTTCAATCGCGCAGACCGCTCAATTACATATCCCTATGGTGTTGTGGAGGATTTGTTGGTGAAGGTAGATAAGTTCATTTTTCCAAGCAGATTTTGTGGTGTTAGATATGGTCAAGATGGTGACACTCCTCCGATTCTTGGGAGACCATTCCTAGCAACAGGTAGAGCTTTGATCGATGTCAATCAAGGGAATTGGTGCTTCGGGTACAAGACGAAAAGGTCACCTTTAATGTGTTTGAAGCGATGAAACACCCAAGCGACAAGGACACATGCATGATAGTGGACCTCATTGAGTCATTATCTGACAAGAGTTTGCACCAGAAGTTTGAAGATTCGTTAGAAGCCGCTCTAATGGTAGAGGATGTAGAAGAAGAAGTATGTGCGAGAAGAAGTTGATCTCATGATTAAATCTCCGGAGGCTTGTCCTGCGGTTGTGAATACCGATGAAGACAAAGTGGTGGAAGATGTGAGAATTGAAGACAAGGGTGACCCACCGGTGCTAGAGTTGAAAGAATTGCCATCCCATCTCCGTTATGCTTTCCTTGGGATGAACTCTTCATTCCCAGTTATCATCAGTAGTGGGTTGAATTCCTTGGAAGAAGAGAAGCTGTTGAGGGTGCTTAGGGAGCACAAATCTGCAATCGGATGGTCTATGTCCGATTTGAAAGGGATAAGCCCCTCCTTTTGCATGCACAAAATCCGCGTGGAGGAAAATTTCAAGCCGGTTAGGTAACCGCAAAGAAGACTCAACCCGAATATGAAAGAAGTTGTGAGGAAGGAGATTGTGAAGTTGTTGGATGCGGGCATTATCTATCCCATCTCCGATAGTCCATGGGTGAGTCCGGTCCAAGTTGTGCCGAAGAAAGGGGGGATGACAGTGGTAGCAAATGAAAAGAATGAACTTATTCCCTCTAGGATCGTGTCTGGATGGAGGGTATGCATTGATTACAGAAGACTGAATGAGGCCACCAGAAAAGACCACTTTCCATTGCCCTTCATTGATCAGATGCTAGAGAGGTTGGCGGGCCATGCTTTCTATTGTTTCCTTGATGGATACTCTGGGTATAACCAGATTGTGGTTGACCCAGAGGACCAAGATAAGACCGCTTTCACCTGTCCTTATGGAGTCTACGCATACAGGAGAATGCCTTTCGGGTTGTGCAATGCACCCGCCACTTTTCAAAGGTGCATGCTATCCATATTTTCTGATATGAATGAGAAATTTATTGAGGTATTTATGGACGATTTTTCTGTGTTTGGTGATTCTTTTGATAACTGTTTGAATAATCTTGCCTGTGTTCTAAAAAGATGCCAAGAAACTAACCTCGTTTTAAATTGGGAAAAATGCCATTTCATGGTTAGGGAGGGTATAGTTCTTGGGCATAAAATTTCATCACAAGGGATGGAGGTTGATAGAGCCAAAATTGAAGTGATTGAAAAACTTCCTCCTCCCTTAAATGTGAAAGGTGTTAGAAGCTTCCTAGGGCATGCGGGTTTTTATAGAAGGTTCATAAAAGATTTTTCAAAAATTGTGAAACCCTTATGCAAGCTTTTGGTAGCTGATACTCCTTTTATATTTGATGATGATTGCATGCATGCCTTCAAAATTTTGAAAGAAAAACTCACCACCGCACCGGTCATTGCACCTCCAGATTGGAGTTTACCTTTTGAGCTAATGTGTGATGCAAGTGACTATGCGGTGGGAGCCATTTTGGGCCAAAGAAAAAACAAAGTGTTGCATGTCATTTACTATGCCAGTCGTGTGCTTAATGATGCCCAATTGAATTACACTACGACTGAAAAAGAATTGCTTGCTGTGGTATTTGCTTTTGATAAATTTAGATCCTACTTGATTAGTTGTAAAACTACTGTCTACACTGATCATTCTGCTTTGAGATATCTTATGACTAAACAGGATGCTAAGCCAAGGCTCATTAGGTGGATACTACTACTCCAAGAGTTTGATTTGGAAATAAAGGACAAGAAAGGAGTGGAGAATGTGGTAGCCGACCATTTGTCCAGGCTTCCACAAGCAGATGTCCAAGCAGAAGCAAAGTTGCCAATTCAAGAGGAATTCCCAGATGAACAGTTGTTAGTGGTGCAAGTGGCACCTTGGTTCGCGGATATTGCAAATTACAAGGCAGCCAATAAGATTCCTAAGGACTTCAATGCGCAACAGAGGAAGAAGCTCATTCATGATGCCAAGTTCTATATTTGGGATGAGCCGTATCTTTTCAAAAGAGGTTCAGATGGAATTCTGAGGAGGTGCATACCGGAAGAAGAAATTAATGGGGTGTTGACCCACTGCCACAACTCACCCTATGGAGGACACTTTGGTGGTGAGAGGACCGCCATGAAGATTTTGCAAAGCGGGCTATTTTGGCCCACTATTTTCAAGGACTCCGAGCTTGGGTGATGAATTGTGATAAATGTCGAGGACCTGGTAGTATTTCCAAGAGAAATGAGATGCCCTTGAAGGGTATACTTGAGGTGGAGCTCTTTGACGTATGGGGGATTGACTTCATGGGCCCTTTCCCGTCATCTTACAACAACAAGTACATTCTGGTGGCAGTTGATTACGTGAGCAAGTGGGTGGAAGTCGTGCCAACTCAGAAAGATGATGCAAGAACTGTGATCAGTTTTGTGAGGAAGAATATTTTTACCCGGTTTGGGACCCCTAGGGCTATCATTAGTGATGGGGGTACCCACTTTTGCAATAATGAGTTCAATGCAGTGCTTGCCAAGTTTGGGGTGAACCACAAAGTTACCACACCATACCATCCCCAAACCAGTGGGCAAGTGGAATTGTCCAACCGGGAGTTGAAGAGGATTTTGGAAAAAAACTGTGAACAATGCAAGGAAGGATTGGGCGAAGAAATTGGATGATGCACTTTGGGCCTATCGGACTGCTTATAAGACACCTATTGGTATGTCACCTTACCAATTAGTGTTCGGGAAATCATGTCACCTTCCGGTAGAGCTACAACACCGTGCTTTTTGGGCAGTGAAGGCCCTAAACTTTGATACAAGGCTGGCCATGGATAAGAGGATGCTTCAATTGAATGAGTTGGATGAGTTCCGACTCTTGGCTTATGAGAGTGCCAGGATATACAAGGAAAGAACCAAGTTCTGGCATGATAAGTACATTCTTCCCAAGCAATTTGAAGAAGGCCAGTCAGTTTTGCTGTTCAACTCAAGACTCAAGTTTTTCCCGGGCAAATTGAGATCAAGATGGTCAGGCCCATTCTATGTCAAGTCAGTTTCTCCGTTTGGTTCAGTTGAATTGGAAAATCCATCATCAGGAAATACTTTCACTGTCAATGGGCACAGGCTCAAGCACTACCTTGGAGGAGATTTTAATCGTCAGGCAGTCTCCATCCCTCTTGAGGCACCATCTTAGAAATCATCCGTCAAGCTAGTGACGTTAAAGAAGCGCTTATTGGGAGGCAACCCAATTTTTATTTTTTATTTTCATATTCTCTTTTGTTTTTGATATCTCCTCTTGAATAATTTGAGAAGCTCAAGAGGTTTGTTAATAGTTTGTTGAGTGATTCCAGATTTTGAAGGAAGGAGGAGAAGAAGGGCAGGAGGAAACAAAACCAGAAAGCATGTGATTCAGCACCACTACCACCTTGGTGAGTTGTTCCAGTTTTCTCCCCTCTCTAAACTTAATTATTTACATTGAGGACAATGTAAGTCTTTAAGCTTGGGGTAGGGGTAATCTTTTTGCTTGCATTGTAAATATTGCATTCATATAGGCTTAAGTTGCATGATCGCATGAGTCGGTTACCCCTGCTTAGATTGAGCTTATGATTGTGAGAGCTGAGTGCCAATTTTTCTGTGATAGTGAATTTTTGGACCCTGATTTTCTATTCTTGTGATTGGCTTCATTAAATATGCTTGAGATGGTCTTGGATAGTTGATGATTAGCATGTGTTTCTATGGATTTGTGTTTCTCACTGGTTCTTGAACTGATAAATGTGAGCTTTTGAGCCATTAGGGGGTACTCACTAAATCTGCCCCCGTTCTTTGTGTAGAGTGTGTTCCTCTTGGATTGTTTTTCTCTAGAACTTGACTTAAACCATTTCGAAACTTGAAAATTTTTTGAGAAGGATTGAGGCAATAGGTATTTTTTCCGGCCTTCTGAGCTTTGAATGAATAATGCTACCCGTAGTTGCCCATTTTGAGCCTTAATGAATAACATGCTTTTCTTGGTACCCTGAAATGTTTTGTTAAATATGCTTATGAGGGACCTTCTAAAGTACTGTGCAAAAAGGGTTGGAAAATGTAGTTGAAAGTTTGGGATGATGAAAAGAAAAAAAAATGATTCTGAAATTTTTTTTTTCTCTTGAATTGAAAAATCTCCACTTCTCCAAACAAAAAGAAAAAAAAAAGACAAAAAAATATAGAGAAAAAGAAATAAAAATGGAGAAGGGGATGACAAGAGAAGTGAGAAATAGCAAAAAAATAAAAGGAAAGAATGGTGGAAAAGTAAACTGAAACCCGAAGAAAGGTATTTTAGAAGGTCGTGCCTTGCAATGCTTGATTGTTTGTATAGCCTTTTGAAAATTCCTGTTCTTGAAATTCCCACCTGAAAATTGATCCCATGGCCCCATTACAACCAAAGAATAAGACCTCTTGATTCTTAGATGTTTTCATTAATAAAGTGAAGATTTGGTTGATAGTCAAGCTTATGGTAGGAATCATTCTTTGAGGAAAATGGAGTGAAATGTCATATTCCCTTAACACTTGAGTGAGTGAGGAAAGAAAGAGAGCCAAGCAAATGAACAAGCTTGGAGTGAGCTTCAAGTGAGATAGAGTGCCCGAATCAGTGAGAATGTGAGTCTAGGAAAACTAAGCCCCTAATTGGACTTGAATTGATTGTCTCTTGCTGAAATAATTGAATGCCTGTTACTTGGATCATTTTACTCGGGTTCTTAGTTCACTATCCATGCTTGTTTATTTCGGTCTTATGGCCTTGGTTTTTGCTTGAGGACAAGCAAAGTCTTAAGCTTGGGGTGATTTGATGAGTGTGATTTCACCTCATTTTCCATGTACATTTCTGCATGCATTTGCATTTAGTTAGGCCATTTTAGTTGGATTTTGTTTAGTTTTTCATTTGGAACGGATAAGGTGGTATTGTGTGTTGTTTTGCAGGGATTTTTGATTAAATGCCCAAGTTTTAGCCATGAGGAAGCTGAGATGAAGAGAAGGCCTGAAAACTGAAGAAGAAGGGGGCCAAAAGTCAGAATCTGTCACGGCCTGGCCGTGATGGCTATCACGGCCGTGACCCAAAACCACCAAAAGTCAGAGACGATCACGGCTTGGCCGTGATAGAGATCAAGGGCGTGAAAAATTGGCTCGCGTCGCGAAGACATAGCTCGCCTCGCGAGAGAGTGATTGTGCCAAAACCACCAAAAGTCAGAGACGATCACGGCCTAGCCGTGATGTACATCACGGCCATGACCCAGAAACCTCCACAAGTCAGAATCCATCACGGCTTGGACTTGATGGCGATCACGGGTATGAAAAGCTGGCTCGCGTCGCGAAGAAGAGCTCGCCTCGCGAGAGAGTAAGTTTGCCAGAACTGCAAGAGACAGAACCCGTCACGGCCTGGCCGTGATGGCTATCACGGCCGTGACCGACCACGAGTTATAAAAGAACTGAGCAGAACAGAAGAAGAGACATTCAGAAAACCCTAAAATCAGATCCTCTGCTGCTGTGGCTGCTGTGCAACATTCCATGGAGCTCTCTCCTTTGTTCATCTCTGTAATTCTTTCTTTTGTTTTATCTTCAATTATGTGTAGCTAAACTCCCCTTTGTTGGGGTTAGACTATTGCTATCTGAACTTGGTTGTAAAAATGACTTGATTATAATGCAGTTTCCTTGTTCTTTATGAGTGTTTGATTCCATGCTTAATGCTTTCTTAGGCTTGATCACCCTAGGAATGATTAGTTGCTTTAATAGATAACTGGAAGGTTGGTGTTAGAGCTTGCTCATGAATCAAATGCCAAGTAGTTCATGAGCCTAGGGATAGGTCTTGAGGTGCTTGCAATCGTATAAGTCTTTACTTAATGCAAAATCTTAGGTTAATCCACCTAAGGAATTAGGGTTTAACTTGGGGTTTTAGGCTCAATGCACCTAAGGAATTAGGCTTGAGTATTTCAGAAAAGACTTGATTGTCATAATTGAATTAGGAACTGTGTTACTTATCATTTCATAACAATCAAGGGAGGATTAGCTTAGTCTAACCCTAGCAATTCTATCTAATTGTTATTCATCTTTCTGTTTGCACATTAACTGTTTAAAAAAAATTCCAAAAAAAGAACAAAAACATTTTCTTCTTGTTTGCTTGTTAGATGATAGAGCAACCTTCACTCCAAAATTCGATCGCCTAGATAGTAGTCTAATTTGCGAAGTGGTAATTGTCCACGATCCCTGAGAACGATATCCGGTCTTACCGTTTTATTACTTGCAACGAACCGGTACACTTGCCGAGTGCGTGTCAATGGGTATCACGGCTAGGCCGTGATGGGCTCTGCTTGGCTCATTTTCTTCACTTTTCAAGCCCCATCTTCATCCAAGCTCCATCTTGGTTGATCCTGAGCATTTAATCCTTAATTTCTGCAAAACAACACCACAAAACCGCCTTACCCGCTCCAAGGTAAAAACTAACAAAAATCAAATTAAAAATGCCTAAACTATATAAAAATGCATGCAAAATGATAAACAAATATGAGGTGTAATCACACTCATCAAATCACCCCAAGCTTAAGATTTTGGTTGTCCTCAAGCAATCACCAAGGCCAGAAGATATAAATAATTAGAGCGTGGATAGTGAACTAAGAACCCGAGTAGCTAATCCAAGTAACATGCTTATTCAAATAAGAAACCTAGAGACAATCAATTTCAAGTCCAATTAGAAGCTTAGGTTTTCTAAATCCATATTCTCACTGATTCGAGCACTCTTCTCACCTCACTCAAGTGTTTAAGGGAATATGACAATTCGCTCAATTTCCTCAAGGAAGGTATTCTACCATAAGCTTGACTGTTAACCAAATCTCCACTTTATTAATGAAAACATAAAAGAATCAAGAGGTCTTTTACTTTGGTTGTAATGGGGCCATGGGATTAATCGTTAGGTGGGGAAATCAAGAAAAGGAAATTCAAGAGGGTTAAACAAAATATCAAACATTGCAAAGCATGACACCTTCTAAAATACCCTTTTTGGGCTTTGATTCATCTTTCCACCTTTCTTTTTTTCTTTTTTTTTTATTTCTCACTTTCTTTTGTCATCCCCTTCTCATTATTATTATTTTTTGTTTATTTTATTTTATTTATTTGGAGAAGGGGTGATTTTTAATTCAAGAGAAATATTTTCTAACTTTCTCATCCCATACTTTTTTTCAAACTACCCTTTTTACCCTTTTTGCAATACTTTAAAAGGTGCCATACCAAGTATTATTCATCAAAGTAATTCAAGGTACCAAGAAAAGTATTTTATTTTATTTTTTTAGGCTCAAAATTGGGCAACTAAGGGGAAGCATTTAATCAATCAAAGCTCGGAAGGCCGAAAAAAAAACTTAGTGCCTCAATCATTTTCAAAAAAATGTTTTAAAAAATTTCTAAGTTTCAAAACGGTTTCAAGTCAAGTTCTAGAGAAAACAATCCAAGAGGAATAAAACACTCTATCACAAAGAATGGGGTAGATTTAGTGAGTACCCCTTTTGGCTCAAAAATCTCACATTTAGTAGTTTAAAATCAGTGAGAAACACAATTCTAAGGAACCACATGCTAATTATCAACTATCAAAAGATCATCTCAAGAATTTTTATTTTTAGCCTTATCACAAGAATAAAAAAAATTGGGTTAAAAAATTCACTATCTCAATTTATTTGGCACCAAGTTCTCACAATTGGATGCAAACTCTAAGCAAAGGGCAATCTAATCATGTGATCATGCAAAACTATGCCTATATGAGTGCAACATGAAAATTGCAAAAATGCACAAATACCCCTACCCCAAGCTTAGAAACTTACATTGTCCCCAATGTAAATACTCAAGTCGGAGAGAGGAGAAAAATGGAACAACTCACCGAGGTGGTAGCGGTTCACATGCCTAGTCAAAGATTATTGGAAATTGTATCACAGCCGTGATGGGTATCACGGGCAGGCCGTGATCAATTCTGGTCTTCAGGAGCTGGCTTGTCACGGCCGTGATGGGTATCACGGCTTGGCCGTGATACTCTATGGTCTTCTTAGTTAGCTCATCATGGCCGTGACCACTGTCACGACCTGAGCGTGATGATTTCTGACTTTGTTTGTCCCTGTCCTTTTTGCTCTTCCTTCCTTCTTAGCCTGAAAACAGTTGACAAATCTATTAATTTATGATTTTTTTTCCTCTTGATCTTCTCAAATTATTCAAGAGCTAAATTCAAAAACAAATGGAAAAGGGAAAGAAAACTTGGGTTGCCTCCCAAGAAGCGCTTATTTACGGTCTTAAGCTTGACCATACTTCCTTCAGTCAACCGGGGTCGGCTGGGTGTAGGAGTGCAGGAACACTTTTCTTCCATGGAACTCCTTTAAAGAGCCGATTCTGCTCATATGGCCAATTGCGCTTCCGCTTCGCTCTTTTCACTCTGAGCTTCGTGGCCTTACTCCCTCCCGGCGGAAGTTTTGTTTCCACATGATCAACAACTCCAACTTCATCACTACTGGGTGCATCATTTGCCATGTAAATCTTCGGAGTTGCTTCCATGTTGAGCTCTTCCTTTACCACTGGAGACGTTATATCGATCCTGCACATATGACTCACAAAAGGAGGGTTGTTACATGAGTTAGTCAATTTAAAATCTACCCTACCTTCCTCTACATTCAGAGAGAGTTTGCCATTCCTTATGTCTATTATTGCTCCAGTGGTGGCCAAGAATGGCCTTCCTAAAATGATGGGGAATTCAGAATTCCCTTTCATATCCAATACCAGGAAATCGGTAGGGATGAAAAATTTCCCTACCTTTACAGGAACATTCTCTAGTATGCCTAGAGGAGTTCTAGTTGAGCCATCCGCAAATTGTAAGGAGAATTTGAATAGACTCAACTCTTTGGTTCCCAACCTTTCCAAGATAGTGAGCGGCATCAAGCTCGCACTAGCCCCCAAGTCACATAAGGCTTGGTCTATTTGTACCTTTTCAATTGAGCAAGCGATAGAGAAACTACCTGGGTCTTTTAGTTTAGGAGGCATATTAGCTTCTATATCTACTTGCTTTCTCTTGACCAACCTTTATGGGAAAGGTATCGGGTGGTGGAGGGACACACTTTGGTTCTGGCTCTTCATCCTCGCTCATGTCCTCCTCACATTCCACATCCTTTTCAACCACCCCAAGCTTATCATCCGTCAAGTATATGGGATTACAATTTTCATTGGGATTAGCTTCGGGTTGGCCCGGGAACGTACCCTTTGGTCTAGAGTATGTGCTGGCTTGTTGGGCAATATGAGTTTCTAGCATCTTGTTGTGGATGGCTAAGTTATCTACCTTAGATACTAGCTCTTTTATTGCCTCGTTTACTGCCCTACCCTGTTGTCTAAACTCTTACATTTTGTTTTGTTTGAGTTTCCACAAAACTTTCCAATAAGGACTCGAGTTTAGACTTCTGTACCTGAGGATACCCCGCTGCGGGTTTCCTATTACCTTGGCCTTCTTGGAACTCGTGGTTCAGCGTGTTGCTGTAGTTCCCGTAGGAGAGGTAAGGGTTGTTCTTCCTTCCTTGGTTGTAAGGATTTGGGGGAGCATAATTGGGAAACTTCGGGTTCGTGTTGTAGAAGTTGTGATAAGAGTTCACTTGTTCCCCCGAAGCGCCGGATCCATGAGCAATACCATGTGGGCACTCCATTATGTCACGTCCCTGCATTCCACAAATCTCACAAACAATGTTAGTAGCATCTATTGAACTCACAGGAGACCTTTCGAGCTGATCAAAGCGTTTATTTAGTGAGTCTATTTTAGACATGATAAGATCAGTGCTATTCATTTCAAACTTACCCCCCGAAATCTTTTTCGGATTATTACCTCTTTCTGAACCCCATTGGTGGTAGTTGGTGGCCACGTTTTCAATGATGTTGAATGCCTCAGTCAGAGGCCTATTCATAAAGGCTCCACCAGCTGCGGAATCAAGTGACACCTTCGAAGAGTAATCCAATACGTTGTAGAAGGTGTACACTAATAACCACCTCTCGAGTCCATGATGTGGTCAAGACTCCAGTAATCCCTTGTAGCGATCCCAATCTTCGGATAAGCATTCTCCGTCCTTTTGGAAGAAGCCGGTGATCTGGGTTCGTATGTAGGCCATTTTGGATGGAGGGAAGAATTTCTCCAAGAACGCCTGCTCCAGTTGGTCCCAAGTTGACAAGGTGTTAGCGGGCACTTGTTTCAGCCAAGCTTTTGCTTTTCCAGTTAGAGATGAGGGGAACAACCTCAAACGAATAGCATCAACCGGGGTGCCTTGAATTCTAACTGCATCGATGAACTCCAAGAATGTCTCCACGTGATCAGTCGGGTCCTCCGAGGGCAGTCCTCCGAATTGATGTTGCCTAATCATGTTGATTAGCATAGGCGGTATAGTGTAGTTCTCCGCCTCAATCTCTGGCCTAGCAATCCCAGTTCGCAAACCCCTATCATTTGGGGCTGCGTAATCCTTCAATGGTTTCGTATCCGGTAGATTCGCCATTAGTGGAATGGGAATCAACCTCTCTCTCTCTTTGTAGTCTCCTACGTCTGTGAAAGGTCCTTTCGACTTCGGGGTCGACCTCACTAAGGTTTCCAAGACTTAGTGATCGTTGCATAAAAGAGAAAACAACACAGAGAGATAGATACTCTAGAAGGAAAGAGATAATTTTTTTTTTATATAATAACATAAATCAGTTAAAAAGAAAGAAAGAAAATGTCCAGAAAAATCAATTTAAAAATTAAATTGAGATTCGAGGAAGCACAGTCCCCGGCAACAACGCCAAAAACTTGATGGGATCCGGCAAGCGAACCGGATCGAAGCAAGTAATATTAAAACGGTGAGAAACCGAGTATCGAACTCAGGGATTGGGAAATCAAGTACAACTTCACAAATTAAACGACTATTTTGGATTAAGAAATAAGTGTGGGAAGATTTCAAAAGAAAATAAAAGAAACAATAAAATAAAATCAAATATTTTTGGGATTTTCAAATTAAAAGAGATTCCTAGGAATTGGGTTACCACAAGATTTTTCATGTTACTAAATTGACTACCCCTTGTTAATTATTAAAATTGCTTTGAAGGTGAATTTATCCTAAATAAGTTAATGCTCCCTCTCGGGTTACAAAAACCGTGCCCAATTAAACCAACCCCTACTCTCGTGGTAGTTGAATTTAGATTGAACCCTTTAAGTTTTGTGACAATTCGTTAATCCTCGAAGGACCGCTTCTAACTCTCGTGTTTTAAGTCCTAAGTCTGATTCTATAGATCCGATACCTAAGTTCACCGCTAGGTTCCTCCTTAGAGTATCTATGACATGAAAATAAGTGCGCACCAGATTTACAAGTAATTAAAACAATAGAAATCAGATCTAAAGCAAAATCGAAATTAACGAAGGTAAAACATCAATTCGTAACATAAATCAGATCTTGGGCATAGCCCCAATCCCTAGAAATAAAGCTACTACTCAAGCATTGCCATGGTGGTGACAAGCTTGATTAACAACAACATAAAATAAAGCCTAAGAGAAGAGAAGAAGAAGATCCTAAAAATTTGCCTAAGTGTAGCAGCCAAAAGTGTCTCTCCCCGATCCTCCTTTTGTCTTCATTGCTGCCTTTTTTATAGTTCACTTCTCAAACTCTTTTAATCCCCCCAAAAACAAATTCTATCAGACCTGTTTCTATAAAAATGGCACAATGAATCGCATAAAGGATTCTTGCAATCAGTTAATCAATTCTCTGTTGCCATATCCAAAATCTTTTCAATCTATTATCCCAATTCAATGTGAAATCTCGCAGCCTCCGTGTTTTTTTCCTTGATTCACGTTGGTCCCTTCTTATAGCTTATTACTCTATCTTTTATTTTTCAATTCTATCATCCATCTCTGTACTGTACGTGTTCTTCTATCAAATTCCAACTTGAATCATTCTTTAATTGGACGTGGGTCCCATTGACTTTGATTGAAATTTTCATCTAAAGCAATTTCAATTGCTTCATTTAAGCCACTTCTATAGCTTCAATTCTTTTCTTCCAAATTCAATGACAAACTTCAATTTAATTGCAATCCAGCTTCTTCATTCTTGATATCTTCCTAAAAAATAAAAATAACATAAGAAAACTAACTAAAATATAATTAAAAATAATTAAATACGCATATTGACTCTAAAATAACCAAAATAGGAAAACAAAGTCTAATTTGGGCTAAATCGAGCATTCAACAAAATTTAATTGATGAGATCCACTCTAAAATAATAGATAAAACATGATAAAACAGTGGATTATCAAGATTCCAAAATATGTGACACCCGGGGCTGACGAGGGTGGAGAGTGGTCACCGGTGCAAGAAGGCACGAACAAGGAGCGGCTCCTGGTAGGCTTCTAGGCGGAGGGACACATGAATGAACCGATTACACACTGGAATGAGAGGGATCCTGAGATTGTGTAGGTATGGGACTATACAGTTGATGATGACTTATATGAATTGATTGGTACTACCTATACCAACAAGATGCATCTTCTTTTCGGAATCCCATCACTTAAGAACTCCACAGTTAAGCGTGCTTGACTTGGAGCAATTATGGGATGGGTGACCTTCTACGAATTTTTCCCAGGAAGCGTGTGAGTGAGGACAAAGCACGCTGAAAAGACTCGTGTTGGTTTGTTGGGACAGTCATCCATCCATAAAGCATGGGATGTTACAAATGGTATCAGAGCAGCACCTTTCCCAGTACAATGAGGTTCGAGGACGAACAAAGTGGAAGCTGGTGGGCATGTGACACCCGGGGCTGACGAGGGCGGGAAGTGGTCACCGGTGCAAGAAGGCACGAACAAGGAGCGACTCCTGGTGTAACATCCCAGGCTGTTTTATGGATTGACGACTATCCCCACAGACCAACACGGGTCTTTTCAACGTGCTTTGTCCTCACTCACACGCTTCCTGGGAAAACTTCCCAGGAGGTCACCCATCCCAGAATTGCTCCAAGTCAACCACGCTTAACTGTGGAGTTCTTAAGTGACGGGCTACCGAAAAGAAGATGCATCTTGTTAGTATATGTAGTACCGATCAATTCATATAAGCCTTGCTCAACTGTATAGTCCCATATCTACACAGTCACAGGATCCCTCTTATTCGGGTGTGTAATTGGTTCATTCATGTGTCCTTTCGCCTAGAAGCCTTCTAGGAGCCGCTCCTTGTCCGTGCCTTCTTGCACCGACGACTACTCCCTGCCCTCGTCGGCACCCGGGTGTTACATACCCACCAGCTTCCGCTTGGTTCGTCCCCGAACCACACCGTACTGGGAGAGGTGCCGCTCTGATACCATTTGTAACATCCCTGGCTGCTCTATGGATTGACGACTAACCCCACAGATCAACACGGTCCTTTTCAGCGTGCTTTGTCCTCACTCACACGCTTCCTGGGAAAACTTCCCAGGAGGTCACCCATCCCAGAATTGCTCCAAGTCAAGAACGCTTAACTGTGGAGTTCTTAAGTGCTGGGCTACCGAAAAGAAGATGCATCTTGTTAGTATAGGTAGTACCGATCAATTCATATAAGTCTTCCTCAACTGTATAGTCCCATACCTACACAGTCTCAGGATCCCTCTCATTCGGGTGTGTAATTGGTTCATTCATATGTCCCTGTGCCTAGAAGCCTGCCTGGAGCCGCTCTTTGTCCGTGCCTTATTGCACCGACGACCACTCCCCTCCCTCGTCGGCACCCGGGTGTTACACCTGGTAGGCTTCTAAGAGGAGGGACACATGAATGAACTGATTACACATCGGAATGAGAGGGGTCCTGAGACTGTGTAGATATGGGACTGTACAGTTGAGGATAATTTATATGAATTGATTGGTACTGCCTTTATCAACAAGATGCATCTTTTTTCGGAAGCCCGTCACTTAAGAACTCCACATTTAAGCGTGCTTGACTTGGAGCAATTATGGGATGGGTGACCACCTGGGAAGTTTTCCCACGAATTGTGTTTGTGGGGACAAAGCATGCTGAAAATACCCGTCTTGGTTTGTGGGGACAGTCGTCCATCCATAAAGCAGCCTGGGATGTTACATAATACAAATAATCTTTTTTATCAATTCCAAAATTTAGGCTATGTTTGGTTCAAATGAGGGGAGGAGGGATTTTAATAGAGCAGGGGGGAATGGAGGGGAGGGATTTTAATTAAACATTGCATTTGGTTTAGAGGAGGGAAGGGGAGAGATTTTAATGGAAGGGAAGGGAAATAACACATTTTATGTTTGGTTTGGGAGGGGAGGGGGGATATTTTAAAATTAATTTACTTTTACACCCTTACAATTTTGGATTTCAAAATAAACAATTAAGGATATTTTTGTCAATGGATTTAAAATATTTTAAATATCCCTTCCCTCGAAATCTCCCCAATATTGGAGGGGAGCCAAAATTGACCCATGAGGGATTTGCTCCGCTCCCTTTCCCTTAAAAGATTTATAGTAATACCTCCCCTTCCCTCCAATTCCATCCAACCAAACAGTATGTTAGATTCCGTAATACAAATGATTATTTATCAATTCCAGAATACAAATAATTTATTTTATCAATGTCGAAATTTATATTCCGTAATACGAATGATTTTTTTTAATCAATTCCGGGTATTAAAATCCGAAACCTATTACCACTTTTCGTGTACGTTCCGGAAAATAAATTAAGGTTAGTAAACATAGAGCTCGACCACGAATGACATGTAGCGAAGGCCTTTGTTTTCGTAAATGGTAGTGCGTAGGTACCGTGTGGAGAAGAAAAAGGGACGAGAGGGGCACAAATGAGATGGGTTTTTTTTAGAGAAGGTGGGGGGTGTATGTGAACCCCCATTTTTGTCCATATTCATTTTATTCTAACTTTTATGATATCATGTTTCCCGGAGACTAATAATATGAAGAAAGGAAGGGGTGATCCCTCCCAGTCCATCATATTTGCTGTTGGACGGAGAGGTCCCGTCCATCACATTATTAATTTGCTGATGAACGGATGGTCCCGTCCAATGCTTTACACTTGCTGTGGACGGGATGGTCCTGTCGAATGCTTTACACTTTCTGATGGACGGATCGTCCCGTCCAATACTTTACACTTCCTGATGGACGGATGGTCCCGTCCATTGATTTACATTGGCTGATGGACGGGGTGGTCCCGTCCAGTGCTTTGCACTTGCTGTGGACGGGATGGTCCCGTCCAATGCTTTACACTTGCTGATGGACGAATGGTCGGTCCCATCCATTGCTTTACACTTGTTGTGGACGGGATGGTCCCGTCCAATACTTTACACTTGCTGATGGATGGATGGTCTCGTCCATTGCTTTACACTGGCTGATGGACGGGGTGGTCCCGTCCAGTGCTTTGCACTTGCTGTGGACGGGATGGTCCCGTCCAATGCTTTACACTTGCTGATGGACGGATGGTCCCGTCCAATGCTTTACACTTGCTGATAGACGGATGGTCCCGTCCATTGCTTTACTAGGCCAGCTACGACTGAAGAAGTTAATGTGGTTGAAAAAGTTGTGCTCCGGGTACCACCTATGAATGATGCGTCAGAAAAAGTGATTGTAAAGATGAAAAAGCCAACTCCTTTTGCTTATGATGATACACACGCTGTACCATGGAATTATGAACAGAAAGTTGAGCTAATAGGAAGGGCAGGAGAAACTTCGAAGGCCCAGGTTACTAACATTGTGAGAGTTGGAGGCATTACAAGGAGTGGACGGTGCTACACCCCTGCTGAAGAAAAAATGATGAAGGAATCCGAAGAAGAGAAAACTGTGGATGAAAGAAAGGGGAAGGAGGAAGAAGAGTTTCTGAAGATCATGAAGCAAAGTGAATATGATGTGGTAGAACAAACAAAAGAAAAGGAAAAGTTCTTTGAAGATTTCTATCGAACACTTGGGGTGCGAAAGGGATATGTTGGGACTAGATTTCACCAAACATCTGTCTCATGTACTACCAGGACTAGATACCTCCCATTCATGCTTCAGATATTAAAATCAAACCCCGATTCCTCAGATGGCAAGAGCCTAAATCCACTAATAGACCCTAATTCCTTAGGTGGCCTAGATTAATGAATTTGCATTAGGATTAGGGATTACGCGATTACTATTAAACCAAACTCCATTCCTAGCGCAAGGGTTACTAGGTGATTAAATTCAATTCCGGTTCTAATACGAATTTCCCAATTGCATATCAAAACACAAATCGAGTCAGGGGGGTGCTAGCCACAACAAGCATTAAGCATGGAAAATTAATCACTAATATGAAGACATAAACACAGAATAATCAGTCAAGATAAATACATAATAATCAGTTTGGTTACATCTAATCCCAACAAACAGGGATTAGCTACTCATAATTAAAGATAAAGCCAAACCATAGAAATAGGAGAAGAGGAGAGAACAAGCTCCATGGGAGCTTTCCACCGTCGTCACAGCAGCCCCTCTCAGCAACTCCCTTCTAGGGTTGCAATCCTCCCTCAGCCGCAGCCTCCAAGTGCCTTTCTACTCAAAACCCTCAAACTAAAACTAAAAACTTCCTCTTTCTGCCCTAAAACAACAACTTATACCAATCAGTTCTGCGCGCGCTCGCGAGGCGAAACAAGGCTCGCGAGGTGAAAGTTAAAATCTGGTCTTCAGTGATTGGATCTCTCGCGAGGCGAGATCTGCTCGCGGGGCGAAATCGAAAGGTTCTTCTCAAATACGCCCGTGATGAGTATCAGGGCCTGGGCGTGATGGCTTCTGTTCCTCAGGTTCGCGGGGCGAGAGACGGTTCGCGTGGCGAGACAGAAATGGTTGCATTTTCCGCACAATCGCTCTTCAGGTCGCGAGGCGAGTGGTAGCTCAGGGGTGAAGCTTCAGAATTCTGCTTGGCTCAATTTCTTCTCTTTTCAAGCTCTAAATTCATCCAAGCTTCAGTATGGCCAAATCTGCACAGTTTTCCTTAAGTTCCTGCAAAATAACACCAAGAAACCACTTCACCCGTTCCAAGGGAAAAACTAACTAAAATCAAATAAAGAATGCCTAATCTATATGAAAAATGCATGCAAAAGTGTACAGAAAATATGATGTAAAATCACACTATCAGTGCTACACCCCTGCTGAAGAAAAAATGATGAAGGAAGCCGAAGAAGAGAAAACTGTGGATGAAAGAAAGTGGAAGGAGGAAGAAGAGTTTATGAAGTTCATGAAGCAAAATGAATATGATATGGTAGAACAGTTGAAGAAAGCTCCGACAAGGATATCTCTTTTGTCGCTTGTCTTGACATCAGAATTGCATCGCAAGGCATTATTGAAGGTTTTGAATGAAGCATATGTCAAACCTGACGTCACTTCAGAAAATGTGGTAAATATGGTGGACCCAATCAGGCATATCAACGTGATTACTTTCTCGGAAGATGAAGTGGCCTCAAAATTCCGCAGTAGCCCTAAAGCCTTACACATCACCCTAAAGTGTAAAGGGTTTGTGATTGCAAAGGTGCTTATAGATGGTGGTTCGGCATTGAATGTGGTTCCAATGACCACACTCAAGCAGCTGAATATAAGCACGGCGGAGTTGACACCACAAGAAATGATTGTGCGAGCCTTTGATGGGACAACAAGAGGAATTTTAGGAGAAATAACTCTACCCCTTGAAATAGGGCCTAGTTCTTTCCCTGTCCTCTTTCACGTCATGGAAATCCAGCCAGCTTACACCATGCTTCTGGAGAGGCCTTGGATCCATGGGGCAGGAGTGGTCCCCTCGACTCTGCATCAATGTTTGAAGTATATTCAAGATGGATCCATTATTACTGTCCGTGGTGAAGAGGAGATCATGCTGACAAAGCCCACCACAGTACCTTATGTGGAAAGCACAGAGCAGTTGGAGGATGATTCACTGCATAATTTTGAGGTATTGAAGTCAGAGAACAAGAAAAGGGATCCCCTAATGAAGAAAGTGAATGAGGTAGTAGTCCGCATCATGGAGAAGAGCGGGTATCAAAGAGGAAAAGGCCTAGGGCCTCAGTTGCAAGGAATCTCTCGGCCAATTGAAGCGGCTGTAAGAGAAGGAAGGCGCGGATTGGGGTATCAGCCCAACCTGACTGAAGGGGTGAAATTCATGACTATTGAAAACAAGGAAGAAGGAGAGCGCAAGAGAAAGCATCTTCCCCTCCTGACAGAGACTTTCCCAGTAGCTGCTGAAGTTATCAGTCCCGCAAAATCATTCTCCCCTCACTTCACTATCAGCACACTTGAAGAAGAGCTGGACGAGAACCATGTCATCTATCTCCCTGCTAGCAATAAAGTTCTCAACAATTGGCAATCTGAACCGTTTATTGAAGTTATTTCCATGAAGTAATTATCTTATTGTACTAATTATGAACTGATGTTTACTTCCTTTGAGACATGAATGAGAACGTAGCACTTTGTCTGGTGTTTTCCTTTTGATTCCATTGTTTCTTTTCTCTCTTTCATTTCCTTACTTTGTTTAAGCTTTTCTTTCATGAATCAGACTCTTACCTATACCTCTCCTATTCCTGACTTTTTTATTCCAGGAATACTTCGTCCACTAAAGATTTACCTCAGGAGAGGAACTTTGAAAGTTCATTTATTGATTCCCTCGCGGCCGCTGATGAATACAATCTTGAATCTGATGAGGAGGAAGAAGATATTGAAGAATTCATAAAAGAGGTGAAACGGTCAGAGGAAGGGATTAACTCGAATGATGAGGTTGCAGAAGTGATCAATATGGGAACCGAGGAAGATAAGAATGAGTTGAAATAGTGGATAACCCTGAGCGAAAAGAAATGGTTGCACTATTCAAATAATATCTGGACGTTTTTGCATGGTCCTACAGAGATATGCCAGGTTTAGATCCTGAGATAGCAACACATAAAATTCCCTTATACCCAAATGTGGCTCCAAAGAAGCAAAAGTTAAGGAGGATGCATCCTGAGATGTCGTTGAAGATCAAGGAAGAAGTGACTAAGCAGCTGGAAGCTGGCTTTCTGGAAGTAGCTAGACACCCGGAATGGATAGCTAATATTGTGCCGGTACCAAAGAAGGATGGAAGGGTCAGAATGTGCATGGACTACCGAGACCTGAATAAAGCCAGTCCAAAGGATGATTTCCCCCTACCTCATATTGATATCCTTGTAGACAGTGCAGCCAGAAGTCACAGGTTTTCTTTCATGGACGGGTATTCTGGGTATAATCAGATCCTCATGGACAATGAAGATAAAGAAAAGACAACTTTTATCACCCCTTGGGGAACTTTTTGTTACAAAGTGATGCCTTTCGGATTAAAGAATGCCGGGTCTACTTACCAACGTGCTATGGTGGCATTGTTCCATGATATGATTCATAAGGAGGTAGACGTATACGTTGATGATATAGTGGGCAAGTCCAAGGAAGGAGAAAGCCATGTGGCATTTTTGAGAAAGTTGTTCGAGCGTCTAAGAAAGTACTAGTTACGCCTCAACCCTGCAAAATGTACTTTCGGTTCATCCGCAGGGAACTTACTTGGCTTTGTTGTCAGTAGAGAAGGAATAAAGGTGGACTCTAACAAGGTGGAAGCAATACGCGATATGCCAGCACCCAAGAACGAGCGAGAAGTAAGGGGTTTTCTTGGAAGATTGAACTACATTGCGCGCTTCATTGCAAATCTGACTAGCACATGTGAACCAATCTTCAAACTCCTCAGGAAGAATAATCCAGGAAGATGGGATGATGACTGTCAAGAAGCCTTTGATAAGATAAAGGCATATCTACTGAATCCCCCAGTGTTGGTACCACCTACCCAAGGTCGTCCATTATTACTCTACCTCACCATATTGCCAACCTCAATGGGGGCAATGCTAGGACAACATGATGAATCTGGCAGGAAGGAGCAGGCAATTTATTATCTGAGCAAGAAGTTTAACGCCTATGAGGTTCGTTATATGGAAATATAGAAGACTTGTTGTGCATTGGTATGGGCTTCCAGAAAACTCAGACAGTACATGTTATATCACACCACTTGGCTAATTTCTCGAATGGATCCTTTGAAGTATATCTTCGAAAGTCCTTATATATCCTTAAGGGTTTCGAAATGGCAAGTGATATTGTCAGAATTCGACATCAAATGTGACCCAGAAGTCCATCAAAGGAAGTGTAATTGCTGACCATTTAGCAGAGAATCCTCTTGAGGATGGACGGCCCGTCAATTCTGAGTTTCCGGATGGAGAGGTAATGTCCCTTGAGGAAAACGAAGAACAGGAAGATGTGTGGAAAATGTATTTTGATGGAGCAGTCAATATGCATGGCAGTGGTATAGGAGCAGTGGTTATCTCTCCAAGTGGCAAGCAATACCCGATGGCCGTAAAACTGAAATTCGAAAGTTCAAATAATATTGCAGAATACGAAGCATGTGCTGGTGGATTGCAAATGGCACTCGAACTTGGTATAAAGCAGTTGAAAGTCTTCGGGGATTCAGCTTTGATCATTTACCAAGTCAATGGTGAATGGCAGACCAAGGATTCCAAGTTGATTCCGTATCAGAAATACTTGACTCAGTTGATTGAAAAGTTTGACGAGATCACTTTCTCGCATATAAGTCGAGACAAGAATCAATTTCCTGATGCTTTAGCCACACTAGCTGCCATGACCAAGCTGGATATCCATGTCAATGTCCAACCCATCCAAATTAGAGTGCAAGATGAACAGGCGTACTGTGCTCATGTGGAAGAAGAACCTGATGGTAAGCCTTGGTATCATGACATCAAGCGATATATTCAGACCAAGGAATACCCGGTAGAGGAGACCGAAGTAAATAAAAAGACCATCCGAAGACTGGCCATGGCCTTTTTCTTAAACAAGGAAGTCTTGTACAAAAGAGGATATGATGGTACCCTTGCAGATGTGTGGATGCTCGTGAAGCTAAGTGGATCATGATTGAAGTTCATGAAGGAATCTGTGGGACTCATGCCAATGGACACATGATGGCTAGGAAGATCTTGAGAAGTGGCTATAATTGGTCTACTATGGAGTCAGATTGTATGGAGCATGTTCGTAAATGCCAAAAATGCAAGATTGATGCAGACCGGGTTAATGCACCTGCGTTTCCACTGCACAGTTTAGCATCCCAATGACCTTTTTCGATGTGGGGAATATATGTCATCAGTCCCATTAATCCCAAGGCTTCCAATGGTCATCGTTTCATCTTGGTGGCAATAGACTATTTCACCAAATGGGTAGAAGCTGCTTCATATGCCAACATAACTCAAAGGGTGTTTCTCAAATTCCTCAGAAAGGACATTGTCTGTAGATACGGGATCCCAGAGAGGATAATCACGGATAATGCTGCTAATCTTAATGGTGCCCAGATCCAAAAGTTTTGCGATGGTTTCAAAATCAAACACCACAATTCGGCTCCTTATAGGCCTCAAACGAATGGTGCAGTTGAAGCAGCAAACAAAAATGTCAAGAAGATCGTTGCCAAAACGGTTGTAAACTATAAGGACTGGCATGAAATGCTGCCATATTCTCTACATGCTTACCGGACTAATATACGATCAAGCACCGGGGCAACCCCTTTCTCTCTGGTGTACGGGATGGAGGCAGTCTCTCCTATTGAAGTAGCACTCCCTTCGCTAAGAGTCTTGATGGAAGCAGACTTAGAAGAGTCTGAGTGGGTGAAAACTCGATATGAGCAGTTGAACATGATAGAAGAAAAAAATATTGGCAGCTATCTGTCACGGGCAATTGTACCAAAGCAGAATGGAAAGAGCTTTCAATAAAAGGGTTCGTCCTAGAGAATTTTGCGCGGGAGATCTGGTTTTAAAGAAAATCCTCCCTAGTCAAGAGGACGCCCAAGGAAAATGGGCACCGAATTATGAAGGCCCTTACATTGTCAAACAAGCGTTCTCAGGAGGTGCTTTGATTCTGCAAAACATGGATGGGGAAGAGTTACCAAGGCCAGTAAACTCTGATGCTATGAAAAAGTTCTACGCATGAAGGCCCGCTAAGTTGAAAACCCGAAAGGGCAGCCTAGGCAAAAGTTAGGGAAAACACAATAAAAATTAAAGAAAAGCAAAGGCCCGCTAGGTTGAAAACCCGAAAGGGTAACCTAGGCAAAAGTTAGGGCAAAGAAACCTTAGGTTGAAAAATTGCAAGGGCAGCTGGGAGGAGTATAGGGTTCAACTTCTACAAGCACCCACATACTGGGGCAATTTTATCTGACTGAGTATACTGGGGCAGAACTATCAAGGAATGATCAAAGAAGGTGTGTTTGAGGAATCAGAAACAAGAACCAATATCTGAATCATCAAAAGGCTGTGGGGAATCAATTAAATGAAAATCAGGGGACCAACACTGGGGCAAATTTTATGTGATTTTCGTAATCTTCTTTGCTTATCTTTATTTTTTTAATCTTCATGATCCCTTTTGTAACTTTGTTCTCATTGTTATCGTCTCTTAAATTCTCATATTAAGGCAAGAGGTTTTCTTCCACACACTCCCCTGTTGTGTTCACTCTCGTGTCTCAATAAAAGTAAATATAAGTTTAATAGTATGATTTGATAACTCTAATGGTAGCACCAATGAATGGTTTAAACCAAGAGGGATCAATACTTCAGATTCAGTGGAAGAGGTAGCGTACACTGGACGACAAAAGAATGATGCAGATAAGCTTACATAACATCCGGAATTTGTCAGATTCTTGGTTGACCAATGCCTTGTCCCAGAGTGGCCGGTGAACAAGTGTTTGGTTGGTTAAAGTTTTTCCAAGGAGCAATTAGTTCCTTTGTCCTCAAAAGGAAGGTATTCTCATTTGTTTCAGATCACTGATTATTTATTTTCGAGCTTTGAGGCTCACCGCACCTTTATTCTCGAGCTCTAAGGCTCATTACAAGTTTATTTTCGAGCTCTAAGGCTCATTACATGTTTACTTTTCTGTTGGATGAGGAGGTTCCGTCTATTGCATCTAATTCTCTGTTGGACGAGGAGGTTCCGTCCATTGCATTTACTGTTCTGTTGGACGAGGAGGTTCCGTCCATTGCATATTTACTTTCCTGTTGGACGAAGAGGTTCCGTCCACTGCAAGTTTATTTTCGAGCTCTGAGGCTCACTGCATTTCTTTATTCTCGAGCTCTGAGGCTTACTGAAATTTTATTTTCAAGCTCTGAGGCTCGCTGCAACTTTATTTTCGAGCTCTGAGGCTCACTGCAATTTTATTTTTTGAGTTCTGAGGCTCGCTGCGAGTTTATTTTCGAGCTCTGAGGCTCACTGTAAGTTATTTTCGAGCTCTGAGGCTCGCTGTACTTCTTTATGCTCGAGTTCTGAGGCTCACTGGAATTTTATTTTTGAGCTCTGAGGCTCGCTGCAACTTTATTTTCGAGCTCTGAGGCTCATTGCAAGTTATTTTTGAGCTCTGAGGTTCACTGCACTTTTTATTTTCGAGCTCTGAGGCTCGTTGCAAGTTATTTTCGAGCTCTGAGGCTCACTGCACTTTTTAATTTTCGAGCTCTGAGGCTCATTGCAAGTTATTTTCGAGCTCTGAGGCTCACTATACTTCTTTATGCTTGAGCTCTGAGGCTCACTGTAATTTTATTTTTGAGCTGAGGCTCGCTGCAACTTTATTTTCGAGCTCTGAGGCTCATTGCAAGTTATTTTCGAACTCTAGGGCTCATTTCAAGTTATTTTCGAACTCTGAGGCTCACTGTACTTTTTATTCTCGAGCTCTGAGGCTCATTGCAAGTTTATTTCCAAGCTCTGAGGCTCGCTGCATATTTACTCTCCTGTTGGACGAGGAGGTTCCGTCCATTGCATCTTTACTTCCCAACTCTGAGACTCACTGTAATTCTGTTTTCAAACTGTAAGATTTTCTTCTGAGCTCCTCCTGTTTTTCCAGACAAAATATGTGTTCATTCTTCTTTCCTTGTTCATTACTACAATACATGAAAAGTCACGACTAATCATGTCTTCTAGCATACAACAAGTAAAGAGGGGCAACTGTGAACAACCATTTTTGTCCGTCTTCGTTTAATTCTAACTTTTATGATATCATGTTTCCAGGAGACTAATAATATGAAGAAAGGAGGGGGTGATCCCTCCCAGTCCATCATATTTGCTATTGGACGGAGAGGTCCCGTCCATCACATTATTAATTTGCTGATGGACGGAAGGTCCCGTCCAATGCTTTACACTTGATGATGGACGGATGGTCCCGTCCAATAATTTACACTTGCTGAAGGACGGATGGTCCCGTCCATTGCTTTACATTGGCTGATGGACGGGGTGGTCCCGTCCAGTGCTTTGCACTTACTGTGGACGGGATGGTCCCGTCCAATGCTTTACACTTGCTGATGGACGGATGGTCCCGTCCAATACTTTACACTTGCTGATGGACGGATGGTCCCGTCCATTTCTTTACACTTGCTGTGGATGGGATGGTCCCGTCCAATGATTTACACTTGCTGATGGACGGATGGTCCCGTCCAATGCTTTACACTTGCTGATGGACGGATCGTCCCGTCCAATGCTTTACATTTGCTGATGGACGGATGGTCCCGTCCATTGCTTTACACTGGCTGATGGACGGGGTGGTCCCGTCCAGTGCTTTGCACTTGCTGTGGATGGGATGGTCCCGTCCAATGCTTTATACTTGCTGATGGACGGATGGTCCCGTCCAATGCTTTACACTTGCTGATGGACGGATCGTCCCATCCAATACTTTACACTTACTGATGGACGGATGGTACCGTCCATTGCTTTACACTGGCTGATGGACGGGGTGGTCCCGTCCAATGCTTTACACTTGTTGATGGACGGATCGTCCCGTCCAATACTTTACACTTGCTGATGGACGGATGGTCCCGTCCATTGCTTTACACTGGCTGATGGACGGGGTGGTCCCGTCCAATGCTTTACACTTGCTGATGGACGGATCGTCCCGTCCAATACTTTACACTTGCTGATGGACGGATGGTCCTGTCCATTGCTTTACACTGGCTGATGGACGAGGTGGTCCCGTCCAATGCTTTACACTTGTTGATGGACGGATCGTCCCGTCCAATACTTTACACTTGCTGATGGACGGATGGTCCCGTCCATTGCTTTACACTGGCTGATGGACGGGGTGGTCCCGTCCAGTGCTTTGCACTTGCTGATGGACGGATGGTCCCGTCCAATGATTTACACTTGCTGTGGACGGGATGGTCCTGTCCAATGCTTTACACTTGCTGATGGACGGATCGTCCCGTCCAATGCTTTACACTTGCTGATGGACGGATGGTCCCGTCCATTGCTTTACACTTGCTGATGGGCCGGTGGTGGTCCGCCCAGTGCTTTGCACTTGGCGATGGACCGGGGTGGTTCTATCCATCGCTTTAACACTGTCGATGGGCCGGGATGGTCCCGTCCATTGCTTTCCACGTGCTGTTGGACGGGGTAGTCCCGTCCATTACTTTATACTTGCTGATGGACGGGGTGGTCCCGTCCGATGCTTTCCACTTTCTGTTGGATGGGGTGGTCCCGTCCAGTGCTTTGCACTTGCTGATGGACGGGGTGGTCCCGTCCACTGCTTTCCACTTGCTGATGGACGCGATGGTCCCGTCCATTGCTTTCCAGTTGCTGTTGGACGAGGCAGTCCCGTCCATTGCTTTACACTTGTTGATGGACGGGGTGGTCCCGTCCATTGCTTACCACCTACTGATGGACAAGGTAGTCCTGTCCATTGCTTTGTGCCTGCTGCTGGTCCCGTCCAGTCCTGTCCCTTTTTATTTTGGACGAGGGGGTTCCGTCCACTCCAGTTATTTTAATTTCTGTTGGACAAGGAGGTTCCGTCCACTGCAATTATCTTTTCTCGTTGGACGAGGAGGTCCGTTCAGTGTATATCCATTTTTTTTCATATCTAATTTTTTTTGGGACAAAGAGATTCCGTCCACTGCAACTTTATTTTCAGGCTGAAGGCTAAATAATAAAGAAAGAAGAAGGAGAAGATAAGGAAGAAAGGACGAAGAAAACAAGGAGAAAAGACAATCAACAAAAAGCAATGGAAGCTGAGTTACGCCTCCTACCTACTTTACATACCAGGCAAGGCCTCTTTTCCTCCTCTACCCATTGGTCCTCCTTCTTCCTTACCTCCTCAAAAGCCATCATGCACATCAGATAAAAACCCCCATCTCCTTTCTCTTTTCAAGCGTGCAACCCTCACATTAGATCACCACCTTTCTGCTACTCATGCCACCCCGTCTGGGCACACGCTATTTCTGCTCAAAATCACCCATCTTCTTTTCTCCTTTCGAGCGTGCAACCCTCACCTCAGATCACCACCTTTCTGCTACTCATGCCACCCCGTCTGGGCACACGGTATTTCTGCTCAAAACCCCCTATCTTCTTCTCTTTTTTCAAGTGTGCAACCCTCACATCAAATCACCACCTTTCTGCTACTCATACCACCTCATCTGGACACACGCTACCTCTACTCAGAACCCCCTTTTTTGCACCTCCTCTACCCATTGGTCTTTACTTTTGTTCAATCTTCCATGCGGATGCACCGAAAGTACATTTTGCAGGGTTGAGGCGTAACTTGTACTTTCTTAGACGCTCGAACAACTTTCTCAAAAATGCCACATGGCTTTCTCCTTCCTTGGACTTGCCCACTATATTATCAACGTATACGTCTACCTCCTTATGCATCATATCATGGAACAATGCCACCATAGCACGTTGGTAAGTAGACCCGTCATTCTTTAATCCGAAAGGCATCACTTTGTAACAAAAAGTTCCCCAAGGGGTGATAAAAGTTGTCTTTTCTTTATCTTCATTGTCCATGAGGATCTGATTATACCCAGAATACCCGTCCATGAAAGAAAACCTGTGACTTCTGGCTGCACTGTCTACAAGGACATCAATATGAGGTAGGGGGAAATCATCCTGTGGACTGGCTTTATTCAGGTCTCGGTAGTCCACGCACATTTTGACCCTTCCATCCTTCTTTGGTACCGGCACAATATTAGCTATCCATTCCGGGTGTCTAGCTACTTCCAGAAAGCCAGCTTCCAGCTGCTTAGTCACTTCTTCCTTGATCTTCAACGACATCTCAGGATGCATCCTCCTTAACTTTTGCTTCTTTGGAGCCACATCTGCGTATAAGGGAATTTTATGCGTTGCTATCTCAGGATCTAAACCTGGAATATCTCTGTAGGACCATGCAAAAACGTCCAGATATTCTTTGAATAGTGCGACCATTTCTTCTCGCTCTGGGTTATCCACTATTTTCAAATCATTCTTATCTTCCTCGGTTCCCATATTGATCACTTCTGCAACCTCATCATTCGAGCTAATCCCTTACTCTGACTGTTTCACCTCTTTTATGAATTGTTCAATATCTTCTTCCTCCTCATCAGATTAAAGATTGTATTCATCAGCTCCGCGAGGGAATCAATAAATGAACTTTCAAAGTTCCTCTCCTGAGGTAAATATTTAGTGGACGAAGTATTCCTGGAAGAAAAAAGTCAGGAATAGGAGAGGTATAGGCAAGAGTCTGATTCATGAAAGAAAAGCTTAAACAAAGTAAGGAAATGAAAGAGAGAAAAGAAACGATGGAATCAAAAGGAAAACACCAGACAAAGTGCTACGTTCTCATCCATGTCTCAAAGGAAGTAAACATCAGTTCATAATTAGTACGATAAGATAATTACTTCATGGAAATAATATCAATAAACGGTTCAGATTGCCAATTGTTGAGAACTTTATTGCTAGTAGGGAGATAGATGACATGGTTCTCGTCTAGCTCTTCTTCAAGTGTGCTGATAGTGAAGTGAGGGGAGAATGACTTTGCGGGACTGATAACTTCAGCAGCTATTGGGAAAGTCTCTGTCAGTAGGGGAAGATGCTTTCTCTTGCGGTCTCCTTCTTCCTTGTTTTCAATAGTCATGAATTTCACCCCTTCAGTCAGGTTGGGATGATACCCCAATCCGCGCCTTCCTTCTCTTACAGCCGCTTCAATTGACCAAGAGATTCCTTGCAACTGAGGCCCTAGGCCTTTTCCTCTTTGATACCCACTCTTCTCCATGATGCGGACTACTACCTCATTCACATTCTTCATTAGGGGCTCCCTTTTCTTGTTCTCTGACTTCAATACCTCAAAACTATGCAGTGAATCATCCTCCAACTGCTCTGTGCTTTCCACATAAGGTACTGTGGTGGGCTTTGTCAGCATGATCTCCTCTTCACCACGGACAGTAATAACGGATCCATCTTGAATATACTTCAAACACTGATGCAGAGTCGAGGGGACCACTCCTGCCTCATGGATCCAAGGCCTCTCCAGAAGCATGGTGTAAGCTGGCTGGATTTCCATGACCCGAAAGAGGACAGGGAAAGAACTAAGCCCTATTTCAAGGGGTAGAGTTATTTCTCCTAAAATTCCTCTTGCTGTCCCATCAAAGGCTCGCACAATCATTTCTTGTGGTGTCAACTCCACCGCTCTTATATTCAGCTGCTTGAGTGTGATCATTGGAACCACATTCAATGCCGAACCACCATCTATAAGCACCTTTGCAATCACAAACCCTTTACACTTTAGGGTGATGTGTGTTAGACGAATCTGGGCAAGTATACCCAGTCGTGCAAGTAATACGGTGGTAAGACCGGTTTATCGTATCCACGGGGACTGCAACAAGTACTAGCACGTACCACTTCAACTACTATCTAAGCGATTCTTGGATTGAAGAGAGTTCTGAACTAATTATCAAGCCCACAAAAGTAAAAATAAACCAAATAAGAAAAACAAACTCTTTTTGTTATTTTCTCAAATACTTGGAAGGCAATAAAAGATGGGTTTTAAAGATTATAAAAGCAGCTGGGGTTAGGTTCACTAAGCTTTATCCCCATGCAATGAAACAACTCACAAACAGTTTCCACTTCAGTTATGACAATCAATCCACTAAATTACTCAAGTCCCGATTCCTCGGATGACAAGAGCCTAAATTCACTAATAGACCCTAATTCCTTAGGTGGCCTAGATTAATGAATTCGCATTAAGATTAGGGATCATGTGATTGCTAATAAACCCAGTTCCATTCCTAGATACAAGGCTTACTAGGTGATTAATCTCAATTCCGGTTTCAACACGAATTTTCCAATTGCATATTAAAACACAAATCATGTCATGGGGGTTGATAAGCCTCTGGCTTATCTAGTTTTATGACTAGATGAACTAGGGTTTATATGCCAATTTATTCGAGTTCACTCTCGATTTCGCCCGAATTTGCCTTGTTTTGTTCCTAAGTTGGACTTTGACTTGTTTTGCGTCTTTTGTGTAGTTTTTAGGTTATTTTGGATAGAATTATGCTTGTGGTTGCTTGTGTTGTTTTCAGATCCATAAGTGAAGCTTTAAGAGTTAAGAAAAGTGAAGAATATGAGCCAGACAGAGCCCATCACGGCCTGGCCGTGATGACTATCACGGCCATGATCAAGCGAGGCGAGAAGGGCAAAAGTCGGAAGTCGTCACGGCCTAGCCGTGATGTATATCACGGCCGTGACCTAAAACCCACAAAAGTCGGAAGCTGTCACGGCCTAGCCGTGATGTCTATCACGGCCGTGACAATCCAGGAGGCAAAAGTCGGGAACCTGTCACGGCACTGGCCGTGACACCCGTCACGGCGTGATGTAGCAGATGGTGGAGGCAGAAGCTATCACGGCCTAGCCGTGATGATGAGGCTCACGACCGTGATGTTCAAGATTTGAAAGCGCCCTAACCAGAATGCGTCACGGCCTGGCCGTGATGGCCATCACGGCCGTGACGCGTGGCCTCCCTATAAATAGAGCAGATCAGAACAGATTTGAGAAGTTTTTGGATCAGAATTTTTCAGAGACTTTTTGTAACCCTATTTCTGGGATTTCTTCTTCTCTTCTTTTCTCTTAATTCATAGGCTTAGGATGGATTCCAATTGTACGTTCGTTGTTGTTACGGACATGAGGAACTAATCCTCTTGTCTAAGGGATCGATGAAGCCACCCATGGCGGCATAGTATTAATGTAATGTAATTCTCTCTCCTTTAATTCAATTATGATTTTCCAATTCTGTTTTCATTGTGTCGATTATATGCTAGCGTGATCGACTAGTTAAGCGTGTTGAGGCCTAGCGGCGATTCGCGTTTCAGAACTTGAATTGGGAACATCGGTCGAGTATTGCACAGAGTGAATAGGAGATCGGTGCAACCTATAGGGAACAAGAATTAATAGAATTTGAGATTAGGGTTAAGAGACCTAGCAAGTAATTAACCCAAATCATCGAATACGTCCTAATGAGCACGTAAGTGGATTTAGGAAAATTTAGGGGTCCGGTTGACATTAAAATTGAACTTAGGGAGGAGAATATCATCACTTGGGTACTTTGCATGAGTGGGTAGGTGGATTCGAAACCTTGGATGCTTTTATTTCTGAATTTAATCACCCGTAGCTTTAATTGATTTGATTCTTGAATTTGCAATCTCAATCTCTTTCTATCAACCTCCTTCTATTGCTTAACTAACGTATCGGATTTCTTGACAATTTAGTCGAATTGGTAACCCAATCCTTGTGTTCGACCTCGGTAGAATACTACCGTGTTTTTATTACTTGCGACGACCGGTACACTTGCCGAGTCACAACAAGTTTTTGGCGCCGTTCTTGGGATTGGCACAACCAATTTTCCTAATTTTTAGGAAATTCGGCTGTTTGGTTAAGCTGATTTTTAGTTTTATTTTCTTTTATTTAATTGCCATTATTTTTCTCTGTTTCTTTGATTCCACTTGGTCTTTGCCTGTTTTTGTATGCGAGGTACCCTCCTACCAGAGGACTTGCTATTTGATTCCGAGATCACCAGGACCGAGCGGCAGTTAAGAAAAGAGGCCAGAGAAAGGAAGAGGTTGGAAGCAATTAAAATAGAAGGCATGGCTGAAGAAAATCCTCCTCCTCCTCCTCCTCGTTACAAGCCTCTCTTCGAGTACGATCTACCAAGCTTGGTGGATTGTGACTCTTCTATTGTGAGAGGCAACCTGAACACAGACTCCTTCAGAGTTGAAGCATGTGTCACATTCCAGCTCCGGGAGAATCAGTTTGATGGGAGTGGAAAGCAAGACCCAGATAGACACATCACTCGCTTCCTTGAGGCGTGTGACTTACGAGAAGACAATAGGAGTCTCACGGGATGAGTTTCGCTTGCGACTTTTCCCCTCTCTCTTAGGGATGTCGCTCGCGGTGGGTTGATGAGTTTGGATAGGAACAAAGATCGAACTTGGGAGCAAATGGCACAGAAGTTCCTAACCAAATACTTTCCTCCTCAGAAAGCGGCACAAGCAAGAATAGCCGTCACTTCATTCAGGCAAACGGAGGATGAAACATACAATGAAGCATGGGAGAGGTACAATGGGTTGTTGAGAAGATGTCCCTCTGCGTTCTTTGACCCGGTACACTTGCCGGAGTCACAACAGGGGTGCTAGCCACAACAAGCATTAAGCATAGAGAATCAATCACTCAATAACAAAGCAGGAACTGTATTGCAAGGTTACATCAAATACATAAGAATTCAGACATAGTTACCCTAACCCTAACAATGGAGGTTTAGCTACTCATGGTCATAGATACAACCAAAGAAAGATGGATGAAGGAGAGAAGGGATTCCATGGGGGCAATCCTCTGCAGCTGCCTCTGCCTCCAAAGAGCCTTTAGGGTTTCCAAAACTCGTAGCCTCCAAGCCTCTCCAAAAGTGTCCCCTCCAATTCTGCCTTAAAATGACTTATATAACAGGAATCTGATTTTCGCGTACTGCGGGGCGAGCTTATGTTCGCGACGCGAAACTTAATTTTCCAGTCTTTCATGGCCGTGATGTACGTCACGGCTAGGCCGTGATGAGTCTCGACTTTTTTGAGAAATGGGATCTCACGAGGCGAGGGTGGCTTCGCGACGCGAGCGATAGAAATGGTTCTCCAATATGCCCGTGAGGAGCATCATGGCCTGGGCGTGATAGCTTCTGTTTCTCAGTCTCGCGAGGCGAAAGATTGTTAGTGAGGCGAATCTTCAGAATTCTGCTTGGCTCAATTTCTACTCTTTTCAAGCTCCAAAAATCATCTAAGCTTCATTATAGCCAAACATACACAGTTTTCCTTCAATTTCTGCAAAACAACACACAGAAACCACCTTCACCCGATCCAAGGGAAAATCTAATAAAACTCAACTAAAGAATGCCTAATCTATATGAAAAATGCATGCAAATATGTACAGGAAACATCATGTAAAATCACACTATCAAATCACCCCAAGCTTATTCAATTGCTTGTCCTCAAGCAATCACTAAGGCTAGAAGAATAAACAGAATATTGATAGTGAACTAAGAACCCGAGTAAATAATCCAAGTAATAGGCATTTCAAACAAATCAGCAAGAGACAATCAATTCAAGTCCAATTAGAGGCTTAGGTTCCTTAGACTCATGTTCTCACTGATTTGGGCACTCTTTCTCACCCGAAGCTCACCCCAAGCTTGTTCATTTGCTTGGCTCTCTTCCTCACCACTCAAGTGTTTAGGAGAATAAGGCATTTAACTCAATTTTCCTCAAGGAATGAATCCTACCATAGGCTTGACTATCAACCAAATCTCTACTTTATTAATGAAAATAAATTAGAATCAAGAGGTCTTTCGCTTGGTTGTAACGTGGCCATGGGATTAATCGTTAGGTGGGGATAACAAGAAAAGGACATTTCAAAAGGCTACATAAACATCAAGCATTGCAAACATGACCTTCTAAAATACCTTCTTGGGTTTTCAATTCACTTTCCACCTTTCTTTTCTTTCTTTTTCTTTTTATTTTTCACTTTTCTTTTTGTCACCCCCTTCTCTATTTATTTTTCTTTTGCTTTTTTTTCTTTTGCTTGGAGAAGGGGAGATTTTTCAAATCAAGAGAATTATTTTTTTCTGATTCTTTTCCCAAACTTTTTCAACTACCTTTTTACCCTTTTGTAATACTTTAGAAGGTCCCTATCAAACATATTTATCAAAACATTTCAGGGTACCAAGAAAAGCATTTTGTTCTTTTGTAGGCTCAAAATTGGGCAACTAAGGGGTAGCATTTCATCATTCAAAGCTCAGAAGGCCAGAAGAATACCTATTGCCTCAATCATTTTCAAAAATGTTTTCAAAAATTTTTTAAGCTTCAAAATGGTCTCAAGTCAAGTTCTAGAGAAAACAAACCAAGAGGAATAACACTCTAACACAAAGAATGGGGTAAAATTTTGTGAGTACCCCTTTATGGCTCAAAATCTCACATTTTAGTTCAGAATCAATGAAAATCACAAGTCCACAGAACCAGATGCTAATTATCAACTATCCAAGATCATCTCAAACATTTTCATTTGCAGCCATATCACAAGAATAACAAATTGGGTTCCACAATTCACTATCACAAATTATTTGGCACTTAGTTCTCACCATCGGATGCAAAATCTAAACAAGGGCAATCTAATTGTGTGATCATGCAAAGCTATCATGCAAAACTATATGAATGCAACATGCAAAATACAAATGCAAAATACCCCTACCCCAAGCTTAAAAATTTACATTGTCCCCAATGTAAACAATCAAGATAGAGAGAGGAGAAAAAAAAAAAATACAAAATAAAATAAAAATTGGAATGGCTTACAGAGGCGGTAGCTGGTGCTGACTTTGCTTTTTCTCTGCCCTTTTTGCTCTTCTCCTTGTCTTCTCGCTCTTCCTTCCTTCCTTCCTACCCTGAAAGCACTTGTCACTTCTCAATTTATTATTTTTCCTCTTGAGCTTCTCAAATTATTCAAGAGGTTAAAGCAAAAACAAAACTATTAAGAAAATGAAAACAACTAAAAAGAAGAGTTAAGAAACTTTGGGTTGCCTCCCAATGAGCGCTTCTTTAACGTCACTAGCTTGACGTGTAGACAACTTCTTTTAATTAACCAGGGTCTGCTGGACATAGAATTGCAAGAGCACTTTTCTTCCATGAAACTCCTGTAAAGAGCTGATTTTGCTTTGAAGGCCAACAATTGTGCTTCTGCTTTGCCTTTTCCGCTTTTGTCCTCTTGTCCTTTTTCTTACTCCTTCCCGGTGGAAGTTCTGTTTTCACAAGATGAGCAGAGCCAACTTCTTCACCAACTGATACATCATTTGTCTTGCATAGCTGCAGATTTGCTTTCATGTTGGGCTTTTCCTTCTCATCTGGAGTAGAGGGGTGGTGTTGATGTGCAACAACTTCTTCAGCCACTGTATCCACCATATCCATGCGAAAACACTCCTCTTCGGTGCTCGGACGATGCATAACTTCCAATACCTTGAAATTGACTTCTTCTTCTTGCACTCTGAATTTCAGCTGGCCTTTTTCTACATCTATCAAAGCTCGCCCAGTGGCTAGAAAAGGTCTCCCCAGTATGAGCGGAACTTCAGCATCCTCCACCATGTCTAAAACCACAAAGTCCGCTGGAAAGATAAGCTTATCCACCTTTACTAGAACATCTTCCAAAATACCATAAGGATGCTTGATTGATCTGTCAGCTAACTGCAATGCCATCCTTGTGGGTTTCACCTCTCCTCCTCCAAGCTTGTTCAACATGGAAAGCAGTATCAAGTTGACACTTGCTCCCAAGTCACATAAGGCCTTCCTGATAGACACATTCCCAATAGTGCAAGGGATTGTAAAACTCCCAGGATCTTTCAGCTTCGGAGGTAGCTTCCTTTGCAGTATCGCACTGCACTCCTCAGTTAAGGCAACAGTTTCGCCTTCTTTAATCTTTCTTTTCTTTGTGAGCAGTTCTTTCATAAATTTTGCATAATGGGGCATCTGCTCAAGTGCTTCAGCAAAAGGGATATTGATCTGCAACCTCTTGAAGATATCAAGGAACTTGGCAAATTGTTCGTCTTTCTCTTTTTTCTTGGTCAAGTGAGGGTATGGCAACTTCACATAAGAGGGAATCACTTGAGGCTTGTCCCAATCTTTCAAAAGCTGACTTTTAGTCTTCCTCAAAATTGAATTCTCATCTACTAGCTTCTCCCTCTTGTCTTGTTCACTGGCTTTTTCTTCTTCCTCAACTATAACATCTTCATCTTTTTCTTCTTTTTCCTCTGCACTCAATTCTGTTTTTCCATCAACATTCTGATTCTTCACCAAAGGTTCACCGGCCACATTCTCAATACTTTTTCCACTCCTCAGCACAATAACATTGCAATGCTCCTTCGGATTAGGTTGAGTGTTACCAGAGAAACCGCTGCTAGTTTGCTCGGCTAGGTGCTTTGCAATTTGGCCAACTTGAACCTCCAAATTCTTTAAAGAAGCATCGGTAATTTTCTGGTTCGTCATGGACAACTGCATGAACTGATTAAGTGTGTTCTCCAGAATAGAAACCCGATCTTGAAGCGGTTGTGTAGGAGGAGGCTTGCTTGTTTGCCCGGCATCTTGATTCCAACCAAAATTTGGTTGATTCCTCCACCCTTGGTTGTTGCCTTGTCGCCCATAGTTCCCCATATAATTGGCTTCTTCATGGGAACTAGGTGGTGCCTCACATCTTCCATTCTCATGATCACCTCCACAGAAATCACATCTCGCACTGTTGGTGTGGCATGGTTGTCCCTTGAACAGATTGGAGTTGTTGTGGGAGTTGAGCTAGTTGTTTGGTAAGAGACTCCAATTGTTGTGTCATGATCTTGTTCTGAGCCAATAATGCAGTTTGTGAATCTAGCTCCAACACTCCCCTTCTTTGGGTGGGACCCCGATCATGATGCATCAAGTAATCATTAGAGGCCATTGCTTCTATCAAAGTCAGGGCTTCCTCAGCTGTTTTTGTATTCATTGAACCTCCAGCTGAGGCATCCAACATGTACCTGGTTGATGGCCTCAATCCATTACAGAATGTTTGCATCTGAGTTAGATCATCAAAACCATGGTTTGGGCACCTCCGAAGTAATTCCTTGAACCTTTCCCAGGCGTTATGCAGTGTCTCACCTTCTTGTTGAGCAAAGCTCATGATGTGACCCCTTGCCTTTACAAATCTTGATGTAGGGAAAAACCTTGCCAGAAACTTTGCTTCTAAGTTGTCCCATGTAGTGAAGCTCCCCCTTGGTTGTGATTGAAGCCAAGACTTGGCTCTATCTCTTAAAGAAAAAGGGAACAATCTCAATAGAATTGCATCATCAGAAGCACCATTTATCTTCACTGTATCACACAACTCCAGGAAAGTGGAAATATGACTGTTAGGATCTTCCTTCTCCAACCCCGCAAACTGATTTTGTGAAACCATGTTGATAAGATTAGGCTTGAGTTCAAAATTGTTGGAGTTCACCGGAGGTCTCACTATACTAGTGACATGCCTGTTGAAATTTGTATTGGAATAGTCACCAAGGGTCCTCCGTGGTGGTGGAGGAGTATCTTCACCATTCCCTGCCATTCTGAGTTCTTCTTGACAAACTGGAGAGATGGAAGTCTCTTGGTCTTCTCCTTGTTGCTCTAACAAATTCTGCTGTCTTGCTTGCCTCCTATTCTTCCTAGCTGTTCTTTCAATTTCTGGATCGTATAGGAGTTGGTCAGCTGGAATAGTACCTCGCATACAAAAACAGTCTAGTAAACAAGATTGTTAGTAGCAAAGGTTAGCACACAACAGCAAACACACTAAAAAAAATTGACAGCAAAAACACACTAGAAAATTGACAGCAAAAACAAAACAGAAAAAGAAAAAAAAATGACTGCAAACAGAACAGAAAATTACTGCAGAAAACAGATTATAGAGAAATTTTTTGCCTAAAGTAGTAACCGAAATGGATATGCTAATATTGAGACGCAGTCCCCGGCAACGGCGCCAAAAACTTGTTAGACGAATCTGGGCAAGTATACCCAGTCGTGCAAGTAATACGGTGGTAAGACCGGTTTATCGTATCCACGGGGACTGCAACAAGTACTAGCACGTACCACTTCAACTACTATCTAAGCGATTCTTGGATTGAAGAGAGTTCTAAACTAATTATCAAGCCCACAAAAGTAAAAATAAACCAAATAAGAAAAACAAACTCTTTTTGTTATTTTCTCAAATACTTGGAAGGCAATAAAAGATGGGTTTTAAAGATGATAAAAGCAGCTGGGGTTAGGTTCACTAAGCTTTATCCTCATGCAATGAAACAACTCACAAACAGTTTCCACTTCAGTTATGACAATCAATCCACTAAATTACTCAAGTCCCGATTCCTCGGATGACAAGAGCCTAAATTCACTAATAGACCCTAATTCCTTAGGTGGCCTAGATTAATGAATTCGCATTAAGATTAGGGATCATGTCATTGCTAATAAACCCAGTTCCATTCCTAGATACAAGGCTTACTAGGTGATTAATCTCAATTCCGGTTTCAACACGAATTTTCCAATTGCATATTAAAACACAAATCATGTCATGGGGGTGCTAGCCACAACAAGCATTAAGCATAGAGAATCAATCACTCAATAACAAAGCAGGAACTGTATTGCAAGGTTACATCAAATACATAAGAATTCAGACATAGTTACCCTAACCCCAACAATGGAGGTTTAGCTACTCATGGTCATAGATACAACCAAAGAAAGATGGATGAAGGAGAGAAGGGATTCCATGGGGGCAATCCTCTGCAGCTGCCTCTGCCTCCAAAGAGCCTTTAGGGTTTCCAAAACTCGTAGCCTCCAAGCCTCTCCAAAAGTGTCCCCTCCAATTCTGCCTTAAACAGCTTATAACAGGGAATCTGATTTTCGCGTACTCGCGGGGCGAGCTTATGTTCGCGACGCGAAACTTAATTTTCCAGTCTTTCATGGCCGTGATGTCTGTCACAGCTAGGCCGTGACAGTCTCTGACTTTTGCTGAGAAATGGGATCTCGCGAGGCGAGGGTGGCTTCGCGACGCGAGCCAGTAAAATGGTTCTCCAATATGCCCGTGAGGAGCATCATGGCTTGGGCGTGATAGCTTCTGTTTCTCAGTCTCGCGAGGCGAAAGATTGTTAGTGAGGCGAATCTTCAGAATTCTGCTTGGCTCAATTTCTACTCTTTTCAAGCTCCAAAAATCATCCAAGCTTCATTATAGCCAAACATACACAGTTTTCCTTCAATTTCTGCAAAACAACACACAGAAACCACCTTCACCCGATCCAAGGGAAAATCTAATAAAACTCAACTACAGAATGCCTAATCTATATGAAAAATGCATGCAAATATGTACAGGAAACATCATGTAAAATCACACTATCAATGTGTAAGGCTTTAGGGCTACTGCGGGATTTTGAGGCCACTTCATCTTCTGAGAAAGTAATCATGTTGATATGCCTGATTGGGTCCACCATATTTACCACATTTTCTGGAGTGACGTCAGGTTTGACATATGCTTCATTCAAAACCTTCAATAATGCCTTGCGATGCAATTCTGATGTCAAGATAAGCGACAAAAGAGATATCCTTGCCGGAGCTTTCTTCAACTGTTCTACCACATCATATTCACTTTGCTTCATGATCTTCAGAAACTGTTCTTCCTCCTTCCCCTTTCTTTCATCCACAGTTTTCTCTTCTTCGGCTTCCTTCATCATTTTTTCTTCAGCAGGGGTGTAGCACCATCCACTCCTTGTAATGCCTCCAACTCTCACAATGTTAGTAACGTGGGCCTTCGAAGTTTCTCCTGCCCCTCCTATTAGCTCAACTTTCTGTTCATAATTCCATGGTACAGCGTGTGTATCATCATAAGCAAAAGGAGTTGGCTTTTTCGCCTTTACAATCACTTTTTCTGACGCATCATTCATAGGTGGTACCCGGAGCACAACTTTTTCAACCACATTAACTTCTTCAGTCGTAGCTGGCCTAGCTTGGATCACCCCCAAGGTAAGTAATCCTTGGACTCGGACCTTAAAGTCCCAACAAGTTTCAATATCATGCCCTACCTGTCCATGATGATAATCACAACTTAAATCACCATCATACTTCTCTTTTTCCTTGACCAGCTTTACCGGTGCAACAATATCATATCCTGCTTTCTTGAGTCCCGTAAAAATTTCTTGCATCGGGGTTCGTAATTCCAAAACCTTCTTAATTTGAGGCCCTTTCACTTCCAAGTTAGCCACACTATTTCCCGCATTATGGTTTGGGATTGGGTTATTAACAATGCTAGGCCCAGAATCTTCTTCGAAACCCAATCTTCCACAAGCAATCAATTTTCTTACTGCTGTCTTGAAGGCCTCACATTCCTCAATGGAATGTCCCAGGGCATCCATGTGATATCTGTAAGTCAAGTTTGGATTGTACCAAGCAGGGAAAGGTGGTTCCATAGGCCGCACAGGGTTTCCAGCGATTAGGTGACGATCAAATAATTGTTTGAACAAATCTGCATTGGAGATAGACAGTCTTGGGAAGGGTGGCAGATTTTGATGTTGGGAGCGTCCCTGATTCGGAAAATTTGGGCGAGGTCGAGGGTAGCTTAGATAGTTTTGTTAAGGTGCAGGTAGATAATGAGTATATGTTGGGCGAGTGGGGTTATGTGGTTGAGAGGCAGGGATGTTATTTACTTGGTTTTGCGGCTGGGTGATGGTTGGCGAGGCCTATTGAGGTGGGTGAAACGGTGTTTGGGTCTGATATGGTGCTTGGTACCTTGGGTATGAAGGGACATGACGAGGTCCAAAGTTTTGCTGATGTTGCACATAATTTGCTTCTGCTTCCTTCTTCTTGGGCTGGAACCCCTTCTTGGATGCACTGCCTTCCATGTCCATTGGAAACTTCCCAGCTCTGGCTAGGATTTCGATTCTTTCCCCTGCAGCAATTAAATCAGAGAAATCCCTATAAGCCACTCCTGCCATTACTCCTATAAAGGGGGATCCTATGGTTCCCAAAAAATATGAGCACATTTCGGACAACATCAGAGGCGGCTGAACCTGAGCAGCCAAACTTCTCCACCTTTGTGCATACTGTTTGAAGGATTCATCACTCTTCTTCTGCATTGTAGTCAACTGTTCACGGGTCGAAGCTACGTCCAAATTAAATTTGTATTGGTCCATGAACAAATCGGCTAATTTTGTCCACTGAGAGATCTTAGAATGGTCTAACTGAAAGTACCAATCTAGTGCAATTCCGGTCAAACTTTCATGGAAAAAACCAATGAGGAACTTGTCATCCTTAGACCAGATGGCCATTTTGGTGGCATAGCTAATCAAATGGAATCGTGGATTTCCACTTCCGTCATATTTGGAAAAATCGGGAATTTTGAAATCCTTAGGAATCACGAGATCTGTGGTAGGACAGAGATCTTCTATCTGGATAGGGCCGTAAGCACTCGGGCCTTTTATCACTTTTATCTGTTCTTCCATTTCTCCATCCATTCATCTCTCATCTTATCTTTACCAGCTTGGACTCCTGCTGACTGGCTGTGAATGGACACACGTGGTTGTTCCCATGTTGGCACGGTGTAGCCCGGGGCTTCATGATAGGCGTTTTCAAAAGGAGGGTATCCTTCTCCAATAGGAAGTGTTATTGGTGCCGTGTGATGTGTCTGGTCGGGTCCAGACACCCCCTGAATAAGACCCGTGCCAACGTTTGAAAACATCGGTGCTGTTACCACAAAGGAAATTTGCTGCCTACCAGGTTCAATTGTCTTTCTGTTCGCGCTGATTATGTTGAGAGACTCCCTCATATCTTGTAATATGGCTTCTAATCTTGCTTGGGTTTCAGCCATCTCGCTCATTCTTCCCCTCACATCATCTATCTCAGAGCTTAGATTTCTTCCTTCCTCAGACACATTGGCAGCCATCCTAGTCCGAGATCTGGTATCGTGAACTCGGGTTTGGTTGGTATTACCTTTCCTAGGTCGCGCAATGGTTCCTGAATCCTCAGAAGGATGAGACTCTGTGGAGCGAATAAGAACAACTCATTAGTCAATAAAAAATTTTGTGTGTGTGCATGCATACATGTGCAAGTTATCATCCTTTATTCGATCGTGAGGGTATTCCCTAATAGCAATAAGTCTCATCCTGCAATCAAATCTAGTGGTATGGTTCCCTCTAGCTTGAATGCAGTTGGTGTCAAGTCCAAGGGAGAATCTACTCCTCGATAGACCACACCCTTACTAGCAATGTCCTCATTTTTACACAGAAAACTCGTTGTTTTTTAGGGTAAAAATACAGTTGATGACGTATCTAAGGGAGAATGCACTCCTCGATAGATATCATCTAAAAACGATCGACAGACATGGAATAAAAACTTCCATTTCATTATAAATATTCTGATACAAATCATGAGTCTTTGACCAAAATAAAAGAAACATATTGATGGTTTCCATCCTTCTCCAAGGTCCACAAGGTTCTATGTTAAGAGCCTCATCTTCTTTTTTCTGAACCCTTCTGTCAAGTCTCCCAAAATGATTGAAGAACTTGGTCACCTTTGGTGGTAACTGAAGGAAATGGTTCATACGCATGTGGACGGATGACTCTTCAAACCTTTGGTGGTTCCCTTTTCTGTTTTCTCTATCTGTTCTGGTTGAAGCTTGATGAGCCTCTGGTTGACTGGTTTTATAACTAATAAAAACCTTGGCTTTGTGCTAATTTTATATCATTTTCACCCAAATTAGACTTGATTGTCTTTAAGCAGTATTTTGAGTCTGTAAAGTGTTTTTAGGTTAATTTAGCTGATTTAGAGTTAAATAAAGTACTTATGCTATTTTCTGTTTTCAGGTTAATAAAAAGAAATAAATCTGGATATTTCGCCCCGCGAGAAGGATGTTCGCCTCGCGAACCAGAAGGTGACTGTTCCAGAAATTGCCAACCTTTCTGTCTCGCCCCGCGAAGACTTGACTCGCGTCGCGAGTAATCCAACCTTGAAGACCAAAAGTCAGCACGGTTTATGCATGCTAAAGGTCACGGCTGTGGCAGTTTGGAAATTGAAGAGTTTCGCCTCGCGAATGATAAGCTCGCCTCGCGAGAATACCAAAAGTTGATGATTCGCCTCGCGAGACAGCGTTCGCCTCGCGAGTCCGCTGATTCCAGATTCTGTATATAAGTCAGTTTTAGACAGAACTGAGAGAGTTAGTCAGTAGTTTATTTTCTTTTCTTTTCTTTTGTGCTTAAGTTTGTAATGGAGAGCTAGTCTCCTAGATTAATCTACTGCAATTGGTTTCCATTACCACACTTGAGGTTGTGTATTTCCTGTTTTATTTGCTTTTCTCTTTTCAATGCCATGCTATATATTTCTGTTTGTTATTTCAGGAGTGTATAGTATTGTGTTGATTCATTTCGGTGATGCTATGTTCTTATACTTAATCGCGTTTGTTATTTCGCGTGTGTTCATTCATGTTTGTTTAGTTCATGAGGGCTTAACCCCGTTTGTTATTTCGGGAATAGGAACATACATCCGTAGTAGCGATTTCGTTTGTTATTTGTTGCTACAACCGGGAGGGGATTAGAATCTGCTTAGGGCTTGGAATTATATCAACCAATGATAGTGGGAAACCGAGAACAGTAGGTTGATTGTCTTTAGTTTAATTGTTAATCTCTTAGCTTGCTCTGTTTTCTGCTTGTTTTCTTTGTTTTATTTCAATCCAACCAACCCCCCCAAAACTGATTTTCTGTTAATAACAACAACCTAAGAGTTCTTGTGAGACGATATCCGAGTTGTCGCTTCCCTATCTACATTATTTTGTAAACGCTCGTTCTTTTTGGCTCATGGCGACAGCGCGACCAAAAAAATTGGCGCCGTTTCCGGGGACTCTTGTTGTGTTATTAGCAGAAAAAAAGAAAAAAAAAGAAAAAAAAAACTTTGCTGAATTAGTTTTGTCTGCTTTGTCTGGTTGTGAATTTTAGTTTGCTCCATGGATAATTATATGAAAAATTATGTGCCTAATGTATATTATGAGCAACCATGCATGTAGTATCCTGATTTTAGTAAACCACCACCATGCACAAATTATCCTCACCTTGCTGGAAGTTTTGAGTTTAGTAGTGATTTCGGCTTGTTTGGAATGAATGAGTATTCTAGCCAATGTAGTGGAGGACAGGGCATCTTGGATGAGATATCATCTTTGGTGAATCAAACAACACACGAGCTACAATATCAGCCTGACCCTACACTAGCCCAAATCAGTCTGGCAGAAATGATACAACAAATGGAAGAGAACAATCAACGGTTGGCACAACAAAATCTTGAATTTCAACAGAGGATGGAGGAGAGTAAGCAGATTCAAGAAGATGAGTCTCAGAAGTTGGCCATTCTAATTGATCAAATTGTCGCCAACTCGGCTGCACTGCTAACTCCACATCCCCTTGAAGAACATACAGATTCACAAGTAGTTATTCCTGACAATACCTCTGAGGATGATTTTGATAATATTTCTGTTGATGAACTGTGTGTTGAATCTCCAGACAGTCGGACCCTTGCTGATTCATTTTATTGTCCCCTGTCTCATCGATCGTACTTACACTAACCTTTGTGTGGTGTGTGCTAAGATTTTTGCAGGTTTAACAGATGATGAAGAACCTTTGGCAGTAGATGATTCAATTAACTCATATGCATGTGTTGAGAGTAATGGGATGGATGAACTAATTGCCGAATTTCCAGACATTCAGAACTTTACTGATTCAGTTTATTGTGATATATGTACTGACTCTACTAACACTAACCTTTGTGTGGTGTGTGCTGAGATTTCTGCATGTATAGCAGGTGATAACTTTGTTAGTGCAGTGAATGAAGAAAATGCAGAAGTTGAAGCGGCACCAGTAACCCCAGCTAACTGTTTGCCACCTCCCCTTGTGGAACAACCAGTGATGGAGTTTAAGCCTTTGGATTTTGCACCATGGCCAGTCCAAGGGGTTGAATCCCAATTTTATTGGGAGGATTTTGTTGAGAAAGCGGTCATCTTTGACCCAAGAGGGAGTGAGAAGTCCGCCGCACTGGAAGGAGTCACCGTAACTGTCAAGCACTCACTCCCATATCAAGGTTGCAAGTTATGGAAGCATGGAATGAACTCCCACCCTTTGGCTATCACTTGGGCCTTATGTTACAAGCAATGGGATCCTGGTGGAACCACCTCCAATGAGTTTTTCTGAACCTTACTCTTTTTAATTTTCTTTGCCTTGCTTTATTTCTGTTTTGTTTTCAATAAAGCTCCTGAATAATTTGAGAAGCTCAGGAGTTGTGTTGAGTCTTATGTTGGCAAGTTGATTGGATTTGATTAATTTTTGCATAGATGGATTGCATGAGTTGACTGTTTTCCCCCTAGGATTTGAAATTTTTTTGAAAAATGATCCCGATGTGATTGAAAACTGAACTTTGAGATTTTGTTATGATGACATGATTTATGATAAGTTTGGGGTGATAGGAAGCACACACTAGGGATATAATCTCTGTCAAACAATTTGCATGAATGACCAGGTGAGGTTTTGAGCCTCCAACATGTTTTCTAACTGTGTGAACTCACTTTCAAGCTGCACTTTCCTGAATTTGCTTGAGTCTCTTTTTGGTTTGCATGATTATGTGTTTGCTTCAAATGATTTAGGCATTTTTCTTTGTAAATAGCTACTTAGCCTAAAATAACCATCCCTAATGCATGTTTCCTAGTTAGCCCCATTGAGCCTGATTAGCCTGTTAATTCTTGATAACCTTATGTTATGAGCCTAAAATCTGAAAAACCATGTTAACCCGATCTTAGGATTAGGAGAGCATGGAATCTTAGTAAGAGATTGGTTTGCAAGAAACTAAGTTTGGGGTGGCTACAAGGATATGATGTGTTGTTTGGGATTGGGAAAAAGAAAAAAAATATAATAAAAAGGTTGGAGCCAAAGGCCAAGAAAAGAAAAAGAAAAAAAAGAAAGAAAGAAAAAAAGAGAAGAAAAGCAAAGTGTAAAAATGAAAAAAAAAGTATTAAAAAATAAAAGGCTGTATCCACCCAAGGCATAAAGAAAACTGAGAAAAGGAACTTGAGTGGAATTTCAATGTATCAAAATGTTCATGCTCTCTTAGTTCCTAGGGTCTTCAGCCTAGTTCCTTTGTAAATCCTATCCTTAGCCAGGCCCCATTACAACCATAAAAGACCTTTTGATGTTGCATGCATGTTTTTTGTGGGAATCATTTGGAGATGAAAATCAAATTTATGGGAAGTGCTTCTGAAAGGTGAATTGAGTGAAATGTTGTTAGCCTGACACAAACTGAGCGATTGAGTGAATACTAAATGCCCTTGTGAGGAAGGCAGTTGTTTGGATTTGGTGATCTCCCTCTTGTGTGTAACTTGGATCCCCTGCTTAGATTAATGATTGTTTGAATGATGAAATTCTCAATTGTTTAGAATGAATGATTGTGGGGATTACTTTGCTTGAAAGGGGGGAACATTGAAGAAAAATATTTTGATAAATTGCTTGAAATTTGTGCAAAGTTGATTGAATCTTTTAAGTTTGCCAGGTCTTGAGTCTTTTTAAGTTTTAGTTTGCTTGGGGACAAGCAAAGTTTAAGTTTGGGGTATTTTGATGAGCCTCTGGTTGACTGGTTTTATAACTAATAAAAACCTTGGCTTTGTGCTAATTTTATATCATTTTCACCCAACTTAGACTTGATTGTCTTTAAGCAGTATTTTGAGTCTGTAAAGTGTTTTTAGGTTAATTTAGCTGATTTAGAGTTAAATAAAGTACTTATGCTATTTTCTGTTTTCAGGTTAATAAAAAGAAATAAATCTGGATGTTTCGCCCCGCGAGAAGGATGTTCGCCTCGCGAACCAGAAGGTGACTGTTCCAGAAATTGCCAACCATTCTGTCTCGCCCCGCGAAGACTTGACTCGCGTCGCGAGTAATCCAACCCTGAAGACCAAAAGTCAGCACGGTTTATGCATGCTAAAGGTCACGGCTGTGGCAGTTTGGAAATTGAAGAGTTTCGCCTCGCGAATGATAAGCTCGCCTCGCGAGAATACCAAAAGTTGAAGATTCGCCTCGCGAGACAGCGTTCGCCTCGCGAGTCCGCTGATTCCAGATTCTGTATATAAGTCAGTTTTAGACAGAACTGAGAGAGTTAGTCAGTAGTTTATTTTCTTTTCTTCTCTTTTGTGCTTAAGTTTGTAATGGAGAGCTAGTCTCCTAGATTAATCTACTGCAATTGGTTTCCATTACCACACTTGAGGTTGTGTATTTCCTGTTTTATTTGCTTTTCTCTTTTCAATGCCATGCTATATATTTCTGTTTGTTATTTCAGGAGTGTATAGTATTGTGTTGATTCATTTCGGTGATGCTATGTTCTTATACTTAATCGCGTTTGTTATTTCGCGTGTGTTCATTCATGTTCGTTTAGTTCATGAGGGCTTAACCCCGTTTGTTATTTCGGGAATAGGAACATACATCCGTAGTAGCGATTTCGTTTGTTATTTGTTGCTACAACCGGGAGGGGATTAGAATCTGCTTAGGGCTTGGAATTATATCAACCAATGATAGTGGGAAACCGAGAACAGTAGGTTGATCGTCTTTAGTTTAATTGTTAATCTCTTAGCTTGCTCTGTTTTCTTCTTGTTTTCTTTGTTTTATTTCAATCCAACCAACCCCCCCAAAACTGATTTTCTGTTAATAACAACAACCTAAGAGTCCTTGTGAGACGATATTCGAGTTGTCGCTTCCCTATCTACATTATTTTGTAAGCGCTCGTTCTTTTTGGCGCGTGGCGACAGCGCGACCAAAGCTCCAACAGGCTTGCTATCTTTCAATCTGTTACATATTGGCCATAATACATGTAGAAGCGAGTCTTCTTTTGAATGGGAAGCCTTAGCATATAAGCATACTTTTCCATGGTTAGGCAATTCAAAACACCTCAAAGTTGAGTTCCAATATTGGGCCAATGCACTCAGAGCCGAAGCTTCCACTAGAACACGCAACAGGTCTAGTATTGTACCATACTTGCTGGCAAAGTCTGAGCGTGCTTTTTCTGGCATTTGCTGGCTGAGTTCACATAACCTCTTCACGTCATTAAGCGTCACATCGATCTTGATATTTTTCTTGGGACAACTCGCGTTGCTAGTACTCTTCTCTGAACCGAGGTTTTCCATTTTCTTGCTATAAGGTGAATACCAAAATCTTCATTATGACATAGCGCCTATTAGACGTGCAATAATATCCGAACATGTCATTCAGGTTTGAGGCAGCAATGTGGTGCCCCTAGTTTCGTGAACATTCACGATGAGCATGCATAACAATTTATGCTTATGATGATAGAGAAGGGAAAGAAAGTACGCCCCCTTTTTGCCCTAAGCTAGGTAAAACCTAAGGATGGACACGCCTTAAGGTTAGGACCCTAAACAGGTTGGCCACTAGGTCTGTTCTATTAGTGAGAGTTGGGACGGGTCTAGATTGCATGGAGCATGTTCGTAAATGCCAAAAATGCCAGATGCATGCAGACCGAGTTAATGCACCTGCGTTTCCACTGCACATTTTAGCATCCCCATGACCTTTTTCGATGTGGGGAATAGATGTCATCAGTCCCATTAATCCCAAGGATTCCAATGGTCATCATTTCATCTTGGTGGCAATAGACTATTTCACCAAATGGGTAGAAGCTGCTTCATATGCCAACATAACTCAAAAGGTGTTTCTCAAATTCCTCAGAAAGGACATTGTCTGTAGATACGGGATCCCAGAGAGGATAATCACGGATAATGCTGCTAATCTTAATGGTGCCCGGATCCAAAATTTTTGCGATGGTTTCAAAATCAAACACCACAATTCGGCTCCTTATAGGCCTCAAATGAATGGTGCAGTTGAAGCAGCAAACAAAAATGTCAAGAAGATCGTTGCCAAAACGGTTGTAAACTATAAGGACTGGCATGAAATGCTGCCATATTCTGTACATGCTTACCGGACTAATATACGATCAAGCACCGGGGCAACCCCTTTCTCTCTGGTGTACGGGATGGAGGCAGTCTCTCCTATTGAAGTAGCACTCCCTTCGCTAAGAGTCTTGATGGAAGCAGACTTAGAAGAGTCTGAGTGGGTGAAAACTCGATATGAGCAGTTGAACATGATAGAAGAAAAAAATACTGGCAGCTATCTGTCACGGGCAATTGTACCAAAGCAGAATGGCAAGAGCTTTCAATAAAAGGGTTCGTCCTAGAGAATTTTGCGCGGGAGATCTGGTTTTAAAGAAAATCCTCCCTAGTCAAGAGGACGCCCAAGGAAAATGGGCACCGAATTATGAAGGCCCTTACATTGTCAAACAAGCGTTCTCAGGAGGTGCTTTGATTCTGCAAAACATGGATGGGGAAGAGTTACCAAGGCCGGTAAACTCTGATGCTGTGAAAAAGTTCTACGCTTGAAGGCCCGCTAAGTTGAAAACCCGAAAGGGCAGCCTAGGCAAAAGTTAGGGCAAAACACAATAAAAACAAAAGAAAAGCAAAGGCCCACTAGGTTGAAAACCCGAAAGGGCAACCTTGGCAAAAGTTAGGGCAAAGAAACCTTAGGTTGAAAACCTGCAAGGGCAGCCTAGGAGGAGTATAGGGTTCAACTTCTGCAAGCACCCACATACTGGGGCAATTTTATCTGACTGAGTATACTGGGGCAGAACTATCAAGGAATGATCAAAGAAGGTGTGTTTGAGGAATCAGAAACAAGAACCAAGATCTGAATCATCAAAAGGCTGTGGGGAATCAATTAAATGAAAATCAGGGGACGAACACTGGGGCAAATTTTATGTGATTTTCGTAATCTTCTTTGCTTATCTTTGTTTTTTTAATCTTCATTATCCCTTTTGTAACTTTGTTCTCATTGTTATCGTCTCTTAAATTCTTGTATTAAGGCAAGAGGTTTTCTTCCACACACTCCCCTGTCGTGTTCACTCTCATGTCTCAATATAAGTAAATATAAGTTTAATAGTATGATTTGATAACTCTAATGGTAGCACCAATGAATGGTTTAAACCAAGAGGGCTCAATACTTCAGATTCAGTGGAAGAGGTAGCATACACTGGACGATAAAAGAATGATGCAGATAAGCTTACATAACATCCGGAGTTTGTCAGATTCTTGGTTGACCAATGCCTTGTCCCAGAGTAGCCGGTGAACAAGGGTTTGGTTGGTTGAAGTTTTTCCAGGGAGCAATTAGTTCCTTTGTCCTCAAAAGGAAGGTATTCTCATTTGTTTCAGATCACTGATTATTTATTTTCGAGCTCTGAGGCTCACCGTACCTTTATTCTCGAGCTCTAAGGCTCATTACAAGTTTATTTTCGAGCTCTAAGGCTCATTGCATGTTTACTTTTATGTTGGACGAGGAGGTTCCGTCCAATGCATCTAATTCTCTGTTGGACGAGGAGGTTCCGTCCATTGCATCTAATTTTCTGTTGGACGAGGAGGTTCCGTCCATTGCATATTTACTTTCCTGTTGGACGAAGAGGTTCCGTCCACTGCAAGTTTATTTTCGATCTCTGAGGCTCACTGCATTTCTTTATTCTCGAGCTCTGAGACTCACTGCAATTTTATTTTCGAGCTCTAAGGCTCGCTTCAACTTTATTTTCGAGCTCTGAGGCTCACTGCAATTTTATTTTTTGAGCTCTGAGGCTCGCTGCAAGTTTATTTTCGAGCTGAGGCTTATTGCAAGTTATTTTCGAGCTCTGAGGCTCACTGTACTTCTTTATGCTCGAGCTCTGAGGCTGACTGGAATTTTATTTTTGAGCTCTGAGGCTCGCTGTAACTTTATTTTCGAGCTCTGAGGCTCATTGCAAGTTATTTTCGAGTTCTGAGGCTCACTGCACTTTTTATTTTCGAGCTTTGAGGCTCATTGCAAGTTATTTTCGAGCTCTGAGGCTCACTGCACTTTTTATTTTCGAGCTCTGAGGCTCATTGCAAGTTATTTTCGAGCTCTGAGGCTCACTATACTTCTTTATGCTCGAGCTCTGAGGCTCACTGTAATTTTATTTTTGAGCTCTGAGGCTCGCTGTAACTTTATTTTCGAGCTGAGGCTCATTGCAAGTTATTTTCGAGCTCTGAGGATAACTGCACTTTTTATTTTCGAGCTTTGAGGCTCAATTTCAAGTTATTTTCGAGCTCTGAGGCTCACTGTACTTTTTATTCTCGAGCTATGAGGCTCATTGCAAGTTTATTTCCAAGCTCTGAGGCTCGCTGCATATTTACTTTCCTGTTGGACTAGGAGGTTCCGTCCATTGCATCTTCACTTCCCAACTCTGAGACTCACTGCAATTCTGTTTTCAAACTGTAAGGTTTTCTTCTGAGCTCCTCCTGTTTTTCAGGACAAAATATGTGTTCATTCTTCTTTACTTGTTCATTACTACAATACATGAAAAGTCATGACTAATCATGTCTTCTGGCATACAACAAGTAAAGAGGGGCAACTGTGAACACCCATTTTTGTCCGTCTTCATTTTATTCTAACTTTTATGATATCCTGTTTCCAGGAGACTAATAATATGAAGAAAGGAGGGGGTGATCCCTCCCAGTCCATCATATTTTCTGTTGGACAGAGAGGTCCCGTCCATCACATTATTAATTTGCTGATGGACGGATGGTCCCGTCCAATGCTTTACACTTGCTGTGGACGGGATGGTCCCGTCCAATGCTTGACACTTGATGATGGACGGATGGTCCCGTCCATTACTTTACACTGACTGATGGATGGGGTGGTCCCGTCCAGTGCTTTGCACTTGCTGTGGACGGGATGGTCCCGTCCAATGCTTTACACTTGCTGATGGACGGATGGTCCCGTCCAATGCTTTACACTTGCTGATGGACGGATCATCCCGTCCAATACTTTACACTTGATGATGGACGGATGGTCCCGTCCATTGCTTTACACTTGCTGTGGACGGGATGGTCCCGTCCATTGCTTTACACTTGCTGATGGACGGATGGTCCTGTCCAATGCTTTAGACTTGCTGATGGACGGATCGTCCCGTCCAATACTTTACACTTGCTGATGGACAGATGGTCCCGTCCATTGCTTTACATTGGCTGATGGACGGGGTGGTCCCGTCCAGTGCTTTGCACTTGCTGTGGACGCGATGGTCCCGTCCAATGCTTTACACTTGCTGATGGACGGATGGTCCCGTCCAATGCTTTACACTTGCTGATGGATGGATCGTCTCGTCCATTACTTTACACTGGCTGATGGTCGGGGTGGTCCCGTCCAATGCTTTACACTTGCTGATGGACGGATCGTCCCGTCCAATACTTTACACTTGCTGATGGACGGATGGACCCGTCCATTGCTTTGCAATGGCTGATGGACGGGGTGGTCCCGTCCAGTGCTTTGCACTTGCTGATGGACGGATGGTCCTGTCCAATGCTTTACACTTGCTGATGGACGGATCGTCCCGTCCAATGCTTTACACTTGCTGATGGACGGGTGGTCTCGTCCATTGCTTTACACTTGCTGATGGACGGGGTGGTCCTGTCCAGTGTTTTGCACTTGCTGATGGACGGGGTGATCCCGTCCACTGCTTTCCACTTGCTGATGGACGGGATGGTCCCGTCCATTACTTTTCACGTGCTATTGGACGGGGTAGTCCCGTCCATTACTTTATAATTGCTGATGGACGGGGTGGTCCCGTCCGATGCTTTCCACTTTCTGTTGGACGGGGTGGTCCCTACCAGTGCTTTGCACTTGCTGATGGACGGGGTGGTCCCGTCCACTGCTTTCCACTTGCTGATGGACGGGATGGTCCCATCCATTGCTTTCCACTTGCTGTTGGACGAGGCAGTCCCGTCCATTGCTTTACACATGCTGATGGACGGGGTGGTCCCGTCCATTGCTTACCACCTGCTGATGGACAGGGTAGTCCCATCCATTACTTTGCGCCTGGTGCTGGTCCCGTCCAGTCCTGTCCCTTTTTATTTTGGACGAGGAGGTTCCATCCACTTCAGTTATTTTAATTTCTGTTGGACGAGGAGGTTCCGTCCACTGCAGTTATCTTTTCTCGTTGGACGAGGAGGTCCGTTCAGTGTATATCCATTTTTTTGCATATCTAATTTTTGTTGGGACGAAGAGATTCCGTCCATTGCAACTTTATTTTCAGGCTGAAGGTTAAAGAATAAAGAAAGAAGAAGGAGAAGATAAGGAGGAAATGACGAAGAAAACAAGGAGAAAAGACAATCAACAAAAAGAAAAGGAAGCTGAGTTACGCCTCCTACCCACTTTACATACCAGGCAAGGCCTCTTTTCCTCCTCTACCCATTGGTCCTACTTCTTCCTTACCTTCTCCCTTGTTTTAACCTGGTAACCCTACTCCTAACCCTTAAAAGCCATCATGCACATCAGATAAAAAGCCCCATCTCCTTTCTCTTTTCAAGCGTGCAACCCTCACATCAGATCCCCACCTTTCTGCTACTCATGCCACCCCGTCTGGGCACACGCTATTTCTGCTCAAAATCACCCATCTTCTTTTCTCATTTCGAGCGTGCAACCCTCATATCAGATCACCACCTTTCTGCTTCTCATGCCACCCCGTCTGGGCACACGCTATTTCTGCTGAAAACCCCCCATCTTCTTCTCTCTTTTCAAGCGTGCAACCCTCACATCAAAAGACCACCTTTCTGCTACTCATACCACCCCGTCTGGACACACGCTACCTCTGCTCCGAACCCCCTTTTTTGCACCTCCTCTACCCATTGGTCTTTTGTTTTTTCTTCCATCTCCTCCCTCGCCTTAACCTGGTAGCCTCACTCCTAACCCTAAAAATCCTTCATACCCACAGGCAAAAACCCCCATCTCCTTCCCTTTTCAAGCGTGCAACCCTCACATCAAATCCCCTCCTTTCCGCTGTTCAGAATGGCCCAAGCCTTGGGTATTCGTGCAAGCCGACCTTGAAGTCAACGGAGAAGAAGCAAGAAGCCCTCTCCTCCGTCTATAAAAGGATAGGAAAAAGAGAAGAAAGGGGGGGGGGGTGTGGACATTTTTCGGAGAAGGACTTATGATCTGATATTTTCTTAGTGAGAAAAGAGAAATGAGGGGATTTTTTGAAAAGGAGAACACTGTTCTTGAGAGGAAACGAAAGACCAGAGAGGATATATAGAGGAAAAATAAAAAGGAAAGAGAAAAGAAGGAGAGATTTTTGTCGTGAGGAAGAGAGATCAGAAATCTGGGCTTCCTTTTTCCTTACCTATTATTAGAAGGGGTTAAGAAGGAAGAGCTGAAGGAGCCAGGGAGATTGAATGTAAAGACTTTGAGCTTAAATCTTACCACTGGGAGTGAACAAAGTGATTCTTATTCTACTCCCGTTCGATAAACTTTGTTCTTTTCGTTGATATTGTTAATAAATTTCTATCGACACTCTTACTTCTCTATGCTTCTGTTCTCCGAGTAAGTTAGCAAAAGGTTTCATTTCTATGTTTCAGTCCCATCTTCAAGAGACAAAAACTATTTATTCTACATAAAAAATAGAGGATGATCACTTGATTAAAACAACTTTTTGTGGGTTGCCCTATGACAACTGTCATGTTTAACCCTTCAAATTTAGAGGTTGCTCTGTGGACTTACGTGCCATGTTCAACCTCATGTAGTTTTAATAAGGTGGTTCATAACGGGTAAAACAAATGTCTCAAAGTTGCTAATAACTTACACCACTAATTTTGGGTAACCATTTTAGGGATGTTCTTGGGTGCCGTGGGGTTAAGTCTCCATGCCTTCCCTAGACATAATCGACTCCCGAACCCAAAGCTTTTCTTAAAAGGTTTTCCAACTTCCTTGAAACAAAATAAAGTTGGTGGCGACTCCATGTTTTCTCTTTAAGAGGGAAAGCTAGTTTTTTTTTGGGCCGCTACATTGTAGAAATAGGGTTTCAGAAAAATGAGGTGTGGGAGGTAATAGGTTGAGAAGGATAGATGAGAGGGTAATAAGGGAAGAAAAAAAATTTAAAAAAAGGAGGGGGTGGGGGGGGGGGGCAGTTGTGGCATCAGATGTGAAAAGAAATTTCCTTATGCTATTTAGTTTTGAGTTTTTCATTCAGCTTAGCTATATTAAATTGCTTCTCTCAGATATCCCAGTTCAAATTTTTTGAACTTTTTGCTTTTTGTCTCTAATTGATATTTTAAACTTATGCACTATTTCTTATCCAATTCTTAAAATCTAATGGCTCAAATTGATTTGTTTTGGGTTATGCATTTTAGAGAATCTCTTTGACATGTTGGGCTTGTATCAAAGGGATTACTTATCCGCAATGGAACTTAAAGATTTTCAACTTGCCAAAAAAAAAAAAAAGGAAGGACAGAGAGAGAGATGAGAAAACTTTATTAATATTATTATTATTTTTATTGCAAGACATATAATTTTTTGTCTCCATGCAAATAAGAGACTTATTGAAGCTTAAAACAGAGAAAGATCATGTTATTATTCAACATTCACCATCATCATTGTGAACGTCAAGGGATTGAATTCATAAATGGCTAATTCTTGAAAGAGGTAGTACCATCCTCAGTTGAGGATGGAGTTGGAGCAATGCCAAAACACTCTTTCCTTTCTTTCTGTACTTGTTGTTGAAGACGTTCCAATGATGATTTTAGCTCAAGCAATTGATCAACATTCATCTTATCAATCTTATGGTGCAATTCGGTAGAAAGTTCACAGTACTTCTTGAAAAGTTCCCATACCACAATATCATCTTTGTGGGACCCACCTTGAGGAGCATGTGCATCATAGTAGCCTTCGAGGAAGAATAAGATAGCAGCCATCTCTGCGGCCAACAGAGCAAAATGGTCACTCTTGTGTTTTAAAACCCCAGATTGAGGGTTCAAAGAGGCTGCATTCCTAGAATTTTTGTCTTGGAATGTTTTCTTCTTACTGGAATTCACCATTCTTGCTATTAGAAAATGATAATTCTACTCTTTAGAGTGGGTTGAGACCGTAATATATGGAATTCTTTATAATAAAATATAAATATATTTACTGTCTTATGTAATTTAATTGGTCACATCTCCATATAACAGGTCAATGATATATAAAATTTATGAGATTTTACCTTTAAAAAAAAGTTAAGGACAAGGACTACTACCTTATTTCAAGGTGAATGCATTCAAAAGGCTTTAAGGAATATAGAATAATAATTAAGTCGGAGAAAATATAATAATCTTAAATGGGTCTTTCTTTTTTATAAAAAAATCTTAAATGGGTTTTCAAAAGGTTACAATATAAAGTTTTTTATAAGCACTCTCAAACTATATTTGACTTTCAATAGCGTGAAAGGACATAAAGTAATTGGATGAATCTAACAAATAAATCATCCGGTCAAAATATTTTTTCGAAGATTTGATAATCTTATACCACTTTCCATTTTAGTAAAATTATTATTATTTTAATCCAAAGGAAGCCTCGTAGGAGGGCTTACATAGAAGAGGAAAAGATGGGAGAAGGGAATGAAAATTGATCGGAGCGCATCATAGAGATCTGACTTCGCATACTCACAATTCATGTACTGTAACTTAACCGACTGAGTTGACTCGGTGAGATAAAGTTTAATCCAGTTATATATCCTCTTTGATAACCATTTATTAAAAATAAAATTGATTATAAAAAAATAAATTTGAATCACTACCAAAAATAAAGGTTTTGAAATTAGCCATACATAATTATTATTTTTGGTTTGGGTAAACTACTACTAAAAATAAAAAGTATACAATTATCAAACTTTGCTAAATGTCATATTAGAGGTTAGTGTCAATAATATTGTAGAGATGCCTTTGTAAATGGTCAAAAGATGAATAGAAAAATTATAATGATACCTACAAATTTGGCTGACCGCAACCCAAAAAAGAAAAAGTAATAATGTTATTATTAACGGATAATTACTAAATCATAGGGATTTGACATATCTGTATCATTAATATTGTAATTGATCTATTATCTGTAATTGATATATTTTAGTGATTAGGAAATATTGTAGGCATGATATCAACCTATATGTTTAATTAGGATCCTTAACAACTTGTATTTAACTCACCTATGTACCTCTATGTTAATATATACAAAACATATTACATCCCATCTTTTTATGGCATCAGAGCACCGATCCTAGTGACTCTACATAAAACCAAACCACCTTCCGCAAACCACAAGAAAACAATGGCTGGAAACAGAGAAGATATGGATGAAAACCCACTGACGTTGCACAGCTCTGATACCCCAAGCCTTATCTTGGTCTCCAAACTCCTTGAGCCACACAACTATGGACAATGGAGTCGAGCCATGCACATCAGCCTTAGCACAAAGAATAAGATTGGGTTAATCGATGGATCCATCAAGAAACCATCATCCACAGACAAAACCCTTCATTCCTGGAAACGCTGCAATGACATGGTCTTGTCCTGGATATTGAATTCAGTAAGTCTAGAAATTGCATCTAGCGTGATCTACATGGATACAGCAGCTGACGCATGGAAAGATCTTAGTGATCGATTTTCACAAGGCAATGAATCAATAATTTACCAAATTCAACAAGAGATTGTTGAACACCGACAAGGTACGGATTCAATTTCGGTCAACTACAATAGGAAGAAAGCTTTGTCGGATGAGTTGGCCTTTTATCAGGAACCATTCACATGCACTTGTGAAGGACTGAAGAAGTTCCATGAATGAGTGGAAAAGGAGAAGCTTATGGGATTGAATGAAACCTATGCTACAATGAAAAGCAACATACTAATGATGAAACAGTTTCCAAATACCCAACAAGCTTTTTCTATGGCTTTGCAACGTGAACGACAACTCGATGTTGTTGCACAGCGTGAAGGAACCAGCAACGATTTTCAAGCCATGGTCACAAGTCAGGCAAGGAAAACATCCAAGGGCAGTGGCACACGAGAAAATCCTTTCTCTTGCACCGGAGGGGTGTCGAAAAAAGCACTCAAATGCACATATTGTGACCTAGAGGGACGCATTGTGGAAAATTGCTATTATTTGAGTGGCTTTCCAGTGGGTCATAAATTTCATTGAAAAAATATCCAGCCCAGAAATAGAAGAGTTGCTGCCAACAATTCCACCATATCAGACCCATTCAAAGCACAACCAATCAAACAAGAGGGTCCGACTTTCACAACTGAAGAATACAATCAGATAATGGCCATGCCTAATGAAAAGAATGGTAAAGCATTTGCAAATGCTGCAGGTAAACAAAATCCTTCCACTACTCTATATTGGATAGTTGACAGTGGGGCCACAGATCACATCTGCAATTCAGAACCCACAAACATGATTAAGTCTTGTGATTTTGTAAATTTGCCTAATGGGGGAAGGCACAAATCAATTCTATTGGATCACTCACATTATCTACAGATTTAAAGCTTGATGGAGTTTTACATGTACCTAACTTCAGGGTCAATTTGCTCTCTGTGAGTAAGCTTACTCAGCTTCTAAAATGTATAATAGTTTTTTCCCCTGATTTTTGTGTCATACAGGACGTGGATACGAAGAGGATGATTGGCCTGGGCAAGCAGTATAATGGTCTCTACTACCTCTCACCAAATCAAAATTCTCATCTTGCACACCGTGTTAACAATGCATCTAGCCTCTGGCACCAAAGACTTGGCCATCCTTTCACCACACCTCACCAAGCCTTGTCCAAATCTACACCAGAAATAAATTTTGATAATAAACATGTTTGTGAAGTTTGTCCATTAGCTAAACAAACTCGATTACCTTTTCCTTCTAGTTCCATTTCATCACGGGCACCTTTTGATTTAGTACATTGTGACATTTGGGGACCTCATAAAATAAATTCCCACACGGGAGCAAAATATTTTCTCATTATTGTTGATGATTTTTCCCGGTTTAAATGGGTTCACCTTATGTCTTTTAAATCGGAAACTCAATCCTTATTATGACATTTTTTCTCATGGGTCAAAACTCAATTTAATTGTGGGGTTAAAATTTTCCGTTAAGACAATGGAGCTGAATTCCTAACTATGAAATCATATTTCAGTGATCATAGGATAACCTTTCATCATACTTGTCCTTACACTCCCAAAAAAAACGGAGTTGTCGAAAGAAAACACCGCCATCTCTTAAATGTTGCACGAGCACTTCGTTTCCAAGCAAACTTACCCTTAAAATATTGGGGAGAGAGCATACAAACAGCTTGCTATCTAATTAACCGATTACCAACACCATTGTTGTCCCTCAAAACTCCTTATGAACTCCTCCATGGTGCACCACCCTCATATTCACATATTCGAACTTTTGGTTGTCTATGTTATGCTACCAACCTCAATCCCAAACACAAATTTGATGCTCGATCAAGACGGTGTATATTTCTTGGCTACCCTCAAGGACAAAAAGGTTACAAAATCCTTGATCTTGAAACTCATCAGATTTTTTCCTCACGTGATGTTTTATTTCATGAAACAACATTTCCCCTCTCCCATGAACCACCAGAAACCCAAGATGACCATATTGTGTTACCTAACCCATCTATTCACAACCCACAAACTGAGCCCAACCTACCCAATTTGGCCCATCACACAGAACCTCCACCACTCACACCTTCCTCACAAGAAATACCCTCACCTATACAAGACCTTAATAACAACACCCATTCCATCTCTCCATTACACGACACCTCTCGTATAGGACCCCCACCAAACATGCCTTCCTCACAAGAAATAAACCCACCCACACAAGACCCTAATAATGATACCCAATCCATCTCACTTACTAATCCCTTATCTCCACCAACACTGCGCCGTTCCAATCGCCCCTCCAAACCCCTAACCAAACTTCATGACTATCACACCTATCATGCTGCTCTTCTTGCTCCTAGGCCAGTCTCCTTGTAACATCCTAAAATTCTAACATAATTAATTTGCAAAAATAAAATAAAATAAAATAATAATAGTACTATTAAGTTATTAAAAATTACAATGCAAATAAAATATAAATAAGAGATTTAGTGTAAAGAAGTGATAGTATAAGGATTTATTGAAATTTATTATCTATTATAAAGAATGCAAAATTATATATATATATAAATATATAAATATATATATATATATATATATATATATATATATATATATATATATATATAAAGAAATAAGAATTACAAAACAAGTGCGTTAAGCCCAAGGCAATTCCTAATCTTAACAAAAAAAAATATTATAAAACCTAAACATCACGTCAGTTGACTTGCCTAAGAAGATTATATATATATATATATATATATATATATATATATAAGTTCGGTCACTGTGCAAGTGGCTAGTAGCGCCGCAACACAATGTAGAAAGGAAGAGGTTTACGCGTTTCCTTCTTTGGCAGTACAACTTTTATAATACACAGATCCAAGAACGCTAGTGAAGGGAAAAATATTTTTTAACGAAGCACTAGTTTTTATCATACATATTTTTTAGAGCACTTTGGAGGTCTTCGAGAGGTGAGTAACAGTACCTTTTGCGAACACTTTCCATGGCATTTTTATGTGTTTACGGTGAATTTAAAATTGATGAACTCATATTTCAATTCATTGTTTTGCTTACAAAATTTAGGACTGTATTCCTCATTTGAATGTGTGTGGAAGGGTCTACCTTATAGTTTTTTTTTGGAATTTGAATTGAATACATGATTGATATTTGTACTAATTGAATGATATGCTTGATGCCATATGTTATGTCTTGATGCTCGTGATTGTCATAGTGTAATTATAAAGTTACTTGGAGACATGACATAAGTCTATTTAGTATGCATGATAGGATTAAATATTTAATTTATGGTAAATGAATTGTTACATGTATGAGACATGATATTCATGCCTTATGATGAGTTGTATGATGTTTGCTGTAATACCACCTATGATAGGGGTATCGAAGAGAAATACCGCCTTAATGGGGTATCTAAAGTAACATCGCCATGTGGTTGGGATGTCGAAAATGAGTAATACTACCTAAAAAGGAGTATCAAAAGTAACACCGCCACAGGATGGGGTGTCGAAAAAGGAGAAATACCACCATGTGCACACGGGAGGTATTGAAATGTCCTCGACAGGAGGGTGACATCGAAACACTCCTCGTGAGTAGGGGTGGGCAATGGGACGCCATTGTCGTGTGATGTGTGAATTTATGGCATGCCGGCAAGAGACCAATTTAATTAGGAGGTCTTCGGGCCGCTTGGGTTAATCTAGAATTTATTTGGTATATGGAATGTAATGTATTGAGAGAAGTCATTGCTACGTTATATGCTATTGAGTGGTTGTGATTATTGTTGATATTAAAAGTATTCTCTTATATATATATATATATATATATATTATTTTGGAAAATTGGCGGGTGCCATGGACAGTTTTTCCGGTTACCATGCCAGTTGAGAACAATACTATTTTCGAAAATATTTTATAAGACTGTATTGTTGATCACTGGGATTTTATATCTCATTATAAGTATTTTTTTCAGAGACCGAGGACATCACCGTTGAGGACCCAGAGGCCTGAGGTGACATCTTCTCATCACTTAGTTGGTTAGTAATGCAGCATGGTTGAGGGTGCTGACGACGTTCTTTTTTTTTTTACGTATTGTTTTCCTCAGATTGTAATTAGACGCCCGGTTTTGAGGCTTGTAGTTTTTCATTTATATTTATATTCATTACATGGATATTTTATTACGATATTATTTAATATGAGGTATTTTCAGACTTTAAATATTTTTTTAATTTTTCTTTATGAGATATATGTTTTAAAGGATTTTTTATTGATTTTATTTTGGGATTACTAATGTAACAAAGGGCGTTACATTTATGGTATTAGAGCGGTTCGATTCTAAATCGGATTGTGGTAGTGGGGCTTTTTCAAAAAACAAAACTCGGGCACATAGGATGCTTGTTAGAGTTATAATCCTGCATTCTATTCTTTTGGATATTGGACTTGATCAACCCACTGTTTGATTGGTGGTATGCAGATTATGGCAGCGAACAGGCGAGGGAGAAATGATGCACTTGCAGCGACTTTGGCTTGAATGGCCAGAGTTATGCAGGAGCAGACGGAGACTCTCCGTCAGACGAGGGATAATGGGGACGTGCTTAACGTGGTACCGGTTGCAGCTCCAGATCCACAGTACAGGAGTCTATCAGAGTTCAGGAATAATAATCCGCCAGCTTTTCGAGGGACCACCGATCCTATTGAGGCAGAGGAATGGTTACTGAAATTAGAGAAGATCTTCCGGGCCATGGGGTACTCTGATGCTCAGAAGGTGGATTTTGCTACCTATATGTTAGAGTCGGATGCAGAGCACTGGTGGAACTGTGCCAGGGGCGGGTTGCTTGTTTCGGGTGCCCCTATCACGTGGGATAGATTCAAGGAGACATTTATGGAGAAGCACTTTCTGCACAGTGTCCGGATACAGAAAGAGATGGAGTTTCTACATCTTAGTCGGGGGAGTATGACGATAGCAGAATATGTGGCCAAGTTTGAGAGGCTTACAAGGTTCTCCACACAGGTGAGGGATAATCCTGATGGTCTATGGAAGGCAATTAAGTTCGAGCAGGGTTTGAAGCCAGAGCTACAGAGCCTTATTGGGCTCCTAGAGATTCGAGACTACCCCACTTTAGTGAACAAGTGTAGGCTGGCGGAGCAGAATATGGAAGTTGTGCTGGCTGAGAGGTCGAAGGAGAAGAGCTTTAGTGACGGCAAGAGGTTCCATGGGAAAAGGGGTAATTTCCAGAAAAGCCTACGACCTGTGCCTACAATCACGAAGGGTAAGCAGGTTCAAGGTGCTCAAGGTGAAAGGGGGACTGCATGTTATAAGTGTGGGTGGCAGCATGGAGATCATGTGTGCCCCGCGGCATAAACCACTTGTCACAAATGCGGGAAGATGGGACACTTTTCTAGGATGTGCAAGTCAGGAGGACAACCTCAAACCAGACCACCGAACCACGGAAGGGTCTTTACCATCCAAGGAGAGGAGGTGAAGGAGTCCGACGGTTTGATCCAAGGTAAGGACTTTATTAGAGGTCATTGTGTTATTATATTGTTTGATTCGGGAGCAACACATTCATTCATTTCATTTAGATGTGCTCAATTCTTAGAGTTTCCTGTTACTAAACTGTCATATGATTTGTGTGTTTCTACTCCTGCTAAAGATAGATTGATTACTTCTTCTGTCTGCTGCAATGTCCTTTATTGTGTCAAGACCTGACTTATATTGTTGATCTGATATGTTTACCTATGTCTGGTCTGGATATTATTTTGGGCATGGACTGGTTGTCCCGTAATAATGCTATTATTAATTGTGCTAGTCGAACTATTTCTTTCATTCCACAGTCCATGTCCGTTGACTCTCCTAGGACGGAACACCTTATCTCTGTTGCCTCATGTCATAAGTGCTTAGTTGAGGGAGCTCAGGGATATATACTTCTCTTTTCTGCTAAGATAGAGGCTGAGAGTGATATAGCGGCGTTGCCTATTGTGTATGAGTTCCCAGATGTGTTTCCTACGGATGTCTCCAGTTTACCTCCAGATAGAGAGATTGAGTTTACCATAGATCTAGTACCTGGAAGTGGACCTGTATCAGTAGCACCCTATAGGATGGCACCTCTAGAGTTGAGCGAGCTCAAGAAACAGATAGAGGATATGTTACAAAAGGGGTTTATTAGGCCTAGTGTGTCACCTTGGGGAGCACCAGTGCTTCTAGTGAAGAAAAAGGATGGGAGTATGAGGTTGTGTGTTGACTATAGGCAACTGAATAAGGTAACCATCAAGAACAAATATCCCTTGCCTAGGATAGATGATCTCTTAGATCAGTTAAGGGGAGCGTCAGTGTTTTCCAAAATAGATCTAAGATCGGGATACCATCAAATTAGAGTTAGAAGCGAGGACATCCCTAAGATAGCTTTCAGGACAAGGTATGGGCACTATGAGTATGTAGTGATGCCCTTTGGTGTGACCAACGCCCCAGCCGTTTTCATGGACTACATGAATCGGATCTTTAGGACCTTTTTGGACAGGTTTGTGGTGGTGTTCATAGATGATATTTTAATACACTCTAGGACACCAGAAGAACATGGAGAACACTTAAGGTTGGTGTTGCAGATCTTGAGGGACGAGCGTCTTTATGCCAAACCAGAGAAGTGTGAGTTTTGGCTAGACGAGGTAAAGTTTTTAGGACACACAATCTCAAAGGATGGTGTAGCGGTTGATTCCTCTAAAGTTGATGCGGTGTTGGGATGGGAACAAACTAAGACAGTAACCGAAGCAAGAAGTTTCTTAGGCTTAGATGGCTACTATAGGAAGTTCATAGAGGGGTTCTCTAGACTAGCCTTACCTTTGACCCAGTTGACTAGGAAAGGGAAACCTTTTGTGTGGGACCAGGAGTGTGAGGATGGGTTCCAAGAGCTTAAGAGGATATTGGTGTCATCACCAGTCTTAACTATACCGGATCCCTTAGTGAGTTTTGTGGTATACTGCGACGCATCTAAGAATGGCTTGGGATGTGTCTTAATGCAGGAGGGCAAGGTGGTAGCATATGCCTCTAGGCAGCTTAGGCCACATGAAGGGAATTACCCTACCCATGACTTAGAGCTAGCAGCCATGGTTTTTGCCCTTAAGATTTGGAGGCATTACCTTTATGGGGCAAAGTTTGAAGTTTTTAGTGACCATAAAAGCCTAAAATATCTGTTCGACCAGAAGGAGTTGAACATGAGACAACGAAGGTGGATGGAGTTCCTTAAGTACTATGACTTCGAGTTGAAGTACCATCCGGGAAAAGCCAATGTGGTGGCGGATGCTTTGAGTAGGAAGTCCCTACACGTGTCGATCTTGATGGTGCAAGAGCTGAACCTCGTGGAGGAGTTTAGGGACATGAATCTGGAGGTGTTGGATGTGTCCTTAAATGCCTTAAGTTTGAAGATGAATAGGTTGTAAATTAATAGTGACTTAGAGATGAGGTTAGGAGGGAACAACTTTTAGACCAAGAGTTGCAGTCTCGGTTGGGACAAGAGGGTTATGAGTAGTCTATTGATGGGCTAGTGAAGTTTAAGAATAGGATCGTTGTTCCTAAGGATGGGAGCCTTAGAGAGAAGATATTAGAGGAAGCTCATAAGGGAAAGTTTACCATACATCCTGGAATAACTAAGATGTACCAAGACCTTAAGAGGATGTATTGGTGGCCAGGAATGAAAAAGGATGTGGCTAGCTTCGTAACTAGGTGTTTAGTGTGCCAAAAGGTTAAGATAGAACATCAGAAGCCTTCGGGGTTGTTTCAGTCCTTGGAGATTCCAGAATGGAAGTGGGAGAGAATTTCTATGGATTTTGTGATGGGGTTACCTAAGACACGTTTGGGCTTAGACGCCATTTGGGTGATAGTGGATAGGTTGACCAAGTCTGCCCACTTCTTGCCAATTAAGGCAACCTATAGCTTAGACAAGTTGGCATACCTCTATATCAAGGAAATAGTCAAGCTTCATGGGATACCCACATCTATAGTGTCGGATAGAGACCCGAGGTTTACCTCTAGATTTTGGAGAGCTTTTCAGGAAGCCTTTGGGACTAAGTTGAACCTTAGCACGACCTATCATCCCCAAACGGATGGTCAGTCAGAGCGAACCATTCAGACCCTTGAGGACATGCTTAGGGCGTGTGTCTTGGATGAAGGAGGGAGTTGGGATAGATTCCTACCTCTCATTGAGTTTGCGTATAACAATAGTTATCTCACTAGTATAGGCATGGCACCCTATGAGGCCCTATATGGGAGAAAGTGTAGGTCCTCTTTATGGTGGTGTGAGGTGGGTGAGAAAACCTTGATAGGACCTGAATTGGTCCAAGAAACCTCCGAGAGAATAAAAATGATTAGGGAGAGGATGCGCACGACGCAAAGTAGACAAAAGAGCTATACCGACAAAAGGAGAAAGCCTCTAGAATTCTAGGAAAGTGATCATGTATTTTTGAGAGTCACTCCTAAGACGGGGGTAGGGAGGTCGATGAAAGTCCGCAAGCTAAATCCTCGTTTCATGGGACCTTTCCATATCCTTAAAAGGGTCGGGCCTGTTGCTTATCAACTGGCTCTCCCGCCACAGTTGGCAAACCTTCATGATGTTTTCCATGTGTCGCAACTCAGAAAATATGTGCCTGATGAATCTCATGTGATAGCTCCCGAGTCTGTACGATAGAAGGATAATTTGATCTATAAGCCAAAGCCTAGTCAAATCATGGACAAGAACACTAAGACTCTCAGGAACAAGACGATTCCATTGGTGAAAGTGTTATGGGAAGGATTGACTCCTGAGGAAGCCACTTGGGAGATGGAGGAGGACATCGTCCGTCAGTACCCAGATTTTATTATCTAAGGTATGGTAACCTTTTAGTTTTGAATATGACATATGTTACAATGGGTGCGTGTGTATGAGATGAATTTCGGGGACGAAATTCTTTAAGGAGGGGAGAAAATGTAACATCCTAAAATTCTAACGTAATTAATTTTCAAAATAAATAAATAAATAATAATAATAATAGTACTATTAAGTTATTAAAAAGTATAGTGCAAATAAAATATAAATAAGAGATTTAGTGTAAAGAAGTGATAGTATAAGGATTTATTGAAATTTATTAACTATTATAAAGAATGCAAAATTACATACATACATACATACATACATACATACATACATACATACATACATACATACATACATACATACATACATACATACATACATACATACATACATATATATATATATATATATATATATATATATAAAGAAGAATTACAAAACAAGGGTATTAAGCCCAAGGCAATTCCTGATCTTAACAAAAAAAAATTTATAAAACCTAAACATCGCGTCAGTTGACTTGCCTAAGATTATGCATATATATATATATATATATATATATATATATATATATATATATATATATATATAAGTTCGGTCACTGTGCAAGTGGCTAGTAGCGCCGCAACACAATGTAGAAAGGAAGAGGTTTATGCGTTTCCTTCTTTGGCAGTACAACTTTTATAATACACAGATCCAAGAATGCTAGTGAAGGGAAGAATATTTTTTAACGAAGCACTAGTTTTTATCATACATATTTTTTAGAGCACTTTGGAGGTCTTCGAGAGGTGAGTAACAGTACCTTTTGCGAACACTTTCCATGACATTTTTATGTGTTTACGGTGAATTTACAATTGATGAACTCATATTTCAATTCATTGTTTTGCTTACAAAATTTAGGACTATATTCCTCATTTGAATGTGTGTGGAAGGGTCTACCTTATAGTTTTTTTTTGGAATTTGAATTGAATACATGATTGATATTTGTACTAGTTGAATGATATGCTTGATGCCATATGTTATGTCTTGATGCTCGTGATTGTCATAGTGTAATTATAAATTTACTTGGAGACATGACATAAGTCTATTTAGTATGCATGATAGGATTAAATATTTAATTTATGGTAAATGAATTGTTACATGTATGAGACATGAAATTCATGCCTTATGATGAGTTGTATGATGTTTGCCGTAATACCACCTATGATAGGGGTATCGAAGAGAAATACCACCTTAATGGGGTATCGAAAGTAACAACGCCATGTGGTTGGGATGTCGAAAATGAGTAATACTACCTAAAAAGGAGTATCGAAAGTAACACCGCCATAGGATGGGGTGTCGAAAAAGGAGAAATATCACCATGTGCACATGGGAGGTATCGAAATGGAAATGTCCCCGACAGGAGGGTGACATCGAAACACTCATCGTGAGTAGGGGTGGGCAATGGGGCGCCATTGTCGTGTGATGTGTGAATTTATGGCATGCCGGCAAGAGACCAATTTAATTAGGAGGTCTTCGGGCCGCTTGGGTTAATCTAGAATTTATTTGGTATATGGAATGTGATGTATTGAGAGAATTCATTGCTACGTTATATGATATTGAGTGGTTGTGATTATTGTTGATATTAAAAGTATTCTCTTATATATATATATATATATATATATATATTATTTTGGAAAATTGACGGGTGCCATGGACAGTTTTTCCGGTTACCGCGTCGGTTGAGAACAATACTATTTTCGAAAATATTTTATAAAACTGTATTGTTGATCACCGGGATTTTATATCTCATTATAAGTATTGTTTTCAGAGACCGAGGACATCACCGTTGAGGACCCAGAGGCCTGATGAGACATCTTCTCATCACTTAGTTGGTTAGTAATGCAGCATGGTTGAGGGTGCCGACGACGTTCTTTTTGTTTACGTATTGTTTTTCTCGGATTGTAATTAGACGCCCGGTTTTGAGGTTTGTGGTTTTTCATTTATATTTATATTCATTACATGGATATTTTATTACGATATTATTTAATATGAGGTATTTTCAGACTTTCTTTATTTTTTTAATTTTTCTTTATGAGATATATGTTTTAATTAAATGTTTTAAAGGATTTTTTTATTGATTTTATCTTGGGATTACTAATGTAACAAATGGCGTTACACTCCTCCTCCACCACGCTCCACACAAGATACCCATTGCATAGGTATGTTTCCTATTCACAACTATCCACCTCCCATCAGAAGTTTATTCATAATATTTCTCAGTTGGTTGAGCCTACCTCCTATGAGCAAGCTTGTACAGATCCAAAATGGGTTGCTGCCATGCAATCCAAAATCCAAGCTCTTGAAGACAATAACATATGGATCATGATGCCTCTACCTGCTGGTCACTCACCCATTGGCTGCAAATGCATATACAAAATCAAATACCAATCGGATGGTTCCATTGACCGTTACAAAGCCCGGCCTGTTTCCAAGGGCTTCACCCAAAGAGAGGGCCTAGATTATAAAGAGACCTTTGTTCCGGTTGCCAAACTCATTACTGTCCGTTGCCTCTTGGCCGTTGCTGCTGTTCAGAATTGGCATCTCCACCAAATGGATGTCCAACATGCCTTCCTCCATGGTGACTTACTTGATGAGGTGTATATGCATCCTCCACCTGGTTATCGTCGACAGGGGGAGAAGCTTGTATGTCGACTTAATAAGTCCCTTTATGGACTTAAGCAAGCCTCTCGAAGCTGGTTTCACAAATTCTCTATATTTGTAGCTAATATTGGTTTCCAATAGTCAAAAGTTGATTATTCCTTGTTTATCAAAGTTGATGGCACATCTTATACTTCTATCTTATTATATGTTGATGACATGATCATTACAGGAAATGATGAGGCAGCCATCCACGATCTGAAACAATTTATAAACACATGTTTCAAGATTAAGGACCTCGCCTCACTAAAATACTTCTGGGGAGTTGAAGTTGGCCGAGCCAAGATAGACATCACCATATTTCAGAGAAAATATACTCTGGACCTACTGGAAGAAGCTGGCTTACTTGGTGCCAAACCCACAAAATTCCCAATGGAGCAAACTCTAAAACTCAATCCAGAGGATGGTGAGGCCCTTCATGACCCAACATATTATCGAACGCTTGTTGGGAAACTGATCTATCTCACAATCACCCTTCCAGAAATCACATTTGTAGTTAACACTCTCAGTCAGTTTGTGCAACTGCCGAGAAAACCTCATCTTGATGTTGTTTTTCGCCTCCTTCGTTATTTGAAAAATGTGTCGGGTCAAGGGCTCTTTTTCCCTTCTAATGGGACATTAAAGCTCACAGGTTATTGTGATTCTGATTAGGCTCGTTGTCAATCTACATGAAGGTCAGTGACTGGTTATTGTGTGTTCTTGGGGAATTCCCTAGTTTCTTGGAAGAGTAAGAAACAACCCACAGTATCACGATCATCTGCTAAAGCAGAGTATCGTGCAATGGCAGCCATTACTTGCGAACTTACATGGTTAAGATATATTTTGCATGATCTCCGAGTTTCACATCCTGAGCCAGCCAATTTATTCTGTGATAATCAAGGAGCTCTCCACATTGCTAGAAATCCAGTATTTCATGAACGCACAAAACATATAGAGCTAGATTGCCATACTGTTCGAGAAAGAATACAAAGAGGAGAAATTAGCACAAGACATGTCCACACTGGGGATCAGATTGCAGATATCTTTACAAAACCATTAGGACAAGGAACCTTTCAATCTCATGTTAACAAGCTTGATGTGATAGATATCCACACACCAACTTGAGGGGGAGTATTAACATATAATTACTGAATCATTGGGATTTGGCATATCTGTATCATTAATATTGTAATTGATCTATTATCTGTAATTGCTCTATTTTAGTGATTAGGAAATATTGTAGGCATGATATCAGCCTATATGTTTAATTAGGATCCTTAGCAACTTGTATTTAACTCACCTCTGTGCCTCTATGTTAATATATACAAAACATATTACATCCCATCTTTTTAGTTATAAAAGAAAAGAAAATAGGGAGATGAAGGCAATAGAAAAGTAGACTCAAAGACTAGTTCTTCGGGAGCAATGATCTTTGTATTGGTCTGATTTAGTAAGTACAAGGGTAAAACCTAATAATCCTATTTATAGAGATAATGAACTACTGCTTATGGAGCAAATTAAGAGATATAATAGTGAGTAAATACAGAGATATGGTAAAGATACCATGTGATATCAAATTAATATAATCATCCACAAAATCTGCATATTTATAACAATAACATCCTTAAAAAAACATCATATTTAATATGAAATTGGTGAACAAGAAGTTGCAAACAACATTTTCGATAATACATTTCATCACTTTATATTAAAAAATGTAAAGATTCTAAATAATAATTAATACTTGATTCAATCAACGTGAATATTGCTTTGAAATTACGCCAATCCCTTCACTTTCTAAAGTATTCGTAATTGTTGTTGCTTACGAAAACAATTTATAAATTAATCAAGACATAAAGAGTATTCCAAATTCTAACTTTTATGGAGTTGACACTTAATATATTAAGGAGTCTAAATGAAATTCTAAATTTAATTAGCAGCATGTACAAACTATGACCATACTCCATACATTCTCCACAATAATCAAATAGGATGAAAGTAGTCATGAAACTTTATTTGTTCTGCCACGATATTCTTCAGGGTAAACGAATTATGAAGTAGATACTCTCACTTACCAAAGTAATGTCTTACATTACTTCACACTTGAGATGACCTTTGCATGTTGTTTGGTTGGAGGGGAATGGACGGGAGAGATCATTTTAAATATGATTTGGATAAAATTATTCAAATCCTTGACTAAAAAGGAGACTCTAGCACTATAAAGCTCTTTATGTGGGAAATCCAGAAAAGGGTCGGATCCATTACGTATGAATATAGTAGGTACCTTTCATTTGTAAGAGACTGATTCCACGACTTAAACATGTGACGTACAGGTGATATGGCAACAACACCACCTTGGCTCCAAGGCCCCCCTTCATTCAAATCCTTGACTATGATGTGAAGATGTCATCATAGATAAAGAATATATGCACATCATCCATTACAAAATTGGGTTTCAAAGTAGCAAAAAATGAAAACATTAATCATGAACAAAAAGTTAACCAAAATGTGCTACTGGCGCTTCAAAGACGGAAGCAAACAGTCATAGACCCTCTCCATGCGTGATGTCACAGTGAGCTTGTATGCAGTTTGCAGGCCAGGTCTAGCCAAATCAATTATATCCTGTCGCAAACTGCTTATAATATTACTGATTTAGCAATGTCAAGATTCATAAGATTCACTCTTTTCACATGCTGAGTCCTGATAAAGCAAGTGGATATAAAGCATAAATTACACTGACCTCCCTCGAGGTTTAATTTAATTATACCTGACAATCCCTCTTGTTTCAAAAGCTACACTCATCTCCCCTATTGGATTAAGCATATATTCTGTTTGTTATTTTCTGTTTTATCCATTATTAATTAGTTATTAGTTTGTTTTCCTCTTGAGTGAGTCTTGGAGTTCCTTATCTCCTCCTTTGTATCTAAGGTGTTATATAAACACCTCTTACTCTGTACAATAAGATTGAAGATCATCAATACAAAAGTAATTCAATTCTGATTCATCTAATATGGTATCAGTCTTCATTTTGCATACATAGCTTCCGCAATATTTGTTTATTTCTCTCATGGCTCAGGTAAACCCACTTACAAGCCCCTCATCTTCCAATCATGATAGCTCTGGTGAAAACCCACCTCCACCGCCCCTTCCTCCTCCACCCGACCCATCACAAAACCCAGCAAGCCCTTACTTTCTTCATCCTGGTGAAAAACCAGGGCATGTCCTTGTATCACCTCCTCTCCATGGCGCAAATTACTATCATTGGAGTCGTGCCATGTTACGAGCCCTCTCTTCCAAGAACAAAATCAAGTTTGTCAATGGCACCATCACACCTCCATCCGATGTCGATCCCCTGCTCGATGCCTGGCAACACTGCAATCACATGGTCATTTCTTGGATCATTCGCACCCTTTCTCCACAAATCTCCCAAAGCACGGCTTCATTCGACACTGCTAGGGATCTCTGGCTCGACCTTGAAATTCGATTCACCCGTGGTAACCATTTTCGTATGTCTGATTTACTTCAAGAACTACAGTCTATGAAACAAGATGACATATCTTTATCAAATTTCTTCACTGATATGAAAATCCTTTGGGATGAGCTAGAATTCCTTCACCCAACCCCTTCTTGTTCATGTTTGCATATCTGCGCTTGTGATTTGAGCAAATCAGTTCAAACCTATAAATACAAGGAGCATGTTATATGTTTCTTGAAAGGCCTCAATGAGACATTTCAACCTGTTCGAAGCCAAATCCTCATCATGAATCCCCTACCTTCTATTAGTGCGACATACTCTATGGTTGTTCAACAAGAACGCACCCCTTCCATTCTTCCAGATGCTTCAGCCCTCTCAAGTACCAATTTTTCACAAACCAGAAACCAACAATCTCAGGGAAGGGGGAGAGGCTGCAATAACTCTAGAAATTCCATGCGATGTACTCACTGTAACCTCACCAAGCATACAATTGATAGTTGTTATTTTAAACACGGATTCCCTCCTGGGTATAGGACTAGGAATCCCAACTCTTCTCCTCAATTGGCAGCTGCTACATCTACTGACATTCCTAGAATTGAATACCCTGTGAAAGCTGCTCTTGCTGTGTCTTCTTTCCCCATCTCCAAAGAAGATTACCAATACTTGATCAACTTGCTTCATTTTTCTAAACAAGATTCAACTTCAAACATAAACACAGTGAGTAAACCATCTTATTCAGACACCAACCACCATGTGGTTTTGGGTGCCATCAAGACAGGTAATTGCATTGCCCCTTACTTCACTTGGATCCTTGATTCAGGTGCAAGTGATCATATTTGTCCTTATATTGAATGTTTTTCTTTTTGTAAATCTATCTCTCCTATCTCTGTTAAGCTACCAAATGGCACTATTCTTTATGCAAAATCATCAGGAACTATCTCCTTTAACAAAGACTTTTATCTTACTAATGTCCTCTATATTCTTGAATTTCATTTTAATTTAATATCTATTCATCGGCTAACTACTTCTTTACAATGTCACCTATTACTAACTTCTGCATCTTACGTTATTCAGGCTCAGTCTACCCCGAAGATGATTGGGCAAGCTGAGGTCACCAACAATCTCTACATCTACAATGGCATTCCATCTTCTTTCTCTAATAAGCATAATTCTCTTAGTTTAGCCACTACTACTACCAACATTCCCTCTAATTCTTTTGATTTGTGGCACTTTAGATTAGGACACCCTTCTGTTTCTGTTTTACAGCAATTATGTACCAACTTCCCTTACATTTATTTTAATAAAAGATTGATTTGTGATTGTTGTCACTATGCTAAGCAACCTAGATTACCCTTCCCTGTTAGTGATTCTACTACATTGCATCCTTTTGCCCTCATACATATGGATATTTGGGGTCCTATTGGCATTGCATCCATTCAAGGTCACTATTACTTCTTAACTATTGTTGATGATTACACGTTTATTTGCTTAAAACTAAGTCAGACACTATAACTTGCATTAGTCACTTTTTCAATCTTATTTCCACTCAATTTTCTGCAAAAATACTGATTCTTAGGACTGACAATGGCAAAGAATTTCATATGCCATCCTATTACTCTTCCCTCGGGATTATCCACCAAACATCTTGTGTGGAAACCCCTCAACAAAACTCTGTTGTAGAGAGGAAACATAGACACCTTCTCAATGTAACTAGGGCATTGCTTTTCCAATCAAATTTACCCAAAACCTTTTGGAACTATGCCCTTTGTCATTCTGTCCATCTCATTAACCGAATGCCAAGCCATGTTTTAGACAATGAAACACCATATGCTAAACTGTATTACACTTCTCCTAACTTCATGGATCTTAAAGTTTTTGGTTGTCTTGCCTTTGCTTCAACATTAACTCAACAAAGACATAAACTTGACTCAAGGGCTAGGAAATGTATATTTTTAGGTTTTAAACCAGGCACTAAGGGCTATCTGTTTTTTGACTTGCATACACATGATTTATTTGTATCTAGAAATGCCATTTTTTATGAAACTTCTTTTCCATACAACTATGAATCAGACTCTCTTCATCATGCTAATCATTCTAATCTGCCAAATACTGATCCTGCTTTCATCTTTGATTTCAACCATTCATATCAACATGATAGTCTGCATAGTTCTGTTTCACATACTACTCCTTCTGATATTGCAGCACCTTCACCACCTATGCACACACCTCACTCTAATGTTGCTGCCCCTTCACCACCTCTGCACATACCTAGCTCTGATATTGTTGCACCTTCCCCAAACATGTCCCCTGCTGCACCTGAGGACCCCTTAGATAATAATGCCCCTAATCTAAGAAGATCTGAAAGGCATAGACATCCACCATCATATCTAAAAGATTTTTATTGTAACAATCCTGCTTACCATGCGAATACTACTATCGAGTATCCTCTTTCCTTTGTCATTTCCTACTCTAAACTCTCTCCTCATCACTTACATTATACTCTTGCCATCTCTTCACATGATGAACCTAAAACTTACCTTCAAGCTATTAAAAATGATCATTGGATTTAGGCCATGAGTTTTGAAATTGATGCCCTGCTTGCTGATCAAACTTGGACATACACTGACCTTCCTCAGGGAAAATCCCTCGTTGGTTCAAAATGGGTCTATAAGATTAAATACAAAGCCGGTGGCACAATTGAAAGGTATAAAGCTCGCTTAGTAGCTAAAGGTTTTAATCAAATTGAGGGTCTAGATTTCTTTGATACTTATTCACCCGTTGCTAAAGTAACTACAATTAGACTTTTATTAGCTATTGCATCTACCAACAATTGGTTCCTTCATCAATTAGATGTGCATAATGCCTTTTTGCATGGAAACCTAGAGGAGGAGGTCTATATGCAGCCTCCTCCAGGCCTATATCCACCAAAACCTAACCAAGTTTGCAAACTTTTAAAGTCCATTTATGGTTTAAAACAATTTAGCCGCCAATGGTTTGCTAGATTGTCTTCCTTTTTGAAAAATAAGGGCTTCTCTCAATCTCTTTCAGATCATTCTTTATTCATTAAAGCATCACATTCATCATTTACTGTTTTATTGGTATATGTCGATGACCTAATCCTTGCTGGCAATAACATTCATGAAATGGAATCTGTCAAAACTGATTTACACTCTACTTTCAAAATTAAAGATTTGGGACATTTGAAGTATTTTCTAGGATTGGAGATTGCCCATTCCAAAGCTGGCCTACATATATGCCAAAGGAAATATGCACTCGATATCTTAAGTGAATGTGGCTTATTGGCTTCCAAACCTGCATCCACCCCAATTGCCAAAGCTACCAGATTAACAACTCAGCAAGGCACTCCATTAACAGACCCTGGCTCCTATCAAAGACTGGTGGGCAAGCTACTCTATTTGACAACTACAAGACTAGACATTGGCTTCTCTGTTTAGCAGCTAAGTCAGTTCATGAGCTGTCCTACCAACCTTCATCAGGAAGCTGCTCTTCGGGTCCTTAGGTACATCAAAGGCTCACCCGCTAATGGACTCTTCTACCCAACAGATTCTGCTCGTCAACTCAAGGGTTTCAGTGACTCGGACTGGGCTACTTGCCCTGAAACCCGTAGATCAATCACAGGTTACTGCATATTCCTTGGTTCTTCCCCCATCTCATGGAAGTCCAAAAAGCAAGCTACGATTTCAAAATCATCTTCTGAAGCTGAATACCGAGCTCTTGCTTCAACTGTCTGTGAGTTGCAATGGCTGAGTTATTTACTCCAGGATCTTCGGATTCCATTCATGCAACCAGCTCTGCTCTATTGTGACAGTCAGTCCGCGAGGCATATAGCATCTAACTCTTCATTCCATGAGCGTACCAAACATATTGAGTTAGATTGCCATGTGGTCCGCGATAAGTTGCAAGCACACTTATTCCATCTTCTATCCATTTCAAGCTCAGATCAGCTGGCGGATTTACTGACTAAGTCACTTGATCCTCTTCCTTTCAACAACCTTGTGAGTAAGCTGGGATTGAAAGCAATCCACTCTCCAGCTTGAGGGGGGCTATTGGATTAAGCATATATTCTGTTTGTTATTTTCTGTTTTATCCATTATTAATTTGTTTCTTGATTAGTTTGTTTTCCTCTTGAGTGAATCTTGGAGTTCCTTATCTCCTCCTTTGTATCTAAGGTGTTATATAAACACCTCTTACTCTATACAATAAGATTCAAGATCATCAATACAAAAGTAATTCAATTCGGATTCATCTAATATCCCCTTAGGGAGGTGAGCGTAATTGAAATCACCACCCCTTTAGGAGAGGTAAGTATAATGATAACATAAAACTCGAGGAATGTTTGTGTGATTTCTAAAAAAAGAAGGGTGTCAAGTATAATTAAGCTAAGCCTCAAGAAAGATCAGTGTAATTTCCCCAAATATAAATACATAAATAGTGTCTAAAGATATCTATAGATTAGAGAGGGGGGATGAAACTAACCATTGCCACTCTCCAGAATCTTCTGCATGTCTCTTGACAGAATGATATAGGTGATCTAGGCTATAAAGTACCAATCCAAACATACATTGCGCATCTTTCTCCTGTAAAAGACATGATGTAACATGACTTTTCTTTGTTCCAGGGGAAGCATGTCATCAAATTAAAACATTCAAGGATGACGGGCATTACTATGGTTCTCTTTTCTCTATGTGTAACGATGTACTTCGATTTTACATATTTCTTTGCAAATCAATGAACGACATTGTGAGTCTAACATTTTTTTTCCCCAGATATATGCAGATATCAGTTTCTTATAAAAAAATCCATTTGGATTGAGTTTTATATTTTACATTTTGAACTCAACGTCCATTAAAAGTAAGGATTCTTATGTACTGTTTAACAATTTACAGAAGTTGATTTGGTTTAAGTCAATTGTGGATGTTTGGATACACTTTTGTGAGAGGCAAAAGTGATTCCAGAGACAAAAAATTGATTTTGACATGTTTGGGTGTTCTTGACTAGAATTGATTTTGCCTTTGGAATCAATTCTAACTTAAGCTAGAATTTGTAGCTTCGGCCTACTAACGTGATTTTTAGCCTCAAATTACACTAAGTTTTACATCAAACTTACTTCCAAAATAAAAACATCAAAACATAAATCACTTCACTTCAAACTCAATTCTATTAAAATCAATTCTACAAAATCAATTCCACTCAAAATCACATTTGTCAAATGTTTATCCAAACACACTCATACAAAAATTCATGCAAATTGCATGTGAGTCTGTGAGTAGCTTGACACTTACAGCACCTTCCACTCTACTTTGATTGTTCTCCACTTTACTATGAAAAAAAAGACTGAAAGACAGTCAACTTGGATATGGCCCACAATACATTATCTCCCGGGAAATAGAGGTGGATAGCCTTTCATTGCTCTCAGTGACAACCACAACTTACAACTAAACAACCACTACCTGGACAGACCTGTTGTTTATGCAAATTTGTCACTCCAAAAGAATGTTCAACTTAGGAAGGTAGAAAAACATAACCTATAACCTATAAAATGGTGATGATGTTTTCTTCTTCTCCTCCTCCTTTCTTCCAAATTCCAACTCTTGTGATCAAACCAAGAAAGCAGCAGCTACTATGGAAGGCCCCTCCATTTTACCAAACCACTCTTCAACCAAGCTTATTCACTTCTGTGTATCTTCCTTCTCCTTTGAGGACAAAACTCCAAAAATGCTTCTTACAGAGGCAGTCCATGCAAATCTGATCAAGAACAAGAACAAGAAGAAGTATTTGAATTTGAGCGGTTGTTCACAAACCTTAACCAAGCCACTTTGAAGAGGGAACCTGGTCGGTGCATTGCACATCTCTTTTCTTTTCCGTTTAACATCTGCCATTATGAAATCCGTGTCCTCAAATGTCCTTCTTCTTTATTATTGTCAACCTTCATAGTAAAATTCGCATTTTTCAATTTAAATTTATTCATTTTATCCTTGTGTCGATACTTGTTATTTTCAGGAAGCTTATCCAGTGCAGTTTTGCTGGTTGCAGGCACCACGATTTACCTTTTGATTTGTTTTATGAGGTGTTTGCAAACATTTTAGATTTGAGACTATTTGTGATTTGGATCGATGGAATTGCTATTCAAACCTTATTTTTTACTTCCCACATCTCTCCCACCTTTTTTTTAAACATATTTCTAAAAATATTTCTCTTTCAATTTTTTTTTTCATCTGACACAATGTACTTATTAGCATTTTATACACCTCCCTTACCATTGGCATCTTCACTCCACCCATTCTGAAAGTCCACACGTTCTTTGTTATTGTCATTGTTGGAAGAGTACTTCTCACTCATGAGGTTTATTTCGACGCAGAGTTGTTTAGATTTGTTACTTTTCAGAAATCAAATTCCGGAACTTATGAATTTTCATGTTGTAACTAAAATTCCGGAATGTGAGAAACAATATTTGATTTTTGCCGAACTTTAGTTTCCAGAATTGAAAAATGGCATTCCGGACTTGAGATTCCATAATATGAGACACTCGGGACTGACGAGGGCGGAGAGTGGTCACCGGTGCAAGAAGGCACGAACAAGGGGCGGCTCCCGGCAGGCTTCTAGGAGGAGGGACACATGAATGAACCGATTACACACCGGAATGAGAGGGGTCCTGAAACTGTGTAGATATGGGACTATACAGTTGAGGATGATTTATATGAATTGATTGATACTACATATACCAACAAGATGCATCTTTTTTCGGAAGCCCATCACTTAAGAACTCCACATTTAAGCGTGTTTGACTTGGAGCAATTATGGGATGGGTGACCTCCTAGGATGTTTTCCCACGAAGCGTGTTTGTGAGGACAAAGCACGCTGAAAATACTCGTGTTGGTTTGTGGGGACAGTCGTCCATCCATAAAGCAGCCTGGGATCTTACATAATACAAATAATCTTTTTTATCAATTCCAAAATTTAGGCTATGTTTGGTTCAAATGAGGGGATAGGGGATTTTAATAGAGCGGGGGGGAATGGAGGGGAGGGATTTTAATTAAACATTGCATTTGGTTTAGAGGAGGGAAGGGGAGGGATTTTAATGGAAGGGATGAGAAATAACACATTTTATGTTTGGTTTGGGAGGGGAGGGGGGATATTTTAAAATTAATTTACTTTTACACCCTTACAATTTTGGATTTCAAAATAAACAATTAAGGATAGTTTTGTCAATTCATTTAAAATATTTTAAATATGCCCTCCCTTGAAATCTCCCCAATATTGGAGGGGAGCCAAAATTGACCCATGAGGGATTTGCTCCGCTCCCTTTCCCTCCTAAAAAATGAACAAAACATGAAAGATTTATAGTAATACCTCCCCTCCCCTCCAATTCCATCCAACCAAACAGTATGTTAGATTCCGTAATACAAATGATTATTTATCGATTCCAAAATTTAGATTCCAGAATACAAATAATTTATTTTATCAATTCCAAAATTTATATTCCGTAATACGAATGATTTTTTTTTTATCAATTCCGGGTATTAAAATCCGAAACCTATTACCACTTTTCGTGTACATTCTGGAAAATAAATTAAGGTTAGTAAACACAGAGCTCGACCACAAACGACATGTGGTGAAGGCCCTTGTTTCCGTAAATGGTAGTGCGCAGGTGCCGTGTGGAGAAAAAAAGGGACAAAGGGACGAGAGAGGCAAAAATGAGATGGGTTTTTTTTAGAGAAGGTGGGGGGGGGGGGGTGTAGAAATAGGGTTTCAGACAAATGAGGTGTGGGAAGTAATAGGTTGAGAAGGATAGAGGATAGGGAAATAAGGGAAGAAGAAAAATTAAAAAGGGGGGGGGGGGGGGTATCAGATGTGAAAAGCAATTTCCTTATGCTACTTAGTTTTGAGTTTTTCATTCGGCTTAGCTATATTAAATTGCTTCTCTTAGATATCCCATTTCAAATTTTTCAAACTTTTTGCTTTTGTCTCTAATTGATATTTTAAACTTATACACTATTTCTTATCCAATTCTTAAAATCTAATGGCTCAAATTGATTTGTTTTGGGTTATGTATTTTAGAGAATCTCTTTGACATGTTGGGCTTGTATCAAAGGGATTACGTATCCACAATGGAACTTAAAGATTTTCAACTTGCCAAAAAAAAAAAAGGAAGGACAGAGAGAGAAAGATGAGAAAACTTTATTAATATTATTATTATTTTTATTGCAAGACATAATTTTGTCTCCATGCAAATAAGAGACTTATTGAAGCTTAAAATAGAGAAAGATCATGTTATTATTCAACATTCACTGTCATCATTGTGAACGTCAAAGGATTGAATTCATATATGGCTAATTCTTGAAAGAGGTAGTACCATCCTCAGTTGAGGATGGAGTTGGAGCAATGCCAAAACGCTCTTCACTTTCTTTCTGTACTTCTTGTTGAAGACGTTCCAATGATGCTTTTAGCTCAAGCAATTGATCAACATTCATCTTATCAATTGATAAAGAGGACATCGCTTGCTTGAGTTTTTCCTTCCTAGCAAGCTCATGGTGCAATTCGGTAGAAAGTTCACAGTACTTCTTGAAAAGTTCCCATACCACAATATCATCTTTGTGGGACCCACCTTGAGGAGCATGTGCATCATAGTAGCCTTCGAGGAAGAATAAGATAGCAGCCATCTCTGCGGCAAACAGAGCAAAAAAGTCACTCTCGTGTTTTAAAACCCCAGATCGAGGCTTCAAAGAGGCTGCATTCCTAGTATTTTTGCCTTGGAATGTTTTCTTCTTACTGGAATTCACCATTCTTGCTATTAGAAAATGATAATTCTTCTCTTTGGAGTGGGTTGAGACCGGAATTTATAGAATTCTTTATAATGAAAGATAAATATATTTACTGCCATATGTAATTTAATTGGTCACATCTCCATATAACAGGTCAATGATATATACAATTTATTAGATTTTACCTTAAAAAAAAAGTTAAGGAAAAGGACTACTACCTTAATTCAAGGTGAATGCATTCAAAAGGCTTTAAGGAATATAGAATAATAATTAAGTAGGAGAAAATATAATAATCTTAAATGGGTCTTCTTTTTAAAAAAAAAAAATCTTAAATGGGTTTTTAAAAGGTTACAATATAAAGTTTTTTATAAGCACTCTCAAACTATATTTGACTTTCAATAGCATGAAAGGACATAAAGTAATTGGATGAATCTAACAAATAAATCGTCCGGTCAAAATATTATTTTTCGAAGATTTGATAATCTTATACCACTTTCCATTTTAGTAAAATTATTATTATTTTAATCCAAAGGAAGCCTCGTAGGAGGTCTTACATAGAAGAGGAAAAGATGGGAGAAGGGAATGAAAAATGATCGGAGCGCATCATAGAGATCTGAATTCTCATACTCACAATTCATGTACTGTAACTTAACCGACTGAGCCGACTCAGTGAGATAAAGTTTAATCCAATTATATATCCTCTTTGATAACCATTTATCAAAAATAAAAAATGATTATAAAAAAATAATTTTGAATAACTACCAAAATAGGGAGATGGAGGCAATAGAAAAATAGACTCAAAGGCTAGTTCTTCAGGAGTTATGATCTTTGTATTGAACTAATTTAATAAGTACAAGGGTAAAACCTAATAATCCTATTTATAGAGCTAATGGACTACTGATTATGGAGCAAATTAAGAGATATAAATAATGAGTAAATACAGAGATAAGATAAAGATATTATGTGATATCAAATTAATATAATCATCCACAAAATCTACATATTTATAACAATAACGTCCTCAAGAAAACATCATATTTAATATGAAATTGGTGAACAAGAAGTTGCAAACAACATTTTCGATAATACATTTCATCACTTTACATTAAAAAATGTAAAAATTCTAAATAATAATTAATACTTGATTCAATCATCGTGAATATTGCTTTGAAATTATGCCAATCCCTTCACTTTCTAAAGTATTCGTAATTGTTGTTGCTTACGAAAACAATTTATAAATTAATCATGACATAAAGAGTAATCCAAATTCTAATTTTTATGGAGTTGACACTTAATATATTAAGGAGTCTAAATGAAATTCTAAATTTAATTAGCAGCGTGTACAAACTGTGACCATACTCCATACATTCTCCACAATAATCATATAGGATGAAAGTAGTCATGAAACTTTATTTGTTCTGCCATGAAATTCTTCAAGGTAAACGAATTATCAAGTAGATACTCTCACTTACCAAAGTAATGTCTTACATTACTTCAGACTTGAGATGACCTTTGCATGTTGTTTGGTTGGAGGGGAATGGAAGGGAGAGATTATTTTAAATCTTTCCTGTTTGATTAATTTTTTTGGAGGGGAGCAGAGATTTTGGGAGCAAAATCTCTCCTGGGTCAATTTTGGCACCCCTCCAATATTGGGGGATTTGGAGGAGAGGGGAGGGTATTTAAAATATTTTGCTTAAAATATTCTCACTTATATATGTTTTGAATTCTAGATTTATAAGAGATTTTGATGTAAATCAGTTTTTAAATCCCCCCATCCATGTAATATATGTGTCATTCACCAGATAATTGAAGGCATTCACCAGATAATTCAACTACATTAACCAGAACACTAACAAGCTACAATGCTATACGATGTCAAAAGTATAGATGTCTAAAAAATGTGTCAATTTAGCATTACTCTTTTTAACTTATACACTATTTCTTATCCAATTCTTAAAATCTAATGGCTAAAATTGATTTGTTTTGGGTTATGCATTTTAGAGAATCTCTTTGACTTGTTGGGCTTGTATCAAAGGGATTACGTATCCGCAATGGCACTTAAAGATTTTCAACCTGCCAAAAAAAAAAGGAAGGACAGAGAGAGATGAGAAAACTTTATTAATATTATTATTATTTTTATTGCAAGACATATAATTTTTCGTCTCCATGCAAATAAGAGACTTATTTGAAGCTTAATACAGAGAAAGATCATGTTATTATTCAACATTCACCATCATCATTGTGAACGTCAGGGGATTGAATTCATATATGGCTAATTCTTGAAAGAGGTAGTAGCATCCTCAGTTGAGGATGGAGTTGGAGCAATGCCAAAACGCTCTTCACTTTCTTTCAGTACTTGTTGTCGAAGACGTTCCAATGATGCTTTTAGCTCAAGCAATTGATCAACATTCATATTATCAATTGATAAAGAGGACAGTTCACAGTACTTCTTGAAAAGTTCCCGTACCACAATATCATTTTTGTGGGACCCACCTTGAGGAGCATGTGCATCATAGTAGCCTTCGGGGAAGAATAAGATAACAGCCATCTCTGCGGCAAACAGAGCAAAAAGGTCACTCCCGTGTTTGAAAACCCCAGATGGAGGCTTCAAAGAGGCTGCATTCCTAGAATTTTTGTCTTGGAATGTTTTCTTCTTACTGGAATTCACCATCCTTGCTGTTAGAAAATGATAATTCTGGTCTTTGGAGTGGGTCGAGACCGTAATTTATAGAATTCTTTATAATAAAAGATAAATATATTTACTGCCTTATGTAATTTAATTGGTCACATCTCCATATAACAGGTCAATGATATATAAAATTAATGAGATTTTACCTTAAAAAAAAAGTTAAGGGCAAGGACTACTACCTTAATTCAGGGTGAATGCATTTAAAAGGCTTTAAGGAATATAGAATAATAATTAAGTTGGAGAAAATATAATAATCTTAAATGGGTCTTCTTTTTTTATAAAAAAAATCTTAAATGGGTTTTTAAAAGGTTACAATATAAAGTAATTGACTTTCAATAGCATGAATGGACATAAAGTAATTGGATGAATCTAACAAATAAATCGTCCGGTCAAAATATTATTTTTCGAAGATTTGCTAATCTTATACCACTTTCCATTTTAGTAAAATTATTATTATTTTAATCCAAAGGAAGCCTCGTAGGAGGTCTTACATAGAAGAGGAAAAGATGGAAGAAGGGAATGAAAAATGATCGGAGCGCATCATAGAGATCTGAATTCGCATACTCATAATTCATGTACTGTAACTTAACCGACTGAGCTGACTCAGTGAGATAAATTTTAATCCAATTATATATCCTCTTTGATAACCATTTATCAAAAATAAAAAATGATTATAAAAACATAATTTTGAATAACTACCAAAAATAAAGGTTTTGAAATCAGTCATACATAATTATTATTTTTGGTTTGGGTAAATTAGTCAGACATATCTGTATCATTAATATTGTAATTGATCTATTATCTGTTATTGCTCTATTTTAGTGATTAGGAAATATTGTAAGCATGATATCAACCTATATGTTTAATTAGGATCCTTAACAACTTGTATTTAACTCACATCTGTACCTCTATGTTAATATATACAAAAATATTACATCCCATATTTCTATGGCATCAGAGCATCGATCCTGGAGACTCTACATAAAACCAAACCACCTTCCGTAAACCACAAGAAAACAATGGCTGGAAACAGAGAAGATATGGATGAAAACCCACTCACGTTGCACAGCTCTGATAGCCCAAGCCTTATCTTGGTCTCCAAACTCCTTGAGCCACACAACTATGGACAATGGAGTCGAGCCAGGCGCATCAGCCTTAGCGTAAAGAATAAGACTGGGTTAATCGACCGATCCATCAAGAAACCATCATCCACAGGCAAAACCCTTCATTCCTGGAAACGCTGCAATGACATGGTCTTGTCCTGGATATTGAATTCAATAAGTCCAGAAATTGCATCTAGCGTGATCTACATGGATACAGCAGCTGCCGCATGGAAAGATGTTAGTGATCGATTTTCACAAGCCAATTAATCAAGAATTTACCAAATTCAATAAGAGATTGTTGAACACCGACAAGGTACGGATCCAATTTCGGTCTACTACAATAGGAAGAAAGCCTTGTGGGATGAGTTGGCCTCTTATCAGGAACCATTCACATGTACTTGTGAAGGACCGAAGAAGTCCAATGAAAGAGTGGAAAAGAAGAAGCTTATGCAATTTCTTATGGGATTGAATGAAACCTACGCTACAGTGAGAAGCAACAAACTAATGATGAAACCGTTACCAAATACCCAGCAAGCTTTTTCTATGGCTTTGCAACATGAACGACAACTCGATGTTGTTGCACGACGTGAAGGAACCATCAACGATTTTCAAGCCATGGTCACAAGTCAGGCAAGGAAAACATCCAAGGGCGGCAGCACACGAGAAACTCCTTTCTCTCTCACCGGAGGGGTGTCGAAGAAAGCACTCAAGTGCACATATTGTGACCTAGAGGGACACACTGTGGAAAATTGCTATTATTTGAATGACTTTCCAGTGGGTCACAAATTTCATGGAAAAAATATCCAGCCCAGAAATAGAAGAGTTGCTGCCAACAATTCCACCATATCAGACCCATTCAAAGCACAACCAATCAAACAAGAGGGTCCAACTTTCACAACTGAAGAATATAATCAGATAATGGCCATGCTCAATGAAAAGAATGGTAATGCATTTGCAAATGCTGCAGGTAAAGAAAATCCTTCCACTACTCTATATTGGATAGTTGACAGTGGGGCCACAGATTACATCTGCAATTCAGAACCCACAAACATGATTAAGTCTTGTGATTTTGTAAATTTGCCTAATGGGGGAAAGGCACAAATCAATTCTATTGGATCGCTCACATTATCTACAGATTTAAAGCTTGATGGAGTTTTATATGTACCTAACTTCAGGATCAATTTGCTCTTTGTGAGCAAGCTTACTCAGCTTCTAAAATGTATAGTAATTTTCCCCCCTGATTTTTGTGTCATACAGGACATGGATACAAAGAGGACGATTGGCCTGGGCAAGCAGTATAATGGTCTCTACTACCTCTCACCAAATCAAAATTCTCATCTTGCACACCGTGTCAACAATGCATCTAGCCTCTGGCACCAAAGACTTGGCCATCCTTCCACCACACCTCACCAAGTCTTGTCCAAATCTACACCAGAAATAAATTTTGATAATAAACATGTTTGTGAAGTTTGTCCATTAGCTAAACAAACTCGATTACCTTTTCCTTCTAGTTCCATTTCATCACGGGCACCTTTTGATTTAGTACATTGTGACATTTGGGGGACCTCATAAAATAAATTCCCACACGGGAGCAAAATATTTTCTCACTATTGTTGATGACTTTTCCCGGTTTACATGGGTTCACCTTATGTCTTTTAAATCTGAAACTCAATCCTTATTACCATATTTTTTCTCATGGGTCAAAACTCAATTTAATTGTGGGGTTAAAATTTTCCGTTCGGACAATGGAGCTGAATTCCTATGTATGAAATCATATTTCAATGTCCTTACACTCCCCAACAGAACGGATTTGTCGAAAAAAAACACCGTCATCTCTTATATGTTGCACGAGCACTTCCTTTCCAAGCAAACTTACCCTTAAAATATTTGGGAGAGAGCATACAAACAGCTTGCTAACTAAATAACCGATTACTAACACCATTGTTGTCCCTCAAAACTCCTTATGAACTCCTCCATGGTGCACCACCCTCATATTTTCATATTCGAACTTTTGGTTGTCTATGTTATGCTACCAACCTCAATCCCAAACACAAATTTGATGCTCGAGCAAGACGATGTATATTTCTTGGCTACCCTCAAGAACAAAAAGATTACAAAGTCCTTGATCTTGAAACTCATCAGATTTTTTCCTCACTTGATGTTTTATTTCATAAACAACATTTCCCCTCTCACATGAACCACCGGAAACCCAAGATGACCATATTGTGTTACCTAACCCATCTATTCACAACCCACAAACTGAGCCCAACCTACCCAATTTGGCCCATCACACAGAACCTCCACCACTCACACCTTCCTCACAAGAAATACCCTCACCTACACAACCCCCAAATAACAACACCCATTCCATCTTCCACTACACGACACCTCTCGTACAGGTCCCCCACCAAACATGCCTTCCTCACAAGAAATAAACCCACCCACACAAGACCCTAATAATGATACCCAATCCATCTCACCTACTAATCCCTTATCACCACCAACCCTGCGCCATTCCAATCGCCCCTCCAAACCCCCAACCAAAATTCAAGACTATCATACCTATCATACTGCTCTTCTTGCTCCTAGGCCAGTCTCCTCCTCCACCACGCTCCATACAAGACATCCATTGCATAGGTATGTTTCCTATTCACAACTATCCTCCTCCCATCAGAAGTTTATTCATAATATTTCTCATTTGGTTGAGCCTACCTCCTATGAGCAAGCTTGTACAGATCCGAAATGGGTTGCTTCCATGCAATCCGAAATCCAAGCTCTTGAAGACAATAACACATGGATCATGATGCCTCTACCTGCTAGTCACTCTCCCATTGGCTGCAAATGGATATACAAAATCAAATACCAATCGAATGGTTCCATTGACCGTTACAAAGCCCGACCTGTTGCAAGGGCTTCACCCAAAGAGAGGGCATAGATTATAAAGAGACCTTTGTTCCGGTTGCCAAACTCATTACTGTCCGTTGCCTCTTGCCGTTGCTGCTGTTCGGAACACTAGTGCAATAAGTACTTTTTATCGTCAGTTAAAATTGATTTTATATGTCAGAATAATGTCTGACGTAAATACAGCTGACGTTAATAGTTAATATTTTAACGTACTGACGTTAAAAATAAACTATTAACGTCGGTTCTTTAACATAACTGACGTTAATTTTGTTAAAACTAACGTTAGTTGTGTTAAAGAACTGACGTTAAAGGTTTTAATTTTAACGCCAGTTGTTTATTTCAACTAACGTTAATAGTTTATTGTATATTTTATAAAATGCTATTAATGTCAGTTGTTTGATACAACTGACGTTAATTTTTTTTTTAAATTCAGTTTTAAAATATCACTCCCCTCAGCTATCCCTGCATTCAGTAAATATCCCAGTAACACAGAATATCACACACATTACAGAATTGCTAACACTACCCTTAAATTTCAATATTAACAAACAGAAAAGAAATATACAAAGGAACAATGGGGGACTTAAAACCAAAACTCATGTATAGGAAAAACATAACTATCTACAAGTATATATATACATATACATATACATATACATATATACATATATATATATATATATATATATATATATATATATAAATAAATATAAATTTTAGTCTCTAATATCTAAAAACAAAACTACCCTCTAAGGATATATATATATATACATGTTATTAATTAGTTTCTAAAGTCTAACAAAAAAACTATTCATCTAAGTAATGCACGGGGTCCCTGGGCATTTAGATTAGCATCGAAGGACACCTCAAGCTTCTGTCCGCTTTGCCTGTCCTTCTCTAGTTTCTTCAACGACGTGGCTCCTCTACCCCGTTTCCTATGAGCCTGTGATGTCTGTATGGACAAAAAAAATGATAAAATAGAGGGTTATAACATTATAATAACTTACATTAAAAAGAAGGACTAAAGATAGTATATAACATGTAAACTTACACTATAATCAGGCGTAGGCGCGATCGGGTCTTGCGTAGGCCCCACAATGTCCTCCCGTGCATGTGCGCTATCCGACTAATCCATATGTATGCCTGTTCAGAAACAATATATATTTATTAACATAGGTTATAACTCAAAATAAATACAGAAGTATAAATAAAAATAAATGTATACTAAGTTTAAACTACCTATATCAATATCCCTTCGTGATGATCATCACGAGTGGCATGTACCTCGTCCACCTGTGTCTCCTCGATTATAGTAGGCATGTTTGTTGAAAAAGAAGGAGTCTCAGGAATATCAAGATTTGAATCTTGATTTTCATCACTGCCATTATACATGCTTTTCCCTTGGAGAACCACGGACAACCTTTTGTTAGAAGGATCGGTGATGTAGAACACTTGTTTTGCTTGGGAAGCCATTATGAAAGGCTCATTTATATGACCTAACTTGTTGAGGTCTACCAATGTGAACCCCAATTCGTCGGTTTGTACACCACCGTTACTATCGACCCACTTACATTTAAAAACCGGCACCTTAAGCTTAGTGTAATCGAGTACCCAAATATCTTCAATATATCCAAAGTAAGGTGTCGGTGCTTTAACGGGTTTTGTGTCCTTTGCACTAGAGAAGTACATTGCTTCGGCCACGATCATAACCCCACTATTTTGCATGGTACTCTTGTTATCTTGTGCCTTTGTATAAAAGGAAAAGTTATTTATGTCGTATCCGCTCCAACATATGACGTTGAAGCTAGGCCCACGTGCTATCCATCTTACGTCATCAGAAGCAGTACTACCATCCTTAAGCATTTCTTCCTTGAACCATGGTAAGAAAGTCTTGTTATGCTTGTTCTACAACCACCTTTCGCTCATTCGAGGGTTTTGTTGATTGACTTTTCTTTTTATGTTCAAATAAGAAAGGCTGAACACAATCGATGTTGTTCAATACATACAAATGTGCTTGAAGCACTTCCTCCCGACCCTTGCTATTAATTCTTAAGCCATGTGTACCCTTACCTTGACATCCGATCTCATCATGTCGAGGATTAGGAACCCCTATAGGATCCGTGTTATGAAGGTAGTTCGAACAAAACTCAATAGCTTCTTCTGCAACATACCTTTGAACAATAGATACTTTCGGACGATGAGGATTCTTCACGTACCCTTTCAAGATCTTCATGTAGCGCTCAACCGGGTACATCCATCTCAGAAAAATCGGCCCACATAATCTAATCTCCCTCACCAAATGAACAATTAAGTGAACCATTATGTCGAAAAAGGAAGGAGGAAAATACATCTCCAGTTGGCACAAGATTGTAGCAGCCTCAACTTCCAAGTCATCCAACATACGGGGGTCAACGACTTTGCTACATATAGAATTGAAGAATGAGCACAATCGAGTAATGGCATGTCTCACATTTTTTGGAGCAATATCACGAATAGCAACGGGCAGAAGTTGTTGCATCAAGATGTGACAATCATGAGACTTTAAGCCAACCAATTTAAGATCACTAGAGACAAGCCTCTTCATATTTGAAGAGTAACCATGTGGAACTTTGATGCCCTGAAGACACCCGCAGAAACTTTGTCTCTCTTTTTTTGACAAAGTATGACATGCTGGCGGCAAATAAGTCCGCTTACCATCTTCAACAATTGGAGCTAATTGCTCTCGTATACCCATAGCAACGAGGTCGAGACGAGCATTGACACCCTCCTTTGTCTTGCCCTGAATGTTGAGAAGCGTCCCGATCACACTATCACACACATTTTTCTCCACATGCATCACATCAATGCAGTGTCTGACATCAAGCTTGCGCCAGTATGGAAGATCAAAGAATATCGATCTCTTCTTCCATATGTTTTTCTCAACAGCTTTACCTTTCCTTTTGGACTTGCCGAATATAACATCGATGCCCTTTACCCTCTGATAAACCTGCTCTCCAATTAAGGCCGTCTGAGCTTCTTCTGTCTCTTGGCATCCATTAAAAGCTTTTTTCATCTTACGATATGGGTGATCACGTTTAAGAAATCTCCGATGCCCAAGGTAAACAGTCTTCTTTCCATGATGCAACTGAGTGTATCATGTGCCTTCTTCACATATAGGGCATGCTTTATGCCCCTTGACACTGTACCCGGACAAGTTACCGTATGTTGGAAAGTCGTTGATGGTGCAAAATAACATGGCACGAAGCTTGAAAGTCTCATGAGAATACCCATCAACTACATCAACACCTTCCACCCACAGCGTTTTCAAGTCTTCAATCAAGGGACTTAGATAAACATCTAAGTCATTTCCCGATTGCTTTGGGCCCGAAATCATCATAGACAACATCATGTATTTGCGCTTCATGCATAACCAAGGAGGCAGGTTGTAAATTATCAACAGAACAGGCCATGAACTATGAATACTACTCATGTTACCATAAGGATTCATTCCATCCGTAGCAAGTCCAGGCCTTAGGTTTCTTGGCTCATCGGCGAAATCCGGAAACATAGTATCAATATTCTTCCATTGCATAGAATTAGTAGGATGACGAACCTTTCCATCACGTTTCCTCTCATCATTATGCCATCTAAGATTCTTCGCATCTTTCGCATTGGCAAACAATCGCTTGAACCTTGGAATTATTGGAAGATACCACAACACCTTCGCAGGAGGACCCTTTTTTCTCACATCATCAAGATCATCATCATCATCACCACCATTCACTTTGTATCGTGATAACCCATATTTGGGGCAATCGTGATTGTCTTCATGAACACCGGTGTACAATATGCAATCATTGGGGCATGCGTGTATCTTCTTATACTCCATACCCATCGGACACAATACCTTCTTGGCGTCATAGTTACGGTCAGGCAATGTGTTGTCCTCCGGAAGCAAGTCTTTCAACACTTCAAGCAATTCCGTGAAGCTTTTATCGGTCCAACCATTTCTCGCCTTCACACAAACCAATTTTAGCACCGCCGACAACTGTGTATGAGTAGTACACCCTGGATATAAAGGCTTATCCGCATCACCGCACAACCTATCATACACATGAGCTCGATTAAAAGATTCTTGTCCAATATCACGGATCATGTCCTCTACTCGATCATCCTCCATATCTACGTCAACGCCCTCACTTTGGGAGACACTTGCCGTACTACTCAACAACACATCACCGTGCCATATCCATCTTGTATAACTCAAGCAAATCCCTTCACAAATCAAATGAGTACGTATATCCTTCACCGTACATTTCCTCGTATTCAAACACTTGACACAAGGACAACAAAACATTCCATTACTATTAGGAACATTCCTTTGAGCAAATTCTATAAATTCTCCCACCCCCTTCAAATACTCAGCACTAGTGCACTTACAAACCATCCAACTACGATCCATAACTAGATAGGTTCTGTAGATATACAAAACATATATCCAATATAAGGACAATACGGGAGATTGAAAACTAGTTTTTGAAGATTGCCAAGAACTAGTCACGGCCTGGCAGTGATGTCCATCACGGCCGTAGCGTGCCAACTGAACCAGACCCTCACAGGTAGAACTAATCACGGCCGTGACAGACCAACCAGCAGAGCAACATACACTCAAAACCAAAAATAGAGACATTCCAAACAACTCAAACTCACAGTTTCAAGTTTCAACTACTGAGACTACAGTTTCAACATACACTCAAAACCAAAAATATAAAAAATGTGCCCTAAAGACTCACCAGAAATAGGTGCTCGCGTGGTGGTGGGGAGCTCGAGTGGTGGCCAACGTTCGATGTGGTTATTGAGAGCAGAGGGACAAGGAGAGTTAGTGCGCGGGAAGGGGTAAAAGAGATATGTCAAGTTATTGCAAAGAATATTGAGCAGGAAAGACAGAGTTAGGGGTTAAGAGTGTACCTCACGGTGGTGGCGAAGAAGCCCTCGCGGTGGTTGCGGTGGAGATGAGCTCGCGATTAGGGCAGAGTGAGAGTGAGAGTTGAGAGTGAGAGTGAGTGTGATGAAAAGAGAAGAACAGAGACGTACAGAGGGAAGTGTAGAAGGCGCGCAAGTGTAAACGTTATAATCAAAAACCAAAAATAAAACAACATTTTACGTCAGTTCTCTTAAGCAACTGACGTTAAAAGTCATTGTTTAACGTCAGTTGTATTAAACAACTGACGTTAAAAAACATTAATTCCTTTGACTACTATACTACTAACCATGACTACTCTGCTACTTACCCATGCGTTTTCTATTCCTTCACAATATGGCTCTGAGACTTTTGTTATTTCTTCCTATACCTAGACTTAAAGGTCTATTTCTTCCTATTCCTTCGTGCGTTTTCTATTCTGCAGGTTTATAATATATGACTGCCAACTCCCAATGCGCCTTGGAACCTAATGCTCTTAATGATCAACTTAATTTTTTAGCAACTTACGACGCCTAGTAACTTCATTCCCTGCTCCTATAAATAGCTTCCTTCCTTCCTTCCTTTTATTTTTCTGCTTCACAATATGGCTCTACCATGGAGATTAACTTCATCACTCTTTCTTCCTATTCCTAGACTCAAAGATCTTTGTCTTAATGGTCAAACAACTTCTGAGGTTGTGTAAATCACATAACATGGGTGATAAGGTTGTGTAAATCACATAATGTGAGTTGCTCACCTTATCATCCTTCCGGAGAATCGTCAGCTATAGCTCCAAAACCTCAGCTTCGGAAGCAAGTGACTGTTCCAAGACCATTGCTGAAACAGATATAGTGCACCCTTGCTCGTTGACTTTGGAAAACTCAGTCGCTTGACTCTCCTCTCTTGCTCACCCGTGAAGGGAACGAAGCCTCAACAAATGTTTAGGATTTTAAACCCTTTCAATGTAACTTTTTATAGGATTTTAAAATTTTGAATGTATCTTGTAATTGTATTATTGATACACTTCATGAATGAGATCCGGTTTGGGTTATTGATTCAACTTATAGCATTTTTACTTCGCACATATATTTTAGTTTTCAAAACAGAAACACAAAACATCAAAGCAAGTGAAACTGAAACTTTGAGGAAGGCAATGCAGAAAGGTACGTATACTAGCTAAAAAAATTATTAAAATAACATTTAACGTCTGTTGATGAAAGAACAGACGTTAAAAGTTAAGTGACTCACTTTTAACGTCAGTCCTTACAACAACTGGCGTTAAAATTGAATTAATGAAGTATGATATTTATAAAAACTGCCACCGCCTCCTTTTTAACGTCTAGATTTTGGTTAACTGACGTAAACCTTTCCCGTCTAATGTATATTTTCCACTAGTGGAATTGGCATCTCCACCAAATGGATGTCCAAAATGCCTTCCTCCATGGTGACTTCCTTGAGGAGGTTTATATGCATCCTCCACCTGGTTTTCGTAGACAGGGGGAGAAGCTTGTATGTCGACTTAATAAGTCCCTTTATGGACTTAAGCAAGCCTCTCGAAGCTGGTTTCACAAATTCTCTTCATTTTTAGCTAATATCGGTTTCCAACAGTCAAAAGTTGATTATTCCTTGTTTATCAAAGTTGATGGTACATCTTATACTGCTATCTTATTATATGTTGATGACATGATCATTACAGGAAATGATGAGGTAGCCATCCACAATCTGAAACAATTTCTAAACACATGTTTCAAGATTAAGGACCTCGGCTCACTAAAATACTTCTTGGGAGTTGAAGTTGGCCGAGCCAAGACAGGCATCACCATATGTTAGAGAAAATATACTCTGGACCTCTATCGGAAGAAGCTGGCTTACTTGGTGCCAAACCCACAAAATTCCCAATGGAGCAAACTCTAAAACTCAATCCAGAGGATGGTGAGGCCCTTCATGACCCAACACATTATCGAAGGCTTGTTGGGAAACTGATCTATCTCACAATTGATGAGTGTGATTTTACCTCATATTTTGTTTATCATTCTGCATGCATTTTCATATAGTTAGGCATATTTAATTTGATTTTTATTAGTTTTTACCTTGGAACGGGTAAGGCGGTTTTGTGGTGTTGTTTTGCAGAAATTAAGGATTAAATGCCTAAGATGAGCCATGATGGAGCCTGGACGAAGTTGGAGCTTGAAAAGTGAATATATTGGATGACTCCAATTTAATTTGGAATGGAAATATTTGATGACAATTGACAAAAGTCCAGCAGCAATGTAAGAGGCCTAATTGATGGATTTGATGATTTGGATATTAATGGCTTACCATAAAAATAGAAGATGAAGATATTGATTGGGCAGTTAATTTAGAAGAAGTGAATGTCATTGGATTCATTCAAATGTGTGGGGCCCATATCCAATGAAGTGAATATCTAGAATTGAATTGATTTGGCAACAAAATAAAAGGCCACGCGGGACCCACGAGCGATTGATATATGGCTTCAAGTTCAATTTGAAAGTGAGCGTGAATCAAGGAATGTCAAAATTGTTGCAATGAGAAAAGGGGCCCCACACTTATTCAATTTGAATCAAAACAAAATATTGCAATAGAATTTAATGGAGATAATAGGCAAATCAAATCATATTGATAAGGAGCACTAGCGTAAGATCTGAAGAGGGCAGTACGGTGCATATCAGGAAGATTTATTATTTGATTAGAATAAGGATATTGAAGGATGGCAATTGGCAAAATAGATATTTAGCCACAACAGCGCCATAAAAAGAGAGAAAAAAGAGGATTTTTAACCTAGGAGCACTTTTACCCTAGGGAGACTCTTGGGAAGCAAAAAGGGGCGTGTTCTCTCTGCTCTTGGACTGGAAGAAGACTGGATTGGAAGAAGATTGGAGGATTCGTCATGAGTTTTCTTCATCTCTTCTCTCTTTCTCCTTTTTAATTTCCTTTATCATGAGTAGCTAAATCCCTTTTTGTTGGGATTAGATGTAGCGAAACTGAATATCATGTAATTGATTTGATTTATTAATCCATGTTTATGTTTCTTTATTAGTGTTTAATTCCTTCGCTTAATGCCTTTTGTGGTTTGGCCATCCATGAATCAATTCTGAGATTTGATTTGCAATGGGGAAGTTCTTATCAATTATTGATCTGGAATTAATCACCTAGTAAACCTTGCATCTAGGAATGGAGTTTGGTTTATTAGTAATTGTGTAATCCTTACTCTTAATGCAAATTCCAAATTAAGCCACCTAAGGAATTAGGGTTTAATTAATGGATTTAGGCTCTTGTCATCTAAGGAATTAGGGCTTGAGTAATCTTGTGGATTGATTTTGATATTTGAAGCATAAACTGGATTGGTGTTCTTGGTATTGCATGAGACTAAGGTTTAGTGAAGTCTAGTCCCAACACCCTTTTTCGCATTCCAAGTGTTTGATAAAATTCCCCAAAAAGACCAAAAAATACTTTACTGCTTTTATTGCTTTATTTTATGTTTTGATTTCTCTTCATACCATAGTTTAGTCTAGATAGTTGTTGATTTGTGAATAGGTAATTGGCAACTGATCCTCGTGGGAACGATATCGGTCTCACCACCGTATTACTTGTACGACTAGGTATACTTGCCTAGATAATTCGTCTCAGCAACAGATAATTGAAGGCATTCACCAGATAATTCAACTACATTCACCAGAACACTAACAAGCTACAGTGCTATACGATGTCAAAAGTATAGATGTCTAAAAAATGCGTCAATTTAGCATTACTCTTTAAACTTATACACTATTTCTTATCCAATTCTTAAAATCTAATGGCTCAAATTGATTTGTTTTGGGTTATGCATTTTAGAGAATCTCTTTGACATGTTGGGCTTGTATCAAAGGGATTATGTATCCGCAATGGAACTTAAAGATTTTCAACCTGCCAAAAAAAAAGGAAGGACAGAGAGAGAGATGAGAAAACTTTATTAATATTATTATTATTTTTATTGCAAGACGTATAATTTTTCATCTCCATGCAAATAAGAGACTTATTTGAAGCTTAAAACAGAGAAAGATCATGTTATTATTCAAGATTCACCATCATCATTGTGAACATCAGGGGATTGAATTCATATATGGCAAATTCTTGAAAGAGGTAGTACCATCCTCAGTTGAGGATGGAGTTGGAGCAATGCCAAAACGCTCTTCACTTTCTTTCTGTACTTGTTGTCGAAGACGTTCCAATGATGCTTTTAGCTCAAGCAATTGATCAACATTCATCTTATCAATTGATAAAGAGGACAGTTCACAGTACTTCTTGAAAAGTTCCCGTACCACAATATCATCTTTGTGGGACCCACCTTGAGGAGCATGTGCATCATAGTAGCCTTCGGGGAAGAATAAGACAGCAGCCATCTCTACGGCAAACAGAGCAAAAAGGTCACTCTCGTGTTTGAAAACCCCAGATCGAGGCTTCAAAGAAGCTGCATTCCAAGAATTTTTGTCTTGGAATGTTTTCTTCTTAGTGGAATTCACCATTCTTGCTGTTAGAAAATGATAATTCTGGTCTTTGGAGTGGGTCGAGACCGTAATTTATAGAATTCTTTATAATAAAAGATAAATATATTTACTGCCTTATGTAATTTAATTGGTCACATCTCCATATAACAGGTCAATGATATATAAAATTAATGAGATTTTACCTTTAAAAAAAAGTTAAGGACAAGGACTACTACTTTATTTCAAGGTGAATGCATTCAAAAGGCTTTACGGAATATAGAATAATAATTAAGTGTGAGAAAATATAATAATCTTAAATGGGTCTACTTTTTTTTATAAAAAATCTTAAATGGGCTTTTAAAAGGTTACAATATAAAGTTTTTTATAAGCACTCTCAAACTATATTTGACTTTCAATAGCGTGAAAGGACATAAAGTAATTGGATGAATCTAACAAATAAATCATCCGGTCAAAATATTGTTTTTCGAAGATTTGATAATCTTATACCACTTTCCATTTTAGTAAAATTATTTTTACTTTAATCCAAAGGAAGCCTCGTAGGATCTTACATAGAAGAGGAAAAGATGGGAGAAGGGAATGAAAAATGATCGGAGCGCATCACAGAGATCTGAATTCGCATACTCACAATTCATGTACTATAACTTAACCGACTGACCTGACTCAGTGAGATAAAGTTTAATCCAATTATAAATCCTCTTTGATAACCATTTATCAAAAATAAAAAATTATTATAAAAAAATAAATTTGAATAACTACCAAAAATAAAGGTTTTGAAATCAACCATACATAATTATTATTTTTGGTTTGGTAAACTTCTGCTAAAAATAAAAAGTATACAATTATCAAACTTTGCTAAATGTCATATCATAGGTTAGTGTCAATAATATTGTAGAGATGCCTTTGTAAATGGTCAAAAGAAGAAAAGAAAAATTATAATGATACCTACAAATTTGGCTGACCACAAACCAAAAAAGAAAAAGTAATAATGTTATAAAAGAAAAGAAAATAGGGAGATGAAGGCAATAGAAAAATAGACTCAAAGGCTAGTTCTTCAGGAGTTATGATCTTTGTGTTGATCTAATTTAATAAGTACAAGGGTAAAACCTAATAATCCTATTTATAGAGATAATGGACTACTGATTATGGAGCAAATTAAGAGATATAAATAATGAGTAAATACAGAGATATGATAAAGATATTATGTGATATCAAATTAATATAATCATCCACAAAATCTACATATTTATAACAATAACGTCCTCAAGAAAACATCATATTTAATATGAAATTGGTGAACAAGAAGTTGCAAACAACATTTTCGATAATACATTTCATCACTTTACATTAAAAAATGTAAAAATTCTAAATAATAATTAATACTTGATTCAATCATCGTGAATATTGCTTTGAAATTATGCCAATCCCTTCACTTTCTAAAGTATTCGTAATTGTTGTTGCTTACGAAAAAAATTTACTAATTAATCAAGACATAAAGAGTAATCCAAATTCTAATTTTTATGGAGTTGACACTTAATATATTAAGGATTCTAAATGAAATTCTAAATTTAATTAGCAGCGTGTACAAACTATGACCATACTCCATACATTCTCCACAATAATCATATAGGATAAAAGTAGTCATGAAACTTTATTTGTTCTGCCATGAAATTCTTCAAGGTAAACGAATTATCAAGTAGATACTCTCACTTACCAAAGTAATGTCTTACATTACTTCAGACTTGAGATGACCTTTGCTTGTTGTTTGGTTGGAGGGGAATGGAAGGGAGAGATTATTTTAAATCTTTCCTGTTTGATTCATTTTTTTGGAGGGGAGCAGAGATTTTGGGAGCAAAATCTCTCCTGGGTCAATTTTGGCACCCCTCCAATATTGGGGGATTTGGAGGAGAGGGGAGGGTATTTAAAATATTTTGCTTAAAATATTCTCACTTATATATGTTTTGAATTCTAGATTTATAAGAGATTTTGATGTAAATCAGTTTTTAAATCCCCCCATCCATGTAATATATGTGTCATTGACACGCTGTCGCGCACGCGTAAAAAAGCGAGCAGTTTGTAAAAATATGTAGATAGGGGGCGACAACTCGAGTATCGTCTCACAAGGACTCTTGGGGTGTTGTTAACAGAAAAAGTCAGTTTTGGGGTGGGTTTTGGATTTGAAACTAAATAAACAAAACAAAGCAGAAAAATTATGTAAACTAAATAACTATCAAATAGCTAAAAGCGATCAACCTACTGTTCTCGGTTTCCCCCTATCATTGATTCATATAATTCCATGCCCTAAGCGGATTCTAATCCCTTTTTGATTTTAGAAGCAATTAACAAGCGAAATTGACACTACGAGACATATGTTCCTAATTCCGAATTAAGCAAACGGATTAAGCCCTTTGTGAATTAAGCAAACACGAATTGAACACATGAGAATTAAGCAAACGCGATTAAGTTTAGGAACACACAATCATCGAAACAAATCAATACATATTCTATATAATCCTGAATTAAGCAAACAGAACATACAGAACAAATATTGAAAGAGAATAGCATTAAGTTTAGGAATTACAAAACCTCAAGCGGCAGTGCGAACCGATTACAGTAGATTGATCAAGGAGACTAGTTCTCCATTACAAACATAAACCTAAACCTAATTCGCAGTCATCCTAAAAGAAAAGAGGATGAGAAGATAAAAAAGATCCCTGGTTCTGACCTAAAACAGACTATAAATACAGATTCTGGACTGCGCGCGCTCGCGAGGCGAGACAAGACTCACGAGGCGAATATTATGAACAGCTCTTCAGTGTTTGACTTTATCGTGAGGCGAGCTTCTTATTCGCGAGGCGAGACTTCAAATTCCAATCTGCCACGCCCGTGGCCTTCATCACGGGTAGGCCGTGATGGTCTCTGTCCTTCAGGGTTGGATTTCTCGCGGGGCGAGACATTTATTCGCGGGGCGAGAAAGAGAGGATGGCATTTCTGGCACAGTGAGGCTTCAGGCTTGCGGGGCGAGTAGCCTCTCGCGGGGCGAAAAACTCCAGAACTGCTTCTCTTTATTAACCTAAAAATAATAAATAGCAGTAAGTTCTTTATTCGACTCCAAATCAACTAAATTAACCTAAAAATACTTTACAGACTCAAAATGTTGCTTGAGGACAATCGAGTCTAATTTGGGCGAAAACGGGATATAATTAGCACAAAACCACGGTCATACTAGTCATAAAACTAGATGAGCCAGAGGCTGATCAAAATACCCCAAACTTAAACTTTGCTTGTCCCCAAGCAAACTAAAACTCAAAAAGAACTCAAACTTGGCAAGCTTAAAAGATTCAATCAAATTCACACAAATTTCATGCAAATTCAACAAAACAATTTCTCTTCAATGTTTCTCCCCTTTTCAACAATGCAATCCCCACATGCATTTACTCTAAACAATTGAGAATTCCATCATTCATACAATCAGTAATCTAAGCAAGGGATCCAAGTTACACACAAAAGGGAGATCACCAAATTCAAACAATCGCCTTCCTCACAAGGGCATTTAGTGTTTCACTCATTCGCTCAATTTTTTTTTGTCTAGGCTATCAACATTTCACTCAATTTCACTTTTAAGAGCACTTCCCATGAATTTGATTTTCATCTCAATCAAGGTTCCCACGAAAACATGCATGCAACATCAAAAGGTCTTTAAAGGTTGTAATGGGGCCTGGCTAATGGTAGGATATTAAAAGGTACTAGGCTTAAGTCCCTAGGAACTAAGAGAGCATGAAACTTTTTACACTTTGAATTTCCACTCAAGTTCCTTTTTCCATTTTTCTTTTTGCTTTTGGGTGGCTACAGTCTTTTCCTTCTAATACCCTTTTTGACATTTTTATTCTTTTTTTTTTCTCTTTTTTTTCTTTTTTTTTCTTCCTTGCCTTTGGCTCCAACCTTTTTATTATATTTTTTTTCCTCACCCCAGAATGACATGTCACATCCTTGTAGCCACCCCAAACTTAGTTTCTTGAAACCATTCTCTTACTAAGCTTCCATGCTCTCCTAATCCTAAGATCGGGTTAACATGGTTTTTCCAGATTTAGGCTCATAACATAAGGTCATCAAGAAACAACAGGCTAATTAGGCTCAAAGGGGCTAACTAAGGAACATGCATTAGGGATGGTTCAATTTAGGCCAAGTGGCTATTTCAAAGAAAATCTGCCTAAATCATCTGATGCAACCACATAAGCATGCAAACCAAGAAGAGACTTAAGCAAATTCGGGAAAGTGCAACTTGAAAGTGATTCACACAGTTAAAAACATGTTGGAGGCTCAAATCCTCACCTGGACATTTTTCAAATTGTTTGACCGAGATTCTATCCCTAGTGTGTGCACCCCTTCACCCCAAACTTATCATAAATCATGCAATCACAATGAAATATCTCAAAGTTCAATTTTCAATTTTTCAAGTGGGGATCAAATTTTCAATTTCAAGACTTAGGGGAAAACAGTCAACAAATAACGTGCAATCAGTCTATGCAAATTCAACACAACCCAATCAAGCTTGCCGACACAAGACTCAACACACAAGCTCTCGATCTTCTCAAATTATTCAAGAGCTAAAAGAAAACAAAACAAAAACAAAGCAGGCATAAGACAATTAAAAAGAAGAGGGTTTAGAAAAACTCATGGGGGCGGTTCCACCGGGATCCCACTGTCTGTGATACAGCGGCCACGGAATGCTCAAATTGCAATATGATCCTCCCGGATCCCATGGCATGAAGCATAAATATGGGAGTGGGCACTTGATAATTATGGTGACTCCGCCAAGTGCAGCGGACTTCTCACTCCTTCTTGGGTCAAAGTTGACCTCTTTCTCAACAAAGTCCTCCCAATAAAAATGGGGTTCAACCCTTTGGACTGGCCATGGTGCAAAATCCAGTCTCTCTGGCAGAGGCTTGAACTCCATCACCAGTTGTTCCACAGTGGGAGGTGACAAACAGGTAGCGAGGGTCTCTGGTGCTGCTTCAACTTCTACACGATCTTCAGTCACTGAACTAACAAATCCATCACCTGCTATACATGCAGAAATCTCAGCACACACCACACAGGGGTTAGTGTTAGTACAGTCAGTACATATGGTACAATAAACTGAATCAGAAAAGGCTTGAATGTCTGGAAATTCAGCACACAGTTCATCAGTAATAGTGTTCTTGACATCATTATCAAAATCATGTTCAAGAGAAGTATTGTCAAGAACAACTATCTGTGAATCTGTATGTTCCTCAAGGAGACGTTGAGTTTGCAGTGTGGTCAAGGCAGAGGCAATGTGACCAACTTTAGCGGCTAAATCCTGAAGACTTGCTTCTGTCTTCCGTTGGTATTCAAACATGTCTTGTGCCATTTCCTGGTGACTTGCTTGTTGGAGTTGAAGAGTAACCTCTGCCGTTTGTTGCACCATAGAAGCTATCTCATCCAAGCTACTATGTCCTCCACTTTGTTGGCTAAAATGATCATTCACTCCAAACATGCCACAATCACTACTAGACTCATAACCTCCAGCAAAATTAGGATAACATATGCATGGTGGTGGCTCATCAAAGTTAGGATAATATATGCAAGGTGGTAGCTTATAATCAACATTAGGCATATAACCATGCATGTAATTATCCATGGCAATACTAAGATTCACAACCAGACAAGCCACCGTAACTAATTCAGTAATGCAAAAGTTTTTTTATTTTTTTTATTTTCTGTCAATAACAACAAGAGTCCCCGGCAACGGCGCCAATTTTTGACACGCTGTCGTGCACGCGTCAAAAAGCGAGCGGTTTGTAAATATATGTAGATAGGGGGCGACAACTCGAGTATCGTCTCACAAGGACTCTTGGGGTGTTGTTAACAGAAAAAGACAGTTTTGGGGGGGTGGGGAGTTGGATTTGAAACTAAATAAACAAAACAAAGCAGAAAAATTTTGTAAACTAAATAACTATCAAATAGCTAAAAGCGATCAACCTACTGTTCTCGGTTTCCCACTATCATTGATTCATATAATTCCATGCCCTAAGCGGATTCTAATCCCTTTTCGATTTTAGCAGCAATTAACAAGCGAAATTGACACTACGAGACATATGTTCCTAATTCCGAATTAAGCAAATGGATTAAGCCCTTCGTGAATTAAGCAAACACGAATTGAACACATGCGAATTAAGCAAACGCGATTAAGTTTAGGAACACACAATCATCAAAACAAATCAATACATATTCTATATAATCCTGAATTAAGCAAATAGAACATACAGAACAAATATTGAAAGAGAATAGCATTAAGTTTAGGAATTACAAAACCTCAAGCGGCAGTGCGAACCGATTACAGTAGATTGATCAAGGAGACTAGTTCTCCATTACAAACATAAACCTAAACCTAATTCGCAGTCATCCTAAAAGAAAAGAGGATGAGAAGATAAAAAGATCCCTGGTTCTGACCTAAAACAGACTATAAATACAGATTCTGGACTGCGCTCGCTCGCGAGGCGAGACAAGACTCGCGAGGCGAATATTATGAACAGCTCTTCAGTGTTTGGCTTTATCGCGAGGCGAGCTTCTTATTCGCGAGACGAGACTTCAAATTCCAATCTGCCATGCCCGTGGCCTTCATCACGGGTAGGCCGTGATGGTCTCTGTCCTTTAGGGTTGGATTTCTCGCGGGGTGAGACATTTATTCGCGGGGCGAGATAGAGAGGATGGCATTTCTGGCACAGTGAGGCTTCAGGCTCGCGGGGTGAGTAGCCTCTCGCGGGGCGAAAAACTCCAGAACCGCTTCTCTTTATTAACCTGAAAAGAATAAATAGCAGTAAGTGCTTTATTCGACTCCAAATCAACTAAATTAACCTAAAAATACTTTACAGACTCAAAATGTTGCGTGAGGACAATCGAGTCTAATTTGGGCGAAAACGGGATATAATTAGCACAAAACCACGGTCATACTAGTCATAAAACTAGATGAGCCAGAGGCTGATCAGTCATTCACCAGATAATTGAAAACATTCACCAGATAATTCAACTACATTCACCAGAACACTAACAAGCTACAGTGCTATACGATGTCAAAAGTATAGATGTCTAAAAAATGTGTCAATTTAGCATTACTCTTTAAACTTATACACTATTTCTTATCCAATTCTTAAAATCTAATGGCTCAAATTGATTTGTTTTGGGTTATGCATTTTAGAGAATCTCTTTGACATGTTTGGCTTGTATCAAAGGGATTACGTATCCTCAATGGAACTTAAATATTTTCAACCTGCCAAAAAAAAAAGGAAGGATAGAGAGAGAGATGAGAAAACTTTATTAATATTATTATTATTTTTATTGCAAGACATATAATTTTTCGTCTCCATGCAAATAAGAGACTTATTTGAAGCTTAAAACAGAGAAAGATCATGTTATTATTCAACATTCACCATCATCATTGTGAACGTCAGGGGATTGAATTCATATATGGCTAATTCTTGAAAGAGATAGCACCATCCTCAGTTGAGGATGGAGTTGGAGCAATGCCAAAACGCTCTTCACTTTCTTTTTGTACTTGTTGTCGAAGACGTTCCAATGATGCTTTTAGCTCAACCAATTGATCAACATTCATCTTATCAATTGATAAAGAGGACAGTTCACAGTACTTCTTGAAAAGTTCCCGTACCACAGTATCATCTTTGTGGGACTGTTGACTCTCCGGCAAGTGTACCGGGTCGTCGCAAGTAATAAAACACGGTAAGAGTCTACCGAGGTCGAACACAAGGATTGGGTTACCAATTCGACTAATTTCGGGAGAAATCCGATAAGTTGGTTAAGTAGAGAAAGTGGTTGGAAAGAAACTAAGATCACAATTCAAATTAACAAATCGAATCAATCAAAGAGATGGTGATGAAATCTGGAATTAAAAGCATCTAAGGTTTCGAATCCACCTACCCAATCATGCAAAGTACCCAAGTGATATTGATCTCCTCCCTAGGTTCAATTTTAATGTCAACGGGACCCCTAAATTCTCCTATATCCACTGTCGTGCTCAATAGGACGTATTCGATGATTTGAGTTAATTACTTCCTAGGTCTCTTAACCCTAATCTCGAATTCTATTAATTCTTGTTCCCTAAGAGTTGCATCGATCTCCTATTCACTCTCGTGCAACACTCGATCGATGTTCCCAATTCAAGTTCTGAAACGCGAATCGCCTCTCGGCCTCATACACGTTTAACTAGTTGATCACGCAAGCATATAACCAACACAATGAAATCAAAATTGGAAAACAATAATTGAATTAAGAGAGAGAGAGTTACATCACATGAATACTATGCCGCCATAGGTGGCTTCATCGATCCCTTAGACAAGAGGATTAGTTCCTCATGTCCGTAACAACGACGCACGTACAATCGGAAGTCATCCTAAGGCTAAGAATTAAGAGAAGAGAAGAGGAGACGCAGCCCCAGAATAAGGATTACAAAAGATCTCCAATCAGTTATGATCCAAAAAGTCCTCCTTTTCTGTTCTGATCTGCTCTATTTAGAAGGAGGCCACGCGTCACGGCCGTGACGTCCATCACGGCCAGGCCGTGACGGTTTGTTTCTGGCGCTTCTGTGATAAACCCTCGCGACGCGAAGGATGTCTCGCGACGCGAGCCCTCTTGTCACGGCCCGTGATGTGAATCACGGCCAAGCCGTGATGTTCTCTGCCTTGGGTGGATTTTGAGTCACGGCCGTGATACACATCACGGCTAGGCCGTGATGGTCTCTGACTTGTGTGGCTTTTAGGTCACGGCCGTGATATACATCACGGCTAGGCCGTGATGGTCTCTGACTCTGGTGCTTTTCTGGAGTTCACACACTCGCGACGCGAAGGACGTCTCGCGACGCGAACCTTCCTTTCACGCCCCGTGATGTGAATCACGGCTAGGCCGTGATGGTCTCTGTCTTCCCGGGTCTTCAAACTCTCGCGGGGCGAGCTTCCTCTCGCGGGGCGAGAATCTCCAGAATGGCAATCTCCACTATTTCTTGACTTTCCTCAATTCTTAGAGCTTCACTTATGGACCTGAAAACAACACAAGCAACCACAAGCGTAATTCTATCCAAAAGAAGCTAAAAACTACACAAAAGACGCAAAACGAGTCAAAGTCCAACTTAGGAACAAAACAAGGCAAATTTGGGCGAAAACGAGATTGAACTCGACTAATTAGCACGTAAACCACCGTCTTACTAGTTATAAAACTAGATAAGCCAGAGGCTTATCAAACACCCCAAACTTAAACCTTGCTTGTCCCCAAGCAAGCTAAAACTCAAAAACGACTCAAGACTTGGCAAGCTTAAGGGATTCAATCGATTTCGCACAAATTTCATGCGACTTTACAAAGCAGTTTTTCTTCTTTGATTCCCCCCCTTTTTCATCAATGTAATCCCCACATTCATCTACTTTAAACAATTGAGAGGTTATCATTCATGCCATCATTACTCTAAGTTGAGGCTCAAAGATACACACAAAGGAAGATCACCTATTTCAAACAATTGCCTTCCTCTCAAGGGCATTTAGTATTTCACTCATTCGCTCAAGTTTGTCTAGGCTATCAACTTTTCACTCACTTTCACATTCTAAGAGCACTTCCCATGAATTTGATTTTCATCTCAAACATAGTTCCCACGAAAACATGCATGCATCATCAATAGGTCTTTCAAAGGTTGTAATGGGGCCTGACTAAGGGTAGGATAATCAAAGGATAGAAGCTAAGTCCCTAGGATCAATGAGAGCATGAAACTAATATCACAACAATTGAATTTACTCTCATATTATTCTCTTCCTTGCAGTTGGTGGCTACACACCTCTTCCTTTTTATATTTATTTTTCTTTGCCCTTTTTGGCACATATTCAATGCTTTTTATCACCCATTTTTTTTTTCTTTTTTCTTTCAAGCCTTCAGCCCTTACTTCCGTTTTTTTTTCCTTTTTCTCAACTATGATTCATGAACTTGTAGCCACCCCAAACTTAGTTCCACAACAACACTTACAAAGCTAAAATTCCATACTCTCCTAAATCCTAGGATAGGGGAAAATCATGGTTTTTCTGAGTTAATGGCTTGTAATGTAAGGTCATCAAGAACAATAGGCTTCAAGGCTCAATGTGGCTAACTAGGGATCATTCATCAAGGTTGGTTCAATTTATGGCCAAGTAGTTAATTCAAAGAAAATTGCCTAAATCATTTGATGCAACATATAAACATGCAAACCCTATAGAGGTTCAAGCAAATTCGGGAAAGTGCAACTTAACAGTGATTCACACATTCAAAAACAGAGTTGGAGGCTCAAATCCTCACCTGGACATTTTGCAAACTGTTTGACCGAGATACGATTCCTAGTGTGTGCACCCCTCACCCCCAAACTTATCATAAATCAAGCAATCATAATAAATCTCAAAGTTCAATTTTCAATTTTTAAGTGGGGATCAACTTTTCTATTATTAGAACCTAGGGGGAAATCATCAATGGTCAATATAATTCATGCAATCCATCTATGCTCAATATAATTAAAATCCAACAAGCTTGCCGACACGACATTTCATACAAAAACTCTTGATCTTCTCAAATTATTCAAGAGCGACAAACAAAAACAAGACAAAAATCAAAAACAAAACAAAAGTTAGGAGAAGAGAGGGATACCTAGCTTGGGTTGCCTCCCAAGTAGCGCTTGTTTAACGTCCCGAGCCTGACTCAAGTCACCCCTAAGGGTTAATCTAGAAGAAACACTTGCTTTCCAGTTGGGATTGACTCCCCATGATAATGCTTTAACCTGTGCCAGTTCACCTTGAAGTTGCCAGAGGCCCCTTCTAATTCCACTGCCCCATGAGGGAAGACTTGTAGGATCTTGTATGGTCCCGACCATCTTGATTTCAGCTTCCCAGGAAAGAGCCTCAACCTTGAATTATACAGAAGCACCAATTGCCCGGGCTCGAACCTCCTAGGCAAGATGTGCTTGTCATGCCATGCTTTCGTCCGCTCCTCGTAGATTCTCGCGTTCTCATAAGCTTGCATGCGGATCTCAGACAGCTCATTCAAGTCCAACGACCTCTTCTCTCCGGCCTTTGTCAAGTCAAAGTTGAGCTCCCTAATTGCCCAATAAGATTTCTCCTCCAACTCCACCGGTAGGTGGCATGCCTTTCCGAACACCAAATTGTAGGGAGACCTTCCAATTGGAGTCTTGAAGGCGGTCCTATAAGCCCATAGAGCATCATCCAATTTCCTTGACCAATCCTTCCGTGAGGAGTTGACGGTTTTCTCAAGAATGCGCTTCAACTCACGGTTGGATACCTCCACTTGCCCATTTGTTTGGGGATGATAGGGAGTGGAGACTCTGTGCTTGACCCCATACTTCTCAAGAAGCTTGTGCATTTGATTGTTGCAGAAGTGGGATCCCCCATCACTGATCAACACTCTTGGGACCCCAAACCTAGAGAAGATATTGCGCCTCACGAAATCCATGACTACCCGCGCATCATCTGTGGTTGTTGGGATTGCCTCCACCCACTTCGACACGTAGTCCACAGCCACCAAAATGTATTGGTAAGAGAAAGAGGGTGGGAATGGTCCCATGAAATCTATCCCCTAAACATTAAAGAGCTCTACTTCGAGCATGCAATTCAAGGGGAGTTCATGCCGCTTAGAAATATTGCCAGCCCTTTGGCAACGATCACAGTTTTCAACAAAGGTGTAGGCATCCTTGAAGAGCGTTGGCCAAAAGAAACCACTTTGGAGGATCTTTTCTGCAGTCTTCTTTCCCCCATAATGCCCACCGTAATCCGAGCTATGACAATGCCACAACACGTTTCCGATTTGGTCATGGGGAATGCACCTCCTGAGGATCCCATCCAAGCACTGCTTGAAGAGATAGGGGTCCTCCCACACATAATATTTTGCATCCGAGAAGAACTTCTTTCTCTGTTGATTAGTCCAACCTTGCGGAACCACATTTGAAGACTTGAAGTTGGCCATATCCGCGAACCAAGGAGGGGAATTTTCAATAAGTGCAAACAGCTTTTCATCAGGAAACTCTTCCTTGATGTCTAACAATTCCTCCTCGGTGTCGGGATTGACCAACCTAGATAAGTGGTCCGCCACCCCATTGTCGGATCCCTTCCTGTCCTTAATCTCGAGATCAAATTCCTGCAAAAGAAGAATCCACCGAATTAATCTAGGTTTGGCCTCTTGTTTTGTCATCAAGTGTTTTATGACCGCATGATCAGTGAAAACCACAATCTTAGACCCCACGATGTAGGATCTAAACTTATCCAAAGCAAACACCACCGCAAGTAGTTCTTTTTCAGTGGTGGAATAATTAGCTTGTGCCTCATTCAAAACTTTACTTGCATAATAAATGACATGAGCTAATTTTTCCACCCTCCGCCCTAAAAACAGCCCCCCACCGTATAATCACTAGCATCACACATGATTTCAAATGGCAAATTCCAATTAGGTGCAGTGATTATGGGTGCGGTGACAAGCATATTTTTCAAAACAGTGAAGGCATTTAAACAAGAATCATTAAAATCAAAGGATACATCCTTCACAAGAAGGTCGCAAAGCGGCCTTGCGATTTTGGAGAAGTCTTTGATGAATCTCCGGTAGAACCCGGCATGCCCCAAAAAACTCCTCACCCCCTTCACATTGGTTGGTGGGGGCAGCTTCTCAATCAACTCAATCTTCGCCCTATCAACCTCAATCCCCCTTTGGGAGACTTTGTGCCCTAAGACTATACCTTCCTTGACCATGAAGTGGCATTTCTCCCAGTTGAGCACAAGGTTAGTCTCTTGGCACCTTTTAAGCACCAAGGTCAAGTTCTTCAAACAGTTGTCATAGGAGGTTCCAAAGACCGAGAAGTCATCCATGAACACCTCAATGCATCTCTCCACCATGTCCGAAAAAATAGAGAGCATGCACCTTTGGAAAGTAGCGGGGGCGTTGCATAATCCAAAGGGCATCCTCCTATAGGCAAAGACTCCATACGGACAAGTGAAAGCCGTCTTCTCTTGGTCTTGAGGATCCACCACAATCTGGTTATAGCCGGAGTAACCATCCAAGAAACAGTAGTACTCATATCCGGCTAACCTCTCAAGCATTTGATCTATGAAGGGGAGAGGGAAGTGATCCTTCCTTGTTGCTTCATTTAATCTTCTGTAGTCGATGCACACTCTCCACCCCGTGATGGTTCTTGTTGGGATCAATTCATTGTTTTCATTGACCACCACGGTTGTTCCACCCTTCTTTGGGACCACATGAATCGGACTAACCCAGTTGCTATCCGAGATTGGGTAGATGATTCCGGCATCTAAAAGCTTAATCACTTCCTTACGCACCGCTTCTTTCATGATGTGGTTTAACCGTCTCTGTGGTTGAACCACCGGCTTATAACCATCCTCCATCAAGATTTTATGCATGCATAGGGAAGGGCTTATACCTTTTAGGTCCGAAATCTTCCACCCAATGGTGGATTTGTGTTCCCTAAGAACTCTCAACAGTTTCTCCTCTTCATCTTTTTTCAAGGCATTGCTAATGATCACCGGATGTTGTCCCTCCTCCCCCAAGAATGCATACCTCAAGAGATTTGGGAGTTGCTTAAACTCCGGTGTCTTTCCATCTTCCTCATTGCCTTCCTTGTTGAGTTTTTCCTTTGCACATTCATCCCTTGGGAGACTCGGTAAGGCTTCCATATGTTTCAAGCATTCAAGATAGTCCTCATCCCCCAAGGGGTCTTCTTCCTCACTATCATCACCATGGGATTTTACCAACACTTGTGCAAGTGCAGAACCATGGGCTCCTCTAGTGGTCTTTTCCTTGACAATACCATCCACAAAATCCACCCGGTACACTTCCGACCTCTCCACAGGGTGCTTCATTGCTTCAAAGACATTGAAGACTACATTCTCATCTTGCACGCGGAGGGTGAGCTTCCCTTGTTGCACATCAATCAAAGCACGCCCTGTGGCCAAGAAAGGCCTCCCCAATATGAGAGGGATCTCGGCGTCTTCATCCATATCAAGTACCACAAAATCTGCCGGAAATATGAATTTGTCCACCTTCACTAGCAAGTCTTCGACAACCCCATAAGGGTATTTGATGGAGCGATCGGCCAGTTGGAGTGACATCCGTCTATCCTTGGCTTCCTTAATTCCCAACTTCTTCATCATGGAGAGGGGCATCAAGTTGATGCTTGCCCCTAGATCACATAATGCCTTCCCTATATTCATCTCCCCAATAGTGCACGGTATCGAAAAGGAACCGGGATCCTTCAACTTTGGAGGGAGTTTTCTCTGAAGAATGGCACTACACTCCTCGGTCAAAGCAACCGTCTCCTCATCCACAATTCTCCGCTTCTTGGTGAGAAGCTCCTTCATAAACCGGGCATACGATGGCATTTGTTCCAGGGCTTCCGCAAATGGGATGTTAATTTGAAGCTTGCGGAAAACATCAAGGAATCTGTTGAACTGTTTATCCTGTTGAGGCTTCTTCAATCTTTCCGGATATGGTACCTTCATGTAGGACGGGAGGTCCTTGGGCTCTACCCACTTCTTTCTACGGAACTCTTCATCTACAAGTTTTAACCTCCCTCCTTGCTCCGGTGCCTTACCTCTTGATAACTCCTCTTCTTTCTCAGGTTGTTCTTCCTCAACATGTGGTGGGTTCGAGACCTCAACTTCCGGAGAACTAGGTGTGCCCCTGTTAGATTCCAGCACTCTATCGCTTCTAGTGGTCACGGCATTGCACTGGCTCTTAGGGTTGTTCTCAGTGTCACCTGGGAGAGTGCCCGGCAGACGCTCATTCAGTTGATTCGCGAGCTGTGCTATTTGTGTCTCAAGATTCTGAATTGCTGAACCTGTATGAGTCGCCAACTTGTCAATGGCAGTGTTCGTGTTAATTGACAATTTCTCCACTGCTGTACTCATCTTCTCAAAAGCCAGCTCCCACGGTTGTCTTCCACTATCTGTTATTTGCACTTGATTTGTCCCTGGAGGACCCTGCTGAGTATTGCGCTGCTGAATCCCTATGTGTGGCCTCAGACCCTGTTGAGGTTGCTGCCCGGCTAGACCACCACTAGCATTACCCCATGCGAAACCCGGATGGTCTCTCCTCATGTACCCCCTATTCTGATTCTGATTGTAGTCATTACGTTGCATTTCTCTGATAATTGTTCTGGGGCACAGTGTCATAGAAGTTGTGGCATGAATCCACATGTTCCTGAGAGAAGTTCAGTGGGCAAATCTGAGTGTCATGATCCCCATTGCAGTTGTCACAACCCGGAGGCATCCCCTCGTGTATCACATTAACTTTTTTGTTCCCCGATAGTGCCGCATTCTGCATCTTCAACAATCTGTTTTGCTCTAAAATGGCTTCCATTGTCGCAGAACTGACTCCACTCGAGGTTTCCGCCACTTCGGTTGTAATCATTATATGACATCTTTTCTAACAGTGCCCATCCATCCTCAGCCGATAAATATACAAAAGAACCGCCAGCTGCGGCATCACAGTTCATCTGATAGCGTCCCCTCAACCCATTAAAGAAGTGCTGCACTTTGGAAACCGGGTCAAAGAACGCAGAGGGACATCTTCTCAATAAACCATTGTACCTCTCCCATGCTTCATTGTAAGTTTCATCCTCCGTCTGCCTGAATGATGTGACTGCTATTCTTGCTTGGGCCGCCTTCTGAGGAGGAAAGTATTTGGTTAGGAACTTCTGTGCCATTTGCTCCCAAGTTCTGATGCTGTTCCTATCCAAGCTGTCAACCCAATCGCGAGCGACATCCCTAAGAGAGAGAGGGAAAAGTCGCAAGCGAAACTCATCCTGTGAGACTCCTCTTGTCTTCTGTAAGTCACAGGCTTCAAGGAAGCGAGTGATGTGTCTATGCGGGTCTTGCTTGCCACTGCCGTCGAACTGATTCTCACGGATCTGGGCTGTGACACATCCTTCCACTCTGAAGGAGTCTGTGTTCAGGTTGCCCCTCACAATAGAAGAAGCACAATCCTCCAAGTTTGGTAGATCGTACTCGAAGAGCGGCTTGTAACGAGGAGGAGGAGGAGGAGGATTTTCTTCAGCCTTGCCCTCTATTTTAATTCCTTCAATTCTTTTCCGTTCCCTGGCTTCTTTCCTTAATTGCCACTCGGTCCTGGTGATCTCGGAATCAAATAGCAAGTCCTCTTGTAGGAGGGTACCTCGCAAACAAAAACAGGCAAAGACCAAGTGGAATCAAAGAAGCAGAGAAAAATAATAGCAATTAAATAAAAGAAAATAAAACTAAAAGTCAGCTTAACCAAACAGCCGAATTTCCTAAAAATTAGGAAAATTGGTCGTGCCAATTCCCAGCAACGGCGCCAAAAACTTGTTGACTCTCCGGCAAGTGTACCGGGTCGTCGCAAGTAATAAAACACGGTAAGAGTCTACCGAGGTCGAACACAAGGATTGGGTTACCAATTCGACTAATTTTGGGAGAAATCCGATAAGTTGGTTAAGTAGAGAAAGTGGTTGGAAAGAAACTAAGATCACAATTCAAATTAACAAATCGAATCAATCAAAGAGATGGTGATGAAATCTGGAATTAAAAGCATCTAAGGTTTCGAATCCACCTACCCAATCATGCAAAGTACCCAAGTGATATTGATCTCCTCCCTAGGTTCAATTTTAATGTCAACGGGACCCCTAAATTCTCCTATATCCACTGTCGTGCTCAATAGGACGTATTCGATGATTTGAGTTAAATACTTCCTAGGTCTCTTAACCCTAATCTCGAATTCTATTAATTCTTGTTCCCTAAGAGTTGCATCGATCTCCTATTCACTCTCGTGCAACACTCGATCAATGTTCTCAATTCAAGTTCTGAAACGCGAATCGCCTCTCGGCCTCATACACGTTTAACTAGTTGATCACGCAAGCATATAACCAACACAATGAAATCAAAATTGGAAAACAATAATTGAATTAAGAGAGAGAGAGTTACATCACATGAATACTATGCCGCCATAGGTGGCTTCATCGATCCCTTAGACAAGAGGATTAGTTCCTCATGTCCGTAACAACGACGCACGTACAATCGGAAGTCATCCTAAGGCTAAGAATTAAGAGAAGAGAAGAGGAGACGCAGCCCCAGAATAAGGATTACAAAAGATCTCCAATCAGTTATGATCCAAAAAGTCCTCCTTTTCTGTTCTGATCTGCTCTATTTATAAGGAGGCCACGCGTCACGGCCGTGACGTCCATCACGGCCAGGCCGTGACGGTTTCTATTTCTGGCGCTTCTGTGATATTCAAACCCTCGCGACGCGAAGGATGTCTCGCGACGCGAGCCCTCTTGTCACGGCCCGTGATGTGAATCACGGCCAAGCCGTGATGTTCTCTGCCTTGGGTGGATTTTGAGTCACGGCCGTGATACACATCACGGCTAGGCCGTGATGGTCTCTGACTTGTGTGGCTTTTAGGTCATGGCCGTGATATACATCACGGCTAGGCCGTGATGGTCTCTGACTCTGGTGCTTTTCTGGAGTTCACACACTCGCGACGCGAAGGACGTCTCGCGACGCGAACCTTCCTTTCACGCCCCGTGATGTGAATCACGGCTAGGCCGTGATGGTCTCTGTCTTCCCGGGTCTTCAAACTCTCGCGGGGCGAGCTTCCTCTCGCGGGGCGAGAATCTCCAGAATGGCAATCTCCACTATTTCTTGACTTTCCTCAATTCTTAGAGCTTCACTTATGGACCTGAAAACAACACAAGCAACCACAAGCGTAATTCTATCCAAAAGAAGCTAAAAACTACACAAAAGACGCAAAACGAGTCAAAGTCCAACTTAGGAACAAAACAAGGCAAATTTGGGCGAAAACGAGATTGAACTCGACTAATTAGCACGTAAACCACCGTCTTACTAGTTATAAAACTAGATAAGCCAGAGGCTTATCAGGGACCCACCTTGAGGAGCATGTGCATCATAGTAGCCTTCGGGGAAGAATAAGATAGCAGCCATCTCTGCGGCAAACAGAGCAAAAAGGTCACTCTCGTGTTTGAAAACCCCAGATCGAGGCTTCAAAGAGGCTGCATTCCTAGAATTTTTGTCTTGGAATGTTTTCTTCTTAGTGGAATTCACCATTCTTGCTGTTAGAAAATGATAATTCTGCTCTTTGGTGTGGGTCGAGACCGTAATTGTAGAAATCTTTATAATAAAAGATAAATATATTTACTGCCTTATGTAATTTAATTGGTCACATCTCCATATAACAGCTCAATGATATATAAAATTAATGAGATTTTACCTTAAAAAAAAGTTAAGGACAAGGACTACTACTTTATTTCAAGGTGAATGCATTCAAAAGGCTTTACAGAATATAGAATAATAATTAAGTCGGAGAAAATATAATAATCTTAAATGGGTCTTCTTTTTTTTATAAAAAAATCTTAAATGGGCTTTTAAAAGGTTACAATATAAAGTTTTTTATAAGCACTCTCAAACTATATTTGACTTTCAATAGCGTGAAAGGACATAAAGTAATTGGATGAATCTAACAAATAAATCATCCGGTCAAAATATTGTTTTTCGAAGATTTGATAATCTTATACCACTTTCCATTTTAGTAAAATTATTATTATTTTAATCCAAAGGAAGCCTCGTAGGAGGTCTTACATAGAATTGGAAATGATGGGTGAAGGGAATGAAAAATGATCGGAGTACATCATAGAGATCTGAATTCGCATACTCACAATTCATGTACTATAACTTAACCGACTGAGCTGACTCGGTGAGATAAAGTTTAATCCAATCATAAATCCTCTTTGATAACCATTTATCAAAAATAAAAAATGATTGTAAAAAAATAAATTTGAATAACTACCAAAAATAAAGGCTTTGAAATCAACCATACATAATTATTATTTTTGGTTTGGGTAAACTTCTGCTAAAAATAAAAAGTATACAATTATCAAACTTTGCTAAATGTCAAATCATAGGTTAGTGTCAATAATATTGTAGAGATGCATTTGTAAATGGTCAAAAGAAGAAAAGAAAAATGATAATGATACCTACAAATTTGGCTGACCACAAACCAAAAAAGAAAAAGTAATAATGTTATAAAAGAAAAAGAAAATAGGGAGATGGAGGCAATAGAAAAATAGACTCAAAGGCTAGTTCTTCAGCAGTTATGATCTTTGTATTGATCTAATTTAATAAGTACAAGGGTAAAACCTAATAATCCTATTTATAGAGATAATGGACTACTGATTATGGAGCAAATTAAGAGATATAAATAATGAGTAAATATAGATATATGATAAATATATTATGTGATATCAAATTAATATAATCATCCACAAAATCTACATATTTATAACAATAACGTCCTCAAGAAAACATCATATTTAATATGAAATGGGTGAACAAGAAGTTGCAAACAACATTTTCGATAATACATTTCATCACTTTACATTAAAAAATGTAAAAATTCTAAATAATAATTAATACTTGATTCAATCATCGTGAATATTGCTTTGAAATTATACCAATCCCTTCACTTTCTAAAGTATTCGTAATTGTTGTTGCTTACGAAAACAATTTATAAATTAATCAAGACATAAAGAGTAATCCAAATTCTAATTTTTATGGAGTTGACACTTAATATATTAAGGAGTCTAAATGAAATTCTAAATTTAATTAGCAGCATGTACAAACTATGACCATACTCCATACATTCTCCACAATAATCATATAGGATGAAAGTAGTCATGAAACTTTATTTGTTCTGCCATGAAATTCTTCAAGGTAAACGAATTATCAAGTAGATACTCTCACTTACCAAAGTAATGTCTTATATTACTTCAGACTTGAGATGACCTTTGCATGTTGTTTGGTTGGAGGGGAATGGAAGGGAGAGATTATTTTAAATCTTTCCTGTTTGATTCATTTTTTTGGAGGGGAGCAGAGATTTTGGGAGCAAAATCTCTCCTGGGTCAATTTTGGCACCCCTCCAATATTGGGGGATTTGGAGGAGAGGGTAGGGTATTTAAAATATTTTGCTTAAAATATTCTCACTTATATATGTTTTGAATTCTATATTTATAAGAGATTTTGATGTAAATCAGTTTTTAAATCCCCCCCATCCATGTAATATATGTGTCATTCCCCAGATAATTGAAGGCATTCACCAGATAATTCAACTACATTCACCAGAACACTAACAAGCTACAGTGCTATACGATGTCAAAAGTATAGATGTCTGAAAAATGTGTCAATTTAGCATTACTCTTTAAACTTATACACTATTTCTTATCCAATTCTTAAAATCTAATGGCTCAAATTGATTTGCTTTGGGTTATGCATTTTAGAGAATCTCTTTGACATGTTGGGCTTGTATCAAAGGGATTACGTATCCGCAATGGCACTTAAAGATTTTCAACCTGCCAAAAAAAAAGGAAGGACAGAGAGAGAGATGAGAAAACTTTATTAATATTATTATTATTTTTGTTGCAAGACATATAATTTTTCATCTCCATGCAAATAAGAGACTTATTTGAAGCTTAAAACAGAGAAAGATCATGTTATTATTCAACATTCACCATCATCATTGTGAACGTCAGGGGATTGAATTCATATATGGCTAATTCTTGAAAGAGGTAGTACCATCCTCAGTTGAGGATGGAGTTGGAGCAATGCCAAAACGCTCTTCACTTTCTTTCTGTACTTGTTGTCGAAGACGTTCCAATGATGCTTTTAGCTCAACCAATTGATCAACATTCATCTAATCAATTGATAAAGAGGACAGTTCACAGTACTTCTTGAAAAGTTCCCGTACCACAATATCATCTTTGTGGGAGCCACCTTGAGGAGCATGTGCATCATAGTAGCCTTCGGGGAAGAATAAGACAGCAGCCATCTCTGCGGCAAACAAAGCAAAAAGGTCACTCTCGTGTTTGAAAACCCCAGATCAAGGCTTCAAAGAGGATGCATTCCTAGAATTTTTGTCTTGGAATGTTTTCTTCTTAGTGGAATTCACCATTCTTGCTGTTAGAAAATGATAATTCTGGTCTTTGGAGTGGGTCGAGACCGTAATTTATAGAATTCTTTATAATAAAAGATAAATATATTTACTGCCTTATGTAATTTAATTGGTCACATCTCCATATAACAGCTCAATGATATATAAAATTAATGAGATTTTACCTTTAAAAAAAAGTTAAGGACAAGGACTACTACTTTATTTCAAGGTGAATGCATTCAAAAGGCTTTACGGAATATAGAATAATAATTAAGTCCGAGAAAATATAATAATCTTAAATGGGTCTTCTTTTTTTTATAAAAAATCTTAAATGGGCTTTTAAAAGGTTACAATATAAAGTTTTTTATAAGCACTCTCAAACTATATTTGACTTTCAATAGCGTGAAAGGACATAAAGTAATTGGATGAATCTAACAAATAAATCATCCGGTCAAAATATTGTTTTTCGAAGATTTGATAATCTTATACCACTTTCCATTTTAGTAAAAATATTATTATTTTAATCCAAAGGAAGCCTCGTAGGAGGTCTTACATAGAAGAGGAAAAGATGGGAGAAGGGAATGAAAAATGATCGGAGTGCATCTTAGAGATCTGAATTCACATACTCACAATTCATGTACTATAACTTAACCGACTGAGCTGACTTAGTGAGATAAAGTTTAATCCAATGATAAATCCTCTTTGATAACCATTTATCAAAAATAAAAAATGATTATAAAAAAATAAATTTGAATAACTACCAAAAATAAAGGTTTTGAAATCAACCATACATAATTATTATTTTTGGTTTGGGTAAACTTCTGCTAAAAATAAAAAGTATACAATTATCAAACTTTGCTAAATGTCATATCAGAGGTTAGTGTCAATAATATTGTAGAGATGCCTTTGTAATGAATTCAGTAAGTCCAGAAATTGCATCTAGAGTGATCTACATGGATACAGCAACTGCCGCATGGAAAGATCTTAGTGATCGATTTTCACAAGCCAATGAATCAAGAATTTACCAAATTCAACAAGATATTGTTGAACACCGACAAGGTACGGATCCAATTTCGGTCTACTACAATAGGAAGAAAGCTTTGTGGGATGAGTTGGCCTTTTATCAGGAACCATTCACATGTACTTGTGAAGGACCGAAGAAGTCCAATGAAAGAGTGGAAAAGGAGAAGCTTATGCAATTTCTTATGGGATTGAATGAAACCTATACTACAGTGAGAAGCAACATACTAATGATGAAACCGTTACCAAATACCCAGCAAGCTTTTTCTATGGCTTTGCATCATGAACGACAACTCGACGTTGTTGCATGGCATGAAGGAACCAGCAACGATTTTCAAGCCATGGTCACAAGTCAAGCAAGGAAAACATCCAAAGGCAACGGCACACGAGAAACTCCTTTCTCTCGCACCGGAGGGGTGTCGAAGAAAGCACTCAAATGCACATATTGTGACCTTGAGGGACACACTGTGGAGAATTGCAATTATTTGAATGGCTTTCCGGTGGGTCACAAATTTCATGGAAAAAATATCCAGCCCAGAAATAGAAGAGTTGCTGCCAACAATTCCACCATATCAGACCCGTTCAAAGCACAACCAATCAAACAAGAGGGTCCAACTTTCACAACAGAAGAATACAATCAGATAATGGCCATGCTCAATGAAAAGATTGGTAATGCATTTGCAAATGCTGCAGGTAAACAAAATCCTTCCACTACTCTATATTGGATAGTTGACAGTGGGGCCACAGATCACATCTGCAATTCAGAACCCACAAACATGATTAAGTCTTGTGATTTTGTAAATTTGCCTAATGGGGGAAAGGCACAAATCAATTCTATTAGATCAATCACATTATCTACAGATTTAAAGCTTGATGGAGTTTTACATGTACCTAACTTCAGGATCAATTTGCTCTTTGTGAGCAAGCTTACTCAGCTTCTAAAATGTATAGTAATTTTTTCCCCTGATTTTTGTGTCATACAAGACATAGATACAAAGCGGACGATTGGACTGGGCAAGCAGTATAATGGTCTCTACTACCTCTTGATAGTGTGATTTCACTCCATAATTCCTGTACATTTTTGCATGCATTTTTCATATAGTTTAGGCATATTTGATTTGATTTTATTAGTTTTTACCTTGGATCGGGTGAGGCGGTTTCTTGGTGTTGTTTTGCAGGAACTTAAGGAAAAATGCTCAAGATTAGCCATGATGGAGCTTGGATGAAGACAGAGCTTGAAAAGTGAAGAAAATGACCCAGGCAGAGCCCATCACGGCCTGGCCGTGATGACCCTCACGGTCGTGATCGAGCAATAATTGAGAAGAAAGAAGGCAAAAGTCAGAAGCTGTCGCGGCCTAGCCGTGATACCCATCACGGCCGTGACATGTTAATGGAGCCAGATCCCCTCTTGGAAGAATCTGTCACGGCCAAGCCGTGACGGCCATCACGGTCGTGACAGATCATTTGGTGAAGGCAGAAGCTATCACGGCCTGCCCATGATGAGCATCACGGCCGTGATGCTCCAATATTTGAAAGCGCGCCAAGGCAGAAAGCGTCACGGCCGTGACGCGAATCCTGATCTATAAAGGAGCACGAGCAGAACAGAAGAAAAATAGTTTTTAAACCCTAAAGACTCTCTGAACCAGGGGCAGCTACACAAGGATTCCATGGAGTTTCTCCTTCTTTTCATCTATATTTCTTTGGTTTTGGCTATGATCATGAGTAGCTAAACCTCCATTGTTGGGGTTAGGTGTAGCTATCTCTGAATTCTCATGTATCTGATTTGATCTTGTAATACAGTTTTTACTTCGTTATTGAGTGATTGATTTCTTTGCTTAATGCTTGTTGTGGCTAGCACCCCCATGACTTGATTAGTGTTTTGATATGCAATTGGAAAATTCGTATTAGAACCGGAATTGAAATTAATCACCTAGTAAACCTTGTATCTAGGAATGGAACTAGGTTTATTAGCAATCGCGTAATCCCTAATCTTAATGCAATTTCATTAATCTAGGCCACCTAAGGAATTAGGGTCTATTAGTGGATTTAGGCTCTTGTCGTCCGAGAAATCGGGGCTTGAGTAATTTAGTGGATTGATTGTCATACTTGAAGTAGAAACTGTTTATTAGTCATGTCATTACATGGGGATGAAGTTTAGTGAACCTAATCCCAGCGTTGTTCATATATTTGAAGAATCCTTTTAACTGCCTCCCAATTGTTCGACAAAATCCCACAAAGAACTCTTCTCTTTATTTAGTTATTTTAGGTTTAGATCTTATTCGGGCTTGGTATTTATTTTCGAGCTCCCTTCAATCCAAATATCCGCTTAGATAGTAATTGATTCGGTACTGCCAGTACTTGTCACAGTCCTCGTGGGAACGATAAACGGTCTCACCACCGTATTACTTGCACAACTGGGTATACTTGCCCAGATCCGTCAACAAGTTTTTGGCGTTGTTGCCGGGGACTGTGTTTCAATATTAGCATACCCATTTCGGTTACTAATTTAAGCAAAATAAAAAAAAAAAACTGTGGTGATCTGTTTGCTGTCATTTTTGTGTTTTGGTTTGCTGTCATATTTTTCTGGTATATTTGCTGTTTGTGTGCTGACTTTTACTGCTAACACTCTTGTTTGCTAGACTGTTTGTGTAAGCAAGGTACTATCCCAGCTGACCAACTCCTCCACGATCCTGAGATTGAAAGAACAGCTAGGAAGAATCGAAGGCAAGTAAGAGAGCAGAAACTGTTAGAACAGCAAGAAGAAGAATAAAAGACTTCCACCTCTCAAGTTCATCAAGAAGAACTCAGAATGGCAGGCAATGGTGAAGGTGCTCCACCACGGAGGACACTTGGTGACTATGGCAATACAAATATCAATCGTCATGTCACTAGCATAGTGAGACCTCCAGTGAACTGCGCAAATTTTGAAATCAAGCCAGCTCTCATCAACATGGTCTCACAAAATACATTCGCCGGGTTGTAGCACGAAGATCCTAATAGTCATGTCTCCAACTTCCTGGAGTTGTGTGATACGAGCAAGCAGAACGGTGTTTCCGATGATGCACTTCGCCTCAGATTGTTCCCTTTCTCGCTAAGGGATAGAGCCAAGTATTGGCTCCGATCTCAACCAAGTGGGAGCTTCACTACATGGGATGACTTAGAGGCAAAATTTCTTGCAAGTTTTTTTCCCACATCAAGATTTGTGAAGACCAGGGGTGACATCATAAGCTTTGCTCAATAAGAAGGTGAGACTCTTTATGACGCCTGGGAAAGGTTCAAGGAATTGCTCCGAAGATGTCCAACCCATGGGTTTGATGATCATACCCAAATGCAAACATTCTATAATGGATTGAGGTCGTTAACCAGGTATATGTTGGATGCCTCAGCTGGAGGTTCCATGAATACAAAGACAGCAGAGGAAGCATTGGTTTTGATAGAAGCTATGGCATCTAATGACTATTTGATGCATCATGACCGGGGTCCCACATCAAGAAGGGGAGTGTTGGAGTTGGATTCACAAACTGCACTTTTGGCTCAGAACAAGCTCATGACACAACAACTGGAGTCCATTACCAAGCAACTAGCTCAACTCCCACAACAACTCCAAACTGTTCAAGGGACAACTACGCCACATCAACAGGTAATGAGATGTGATTTTTGTGGAGGAGATCATGATAATGGAAATTGTGAGGCGCCACCTAGTTCCCATGAGGAAGCTAATTATATGGGGAACTATGGGCGACAAGGCAACAACCAATACTCCAACAACTACAACCAAGGATGGAGGAATCAACCGAGTTTTGGTTGGAAACAAGATTCCGGACAAGCAAGCAAGCCTCAACCCACACCACCGCCTCAAGACCGGATTTCTATATTGGAGAACACCCTCAATAAATTCATGCAAGTGTCCATGACAAACCAGATAAACACAGATGCTTCTATAAAAAACTTGGAGGTTCAAGTTGGACAAATTGCAAAGCACCTAGCGGAGCAATCTAGCAGCAGTTTTTCAGGTAATACTCAAACCAATCCTAAAGAGCATTGCAATGCTGTTGTATTGAGGAGCGATAAAAGTCTTGAGAATGTGGGCGGTGAGCCCTTGTTGAAAAATGAGAGAGTTGCTGAAAAAAACAAAGGTGATTGCTGAAAAAACTGATTTGAATAAGGAAAAAGGCAAAGAGGTTGTAATAGAGGAAGAAGACAAGAGGGAGAAGCTAGTGGATGAGAATTCAATTTTGAGGAGGAGTAAGAGTCAGATTTTGAAAGATGGAGACAAGCCTCAAGAGATCCCCTCTTATGTGAAGTTGCCCTATCCTCATTTGAGCAAGAAAAAGGAGAAGGAAGAACAGTTTGCCAAGTTCCTTGACATCTTCAAGCGGTTACAGATCAACATACCCTTTGCTGAAGCACTAGAGCAGATGCCCACTTATGCAAAGTTCATGAAGGAGTTGCTCACGAAGAAAAGAAAGTTCAAAGAAGGTGAGATTGTTGCCTTGACATAAGAGTGTAGTGCGATACTCCAAAGGAAGCTACCTCCAAAGCTTAAAGATCCTGGTAGTTTTACAATCCCTTGCACTATTGGGAGTGTTGCTATTGGGAAGGCCATGTGTGACTTGGGAGCGAGTATCAATTTGATGCCGCTTTCAATTTTGAACAAGCTTGGAGGTGGTGAAGTAAAACCAACAAGGATGGCATTGCAACTAGCTGATAGATCAATCAAGAGTCCTTATGGTATTTTGGAAGATGTTCTGGTAAAGGTGGATAAGTTTATCTTCCCAGCGGATTTTGTGATATTAGACATGGAGGAGGATGCAGAAGTTCCGCTTATATTGGGGAGACCTTTTCTAGCGATTGGTCGCGCTTTGATAGATGTACAAAAAGGCCAACTGCGATTCAGAGTGCAAGATGAAGAAGTCACTTTCAATGTATTTGAAGCTATGCATCGCCCGAGCGATGAAGAGGATTGTTTCCGCATGGACATTGTGGATACAGTGGCTAAAGAAGTCGTTGCACATCAGCACCACTCCTCCACTCCTGAGAAGAAGGAAAAGATCAACATGAAAGCAACTCTAAAGCTCTGCAAGACAAATGATACATAAAATGGTGATGAAGTTGGATTTGCTCGTCATGTGGAAACAGAACTTCCGCCGGGTGGGAGTAAGGATAGGGCCACGAGGCTCAAAGTGAAAAGGCCAAGGCGGAAGCGCAATTATTGGCGTTATAAGCAAAACCAGTTCTTTGAAGGAGCTCCATGGAAGAGGTGTTCTTGCACTTCTACGCCCAGTAGACCCCGGTTAATTGAAAGTAGCACGTCAAGCTAGTGACGTTAAAGAAGCGCTTATTGGGAGGCAACCCAAGTTCTCTTTTCATTTTCCTTTTGTTTTTTATTTTTCCCTCTTGAATAATTTGAGAAGATCAAGAGGAAAAAGATCATATATTAATAGTTTGGTTAAGTGTTTTCAGGGAAAGGAGGAAGGAGAAGCAAAAAGGGCAGAGACAACAAAGTCAGTAACCATCACGCCCAGGCCGTGACACTGGTCACGGCCGTGATGAGCCAGAATTAAAGATCAGAAAGGATCACGGCCCAGCCGTGATCCCCATCACGGGCGTGATGGAAGGACCCTGAAGATCAGAGAGCATCACGGCCTAGCCGTGATGGAGGTCGCGGCCGTGACAGGCTACTCCTATGAACCAGAATGCATCACGGCCTGCCCGTGATAAGCATCACGGCCGTGACCCAATTTTCATGCAATTCCTTCTGACTAGGCATGTGAACCAGAACCCGCTGCCGCCTCGGTAAGTCGTTCCAGTTTTTCTTTCCTCTCTCCAACTTGATTATTTACATTGGGGACAATGTAAGTTCTTAAGCTTGGGGTAGGGGTATTTCTGCATTGTTCATGTTGCATTCATATAGTTTGGCATGATAGCCTTGCATGTTCACATGATTAGATTACCCCTTGCCTAAATTTTGCATTCAATTGTGAGAACTAAGTGCCAAATAAATTGAGACAGTGAATTTTTGAACCCAATTTTTTCATTCTTGTGATATGGCTACAAATAGAAATGCTTGAGATGATCTTTGATAGTTGATAATTAGCATGTGGTTCCTTAGATTTCTGTTTCTCATTGATTTCTGAACTACTAAATGTGAGATTTTAAGCCAAAAAGGGGTACTAAATTTACCCCATTCTTTGTGATAGAGTGTTATTCCTCTTGGATTGTTTTCTCTAGAACTTGACTTGAAACCGTTTTGAAGCTTAAAATTTTTTTGAAAACATTTTTGAAAATGATTGAGGCACTAGGTATTTTTCGGGCCTTCTGAGCTTTGAATGACTAAATGCTACCCCTTAGTTGCCCAATTTTGAGCCTGAAAGAATAAAAATGCTTTTCTTGGTACCCTGAAATATTTGGATGAATGATGCTTGATAGGATACCTTCTAAAGTATTACAAAAAGGGTAAAAGGGCAGTTGAGAAAAAAAAATTGGGATGAAAGAATCAGAAACATGTTTCTCTAGAGTTGGAAAATCTCCCCTTCTCCAAATAAAAGGAAAAGAAAAAAAAAATCTATGGAGAAGGGGATGACAAAAAGAAATGAGAAATAAAACAAAAAGAAAGAAAGAAAGGTGGCAAAAGTGAATCGAAACCCAAAAGGGTATTTTAGAAGGTGTCATGAATTACAATGCTTGATGTTTTGTGTAGCCTTTTTGAAATGTCCTTTTCTTGATTTCCCCACCTATCCTTAAATCCCATGGCCACGTTACAACCAAAGCCAAAGACCTCTTGATTATTAATTGTTTTCATTAATAAAGTAGAGATTTGGTTGATAGTCAAGCCTATGGTAGAATTCATTCCTTGAGGAAAATGGAGCGAATTGTCTTATATCCCTAACACTTGAGTGAGGTGAGAAAGAGAGCCAAGCAAATGAACAAGCTTGGGGTGATCTTCAAGTGAGAAAGAGTGCCCTAATCGGTGAGAATATGAGTCTAAGAAACCTAAGCCTCTAATTGGACTTGAAACTGATTGTCTCTCGCTGAAGCATTTGAGATGCCTGTTACTTGGATTATGTACTCAGGTTCTTGGTTCACTATTCGTGGTCTGATTGTCTATATCTTATGGCCTTAGTGATTAATTGAGGACAAGCAATTGAATAAGCTTGGGGTGATTTGATAGTGTGATTTCACTCCATAATTCCTGTACATTTTTGCATGCATTTTTCATATAGTTTAGGCATATTTGATTTGATTTTATTAGTTTTTACCTTGGATCGGGTGAGGCGGTTTCTTGGTGTTGTTTTGCAGGAACTTAAGGAAAAATGCTCAAGATTAGCCATGATGGAGCTTGGATGAAGACAGAGCTTGAAAAGTGAAGAAAATGACCCAGGCAGAGCCCATCACGGCCTGGCCGTGATGACCCTCACGGCCGTGATCGAGCAATAATTGAGAAGAAAGAAGGCAAAAGTCAGAAGCTGTCACAGCCTAGCCGTGATACCCATCACGGTCGTGACATGTTAATGGAGCCAGACCCCCTCTTGGCAGAATCTGTCACGGACAAGCCGTGACGGCCATCACGGCCGTGACAAATCATTTGGTGAAGGCAGAAGCTATCACGGCCTGCCCGTGATGAGCATCACGACCGTGATGCTCCAATATTTGAAAGCGCGCCAAGGCAGAAAGCGTCACGGCCAGGCTGTGATGGCCATCACGGCCGTGACGCGAATCCTGATCTATAAAGGAGCACGAGCAGAACAAAAGAAAAACAGTTTTTGAACCCTAAAGACTCTCTGAACCAGGGGCAGCTACACAAGGATTCCATGGAGTTTCTCCTTTTTTTCATCTATATTTCTTTGGTTTTGACTATGATCATGAGTAGCTAAACCTCCATTGTTGGGGTTAGGTGTAGCTATCTCTGAATTCTCATGTATCTGATTTGATCTTGTAATACAGTTTTTACTTCGTTATTGAGTGATTGATTTCTTTGCTTAATGCTTGTTGTGGCTAGCACCCCCATGACTTGATTAGTGTTTTGATATGCAATTGGAAAATTTGTATTAGAACCGGAATTGAAATTAATCACCTAGTAAACCTTGTATCTAGGAATGGAACTAGGTTTATTAGCAATCGCGTAATCCCTAATCTTAATGCAATTTTATTAATCTAGGCCACCTAAGGAATTAGGGTCTATTAGTGGATTTAGGCTCTTGTCGTCCGAGGAATCGGGGCTTGAGTAATTTAGTGCATTGATTGTCATACTTGAAGTAGAAACTGTTTATTAGTCATGTCATTGCATGGGGATGTAGTTTAGTGAACCTAATCCCTGCGTTGTTCATATATTTGAAGAATCCTTTTAACTGCCTCCCAATTGTTCGACAAAATCCCACAAAGAACTCTTCTCTTTTTTTTGTTATTTTAGGTTTAGATCTTATTTGGGCTTGGTATTTATTATCGAGCTCCCTTCAATCCAAATATCCGCTTAGATAGTAATTGATTCGGTACGTGCTAATACTTGTCACAGTCCTCGTGGGAACGATAAACGGTCTCACCACCGTATTACTTGCACGACTGGGTATACTTGCCCAGATCCGTCAACACCTCTCACCAAATCAAAATTCTCATCTTGCACACCGTGTCAACAATGCATCTAGCCTCTGGAACCAAAGACTTGGCCATCCTTCTACCACACCTCACCAAGTCTTGTCCAAATCTACACCAGAAATAAATTTTGATAATAAACATGTTTGTGAAGTTTGTCCATTAGCTAAACAAACTCGATTACCTTTTCCTTCTAGTTCCATTTCATCACGGGCACCTTTTGATTTAGTACATTGTGACATTTGGGGGACCTCATAAAATAAATTCCCACATGGGAGCAAAATATTTTATCACTATTGTTGATGATTTTTCCCGATTTACATGGGTTCACCTTATGTCTTTTAAATCTGAAACTCAATCCTTATTACGATATTTTTTCTCATGGGTCAAAACTCAATTTAATTGTGGGGTTAAAATTTTCCGTTCAGACAATGGAGCTGAATTCCTATCTATCAAATCATATTTCAATGTCCTTACACTCCCCAACGGAACGGATTTGTAGAATGAAAACACCGCCATCTCTTAAATGTTGCACGAGCACTTCGTTTCCAAGCAAACTTACCCTTAAAATATTGGGGAGAGAGCATACAAACAGCTTGCTAACAAATTAACCGATTACCAACACCATTGTTGTCCCTCAAAACTCCTTATGAACTCCTCCATGGTGCACCACCCTCATATTCACATATTCGAACTTTTGGTTGTCTATGTTATGCTACCAACCTCAATCCCAAACACAAATTTGATGCTCGAGCAAGACGGTGTATATTTCTTGGCTACCCTCAAGGACAAAAAGGTTACAAAGTCCTTGATCATGAAACTCATCAGATTTTTTCCTCACGTGATGTTTTATTTCATGAAACAACATTTCCCCTCTCCCATGAACCACCAGAAACCCAAGATGACCATATTGTGTTACCTAACCCATCTATTCACAACCCACAAATTGAGCCCAACCTACCCAATTTGGCCCATCACACAGAACCTCCACCACTCACACCTTCCTCACAAGAAATACCCTCACCTACACAAGACCTTAATAACAACACCCATTCCATCTCTCCACTACACGACACCTCTCGTACAGGTCCCCCACCAAACATGCCTTCCTCACAAGAAATAAACCCACCCACACAAGACCCTAATAATAATACCCAATCCATCTCACCTACTAATCCCTTATCACCACCAACCCTGCGCCGTTCCAATCGCCCCTTCAAACCCCCAACCAAACTCCAAGACTATCACACCTATCATGCTGCTCTTCTTGCTCCTAGGCCAGTCTCCTCCTCCATCACGCTCCACACATGACACCCATTGCATAGGTATGTTTCCTATTCACAACTATCCACCTCCCATCAGAAGTTTATTCATAATATTTCTCATTTGGTTGAGCCTACCTCCTATGAGCAAGCTTGTACAGATCCGAAATGGGTTGCTGCCATGCAATCCGAAATCCAAGCTCTTGAAGACAATAACACATGGATCATGATGCCTCTACCTGCTGGTCACTCTCCCATTGGCTGCAAATGGATATACAAAATCAAATACCAATTGGATGGTTCCATTGACCGTTACAAAGCCCGGCCTGTTGCCAAGGGCTTCACCCAAAGAGAGGGTATAGATTATAAAGAGACCTTTGTTCCGGTTGCCAAACTCATTCTCGTCTCTGTTGCCTCTTGTCATTGTTCTTCTTTGTTCGAATTGGCATCTCCACCAAATGGATGTCCAAAATGCCTTCCTCCATGGTGACTTACTTGAGGAGGTTTATATGCATCCTCCACCTGGTTTTCGTCGACAGGGGGAGTAGCTTGTATGTCGACTTAATAAGTCCCTTTATGGACTTAAGCAAGCCTCTCGAAGCTGGTTTCACAAATTCTCTTCATTTTTAGCTAATATCGGTTTCCAACAGTCAAAAGTTGATTATTCCTTCTTTATCAAAGTTGATGGTACATCTTATACTGCTATCTTATTATATGTTGATGACATGATCATTACAGGAAATGATGAGGTAGCCATCCACGATCTGAAACAATTTCTAAACACATGTTTCAAGATTAAGGACCTCGGCTCACTAAAATACTTCTTGGGAATTGAAGTTGGCCGAGCCAAGACAGGCATCACCATATGTTAGAGAAAATATACTCTGGACCTACTGGAAGAAGCTGGCTTACTTGGTGCCAAACCCACAAAATTCCCAATGGAGCAAACTCTAAAACTCAATCCAGAGGATGGTGAGGCCCTTCATGACCCAACACATTATCGAAGGTTTGTTGGGAAACTGATCTATCTCACAATCACCCGACCAGAAATCACATTTGCAGTTAACACTCTCAGTCAGTTTATGTAACTGCCGAGAAAACCTTATCTTGATGCTGTTTTTCACCTCCTTCGTTATTTGAAAAATGCATCGGGTCAAGGCCTCTTTTTCCCTTCTAATGGGACATTAAAGCTCACAGGTTATTGTGATGCTGATTAGGCTGGTTGTCGATCTACATGAAGGTCAGTGACTGGTTATTGTGTGTTCTTGGGGAATTCCCTAGTTTCTTGGAAGAGTAAGAAACAACCCACAATATCACGATCATCTGTTGAAGCAGAGTATCGTGCAATGGCAACCATTACTTGCGAACTTACATGATTAAGATATCTTTTGCATAATCTCCGAGTTGCACATCCTGAGCCAGCAAAGTTATTCTGTGATGATCAAGCAGCTCTCCACATTGCTGGAAATCCAGTATTTCATGAACGCACAAAACATATAGAGCTGGATTGCCATACTGTTCGAGAAAGAATACAAAGAGGAGAAATTAGCACAAGACATGTTCACACTGGGGATCAGATTGCAGATATCTTTACAAAACCATTGGGACAAGGAACCTTTCAATCTCATGTCAACAAGCTTTGTGTGATAGATATCCACACACCAACTTGAGGGGGAGTATTAACAGATAATTACTGAATCATAGGGATTTGACATATCTGTATTATTAATATTGTAATTGATCTATTATCTGTAATTGCTCTATTTTAGTGATTAGGAAATATTGTAGGCATGATATCAGCCTATATGTTTAATTAGGATCCTTAGCAACTTGTATTTAACTCACCTCTATACCTCTATGTTAATATATACAAAACATATTACATGCCATCTTTTTAGTTATAAAAGAAAAGAAAATAGGGAGATGAAGGCAATAGAAAAATAGACTCAAAGACTAGTTCTTCAGCAGCTATGATCTTTGTATTGATCTGATTTAGTAAGTACAAGGGTAAAACCTAATAATCCTATTTATAGAGATAATGAACTACTGCTTATGGAGCAAATTAAGAGATATAAATAGTGAGTAAATACAGAGATATGGTAAAGATATCATGTGATATCAAATTAATATAATCATCCACAAAATCTGCATATTTATAACAATAACATCCTCAAGAAAACATCATATTTAATATGAAATTGGTGAACAAGAAGTTGCAAACAACATTTTCGATAATACATTTCATCACTTTATAATAAAAAATGTAAAAATTCTAAATAATAATTAATAACATAAAGATTATTCCAAATTCTAATTTTTATAGAGTTGACACTTAATATATTAAGGAGTCTAAATGAAATTCTAAATTTAATTAGCAGCGTGTACAAACTATGACCATACTCCATACATTCTCCACAATAATCATATAGGATGAAAGTAGTCATGAAACTTTATTTGTTCTGCTACGATATTCTTCAAGGTAAACAAATTATGAAGTAGATACTCTCAGTTACCAAAGTAATGTCTTACATTACTTTAGACTTGAGATGACCTTTGCATGTTGTTTGGTTGGAGGGTAATGGACGAGAGAGATTATTTTAAATCTTTCCTGTTTGATTCATTTTTTTTGAGGGGAGCAGAGATGATGGGAGCAAAATCTCTCCTGGGTCAATTTTGGCTCCCCTCCAATATTGGGGGATTTGGAGGGGAGGGTATTTAAATATTTTGCCTAAAATATTCTCACTTATATATGTTTTGAATACTAGATTTATAAGAGATTTTGATGTAAATCAGTTTTAAAATCCCCCCCCCCCAACACCACCACCACCACCACCACCACCACACACACACACACACACACACATAATTCCCATCTCTCCATTAAAATCCCCCCACCCCCCTAATTCCCATCTCTCCATTAAAATCCTTCCCCTCCCACATCTCTCCCATCTTTTTTTCTAAAAAAAACATATTTCTAAAAATATTTCTCTCTTTCATTTTGTTTTTAATCTTACACAATGTACTTATTAGCATTTTATACACCTCCCTTACCATTGGCATCTTCACTCCACCCATTCTGAAAGTCCACACGTTCGTTGTTATTGTCATTGTTGGAAGAGTGCTTCTCACTCATGAGGTTTATTTTGACACAGAGTTGTTTAGATTTGTTACTTTTCGGAAATCAAATTCCAAAACTTACGAATTTTCATGTTGTAACCAAAATTCCGGAATTTGAGAAACAATATTTGATTTTTGCCGAACTTTAGTTTCCAGAATTGAAAAATGTCATTCCGGACTTGAGATTCCATAATATGTGACACCCGGGGCAGACGAGGGCGGGGAGTGGTCGCCGGTGCAAGAAGGCACGAACAATGAGCGTCTCCTGGCAGGCTTCTAGGAAGAAGGACACATGAATGAACCGATTACACACCGAAATGAGAGGGATCTTGAGACTATGTAGGTATGGGACTATACAGTTGACGATGACTTATATGAATTGATTGGTACTACCTATACCAATATGATGCATCTTATTTTCGGAATCCCATCACTTAAGAACTCCACAGTTAAGCGTGCTTGACTTGGAGCAATTGTGGGATGGGTGACCTCCTAGGAAGTTTTCCCAGGAAGCGTGTGAGTGAGGAAAAAGCACGCTGAAAAGACTCATGTTGGTTTGTAGGACAGTCGTCCATCCATAAAGCCTGGGATGTTACAAATGGTATCAGAGCGGCACCTCTCCCAGTACGATGTGGTTCGAGGATGAACCAAGTGGAAGCTGGTGGGCATGTGACACCCGGGGTTGACGAGGGCGGAAAGTAGTCATCGGTGCAAGAAGACACGAACAAGGAGCGGCTCCTGGTAGGCTTCTAGGCGGAGGGACACATGAATGAACCGATTACACACCGGAATGAGAGGGATCTTGAGACCGTGTAGGTATGGGACTATACAGTTGAGGATGACTTATATGAATTGATTGGTACCACCTATACCAACAAGATGCATCTTTTTTGGAAGCCCATCACTTAAGAACTCCACAGTTAAACGTGCTTGACTTGGAGCAATTATGGGATGGGTGACCTCCTGGGAAGTTTTCCACAAAGCGTGTTTGTGAGGACAAAACACGTTGAAAAGACTCGTGTTGGTTTGTGGGGACAGTCGTCCATCCATAAAGTAGCCTAGGATCTTACATAATACAAATAATCTTTTTTATCAATTCCAAAATTTAGGCTATGTTTGGTTCAAATGAAGGGAGGGGGATTTTAATAGAGCGGAGGGGAATGGGTGGGAGGGATTTTAATTAAACATTGTATTTGGTTTAGAGGAAGGAAGGGGAGAGATTTTAATGGAAGGGATGAGAAATAACATATTTAATGTTTGGTTTGGGAGGGGAGGGGAGATATTTTAAAATTAATTTACTTTTACACCCTTACAATTTTGGATTTAAAAATATACAATTAAGGATATTTTTGTCAATGCATTTAAAATATTTTAAATATCCCCTCCCTCAAAATCTCCCCAATATTGGAGGGGAGTCAAAATTGACCCAAGAAGGATTTGCTCCACTCCCTTTCCCTCCTAAAAAATGAACAAAACATGAAAGATTTATAGTAATACCTCCCCTTCCCTCCAATTCCATCCAACCAAACAGTATGTTAGATTCCGTAATACCAATTATTATTTATCGATTCCAGAATACAAATAATTTATTTTATCAATTCCGAAATTTATATTCCGTAATACGAATGATTTTTTTTTATCCATTCCGGGTATTAAAATCCGAAACCTGTTACCACTTTTCGTGTACGTTCCGGAAAATAAATTAAGGTTAGTAAACACAGAGCTCGACCACGAACGACATGTGGCGAAGGCCCTTGTTTCCGTAAATGGTAGTGCGCAGGTGCCATGTGGAGAAAAAAAGGGACAAAGGGAAAAGAGAGGCACAAATGAGATGGGTTTTTTTTAGAGAAGGTCGGGGTGTAGAAATAGGGTTTCAGACAAATGAGGGGTGGGAGGTAATAGGTTGACAAGGATAGATGAGAGGGTAATAAGGGAAGAAAAAAATTAAAGGGGGGGGGGGTTGTGGTATCAGATGTGAAAAGCAATTTCCTTATGCTATTTAGTTTTGAGTTTTTCATTCAGCTTAGCTATATTAAATTGCTTCTCTCAGATATCCCAGTCCAAATTTTTTAAACTTTTTGCTTTTTGTCTCTAATTGATATTTTAAACTTATACACTATTTCTTATCCAATTCTTAAAATCTAATGGCTCAAATTGATTTGTTTTGGGTTATGAATTTTAGAGAATCTCTTTGACATGTTGGGCTTGTATCAAAGGGATTACGTATCCGCGATGGAACTTAAAGATTTTCAACCTGTCAAAAAAAAAAAGGAAGGACAGAGAGAGAGAGATGAGAAAACTTTATTAATATTATTATTATTTTTATTGCAAGACATATAATTTTTCGTCTCCATGCAAATAAGAGACTTATTTGAAGCTTAAAATAGAGAAAGATCATGTTATTATTCAACATTCACCATCATCTTTGTGAACGTCAGGGGATTGAATTCATATATGGCTAATTCTTGAAAGAGGTAGTACCATCCTCGGTTGAGGATGGAGTTGGAGCAATGCCAAAATGCTCTTCACTTTCTTTATGTACTTGTTGTTGAAGATGTTCCAATGATGCTTTTATCTCAAGCAATTGATCAACATTCATCTTATCAATTGATAAAGAGGTCATCGCTTGCTTGAGTTTTTCCTTCCTAGCAAGCTCATGGTGCAATTCGGTAGAAAGTTCACAATACTTCTTGAAAAGTTCCCATACCACAATATCATCTTTGTGGGACCCACCTTGAGGAGCATGTGCATCATAGCAGCCTTAGATATCAGACAACACATTTTCAACCTCATTTTAGTCATAGTCAAGATATTAGTGGCTAGAAAAAGAAAATGTAAGGACTCGTCCATTATCAAATATAAACAAATTCTAAGAGTAACCCATACTCCAAAAGTTGAGGCAGGGGTTAAGGGGATAAGAGACTGTGATCTTGCAATTAGCCAAGCGAAGTGACATATGTGCTGTAACTTGCAAGCGTATGTTCCCCCTTCTCAACAATATTTTATAAAACTGTATTGTTTGATCATTGAGATTTTATATCTCATTATAATTACTTCATGGTGCGGGATGTCACTCCAGACAACAACATCCATACTCCATTCATTCAATTCAGAGGCATATAAGCTTAAAGCTTCCTTAAGAGTTGAGAGCTACAATACAGCATCTGAACTACAGAGTTATAAGTTCGTGATTTTGTTCAAACCAAACAAGAAAGGGGAAAATTAACCTGTTTGAACCATGTGCGTACGAACATGATGAGTAAGAGAGAGAGAAAGAAGGCAGGTAAAGCAGCCAGAATTGCAAAATTGATTTCATTTGCCCGTAGAATTTGGTTCAGCTCAAGCATTGCTATTAGACAATTTATAAAGGTATGAGACAAATAACAATAACTTCCTATATATTTGTGTCCTCTTGTTCCATCAAAACCCATTTTTAACTCAACATTAAGTTCAAATATTGTCAATCTACGTCAATTGAAAATTTTTAATCTGAAATCCAGGTTAGGAATTTAGATTGCTCTAAATTGGTACATCTGAGGAAACTCAACTATTTTCCACCCTATAAAAAACTCGCTACTTAACCTGGAATAGCTAACCCACAACCCCGAGGCGGAAACACCTTAGCAGAAAATATAGCAATACAATCATTTAATGTCGATGCCAAAATCAATGGTTCTTTACACAAAAACTCTAATGAAAGGGGAGCTAGAAATTCAGCGAGCAGTGCCACTCTCCACTCCCAGTAAATTAATTGGGATGGAAACCCATTTCACTTCAGTACTATCCGAAAACACTCAAGCTTTTGCCAACATATAATGAATGAGTATGGAGTCAATCCCACATAGCGGAGTAAAGCGGCCGACCCCAAAAATGCTATAGCGGGATAGTGGGCAGCGGGATGACCACTACATCGAAGTTTAGGGAAGCAATATAAGAAATTTATATCATACACATATAAATGCTCAAAAATAGAAAGACATATTTATAGCTGATACTATATAAAATCCAATGACTCTGCACTGTTTTTGTGTTTTGTTCTGTGGCTGCAAAGTGGTACTCCATTTTATATTTGAACTTATTATGGGTCGAACCACCTTCATATACTGGATTAATCAATAATAAAGGCTTGTATTTGATTGTTCTCTACTTTACTATGAAAAAAAAGGCCGAAAGACAGTCAACTTGGAGATGGCCCACAATACATTATCTCCCGGGAAATAGAGGTGGATAGCCTTTCATTGCTCTCACTGACAACCACAACTTACAACTAAACAACCACTACCTGTTGTTTATGCAAATTTGTCACTCCAAAAGAATGTTCAACTGAGGAAGGTAGAAAAACATAACCTATAACCTATAAAATGGTGATGATGTTTTCTTCTTCTCCTCCTCCTTTCTTCCAAATTCCAACTCTTGTGATCAAACCAAGAAACCAGCAGCTACTATGGAAGGCCCCTCCATTTTACCAAACCACTCTTCAACCAAGCTTATTCACTTCTGTGTATCTTCCTTCTCCTTTGAGGACAAAACTCCAAAAATGCTTCTTACAGAGGCAGTCCAAATCTGATCAAGAACAAGTATTTGAATTTGAGCGGCTGTTCTCAAACCTTAACCAAGCCACTTTGAAGAGGGAACCTGGTCGGTGCATTGCACATCTCTTTTCTTTTCTGTTTAACATCTGCCATTATGCAATCTGTGTCCTCAAATGTCCTTCTTCTTTATTATTGTCTATCTTCACAGTAAAATTCACATTTTTCAATTTAAATTTATTCATTTTATCCTTGTGTCGATACTTGCTATTTTCAGGAAGCTTATCCAAGTGCAGTTTTTTGGTAGAGGCACCATGATTTACCTTTTGATTTGTTTTATGAGGTGTTTGCAAACATTTTAGATTTGAGACTATTTGTGATTTGGATCGATATCATTATTTTATGGGAATTGCTATTCAAACCTTATTTTTTACTTCCCACTTCTCTCCCACCTTTTTTTAAAAAAAATATATTTCTAAAAATATTTCTCTCTTTCAAATTTTTTTTTCATCTTACACAATGTACTTATTAGCATTTTATACACCTCCCTTACCATTGGCATCTTCACTCCACTCATTCTGAAAGTCCACACGTTCGTTGTTATTGTCATTGTTGGAAGAGTACTTCTCACTCATGAGGTTTATTTCGACGCAGAGTTGTTTAGATTTGTTACTTTTCGGAAATCAAATTACGGAACTTATGAATTTTCAGGTTGTAACAAAAATTCCGGAATGTGAGAAACAATATTTGATTTTTGCCGAACTTTAGTTTCCAAAATTGAAAAATGGCATTCCGGACTTGAGATTTGATGTCATGCGAGTGCACGTGCGATCCGACAAGTGTACCAGATTGTCGCCAAGTAATAAAAGATATCGATCCCATAGAGACCGTGATCTCAAATCGCAACTAATTATCAAATCGATGAAACTGGACGATATAAAGGGAGTTTGAAAAGGATTTTGATATTTGAAATAAGAGATAACTTAGAAAATCAGATAAGAAATGCAATCAAGTAAAACAGAAAGTAAATCAGTTTATGGTTTTTCAGATCTAAATGGATTCCTAGGAATTTGGGTTACTAACAAGATCGTTTATGTTACTAAATTGACCAACCCTTGTTAATTATCGAAATTGCCTTGAAGGCGAATTTATCCTCAAATAGTTAATGCTCCCTCTCGGGTTACAAAAACCGTGCCCAATTAAACCAACCCCTACTCTCGTGGTAGTCAAATTTAGATTGGACCCCTTACGTTTCGTGACAATTCGTCAATCCTCGAAGGACAGCTTTTAACTCTCGTGATTTCAGTCCTAAGTCTGATTCTATAGATCTGATACCTAAGTTCACCGCTAGGTTCCTCCTTAGAATATCTACGTCATGCAAATAAGCGGCCGCCGAATTTACGAGTAATTAATACACTAGAAATCAGATCTAAAGCAAAATCGCAATTAACAGAGATATAACATCAATTCATTACCATAAAAACAAACCTTGGACATAGCCCCAATCCCTAGAAATTAAGCTACTACTCAAGCCTTGTCATGGTGATGACAAGCTTGGTTAACAACAACATGAAAATAAAAATAAGAGAAAGGAGGAGAAGAAGGGAGAGATCCTAAATTGTAGCCTAAGAGTAGCAGCCAAAAAAGTCCTTTTAGTCTCTGCTCAGATGCCTTATTTATAGATTTGGGAAGTTTGAATCCCAATCTAACACAAATTAGATCCAAATCAGTTGCTTCTGATCCAAGTAATACGCATCACGACCGTGATGGTCATCACGGCCAGGCCGTGACGGATTCTGCCTTGGGCGTTTCTTCAATTTTTAGTCTGTCACGACCGTGATGCTCATCACGACTAGGCCGTGATCAGTTCTGTCTGTGAGGGTCTGGTTCAGTTGACATGTCACGGCCGTGATGAGCATCACGACCAGGCCGTGACCAGTTCTGACTTTTGCCTGCTTTCTTTTCAGTTTTGCTCGATCATGGTCGTGATGGGTATCACGGCTAGGCCGTGATGGGCTCTGCTTGGCTCATTTTTTTCACTTTTCAAGCCCCATCTTCATCCAAGCTCCATCTTGGTTGATCCTGAGCATTTAATCCTTAATTTCTGCAAAACAACACCACAAAACCGCCTTACCCGCTCCAAGGTAAAATCTAACAAAAATCAAATTAAAAATGCCTAAACTATATGAAAATGCATGCAAAATGATAAACAAATATGAGGTGTAATCACACTCATCAAATCACCCCAAGCTAAAGATTTTGCTTGTCCTCAAGCAATCACCAAGGCCAGAAGATATAAATAATTAGAGCGTGGATAGTGAACCAAGAACCCGAGTAGCTAATCCAAGTAACAGGCTTATTCAAATAAGAAACCTAGAGACAATCAATTTCAAGTCCAATTAGAAGCTTAGGTTTCCTAAATCCATATTCTCACCAATTCGGGCACTCTTCTCACCTCACTCAAGTGTTTAAGGGAATATGACAATTCGTTCAATTTCCTCAAGGAAGGTATTCTACTATAAGCTTGACTATTAACCAAATCTCCACTTTATTAATGAAAACACAAAAGAATCAAGAGGTCTTTTACTTTGGTTGTAATGGGTCTATGGGATTAATCGTTAGGTGGGGAAATCAAGAAAAGGAAATTCAAGAGGGTTAAACAAAATATCAAACATTGCAAAGCATGACACCTTCTAAAATACCCTTTTTGGGCTTTGATTCATCTTTCCACCTTTCTTTTTTTCTTTTTTTTTTATTTCTCACTTTCTTTTGTCATCCCCTTCTCCATATTATTATTTTTTTGTTTATTTTATTTTATTTATTTGGAGAAGGGGAGATTTTTAATTCAAGAGAAATATTTTCTAACTTTCTCATCCCATACTTTTTTTCAAACTACCCTTTTTACCCATTTTGCAATACTTTAAAAGGTGTCATACCAAGCATTATTCATCAAAGTAATTCAAGGTACCAAGAAAAGTATTTTATTTTATTTTTTTTAGGTCCAAAATTGGGAAACTAAGGGGTAGCATTTAATCAATCAAAGCTCGGAAGGCCAAAAAACCACATGCTAATTATCAACTATCAAAAGATCATCTCAAGAATTTTTATTTTTAGCCTTATCACAAGAATAAAAAAATTGGGTTCAAAAATTCACTATCTCAATTTATTTGGCACCAAGTTCTCACAATTGGATGCAAATTCTAAGCAAAGGGCAATCTAATCATGTGATCATACAAAACTATGCCTATATGAGTGCAACATGAAAATTACAAAAATGCACAAATACCCCTACCCCAAGCTTAGAAACTTACATTGTCCCCAATGTAAATAATCAAGTCGGAGAGAGGAGAAAAATGGAACAACTCACCGAGGTGATAGCGGGTGTCGGCTCACATGCCTAGTCAAAGATTGTTAGAAATTGTATCACGGCCATGATGGGTATCACGGGCAGGCCGTGATCAATTCTGGTCTTCAGGAGCTGGCCTGTCACGGCCGTGATGGGTATCACGTCTTAGCCGTGATACTCTCTGGTTTTCTTGGTTAGCTCATCACGGCCGTGACAGTGATGACTTTTGACTTTGTTTGTCCCTGCCCTTTTTGCTCTTCCTTCCTTCTTAGCCTGAAAACATTTGACAAATCTATTAATTTATGATTTTTTTTCCTCTTGATCTTCTCAAATTATTCAAGATCTAAATTCAAAAACAAATGGAAAAGGGAAAGAAAACTTGGGTTGCCTCCTAAGAAGCGCTTATTTACGGTCTTAAGCTTGACCATACTTCCTTCAGTCAACCAGGGTCGACTGGGTGTAGGAGTGCAGGAACACTTTTCTTCCATGGAACTCCTTCAAAGAGCCGATTCTGCTCATATGGCCAATTGCGCTTTCGCTTCGCTCTTTTCACTCTGAGCTTCATGGCCTTACTCCCTCCCGGCGGAAGTTTTGTTTCCACATGATCAACAACTCCAACTTCATCACTACTAGGTGCATCATTTGCCATGTAAATCTTCGGAGTTGCTTCCATGTTGAGCTCTTCCTTTACCACTGGAGACGTTATATCGATCCTGCACATATGACTCACAAAAGGAGGGTTGTTACATAAGTTAGTCAATTTAAAATCTACCCTACCTTCCTCTACATTCAGAGAGAGTTTGCCATTCCTTACGTCTATTATTGCTCCAGCGGTGGCCAAGAATGGCCTTCCTAAAATGATGGGGAAATCAGAATTCCCTTTCATATCCAATACCAGGAAATCGGTAAGGATGAAAAATTTCCCTACCTTTACAGGAACATTCTCTAGTATGCCTAGAGGAGTTCTAGTTGAGCCATCCGCAAATTGTTAGGAGAATTTGAATGGACTCAACTCTTTGGTTCCCAACCTTTCCAAGATAGTGAGCGGCATCAAGCTCGCACTAGCCCCCAAGTCACATAAGGCTTGGTCTATTTGTACTTTTTCAATTGAGAAAGCGATAGAGAAACTACCTGGGTCTTTTAGTTTAGGAGACATATTAGCTTCTATATCTACTTGCTTTCTCTTGACCAACCTTTGTGGGAAAGGTATTGGGGGTTGGTACGGTGGTGGAGGGACATACTTTGGTTCTGGCTCTTCATCCTCGCTCATGTCCTCCTCACATTCCACATCCTTTTCAACCACCCCAAGCTTATCATACGTCAAGTATATGGCATTAAAATGTTCATTGGGATTAGCTTCGGGTTGGCCCGGGAACGTACCTTTTGGTCTAGAGTATGTGATGGCTTGTTGGGCAATCTGAGTTTCTAGCATCTTGTGGTGGATGGCTAAGTTATCTACCTTAGATGCTAGCTCTTTTATTGCCTCGTTTACTGCCCTACCTTGTTGTCTAAACTCTTCATTTTGTTTTGTTTGAGTTTCCACAAAACTTTCCAATAAAGACTCGAGTTTAGACTTCTGTACCCGAGGATACCCCGCTGTGGGTTTTCTTATTACCTTGGCCTTCTTGGAACTCGTGGTTCAGCGTGTTGCTGTAGTTCTCGTAGGAGAGGTAAGGTCTGTTCTTCCTTCCTTGGTTGTAAGGATTTGGGGGAGCATAATTGGGAAACTTCGGGTTCGTGTCGTAGAAGTTGTGACAAGAGTTCACTTGTTCCCCCGAAGCGCCGGATCCATGAGCAATACCATGTGGGCACTCCATTATGTCATGTCCCTGCATTCCACAAATCTCACAAACAATGTTAGTAGCACCTATTGAACTCACATTAGCCCTTTCGAGCTGATCAAAGCGTTTATTTAGTGAGTCTATTTTAGACATGATAAGATCAGTTCTATTCATTTCAAACTTACCCCCCGAAATATTTTTCGGGTTATTACCTCTTTCTGAACCCCATTGGTGGTAGTTGGTGGCCACGTTTTCAATGATGTTGAATGCCTCAGTCAGAGGCCTATTCATAAAGGCTCCACCAGCTGTGGAATCAAGTGACACCTTCGAAGAGTAATCCAATCCGTTGTAGAAGGTGTGCACTAATAACCACATCTCGAGTCCATGATGTGGGCAAGACTCCAGCAATCCCTTGTAGCAATCCCAATCTTTGGATAAGCATTCTCCGTCCTTTTGGAAGAAGCCAGTGATTTGGGTTCGTATGTAGGCCATCTTGGATGGAGGGAAGAATTTCTCCAAGAACGCCTGCTCCAGTTGGTCCCAAGTTGACAAGGTGTTAGCGGGCACTTGTTTCAGCCAAGCTTTTGCTTTTCCAGTTAGAGATGAAGGGAACAACCTCAAACGAATAGCATCAACCGGGGTGCCTTGAATTCTAACTGCATCGGTGAACTCCAAGAATGTCTCCACGTGATCAGTCGGGTCCTCCGAGGGCAGTCCTCCGAATTGATGTTGCCTAATCATGTTGATTAGCATAGGCGGTATAGTGTAGTTCTCCGCCTCAATCTCTGGTCTAGCAATCCCAGTTCGCAAACCCCTAACATTTGGGGCTGCGTAATCCTTCAATGGTTTCGTATCCGGTAGATTCGCCATTAGTGGAATGGGAATCAACCTCTCTCTCTCTTTGTAGTCTCCTACGTCTGTGAAAGGTCCTTTCGACTTCGGGGTCGACCTCACTAAGGTTTCCAAGACTTAGTGATCGTTGCATAAAAGAGAAAACAACACAGAGAGATAGATACTCTAGAAGGAAAGAGAGAATTTTTTTTTTATATAATAACAAAATTCAGTTAAAAAGAAAGAAAGAAAAGGTCCAGAAAAATCAATTTAAAAATTAAATTGAGATTCGAGGAAGAACAGTCCCCGGCAACGACACCAAAAACTTGATGGGCTCCGGCAAGCGAACCGGATCGAAGCAAGTAATATTAAAACGGTGAGAAACCGAGTATCGAACTCAGGGATTGGGAAACCAAGTACCACTTCACAAATTAAACGACTATTTTGGATTAAGAAATAAGTGTGGGAAGATTTCAAAGAAAATAAAAGAAACAATAAAATAAAATCAAATATTTTGGGGATTTTCAAATTAAAAGAGATTCCTAGGAATTGGGTTACCACAAGATTGTTCATGTTACTAAATTGACTATCCCTTGTTAATTATCAAAATTACTTTGAAGGTGAATTTATCCTAAATAAGTTATTGCTTCATCTCGGGTTACAAAAACCGTGCCCAATTAAACCAACCCCTACTCTCGTGGTAGTTGAATTTAGATTGAACCCTTTAAGTTTTGTGACAATTCGTTAATCCTCGAAGGACCGCTTCTAACTCTCGTGATTTAAGTCCTAAGTCTGATTCTATAGATCCGATACCTAAGTTCACCGCTAGGTTCCTCCTTAGAGTATCTATGACATGCAAATAAGTGCACACCAGATTTACAAGTAATTAAAACAATAGAAATCAGATCTAAAGCAAAATCGAAATTAACGAAGGTAAAACATCAATTCTCAACATAAATCAGATCTTGGGCATAGCCCCAATCCCTAGAAATAAAGCTACTACTCAAGCATTGCCATGGTGGTGACAAGCTTGATTAACAACAACATAAAATAAAGCCTAAGAGAAGAGAAGAAGAAGAAGAAGAAGAAGATCCTAAAAATTTGCCTAAGTGTAGTAGCCAAAAGTGTCTCTCCCCGGTCCTCCTTTTGTCTTCACTGTTGCCTTTTTTATAGTTCACATCTCAAACTCTTTTAATCCCCCCCAAAAACAAATTCTATCAGATTTATTTCTATAAAAATGGCACAATGAATCGCATAAAGGATTCTTGCAATCAGTTAATCAATTCTCTGTTGCCATATCCAAATTCTTTTCAATCTATTATCCCAATTCAATGTGAAATCTCGCAGCCTCCGTGTTTTTTTCCTTGATTCACGTTGGTCCCTTCTTATAGTTTATTACTCTATCTTTTATTTTTCAATTCCATCATCCATCTCTGTACTGTACGTGTTCTTCTATCAAATTCCAACCTGAATCATTCTTTAATTGGATGTGGGTCCCATTGACTTTTATTGAAATTTTCATCTAAAGCAATTTCAATTGCTTCATTTAAGCCACTTCTATAGCTTCAATTCTTTTCTTCCAAATTCAATGGCAAACTTCAATTTAATTGCAATCCAGCTTCTTCATTCTTGATATCTTCCTAAAAAATAAAAATAACATAAGAAAACTAACTAAAATATAATGAAAAATAATTAAATACACACATTGACTCTAAACTAACCAAAATAGGAAAACAAAGTCTAATTTGGGCTAAATTGAGCATTCAACAAAATTTAATTGATGAGATCCACTCTAAAATAATAGATAAAACATGATAAATCAGTGGATTATCAAGATTCCATAATATGTGACACCCGGGGCTGACGAGGGCGGAGAGTGGTCACCGGTGCAAGAAGCCACGAACAAGGAGCGGCTCCTGGTAGGCTTCTAGGCGGAGGGACACATGAATGAACCGATTGCACACTGGAATGAGAAAGATCCTGAGATTGTGTAGGTATGGGACTATACAGTTGATGATGACTTATATGAATTGATTGGTACTACCTATACCAACAAGTTGCATCTTCTTTTCGGAATCCCATCACTTAAGAACTCCACAGTTAAGCGTGCTTGACTTGGAGAAATTATGGGATGGGTGACCTTCTACGAAGTTTTCCCAGGAAGCGTGTGAGTGAGGACAAAGCACGCTGAAAAGACTCGTGTTGGTTTGTTGGGACAGTCGTCCATCCATAAAGCATGGGATGTTACAAATGGTATCAGAGCAGCACCTTTCTCAGTACAGTGAGGTTCGAGGACGAACAAAGTGGAAGCTGGTGGGCATGTGACACCCGGGGCTGACGAGGGCGGGAAGTGGTCACCGGTGCAAGAAGGCACGAACAAGGAGCGGCTCCTGGCGTAACATCCCAGACTGCTTTATGGATTGATGACTATCCCCACATACCAACACGGGTCTTTTCAGCGTGCTTTGTCCTCTCTCACATGCTTCCTGGGAAAACTACCCAGGAGGTCACCCATTCCAGAATTGCTCCAAGTCAAACACGCTTAACTGTGGAGTTCTTAAGTGATGGACTACCGAAAAGAAGATGCATCTTGTTAGTATATGTAGTACCGATCAATTCATATAAGCCTTCCTCAACTGTATAGTCCCATACCTACACAGTCTCAGGATCCCTCTTATTCGGGTGTGTAATTGGTTCATTCATGTGTCCCTTCGCCTAGAAGCCTGCCAGGAGCCGCTCCTTGTTCGTTCCTTCTTGCACCGGCGACTACTCCCCGCCCTCGTCGGCACCCGGGTGTTACATACCCACCAACTTCAGCTTGGTTCGTCCCCGAACCACACCGTACTGGGAGAGGTGCCGCTCTGATACCATTTGTAACATCCCTGGCTGCTCTATGGATTGACGACTAACCCCACAGATCAACACGGGTCTTTTCAGCGTGCTTTGTCCTCACTCACACGCTTCCTGGGAAAACTTCCCAGGAGGTCACCCATCCCAGAATTGCTCCAAGTCAAGCACGCTTAACTGTGGAGTTCTTAAGTGATGGACTACCGAAAAGAAGATGCATCTTGTTAGTATAGGTAGTACCGATTAATTCATATAAGCCTTCCTCAACTGTATAGTCCCATACCTACACAGTCTCTGAATCCCTCTCATTCGGGTGTGTAATTGGTTCATTCATGTGTCCCTCTGCCTAGAAGCCTGTCAGGAGCCGCTCTTTGTCCGTGCCTTCTTGCACCGGCGACCACTCCCCTCCCTCGTCGGCACCCTGGTGTTACACCTGGCAGACTTCTAAGAGGAGGGACACATGAATGAACCGATTACACACCGGAATGAGAGGGGTCCTGAGACTGTGTAGATATGGGACTATACAGTTGAGGATAATTTATATGAATTGATTGGTAGTGCCTTTATCAACAAAATGCATCTTTTTTTGGAAGCCCCTCACTTAAGAACTCCATATTTAAGTGTGCTTGACTTGGAGCAATTATGGGATGGGTGACCACCTGAGAAGTTTTCCCATGAATTGTGTTTGTGAGGACAAAGCACGCTGAAAATACTCGTCTTGGTTTGTGGGGACAGTCGTCCATCCATAAAGCAGCCTGGGATGTTACATAATACAAATAATCTTTTTTATCAATTCCAAAATTTAGGCTATGTTTGGTTCAAATGAGGGGAGGGGGGATTTTAATAGAGCAGGGGGGAATGGAGGGGAGGGATTTTAATTAAACATTGCATTTGGTTTAGAGGAGGGAAGGGGAGAGATTTTAATGGAAGGGAAGGGAAATAACACATTTTATGTTTGGTTTGGGAGGGGAGGGGGGATATTTTAAAATTAATTTACTTTTACACCCTTACAATTTTGGATTTCAAAATAAACAATTAAGGATATTTTTGTCAATGGATTTAAAATATTTTAAATATCCCTTCCCTCGAAATCTCCCCAATATTGGAGGGGAGCCAAAATTGACCCATGAGGGATTTGCTCCGCTCCCTTTCCCTTCTAAAAAATGAACAAAACTTGAAAGATTTATAGTAATACCTCCCCTTCCCTCCAATTCCATCCAACCAAACAGTATGTCAGATTCCGTAATACAAATGATTATTTATCGATTCCAGAATTTAGATTCCAGAATACAAATAATTTATTTTATCAATTTTGAAATTTATATTCCGTAATACGAATGAATTTGTTTTTTATCAATTCCGGGTATTAAAATCCGAAACCTATTACCACTTTTCGTGTACGTTCCGGAAAATAAATTAAGGTTAGTAAACATAGAGCTTGACCATGAACGACATGTAGCGAAGGCCTTTGTTTTCGTAAATGGTAGTGCGTAGGTGCCGTGTGGAGAAAAAAAAGGGACAAAGGGACGAGAGAGGCACAAATGAGATGGTTTTTTAAGAGAAGGTGGGGGGTGTATGTGAATGCCCATTTTTGTCCGTTTTCATTTTATTCTAACTTTTATGATATCATGTTTCTAGGAGACTAATAATATGAAGAAAGGAGGGGGTGATCCCTCCCAGTCCATCATATTTGCTGTTGGACGGAGAGGTCCCGTCCATCACATTATTAATTTGCTGATGGACGGATGGTCTCGTCCAATGTTTTACACTTGCTGTGGACGGGATGGTCCCGTCGAATGATTTACACTTGCTGATGGACGGATGGTCCCGTCCAATGCTTTACACTTGCTGATGGACGGATCGTCCCGTCCAATACTTTACACTTCCTGATGGACGGATGGTCCCGTCCATTGCTTTACACTGGTTGATGGACGGGGTGGTCCCGTCCAGTGCTTTGCGCTTGCTGTGGACGGGATGGTCCCGTCCAATGCTTTACACTTGCTGATGGACGAATGGTCCCGTCCAATGCTTTACACTTGCTGATGGACGGATCGTCCCGTCCAATACTTTACACTTGATGATGGACGGATGGTCCCGTCCATTGCTTTACACTTGCTGTGGACGGGATGGTCCCGTCCAATGCTTTACACTTGCTGATGGACGGATGGTCGCGTCTAATGCTTTACACTTGCTGATGGACGGATCGTCCCGTCCAATACTTTACACTTGCTGATGGACGGATGGTCCCGTCCATTGCTTTACACTGGCTGATGGACGGGGTGGTCCCGTCCAGTGCTTTGCACTTGCTGTGGACGGGATGGTCCCGTCCAATGCTTTACACTTGCTGATGGACGGATCGTCCCGTCCCATACTTTACACTCACTGATGGACGGATGGTCCCGTCCATTGCTTTACTAGGCCATCTACGACTGAAGAAGTTAATGTGGTTGAAAAAGTTGTGCTCCGGGTACAACCTATGAATGATGCGTCAGAAAAAGTGTTTGTAAAGATGAAAAAGCCAACTCCTTTTGCTTATGATGATACACACGCTGTACCATGGAATTATGAACAGAAAGTTGAGCTATTAGGAGGGGCAGGAGAAACTTCGAAGGCCCAGGTTACTAACATTGTGAGAGCTGGTGGCATTACAAGGAGTGGACGGTGCTACACCCCTGCTGAAGAAAAAATGATGAAGGAAGCCGAAGAAGAGAAAACTGTGGATGAAAGAAAGGGGAAGGAGGAAGAAGAGTTTCTGAAGATCATGAAGCAAAGTGAATATGATGTGGTAGAACAGTTGAAGAAAGCTCCGGCAAGGATATCTCTTTTATCGCTTGTCTTGACATTAGAATTGCACCGCAAGGCATTATTGAAGGTTTTGAATGAAGCATATGTCAAACCTGACGTCACTCCAAAAAATGTGGTAAATATGGTGGACCCAATCAGGCATATCAATGTGATTACTTTCTCGGAAGATGAAGTGGCCTCAAAATCCCGCAGTATCCCTAAAGCCTTACACATCACCCTAAAGTGTAAAGGGTTTGTGATTGCAAAGGTGCTTATAGATGGTGGTTCGACATTGAATGTGGTTCCAATGACCACACTCAAGCAGCTGAATATAAGCGCGGCGGAGTTGACACCACAAGAAATGATTGTGCGAGCCTTTGATGGGACAACAAGAGGAATTCTAGGAGAAATAACTCTACCCCTTGAAATAGGGCCTAGTTCTTTCCCTGTCCTCTTTCAGGTCATGGAAATCCAGCCAGCTTACACCATGCTTCTGGAGAGGCCTTGGATCCATGAGGCATGAGTGGTCCCCTCGACTCTGCATCAGTGTTTGAAGTATATTCAAGATGGATCCGTTATTACTGTCCGTGGTGAAGAGGAGATCATGCTGACAAAGACCACCACAGTACCTTATGTGGAAAGCACAGAGCAGTTGGAGGATGATTCACTGCATAGTTTTGAGGTATTGAAGTCAGAGAACAAGAAAAGGGAGCCCCTAATGAAGAATGTGAATGAGGTAGTAGTCCGCATCATGGAGAAGAGCGGGTATCAAAGAGGAAAAGGCCTAGGGCCTCAGTTGCAAGGAATCTCTCGGTCAATTGAAGCGGCTGTAAGAGAAGGAAGGCGCTGATTGGGGTATCAGCCCAACCTGACTGAAGGGGTGAAATTCATGAGTCTTGAAAACAAGGAATAAGGAGAGCGCGAGAGAAAGCATCTTCCCCTCCTGACAGAGACTTTCCCAATAACTGCTGAAGTTATCAGTCCCGCAAAGTCATTCTCCCCTCACTTCACTATCAGCACACTTGAAGAAGAGCTGGACGAGAACCATGTCATCTATCTCCCTGCTAGCAATAAAGTTCTCAACAATTGGAAATCTGAACCGTTTATTGATGTTATTTCCATGAAGTAATTATCTTATTGTACTAATTATGAACTGATGTTTACTTCCTTTGAGACATGAATGAGAACGTAGCACTTTGTCTGGTGTTTTCCTTTTGATTCCATCGTTTCTTTTCTCTCTTTCATTTCCTTACTTTGTTTAAGCTTTTCTTTCATGAATCAGACTCTTGCCTATACCTCTCCTATTCCTGACTTTTTTCTTCCAGGAATACTTCGTCCACTAAAGATTTACCTCAGGAGAGGAACTTTGAAAGTTCATTTATTGATTCCCTCGCGGCCGCTGATGAATACAATCTTGAATCTGATGAGGAGGAAGAAGATATTGAAGAATTCATAAAAGGGGTGAAACGGTCAAAGGAAGGGATTAGCTCGAATGATGAGGTTTCATAAGTGATCAATATGGGAACCGAGGAAGATAAGAAGGAGTTGAAAATAGTGGATAACCCAGAGCGAGAAGAAATGGTCGCACTATTCAAAGAATATCTGGATGTTTTTGCATGGTCCTACAGAGATATACCAGGTTTAGATCCTGAGATAGCAACGCATAAAATTCCCTAATACCCAGATGTGGCTACAAAGAAGCAAAAGTTAAGGAGGATGCATCCTGAGATGTCGTTGAAGATCAAGGAAGAAGTGACTAAGCATATGGAAGCTGGCTTTCTGGAAGTAGCTAGACACCCGGAATGGATAGCTAATATTGTGCCGGTACCAAAGAAGGATGGAAGGGTCAGAATGTGCGTGGACTACCGAGACCTGAATAAAGCCAGTCCAAAGGATGATTTCCCCTACCTCATATTGATGTCCTTGTAGACAGTGCAGCCAGAAGTCACAGGTTTTCTTTCATGGACGGGTATTCTGGGTATAATCAGATCCTCATGGACAATGAAGATAAAGAAAAGACAACTTTTATCACCCCTTGGGGAACTTTTTGTTACAAAGTGATGCCTTTCGGATTAAAGAATGCTGGGGCTACTTACCAACGTGCTATGGTGGCATTGTTCCATGATATGATGCATAAGGAGGTAGAGGTATACGTTGATGATATAGTGGGCGAGTCCAAGGAAGGAGAAAGCCATGTGGCATTTTTGAGAAAGTTGTTTGAGCGGCTAAGAAAGTACAAGTTACGCCTCAACCCTGCAAAATGTACTTTCGGTACATCCGCAGGGAACTTACTTGGCTTTGTTGTCAGTAGAGAAGGAATAAAGGTGGACCCTAACAAGGTGGAAGCAATACGCTATATGCCAGCACCCAAGAATGAGCGAGAAGTAAGGGGTTTTCTTGGAAGATTGAACTACATTGCGTGCTTCATTGCAAATCTGACTAGCACATGTGAACCAATCTTCAAACTCCTCAGGAAGAATAATCCAGGAAGATGGGATGATGACTGTCAAGAAGCATTTGATAAGATAAAGGCATATCTACAGAATCCCCCAGTGTTGGTACCACCTACCCAAGGTCGTCCATTATTACTCTACCTCACCATATTTCCAACCTCAATGGGGGCAATGCTAGGACAACATGATGAATCTGGCAGGAAGGAGCATGAAATTTATTATCTGAGCAAGAAGTTTAACGCCTATGAGGTTCATTATATGGCAATCGAGAAGACTTGTTGTGCACTGGTATGGGCTTCCAGAAAACTCAGACAGTACATGTTATATCACACCACTTGGCTAATTTCTCGAATGGATCTTTTGAAGTATATCTTCGAAAGTCCTTATATATCCTTAAGGGTTTCGAAATGGCAAGTGATATTGTCAGAATTCGACATCAAATATGTGACCCATAAGTCCATCAAAGGAAGTGTAATTGCCGACCATTTAGCAGAGAATCCTCTTGAGGATGGACGACTGGTAGTGTGATTTTACATCATGTTTCCTGTACACCTTTGCATGCATTTTTCATATAGATTAGACATACTTTATTTGATTTTAGTTAGTTTTTCCCTTGGAACTGGTGAGGCGGTTTCTTGGTGTTGTTTTACAGGAATTCAAGGAAAAATGCTTAAGAATAGCCATGGTGGAGCTTGGATGAAGACAGAGCCTGAAAGTGAAGAAAATGACCCAAGCAGAGCCCATCACGGTCTGGCCGTGATGCCCATCACGGCCGTGATCGAGCAATAATTGAGAAGAAAGAAGGCAAAAGTCAGAATCTATCACGGCCGGGCCGTGAGGCCCATCACGGCCGTGACATGTTAATGGAGCCAGACCCCCTCTTGGCAGAATCTGTCATGGACAAGCCGTGAGGCCCATCACGGTCGTGACATATCATTTGGTGAAGGCAGAAGCTATCACGGCCTTCCCGTGATGAGCATCACGGTCGTGATGCTCCAATATTTGAAAGCACGCCAAGGCAGAAAGCGTCATGGCCAGGCCGTGACGGCCATCACGGCCGTGACGCGAATCCTGATTCATTAAAAGGCACGGGCAGAACAGAAAAAAAAAAACCAGTTTTGCAACCCTACAATACTCTCTCTGAGCCAGGGGCAGTGGCACAAGGATTCCATGGCGTTCCTCCCTCTTTTCATCTCTATTTCTTTTGTTGTGGTTATGATCATGAGTGGCTAAACTCCCATTGTTGGGGTTAGGGTAGCTATCTCTGAATTCTAATGTATTTGATTTGATCTTGTAATACAGTTTTTACTTCGTTATTGAGTGATTGATTTCTATGCTTAATGCTTGTTGTGGGTAGCACCCCCATGATTTGATCAGTGTTTTGATATGCAATTGGAAAATTCGTATTAGAACCGGAACTGAAATTAATCACCTAGTAAACCTTGTATCTAGGAATGGAACTAGGTTTATTAGCAATCGCGTAATCCCTAATCGTAATGCAAATTCATTAATCTAGGCCACCTAAGGAATTAGGGTCTATTAGTGGATTTAGGCTCTTGTCATCCGAGGAATCGGGGCTTGAGTAGCTTAGTGGATTGATTGTCATAATTGAAGTGGAAACTGTTTATTAGTCATGTCATTGCATGGGGATGAAGTTTAGTGAACCTAATCCCAGCGTTGTTCTTATATTTGAAGAATCCCTTTAACTGCCTTCCAGGTGTTCGATAGAATCTCTCAAAGAACTTTTCTCTTTATTTTGCTTAGTTTAGGTTTAAATCTTATTTGGTCTTGGTAGTTACTATCGAGCTCCCTTGAATCCAAATATACGCTTAGATAGTAATTGATTCGGAACGTGCTAGTACTTGTCACAGTCCTCGTGGGAACGATAAAACGGGCTCACCACCGTATTACTTGCACGACTGGGTATACTTGCCCAGATTCGTTCAACAAGTTTTTGGCGCTGTTACCGGGGATTGTGTTTCAATACTAGCATATCCATTTCGGTTACTAATTTAAGCAAAAAAAATTTCTGTTATAACCTGTTTTCTGTCATAATTTTCTGTTCTGTTTTTGCTGTCATTTTTCTGGTGTACTTGCTGTTGTGAGCTGACTTTTACTGCTAACGCTCTTGTTTGCTAGACTGTTTGTGTATGCGAGGTACTATCCCAGTTGACCAACTCCTCCACGATCCTGAAATTGAAAGAACAACTAGGAAGAATCGAAGGCAAGTAAGAGAGCAGAAACTGTTAGAACAGCAAGAAGAAGAACAAGAGACTCCCACCTCTCAAGTTCAGCAAGAAAGACTCAAAATGGCAGACAATGGTGAAGGTGCTCCACCACGGAGGACACTTGGTGACTACGGCAATACAAATGTCAATCGGCATGTCACTAACATAGTGAGGTCCCCAATTAATTGCAACAATTTTGAAATCAAGCCAGCTCTCTTGAATTTGGTTGCACATAATCAGTTTGCCGGGTTGGAAAAGGAAGATCCTAATAGTCATATCTCCAACTTCATTGAGATATGTGATACGATGAAGTACAATGGTGCCTCTGAGGATGCAATCCGCCTAAGGGCGTTTCCCTTCTCTTTAAGGGATAGGGCCAAGGCTTGGCTCCAATCTTAACCAAGGGGGAGCATCACCACATGGGATTACTTAGAGGCAAAATTTCTGGCAAGGTACTTCCCCACCTCAAGATTTGTGAAGACAAGGGCTGGCATCGTAGGCTTTGCTCAGCAAGAAGGTGAGACTCTTCATGACGCCTGGGAAAGGTTCAAGGAATTGCTCCGAAGATGTCCAAATCATGGATTTGATGATCTTACTCAGATGCAAACATTCTGCAATGGACTGAGGCCGTCAACCAGGTATATGTTGGATGCCTCAGCTGGAGGGTCCATGAACACAAAGACAGCAGAGGAAGCGCTGATTTTGATAAAGGCCATGGCATCGAATGACTATTTGATGCATCATGATCGGGGTCCCACATCAAGAAGGGGAGTGTTGGAGTTAGGTTCACAATCTGCACTTTTGGCTCAGAATAAACTCATGACACAACAATTGGAGTCCATTACCAAGCAACTCGCTCAACTCCCACAACAACTCCAAACTGTTCAAGGGACAACCATGCCACCTCAACAGGTAATGCGATGTGATTTTTGTGGAGATCATCACAATGGAAGATGTGAGGCACCGCCTAGTTCCCATGAGGAAGCCAATTATATGGGGAACTATGGGCGGCAAGGCAACAACCAATACTCCAACAACTACAACCAAGGGTGGAGGAATCAACCGAGTTTTGGTTGGAAACAAGATGCCGGACAAACAAGCAAGCCTCAACCCACACCACCACCTCAAGACCGGACTTATATCTTGGAGAACACTCTCAATTAGTTCATGCAAATGTCCATGTCAAACCAGAAAAACACTGATGCATCCATAAAGAACTTGGAGGTTCAAGTTGGACAGATTGCAAAGCAACTAGCAGAACAATCCAGCAGCAGTTTTTCAGGTAACACTCAGAAAAATCCTAAAGAGCATTGCAAGGATATTGTTTTGAGGAGTGGTAAAAATCTTGAGCAAGAGGGTGGTGAGCCTTTGTTGAAAAACCAGAGAGAGGCTGAAGAAACAGAAATGAATGCTGGAAAAACTGAACTGAGTGAATAAAAAGGTAAAGAGGTTGTAGTTGAGGAAGAAGAAAAGGCCAGTGAACAAGACAAGAGGGAGAAGCTAGTGGATGAAAATTCAATCCTGAGGAAGACTAAAAGTCAAATTTACGTAAAATTACCATATCCTCATTTGAGCAAGGAAAAGGAAAAGGAAGAGCAGTTTGCCAAGTTCCTTGACATCTTCAAAAGGATACAGATCAACATACCCTTTGCTGAAGCACTAGAGCAGATGCCCACTTATGCAAAATTCATGAAGGAGTTGCTCACAAAGAAAAGAAAGTATAAAGAAGGCGAGACTGTTGCCTTGACTGAAGAGTGCAGTGCGATACTTCAAAGGACCTCCAAAGCTTAAGGATCCTGGTAGTTTTACGATCCCCTGCACTATTGGGAGCCTTGCTATTGGGAAGGCTTTGTGTGACTTGGGAGCGAGTATCAATTTGATGTCGCTTTCAATTTTGAATAAGCTTGGAGGTGGTGAGGTAAAACCAACAAGGATGGCATTGTAACTAGCTGACAGATCAATAAAGCGTCCTTATGGTATTCTGGAAGATGTCCTGGTAAAAGTAGATAAGTTTATCTTCCCAGCAGACTTTGTGATATTAGACATGGAGGAGGATGCAGAGGTTCCACTTATATTTGGGAGACCTTTTCTAGCAACCGGTCGAGCCTTGATAGATGTACAAAAAGGTCAGCTTCGACTCAGAGTGCAAGATGAAGAGGTTACCTTCAATGTATTTGAAGCTATGCATCGCCCGAGTGATGAAGAAAACTGTTTTCGCATGGACATTGAGGATGTAGTAGCTAAGGAAGCATGTGCACATCAGCACCACTCCTCTACTCTTGAGAAGGTACTTGTGAATGCTATTGAAAATCTTGATGAGATAGAGGAGGAGGAATTAGAAGAGTGTTTGTGTGATCTGGAAGCCCAACCTAAGCAACTTGCTGTCAACACTGTGAAGGAAGAGCTCAAGAAGGATGAAGTTCAAGAGAAGCTCCAGTTAGAGCTTAAGCCCCTACCTCCCCACTTGAAGTATGTGTTCCTGAGTGTGAATGATGAAAACCCTGTCATAGTGAGCAATGAATTGTCCAAATTGAAGGAGGAGAAACTTGTAAGGGTGCTTAGAGAACATAAAACAACCATTGGATGGTCCATCTTAGATTTGAAAGGTATTAGCCCCACATTTTGTATGCACAAGATCATGATGGAGGCTGAATTTAAACCGGTAGTCCAACCGCAGAGGAGGCTCAACCCTACAATGAAAGAAGTGGCGAAGAAGGAGGTGCTGAAACTCCTTGAAGCTGGAATGATATATCCGATTTCCGATAGTGCTTGGGTGAGTCTGGTACAAGTGGTTCCAAAGAAGGGTGGCATGACCGTTGTGCACAACGAGAAGAATGAGTTGATTCCAACTAGAACGGTCACCGGTTGGCGGATGTGTATAGATTACCTGTAGATAAATCAAGCTACTAGGAAGGATCACTTCCCACTTCCATTCATGGACCAGATGTTGGAGAGGTTAGCCGGGCAAGCATACTATTGTTTCTTGGATGGTTATTCGGGTTATAACCAAATTGCGGTTAACCCGGAAGACCAAGAGAAAACTGCTTTCACATGCCCGTTTGGAGTTTTTGCCTATCAGAAGATGCCTTTCGGTCTATGCAATGCGCCTGCGACATTTCAAAGGTGCATGCTTTCCATTTTTTCTGATATGGTAGAAAAATATATTGATATTTTCATGGATGATTTTTCTGTTTTCGGTTCCTCTTATGATAACTGTTTGTCTAACCTTGATGCTGTGTTAAAGAGGTGCATGGACACCAATTTAGTTTTAAATTGGGAGAAGTATCATTTTATGGTGCAGGAAGGCATTGTGCTTGGGCACAAAATTTCAGCAAAGGGGATCTAAGTGGATAAATCCAAGATCGATGTGATTGAGAAGCTACCTCCACCAGTGAATGTCAAGGGTGTGAGGAGTTTCCTTGGGCATGCAGGCTTTTACCGGCGGTTCATCAAGGACTTTTCAAAGATAGCCAAGCCGCTGTGTAGCCTTTTGAACAAGGACACTCCATTTCTGTTTGACATTGCTTTTCTTAACTCTTTTCAAATTTTAAAAGACAAGTTGATTACTGCTCCCATTCTTGTAGCACCCAACTGGGAGTCACCATTTGAACTAATGTGTGATGCCAGTGACTACGCAGTTGGGGCAGTTTTAGGGCAGCGAAGGGACAAGTTTTTTCATGCCATTCACTATGCTAGCAAGGTTCTCAATGAGAACAAAGTGAATTATGCAACAACTGAAAAAGAGTTGCTAGCCATAGTTTGCATTGGAAAAATTTCGTTCCTACTTAATAGGGTCACAAGTCACTGTTTATACTGACCATGCTGCAATTAAATATTTATTTACTAAGTTAGATTCTAAACCAAGACTCATAAGGTAGATTCTGTTGTTGCAGGAGTTTAATTTAGTCATTAAGGACAAAAAGGGTAGCGAGAATGTGGTGGCTGACCACTTGTCTCGGTTAGTGAATGAGGAGGTGGCTGCTAAAGAAAAGGACATTCGGGATGAGTTCCCGGATGAGGCTTTACTGCTGGTACATAAGAGGCCATGGTTTGCCGACATGGCAAATTTCAAGGCAGCCAACATTGTTCCAGAGCACCTCACTTGGCAACAAAGGAAAAAGTTCTTCCGGGATGCCAACCATTTCATGTGGGATGACCCATTTCTGTTCAAGGTTGGACCGGATGGCTTATGGAGGAGGTGCGTTATTCAAGAGGAAGCAAGGAAAGTTTTGTGGCATTGTCATAACTCTCCATATGGTGGACATTACAATGGGGATCAGACAGCTGCAAAGGTCCTCCAATCTGGGTTCTTTTGGCCCTCAATATTCAAGGACTCTTTCAATCATGTGAAGAGTTGTGACAAATGCCAGAGGACCGGGAACATTTCAAGGAGGGATGAGATGCCACCGCAGAATATATTGGAAGTTGAGGTATTTGACTGTTGGGGCATTGATTTTATGGTTCCACTTCCACCTTCATTCTCCAATGAATATATCTTGGTGGCGGTGGACTATGTATCTAAATGGGTGGAGGCCATTGCAACTCCAAAGAATGATGCCCAAACAGTGATCAAGTTCATCAAGAAGAATATCTTTGCCCGGTTCGGTGTCCCAAGGGTTCTTATAAGTGATGGAGGATCTCACTTCTGCAACTCACAACTGGGAAATGTGCTGGCCAAGTATGATGTGAGGCACAAGGTGGCATCCCCCTATCATCCGCAAACAAATGGGCAAGCAGAGGTCTCTAACCGAGAGATTAAGAGAATTCTGGAAAAGACTGTGGCCGCTTCAAGAAGAGATTGGGCAAAGAAGTTGGACGATGCCTTTTGGGCCTACCGGACTGCACTGAAAACTTCTGTGGGGTTATCCCCGTTTCATATGGTCTATGGAAGGGCATGTCATTTGCCCGTAGAGTTGGAGCATCGAGCCTTTTGGGCGTTGAAGTTCTTGAATTTTGATGCCACTCTGGCGGGTGAGAAAAGAGTGAATCAGCTGCATGAGTTAGAGGAGATGCACCTTAATGCATATGAGAACGCAGCCATTTACAAACAGCGAGTCAAGACCTACCACGACAAGAAGATCGTGATGAAAACATTTCGGCCGGGACAACAAGGTTTACTGTTCAATTCCAGGCTGAGAATGTTTCTGGGCAAGTTGAAGTCTAAGTGGTCGGGACCGTTCATTGTCAAGGAAGTCTCACCTCATGGAGCTGTGGAAGTGGAGGATCCTACTTCAAAAAGGACCTTCAAAGTCAATGGCCAAAGACTTAAGGCCTACTTGGGTGGTGACTTCGAGAGATTGATCTCAGTAGTGCACCTTCATGATCCTTGAGGTCATCTACCCGTCAAGCTAGTGACGTTAAAGAAGCACTTATTGGGAGGCAACCCAAGTTTCTTTTCATTTTCCTTTTGTTTTTGAATTTTCCCTCTTGAATAATTTGAGAAGATCAAGAGGAAAATATCATAGACTAATAAGTTTGTTAAGTGTTTTCAGGGAAGGAGGAAGGAGAAGCAAAAAGGGCAGAGACAACAAGGTCAGAAACCATCACGTCCAGGCCGTGACACTGGTCACGGCCGTGATAAGCCAGAGTTGAAGATCAGAAAGGATCACGGCCCAGCCGTGATCCCCATCACGGGCGTGATGGAAGAACCCTGAAGATCATAGAGTATCACGGCCTAGCCGTGATGGAGGTCACGGCCGTGACAGGCTACCCCTATGGACCAGAATGCATCACGGCCTGCCCGTGATAAGCATCACGGCCGTGACCCAGTTTTCATACAATTCCTTCTGACTAGACATGTGAACCAGCTCCTGTACCGCCTCGGTAAGTCGTTCCGATTTTTCTTCCTCTCTCCAACTTGATTATTTACATTGGGGACAATGTAAGTTCTTTAGCTTGGGGTGGGGGTAGTTTGCATTTGCATTTGCATTTTTCATGTTGCATTCATATAATTTTGCATGATAGCTTTGCATGTTCACATGATTAGATTGCCCCTTGCCTGAAATTTGCATCCAATTATGAGAACTAAGTGCCAAATAATTTGAGATAGTGAATTCCTGAACCCAATTTTTTATTCTTGTGATAGACTACTAATAAAAAATGCTTGAGATGATCTGTGATAGTTGATAATTAGCATATGGTTTCGTAGATTTGTGTTTCTCACCGATTTTTGAACTACTAAATGTGAGGTTTTGAGCCAAAAGGGGTACTCACTAAATCCACCCCATTCTTTTTGTGTTAGAGTGTTATTCCTCTTGGATGTATTTCTCTAGAACTTGACTTGAAACCGTTTTGAAACTTAGAAATTTTTTAAAACATTTTTTTGAAAATGATTGAGGCACTAGGTATTTTTTCCGGCCTCCTGAGCTTTGATTGTTGAAATGCTACCCCTTAGTTGCCCAATTTTGAGCCTGAAAGAATAAATACTTTTCTTGGTACCTTGAAATGTTTTGATAAATAATGCTTGATAGGATACCTTCTAAAGTATTACAAAAAGGGTAAAAAGGTAGTTGAAAAAAAAAAGTTTGGGATGAAAAGAATCAGAAAAATATTTATCTTGAGTTGAAATTCTCCCCTTCTCCAAGCAAAAGAAAAACAAAAGAAAAAGATAAATATGGAGAAGGGGATGACAAAAAGAAATGAGAAATAAAACAAAAAGAAAGGAAGAAAGGTAGAAAAATGAATCAAAACCCACAAAGGTATTTTAGAAGGTGTCATGTGTTGAAATGTTTGATACTTGGTTTAGCCCTTTTGAAACGTCCTTTTCTTGATTTCCCCACCTAATGATAAATCCCATGGCCACGTTACATCCAAAGTAAAAGACCTCTTGATTCTAAATTGTTTTCTTTAATAAAGTAGAGATTTGGTTGATAGTCAAGCCTATGGTAGAATTCATTCCTTGAGGAAAATGGAGCGAATTGTCTTATATCCTTAACACTTGAGTGAGGTGAGAAAGAGAGCCAAGCAAATGAACAAGCTTGGGGTGATCTTCAGGTGAGAAAGAGTGCCCTAATCGGTGAGAATATGAGTCTAAGAAACCTAAGCCTCTAATTGGACTTGAAACTGGTTGTCTCTTGCTGAATTATTTGAGATGCCTATTACTTGGATTATTTACTCGGGTTCTTGGTTCACTATCCGTGATCTGATTGTCTATATCTTCTGGTCTTAGTGATTGCTTGAAGACAAGCAATTGAATAAGCTTTGGGTGATTTGATAATGTGATTTTACATCATGTTTCCTGTACACTTTTGCATGCATTTTTCATATAGATTAGGCATACTTTATTTGATTTTAGTTAGTTTTTCCCTTGGAACGGGTGAGGCGGTTTCTTGGTGTTGTTTTGCAGGAATTCAAGGAAAAATGCTCAAGAATAGCCATGGCGGAGCTTGGATGAAGACAGAGCCCGAAAGTGAAGAAAATGACCCAAGCAGAGCCCGTCACGGCCTGGCCGTGATACCTATCACGGCCGTGATCGAGCAACAATTGAGAAGAAAGAAGGCAAAAGTCAGAATCTGTCACGGCCGGGCCGTGACATGTTAATGGAGCCAGACCCCCTCTTGGCAGAATCTGTCACGGCCAAGCAGTGAGGCCCATCACGGACGTGACAGATCATTTGGTGAAGGCAGAAGCTATCACGGCCTGCTCGTGATGAGCATCCCGGCCGTGATGCTCCAATATTTGAAAGCGCGCCAAGGCAGAAAGCGTCACGGTCAGGCCGTAACAGCCATCACGGCCGTGACGCGAATCCTGATTCATTAAAAGGCACGGGCAGAACAGAAAAAAAAAACAGTTTTGCAACCCTACAATACTCTCTCTGAGCCAGGGGAAGTGGCACAAGGATTCCATGGCGTTCCTCCCTCTTTTCATCTCTATTTCTTTTGTTGTGGTCATGATCATGAGTGGCTAAACTCCCATTGTTGGGGTTAGGGTAGCTATCTCTGAATTCTCATGTATTTGATTTGATCTTGTAATACAGTTTTTACTTCGTTATTGAATGATTGATTTCTGTGCTTAATGCTTGTTGTGGGTAGCACCCCCATGATTTGATCAGTGTTTTGATATGAAATTGGAAAATTCGTATTAGAACCGGAACTGAAATTAATCACCTAGTAAACCTTGTATCTAGGAATGGAACTAGGTTTATTAGCAATCGCGTAATCCCTAATCGTAATGCAAATTCATTAATCTAGGCCACCTAAGGAATTAGGGTCTATTAGTGGATTTAGGCTCTTGTCATCCGAGGAATCGGGGCTTGAGTAGTTTAGTGGATTGATTGTCATAATTGAAGTGGAAACTGTTTATTAGTCATGTCATTGCATGGGGATGAAGTTTAGTGAACCTAATCCCAATGTTGTTCTTATATTTGAAGAATCCCTTTAACTGCCTTCCAGGTGTTCGATAGAATTTCTCAAAGAACTTTTCTCTTTATTGTGTTTAGTTTAGGTTTAAATCTTATTTGGGCTTGGTAGTTACTATCGAGCTCCCTTCAATCCAAATATACGCTTAGATAGTAATTGATTCGGTACGTGCTAGTACTTGTCACAGTCCTCGTGGGAACGATAAAACGGTCTCACCACCGTATTACTTGCACGACTGGGTATACTTGCCCAGATCGTTCAACAACGACCCGTCAATTCTGAGTTTCCGGATGGAGAGGTAATGTCCCTTGAGGAAAACGAAGAACAGGAAGATGTGTGGAAAATGTATTTTGATGGAGCAGTCAATATGCATGGCAGTGGTATAGGAGCAGTGGTTATCTCTCCAAGTGGCAAGCAATACCCGATGGCCGTAAAACTGAAATTCGAAAGTACAAATAATATTGCAGAATATGAAGCATGTGCTGGTGGATTAGAAATGGCACTGGAACTTGGTATAAAGCAGTTGAAAGTCTTCGAGGATTCAGCTTTGATCATTTACCAAGTCAATGGTGAATGGCGGACCAAGGATTCCAAGTTGATTCCGTATCAGAAATACTTGACTCAGTTGATTGAAAAGTTTGACGAGATCACTTTCTCGCATATAAGTCGAGACAAGAATCAATTTGCTGAAGCTTTAGCCACACTAGTTGCCATGACCAAGCTGGATATCCATGTCAATGTCCAACCCATCCAAATTAGAGTGGAAGATTAACAGGCGTACTGTGCTCATGTGGAAGAAGAACCTAATGGTAAGCCTTCGTATCATGACATCAAGCGATATATTCAGACCAAGGAATACTCGGTAGAGGCGAGCGAAGTAAATAAAAAGACCATCCGAAGACTGGCCATGGCCTTTTTCTTAAACAAGGAAGTCTTGTACAAAAGAGGATATGATGGTACCCTACTCAGATGTGTGGATGCTCGTGAAGCTAAGTGGATTATGATTGAAGTTCATGAAGGAATCTGTGGGACTCATGCCAATGGACACATGATGGCTAGGAAGATCTTGAGAAGTGGCTATAATTGGTCTACTATGGAGTCAGATTGTATGGAGCATGTTCAAAATGCCAAAAATGCTAGATGCATGTAGGCCGGGTTAATGCACCTGCGTTTCCATTGCACAGTTTAGCATCCCCATGGCCTTTTTCGATGTGGGGAATAGATGTCATCGGTCCCATTAATCCCAACGCTTCCAATGGTCATCATTTCATCTTGGTGGCAATAGACTATTTCACCAAATGGGTAGAAGCTGCTTCATATGCCAACATAACTCAAAGGGTGTTTCTCAAATTCCTCAGAAAGGACATTGTCTGTAGATACGGGATCCCAGAGAGGATAATCACGGATAATGCTGCTAATCTTAATGGTGCCCAGATCCAAAAGTTTTGCGATGGTTTCAAAATCAAACACCACAATTCGGCTCCTTATAGGCCTCAAATGAATGGTGCAGTTGAAGCAGCAAACAAAAATGTCAAGAAGATCGTTGCCAAAATGGTTGTAAACTATAAGGACTGGCATGAAATGCTGCCATATGCTCTACATGCTTACCGGACTAATATACGATCAAGCACCGGGGCAACCCCTTTCTCTCTGGTGTACGGGATGGAGGCTGTCTCTCCTATTGAAGTAGCACTCCCTTCGCTAAGAGTCTTGATGGAAGCAGACTTAGAAGAGTCTGAGTGGGTGAAAACTCGATATGAGCAGTTGAACATGATAGAAGAAAAAATACTGGCAGCTATCTGTCATGGGAAATTGTACCAAAGCAGAATGGAAAGAGCTTTCAATAAAAGGGAGTCGTCCTACAGAATTTTGCGCGGGAGATATGGTTTTAAAGAAAATCCTCCCTAGTCAAGAGGACGCCCGAGGAAAATGGGCACCGAATTATGAAGGCCCTTACATTGTCAAACAAACTTTCTTGGGAGGTGCTTTGATTCTGCAAAACATGGATGGGGAAGAGTTACCAAGGCCAGTAAACTCTGATGCTGTGAAAAGTTCTACGCTTGAAGGCCCGCTAAGTTGAAAACCCGAAAGGGCAGCCTAGGCAAAAGTTAGGGCAAAACACAATAAAAATTAAAGAAAAGCAAAGGCCCGCTAGGTTGAAAACCCGAAAGGGCAACCTAGGCAAAAGTTAGGGCAAAGAAACCTTAGGTTGAAAACCTGCAAGGGCAGCCTAGGAGGAGTATAGGGTTCAACTTCTGCAAGCACCCACCATACTGGGGCAATTTTATCTGACTGAGTATACTGGGGCAGAACTATCAAGGAATGATCAAAGAAGGTGTGTTTGAGGAATCAGAAACAGGAACCAAGATCTGAATCATCAAAAGGCTATGGGGAATCAATTAAATGAAAATCAGGGGACCAACACTGGGGCAAATTTTATGTGATTTTCATAATCTTCTTTGCTTATATTTGTTTTTTTAATCTTCATGATCCCTTTTGTAACTTTGTTCTCATTGTTATCGTCTCTTAAATTCTCGTATTAAGGCAAGAGGTTTTCTTCCACACACTCCACTGTCGTGTTCACTCTCATGTCTCAATAAAAGTAAATATAAGTTTAATAGTATGATTTGATAACTCTAATGGTAGCACCAATGAATGGTTTAAACAAAGAGGGCTCAATACTTCAGATTCAGTGGAAGGGGTAACGTACACTGGACCACAAAAGGATGATGCAAATAAGCTTACATAACATCCGGAGTTTGTCAGATTCTTGGTTGACCAATGCCTTGTCCCAGAGTGGCCGGTGAACAAGGGTTTGGTTGGTTGAAGTTTTTCCAGGGAGCAATTAGTTCCTTTGTCCTCAAAAGGAAGGTATTCTCATTTGTTTCATATCACTGATTATTTATTTTCGAGCTCTGAGGCTCACCGCACCTTTATTCTCGAGCTCTAAGGCTGATTACAAGTTTATTTTCGAGCTCTAAGGCTCATTGCATGTTTACTTTTCTTTTGGACGAGGAGGTTCCATCCATTGCATCTAATTCTCTGTTGGACAAGGAGGTTTCGTCCATTGCATTTACTGTTCTGTTGGACGAGGAGGTTCCGTCCATTGCATATTTACTTTCCTGTTAGACGAAGAGGTTCCGTCCACTGCAAGTTTATTTTCGAGCTCTGAGGCTCACTGCATTTCTTTATTCTCGAGATCTGAGGCTCACTGCAATTTTATTTTCGAGCTCTGAGGCTCGCTGTAACTTTATTTTCGAGCTCTGAGGCTCACTGCAATTTTATTTTTTGAGCTCTGAGGCTCGCTGTAAGTTTATTTTCGAGCTCTGAGGCTCATTGCAAGTTATTTTCGAGCTCTGAGGCTCACTGTACTTCTTTATGCTCGAGCTCTGAGGCTCACTGGAATTTTATTTTTGAGCTCTGAGGCTCGCTGCAACTTTATTTTCGAGCTCTGAGGCTCATTGCAAGTTATTTTCAAGCTCTGAGGCTCACTGCACTTTTTATTTTCGAGCTCTGAGGCTCATTGCAAGTTATTTTCGAGCTCTGAGGCTCACTGCACTTTTTATTTTCGAGCTCTGAGGCTCATTGCAAGTTATTTTCGAGCTCTGAGGCTCACTATACTTATTTATGCTCGAGCTCTGAGGCTCACTGCAATTTTATTTTTGAGCTCCGAGGCTCGCTGCAACTTTATTTTCGAGCTCTGAGGCTCATTGCAAGTTATTTTCGAGCTCTGAGGCTCACTGCACTTTTTATTTTCGAGCTCTGAGTCTCATTTCAAGTTATTTTCAAGCTCTGAGGCTCACTGTACTATTTATTCTCGAGATATGAGGCTCATTGCAAGTTTATTTCCAAGCTCTGAGGCTCGCTGCATATTTACTTTCCTGTTGGACGAGGAGGTTCCGTCCATTGCATCTTTACTTCCCAACTCTGAGACTCACTGCAATTCTGTTTTCAAACTGTAAGGTTTTCTTCTGAGCTCCTCCTGTTTTTCCGGACAAAATATGTGTTCATTCTTCTTTACTTGTTCATTACTACAATACATGAAAAGTCACGACTAATCATGTCTTCTAGCATACAACAAGTAAAGAGGGGCAACTGTGAACACCCATTTTTGTCCGTCTTGTTTTATTCTAACTTTTATGATATCATGTTTCCAGGAGACTAATAATATGAAGAAAGGAGGGGGTGATCCCTCCCAGTCCATCATATTTGTTGTTGGACGGAGAGGTCCCGTCCATCACATTATTAATTTGCTAATTGACGGATGGTCCCGTCCAATGCTTTACACTTGTTGTGGACGGGATGGTCGCGTCCAATGCTTTACACTTGCTAATGGACGGATGGTCCCGTCCAATACTTTACACTTGCTGATGGGCGGATGGTCCCGTCCGTTGCTTTACACTGGCTGATGGACGGGGTGGTCCCGTCCAGTGCTTTGCCCTTGCTGTGGACTGGATGGTCCCGTCCAATGCTTCACACTTGTTGATGGACGGATGGTCCCATCCAATACTTTACACTTGCTGATGGACTGATGGTCCCATCCATTGCTTTACACTTGCTGTGGACGGGATGGTCCCGTCCAATGCTTTACACTTGCTAATGGACGGATGGTCCCGTCCAATGCTTTACACTTGCTGATGGACGGATGGTCCCGTCCATTGCTTTACACTGGCTGATGGACAGGGTGGTCCCGTCCAGTGCTTTGCACTTGTTGTGGACGGGATGGTCCCGTCCAATGCTTTACACTTGCTGATGGACGGATGGTCCCGTCCAATGCTTTACACTTGCTGATGGACGGATCGTCCCGTCCAATACTTTACACTTGCTGATGGACGGATGGTCCCGTCCATTGCTTTACACTGGCTGATGGACGGGGTGGTCCCGTCCAATGCTTTACACTTGTTGATGGACGGATCGTCCCGTCCAATACTTTACACTTGTTGATGGACGGATGGTCGCGTCCATTGCTTTACACTGGCTGATGGACGGGGCGGTCCCGTCTAGTGCTTTGCACTTGCTGATGGATGGATGGTCCCGTCCAATGCTTTACACTTGCTGTGGACAGGATGGTCCCGTCCAATGCTTTACACTTGCTGATGGACGGATCGTCCCGTCCAATGCTTTACACTTGCTGATGGTCGGATGGTCCCGTCCATTGCTTTACACTTGCTGATGGACGGGGTGGTCCCGTCCAGTGCTTTGCACTTGCTGATGGACGGGGTGATCCTATCCATTGCTTACCACTTAATGATGGACGGGATGGTCCCGTCCATTGCTTTCCACGTGCTATTGGACGGGGTAGTCCCATCCATTACTTTATACTTGCTGATGGACGGGGTGGTCCCGTTCGATGCTTTCCATTTTCTGTTGGACGGGGTGGTCCCGTCTAGTTCTTTGCACTTGCTGATGGACGGGGTGGTCCCGTCCACTGCTTTCCACTTGCTGATGGACGGGATGGTCCCGTCCATTGCTTTGCACTTGCTGTTGGACGTGGCAGTCCCGTCCATTGCTTTACACTTGCTGATGGATGGGGTGGTCTCGTCCATTGCTTACCACCTGCTGATGGACAAGGTTGTCACGTCCATTGCTTTGTGCATGTTGCTGGTCCCGTCCAGTCCTGTCCCTTTTTATTTTGGACGAGGGGGTTCCGTCCACTCCAGTTATTTTAATTTCTGTTGGACGAGGAGGTTCCGTCCACTGCAATTATCTTTTCTCGTTGAACGAGGAGGTCCGTTCAGTGTATATCCTTTTTTTTTCATATCTAATTTTTTTTGGGACGAAGAGATTCCGTCCACTGCTACTTTATTTTCAGGCTGAAGGCTAAAGGATAAAGAAAAAAGAAGGAGAAGATAAGGAAGAAAGGACGAAGAAAACAAGGAGAAAAGACAATCAACAAAAAGAAAAGGAAGCTGAGTTACGCCTCCTACCCACTTTACATACCAGGCAAGGCCTCTTTTCCTCCTCTACCCATTGGTCCTCCTTCTTCCTTACCTCCTCCCTTGTTTTAACCTGGTAACCCTACTCCTAACCCTTAAAAGCCATCATGCACATCAGATAAAAACCCCCATCTCCTTTCTCTTTTCAAGCGTGCAACCCTCACCTCAGATCACCACCTTTCTGCTACTCATGCCACCCCGTCCGGGCACACGTTATTTCTTCTCAAAATCACCCATCTTCTTTTCTCCTTTCGAGCGTGCAACCCTCACCTCAGATCACCACCTTTCTGCTACTCATGCCACCCCGACTGGGCACACGCTATTTCTGCTCAAAACCCCCCATCTTCTTCTCTCTTTTCAAGCATGCAACCCTCACATCAAATCACCACCTTTCTGCCACTCATACCACCCCGTCTGGACACGCTACCTCTGCTCAGAACCCCCTTTTTTGCACCTCCTCTACCCATTGGTCTTTTCTTTTTTCTTACATCTCCTCCCTCACCTTAACTTGGTAGCCTCACTTCTAACCCTAAAAGCCTTCATACCCATCAGGCAAAAACCCCCATCTCCTTCCCTTTTCAAGCGTGCAACCCTCACATCAAATCCCCTCCTTTCCGTTGTTCAGAATGGCCCAAGTCTTGGGTATTCGTGCAAGCCGACCTTGAAGTCAACGGAGAAGAAGCAAGAAGCCCTCTCCTCCATCTATAAAAGGAGAGGAAAAAGAGAAGAAAAAGGGGGGGTGGACATTTTTCGGAGAAGGACTTATGATCTGATATTTTCTTAGTGAGTAAAGAGAAAGGAGGAGATTTTTTGAAAGGGAGAACACTGTTCTTGAGAGGAAACGAAAGATCAGAGAGGAGATAGAGAGGAAAAATACAAAGAAAAGAGAAAAGAAGGAGAGATTTTTGTCGTGAGGAAGAGATATCAAAAATCTGGGCTTCCATTTTCCTAACCTATTATTAGAAGGGGTTAAGAAGGAAGAGCTGAAGGAGCCAGGGAGATTGAATGTAAAGAATTTGAGCTTAAATCTTACCACTGGGAGTAAACAAAGTGATTCTTATTCTACTCCCGTTTGGTAAACTTTGTTCTTTTCGTTGATATTGTTAATAAATTTCTCTCGACACTCTTACTTCTCTATGCTTCTGTTCTCCGAGTAAGTTAGCAAAAGGTTTCATTTCTATGTTTCAGTCCCATCTTCAAGAGACAAAAAACTATTTATTCTACATAAAAAATAGAGGATGATCACTTGATTAAAACAACTTTTTGTGGGTTGCCCTATGACAAGTGTCATGTTTAACCCTTCAAATTTAGAGGTTGCTCTGTGGACTTACGTGCCATGTTCAACCTCATGTAGTTTTAATAAGGAGGTTCATAACGGGTAAAACAAATGTCTCAAAGCTGCTAATAACTTACACAACTAATTTTGGGTAACCATTTTATGGATGTTCTAGGGTGCCGTGGGGTTAAGTCTCCATGCCTTCCCTAGACATAATCGACTCCCGAACCCAAAGCTTTTCTTAAAAGGTTTTCCAACTTCCTTGAAACAAAATAAAGTTGGTGGCGACTCCATGTTTTCTCTTTAAGAGGGAAAGCTAGGTTTTTTTTTAGGTCGCTACAGATGGCGACTCCACTGGGGAACTTATTTTAAGAGAGTCAAGGCCATAAAAATTGGTTTTGCAAATCTTTAGTAACTTGTAGCTTATTTGTTTTACCTGTTATGGCTGTATCTTACCGTTTTTTCTCCTTGCAATAATTAAATGACAAAACCAAAAATGTTGTTATTTGCAGTGCTATTTGTTTGGATTATCCTTTCGGTTGGGTCTTTCCTCCTATTTAAATAAGAAGAGATAGCGGTGCATGCGTTTTAACACGTTATCATTATATATGTTGCACTAACAATGTTTTTGTTTCCTCCTCCTTTCTGTTCTTCTCCCATGTTTTAACAATAGGATAAAGGACTTGTAACCATTTATATATATATATATCTATGTTTGTGTTTTGCAGGTTTTTCTTGTCTTCTCTTTTTATTTTTACTTTTAAGTGTTACAGGTTTGTATGCCCCCTTTCACACACATCACTATCACATATTACACACACACTTAGCTCTATACCCGAGCTTGCTCAAAAACCCAAGGATTAGGCGGTGCTCTGACGTTGTTATTGAAGAGGTCTTGTACCTCCCTAATACTGGTCAGTTCACCACTCGGATTGTACATGAGGTCGTGGAATAGTCATATTGAGAGGGTTTATCCCTACTTGTGGCTAGATTCATGAATCATACTCTTATGAGGGCAATCTGGGGACCATGACTTTTAGAGGTCTAGACCCGTCCCAACTCTCACTAATAGAACAGACCTAGTGGCCAACCTGTTTAGGGTCCTAACCTTAAGGCGTGTCCATCCTTAGGTTTTACCTAGCTTAGGGCAAAAGGGGGCGTACTTTCTTTCCCTTCTCTATCATCATAAGCATAAATTGTCATGCATGCTCATCGTGAATGTTCACGAAACTAGGGGCACCACATTGCTGCCTCAAACCTGAATGACATGTTCGGATATTATTGCACATCTAATAGGCGCTGTCATAATGAATATTTTGGTATTCACCTTATAGCAAGAAAATGGAAAAGCTCGGTTCAGAGAAGAGTACTAGCAACGCGAGTTGTCCCAAGAAAAATATCATGATCGATGTGACGCTTAATGACGTGAAGAGGTTATGTGAACTCAGTCAGCAAATGCCAGAAAAAGCACGCTCAGACTTTGCCAGCAAGTATGGTAGAATACTAAACCTGTTGCGTGTTCTAGTGGAAGCTCCCGCTCTGAGTGCATTGGCCCAATATTGGAACTCAACTTTGAGGTGTTTTGAATTGCCTAACCATGGAAGAGTATGCTTATATGCTAATGCTTCCCATTCAAAAGAAGACTCGCTTCTACATGTATTATGGCCAATATGTAACAGATTGAAAGATAGCAAGCCTGTTGGAGCTTCAACCGGAACAGATAGAGAAAACAGAAAAGGGAACCACCAAAGGTTTGAAGAGGCATCCGTCCACATGCGTATGAACCATTTCCTTCAGTTACCACCAAAGGTGATCGAGTTCTTCAATCATTTTGGGAGACTTGCCAGAGGGTTCAGAAAAAAGAAGATGAGGCTCTTAACATAGAACCTTGTGGACCTTGGAGAAGGATGGAAACCATCAATATGTTTCTTTTATTTTGGTCAAAGACTCATGATTTGTATCAGAATATTTACAATGAAATGGAAGTTTTCATCCATGTGTGTCGAGCGTTTTTAGATGATATCTATCGAGGAGTGCATTCTCCCTTAGATACGTCATCAACTGTATTTTTACCCTAAAAAACAACGAGTTTTCTGTGTAAAAATGAGGACATTGCTAGTAAGGGTGTGGTCTATCGAGGAGTAGATTCTCCCTTGGACTTGACACCAACTGCATTCAAGCTAGAGGGAACCATACCACTAGATTTGATTGCAGGATGAGTCTTCTTGCTATTAGGGAATACCCTCACGATCGAATAAAGAATGATAACTTGCACATGCATGCATGCACACACACAAAATTTTTGATTGACTAATGAGTTGTTCTTATTCGCTCCACAGAGTCTCATCCTTCTGAGGATTCGGGAACCATTGCGCGACCTAGGAAAGGTAATACCAACCAAACCCGAGTTCACGATACCAGATCTCGGACTAGGATGGCTGCCAATGCGTCCGAGGAAGGAAGAAATCTAAGCTCTGAGATAGATGATGTGAAGGGAAGAATGAGCGAGATGGCTGAAACCCAAGCAATATTAGAAGCCATATTACAAGATATGAGGGAGTCTCTCAACATGCTCAGCGCGAACAGAGAGACAATTGAACCTGGTAGGCAACAAATTTCCTTTGTGGTAACAGCATCGATGTTTTCAAACGTTGGCACGGGTCTTATTCAGGGGGTGTCTGGACCAGACCAGACACATCACACGGCACCAATAACACTTCCTATTGGAGAAGGATACCCTCCTTTTGAAAACGCTTATCATGAAGCCCCGGGCTACACCGTGCCAACATGGGAACAACCACGTGGTTCCATTCACAGCCGGTCAGCAGGAGTCCAAGCTGGTAAAGATAAGATGAGAGATGAAAGGATGGAGAAAATGGAAGAACAGATAAAAGCAATAAAAGGCCCGAGTGCTTACGGCCCTCTCCAGATAGAAGATCTCTGTCCTGCCACAGATCTCGTGATTCATAAGGATTTCAAAATTCCCGATTTTTCCAAATATGACGGAAATGGGAACCCACGATTCCATTTGATTAGCTATGCTACAAAAATGGCCATATGGTCTAAGGATGACAAGTTCCTCATTGGTTTTTTCCATGAAAGTTTGACCAAAATTGCACTAGAGTGGTACCTTCAGTTAGACCATTCTAAGATCTCTCGGTGGACAAAATTAGCCGATTTGTTCATGGACCAATACAAATTTAATTTGGACGTAGCTCCGACCCGTGAACAGTTGACTACAATGCAGAAGAAGAGTGATGAATCCTTCAAACAGTATGCACAAAGGTGGAGAAGTTTGGCTGCTCAGGTTCAGTCGCCTCTAATGCTTTCCGAAATGTGCTCATATTTTTTGGGAACCCTAGGATCCCCATTTATCGGAGCAATGGCAGGAGTGGCTTATAGGGATTTCTCTGATTTAATTACTGCAGGGGAAAGAATCGAAATCCTAGCCAGAGCCGGGGAGTTGCCAATGAACATGGAAGGAAGTGCATCCAAGAAGGGGTTCCAGCCCAAGAAGAAGGAAGCAAAAGCAAATTATGTGAAACATCAGCAAAACTTTGGACCTCGTCATGTCCCTTCATACCCAAGGTACCAAGCACCATATCAGACCCAAACACCGTTTCACCCACCTCAATAGGCCTCGCCAACCATCACCCAGCCGCAAAACCAAGTAAATAACATCCCTACCTCTCAACCACACAACCCCACTCGCCCAACATATACTCATTATCTACCTGCACCTTAACAAAACTATCTAAGCTACCCTCGACCTCGCCCAAATTTTCCAAATCAGGGACGCTCCCAACATCAAAATCTGCTTCCCAAGACTGTCTATCTCCAATGCAGATTTGTTCAAACAACTATTTGATCGTCACCTAATCGCTGGAAACCCTGTGCGGCCTATGGAACCACCTTTCCCTGCTTGGTACAATCCAAACTTGACTTGCAAATATCACATGGATGCCCTGGGACATTCCATTGAGGAATGTGAGGCCTTCAAGACAGCAGTAAGAAAATTGATTGCTTGTGGAAGATTGGGTTTCGAAGAAGATTCTGGGCCTAGCATTGTTAATAACCCAATCCCAAACCATAATGCGAGAAATAGTGTGGCTAACTTGGAAGTGAAAGGGCCTCAAATTAAGAAGGTTTTGGAATTACGAACCCCGATGCAAGAAATATTTACGGGACTCAAGAAAGCAGGATATGATATTGTTGCACCGGTAAAGCTGGTCAAGGAAAAAGAGAAGTATGATGGTGATTGATAAGCCTCTGGCTCATCTAGTCTTATGGCTAGAATGACCATGGTTTTGTGCTATTTTTATCCCGTTTTCACCCAAATTAGACTCGATTGTCCTCAAGCAATGTTTTGAGTCCTTTAAGTAGTTTTAGGTTAATTTAGCCAGTTTGGAGTCAAATAACGCACTTATGGCTATTTCTTTGTTTTCAGGTTAACTTATGAGTTAAGGGAATAAAGAAACAGGGAAATTTCAATCCTGGAGGTGTTCGCCCCGCGAGTGTCCATTCGCCTCGCGAACCTGAAACCAGCCTGAACAGCAGAATGTCATCCTCTCCGGTTCGCCCCGCGAACAACACCTCGCCTCGCGACCCTGAAGACTGACTGTTCCAGAAAAATGCAAGATTTCTGTGTCGCCTAGCGAATCCAAGTCTCGCCTCGCGAGACTGAAGACCAGAAGCCATGACTCTTCCATTCCTCGCCACGCGAGCCGTACTTCGCCTCGCGAGAAGACCAAACATTGAAGACTCTTCATAATATTCGCCTAGCGAGTGATGGTTCGCCTCGCGAGAAGGCGCAGTTCCTGAAAGATATAAATGGCTGTTCTGGGAAGATTAAAAAACAAACTTTTGATTCTCCATTGTTTTTACATATTTTCTGGGTGTATTTCGTTTTTATGGAGAACTAATTTTCTTGGATTAGTCTACTGTAATCGATTTCCACTGCACTTGAGGTTCTGTAATTCATGTTTTGTATGCTTTTCCCTTTTCAATGCTATGCTATATATTTCTGTTTGCTTAATTCAGGAGTGTATAGTGTTGTGTTGATTTATTTCGGTGATGTTATGTTCCTATATTTAATCGTGTTTGCTTAATTCGCGTGTGTTCAATTCGTGTTCGCTTAGTTCATGAAGGGTTTAACCCCGTTTGCTTAATTCGGGAATAGGAACATATATCTCGTAGTAGTGATTTCGCTTGTTAATTGTTGCTACAACCGAAAGGGGATTAGAATTTGCTTAGGGCTTGGAATTTACATGAACCGATGATAGTTGGGAAATCGAGAATAGTAGATTAATCGTCTTTAGCTATTTGATAATCTTTTAAACTGCTCTGTTGTTATTGCTTTGTTTTCCAATTGAATTTCAAACCAACCCCCCCCCCCCCCCCCAACCCAAAAAAAACTGATTTTTGTGGTAAATAACAAGTCAAGAGTCCTTGTGAGACGATATCCGAGTTGTCGCTTCCTAAACTACAGTTTTATAAACCCGCTCGCTTTTTGGCGCGTGCGCGACAGCGAGTTCAAAAATTGGCGCCGTTGCCGGGGACTCTTGACTCTTGTTTGTTATTTTCGCATTTTTTTTCTTTCCTTTATTTTTTTTTTGTTTTGAATTGGTCTGGCTACTAGGTCTACTTGCCCTGAACTGTGTGATTTTGATCCTGAAATTGAAAGAACACTACACACACGCCGTAGAGCAATTCGGGCTGGTACTAGTGGTGATTCTAATTCTGAAACTGTTTTTTATAACATGGGTGACCAAAGGACATTAAGACAGCTTGCTGCCCCTGATGTTAATTATAATGGCTTGTGTATTGAATATGATGGTGCTGTTACTCCCTTTGAATTAAAATATGGTCTAATCCATTTGCTGCCAAGGTTTAGTGGTCTTGCAGGTGAGGATCCACACAAGCATCTGAAGGAATTTCAGGTTGTCTGCTCCACACCCTTGAGACCAGAGGGAATAACTGAGTATCACATCAAATTGAGAGCCTTTCCGTTTTCACTACAGGGCGCTGCAAAGGATTGGCTGTTATATCTTGAGCCAAACTCTGTTACCACCTGGAACGATTTGAAGAAGCTCTTCTTAGAGAAATACTTTCCTGCCTCCAGAGCTGCATCAATCAGGAAGGAAATATGTGGCATCAGACAAGGAAATGAGTCATTGGCTGAGTATTGGGAGAGATTCAAGCAATTGGTATCCAGTTGCCCTCAGCATCAGATTTCCGAGCAACTTCTTATTCAGTATTTTTATGAGGGGTTACTACCGATGGATAGAAATATTTTAGATGCTGCTAGTGGGGGAGCACTTGTTGATAAGACTCCAGCTGCTGCCAAGCAATTAATTGAAAATATGTCACTGAACTCCCAGCAGTTTACAACCAGAAGAAATTCTGTTGAGACAAGGGGTGTGAATGAGGTCCATAGCTCTTCTTCCAACCAGGCCCTTGAGAATAGAATGGATGATCTCACTTCTTTGGTGAAGCAATTGGCAATGGATAAGGTTCAGCCGACAATGTTGTGTGGCATGTGCAACTCTCCTGAGCACCCGTATGATGCATGCCCCATTCTGAAGGAAGGGTCAGTTACTGATTTGTCTCAAGCTTATGCAGTCCATCCTTACAATCAAGGCAGCAATCAGAACCGGTACAGCGTTCCTGACCTCTCCACAAATAAGTACCACCCCAACTGGAGGAATCATCCCAACCTTCGGTATGGGAACTCATTCCAACAACAACCGGTGGCACCACCACAGAATCCTCCTCAAGTGACCACTTCTGCACCTTCTGGACCTTCACTAGAGGACATGTTCAAGCAAATGACTTCACAAATAACTTCACAAGTGACTGAACAAATGAATCTCCAGATGCAGCAGCAATTTGGACAGTTCCAGGCCTCACAGGCACGATTTGAAGAACGAACAGATGCTAGCATTCACAATTTGCAGACACAGTTTGGTCAATCTCAGCAGCGAACGGATGCTAGCATTCAAAATTTAGAGACACAGGTTGGACAGTGTAACACCCTACTTTTTATTTTCCGATTTTTATTTTTTTTCAGTAAAAATATTTTCGCTGTATTAACCGGTATAAATGTATTTATTTATATTTTTATCCGAGTTCATGGAGATTGATTTTTATGAAATAAAAATCATATTCATACTCTATCTTAGGGTAGAAGCTTACGATAAAAATTTGGGTTGAAAATTCAGACGGAACCCGGTCTGCGTTTTCACTGACAGTATAATTTTACTGAGCAGAAAACCTAATTTTGACTCGTGAACGAAATGGTTTATATTTAAATTATTTTTACAACAAGTTTGGTCAGTTTGAAAATTTTCAGTCGAAAACGAAATATTACGCTTTTACGCATGCGTAAAACCCTAATCAGGAAACCGACGGAGTCGAAAACGGAACTACAGAGACCCATCAAGAGATCGGGATAACGAGTCATACTTGATGACCATGGAGGATGAGTCACCAAGCATTTATGAGCATTAAATGCATGTAATCATGACATTTAGGTAAAAAGACCAAAATACCCCCAAGCTTTTGCGGGTATTAACAAGACGAATCTACGCACTCTTAACCAATCATTTTACGTGGTTGAAAACCTCCCACATCTCTCCAATTTCGTGCCTCCACCTCCAATAAATCTTACCTATTTCATTTTGCTTTCGTTTCATTATTTTCCTCTCAAAAACCGAAATCGGGTAAACGACGGAGCTGCGTACGGAATTTCCGGGAACCGCTAATGGATAAGATCGATGACTCATTGGTGAGTCATTTTGTGTGGCCCAAAATCAGCCACACCTCCATCAAATGTGAGCCACATATTATTAACCATGGTTAGCCAAAATAACCTTAGTTAAGTTAATTATAACCTTAGTTAAGTTAATTATAACCTTAGTTAAGCTTATATTAATTTAATAATCACAAAACCCATTAAACCAATTCCTTTTAACCAAACAAGGCATAAGATTACTCCTATAAATACCCCAAAACCGTGGCCTCCCTCACCATTTCACTCATCTTCTTCATTCTCTTCATCTTCCCCACCAACTAAGTTACAAAACCCTAAGAACACCGAATTCCCACCAAACATATGACCCTCTTAATTTCTGAAACTCGGAAAACACTCAACATAAAAGTTGTTCCTCTTTCTCTCTTCTTTCCAACAAGCTAAAGATCATCAAAAACGGATAAGTGGATTGGGAGAAAGGCTCAAAATACAGAAACTGCCCAGAATTCCCAGCAACCCACGAAACATCAGAAAGAAGGCCCTTTTAACCCCTGTTATGATCCGAACCAAATGAAACCTTAAACACAAAAGTTGTTCCTTTTCTTCTTATCTTTCTATCAAGCAAAATTTCGTAATTTTTGGATGAGTATATTGTGAGATACACTCACAATACCATCATACCCTCAAGCTGTCCAGTTTTCAACATAGTGAAGGTTGATCATTTTATTCATTTCTTCAATCTTCAAGAGGTAAAAGCTCATCTCCTTGATCATATAAGCTTTCATATTCATGTATTTATCATGTTTATGCCATGAATCATATTTTTCCATTCCTAGATCTAGAACTTCAAATAATTCTAGAAAATTGTAGAAAAATCCTTTTAATGTGAAACCAATTTCTATGATCTTGTGATGTCTTCCACTTTCATTATCCAAGAGCTTGAATCCAACTAAATTTCCTAGCCTATTTTCCTAATATGGGCCGAAACCCTAACCCTAAAGGTTAGAGGATTTTGTTTCAAATTTTAGTCTTGTAATAAGTAATCTATGTTAGTTAAGACTCTAGTAACTAGGATCCAAAAGATAGCATTAAGAAGATAATCCTAAACCTATTTTCTAAGTCTTGACCGAACCTAGCCCTAAAGTGTCATAGATGGTTGTTAGTTGATTAATTATAGTTATGTTGTTTGGTTGAAGGTGTTTGTGTTAACTCGTGGCGGGATAACGAGGATCGTCGTGTACGTGTTTTCCGGTGAAAACTCAGGTGGGGAAAAGAATCAACATATCGTCGGAATAGATAAGTAGTAGATTATATGATAATTGTGTAGGGCGACCTAAACCCTACTAGTAGTTGAGTAATCGACAAGACCAAAATCTCATTGGAAACCTTTTCTGTAAAACCAATGGTGATTCGGGGATTGTAGGTTTATCGACATTAAGGTTGATTTTATGATGTTGAGGATGTTTGGATTTATTTATTATTTGATTTGATTGTGATATGCTGGCTGTGATAATTTGTTTTAAGTGATATTTTATGGTGTTTGATTATTTTATTGATATTATGTTGATATTTATTAACCGTTGATGGGTGATTTGCTTTTATTATTTATATCGAATTGATACTTTATGATATGGATGTTAATATGCTGTTTTGAGGTTGGAATGGTATATGTCTGAGTAATTTCTGGCTAAGGAAAAACTTGGTATTTAAGCGTGTTTATCACCACCTCTTTTTCCTGGGAAGTTATCCGGTATACTATTCGTAGTTCTTAAATTTGGTGATTTTTATTCTGTTGAATGATATTTTATGATGATTCATATGTTTATGTGAGAATGTATTATAGCTTGATGATAATTGAATTGCTTGGTTCAACAATATTCTGATATATGGTTAGAGATGATCTGCCTGGTTTTTAATATTGTGCTTAGCTGATTTTTAAGTAAGGATATGTGTTGTTCGGGAGATAATTGTTTGGGTGAGAGAATAAAGGTGATTTAGAGGTGCCTAGCCTAATTAAGTGGTTTTATCTAAGAGGAAAAAGGTGTTGAGACTTTGATGGAAGGTTGATGCACTAGGTTGTTATTGATGTAATTTAGGGAGATTCATTTATCGAGGTATTGTTAGTCACAAGTAGTGTGAGTGGAACACACGAGGTCGGGATATCCTATTTTGGGGATATCGGATATTGCGGGTGAGTGCCCTATGGATGTGGATGCCGAGGTAGACTACCGTAATACTCTTTAGTTCTTGACGAGTTCGCATGTTCTTGCAATGGACCGTTTTGGATTGATACTCCTTGACGAAGTTCGTATGTTATTGGCACTGGACCGTTATGGAATGATATTCCTTGACGAGTTCGTATGTTCTTAGCTTTGGACCGTTTTGGATTGATACTCCTTGACGAAGTTCGTATGTTCTTGGCACTCGACCGTTATGGAATGATATTCCTTGACGAAGTTCGTATGTTCTTAACCTTTGGACCGTTTTGGATTGATACTCCTTGACGAGTTCGTATGTTCTTGGCATCGGACCGTTATGGAATGATATTCCTTGACGAGTTCGTATGTTATTGGTCTTGGACCGTTTCGGACTACCGACTAATGTGACAGGAGTGAAGATGGCCACATCAATATTAAGTTTTAGTTGCATGGGTTGAGGGTAGAGGATGATATAGTGAATTGAGGATGATTGTTGATTTTGAATGATGTGTGTCCGTGACAATTCATTGTATAATTTACTATTACTCTTTTCCGCTTTTTGATGATAGAACTGTTTCTTATTCCCTATATCTTTCGTGTGTTGTGTTTTATTTTCGATGTGATCGTACAAGAAGACCCGATGGAGCAACCAATTGCTTGAGGAGTTAGATGGAACTCCTTACGAACCAGATCTTTGGAGGTCGAGCTTGTGATTCAAGGCGGTTAGAGTATAGACAAAGTATGGCCAGTGTGTCTAAAGAGTATTTATATTTCCATTGAGTATGTCTCAGTAGTGAAGTTTATGCCTGTGAGGGATCCCTCGAGAGGGTACCCTTAATGAGTGCTTTTGGAATGTAATAAATAACAGGTGTGTATTTATGTAATATAGTTTTGGTATGTTTTATATATGCATAATTTATATAATTATTAATTAAGTTTTAATTTTTACGTATTTTCAATGATAAGCGAGCGATTAAGTAAATAAATATTAAAGGTTTTAATGTAATAATACGATGGGGCACAACGGGGTGTCTCAGACAGCTTGCCACATCCATAAATAACATACAGCAAGCTCAAAGATCAAACCAACTACCTGCACAAACAGTGATAAATCCCAATGTCTCTAATCCTAATGTGAGTGCCATTTCTCTGAGATCTGGAAAAGTTGTTGAGGCAGCCTCTGAAAAAGATGAAGAAACTGTTGAGGTAACTCCTGAGCCTTCTGTTATTGTTGAAGCTGAGAAAGTGTACATACCACCGATCCCCTTCCCAAATAGAGTGCAGAAAAATAAGAAGATTGGTGGGGAAGACGAGGAGAGGGAAATTTTAGATGTGTTCAGAAAGGTGGCGGTGAACATTCCCCTTCTAGATGTGATCAAGCAGGTTCCTAAGTATGCTAAATTTCTGAAGGATTTATGCACCAACAAGAGGAGGTTGAAGGGTAATGAGAGAGTTAATTTGGGAAGAAATGTTTCAGCTCTTATCCGGTCTAAGCCTGCACTTGAAAGATTTACTGTTTCAGCCCCCACTCAGGCACTACCACAGAAGTGCAAGGATCCGAGCACTTTTACTATTCCATGCACTATTGGGGACATCAAATTTGAAAATTGCATGTTGGATTTGGGAGCTTCCATAAATGTCATGCCCACCTCTGTTTTCAATAACCTTGATCTTGGTCCCTTGTAGTATACAGGTCTCACTATCCAGTTGGCCAACAGGACCAGTGCCCGCCCCATGGGAATGGTAGAAGATGTGCTGGTACAAGTTGATGAGTTGATTTTCCCTGCTGACTTCTACATCCTCGACATGGCAGGGGAAACAAATTCCAGTAGATCACCAATAATCCTGGGCAGACCGTTCATGAAGACAGCTAAGACTAAGATTGATGTTGATGATGGGACCATGTCCATGGAGTTTGGAGACATTGTGGCAAAGTTTAACATCTTTGATGCTATGAAGCATCCCCTGGAGGAGCACTCTGTTTTCCAAATAGAGTTGCTTTCAGAAATTATTGATGACACCCATGAGGACTTGATTTCTGATTTTCCATTTGTTTCTGGCTTTGATGATATATGTTGACGGATCTGGGCAAGTATACCCAGTCGTGCAAGTAATACGGTGGTGAGACTGGTTTATCGTATCCACAGGGATTGGATGTCAACTACCAATTCACAAACTCAGCAACTATCTAGACTATGAAGAGAAATCAAAACAACCAAAAGAAAAGAAATAAAATGTTTTTGGTCTTTTTGGGGACTTTTGACAAACACTTGGAGTGCAGAAAGGATATGTTGGGACTAGACTTCACCAAACATCTGTCTCATGTACTATCAGGACTAGATACCTCCCATTCATGCTTCAGATATTAAAATCAATCCACTAAATTACTCAAGCCCTGATCTCTCGGATGACAAGAGCCTAATTCCACTAATAGACCCTAATCTCTTAGGTGGCCTAGATTAATGAAATTGCATTAAGATTAGGGATTACGCGATTACTAGCAAACCAAACTCCATCTCTAGATGCAAGGGTTACTAGGTGATTAATTTCAGTTCCGGTTCTGATACGAACGTCTCCATTACATACCAAAACACTAATCCAGTCATGGGGGTGCTAGCCACAACAAGCATTAAGCACAGAAAAATAAACACTAATACGAAGGCATGAACACAGAATAATCAGTCAAGATAAATACATAATAATAAGTTTGGTTACATCTAATCCCAACAAACAGGATTTAACTACTCATATTTACAGAGAAAACCAAACCAGAGAAATAGGAGAAGAGGAGAGAAGAGGCTCCATGGGAGCTTTCCTTCTTCTTCACAGCAATCCCTCTCAGCAACTCCCTTCTAGGGTTGAAACCCTAGTCCAGTCGCAGCCTCCAAGTGCTTCCCCTTCCAAGAACTAAAACTAAAAACCAAAAAACTCCTCAGTTCTGCCCTAAAACAGCAACTTATACCAATCAGTTCTGCGCTCGTTCGCGAGGCGAATATCCTCTCGCGAGGCGAATATTAAAAATCTGCTGTTTCGAAGAATTGAACTCTCGTGAGGCGAGAGTTGCTCCCGACGCGAAACAGTAAAGTGCTTCTCCAATATGCCCGTGAGGAGCATCAGGGCCTGGGCGTGATGGCTTCTGGTTACCAGACTCGCGAGGCGAACCAGAAAGGCTTGCATTTTCTGGAACAGTCAGCTTTCAGGGTCGCGAGGCGAATCCAGTCTCGCGGGGCGAATCTCCAGAATTCTGCTTGGCTCAATTTCTTCTCTTTTCAGGCTCTATTTCATCCAAGCTCCTATCAAGACTAATTCTGCACAGTTTTCTTTAAGTTCCTGCAAAAAAACACCAAGAAACCGCTTCACCCGTTCCAAGGGAAAATCTAACAAAAATCAAATAAAGAATGCCTAATCTATATGAAAAATGCATGAAAAAGTGTACAGAAAAAATGATGTAAAATCACACTATCAAATCACCCCAAGCTTATTCAATTGCTTGTCCTCAAGCAATCACTAAGGCCAGAAGATCAAAATAATCAAAGCATGGATAGTGAACCAAGAACCCGAGTAAATACTAATCCAAGTAATAGGCAATTCAAACAATTCAGCAAGAGACAATCAATTCAAGTCCAATTAGAGGCTTAGGTTCCTTAGACTCATGTTCTCACTGATTTGGGCACTCTTTCTCACTTGAAACTCACCCCAAGCTTGTTCATTTGCCTGGCTCTCTTTCTAACCTCACTCAAGTGTTTAGGGGAATAAGACAATTAGCTCAATTTTCCTCAAGGAATGAATCCTACCATAGGCTTGACTATCAACCAAATCTCTACTTTATTAATGAAACAAATTAAGAATCAAGAGGTCTTTACTTTGGTTGTAACATGGCCATGGGATTAATCGTTAGGTGGGGACATCAAGAAAAGGACATTTCCAAAAGGGCTAACAAAATATAGCATTGCACACATGACCTTCTAAAATACCCTTAGGGGTTTTCGATTTATTTTTCCACCTTTCGTTTCTTTCTTATCATTTTATTTCTCATTTCTTTTTGTCATCCCCTTCTCTATTTATTTTTCTTTTTCTTTTGTTTTTCTTTTGCTTGGAGAAGGGGAGATTTTTCAACTCAAGAGAATTATTTTTCTGATTCTTTCATCCCATTCTTTTTTAACTACCTTTTTACCCTTTTTGTAATACTTTAGAAGGTCCCTATCAAGCATCATTCATCAAAATATTTCAAGGTACCAAGAAAAGCAAAAAAAAATTCTTTCAGGCTCAAAATTGGGCAACTAAGGGGTAGCATTTCATCATTCAAAGCTCCGAAGGCCGGAAAAATACCTAGTGCCTCAATCATTTTCAAAAATTTTTAAGCTTCAAAATGGTTTTAAGTCAAGTTCTAGAGAAATACCATCCAAGAGGAATAACACTCTAACACAAGGAATGGGGTAGAATTAGTGAGTACCCCTTTGGCTCAAAATCTCACATTTTAGTAGTTCAAGAATCAATGAGAAACACAAATCTATAGAACCATCTGCTAATTATCAACTATCCAAGATTATCTCAACAGTTTTATTCGTAGCCTTATCACAAGAATAAAAAAATTGGGTTCAAAAATTCACTATCACAATTTAATTGGCACTCAGTTCTCATAATCAGATGCTCAATCTAAGCAAGGGCAATCTAATTGTGTGATCATGCAAAACTATATGAATGCAAAATGCAAATGCAAAATACCCCTACCCCAAGCTTAAGAATTTACGTTGTCCCCAATGTAAACAATCAAGTTGGAGAGAGGGAAGAAAAATGGAACGGCTTACCGAGGCGGTAGCGAGTGTTGGCTTTCATTCCAGTCAGAAACTTGTTGGAAAATACTTCACAGCCGTGAGCCTGATGGGTGCTGACTTTTCTTTTTCTGCCCTTTTTGCTTCTCCTTCCCTTCTTTCCCTGAAATCACTTGGCAAATCTCAATTTATTATTTTTCCTCTTGATCTTCTCAAATTATTCAAGAGGTTAAAATCAAAAACAAAAACTAACTAAAGAGAAGGGTTAAGAAAAGTTGGGTTGCCTCCCAATAAGCGCTTCTTTAACGTCACTAGCTTGACTTCCTAGGATCCTCCTCCCGGATCAAATGGTATTTGCAGTGGAGATTGTAGCAGTAGTATGACTTTATCCTCAACTCCACCCAGCCAGTGTGTGAAAGCACCATTGACCTCTTCAACCATAATAATGCACTTACAGAGAAAACCAAACCAGAGAAATAGGAGAATAGGAGAGAAGAGTCTCCATGGGAGCTTTCCTTCTTCTTCACAGCAATCCCTCTCAGCAACTCCCTTCTAGGGTTGAAACCCTAGTCCAGTCGCAGCCTCCAAGTGCTTCCCCCTCCAAGAACTAAAACTAAAATCCAAAAAACTCCTCAGTTCTGCCCTAAAACAGCAACTTATACCAATCAATTCTGCGCTCGCTCGCGAGGCGAATATCCTCTCGCGAGGCGAATATTAAAAATCTGCTGTTTCGAAGAATTGAACTCTCGCGAGGTGAGAGTTGCTCGCGACGCGAAACAGTAAAATGCTTCTCCAATATGCCCGTGAGGAGCATCAGGGCCTGGGCGTGATGGCTTCTGGTTTCCAGACTCGCGAGGCGAACCAGAAAGGCTTGCATTTTCTGGAACAGTCAGCTTTCAGGGTCGTGAGGCGAATCCAGTCTCGCGGGGCGAATCTCCAGAATTCTGCTTGGCTCAATTTCTTCTCTTTTCAGGCTCTATTTCATCCAAGCTCCTATCAAGGCTAATTCTGCACAGTTTTCCTTAAGTTCCTGCAAAATAACACCAAGAAACCGCTTCACCCGTTCCAAGAGAAAATCTAACAAAAATCAAATAAAGAATGCCTAATCTATATGAAAAATGCATGCAAAAGTGTACAGAAAACATGATGTAAAATCACACTATCAATATATATTCATGTACTGACTGTACTGACACTAACCCGTGTGCTGTTTGTGCTGAGTTTCTTGATTCAACTTTGCAGGGTGATAGTGTAAGTGAAGCTGTCTGTTCAGCCGAAGTTCTTGACATCGTGGCTACTCCAATTATACCATCCATTGAGCAGCCACCCTCCTTAGAGCTCAAGTCACTTCCTGGGAATATGAAGTATGCTTACTTGGAGAGGAATGAAAAACTTCCAGTCATTATTTCCTCCAGCCTTGACTCTGACCAGGAAGCTAAACTATTGGAGGTTCTGAAGAAGCACAAGAAGGCGATTGGGTGGACCTTGGATGACATCCCAGGAATTAGCCCCTCCAGATGTATGCATAGAATTTTGTTGGAGGATGGGGCTAAACCAGTTAGGCAGGCCCAAAGGCGGCTCAATCCATTGATTCTAGATGTGGTGAAGAAGGAGGTGACTAAACTTCTGCAGGCGGGTATCATATACCCCATCTCTGATAGTACTTGGGTAAGTCCAGTGCAAGTTGTACCCAAGAAGTCCGGCCTCACAGTGGTAAGAAATGATAATAATGAGCTTGTACCCACTAGAGTCCAGAATAGCTGACGAGTATGTATTGATTATAGGAAGTTGAACCAGGCCACCAGAAAGGATCACTTTCCTTTGTCGTTCATAGATCAGATGTTGGAACGGCTGGCTGGTAAATCTCATTATTGTTTTCTTGATGGCTTTTCCGGGTACTTCCAGATCCATATTGCCCCAGAGGATCAGGAAAAGACCACTTTCACGTGCCCCTTCGGCACGTTTGCTTATAGGAGGATGCTATTTGGCCTTTGTAATGCTCCTGGCACTTTCCAGAGATGCATGCTTAGCATTTTTACTGAATTTATTGAAAATTACATGGAAGTGTTCATGGATGATTTCACTGTATATGGATCCTCATTTGATGCATGTTTGCATAGTCTGAGTTTGATTCTAGAAAGATGCATTGAGACTGATCTGGCTTTGAACTATGAAAAATGTCACTTTATGGTAGAACAGGGGATTGTTTTGGGTCATGTTATTTCTAAAGAGGGTATTTCAGTAGATCCTGCTAAAATTGATGTGATTTCAACATTGCCTTATCCATCTTGCGTTCGCAATATTCGTTCTTTTCTTGGTCATGCAGGTTTCTACAGGCGCTTCATTAAGGACTTCAGCAAGATAGCTCTTCCCTTGTCAAACTTGCTGAAGAATGATGCCATGTTCCATTTTGATGACAACTGCAAGAAGGCATTTGACTACCTGAAAAGAGCATTGACCTCTACCCCCGTCATCCAGCCCCCTGACTGGACCCTCCCTTTTGAGCTCATGTGTGATGCTTCTAACTATGCTGTGGGAGCGGTTCTGGCACAAAGGGTGGGCAAGGCTGCCCATGTCATTCATTATGCTTCTAGGACATTAGATGCTGCACAATCTAATTACACCACCACTGAAAAGGAACTTCTAGCTGTTGTATTTTCTCTTGATAAATTTAGGTCATATTTGCTAGGTTGCAAGGTTATTGTTTTTACTGACCATGCATCTCTGAAGTACCTGTTGAAGAAACCAGAAGCGAAGCCAAGATTAATTCGGTGGATGCTTTTGCTCCAAGAGTTCAATGTGGAGATAAAAGACAAGAGTGGAGATGAAAATTTAGTAGCTGATCACTTGAGCTGAATAGCAAGGGATGAGGATCCTTCTCCCATCCAGGATGAGTTTCCTGATGAGCGGCTTCTACATCTGCATGGGGTAACGCCCTGGTTTGCTGACATTGTTAACTTTCTTGTTGCTGGTGTTTTTCCTGTAGGTACAAGTAGATCCAAGCTCCACAAACTCAAGAGTGGTTCCAAGTACTATGTGTGGGATGATCCGTACCTTTGGAAGTTTTGCAGTGATCAGGTGATTCGGAGGTGTGTCCCGGACTATGAGATTGAGTCCATCTTGCACTTTTCTCATGCCTCTCAAGCAGGGGGACACTTTGGACCATAGAGGACGGCAAGAAAAGTCCTAGATTCTGGGTTCTACTGGCCCACCATTTTTAGAGATGCCTATGAGGTCTACAGGACTTGTAAGGAGTGTCAAACAGCAGGCCCTGCCATCACTCGTAGGAGTGAAATGCCTCAGCAACCCATGCTTTTTTGTGAGGATTTTGATGTGTGGGGAATCGACTTTATGGGTCATTTCCCTGCATCTTTTGGTTTTTTATATATTCTTTTGGTTGTTGACTATGTTTCAAAGTGGGTGGAAGCTATCCCCACTAGGACTAACGATGCTAAAATTGTTTCAAAATTTTTTAGGTCCAATATTTTCTGCAGGTTCGGCATACCTCGGGCTATCATCAGTGACCAGGGCACTCACTTCTGCAACCGCACCATGGAAGCTCTACTCCGGAAGTATGGAGTTGTGCATAGAGTCTCCACTGCTTACCATCCCCAGACCAATGGCCAGGCTGAGATATCAAACAGGGAGATCAAGCAGATCTTAGAGAAAATGGTGCAGCCGAATAGGAAGGACTGGAGCCGCCGTCTAGAAGACGCACTGTGGGCTCATAGGACCGCTTTCAAGACGCCAATAGGAATGTCCCCCTTTCGGCTTGTATTTGGTAAGGCATGTCACCTTCCTGTGGAAGTTGAGCACCGTGCGTATTGGGCAGTCAAGTGTTGTAACTTGGAAATGAAAAAAGCTGGTATTGAAAGGAAACTCCAGTTGCAGCAGCTTGAGGAGCTTAGGCTAGAAGCCTATGAAAGCTCCCGGATTTATAAAGAGAAAACAAAACATTTTCATGATAGGATGATTGCTAGGAAAAAATTTTCTGTGGGCCAGCAAGTCTTACTGTTTAACTCCCGCCTGAAATTGATGGCTGGGAAACTTAGGTCCAAGTGGATTGGACCATTTGTTGTTACTAATGTTTTTCCTTATGGTGCAGTAGAGATTAAAAGTGCAGGTAGCAACAAGGCCTTCAAGGTTAACGGGCAGAATCTTTGGCCGTTCCATGAGAGTTCGGTGCCTGCGGATGCTAATGTTGAGGAGCTTTCCTTGGAAGCTCCCACCTACACTGCCACTTGATCAGGGAACACCCTTCCTTTCCCTCACTCTGATTTTATAGTTATGTTGTTTCATTGGGGACAATGTATGTTTTAAGTGTGGGGGAGGGAACCAATTGTAGTTTTGTTTTATGTCTCGTTTTGTTTCTCTTAGCTCTTGAATAAATTGTGTGAGTCTTTGGTTGGTGAGCTTGATTGGTTTTGATTGATTTGGCACAGATTGCTTGCATGATTTATGTGATGATTCCCCCTAGGTTGAAAAATAGGTTGAATTTTTTTTTTTTTTTTTTGAAAAGTGATCCCCATGTGATTGAAAACTAAACTTTGAGATTTTGTTGTGACGACATGATTTATGATAAGTTTGGGGTGAAGGGAAGCACACACTAGGGATAGAATCTCGGTCAAACAATTTGCAAAAATGTCCATGTGAGGATTTGAGCCTCCAACATGTTTTTAACTGTGTGAAATCACTTTTGAGTTGCACTTTCCCGAATTTGCTTGAATCTCTTTATGGTTTGCATGTTTATGTGTTTGCATCAAATGATTTAGGCATTTTCTTTGTAAATAACTACTTAGCCTAAAATAACCATCCCTAATGCATGTTTCCTAGTTAGCCCCTTTGAGCCTAATTAGCCTGTTAATTCTTGATAACCTGATGTTATGAGCCTAAAATCTAGAAAAAACCATGTTAACCCGATCTTAGGATTAGGAGAGCATGGAATCTTAGCAAAGAGAATGGTTGCAAGAAACTAAGTTTGGGGTGGCTACAAGGATATGATGTGTTGTTTGGGATTGAGAAAAAGAAAAAAATATAATAAAAAGGTTGGAGCCAAAGGCAAAAAGAAAAGAAAAGCAGAAAAAAAAAGGAAAAAGAAAAAAAATAATAAAAAGTACAAAAATGTCAAAAAGGCTATTTAAAGGAAAAGGCTGTAGTCACCCAAAGTAAAAAGAAGAATGAGAAAAGGAACCTGAGTGGAATTTCAATGTTTTGAAGTGTTTCATGCTCTCTTAGTTCCTAGGGACTTAAGCCCAGTACCTTTGTATATCCTACCCTTAGCCAGGCCCCATTACAACCTTTAAAAGACCTTTTGATGTTGCATGCATGTTTCCGTGGGAACCATTTTGAGATGAAAATCAAATTTATGGGAAGTGCTCTTGAAAGGTGAATTGAGTGAAATGTTGATAACCTAGACAAACTGAGCGATTGAGTGAAACACTAAACTCCCTTGTGAGGAAGGCGATTGTTTGAATTTGGTGATCTCCCTCTTGTGTGTAACTTCGATCCCTTGCTTAAATTAATGATTGCTTGAATGATGAAATTCTCAATTGTTTAGAGTGAATGCATGTGGGGATTGCTTTGTTTGAAAGGGGGGAACATTGAAGAAAACTGTTTTGATGAAATTGCTTGAAATCTGTGCAAAGTTGATTGAACCTTTAAGCTTGCCATGTCTTAAGTCTTTTTAAGTTTTTGAGTTTTAGTTTGCTTGAGGACAAGCAAAGTTTAAGTTTGGGGTATTTTGATAAGCCTCTAGCTCATCTATTCTTATGGCTAGAATGACCATGGTTTTGTGCTATTTTTATCCTGTTTTCACCCAAATTAGACTCGATTGTCCTCAAGCAATGTTTTGAGTCCTTTAAGTAGTTTTAGGTTAATTTAGCCAGTTTGGAGTCAAATAATGCACTTATGGCTATTTCTTTGTTTTCAAGTTAACTTGTGAGTTAAGGGAATAAAGAAACAGGGAAATTTCAATCCTGGAGGTGTTCGCCCCGCGAGTGTCCATTCGCCTCGCGAACCTGAAACCAGCCTGAACAGCAGAATGTCATCCTCTCTGGTTCGCCCCGCGAACAACACCTCGCCTCGCGACCCTGAAGGCTGACTGTTCCAGAAAAATGCAAGATTTCTGTGTCGCCTCGTAAATCCAAGTCTCGCCTCGTGAGACTGAAGACCAGAAGCCATGACTCTTCCATTCCTCGCCACGCGAACCGTACTTCGCCCCGCGAGAAGACCAAACGTTGCAGACTCTTCATAATATTCGCCTCGCGAGTGATGGTTCGCCTCGCGAGAAGGCGTAGTTCCTGAAAGATATAAATGGCTGTTCTGGGCAGATTAAAAAACAACTTTTGATTCTCCATTGTTTTTACATATTTTCTGGGTGTATTTCATTTTTATGGAGAACTAATTTTCTTGGATTAGTCTACTGTAATCGATTTCCACTGCACTTGAGGTTCTGTAATTCATGTTTTGTATGCTTTTCCCTTTTCAATGCTATGCTATATATTTCTGTTTGATTAATTCAGGAGTGTATAGTGTTGTGTTGATTTATTTCGGTAATGTTATGTTCCTATATTTAATCGCGTTTGCTTAATTCGCGTGTGTTCAATTCGTGTTCGCTTAGTTCACGAAGGGCTTAACCCCGTTTGCTTAATTCGAGAATAGGAACATATATCTCGTAGTAGTGATTTCGCTTGTTAATTATTGCTACAACCGAAAGGGGATTAGAATCTGCTTAGGGCTTGGAATTTACATGAACCGATGATAGTTGGGAAATCGAGAACAGTAGATTAATCGTCTTTAGCTATTTGATAATCTTTTAAACTGCTCTGTTTTTATTGCTCTATTATTGCTTTGTTTTCCAATTGAATTTCAAACCAACCCCCAACCCCCCCCCCCCCCCCCCCAAAAAAAATGATTTTTGTGGTAAATAACAAGTCAAGAGTCCTTGTGAGACGATATCCGAGTTGTCGCTTCCTAAACTACAGTTTTATAAACCCGCTCGCTTTTTGGCGCGTGCGCGATAGCGTGTTCAGTGATTTAAGTTGTGATTATCATCATGGACAGGTAGGGCATGATATTGAAACTTGTTGGGACTTTAAGGTCCGAGTCCAAGGATTACTTACCTTGGGGGTGATCCAAGCTAGGCCAGCTACGACTGAAGAAGTTAATGTCGTTGAAAAAGTTGTGCTCCAGGTACCACCTATGAATGATGCGTCAGAAAAAGTGATTGTAAAGGCAAAAAAGCCAACTCCTTTTGCTTATGATGATACACACGTTGTACCATGGAATTATGAACAGAAAGTTGAGCTAATAGGAGGGGCAGGAGAAACTTCGAAGGCCCAGGTTACTAACATTGTGAGAGTTGGAGGCATTACAAGGAGTGGACGGTGCTACACCCCTGCTGAAGAAAAAATGATGGAGGAAGCCGAAGAAGAGAAAACTGTGGATGAAATAAAGGGGAAGGAGGAAGAAGAGTTTCTGAAGATCATGAAGCAAAGTGAATATGATGTGGTAGAACAGTTGAAGAAAGCTCCGGCAAGGATATCTCTTTTGTCGCTTGTCTTGACGTCAGAATTGCATCGCAAGGCATTATTGAAGGTTTTGAATGAAGCATATGTCAAACCTGACGTCACTCCAGAAAATGTGGTAAATATGGTGGACCCAATCAGGCATATCAACATGATTACTTTCTCGGAAGATGAAGTGGCCTCAAAATCCCGTAGTAGCCCTAAAGCCTTACACATCACCCTAAAGTGTAAAGGGTTTGTGATTGCAAAGGTGCTTATAGATGGTGGTTCAGCATTGAATGTGGTTCCAATGACCACACTCAAGCACCTGAATATAAGCACGGCGGAGTTGACACCACAAGAAATGATTGTGCGAGCCTTTGATGGGACAGCAAGAGGAATTTTAGGAGAAATAACTCTACCCCTTGAAATAGGGCCTAGTTCTTTCCCTATCCTCTTTCAGGTCATGGAAATCCAGCCAGCTTACACCATGCTTCTGGAAAGGCCTTGGATCCATGAGGCAGGAGTGGTCCCCTCGACTCTGCATCAGTGTTTGAAGTATATTCAAGATGGATCCGTTATTACTGTCCGTGGTGAAGAGGAGATCATGCTGACAAAGCCCACCACAGTACCTTATGTGGAAAGCACAGAGCAGTTGGAGGATGATTCACTGCATAGTTTTGAGGTATTGAAGTCAGGGAACAAGAAAAGGGAGCCCCTAATGAAGAATGTGAATGAGGTAGTAGTCCGCATCATGGAGAAGAGCGGGTATCAAAGAGGAAAAGGCCTAGGGCCTCAGTTGCAAGGAATCTCTCGGCCAATTGAAGCGGCTGTAAGAGAAGGAAGGCGCGGATTGGGGTATCAGCCCAACCTAACTGAAGGGGTGAAATTCATGACTCTTGAAAACAAGGAAGAAAGAGGAGAGCGCGAGAGAAAGCATCTTCCCCTCCTGACAGAGACTTTCCCAGTAGCTGCTGAAGTTATCAGTCCCGCAAAGTCATTCTCCCCTCACTTCAATATCAGCACACTTGAAGAAGAGCTGGATGAGAACCATGTCATCTATCTCCCTGCTAGCAATAAAGTTCTCAACAATTGGCAATCTGAACCGTTTATTGATGTTATTTCCATGAAGTAATTATCTTATTGTACTAATTACGAACTGATGTTTACTTCCTTTGAGACATGAATGAGAACGTAGCACTTTGTCCGGTGTTTTCCTTTGGATTCCATCGTTTCTTTTCTCTCTTTCATTTCTTTACTTTGTTTAAGTTTTTCTTTCATGAATCAGACTCTTGCCTATACCTCTCCTATTCCTGACGTTTTTCTTCCAGGAATACTTCGTCCACTAAAGATTTACCTCATAAGAGGAACTTTGAAAGTTCATTTATTGATTCCCTCGCGGTGCTGATGAATACAATCTTGAATCTGATGAGGAGGAAGAAGATATTGAAGAATTCATAAAAGGGGTGAAACGGTCAGAGGAAGGAATTAGCTAGAATGATGAGGTTGCAAAAGTGATCAATATGGGAACCGAGGAAGATAAGAAGGAGTTGAAAATAGTGGATAACCCAGAGCAAGAAGAAATGGTCGCACTATTCAAAGAATATCTGGACGTTTTTGCATGGTCCTACAGAGATATGCCAGGTTTAGATCCTGAGATAGCAACGCATAAAATTCCCTTATACCCAGATGTGGCTCCAAAGAAGCAAAAGTTAAGGAGGATGCATCCTGAGATGTCGTTGAAGTTCAAGGAAGAAGTGACTAAGCAGCTGGAAGCTGGCTTTCTGGAAGTAGCTAGACACCTAGAATTGATAGCTAATATTGTGCAGGTACCAAAGAAGGATGGAACGGTCAGAATGTGCGTGGACTACCGAGACCTGAATAAAGCCAGTCCAAAGGATGATTTCCCCCTACCTCATATTGATGTCCTTGTAGATAGTGCAGCCAGAAGTCACAGGTTTTCTTTCATGGACGGGTATTCTGGATATAATCAGATCCTCATGGACAATGAAGATAAAGAAAAGACAACTTTTATCACCCCTTGGGGAACTTTTTGTTACAAAGTGATGCCTTTCGGATTAAAGAATGTCGGGGCTACTTACCAACGTGCTATGGTGGCATTGTTCCATGATATGATGCATAAGGAGGTAGAGGTATACGTTGATGATTGGTCGCGCTGTCGCGCATGCGCCAAAAAAGAACGAGCGTTTTATAAAAATGTAGTATAGGAACCGACAACTCGAGTATCGTCTCACAAGGACTCTTAGGTTGTTGTTATTAACACAAAATCAGTTTTGGGGGGTTTGGATTGAATGCAAGTAAGAAAACAAAGTAAAACAAAGCAATGAAAGCAAGGCAGTTCAAAGAGATTAACAAATAGCTAAAGACGATTAATATACTGTTCTCGGTTTCCCACTATCATTGGTTCAGGTAAATTCCAAGCCCTAAGCAGATTCTAATCCCCTCCCGGTTGTAGCAACAATTTACAAGTGAAATCACTACTACAGATATATGTTCCTATTCCCGAATTAAGCAAATGGGGTTAAGCCCTTCGTGAACTAAGCGAACACGAATTGAACACACGCGAATTAAGCAAACGCGATTATATATAGGAACATAACATCACCGAAACAAATCAACACAACACTACACACTCCTGAATTAAGCAAACAGAAACATATAGAATCGCATTGAAAAGAGAAAAGCAAATAAAACAGGAATTACAGAATCTCAAGTGTGGTAATGGAAACCAATCGCAGTAGATTAATCAAGGAGACTAGTTCTCCATTACAAAAGGGACACAAAAGAAAAGAAAAGAAAATAAACTATTGAAACTACTACTACTGACTAAAGCTAACTCAAGCTAACTCAAGCTAACTCCTCAGTTCTGCCTTCAAACAGGCTTATATACACGTTCTGGATTCCGCTGTCTCGCGAGGCAAACACTGTCTCGCGAGGCGAGTATCATGAACAGTCTGCATCGTTTGGTCTTATCGCGAGGCGAAGCACGGCTCGCGTGGCGAGGAATGGAAAAGTCGTGCCCTCTGATCTTCATCCTCGCGAGGCGAGTCATCTATTCGCGAGGCGACACAGAAAGGATTGCAAATTTTCTAGCACAGTCACCTTCAGGTTCGCGAGGCGAGTGCCTTCTCGCGGGGCGAAGGACTCCAGAATTATTTCTTTTTATTACCTGAAAACAATAAATAGCATAAGTGCTTTATTTGACTCTAAATCAACTAAATTAACCTAAAAATACTTTACAGACTCAAAATGCTGCTTAAGGACAATCTAGTCTAATTTGGGCGAAAATGATATAAAATTAGCACAAAACCACGGTCATACTAGCTATAAAACTAGATGAGCCAGCGGCTGATCAATGATATAGTGGCCAAGTCCAAGGAAGGAGAAAGCCATGTGACAGTTTTGAGAAAGTTGTTCGAGCGGCTAAGAAAGTACAAGTTACGCCTCAACCCTGCAAAATGTACTTTCGGTGCATCCGCAGGGAACTTACTTGGCTTTGTTGCCAGTAGAGAAGGAATAAAGGTGGACCCTAACAAGGTGGAAGCAATACACGATATGCCAGCACCCAAGAACGAGCGAGAAGTAAGGGGTTTTCTTGGAAGATTGAACTACATTGCGCGCTTCATTGCAAATCTTACTAGCACATGTGAACCAATCTTCAAACTCCTCGGGAAGAATAATCCAGGAAGATGGGATGATGACTGTCAAGAAGCCTTTGATAAGATAAAGGCATATCTACTGAATCCCCCAGTGTTGGTACCACGTACTGATCCACTGTCGTACACGGGTCAAAAACGAGTGATTAAAAAAAAACTGTAGTTAGGGCACGACAACTCAAGTATCGTATCTCAAGGACTCTTGGATTATTATTAACATATTTGTCGATTTGAGGGGGGGTTAGATTCAATGAGAGAAGAATTGATTAAGAAAACGGTGCAATTAAGTGATTATCAATAAGTTGAAACGATTAATCTGCTGTTTCGGTTTCCCAACTATCATTGATCCACATGAATTCCATGCCCTAAGCGGATTCTAATCCCTTTTCGAGTGTAGCAGCAATTAAACAAGCGCAATTGACACTACGCGATATATGTTCCTTATTCCGAATTAAGTAAACGGATTGAAGCTCTCGTGAATTAAGTAAACACGATCAAACTCACGCGAATTAACCAAACACGATCAAGGTAAAGTGATCAGCCTCTGGTTGACTAGTTTTATAACTAGTAAGACCATGTTTTTGCACCAATTATTCGAGTTTCAATCTCGGTTTAGCCCAGATTTAGATTTGATTGTCCCAAAGCAACATTTTGAGTTTCTTAAGTAATTTTAGTTAATTATGAGTCAAATAAATCATTTATTGCTATTTCATGATTTCAGGTTAAAAGGGAAGCACTCAAAGTCAAGGGAATGAAGGAAACAATGGAAATTGCAAGTCTGAAAGTTTCACCTCGCGAGAAGCTACTCGCCTCGCGAGCCTGAAGACCAGCCTGTGCCAGAGAATGTCACCCTTTCAGTCTCGCCCCGTGAATCATCATCTCGCCTTGCGAGGACTCAATTTTGAACTCGCGCCACTGTTAATATTCGCCTCGCGAGCGGGCGCAGATCCTGAAGGTTATAAATTGTTGTTTTAAGGCAGATTAGGGAGCATCTTCTTTTCTTTTCCATTGACGGCTGCGAATTAGGTTTAGTGTTTTGTGTTAAGTTTGTAATGGAGAACTAATCTCCTTGGATTGATCTGCTGTAATCGGTTTCCATTGCCACTTGAGGTTCTGTAATTCCCAAACTTATTGCTATTCTCTTTCAATATTGTTCTATATGTTATGTTTGCTTAATTCAGGATTGTATAGAATATGTATTGATTTGTTTCGATGATTTTATGTTCCTATACTTAATCGCGTTTGCTTAATTCGCGTGTGTTCAATCGTGTTTGCTTAATTCACGAGGGCTTCACCCCTTTTGCTTAATTCGGGAATTAGGAACATATATCTCGTAGTGTCAATTTCGCTTGTTAATTGCTGCTACAATTGAAAAGGGATTAGAATTCGCTTAGGGCATGGAATTTATATGAACCGATGATAGTTGGGAAACCAAGAATAGTAGATTAATCGTTTTTAGTTTATCGATAATCATTTAGTTTGCACTGTTTTTCTTAACTGTTTTCTAATTTGACTTTCAATTCCAACCCCCCCCAAACTGATTTTGAGGTTAATAACAACACAAGAGTCCTTGTGAGACGATACTCGAGTTGTCGCTCCCTGACTACAGTTTTTACAAACCACTCACTTTTTGACCCGTGTGCGACAGCGTGTCAAAAATCGGCGCCGTTGCCGGGGACTCTTGTTGTTATTAACAGAAAATAAATAATAAAAAAAAAAGAAAAAAAAAGAAGCATTGCTTAATTAGTTTTGGCTACTAGGTCTGGTTGTGAACCTTAGTATGGGTGATTATATGCAAAATTATATGCCTTATGTTTATTATGAGCCATCATGCATATGTTATCCTAACTTTGTTGGAGGTTATGAGTTTAGTAGTGATTTTGGCATGTTTGGAGTAAATGATTATTCTGGCCAACATGGTGGAGGACAGGGCATCTTGGATGAGATAGCTTCTTTGGTGCATCAAATGACAATACGCAAGCACCAATATCAGTCTGACCCTACACTAGTCCAACTCAGTCTGGAAGAATTGGTGCAACAGATGGCAGAGCACAATCTTCAATCCCAACAGAGGACAGAAGCTGGTTTTCAGAATTTGGCCACCCAAATTGGTCACACTGCCTCCACCTCAGCTACACTACAAACTCAACATCTCCTTGAAGAACACACAGATTCACAAATAGTTGTTCTTGAAAATACTTCTTTTGAACATGATTTTGATAATAATGTCAAGAACACTATTATTAATGAACTCTGTGTTGAATTTCCAGACATTCAAGCCTTTTCTGATTCTGTGTATTGTACTATATGTCCTGATTGTACTAACACTAACCTTTGTGTGGTGTGTGCTGAGATTTCTGCATGTATAGCAGGTGATGGATTTGCTAGTACAGTGAGTGAAAATCGTGCAGAAGTTGAAACAGCACCAGAGATCCTCTCTACTTGTTTGCCTCCTCCCACTGTGGAACGACCAGCGATGGAGTTCAAGCCTCTGCCTGAGGGACTGGATTTTGCATCCTTGAATATGAAGACACTATGGCCAGTCCAAGAGGTTGAATCCCATTTTTATTGGGAGGACTTTGTTGACAACGAGGTCATCTTTGACCCAAGAGGGAGTGAGAAGTCTGCCGCACTTGGAGAGGTCACCATGATTGTCAAGTGCTCACTTCCATATTGACACGCTGTCGCACGCGCGTCAAAAAGAACGAGTGGTTTACAAAAAGTGCAGTTAGGGCGCGACAACTCGAGTATCGTCTCACAAGGACTCTTGGATTGTTATTCGCAGAAAAGTCAGTGTTGGGGGGGTTTTGGATTCGAAATTCAATTAAGAAAACAGTTAAGAAAACAAGGCAAATAGGTGATTGTCAATAATTGAAACGACTAATCTACTGTTCTCGGTTTCCCACTATCATCGGTTCATATAAATTCCAAGTCCTAAGCGGATTCTAATCCCTTTTCGATTGTAGCGACAATTAACAAGCGAAACCGGCACTACGAGACGTATGTTCCTAATTCCCGAATTAAGCAAACGGGGTGAAACACTCGTGAATTAAGCAAATACGATTGAACACACGCGAACTAAGCAAACATGATTATGTATAGGAACACACAATCATCGAAATAAATCAATACCTATTCTATACAATCCTGAATTAAGAAAACAGAACATATAGCATAACTATTGAAAGAGAAAAGTAATAAGATTGGGAATTACAGAACCTCATGTGGCAATGGGGACCGATTACAGTAGATCAATCCAAGGGAGTTAGTTCTCCATTACAAATATGACAAAAACCTAATTCGCAGCCGTCTAATCTAAAAGGAAAAGAAGATCCCCTGGTTTCTGCCCTAAAACAGCAATTTATATCCTTCAGTTCTGCGCCCGCTCGCGAGGCCAGTATCCTCTCGCGAGGCGAATCTTATGAGTGGCACGAGTTCAAAATTGAGTTCTCGCAAGGCGAGACAGTGATTTGCAGGGAGAGACTTCAAATTGCAATCTGTCACGGCCGTGACCTTTATCACGGCTAGGCCGTGATGGTCTCTGTCCTTCAGGGTTTGGATTTCTCGTGAGGTGAGGCGGTGATTCGCATGGAGAGACAGAGAGGATGACATTTCTGGCACAGTAAGGCTTCAGGCTCGCGAGGCGAGTAGCCTCTCGCGGGGCGAATAATTCCAGAATTGCTTCTCTTTATTAACCTGAAAACAAGAAATAGCAGTAAGTTCTTTATTCGACTCAAAATCAACTAAATTAACCTAAAAATACTTAAGAGACTCAAAATGTTGCTTGAGGACAATTACATCCAAATTTGGGCGAAAACGAGATTAAACTCGAATAAAACCTATGGTCTTACTAGTTAAAAACTAGTCGAGCTAGAGGCTGATCAAAATACCCCAAACTTAGACTTTGCTTGTCCCCAAGCAAGCTAAAACTCAAAAAAGACTCAAACTTGGAAAGCTTAAAGGATTCAATGAATTCCGCACAAATTTCATGCAATTTTAGCAAAACAATTTTTCTTCGATGCTTTCCCCCCTTGCAACAATGTAATCCCCACATTCATTTACTTTAAACAATTGAGAATTCCATCATTCATGCAATCATTAATCTAAGTTGAGGATCCAAGTTACACACAAAAGGGAGATCACCAATTTCAAACAATTGCCTTCCTCACAAGGGCATTTAACGTTTCACTCATTCGCTCAGTTTGTCTAGGCTATCAACATTTCACTCAATTTCACATTTAAGAGCACTTCCCATGAATTTGATTTTCATCTCAATCAAAGTTCCCGCGAAAACATGCATGCAACATCAGAAGGTCTTTTAAAGGTTGTAATGGGGCCTGGCTAAAGGTGGGATATTCAAAGGTACTAGGCTTAAGTCCCTAGGAACTAAGAGAGCATGAGCATTTTGATACATTTGAATTTCCACTCAAGTTCCTTTTTCCATTTTTCTTTTAGCCTTGGGTGACCACAGCCTTTTCCTTCTAATATCCCTTTTTGATATTTTGTTCCCTTTTTTTTCTTTTTTTTTTCTTTGCCTTTGGCTACAACCTTTTTTTTTCTTTTTCTCAATCCCAAACAACACATCATATCCTTGTAGCCACCCCAAACTTAGTTTCTTGCAACCATTCTCTTGCTTAGCTTCCATGCTCTCCTAATCCTAATATCGGTTTACACGGTTTTTCCAGATTTTAGGCTCATAACATAAGGTCATCAAGAAACAATAGGATTAATAGGCTCAATGCGGCTAACTAGGGAACATGCATCAGGGATTGGTTCAATTTAGGCCAAGTAGCTATATTCAAAGAAAATCGCCTAAATCATCTGATGCAACACATAAACATGCAAACCATGAAGAGATTCAAGCAAATTCGGGAAAGTGCAAATTAAAAGTGATTCACACAATTAAAAACATGTTGGAGGCCCAAATCCTCACCTGGACATTTTTGCAAATTGTTTGACCGAGATTCAATCCCTAGTGTGTGCATCCCTTCACCCCAAACTTATCATAAATCATGCAATCGTAACAAAATATCTCAAAGTTCAATTTTCAATTTTTCACATGGGGATCAATTTTCAATTTTCAAGACCTCGGGGGGAAATCATCAACAGTCAACACATATCATGCATTCCATCTATGCAAATTCAACAAAATTCCAATCAAGCTTGCCGACACAAGACTCACACACATACTCTTTATCTTCTCAAATTATTCAAGAGCTAAAAGAAAACAAAACAAAAACAAAGCAAGGAAAAGATAATTAAAGAGAAGAAGGTTTGGAGAAACTCATGGAGGCGGTTCCACCGGGATCCCACTGTCTGTGATACAGCGGCCAAGGAATGCCCAAAATGCAATATGATCCTCCCGGATCCCATGGTATGGCGCATAAGCATGACAGTGGGCGCTTGTCAATTATGGTGACTTCACCAAGTGCGGCGGACTTCTCACTCCCTCTCGGGTCGAAGATGACCTCCTTGTCAACAAAATCCTCCCAATAAAAATGGGATTCAACCTCTTGGACTGGCCATAGTGCCTTCATATTCAAGGATGCAAAATCCAGTCTCTCAGGCAGAGGCTTGAACTCCGTTGCTGGTTGTTCCACAATGGGAGGTGGCAAACAGGTAGAGAGGATCTCTGGTGCTGCTTCAACTTCTGTACGATTTTCACTCACTGCATCATCAAATCCATCACCTGCTATACATGCAGAAATCTCAGCACACACCACACAAGGGTTAGTGTTAGTATGATCAGCACATATAGTACAACAAACTGAATCAGAAAAGGCTTGAATGTCCGGAAATTCAACACACAGTTCATCAATAATAGTGTTCTTGACATTATTATCAAAATCATGTTCAAAAGAAGTATTGTCAAGAACAACTATTTGTGAATCTGTATGTTCTTCAAGGAGACGTTAAGCTTGCAGTGTAGTCAAGGCGGAGGCAATTTGACCAATTTGAGTGGCCAAATCCTGAAGACTTGCTTCTGTTCTCCGTTGGTATTCAAGAGTGTCTTGTGTCATTTGTTGTATCAAAGAAGCTAACTCATCCAGGCTGCCTTGATCTCTACCATGTTGGCCAGAATAATCATTCACTCCAAACATGCCAAAATCACTGCTGAACTCAAAACCACCAGTGAAGCCAGGATAATATATGCATGATGGCTCATAATAAACATTAGGCATATAGTTTTGCATATAATTATCCATACTAAGGTTCACAACCAGACCTAGTAGCCAAAACTAATTCAGCAATGATTTTTTTTTTGTCAATAACAACAAGAGTCCCCGGCAACGGCGCCAATTTTGACACGCTGTCGCACACGCGTCAAAAAGAACGAGTGGTTTACAAAAACTGCAGTTAGGGCGCGACAACTCGAGTATCGTCTCACAAGGACTCTTGGATTGTTATTCGCAGAAAAGTCAATGTTGGGGGGTTTTGGATTCGAAATTCAATTAAGAAAACAGTTAAGAAAACAGTTAAGAAAACAATGCAAATAGGTGATTGTCAATAATTGAAACGACTAATCTACTGTTCTCGGTTTTCCACTATCATCGGTTCATATAAATTCCAAGCCCTAAGCGGATTCTAATCCCTTTTCGATTGTAGCGACAATTAACAAGCGAAACCGGCACTACGAGACGTATGTTCCTAATTCCCGAATTAAGCAAACGGGGTGAAGCACTCGTGAATTAAGCAAACATGATTGAATACACGCGAATTAAGCAAACGCAATTATGTATAGGAACACACAATCATCGAAATAAATCAATACCTATTCTATACAATCCTGAATTAAGAAAACAGAACATATAGCATAACTATTGAAAGAGAAAATCAATAAGATTGGGAATTACAAAACCTCAAGTGGCAATGGGGACCGATTACAGTAGATCAATCCAAGGGAGTTAGTTCTCCATTACAAATATGACAAAAACCTAATTCGCAGCCGTCTGATCTAAAAGGAAAAGAAGATCCCCTGGTTTCTGCCCTAAAACAGCAATTTATATCCTTCAGTTCTGCGCCCGCTCGCGAGGCGAGTATCCTCTCGCGAGGCGAATCTTATGAGTGGTACGAGTTCAAAATTGAGTTCTCGCGAGGCGAGACAGTGATTCGCAGGGAGAGACTTCAAATTGCAATCTGTCACGGCCGTGACCTTTATCACGGCTAGGCCGTGATGGTCTCTGTCCTTCAGGGTTTGGATTTCTCGCGAGGCGAGGCGAGGCGGTGATTCGCGTGGCGAGACAGAGAGGATGACATTTCTGGCACAGTAAGGCTTCAGGATCGCGAGGCGAGTAGCCTCTCGCGGGGCGAATAATTCCAGAATTGCTTCTCTTTATTAACCTGAAAACAAGAAATAGCAATAAGTGCTTTATTCGACTCAAAATCAACTAAATTAACCTAAAAATACTTAAGAGACTCAAAATGTTGTTTGAGGACAATTACATCCAAATTTGGGCGAAAACGAGATTAAACTCGAATAAAACCTATGGTCTTACTAGTTTTGTGTTTTTCTTAACCCTCAATGAGCTTTCATAACCCTTCTCCTTAGTTTATTTTCATTTTCTTGTTAGTTTGTGTTTTTCTTTTCCTTCATTTGTTTTTGAATTTAGCTCTTGAATAATTTGAGAAGATCAAGAGTATGTGTGTCGAGTCTTGTGTCGGCGAGCTTGATGGAATTTAATTGAATCTAGCATAGATTGATTGCAAGATATGTGTTGACTGTTGATGATTTTCCCCCTAGGTTTTGAAATTGAAAATTGATCCCCATGTGAAAAATTGAAAATTGGACTTTGAGATATTCTATTATGATTGCATGATTTATGATAGGTTTGGGGTGAAACACTGCACACACTAGGGATAGAATCTCGGTCAAACAATTTGCGAAAAATGTCCAGGTGAGGATTTGAGCCTCCAACATGTTTTTAATTGTGTGAATCACTTTTGAGCTGCACTTTCCCGAATTTGCTTGAGTCTCTTCATGGTTTGCATGTTTATGTGCTTGCATCAAATGATTTAGGCAGTTTTCTTTGAATATAGCTACTTGGCCTAAATTGAACCAATCCCTGATGCATGTTCCCTAGTTAGCCACATTGAGCCTATTGTTTCTTGTTGACCTCATGTTATGAGCCTAAAATCTGGAAAAACCATGTTAACCCAATCTTAGGATTAGGAGAGCATGGATGCTTAGCAAGACAAAGGTTTGCAAGAAACTAAGTTTGGGGTGGCTACAAGGATATGATGTGTTGTTTTGGATTGAGAAAAAGAAAAAAATAAAGGTTGGAGCCAAGGGCAAAGAAAAAAAAAAGAGAAAAGAAGAAAAGAACAAAAAAATGTCAAAAAAAGAGTATTAAAAGAAAAAGGTTGTAGTCACCCAAGGCAAAAAGAAAAATGGAAAAAGGAACTTGAGTGGGAATTCAATATGTCAAAATGCTCATGCTCTCTCAGTTCCTAGGGACTTAAGCCTAGTACCTTTGAATATCCTACCTTTAGCCAGGCCCCATTACAACCTTTAAAATACCTTCTGATGTTGCATGCATATTTTCGTGGGAACTTTGTTTGAGATGGAAATCAAATTCATGGGAAGTTCTCTTAAAAGTGAAATTGAGTGAAATGTTGATAGCCTAGTCAAACTGAGCGAATGAGTGAAACATTAAATGCCCTTGTGAGGAAGGCGATTGTTTGAATTTGGTGATCTCCCTTTTGTATGTAACTTGGATCCTCAACTCAGATTAATGATTGCATGAATGATGGAATTCTCAATTGTTTAAAGTAAATGAATGTGGGGATTACATTGTTGCAAAGGGGGGAAACATTGAAGAAAAATTGTTTTGATTAAATTGCATGAAATTTGTGCGAAATTGGTTGAATCCTTTGAGCTTGCCAAGTTTGAGTCTTTTTGAGTTTTAGTTTGCTTGGGGACAAGCAAAGTTTAAGTTTGTCCCCAAGCAAACTAATACTCAGAAAGACTCAAACTTGGCAAGCTCAAAGGATTCAACCAATTTCGCACAAATTTCATGCAATTTAATCAAAACAATTTTTCTTCAATGTTTCCCCCCTTTGCAACAATGTAATCCCCACATTCATTTACTTTAAACAATTGAGAATTCCATCATTCATGCAATCAGTAATCTGAGTTGAGGATCCAAGTTACACACAAAAAGGGAGATCACCAATTCCAAACAATTGCCTTCCTCACAAGGGCATTTAATATTTCACTCATTCGCTCAATTTGTCTAGGCTATCAACTTTTCACTCAATTTCACATTTCAAGAGCACTTCCCATGAATTTGATTTTCATCTCAAACAAAGTTCCCATGAAAACATGCATGCAACATCAAAAGGTCTTTTAAAGGTTGTAATGGGGCCTGGCTAAAGGTAGGATATTCAAAGGTACTAGGCTTAAGTCCCTAGGAATTAAGAGAGCATGAGCATTTTGACACATTGAACTTCCACTCAAATTCCTTTTTCCATTTTCTTTTTGCTTTGGGTGACTACAGCCTTTTTTTCTTCTAATACCCTTTTTTGACATTTTTGTGCTTTTCTTCTTTTTTTTTCTTTGCCTTTGGCTCCAACATTTATTTTTATTTTTATCAACCCAAAATACATATCGTATCCTTGTAGCCACCCCAAACTTAGTTTCTTTCAACCCTTGTCTTGCTAAGCATCCATGCTCTCCTAATCCTAAGATTGGGTTAACGTGGTTTTTTTCAGATTTTTGGCTTATAACATAAGGTCATCAAGAAACAATAGCCTTATTAGGCTCAATGTGGCTAACTAGGGAACATGCATTAGGGATGGTTCTTTTTAGGCCAAGTGGTTACTTTGAAGAAAATTTCCTAAATCATTTGATGCAACCACATAAGCATGCAAACCATGAAGAGATTCCAGCAAATCCGGGAAAGTGCAACTTAAAAGTGATTCTCACAATTAAAAACATGTTGGAGGCTCAAATCCTCACCTGGACATTTTTCACAAATTTTTTGACCGAGATTCAATCCCTAGTGTGTGCATCCCTTCACCCCAAACTTGTCACAAATCATGCAATCACAACAAAATATCTCAAAGTTCAATTTTTAATTTTTCACATGGGGATCAATTTTCAATTTTCAAAACCTAGGGGGAAATCATCAACGGTCAACACATATCATGCAATCCATCTATGCAAAATTTGATTAAAATCCAACAAGCTCACCGACACAAGACTCAACACACATACGACACAAAGCAACACAAACAAAGAAAACAAAACAATAACAAAACAATTGGTTCCCTCCCCCACACTTAAGACAAAAATTGTCCTCGATGAAAGAACATAAATATAAAATAAGAGTGAGGGAAAGGAGAAGGTGCTCCCTGATCAAGTTGTAGTGTAGGTGGGCTCTTCCAAGGAGAGCTCTTCAACGGTTGCATCTTCAGGCACCGAGCTCTCATGAATAGCTTCAAGCGCTGCCCATTAACCTTAAAAACCTTGTTGCTACATGCACTTTTTATTTCTACCGCACCATGAGGGAAAACATCAGTAACAATAAATGGGCCAATCCACTTGGATCGAAGTTTCCCAGCCATCACTTTCAGGCAGGATTTAAACAATAAAACCCGTTGGCCCACAGAGAATTCCTTCCTAGAAATCATCTTATCATGGAAGTGCTTAGTTTTCTCTTTATAAATTCGAGAGCTTTCATAGGCTTCCAACCTAAGCTCTTCAAGTTGCTGTAATTGGAGTTTTCTTTCAACGCCTGTTTTTTGCATTTCCAAATTACAGCTTTTGACCGCCCAATAAGCACGGTGCTCAATCTCTACAAGAAGATGACATGCCTTACCGAACACAAGTCTATAGGGAGACATCCCTATTGGTGTCTTGAAAGCTGTTCTTTGAGCCCAAAGTGCATCTTCTAGACGGCGGCTCCAGTCCTTCCTATTTGGCTGCACCACTTTCTCTAAGATATGTTTGATTTCTCTGTTTGAGATATCAGCTTGCCCATTAGTTTGGGGATGATATGCAGTGGAGACCCTGTGCACAACTCCATACTTTCGGAGTAAAGCTTCCATGGTGCGGTTACAGAAATGGGTGCCTTGGTCACTTATGATAGCACGAGGTATTCCGAACCTGCAGAAAACATTGGACCTGACAAAATTTGCAACAACTCTAGAATCATTAGTCCTAGTGGGGATAGCTTCCACCCACTTTGAAACATAATCAACAGCAAGTAAAATGTAGAGAAAACCAAAAGATGCAGGGAAAGGGCCCATAAAGTCAATTCCCCACACATCAAACACCTCACAGAAAAGTATAGGTTGCTGAGGCATTTCACTCTTACGAGTGATGGTTGTACCTGTTGTCTGACACTATTTACAATTGTGGTAGATCTCATAAGCATCTTTAAAAATGGTGGGCCAGTAAAAACCTGAATCTAAGACTTTTCTTGCAGTCCTTTGTGGCCCAAAATGTCCCCCTACTTGAGAAGCATGAGAAAAATGCAAAATAGATTCAATCTCATAGTTGGGGACACATCTCCTAATTACCTGATCACTACCAAATTTCCAAAGATATGGATCATCCCAAATATAATATTTGGCATCACTCTTGAGTTTGTGAATTTGTGACCTGGTTGCACCTGTCGGAAAAACACCAGCAACAAGATAGTTAACAATATCAGCAAACCAAGAAGTTACCCCATGTAACTGTAAAAGCTGCTCATCAGGAAAGTCATCCTGAATGGGAGAAGGGTCTTCATCCCTCTCTATTCTCCTCAAGTGATCACCCACTAAGTTCTCAGCTCCACTCTTATCTTTAATCTCCACATTAAATTCTTGGAGAAACAACATCCACCGAATCAGTCTCGGTTTTGCTTCTGGTTTCTTCAACAAGTACTTTAAAGCTGCATGGTCAGTGAAAACAACAACCTTGGAACCTAGCAAATATGATCTGAATTTATCAAGAGCAAAAACAATAGCTAGAAGTTCCTTTTCAGTAGTGGTGTAATTAGCCTGTGCAACATCCAAAGTTCTAGCAGCATAATAAATCACATGGGCAGTCTTGCCCACCCTTTGTACAAGGACCGCCCCCACGGCATAGTTAGAGGCATCACACATATTCTCAAAAGGGAGGGTCCAGTCAAGAGGCTGGATGATGGGAGTAGAGGTCAATGCTTTCTTCAATAAATCAAATGCCTTCTTGCAGTTGTCATCAAAGTTGAAAATGACATCATTCTTCAACAAGTTTGACAGAGGAAGAGCTATCTTGCTGAAATCCTTTATGAAGCACCTGTAAAAACCTGCATGACCAAGAAAAGAGCGAATCTCGCGAACGCAAGATGGGTAAGGCAGTGTAGCAATCACCTCAATCTTAGCATGATCTACTGATATACCCCTTTCAGAAATAATATGCCCCAAAACAATCCCCTGTTCAACCATAAAATGGCATTTTTCATAATTCAAAACAAGGTCAGTTTCAATGCATTTCTCCAAAACCAGATTCAAACTATTCAATCATGCATCAAACGAAGAGCCATAAACAGTAAAATCATCCATAAACACTTCCATGCAATTCTCAATTTATTCAGTAAAAATACTAATCATGCATCTCTGGAATGTGCCAGGAGCATTGCAAAGACCAAATGGCATCCTCCTGTAAGCAAAAGTGTCAAAAGGGCACGTGAAGGTTGTCTTTTCTTGATCCTCTGGTGCAATGTGGATCTGAAAGTAACCTGAAAAACCATAAAGAAAACATTAGTGTGATTTACCAGCTAGCCGTTCAAGCATCTGATCGATGAACGACAAAGGAAAGTGATCCTTCTAGTAGCCTGGTTGAATCTCCAGTAATCAATACAAACTCTCCAGCTATTCTGACCTCTAGTAGTTCATTGTTTTCATTTTTCACCACTGTGAGTCCAGATTTCTTAGGTACAACTTGCACTGGGCTCACCCAATTGCTGTCAGAGATAGGGTATATGATACCCGCATGCAAGAGTCTTGTTACCTCCTTCTTCACAACATCAAGAATCAAGGGGTTAAGCCGCCTTTGGGGCTGCCTAACTGTTTTAGCCCCATCCTCCAACAGGATCCTATGCATACACCTGGATGGGCTAATACCTGGTATGTCGGCCAAGGTCCAACCAATCGCCTTCTTATGCTTCTTCAAAACCTGCAAGAGCTTAGTTTCCTGGTCAAAATCAAGGTTAGAGGAAATTATAACCGGAAGTTTTTCATTCCTCTCTAAATAGGCATATTTCAGATTTCCAAGAAGTGGCTTAAGCTCTAGGGAGGGTGGCTGCTCAATAGATGGTATGTTTGGGGCAATCGGGCTGTCAAGAACTTCAGCTGAACAAACAACTTCACTTACACTGTCACCCTGCAAGGCAGCATCAATCTCAGCACAAACAGCACAAAGGTCAGCGTTAGTGCAATCAGCACATGAGTAAACATCATCAAAACCAGAAACAGATGGAAAATTAGTAGCTGCAACCAAATCATAATAAGTGTCATCAACAATTTCAAAGAGCAACTCTATTTGAAAAACAAAGTGCTCTTCCAAGGGATGCTTCATAGCGTCGAAAATGTTGAATTTCACAACAATGTCACCAAATTCCATGGACATGGTTCCATCATCAACATCAATCTTTGTCTTCGTCGTTTTCATGAACGGTCTGCCCAGAATGATTGGTGATCGGCTTGAATTCGTTTCCCCTGTCATGTCCAGGATGTAAAAATCAGCAGGGAAAATCAAGTCATTGACTTGGACAAGCACATCTTCTACTACTCCAATGGGGCGAGCATTGGTCCTGTTTGCCAACTGAATAGTAAGGCTTGTATGCTCCAAAGGACCAAGATCAAGATTGTTGAAAACAGAAGTAGGCATGGCATTAATAGAAGCTCCTAAATCCAACATGCAATTATCGAATTTATTATCCCCAATGGTACATGGAATAGCAAAAGTTCCCGGATCCTTTCATTTCTGTGGCATTGCCTGAGTGAGGGCTGAAACAGTAACCTTTTCAGGTGCAGGCTTAGGTTGAATGAGGGCTGAAACATTTCGCCCCAAATTGACTCTCTCATTACCCTTCAACCTCCTCTTGTGTGTGCACAAATCCTTCAGAAACTTTGCGTATTTCGGAACTTGCTTAATCGCATCAAGGAGCGGGATGTTTACTGCCACTTTTCTGAATACATCCAGAATCTCTCTCTCTTTGTCTTCCTCATCAACCTTTTTATTTTTCAGTACTCTTTGCGGGAACGGAATTGGTGGCACATACTCTTTCTTACCCTCAAGAACAACAGAAGGTTCAGGTGTTACCTCAGCAATCTTTTTATTCTTTCCAGGGGCTGGTTCTGCAACCTTTCCGGATCTCAACGTAATTGTACTCACATTAGGATTTGGGACATTAGGATTCACCACTGTTTGCGCAGGTAGTTGGTTCGATCCTTGAGCTTGCTGCATAGCATTCATCGAAGTGGCAAGCTGTCCAATCTGTGTCTGCAAAGCATGAATACTAGAATCCGTTCGCTGTTGAAACTGGAGATTGTTTGCAGCCATTTTCTTGACAAGGTCCTCTAATGAAGGTCCGGAAGGTGCAGAGGTGGTCACTTGGGGAGAATTCTGTGGTGGTAACATCAGATGTTGTTGTTGTGTGGATGAGTTTCCATACCGAAGGTTTGGATGGTTCCTCCAGTTGGGGTGGTACTTATTAGTGGAAAGGTCAAGAATGTTGTACCTGTTCTGATTGTTGCCTTGATTGTAAAGATTGGCTGCATATGCTTGAGGCAAATCAATGACCGACTCATCTTTCAGAATGGGACATGCATCAGTCAGGTGTTCAGGATAAGTACAGATACCACACAACCTTGTTGTTTGAACTTTATCCACTGCCAACTGTTTCACTAAAGAAGTGAGCTCATCAAGTATGGTTTCAAGGGCCTTGTTGGAGGAAGAAACATAGATCTCATTCACACCCCTTGTCTCGACAGAATTGCTTTTGGTTGTGAACTGTTGGGAGTTGAGTGACATGATCTCAATCAATGACTTGGCAGCAGCTAGAGTCTTATCAACAAGTGCTCCCCTGCTAGCAGCATCTAAAATGTTTCTGTCCATTGGTAGCAATCCCTCATAAAAATACTGAATAAGCAGCTGCTCGGAAATCTGGTGCTGAGGACAACTGGACACCAACTTCTTAAATCTATCCCAGTACTCGGCCAATGATTCATTGCCTTGTATAATGCCACACATCTCTTTTCTGATTGATGCAGCTCTGGAGGCAGGGAAGTATCTCTCTAGGAAGACTTTCTTCAAATCATTCCAGGTTGTAATGGAATTCGGCTCAAGATAATACAATCAATCCTTCGCAGCACCTTGAAGTGAGAATGGGAAAGCTCTCAGCTTGATATGGTCTTCTGTTATTCCTTCAGGTCTCAGAGGTGTAGAGCAAACAACCTGGAATTCTTTCAGATGCTTATGCGGATCCTCACCTGCAAGACCACTAAACCTTGGCAACAAGTGTATTAAACCAGATTTCAATTCAAAAGGAGCAACGACATCAGCATATTCAATACACAAACCATTATAATTAACATCAGGAGCAACAAGCTATCTTAATGTTCTTTGATCAGCCATGTTATCACTATTGGTTGGTGAACTAATGCTAGCCTGAATTGCCCTACGGCGTGTGTGCAAGGTTCTCTCAATTTCAGGATCCAAATCAAACAGGTCAGAACAACCAGACCTAGTAGCCAGAACTAAACAAATATGTAAATAACAATAAGAGTCCCCGGCAACGGTACCAATTTGATCCGTTGTCGCACACGGGTCAAAAACGAGTGATTAAAAAAAACTGTAGTTAGGGCACGACAACTCGAGTATCGTATCTCAAGGACTCTTGGATTATTATTAACCTATTTGTCAATTTTTTTTTGTGGGGGGGGGGGGGGATTCAATGAGAGAAGAATTGATTAAGAAAACAGTGCAATTAAGTGATTACCAATAAGTTGAAATGATTAATCTGCTTTTTCGGTTTCCCAACTATCATTGATCCACATAAATTCCATGCCCTAAACGGATTCTAATCCCTTTTCGAGTGTAGCAGCAATTAAACAAGCGCAATTGACACTACGCAATATATGTTCCTTATTCTGAATTAAGCAAACGGATTGAAGCTCTCGTGAATTAAGCAAACACGATCAAACTCACGCGAATTAAGCAAACGCGATCAAGGTAAAGAAACATAGAATCATCGAAATTAATCAATACTTGTTCTATATAACTTGAATTAAGCAAACAAGGCATACAGAATAATATTGAAAGAGATAAGCAATTTGATTGGGAATTATGGAACCTCAAGTGTCGGCGGAAACCGATTACAGCAAACTAATCCCTGATGATTAGTTCTCCATCAAAAACATAACAAAAACTTTGAAATCAATTGTAAACAGTGAAAATTCTCCCTCTGTTTCTGTCTGCCCTGATGTCTTTTTATAGATCGGGTGCGCGTCACGGCCGTCATGGCCATCATGGCCAGGCCGTGATCAATTCTGCCAAGGGTGCGCATTCAAATTCTGGTCTGTCACGGCCGTGATGCCCATCACGGCCAGTCCGTGATCAATTCTGTCCATGGGTGCTGATCTGTCACGACCATGACCTCCATCACGGCTAGGCCGTGATCAATTCTGACTTTCAGGGTCTCCTCATCACGCCCGTGATGGTTATCACGGCTGGGCCGTTATGCTTTCTGACTTTCATGGGTAGCTCATCACGGCCGTGACCAGTGTCACGGCCTTGGCGTGATGGCTTCTGCTTCAAGTGTCCTTCCCTTTTTGCTCTTCTTATTAACTTGAAAATATGAAATAGCAGTAAATGCTTTATTGGACTCAAAATTAACTAAAATATCCTAAAACTACTTAAGAGACTCAAAATGTTGCTTGAGGACAATTAAATCCAAATTTGGGAGAAAACGAGGTTAAACTCGAGTAATTAGTACAAAAGCCATGGTCTTACTAGTTATAAAACTAGTCGAACCAGAGGCTTATCACCTACCCAAGGTCGTCCATTATTACTCTACCTCACCATATTGCCAACCTCAATGGGGGCAATGCTAGGACAACATGATGAATCTGGCAGGAAGGAGCAGGCAATTTATTAACTGAGCAAGAAGTTTAACACCTATGAGGCTCGTTATATGGCAATCGAGAAGACTTGTTGTGCACTGGTATGGGCTTCCAGAAAACTCAGACAGTACATGTTATATCACACCACTTGGCTAATTCTCGAATGGGTCCTTTGAAGTATATCTTTGAAAGTCCTTATATCTCCTTAAGGGTTTCGAAATGCAAGTGATATTGTCAGAATTCGACATCAAATATGTGACCCAGAAGTCCATCAAAGGAAGTGTAATTACTGACCATTTAGCAGAGAATCCTCTTGAGGATGGACGGCCCGTCAATTTTGAGTTTCCGGATGGAGAGGTAATGTCCCTTGAGGAAAACGAAGAACAGGAAGATGTGTGGAAAATGTATTTTGATGGAGCAGTCAATATGCATGGCAATGGTATAGGAGCAGTGGTTATCTCTCCAAGTGGCAAGCAATACCTGATGGCCGTAAAACTGAAATTCGATAGTACAAATAATATTGCAGAATACGAAGCATGTGCTGGTGGATTGCAAATGGCACTCGAACTTGGTATAAAGCAGTTGAAAGTCTTCGGGGATTCAGCTTTGATCATTTACCAAGTCAATGGTGAATGGTAGACCAAGGATTCCAAGTTGATTCCGTATCATAAATACTTGACTCAGTTGATTGAAAAGTTTGACGAGATCACTTTCTCGCATATAAGTCGAGACAAGAATCAATTTGCTGATGCTTTAGCCACACTAGCTGCCATGACCAAGCTGGATATCCATGTCAATGTCCAACCCATCCAAATTAGAGTGCAAGATGAACAGGCGTATTGTGCTCATGTGGAAGAAGAACCTGATGGTAAGCCTTGGTATCATGACATCAAGCGATATATTCAGACCAAGGAATACCCGGTAGAAGCGAACGAAGTAAATAAAAAGACCATCCGAAGACTGGCCATGGCCTTTTTCTTAAACAAGGAAGTCTTGTACAAAAGAGGATATAATGGTACCCTACTCAGATGTGTGGATGCTCGTGAAGCTAAGTGGATCGTGATTGAAGTTCATGAAGGAGGGACTCATGCCAATGGACACATGATGGCTAGGAAGATCTTGAGAAGTGACTATTATTGTTCTACTATGGAGTCAGATTGCATGGAGCATGTTCGTAAATGCCAAAAATGCCAGATGCATACAGACCGGATTAATGCACCTGCGTTTCCACTGTAAAGTTTAGCGTCCCCATGGCCTTTTTCGATGTGGGGAATAGATGTCATCGGTCCCATTAATCCCAAGGCTTCCAATGGTCATCGTTTCATCTTGGTGGCAATAGACTATTTCACCAAATGGGTAGAAGCTGCTTAATATGCCAGCATAACTCAAAGGGTGTTTATCAAATTCCTCAGAAAGGACATTGTCTGTAGATACGGGATCCCAGAGAGGATAATCACGGATAATGCTGCTAATCTTAATGGTGCCCAGATCCAAAAGTTTTACGATGGTTTCAAAATCAAACACCACAATTCAGCTCCTTATAGGCCTCAAATGAATGGTGCAGTTGAAGCAACAAACAAAAATGTCAAGAAGATCGTTGCCAAAATGGTTGTAAACTATAAGGACTGGCATGAAATGCAGCCATATGCTCTACATGCTTACCGGACTAATATACGATCAAGCACCGGGGCAACCCCTTTCTCTCTGGTGTACGGGATGGAGGCTGTCTCTCCTATTGAAGTAGAACTCCCTTCGCTAAGAGTCTTGATGGAAGCAGACTTAGAAGAGTCTGAGTGGGTGAAAACTCGATATGAGCAGTTGAACATGATAGAAGAAAAAAGACTGGCAGCTATCTGTCACGGGCAATTGCTCCAAAGCAGAATGGCAAGAGCTTTCAATAAAAGGGTTCGTCCTAGAGAATTTTACGCTGGAGATCTGGTTTTAAAGAAAATCCTCCCTAGTCAAGAGGACGCCCGAGGAAAATGGGCATCGAATTATGAAGGCCCTTACATTGTCAAACAAGCGTTCTCAAGAGGTGCTTTGATTCTGCAAAACATGGATGGGGAAGAGTTACCAAGGCCAGTAAACTCTGATGCTGTGAAAAAGTTCTACGCTTGAAGGCCCGCTAGGTTGAAAACCCGAAAGGGCAGCCTAGGCAAAAGTTAGGGCAAAACACAATAAAAACAAAAGAAAAGCAAAGGCCCACTAGGTTGAAAACCCGAAAGGGCAACCTAGGCAAAAGTTAGGGCAAAGAAACCTTAGGTTGAAAACCTGCAAGGGCAGCCAAGGAGGAGTATAGGGTTCAACTTCTGCAAGCACCCACATACTGGGGCAATTTTATCTGACTGAGTATACTGGGGCAGAACTATCAAGGAATGATCAAAGAAGGTGTGTTTAAGAAATCGGAAACAAGAACCAAGATCTGAATCATCAAAAGGCTGTGGGGAATCAATTAAATGAAAATCAGGGGACCAACACTGGGGCAAATTTTATGTGATTTTCGTAATCTTGTTTGCTTATCTTTGTTTTTTCAATCTTCATGATCCCTTTTGTAACTTTGTTCTCATTGTTATCGTCTCTTAAATTCTCGTATTAAGGCAAGAGGTTTTCTTCCACACACTCCCCTGTTGTGTTCACTCTCATGTCTCAATAAAAGTAAATATAAGTTTAATAGTATGATTTGATAACTCTAATGGTAGCACCAATGAATGGTTTAAACCAAGAGGGCTCAATCATTCAGATTCAGTGGAAGAGGTAGCATACACTGGACGACAAAAGAATGATGTAGATAAGCTTACATAACATCCAGAGTTTGTCAGATTCTTGGTTGACCAATGCCTTGTCCCAGAGTGGCCGGTGAACAAGGGTTTGGTTGGTTGAAGTTTTTCCAGGGAGCAATTAGTTCCTTTGTCCTCAAAAGGAAGGTATTCTCAATTGTTTCAGATCACTGATTATTTATTTTCGAGCTCCAAGGCTCACCGCACCTTTATTCTCGAGCTCTAAGGTTCATTACAAGTTTATTTTTGAGCTCTAAGTCTCATTGCATGTTTACTTTTCTGTTGGACGAGGAGGTTCCGTCCATTGCATCTAATTCTCTGTTGGACGAGGAGGTTCCGTCCATTGCATCTAATTTTCTGTTGGACGAGGAGGTTCCGTCCATTGCATTTACTATTCTGTTGGACGAAGAGGTTCCGTCCAATGCAAGTTTATTTTCGAGCTCTGAGGCTCACTGCATTTCTTTAGTCTCGAGCTCTGAGGCTCACTGCAATTTTATTTTCGAGCTCTGAGGATCACTGCACTTTTTATTTTCGAGCTCTGAGGCTCATTGCAAGTTATTTTCGAGCTCTGCGGCTCACTATACTTCCTTATGCTCGAGCTCTGAGGCTCACTGCAATTTTATTTTTGAGCTCTGAGGCTCGCTGCAACTTTATTTTCGAGCTCTGAGGCTCATTGCAAGTTATTTTCGAGCTTTAAGGCTCACTGCACTTTTTATTTTCGAGCTCTGAGGCTCATTTCAAGTTATTTTCGAGCTCTGAGGCTCACTGTACTTTTTATTCTCGAGCTCTGAGGCTCATTGAAAGTTTATTTCCAAGCTCTAAGGCTCGCTGCATATTTACTTTCCTGTTGGACAAAGAGGTTCCGTCCATTGCATCTTTACTTCCCAACTCTGAGACTCACTGCAATTCTGTTTTCAAACTGTAAGCTTTTCTTCTAAGCTCCTCCTGTTTTTCCGAACAAAATATGTGTTCATTCTTCTTTACTTGTTCATTACTACAATACATGAAAAGTCACAACTAATCATGTCTTCTAGCATACAACAAGTAAAGAGGGGCAACTGTGAACACCCATTTTTGTCCGTCTTCATTTTATTCTAACTTTTATGATATCATGTTTCCAGGAGACTAATAATATGAAGAAAGGAGGGGGTGATCCCTCCCAATCCATCAAATTTGCTGTTGGACAGAGAGGTCCCGTCCATCACATTATTAATTTGCAGATGGACGGATGGTCCCGTCTAATGCTTTACACCTGCTGTGGACGGGATGGTCCCGTCCAATGCTTTACACTTGCTAATGGACGGATGGTCCCGTCCAATACTTTACACTTGATGATGGACGGATGGTCCCGTCCATTGCTTTACACTGGCTGATGGACGGGGTGGTCCCGTCCAGTGCTTTACACTTGCTGTGGACGGGATGGTCCCGTCCAATGCTTTACACTTGTCATGGATGGATGGTCCCGTCCAATGCTTTACACTTGCTGATCGACGGATCGGATCGTCCCATCCAATACTTTACATTTGCTGATGAACGGATGGTCCCGTCCATTGCTTTACACTTGCTGTGGACGGGATGGTCCCGTCCAATGCTTTACACTTGCTGATGGACGGATGGTCCCGTCCAATGCTTTACACTTGCTGATTAACGGATCGTCCCGTCCAATACTTTACACTTGCTGATGGACGGATGGTCCCGTCCATTGCTTTACACTGTCTGATGGACGGGGTGGTCCCGTCCAATGCTTTGCACTTGTTGTGGACGGGATGGTCCCGTCCAATGCTTTACACTTGCTGATGGACGGATGGTCCCGTCCAATGCTTTACACTTGCTGATGGATGGATCGTCCCGTCCAATACTTTACACTTGCTGATGGACGGATGGTCCCGTCCATTGCTTTACACTGGCTGATGGACAGGGTGGTCCCGTCCAATGCTTTACACTTGCTGATGGACGGATCGTACCGTCCAATACTTTACACTTGCTGATGGACGGATGATCCCATCCATTGCTTTACACTGGCTGATGGATGGGGTGGTCCCGTCCAGTGCTTTGCACTTGCTGATGGACGGATGGTCCTGTCCAATGCTTTACACTTGCTGTGGACGGGATGGTCCCTTCCAATGCTTTACACTTGCTGATGGACGGATCGTCCCGTCCAATGCTTTACACTTGATGATGGACGGATCGTCCTGCCCAATGCTTTACACTTGCTGATGGACGGATGGTCCCGTCCATTGCTTTACACTTGATGATGGACGGGGTGGTCCCGTCCAGTGCTTTGCACTTGCTGATGGACGGGGTGGTCCTATCCACTGCTTTCCACTTGCTGATGGACGGGATGGTCCCGTCCATTGCTTTCCACGTGCTGTCGGACGGGGTAGTCCCGTCCATTACGTTATACTTGCTGATGGACGGGGTGGTCCCGTCCGATGCTTTCCACTTTCTGTTGGACGGGGTGGTCCCGTCCAGTGCTTTGCATTTGCTGATGGATGGGGTGGTCCCGTCCATTGCCTTCCACTTGCTGATGGACGGGATGGTCCCATCCATTACTTTCCACTTGCTGTTGGACGAGGCAGTCCCGTCCATTTCTTTACACATGCTGATGGAAGGGGTGGTCCCGTCCATTGCTTACCACCTACTGATGAACAGGGTAGTCCCGTCCATTGCTTTGCGCCTGCTGCTGGTCCCGTCCAGTCCTGTCCCTTTTTATTTTGGACGAGGAGGTTCCGTACACTTCAGTTATTTTAATTTCTGTTGGACGAGGAGGTTCCGTCCACTGCAGTTATCTTTTCTCGTTGGACGAGGAGGTCCGTTCAGTGTATATCCATTTTTTTGCATATCTAATTTTTGTTGGGACGAAGAGATTCCGTCCACTGCAACTTTATTTTCAGGCTGAAGGTTAAAGAATAAAGAAAGAAGAAGGAGAAGATAAGGAAGAAAGGACGAAGAAAACAAGGAGAAAAGACAATCAACAAAAAGCAAAGGAAGTTGAGTTACGCCTCCTACCCACTTTACATTCCAGGCAAGGCCTCTTTTCCTCCTCTACCCATTGGTCCTCCTTCTTCCTTACCTTCTCCCTTGTTTTAACCTAGTAACCCTACTCCTCACCCTTAAAAGCCATCATGCACATCAGATAAAACCCCACATCTCCTTTCTGCTACTCATGCCACCCCGTCTGGGCACACGCTAATTCTGCTCAAAATCACCCATCTTCTTTTCTCCTTTCGAGCGTGCAACCCTCACCTCAGATCACCACCTTTCTGCTACTCATGCCACCACGTATGGGCACACGCTATTTCTGCTAAAAACCTCCCATCTTCTTCTCTCTTTTCAAGCGTGCAACCCTCACATCAAATCACCTCCTTTTTGCTACTCACACCACCCCGTCTGGACACACGCTACCTCTGCTCAGAACCCCCTTTTTTGTACCTCCTCTACCCATTGGTCATTTTTTTTTTCTTCCATCTCCTCCCTCGCCTTAACCTGGCAGCCTCACTCCTAACCCTAAAAAGCCTTCATACCTATCAGGCAAAACCCCCCATCTCCTTCCCTTTTCAAGCGTGCAACCCTCACATCAAATCCCCTCCTTTCCGCTGTTCAGAATGGCCCAAGCCTTGGGTATTCGTGCAAGCCGACCTTGAAGTCAACGGAGAAGAAGCAAGAAGCCCTCTCCTCCATCTATAAAAGGAGAGGAAAAAGAGAAGAAAAGGGGGGGTGGACATTTTTCGGAGAAGGACTTATGATCTGATATTTTCTTAGTGAGAAAAGAGAAAGGAGGAGATTTTTTGAAAAGGAGAACACTGTTCTTGAGAGGAAACGAAAGATCAGAGAGGATATAGAGAGGGAAAATACAAAGGAAAGAGAAAAGAAGGAGATATTTTTGTCGTGAGGAAGAGAGATCAGAAATCTGGGCTTCCTTTTTCCTTACCTATTATTAGAAGGGGTTAAGAAGGAAGAGCTGAAGGAGGCAGGGAGATTGAATGTAAAGACTTTGAGCTTAAATCTTACCACTGGGAGTAAACAAAGTGATTCTTATTCTACTCCCGTTCGGTAAACTTTGTTCTTTTCGTTGATATTGTTAATAAATTTCTCTAGACACTCTTACTTCTCTATGCTTCTATTCTCCGAGTAAGTTAGAAAAAGGTTTCATTTCTATGTTTCAGTCCCATCTTCAAGAGACAAAAAACTATTTATTCTACATAAAAAATGGAGGATGATCACTTGATTAAAACAACTTTTTGTGGGTTGCCCTATGACAAGAGTCATGTTTAACCCTTCAAATTTAGAGGTTGCTCTGTGCACTTACGTGCCATGTTCAACTTCATGTAGTTTTAATAAGAAGGTTCATAACGGGTAAAACAAATGTCTCAAAGTTGCTAATAACTTACACAACTAATTTTGGGTAACCATTTTATGGATGTTCTAGGGTGCCGTGGGGTTAAGTCTCCATGCCTTCCCTAGACATAATCGACTCCTGAACCCAAAGCTTTTCTTAAAATGTTTTTTAACTTCTTTGAAAAAAAATAAAGTTGGTGGCGACTCCATGTTTTCTCTTTAAGAGGGAAAGCTAGTTTTTTTTTAGGTCGCTACAGTGTAGAAATAGGGTTTCAGACAAATGAGGTGTGGGAGGTAATAGGTTAAGAAGGATAGATGAGAGGGTAATAAGGGAAGAAAAAAATTAAAAAAAAAGGAGGGGGGGGGGGGGGTTGTGGCATCAGATGTGAAAAGCAATTTCCTTATGCTATTTAGTTTTGAGTTTTTTATTTAGCTTAGCTATATTAAATTGCTTCTCTCGGATATCCCAGTCCAAATTTTTTGTACTTTTTGCTTTTTATCTCTAATTGATATTTTAAACTTATACACTATTTCTTATCCAATTCTTAAAATCTAATGGCTCAAATTGATTTGTTTTGGGTTATGCATTTTAGAGAATCTCTTTGACATGTTGGGCTTGTATCAAAGGGATTACTTATCCGCAATGGAACTTAAAGATTTTAAACTTGCCAAAAAAAAAAGGAAGGACAGAGAGAGATGAGAAAACTTTATTAATATTATTATTTTTTTTATTGCAAGACATATAATTTTTCGTCTCCATGCAAATAAGAGACTTATTGAAGCTTAAAACAAAGAAAGATCATGTTATTATTCAACATTCACCATCATCATTGTGAACGTCAAGGGATTGAATTCATAAATGGCTAATTCTTGAAAGAGGTAGTACCATCCTCAGTTGAGGATGGAGTTGGAGCAATGCCAAAACGCTCTTTCCTTTCTTTCTGTACTTGTTGTTCAAGACGTTCCAATGATGATTTTAGCTCAAGCAATTGATCAACATTCATCTTATCAATCTTATGGTGCAATTCGGTAGAAAGTTCACAGTACTTCTTGAAAAGTTCCCATACCACAATATCATCTTTGTGGGACCCACCTTGAGGAGCATGTGCATCATAGTAGCCTTCGAGGAAGAATAAGATAGTAGCCATATCTGCGTCAAACAGAGCAAAAAGGTCACTCTCGTGTTTGAAAACCCCAGATCGAGGCTTCAGAGAGGCTGCATTCCTAGAATTTTTGTCTTGGAATATTTTCTTCTTACTGGAATTCACCATTCTTGTTATTAGAAAATGATAATTCTACTCTTTGGAGTGGGTTGAGACCGTAATTTATAGAATTCTTTATAATAAAAGATAAATATATTTACTGTCTTATGTAATTTAATTGGTCACATCTCCATATAACAGGTCAATGATATATAAAATTTATTAGATTTTACCTTTAAAAAAAAGTTAAGGACAAGGACTACTACCTTAATTCAAGGTGAATGCATTCAAAAGGCTTTAAGGAATATAGAATAATAATTAAGTCGGAGAAAATATAATAATCTTAAATGGGTCTTCTTTTTTTTATAAAAAAATCTTAAATGGGTTTTTAAAAGGTTACAATATAAAGTTTTTTATAAGCACTCTCAAACTATATTTGACTTTCAATAGCATGAAAGGACATAAAGTAATTGGATGAATCTAACAAATAAATCGTCCGGTCAAAATATTGTTTTTCGAAGATTTGATAATCTTATACCACTTTCCATTTTAGTAAAATTATTATTATTTTAATCCAAAGGAAGCCTCATAGGAGGTCCTACATAGAAGAGGAAAAGATGGGAGAAGGGAATGAAAAATGATCGGAGCGCATCATAGAGATCTAAATTCGCTTACTCACAATTCTTGTACTGTAACTTAACCGACTGAGCTGACTCAGTGAGATAAAGTTTAATCCAATTATATATCCTCTTTGATAACCATTTATCAAAAATAAAAAATGATTATAAAAAAAAATTGAATAACTACCAAAAATAAAGGTTTTGAAATCAGTCATACATAATTATTATTTTTGGTTTGTGTAAACTACTCCTAAAAATAAAAAGTATACAATTATCAAACTTTGCTAAATGTCATATCAGAGGTTTGTGTGAATAATATTGTTGAGATGCCTATGTAAATGGTCAAAAGAAGAAAAGAAAAATTATAATGATACCTACAAATTTGGCTGACCGCAAACCAAAAAAGAAAAAGTAATAATGTTATTATTAACGGATAATTACTGAATCATATGGATTTGACATATTTGTATCATTAATATTGTAATTGATCTATTATCTATAATTACTTTATTTTAGTGATTAGGAAATATTGTAGGCATGATATCAACCTATATGTTTAATTAGGATCCTTAACAACTTGTATTTAACCCACATTTGTACCTCTTTGTTAATATATACAAAACATATTACATCCCATCTTTTTATGGCATCAGAGCACCGATCCTAGTGACTCTACATAAAACGAAACCACCTTCCGTAAACCACAAGAAAACAATGGCTGGAAACAGAGAAGATATGGATGAAAACCCACTCACGTTGCACAGCTCTGATAGCCCAAGCCTTATCTTGGTCTCCAAACTCCTTGAGCCACACAACTATGGACAATGGAGTCGAGCCATGCGCATCAGCCTTAGCGTAAAGAATAATACTGGGTTAATCGACGGATCCATCAAGAAACCATCATCCACAGACAAAACCCTTCATTCCTGGAAACGCTGCAATGACATGGTCTTGTTCTGGATATTGAATTCAATAAGTCCAGAAATTGCATCTAGCGTGATCTACATGGATACAGCAGCTGCCGCATGGAAAGATCTAAGTGATCGATTTTCACAAGGCAATGAATCAAGAATTTACCAAATTCAATAAGAGATTGTTGAACACCGACAAGGTACGGATCCAATTTCGGTCTACTACAATAGGAAGAAAGCTTTGTGGGATGAGTTGGCCTCTTATCAGGAACCATTCACATGTACTTGTGAAGGACCGAAGAAGTCCAATGAAAGAGTGGAAAAGCAGAAGCTTATGTAATTTCTTATGGGATTGAATGAAACCTATGCTACAGTGAGAAGCAACATACTAATGATGAAACCGTTACCAAATACCCAGCAAGCTTTTTCTATGGCTTTGCAGCATGAACGACAACTCGATGTTGTTGCACGGCGTGAAGGAACCAGCAACGATTTTGAAGCCATGGTCACAAGTCAGGCAAGGAAAACATCCAAGGGCAGCGGCACACGAGAAACTCCTTTCTCTCGTACCGGAGGGGTGTCGAAGAAAGCACTCAAATGCACATATTGTGACCTAGAGGGACACACTGTGGAAAATTGCTATTATTTGAATGGCTTTCCAGTGGGTCACAAATTTCATGGAAAAAATATCCAGCCCAGAAATAGAAGAGTTGCTGCCAACAATTCCACCATATCAGACCCATTCAAAGCACAACCAATCAAACAAGAGGGTCCAACTTTCACAACTGAAGAATACAATCAGATAATGGCCATGCTCAATGAAAAGAATGGTAATGCATTTGCAAATGCTGCAGGTAAACAAAATCCTTCCACTACTCTATATTGGATAGTTGACAGTGGGGCCACAGATCACATCTGCAATTCAGAACCCACAAACATGATTAAGTCTTGTGATTTTGTAAATTTGCCTAATGGGGGAAAGGCACAAATCAATTCTATTGGATCGCTCACATTATCTACAGATTTAAAGCTTGATGGAGTTTTACATGTACCTAACTTCAGGATCAATTTGCTCTTTGTGAGCAAGCTTACTCACCTTTTAAAATGTATAGTAATTTTTTCCCCTGATTTTTGTGTCATACAGGACATGGATACAAAGAGGACGATTGACCTGGGCAAGCAGTATAATGGTCTCTACTACCTCTCACCAAATCAAAATTCTCATCTTGCACACCGTGTCAACAATGCATCTAGCCTCTGGCACCAAAGACTTGGCCATCCTTCCACCACACCTCACCAAGTCTTGTCCAAATCTACACCAGAAATAAATTTTGATAATAAACATGTTTGTGAAGTTTGTCCATTAGCTAAACAAACTCGATTACCTTTTCCTTCTAGTTCCATTTCATCACGGGCACCTTTTGATTTAGTACATTGTGACATTTGGGGGCCTCATAAAATAAATTCCCACACGGGAGCAAAATATTTTCTCACTATTGTTGATGACTTTTCCCGGTTTACATGGGTTCACCTTATGTCTTTTAAATCTGAAACTCAATCCTTATTACGATATTTTTTCTCATGGGTCAAAACTCAATTTAATTGTGGGGTAAAAATTTTCCGTTCAGACAATGGAGTTGAATTCCTATCTATGAAATCATATTTCAATGTCCTTACACTCCCCAACAGAACGGATTTTTCGAAAGAAAACACTGCCATCTTTTAAATGTTGCACGAGCACTTCGTTTCCAAGCAAACTTACCCTTAAAATATTGGGGAGAGAGCATACAAACAGCTTGCTAACTAATTAACCGATTACCAACACCATTGTTGTCCCTCAAAACTCCTTATGAACTCCTCCATGGTGCACCACCCTCATATTCACATATTCGAACTTTTGGTTGTCTATGTTATGCTACCAACCTCAATCCCAAACACAAATTTGATGCTCGAGCAAACGGTGTATATTTCTTGGCGACCCTCAAGAACAAAAAGGTTACAAAGTCCTTGATCTTGAAACTCATCAAATTTTTTCCTCACGTGATTTTTATTTCATGAAACAACATTTCCCCTCTCCCATGAACCACCAGAAACCCAAGATGACCATATTGTGTTACCTAACCCATCTATTCACAACCCACAAATTGAGCCCAACCTACCCAATTTGGCCCATCACACAGAACCTCCACCACTCACACCTTCCTCACAAGAAATACCCTCACCTACACAAGACCCTAATAACAACACCCATTCCATCTCTCCACTACACCACACCTCTCGTACAGGTACCCCACCAAACAGGCCTTCCTCACAAGAAATAAACCCACCCACACAAGGCCCTAATAATGATACCCAATCCATCTCACCTACTAATCCCTTATCACCACCAACCCTGCGTCGTTCCAATCGCCCCTCCAAACCCCCAACCAAAATTCAAGACTACCATACATATCATACTGCTCTTCTTGCTCCTAGGCGAGTCTCCTCCTCCACCACGCTCTATACAAGACACCCATTGTATAGGTATGTTTCCTATTCACAACTATCCACCTCCCATTAGAAGTTTATTCATAATATTTCTCATTTGGTTGAGCCTACCTCCTATGAGCAAGCTTGTAAAGATCCGAAATGGGATGCTGCCATGCAATCCAAAATCCAAGCTCTTGAAGACAATAACACATGGATCATAATGCCTCTACCTACTGGTCACTCTCCCATTGGCTGCAAATGGATATACAAAATCAAATACCAATCGGATGGTTCCATTGACCGTTACAAAGCCCGGCCTGTTGCCAAGGGCTTCACCCAAAGAGAGGGCATAGATTATAAAGAGGCCTTTGTTTCGGTTGCCAAACTCATTACTGTCCGTTGCCTCTTGGCCGTTGCTGCTGTTCAGAACACTAGTGCAATAAGTGCTTTTTACGTCAGTTAAAATTGATTTTATACGTCAGAATAATGTCTGATGTAAATACAGCTGACGTTAATAGTTAATATTTTAACGTCAGTTGTTTAAACAACTGACGTTAAAAATAAGCTATTAACGTCAGTTCTTTAACATAACTGACGTTAATTTTGTTAAAACTAACGTCAGTTGTGTTAAAGAACTGACATTAAAGGTTTTAATTTTAACGTCAGTTGTTTATTTCAACTGACGTTAATAGTGTACTGTATATTTTATAAAATACTATTAACGTCAGTTGTTTGATACAACTGACGTTATTTTTTTTTTTAATTCAGTTTTAAAATATCACTCCCCTCAGTTATCCCTGCATTCAGTAAATATCCCAGTAACACAGAATATCACACATATTACAGAATTGCTAACACTACCCTTAAATTTCAATATTAACAAACAGAAAAGAAATATACAAAGGAACAATGGGGGACTTAAAACCAAAACCCATGTATAGGAAAAACATAACTATCTACAAGTATATATATATATATATATATATATATATATATATATATATATATATATAAATAAATTTTAGTCTCTAATGTCTAAAAACAAAACTACCCTCTAAGGATATATATATATATATATACATGTTATTAATTAGTTTCTAAAGTCTAAAAAAAAAACTATTCATCTAAGTAATGCACGGGGTCCCTGGGCATTTAGATTAGCATCGAAGGACACCTCAAGCTTCTGTCCGCTTTGCCTGTCCTTCTCTAGTTTCTTCAACGACGTGGCTCCTCTACCCCATTTCCTATGAGCCTGTGATGTCTGTATGGACAAAAAAAATGATAAAATAGAGGGTTGTAACATTATAATAACTTACATTAAAAAGAAGGACTAAAGATAGTATATAACATATAAACTTACACTAGAATCAGGCGTAGGCGCGATCGGGTCTTGCGTAGGCCCCACAGTGTCCTCCCGTGCATGTGGGCTATCCGACTGATCCATATGTATGCCTGTTCAGAAACAATATATATTTATTAACATAGGTTATAACTCAAAATAAATACAGAAGTATAAATAAAAATAAATGTATACTAAGTTTAAACTACCTATATCAATATCCCTTCGCGATGATCATCACGAGTGGCATATACCTTGTCCACCACCTGTGTCTCCTCGATTATAGTAGGCATGTTTGTTGAAAAAGAAGGAGTCTCAGGAATATCAATATTTGAATCTTGATTTTCATCACTACCATTATACATGCTTTTTCCTTGGATAACCACGGACAACCTTTTGTTAGAAAGATCAGTGATGTAGAACACTTGTTTTGCTTGGGAAGCCATTATGAAAGGCTCATTTATATGACCTAACTTGTTGAGGTCTACAAATGTGAACCCCAATTCGTCGGTTTGTACACCATCGTTACTATCAACCCACTTACATTTAAAAACCGGCACCGTAAGCTTAGTGTAATCGAGCACCCAAATATCTTCAATATATCCAAAGTAAGGTGTCGGTGCTTTAACGGGTTTTGTCTCCTTTGCACTAGAGAAGTGCATTGCTTCGGCCACGATCATAACCTCACTATTTTGCATGGTACTCTTGTTATCTTGTGCCTTTGTATAAAAGGAAAAGTTATTTATGTCGTATCCGCTCCAACATATGACGTTGAAGCTAGGCCCACGTGCTAGCCATCTTACATCATCAGAAGCAGTACTACCATCCTTAAGCATTTCTTCCTTGAACCATGGTAAGAAAGTCTTGTTATGCTTGTTCAACAACCACCTTTCGCTCATTCGAGGGTTTTCTTGATTGACTTTTCTTTTATGTTCAAATAAGAAAGGCTGAACACAATCGATGTTGTTCAATACATACAAATGTGCTTGAAGCACTTCCTTCCGACCCTTGCTATTAATTCTTAAGCCATGTGTACCCTTACCTTGTCATCCGATCTCATCATGCCGAGGCTTAGGAACCCCTATAGGATCCGTGTTATGAAGGTAGTCCAAACAAAACTCAATAGCTTCTTCTGCAACATACCTTTGAACAATAGATGCTTCGGGACGATGAGGATTCTCCACGTACCCTTTCAAGATCTTCATGTAGCGCTCAACCGGGTACATCCATCTCAGAAAAACCGGCCCACATAATCTAATCTCCCTCACCAAATGAACAATTAAGTGAACCATTATGTCGAAAAAGGAAGGAGGAAAATACATCTCCAATTGGCACAAGATTGTAGCAGCCTCAACTTCCAAGTCATCCAACATACGGGGGTCAACGACTTTGCTACATATAGAATTGAAGAATGAGCACAACCGAGTAATGGCATGTCTCATATTTTTTGGAGCAATACCACGAATAGCAACGGGCAGAAGTTATTGCATCAAGATGTGACAATCATGAGACTTTAAGCCAACCAATTTAAGATCACTAGAGACAAGCCTCTTCATATTTGAAGAGTAACCATGTGGAACTTTCATGCCCTGAAGACACCCGCAGAAACTTTGTCTCTCTTCTTTTGACAAAGTATGACATGCTGGCGGCAAATAAGTCCGCTTACCATCCTCAAAAACTGGAGCTAACTACTCTCGTATACCCATAGCAACGAGGTCGAGACGAGCATTGACACCATCCTTTGTCTTGCCCTGAATGTTGAGAAGCGTCCCTATCACATTATCACACATTTTTCTCCACATGCATCACATCAATGCAGTGTCTGACATCAAGCTTGCGCCAGTATGGAAGATCAAAGAATATCGACCTCTTCTTCCATATGTTTTTCTCAGCATCTTTACCTTTCTTTTTGGACTTTCCGAATATAACATCGATGCCCTTTACCCTCTGATAAACCTGCTCTCCAATTAAGGCCGCCGGAGCTTCTTCTGTCTCTTGGCATCCATTAAAAGCTTTTTTCATCTTACGATATGGGTGATCATGTCTAAGAAATCTCCGATGCCCAAGGTAAACCGTCTTCTTTCCATGATGCAACTGAGTGTAGCATGTGCCTTCTTCACATATAGAGCATGCTTTATGCCCCTTGACACTATACCCGGACAAGTTACCGTATGCTGGAAAGTCGTTGATGGTGCAAAATAACATGGCACGAAGCTTGAAAGTCTCATGAGAATACCCATCAACTACATCAACACCTTCCACGCACCCACAGCGTTTTCAAGTCTTCAATCAAGGGACTTAGATAAACATCTAAGTCATTTCCCGGTTGCTTTGGGCCCGAAATCATCATAGACAACATCATGTATTTGCGCTTCATGCACAACAAAGGGGGCAGGTTGTAAATTATCAACAGAACAGGCCATGAAATATGAATACTACTCATGTTACCATAAGGATTCATTCCATCCGTATCAAGTCCAAGCCTTAGGTTTCTTGGCTCATCGACGAAATCCGGAAACATAGTATCAATATTCTTCCATTGCATAGAATCAGCAGGATGACGAACCTTTCCATCACGTTTCCTCTCATCATTATGCCATCTAAGATTCTTCGCATCCTTCGCATTGGTAAACAATCGCTTGAACCTTGGAATTATTGGAAGATACCACAACACCGTCGTAGGAGGACCCTTTTTTCTCACATCATCAAGATCATCATCATCATCATCATCACCACCCTTCACTTTGTATCGTGATAACCCACATTTGGGGCAATCGTGATTGTCTTCATGAACACCGGTGTACAATATGCAATCATTGGGGCACTTCCCATGAATTTGATGTTCATCTCAAAAATAATTCCCACGCAAACATGTATGTAATATCAGAAGGTCTTTTAAAGGTTGAAATGGGGCCTGGCTAAGGGTAGGATATTCAAGGATACTAGGCTTAAGTCCCTAGGAACTAATAGAGCATGAACATTGGACACATATTCCACTCAAATTCACACTTTCCATAATCGCGAGGCGAGTAGTATCTCGCGAAGCGAATCTGGAATTCCAACAGATGATGATGCCCATAATCGCGAGGCGAAAGTAGACCTCGCGGCGCGAGACAGAGGCGTGAGCAAGCCTCTGAGATTCAGGGCTTCTGTCTCGCGTTGCCACTGTGGATTCGCGTGGCGAATCAAGCTTCTTCTCTCTTTTTTTAATATATAAATGAAAATGACATAAACTAAAAATAAAGGATACCTAGCTTGGGTTGCCTCCCAAGTAGCGCTTGTTTAACGTCGCTAGCTTGACTTATTAAGAAGCATCCACCTGGATCCCATAGCCTGTGGCATAAGGGCCAAGAGATGCTCATCATGTGAGATCCTCCACCCGGATCCCATGGTTTGTGAAGTGGCAATTTCAGAAGCAATACGACTCTTTCCACAATTCTACCTAGACCGTGTGTGAAAACTCCATTGACCTCTGCAATTATGAACTCACTTCCTCTCGGGTCAAATGGTGTTTTCTCGAAGAAGTGTTCCAGACAAGTGGGGGGGACTAACTTACCAGTGTCCACACATTCATGCAAGCCAACATATTTATTTAAGGCAGCAATTTCGGGTTGCTTGGCAAGCATGGTGAAATCCACTACCACATCATCTGCACTTTGATCCATCCCCCCAACCATATTCTGATCAAGCAATGCTTCATGTGGGTATTGTACTAGCTGTTTGCAAATCTCTCCCACCTGCTCCGGTGCCTTGTCACTTGTCAACTCCTCTTTCTCAGGTTGCTCCTCCTCAACATGTGGTTGTTCCGGGGCCTTGTCTTCAATTTCCTGAGAACTAGTTGCACCCCTGTTAGATCCCAATACCCTACCGCTTCTAGTTGTTACGGCATTGCATTGGTCCTTAGGGTTGTTCTCTGTATCACCCGGGAGAGTGCCTGGGAGACGCTCATTTAGTTGCTTTGCGAGCTGAGCCATCTGCGTCTCTAGATTCTGAATTGCTGACCCTGTATGCGTTGCCAACTTGTCAACTGCCGCATTCATCTTCTCTAATGTTGTGCCTGTACAGATTGCCAGCTTCTCAATTGCTGCATTCGTCTTCTCAAAACCAAACTCCCAAGGTTGCCTTCCACTATCTGTTATTTGCAACTAATTAGGCCCCGGAAGAGCCTGCTGAGTATTATGCTGATGGATCCCATAGTTAAGTCTCTGACCCTGTGGAGATTGTTGTTGCCCGGCTAGACCACCACTAGCATTACTCCAAGCGAAACCCGGATGGTCTCTTCTCATATAACCCCTATTCTGCTTCTGACTGTTCCTCTGATAGTTGTTCTGGGGTACACTGTCATAGAAATTATGGCATGAGTCCACATGTTCTCGAGAGAAGTTGAACGGACAGTACTGAATGTCATGATCTCCATTACAATTTCCACAACTCGGAGGCAATACCTCGTGTATCACATTCACCCTCTTGTTCCCAGACAAAGCCTCATTATGCATCTTCAACAGTTTATTTTGCTCTAGAATGGCTTCTATTGTTGCAGAACTGACTCCGCTTGAGGTTTCCCTACCACGGTTGTAATCATTGTACGACATATTCTCTAATAATGCCCATCCATCCTCAGCTGATAAGTAGGAAAATGAACCGCCAGCTGCGGCATCACAATCCATCTGGTAGCGCCCCCTTGACCCGTTAAACAAATGTTGAACTTTGGAGACCGGGTCAAAGAAAGCTGAGGGCCATCTCCTCAAGATCAATTTCTTCAAACCTCTTCCGCTCTTTGGCTTCTTTCCTTAAGCGCTTCTCGGTCTTGGTGATCTCCGAATCAAATAGCAAGTCCTCTTGTGAGAGGGTACCTCGCATACAAAAACAAGGCAAGACCAAGTGGAATCAAAGAAGTAGAGAGAAATAAAAATGAATAAGTAAAAATAGTAAAAAAAAAATTAAAAAAAAATAAAAAAAAATAAAAAAAATAACTTAACCAAATAATCAAATTCCCTAAAAATTAGGGAAATTGGTTGTGTCAATCCCCGGCAACGGCGCCAAAAACTTTTTGAGTCACTGGCAAGTGTACCGGGTCGTCGCAAGTAATAAAATAAACACGGTAAGTAATTACCGAGGTCGAACACAAGGATTGGGCTACCAATTCGACTAATCCGCGAGAAATTCGATAAGTTGGTCAAGCGAGGAAAGTGGTTGAGAGAGAGAAAATAAGATTGCAATTTAAATTAACAAATCAATTAAGATAAGGTATTAAAATCAGAAATTAAATATCTAAGGTGTCAATTCCACCTACCCAATCATGCATAGTACCCAAGTGATGATGACTCTTCCCTAATTCAATTACAATGTCAACCAGGACCCCCAAATTCTCCTATATCCACTGTCATGCTCAATAGGACGTATTCAATGATTGGATTAATTACTTACTAGGTCTCATAACCCTAATCATCAAACTCTATTAATTCTTGTTCCCTATAAGGTTGCACCGATCTCCTACTCACTCTCGTGCAATAGTCGATCGATGATCCCAATTCAAGTTCAAAAGCGCAAATTGCCTCCTAAGCCTCATCATGTTTAACTAGTCAATCACGCATGCATATGATCAACGCAATCAAATTAGAATTGGAAAACATTAATTGAAAGAAGGGAGAAAAACATACATCACATCGAATTCTACACCGCCATGGGTGGTTTCATTGATCCCTCAGACGAGGGAATTAGTTCCTCATGCTCGTAAAGACAGACTAGCAATCGGACATAACCACCATAGTAAAATAAGAAAAAGAAAAGAGGAGACACAGCTCCAGAAACACAAGGATTCGTCCCTAAACGCTACAAAACAGTGGTAACCCAAAAGCTCCTCAATTCTGCCCTAAAACAGCAATATATAGGATTCAGGATCTGCGCGAACTCGCGAGGCGAGCATGCTCTCATGAGGAGAATATTAAATTTGGCGCGCTTTCAAATTGGACTCTCGCGAGGCGAGAGTATGTTTCGCGTGGCGAGGCTTCAAATCCTAGTCTTTCACAGCTGTGACCTTCATCACGGCTAGGCCGTGATGGTCTCTGTCCTCCAGGGTCTTCATGATTCGCAAGGCGAACAGCCTTTCGCGGGGCGAGACAGAAAGGATGACTGTTGCTGCTTAGCTGATCTTCAGTCTCGCGAGGCGAGCATCCACTCGCGGGGCGAGTATCTCCAGAATGGCAATTTCCACTGTTTTCTTCATTTTCCTTGACTCTAGGAGCTTCACTTCTAACCTGAAACATAAAAAGAAACAAAAAGCGTAATTCTATTCAAAATAAACTAAAAACTACTAAAAATGCCTAGAACGAGTCAAAGTCTAACTTAGGAACAAAACAAGGCCAAATTTGGGCGAAAACGAGATTGAACTCGAATAATTAGCACAGAAACCACAGTCCATCTAGTTATAAGACTAGATAAGCCAGAGGCTTATCAAAACACCCCAAACTTAAACCTTTCTTGTCCCTAAGCAAGCTAAAACTCAAAAAAGACTCAAGACTTGGCAAGCTTAAAGATTCAATCAATTTCGCACAAATTTCATGTAATCTTAACAAAACAGTTTTTCCTTCAATGAATTCCCCCCTTGCATCAATGTAATCCCCAAATTCATTTACTTTAAACAATTGAGAACTTCATCATTCATGCAATCATTAATCTAAGTTGAGGATCAAAGTCACACACAAAAGGAAGATCACCAATTTCAAACAATTGCCTTCCTCACAAGGGTATGTAAAATTTCACTCATTCGCTCAAATTCGTCAAGGCTATCAACTTTTCACTCAATTTCACATATCAAGAGCACTTCCCATGAATTTGATGTTCATCTCAAAAATAGTTCCCACGCAAACATGTATGCAACATCAGAAGGTCTTTTAAAGGTTGAAATGGGGCCTGGCTAAGGGTAGGATATTCAAGGATACTAGGTTTAAGTCCCTAGGAACTAAGAGAGCATGAGCATTGGACACATATTCCACTCAAATTCCTTTTTCCATTTTTCTTTTTGCCTCGGGTGACTACAGCCTTTTCCTTGCTAATCTTTTTGTTTTGCCCCTTTTCTTTTTGGCAATTTTTTTCTTTTTCTTTTCCTTTTTTTTTTCTTTTTCTTTTTGCCTTGGGTTTCAACCTTTATTTTTATTTTTCTCAACCCAAAATGACATATCACTTTGTATCCACCCCAAACTTAGTTTCTCACAACCCTTCTCTTGCTAAGCTTCCATGCTCTCCTAATCCTAAGATTGGGTTAACATGGTTTTTCAGATTTTTGGCTTATAATATAGGGTCATCAAGAAACAATAGGCTAATTAGGCTCAATGTGGCTAACTAGGGAACATTTATTAGGGATGGTTCTTTTTAGGCCAAGTAGCTATTCAAAGAAAATTGCCTAAATCATTTGATGCAACACATAAACATGCAACCCATGAAGAGATTCAAGCAAATTCGGGAAAGTGCAACTTAAAAGTGATCCTCACAATCAAAAACAAAGTTGGAGGCTCAAATCCTCACCTAGACATTTTTGCAAATTGTTTGACCGAGATACGATTCCTAGTGTGTGCACCCCCTCACCCCAAACTTGTCATAAATCAAGCAATCACAATAAAGTTCCTCAAAGTTCAATTTTCTATTTTTCACATGGGGATCAACTTTTCTATTTTCAGAACCTAGGGGGAAATCATCAATGGTCAAAATCATTCATGCAATCAATTTATGCTAAATTTAATTAAAATCCAACAAGCTTGCCGACACACATTCATACACATACTCTTGATCTTCTCAAATTATTCAAGAGCGACACTCAAAAACAAAAATAAAAACAAAAACAACAATTGGTTCCCTCCCCCACACTTAAAGCATACATTGTCCTCAATGAAAGAACACAGATATATAAAATAAGAGTGAGGAAATGAGAGGGTGCTCCCTGATCAAATACTAGTGGAGGTGGCCGCTTCCACGGAAAGTTCTCCTACGGTTGCATCCTCATCCAATTGTTCCCTCGGGCACCCCCCCTGTTGGGCCAAAAGCCTCTCCTGGAAGAAATCCTTCAAATCAAAACTTAATTGCAGATTCGCGAGGCGAGAGGTCACTCGTGAGGCGAATCTGGAAAATTGTTCTTCACACTTTCCATAATCGCGAGGTGAGTAGTATCTCGCGAAGCGAATCTGGAATTCCAACAGATGATGATGCCCATAATCGCGAGGCGAAAGTAGACCTCGCGGCGCGAGACAGAAGCGTGAGCAAGCCTCTGAGATTCAGGGCTTCTGTCTCGCGTGGCCACTGTGGATTCGTATGGCGAATCAAGCTTCTTATTTTTTTTTTAATATATAAATGAAAATGACAGAAACTAAAAATAAAGGATACCTAGCTTGGGTTACCTCCCAAGTAGCTCTTGTTTAACGTCGCTAGCTTGACTTATTAAGAAGCATCCACCTGGATCCCATAGCTTGTGGCATAAGGGCCAAGAGATGCTCATCATGTGAGATCCTCCACCCGGATCCCATGGTTTGTGAAGTGGCAATTTCAGAAGCAATACGACTCTTTCCACAATTCCACCTAGACCGTGTGTGAAAACTCCATTGACCTCTGCAATTATGAACTCACTTCCTCTCGGGTCAAATGGTGTTTTCTCGAGGAAGTGTGCCAGACAAGTGGGGGGGACTAACTTACCAGTGTCCACACATTCATTCAAGCCAACATATTTATTTAAGGCAGCAATTTCGGGTTGCTTGGCAAGCATGGTGAAATCCACTACCACATCATCTGCACTTTGATCCATCCCCCCAACCATATTCTGCTCAAGCAATGCTTCATGTGGGTATTGTACTAGCTGTTTGCAAATCTCTCCCACCTACTCCGGTTCCTTGTCACTTGTCAACTCCTCTTTCTCAGGTTGCTCCTCCTCAACATGTGGTTGTTCCGGGGCCTTGTCTTCAATTTCCTGAGAACTAGTTGCACCCCTGTTAGATCCCAACACCCTACCGCTTCTAGTTGTTACGGCATTGCATTGGTCCTTAGGGTTGTTCTCTGTATCACCTGGGAGAGTTCCTGGGAGACGCTCATTTAGTTGCTTTGCAAGCTGAGCCATCTGCGTCTCTAGATTCTGAATTGCTGACCCTGTATGCGTTGCCAACTTGTCAACTGCCGCATTCATCTTCTCTAATGTTGTGCCTGTACAGATTGCCAGCTTCTCAATTGCCGCATTCGTCTTCTCAAAACCCAACTCCCAAGGTTGCCTTCCACCATATGTTATTTGCAACTGATTAGGCCCCGGAAGAGCCTGCTGAGTATTATGCTGATGGATCCCATAGTTAAGTCTCTGACCCTGTGGAGGTTGTTGTTGCCCGGATAGACCACCACTAGCATTACTCCAAGCGAAACCCGGATGGTCTCTCCTCATATAACCCCTATTCTGATTATGATTGTTCCTCTGATAGTTGTTTGGGGTACACTGTCATAGAAATTGTGGCATGAGTCCACATGTTCTCGAGAGAAGTTGAACGGACAGTACTGAATGTCATGATCTCCATTACAATTTCCACAACCCGGAGGCATTCCCTCGTGTATCACATTCACCCTCTTGTTCCTAGACAAAGCCTCATTCTGCATCTTCAACAGTCTATTTTGCTCTAGAATGGCTTCTATTGTTGCAGAACTGACTCCGCTTGAGGTTTCCCTACCATGGTTGTAATCATTGTACGACATATTCTCTAATAATGCCCATCCATCCTCAGCTGATAAGTAGGAAAATGAACCGCCAGCTGCGGCATCACAATCCATCTGGTAGCGCCCCCTTGACCCGTTAAACAAATGTTGAACTTTGGAGACCGAGTCAAAGAAAGCTGAGGGCCATCTCCTCAAGATCAATTGCTTCAAACCTCTTCCGCTCTTTGGCTTCTTTCCTTAAGCACTTCTCGGTCTTGGTGATCTCCGAATCAAATAGCAAGTCCTCTTGTGAGAGGGTACCTCGCATACAAAAACAAGGCAAGACCAAGTGGAATCAAAGAAGTAGAGAGAAATAAAAACGAATAAGTAAAAATAGTAAAAAAATAAAAGTAAAAATTAAAAAAATAAATAAATAAATAACTTAACCAAATAATCAAATTCCCTAAAAATTAGGAAAATTGGTTGTGCCAATCCCCGGCAACGGCGCCAAAAACTTGTTGAGTCACCGACAAGTGTACCGGGTCATCGCAAGTAATAAAATAAACACGGTAAGTAATTACCGAGGTCGAACACAAGGATTGGACTACCAATTCGACTAATCCGCAAGAAATTCGATAAGTTGGTCAAGCGAGGAAAGTGGTTGAGAGAGAGAAAATAGGATTGCAATTTAAATTAAGAAATCAATTAAGCTAAGGTATTAAAATCAGAAATTAAATATCTAAGGTGTCAATTCCACCTTCCCAATCATGCATAGTACCCAAGTGATGATGACTCTTCCCTAATTCAATTACAATGTCAACCAGGACCCCCAAATTCTCCTATATCCACTGTCGTGCTCAATAGGACGTATTCAATGATTGGATTAATTACTTACTAGGTCTCATAACCCTAATCGTCAAACTCTATTAACTCTTGTTCCCTATAAGGTTGCACCGATCTCCTACTCACTCTCGTGCAATAGTCGATCGATGATCCCAATTCAAGTTCTAAAACGCAAATTGCCTCCTAAGCCTCATCACGTTTAACTAGTCAATCACGCATGCATATGATCAACGCAATCAAATCAGAATTGGAAAACATTAATTGAAAGAAGGGAGAAAAACATACATCACATTTAATTCTACACCGCCATGGGTTTTTTCATTGATCCCTCAAACGAGGGAATTAGTTCCTCATGCTCGTAAAGACAGACCAGCAATCGGACATAACCACCATAGTAAAATAAGAAAAAGAAGAGAGGAGACGCAGCTCCAGAAACACAAGGATTCGTCCCTAAATGCTACAAAACAGTGGTAACCCAAAGGCTCCTCAATTCTGCCCTAAAACAGCAATATATAGGATTTAGGATCTGCGCGAACTCGCAAGGCGAACATGCTCTCGCGAGGCGAATATAAAATTTGGCGCGCTTTCAAATTGGACTCTCGCGAGGCGATAGTATGTTTCGCGTGGCGAGGCTTCAAATCCTAGTCTTTCACAGTCGTGACCTTAATCACGGCTAGGCCGTGATGGTCTCTGTCCTCCAGGGTCTTCATGATTCGCGATGCGAACAGCCTTTCGCGAGGTGAGACAGAAAGGATGACTGTTGCTGCTTAGCTGATCTTCAGTCTCACGAGGCGAGCATCCACTCGCGGGGCGAGTATCTCCAGAATGGTAATTTCCACTGTTATCTTCATTTTCCTTGACTCTAGGAGCTTCACTTCTAACCTGAAACATAAAAAGAAACAAAAAGCGTAATTCTATTCAAAATAAACTAAAAACTACTAAAAATGCCTAGAACGAGTCAAAGTCTAACTTAGGAACAAAACAAGGCCAAATTTGGGCGAAAACGAGATTGAACTCGAATAATTAGCACATAAACCATAGTCTATCTAGTTATAAAACTAGATAAGCCAGAGGCTTATCAATACACTTCATGAATGAGATCCGATTTGGGTTATTGATTCCACTTATAGCATTTTTACTTCGCACATATATTTTAGTTTTCAAAACAAAAACACAAAACATCAAAGCAAGTGAAACTGAAACTTTGAGGAAGGCAATGCAGAAGGGTACGTATACTAGCTAAAAAAATTATTAAAATAACCTTTAACGTCTGTTGATGAAAGAACAGACGTTAAAAGTAAGTCACTTAACTTTTAACGTCAGTCCTTACAACAACTGGCGTTAAAATTGAATTAATGAAGTCTGATATTTACAAAATTGCCACCGCCTCCTTTTTAACGTCTAGCTTTTGGTTAACTGACGTAAACCTTTCTCGTCTAATGTATATTTTCCACTAGTGGAATTGGCATCTCCACCAAATGGATGTCCAAAATGCCTTCCTCCATGGTGACTTCCTTGAGGAGGTTTATATGCATCCTCCACCTGGTTTTCGTAGACAGGGGGAGAAGCTTGTATGTCGACTTAATAAGTCCCTTTATGGACTTAAGCAAGCCTCTCGAAGTTGGTTTCACAAATTCTCTTCATTTGTAGCTAATATCAGTTTCCAACAGTCAAAAGTTGATTATTCCTTGTTTATCAAAGTTGATGGTACATCTTATACTGCTATCTTATTATATGTTGATGACATGATCATTACAGGAAATGATGAGGTAGCCATCCAGGATCTGAAACAATTTCTAAACACATGTTTCAAGATTAAGGACCTCGGCTCACTAAAATACTTCTTGGGAGTTGAAGTTGGCCGAGCCAAGACAGGCATCACCATATGTTAGAGAAAATATACTCTGGACCTACTGGAAGAAGCTGACTTACTTGGTGCCAAACCCACAAAATTCCCAATGGAGCAAACTCTAAAACTCAATCCAGAGGATGGTGAGGGCCTTCATGACCCAACACATTATCAAAGGCTTGTTGGGAAACTGATCTATCTCACAATTGATGAGTGTGATTTCACCTCACATTTTGTTTATCATTCTGCATGCATTTTCATATATTAGGCATATTTAATTTGATTTTTATTAGTTTTTACCTTGGAGCGGGTAAGGCGGTTTTGTGGTGTTGTTTTGCAGAAATTAAGGATTAAATGCCTGAGATGAGCCATGATGGAGCCTGGACGAAGTTTGATCTTGAAAAGTGAAGATATTGGATGACTCCAATTTAATTTGTAATGGAAATATTTGATGACAATTGACAAAAGTCCAGCAGCAATGTAAGAGGCCTAATTGATGGATTTGATGATTTGGATATTAATGGCTTACCATAAAAATAGAAGATGAAGATATTGATTGGGCAGTTAATTTAGAAGAAGTGAATGTCATTGGATTCAATCAAATGCGTGGGGCCCATATCCAATGAAGTGAATATCTAGAATTGAATTGATTTGGCAACAAAATAAAAGGCCACGCGGGACCCACGAGCGATTGATATATGGCTTCAAGTTCAATTTGAAAGTGAGCGTGAATCAAGGAATGGCAAAACTGTTGCAATGAGAAAAGGGGCCCCACACTTATTCAACTTGAATCAAAACAAAATATTGCAATAGAAGTTAATGGAGATAATAGGCAAATCAAATCATATTGATAAGGAGCACTAGCGTAAGATCTGAAGAGGGCAGTACGGTGCATATCAGGAAGATTTATTATTTGATTACAATAAGGATATTGAAGGATGGCAATTGGCAAAATAGATATTTAGCCACAGCAGCGCCATAAAAAGAGAGAAAAAAGAGGATTTTCAACCTAGGAGCACTTTTACCCTAGGGAGACTCTTGGGAAGCAAAAAGGGGCGTGTTCTCTCTGCTCTTGGACTGGAAGAAGACTGGATTGGAAGAAGATTGGAGGATTCGTCATGAGTTTTCTTCATCTCTTCTCTCTCTCTCCTTTGTAATTTCCTTTATCGTGAGTAGCTAAATCCCTTTTTGTTGGGATTAGATGTAGCGAAACTGAATATCATTTAATTGCTTTGATTTATTAATCCATGTTTATGTTTCTCTATTAGTGTTTAATTCTTTCGCTTAATGCCTTTTGTGGTTTGGCCATCCATGAATCGATTCTGAGATTTGATTTTCAATGGGGACGTTCTTATCAATTCTTGATCTGGAATTAATCACCTAGTAAACCTTGCATCTAGGAATGGAGTTTGGTTTATTAGTAATCGTGTAATCCTTACTCTTAATGCAAATTCCTAATTAAGCCACCTAAGGAATTAGGGTTTAATTAATGGATTTAGGCTCTTGTCATCTAAAGAATTAGGGCCTGAGTAATCTTGTGGATTGATTTTGATATTTGAAGCATAAACTGGATTGGTGTTCTTGGTATTGCATGAGACTAAGGTTTAGTGAAGTCTAGTCCCAATACCCTTTTTCGCATTCCAAATGTTTGATAAAATTCCCCAAAAAGACCAAAAAATACTTTACTGCTTTTATTGCTTTATTTTATGTTTTGATTTCTCTTCATACCATAGTTTAGTCTAGATAGTTGTTGATTTGTGAATTGGTAATTGGCAACTGATCCTCATGGGAACGATATCGGTCTCACCACCGTATTACTTGTACGACTATGTATACTTGCCTAGATAATTCGTCTCAACAACAGATAATTGAAGGCATTCACAAGATAATTCGACTACATTCACCAGAACACTAACAAGCTACAGTGCTATACGATGTCAAAAGTATAGATGTCTAAAAAATGTGTCAATTTTGCATTACTCTTTAAACTTATACACTATTTCTTATCCAATTCTTAAAATCTAATGGCTCAAATTGATTTGTTTTAGGTTATACATTTTAGAGAATCTCTTTAACATGTTGGGCTTGTATCAAAGGGATTACGTATCCGCAATGGAACTTAAAGATTTTCAACCTGCCAAAAAAAAAAGGAAGGACAGCGAGAGAGATGAGAAAACTTTATTAATATTATTATTATTTTTATTGCAAGACATATAATTTTTCGTCTCCATCCAAATAAGAGACTTATTTGAAGCTTAAAACATAGAAAGATCATGTTATTATTCAACATTCACCATCATCATTGTGAACGTCAGGGGATTGAATTCATATATGGCTAATTCTTGAAAGAGGTAGTACCATCCTCAGTTGAGGATGGAGTTGGAGCAATGCCAAAACGCTCTTCACTTTCTTTTCGTACTTGTTGTCGAAGACGTTCCAATGATGCTTTTAGCTCAAGCAATTGATCAACATTCATCTTATCAATTGATAAAGAGGACAGTTCACAGTACTTCTTGAAAAGTTCCCATACCGCAATATCATCTTTGTGGGACCCACCTTGAGGAGCATGTGCATCACAGTAGCCTTCGGGGAAGAATAAGATAGCAGCCATCTCTGCGGCAAACAGAGCAAAAAGGTCACTCTCGTGTTTGAAAACCCCAGATCGAGGCTTCAAAGAGGCTGCATTCCTAGAATTTTTGTCTTGGAATGTTTTCTTCTTACTAGAATTCACCATTCTTGCTATTATAAAATGATAATTCTGCTCTTTGGAGTGGGTCGAGACCGTAATTTATAGAATTCTTTATAATAAAAGATAAATATATTTACTGCCTTATGTAATTTAATTGGTCACATCTCCATATAACAGGTCAATGATATATAAAATTAATGAGATTTTACCGTAAAAAAAAAGTTAAGGACATGGACTACTACTTTAGTTCAAGGTAAATGCATTCAAAAGGCTTTACGGAATATAGAATAATAATTAAGTCGGAGAAAATATAATAATCTTAAATGGGTCTTCTTTTTTTATAAAAAATCTTAAATGGGCTTTTAAAAGGTTACAATATAAAGTTTTTTATAAGCACTCTCAAACTATATTTGACTTTCAATAGCGTGAAAGGACATAAAGTAATTGGATGAATCAGACAAATAAATCATCCGGTCAAAATATTGTTTTACGAAGATTTGATAATCTTATACCACTTTCCATTTTAGTAAAATTATTATTATTTTAATCCAAAGGAAGCCTCGTAGGAGGTCTTACATAGAAGAGGAAAAGATGGGAGAAGGGAATGAAAAATGATCGGAGCGCATCATAGAGATCTGAATTCGCATACTCACAATTCATGTACTATAACTTAACCGACTGACCTGACTCAGTGAGATAAAGTTTAATCCAATTATAAATCCTCTTTGATAACCATTTATCAAAAATAAAAAATGATTATAAAAAAATAAATTTGAATAACTACCAAAAATAAAGGTTTTGAAATCAACCATACATAATTATTATTTTTGGTTTGGGTAAACTTCTGCTAAAAATAAAAAGTATACAATTATCAAACTTTGCTAAATGTCATATCAGAGGTTAGTGTCAATAGTATTGTATAGATGCCTTTGTAAATGGTCGAAAGAAGAAAAGAAAAATTATAATGATACCTTCAAATTTGGCTGACCGCAAACCAAAAAAGAAAAAGTAATAATGTTATAAAATAAAAGAAAATAGGGAGATGAAGGCAATAGAAAAATAGACTCAAAGGCTAGTTCTTCAGAAGTTATGATCTTTGTATTGATCTAATTTAATAAGTACAAGGGTAAAACCTAATAATCCTATTTATAGAGATAATGGACTACTGATTATGGAGCAAATTAAGAGATATAAATAATGAGTAAATGCAGAGATATGATAAAGATATTATGTGATATCAAATTAATATAATCATCCACAAAATCTACATATTTATAACAATAACGTCCTCAAGAAAACATCATATTTAATATGAAATTGGTGAACAAGAAGTTGCAAACAACATTTTTGATAATACATTTCATCACTTTACATTAAAAAATGTAAAAATTCTAAATAATAATTAATACTTGATTCAATCATCGTGAATATTGCTTTGAAATTATGCCAATCCCTTCACTTTCTAAAGTATTCGTAATTGTTGTTGCTTACGAAAACAATTTATAAATTAATCAAGACATAAAGAGTAATCCAAATTCTAATTTTTATGGAGTTGACACTTAATATATTAAGGAGTCTAAATGAAATTCTAAATTTAATTAGCAGCGTGTACAAACTATGACCATACTCCATACATTCTCCACAATAATCATATAGGATGAAAGTAGTCATGAAACTTTATTTGTTCTGCCACGAAATTCTTCAAGGTAAACGAATTATCAAGTAGATACTCTCACTTACCAAAGTAATGTCTTACATTACTTCAGACTTGAGATGACCTTTGCATGTTGTTTGGTTGGAGGGGAATGGAAGGGAGAGATTATTTTAATTCTTTCCTGTTTGATTCATTTTTTTGGAGGGGACCAGAGATTTTGGGAGAAAAATCTCTCCTGGGTCAATTTTGGCACCCCTCCAATATTGGGGGATTTGGAGGAGAGGGGAGGGTATTTAAAATATTTTGTTTAAAATATTATCAGTTATATATGTTTTGAATTCTAAATTTATAAGAGATTTTGATGTAAATCAGTTTTTAAATCCCCCATCCAGGTAATATATGTGTCATTCACCAGATAATTGAAGGCATTCACCAGATAATTCAACTACATTCACCAGAACACTAACAAGCTACAGTGTTATACGATGTCAAAAGTATAGATGTCTAAAAAATGTGTCAATTTAGCATTACTCTTTAAACTTATACACTATTTCTTATCCAATTCTTAAAATCTAATGGCTCAAATTGATTTGTTTTGGGTTATGCATTTTAGAGAATCTCTTTCACATGTTGGGCTTGTATCAAAGGGATTACGTATCCGCAATGGAACTTAAAGATTTTCAACCTGCCAAAAAAAAAAGGAAGGACAGCGAGAGAGATGAGAAAACTTTATTAATATTATTATTATTTTTATTGCAAGACATATAATTTTTCGTCTCCATCCAAATAAGAGACTTATTTGAAGCTTAAAACATAGAAAGATCATGTTATTATTCAACATTCACCATCATCATTGTGAACGTCAGGGGATTGAATTCATATATGGCTAATTCTTGAAAGAGGTAGTACCATCCTCAGTTGAGGATGGAGTTGGAGCAATGCCAAAACGCTCTTCACTTTCTTTTCGTACTTGTTGTCGAAGACGTTCCAATGATGCTTTTAGCTCAAGCAATTGATCAACATTCATCTTATCAATTGATAAAGAGGACAGTTCACAGTACTTCTTGAAAAGTTCCCATACCGCAATATCATCTTTGTGGGACCCACCTTGAGGAGCATGTGCATCACAGTAGCCTTCGGGGAAGAATAAGATAGCAGCCATCTCTGCGGCAAACAGAGCAAAAAGGTCACTCTCGTGTTTGAAAACCCCAGATCGAGGCTTCAAAGAGGCTGCATTCCTAGAATTTTTGTCTTGGAATGTTTTCTTCTTACTAGAATTCACCATTCTTGCTATTATAAAATGATAATTCTGCTCTTTGGAGTGGGTCGAGACCGTAATTTATAGAATTCTTTATAATAAAAGATAAATATATTTACTGCCTTATGTAATTTAATTGGTCACATCTCCATATAACAGGTCAATGATATATAAAATTAATGAGATTTTACCGTAAAAAAAAAGTTAAGGACATGGACTACTACTTTAGTTCAAGGTAAATGCATTCAAAAGGCTTTACGGAATATAGAATAATAATTAAGTCGGAGAAAATATAATAATCTTAAATGGGTCTTCTTTTTTTATAAAAAATCTTAAATGGGCTTTTAAAAGGTTACAATATAAAGTTTTTTATAAGCACTCTCAAACTATATTTGACTTTCAATAGCGTGAAAGGACATAAAGTAATTGGATGAATCAGACAAATAAATCATCCGGTCAAAATATTGTTTTACGAAGATTTGATAATCTTATACCACTTTCCATTTTAGTAAAATTATTATTATTTTAATCCAAAGGAAGCCACGTAGTAGGTCTTACATAGAAGAGGAAAAGATGGGAGAAGGGAATGAAAAATGATCGGAGCGCATCATAGAGATCTGAATTCGCATACTCACAATTCATGTACTATAACTTAACCGACTGAGCTGACTCGGTGAGATGAAGTTTAATCCAATTATAAATCATCTTTGATAACCAGTTATCAAATATAAAAAATGATTATAAAAAAATAAATTTGAATAACTACCAAAAATAAAGGTTTTGAAATCAACCATACATAATTATTATTTTTGGTTTGGGTAAACTTCTGCTAAAAAAAAAAAATTATACAATTATCGAACTTTGCTAAATGTCATATGAGAGGTTAGTGTCAATAGTATTGTATAGATGCCTTTGTAAATGGTCGAAAGAAGAAAATAAAAATTATAATGATACCTACAAATTTGGCTGACCGCAAACCAAAAAAGAAAAAGTAATAATGTTATAAAAGAAAAGAAAATAGGGAGATGAAGGCAATAGAAAAATAGACTCAAAGGCTAGTTCTTCAGGAGTTATGATCTTTGTATTGATCTAATTTAATAAGTACAAGGGTAAAACCTAATAATCCTATTTATAGAGATAATGGACTACTGATTATGGAGCATATTAAGAGATATAAATAATGAGTAAATGCAGAGATATGATAAAGATATTATGTGATATCAAATTAATATAATCATCCACAAAATCTACATATTTATAACAATAACGTCCTCAAGAAAACATCATATTTAATATGAAATTGGTGAACAAGAAGTTGCGAACAACATTTTTGATAATACATTTCATCACTTTACATTAAAAAATGTAAAAATTCTAAATAATAATTAATACTTGATTTAATCATCGTGAATATTGCTTTGAAATTATGCCAATCCCTTCACTTTCTAAAGTATTCGTAATTGTTGTTGCTTACGAAAACAATTTATAAATTAATCAAGACATAAAGAGTAATCCAAATTCTAATTTTTATGGAGTTGACACTTAATATATTAAGGAGTCTAAATGAAATTCTAAATTTAATTAGCAGCGTGTACAAACTATGACCATACTCCATACATTCTCCACAATAATCATATAGGATGAAAGTAGTCATGAAACTTTATTTGTTCTGCCACGAAATTCTTCAAGGTAAACAAATTATCAAGTAGATACTCTCACTTACCAAAGTAATGTCTTACATGACTTCAGACTTGAGATGACCTTTGCATGTTGTTTGGTTGGAGGGGAATGAAAGGGAGAAATTATTTTAAATCTTTCATGTTTGATTCATTTTTTTGGAGGGGAGCAGAGATTTTGGGAGCAAAATCTCTCCTGGGTCAATTTTGGCACCCCTCCAATATTGAGGGATTTGGAGGAGAGGGGAGGGTATTTAAAATATTTTGTTTAAAATATTCTCACTTATATATGTTTTGAATTCTAGATTTATAAGAGATTTTGATGTAAATCAGTTTTTAAATCCCCCCATCCAGGTAATATATGTGTCATTCACCAGATAATTGAAGGCATTCACCAGATAATTCAACTAAATTCACCAGAACACTAACAAGCTACAGTGCTATACAATGTCAAAAGTATAGATGTCTAAAAAATGTGTCAATTTAGCATTACTCTTTAAACTTATACACTATTTCTTATCCAATTCTTAAAATCTAATGGCTCAAATTGATTTGTTTTGGGTTATGCATTTTAGAGAATCTCTTTGACATGTTGGGCTTGTATCAAATGGATTACGTATCCGAAATGGAACTTAAAGATTTTCAACCTGCCAAAAAAAAAGGAAGGACAGAGAGAGAGAGATGAGAAAACTTTATTAATATTATTATTTTTATTGCAAGACATATAATTTTTCGTCTCCATGCAAATAAGAGACTTATTTGAGCTTAAAACAGAGAAAGATCATGTTATTATTCAACATTCACCATCATCATTGTGAACGTCAGGGGATTGAATTCATATATGGCTAATTCTTGAAAGAGGTAGTACCATCCTCAGTTGAGGATGGAGTTGGAGCAATGCCAAAACGCTCTTCACTTTCTTTCTGTACTTGTTGTTGAAGACGTTCCAATGATGCTTTTAGCTCAAGCAATTGATCAACATTCATCTTATCAATTGATAAAGAGGACAGTTCACAGTACTTCTTGAAAAGTTCCCATACCACAATATCATCTTTGTGGGACCCACCTTGAGGAGCATGTGCATCATAGTAGCCTTCGGGGAAGAATAAGATAGCAGCCATCTCTACGGCAAACAGAGCAAAAAGGTCACTCTCGTGTTTGAAAACCCCAGATCGAGGCTTCAAAGAGGCTGCATTCCTAGAATTTTTGTCTTGGAATGTTTTCTTCTTACTGGAATTCACCATTCTTGCTATTAGAAAATGATAATTCTGCTCTTTGGAGTGGGTCGAGACCGTAATTTATAAAATTCTTTATAATAAAAGATAAATATATTTACTGCCTTGTGTAATTTAATTGGTCACATCTCCATATAACAGGTCAATGATATATAAAATTAATGTGATTTTACCTTAAAAAAAAAGATAAGGACAAGGACTACTACTTTATTTCAAGGTGAATGCATTCAAAAGGCTTTACGGAATATAGAATAATAATTAAGTCGGAGAAAATATAATAATCTTAAATGGGTCTTCTTTTTTTATAAAAAATCTTAAATGGGCTTTTAAAAGGTTACAATATTAAGTTTTTTAGAAGCACTCTCAAACTATATTTGACTTTCAATAGCGTGAAAGGACATAAAGTAATTGGATGAATCTAACAAATAAATCATCCGGTCAAAATATTGTTTTTTGAAGATTTGATAATCTTATACCACTTTCCATTTTAGTAAAATTATTATTATTTTAATCCAAGGGAAGCCTCGTAGGAGGTCTTACATAGAAGAGGAAAAGATGGGAGAAGGGAATGAAAAATGATCGGAGCGCATCATAAAGATCTGAATTCGCATACTCACAATTTATGTACTATAACTTAACCGACTGAGCTGACTCAGTGAGATAAAGTTTAATCCAATTATAAATCCTCTTTGATAACCATTTATCAAAAATAAAAAATGATTATAAAAAAATAAATTTGAATAACTACCATAACAATTAATATGAAAACATCGTATTTAATATGAAATTGGTGAACAAGAAGTTGCAAACAACATTTTCGATAATACATTTCATCACTTTACATTAAAAAAGGTAAAAATTCTAAATAATAATTAATACTTGATTCAATCATCGTGAATATTGCTTTAAAATTATGCCAATCCCTTCACTTTCTAAAGTATTTGTAATTGTTGTTGCTTACGAAAACTATTTATAAATTAATCAAGACATAAAGAGTAATCCAAATTCTAATTTTTATGGAGTTAACACTTAATATATTAAGGAGTCTAAATGAAATTCTAAATTTAATTAGCAACGTGTACAAACTATGACCATACTCCATACATTCTCCACAATAATCATATAGGATGAAAGTAGTCATGAAACTTTATTTGTTCTGCCACGAAATTCTTCAAGGTAAACGAATTATCAAGTAGATACTCTCACTTACCAAAGTAATGTCTTACATTACTTCAGACTTGAGATGACCTTTGCATGTTGTTTGGTTGGAGGGGAATGGAAGGGAGAGATTATTTTAAATCTTTCCTGTTTGATTCATTTTTTTGGAGGGGAGCAGAGATTTTGGGAGAAAAATCTCTCCTGGGTCAATTTTGGCACCCCTCCAATATTGGGGGATTTAGAGGAGAGGGGAGGGTATTTAAAATATTTGGTTTAAAATATTCTCACTTATATATGTTTTGAATTCTAGATTTATAAGAGATTTTGATGTAAATCAGTTTTTAAATCCCCCCATCCAGGTAATATATGTGTCATTCACCAGATAATTGAAGGCATTCACCAGATAATTCAACTACATTCACCAGAACACTAACAAGCTACAGTGCTATACGATGTCAAAAGTATAGATGTCTAAAAAATGTGTCAATTTAGCATTACTCTTTAAACTTATACACTATTTCTTATCCAATTCTTAAAATCTAATGGCTCAAATTGATTTGTTTTGGGTTATGCATTTTAGAGAATCTCTTTGACATGTTGGGCTTGTATCAAAGGGATTACGTATCCGCAATGGAACTTAAAGATTTTCAACCTGCCAAAAAAAAAAAGGAAGGACAGAGAGAGATGAGAAAACTTTATTAATATTATTATTTTTTTTATTGCAAGACATATAATTTTTCGTCTCCATGCAAATAAGAGACTTATTTGAAGCTTAATACAGAGAAAGATCATGTTATTATTCAACATTCACCATCATCATTGTGAACGTCAGGGGATTGAATTCATATATGGCTAATTCTTGAAAGAGGTAGTACCATCCTCAGTTGAGGATGGAGTTGGAGCAATGCCAAAACGCTCTTCACTTTCTTTCTGTACTTGTTGTCGAAGACGTTCCAATGATGCTTTTAGCTCAAGCAATTGATCAACATTCATCTTATCAATTGATAAAGAGGACAGTTCACAGTACTTCTTAAAAAGTTCCCATACCACAATATCATCTTTGTGGGACCCACCTTGAGGAGCATGTGCATCATAGTAGCCTTCGGGGAAGAATAAGATAGCAGCCATCTCTGCGGCAAACAGAGTAAAAAGGTCACTCTCGTGTTTGAAAACCCCAGATCGAGGCTTCAAAGAGGCTGCATTCCTAGAATTTTTGTCTTGGAATGTTTTCTTCTTACTGGAATTCACCATTCTTGCTATTAGAAAATGATAATTCTGCTCTTTGGAGTGGGTCGAGACCATAATTTATAAAATTCTTTATAATAAAAGATAAATATATTTACTGTCTTGTGTAATTTAATTGGTCACATCTCCATATAACATGTCAATGATATATAAAATTAATGGGATTTTACCTTAAAAAAAAGATAAGGACAAGGACTACTACTTTATTTCAAGGTGAATGCATTCAAAAGGGTTTACGAAATATAGAATAATAATTAAGTCGGAGAAAATATAATAATCTTAAATGGGTCTTCTTTTTTTATAAAAAATCTTAAATGGGCTTTTAAAAGGTTACAATATTAAGTTTTTTATAAGTACTCTCAAACTCTATTTGACTTTCAATAGCGTGAAAGGACATAAAGTAATTGGATGAATCTGACAAATAAATCATCCGGTCAAAATATTGTTTTTCGAAGATTTGATAATCTTATACCACTTTCCATTTTAGTAAAATTATTATTATTTTAATCCAAAGGAAGCCTCGTAGTAGGTCTTACATAGAAGAGGAAAAGATTGGAGAAGGGAATGAAAAATGATCGGAGCGCATCATAGAGATCTGAATTCGCATACTCACAATTCATGTACTATAACTTAACCGACTGAGCTGACTCAGTGAGATAAAGTTTAATCCAATTATAAATCCTCTTTGATAACCAGTTATCAAATATAAAAAATGATTATAAAAAAATAAATTTGAATAACTTCCAAAAATAAAGGTTTTGAAATCAATCATACATAATTATTATTTTTGGTTTGGGTAAACTTCTGCTAAAAATAAAAAGTATACAATTATCAAACTTTGCTAAATGTCATATCAAAGGTTAGTGTCAATAATATTGTAGAGATGCCTTTGTAATGAATTCAGTAAGTCCAGAAATTGCATCTAGCGTGATCTACATGGATACAGCAACTTCCGCATGGAAAGATCTTAGTGATCGATTTTCACAAGGCAATGAATCAAGAATTTACCAAATTCAACAAGAGATTGTTGAACACCGACAAGGTACGGATCCAATTTCGGTCTACTACAATAGGAAGAAAGCTTTGTGGGATGAGTTGGCCTCTTATTAGGAACCATTCACATGTACTTGTGAAGGACCGAAGAAGTCCAATGAAAGAGTGGAAAAGGATAAGCTTATGCAATTTTTTATGGGATTGAATGAAACCTATACTCCAGTGAGAAGCAAAATACTAATGATGAAACCGTTACCAAATACCCAGCAAGCTTTTTCTATGTTTTTGCATCATGAACGACAACTCGACGTTGTTGCATGGCGTGAAGGAACCAGCAACGATTTTCAAGCCATGGTTACAAGTCAAGCAAGGAAAACATCCAAGGGAAACGGCACACGAGAAACTCCTTTCTCTCGCACCGGAGGGGTGTCGAAGAAAGCACTCAAATGCACATATTGTGACCTAGAGGGACACACTGTGGAAAATTGCTATTATTTGAATGGCTTTCCGGTGGGTCACAAATTTCATGGAAAAAATATCCAGCCCAGAAATAGAAGAGTTGCTGCCAACAATTCCACCATATCACACCCATTCAAAGCACAACCAATCAAACAAGAGGGTCCAACTTTCACAACTGAAGAATACAATCAGATAATGGCCATGCTCAATGAAAAGAATGGTAATGCATTTGCAAATGCTGCAGGTAAACAAAATCCTTCCACTACTCTATATTGGATAGTTGACAGTGGGGCCACAGATCATATCTGCAATTCAGAACCCACAAACATGATTAAGTCTTGTGATTTTGTAAATTTGCCTAATGGGTGAAAGGCACAAATCAATTCTATTGGATCGCTCACATTATCTACAGATTTAAAGCTTGATGGAGTTTTACATGTACCTAACTTCAGGATCAATTTGCTCTTTGTGAGCAAGCTTACTCAGCTTCTAAAATGTATAGTAATTTTTTCCCCTGATTTTTGTGTCATACAGGACATAGATACTAAGAGGACGAATGGCCTGGGCAAGCAGTATAATGGTCTCTACTACCTCTTGATAGTGTGATTTCACTCCATAATTCCTGTACATTTTTGCATGCATTTTTCATATAGTTTAGGCATATTTGATTTGATTTTATTAGTTTTTACCTTGGATCGGGTGAGGCGGTTTCTTGGTGTTGTTTTGCAGGAACTTAAGGAAAAATGCTCAAGATTAGCCATGATGTAGCTTGGATGAAGACAGAGCTTGAAAAGTGAAGAAAATGACCCTGGCAGAGCCCATCACGGCCTGGACGTGATGACCCTCACGGCCGTGATCGAGCAATAATTGAGAAGAAAGAAGGCAAAAGTCAGAAGATGTCACGGCCTAGCCGTGATACCCATCACGGCCGTGACATGTTAATGGAGCCAGACCCCCTCTTGGCAGAATCTGTCACGGCCAAGCCGTGACGGCCATCACGGCCGTGACAGATCATTTGGTGAAGGCAGAAGCTATCACGGCCTGCCCGTGATGAGCATCACGACCGTGATGCTCCAATATTTGAAAGCGCGCCATGGCAGAAATCGTCACGGCCAGGTCGTGATGGCCATCACGGCCTTGACGCGAATCCTGATCTATAAAGGAGCACGAGCAGAACAGTAGAAAAACAGTTTTTGAACCCTAAAGACTCTCTGAACCAGGGGAAGCTGCACAAGGATTCCATGGAGTTTCTCCTTCTTTTCATCTATATTTCTTTGGTTTTGGCTATGATCATGAGTAGCTAAACCTCCATTGTTGGGGTTAGGTGTAGCTATCTCTTAATTCTCATGTATCTGATTTGATCTTGTAATACAGTTTTTACTTCATTATTGAGTGATTGATTTCTTTGCTTAATGCTTGTTGTGGCTAGCACCCCCATGACTTGATTAGTGTTTTGATATGCAATTGGAAAATTCGTATTAGAACCGGAATTGAAATTAATCACCTAGTAAAGCTTGTATCTAGGAATGGAACTAGGTTTATTAGCAATCGCGTAATCCCTAATCTTAATGTAATTTCATTAATCTAGGTCACCTAAGGAATTAGGGTCTATTAGTGGATTTAGGCTCCTGTCGTCCGAGGAATCGGGGCTTGAGTAATTTAGTGGATTGATTGTCATACTTGAAGTAGAAACTGTTTATTAGTCATGTCATTGCATGGGGATGAAGTTTAGTGAACCTAATCCCAGCGTTGTTCATATATTTAAAGAATCCTTTTAACTGCCTCCCAATTGTTCGACAAAATCCCACAAAGAACTCTTCTCTTTATTTTGTTATTTTAGGTTTAGATCTTATTTGGGCTTGGTATTTATTATTGAGCTCCCTTCAATCCAAATATCCGCTTAGATAGTAATTGATTCGGTACGTGCTACTACTTGTCACAGTCCTCGTGGGAATGATAAACGGTCTCACCACCGTATTACTTGCACGACTGGGTATACTTGCCCAGATCCGTCAACAAGTTTTTTGGCGCCGTTGCCGGGGACTGTGTTTCAATATTAGCATACCCATTTCGGTTACTCATTTAAGCAAAAGCAAAAAATAAAATAAAAAAATAAAAAAAAATTCTGTGGTGATCTGTTTGCTGTCATTTTTGTGTTTTGGTTTGCTGTCATATTTTTCTAGTATATTTGTTGTTTGTGTGCTGACTTTTACTGCTAACACTCTTGTTTGCTAGACTGTTTGTGTAAGCGAGGTACTATCCCAGCTGACCAACTCCTCCACGATCCTGAGATTGAAAGAACAGCTAGGAAGAATCGAAGGCAAGTAAGAAAGCAGAAACTGTTAGAACAGCAAGAAGAAGAACAAGAGATATCACCTCTCAAGTTCATCAAGAAGAACTCAGAATGGCAGGCAATGGTGAAGGTGCTACACCATGGAAGACACTTGGTGACTATGGCAATACAAATATCAATCGGCATGTCACTAGCATAGTGAGACCTCCAGTGAACTGCGCAAATTTTGAAATCAAGCCAGCTCTCATCAACATGGTCTCACAAAATACATTCGCCGGGTTGGAGAACGAAGATCCTAATAGTCATGTCTCCAACTTCCTGGAGTTGTGTGATACGAGCAAGCAGAACGGTGTTTCCGATGATGCACTTCGCCTCAGATTGTTCCCTTTCTCGCTAAGAGATAGAGCCAAGTATTGGCTCCGATCTCAACCAAGTGGGAGCTTCACTACATGGGATGACTTAGAGGCAAAATTTTTTGCAAGGTTCTTTCCCACATCAAGATTTGTGAAGACCAGGGGTGACATCATAAGCTTTGCTCAACAAGAAGGTGAGACTCTTCATGACGCCTGGGAAAGGTTCAAGGAATTGCTCCGAAGATGTCCAACCCATGGGTTTGATGATCATACCCAAATGCAAACATTTTGTAATGGATTGAGGCCGTCAACCAGGTATATGTTGGATGCCTCAGCTGGAGGTTCCATGAATACAAAGACAGCAGAGGAAGCATTGGTTTTGATAGAAGCTATGGCATCTAATGACTATTTGATGCATCATGACCGGGGTCCCACATCAAGAAGGGGAGTGTTGGAGTTGGATTCACAAACTGCACTTTTGGCTCAGAACAAGCTCATGACATAACAATTGGAGTCCATTACCAAGCAACTAGCTCAACTCCAAACTGTTCAAGGGACAACCACGCTACATCAACAGGTAATGAGATGTGATTTTTGTGGAGGAGATCATGATAATGGAAATTGTGAGTTGCCACCTAGTTCCCATGAGGAAGATAATTATATGGGGAACTATGGGCGGCAAGGCAACAACCAATACTCCAACAACTACAACCAAGGATGGAGGAATCAACCGAATTTTGGTTGGAAACAAGATGCCGGACAAGCAAGCAAGCCTCAACCCACACCGCCGCCTCAAGATCGGATTTCTATATTGGAGAACACCCTCAATCAATTCATGCAAGTGTCCATGACAAACCAGAAAACACAGATGCTTCTATAAAAAAACTTGGAGGTTCAAGTTGGACAAATTGCAAAGCACCTAGCGGAGCAATCTAGCAGCAGTTTTTCAGGTAATACTTAAACCAATCCTAAAGAGCATTGCAATGCTATTGTATTGAGGAGCGTTAAAAGTCTTGAGAATGTGAGCGGTGAGCCCTTGTTGAAAAATGAGAGAGTTGCTGAAAAAACAGAGGTGATTGCTGAAAAAACTGATTTGAATAAGGAAAAAGGCAAAGAGGTTGTAATAGAGGAAGAAGACAAGAGGGAGAAGCCAGTGGATGAGAATTCAATTTTGAGGAGGAGTAAGAGTCAGATTTTGAAAGATGGAGACAAGCCTCAAGAGATCCCCTCTTATGTGAAGTTGCCCTATCCTCATTTAAGCAAGAAAAAGGAGAAGGAAGAACAGTTTGCCAAGTTCCTTGACATCTTCAAGCGGTTACAGATCAACATACCCTTTGTTGAAGCACTAGAGCAGATGCCCACTTATGCAAAGTTCATGAAGGAGTTGCTCACGAAGAAAAGAAAGTTCAAAGAAGGTGAGATTGTTGCCTTAACAGAAAAGTGTAGTGCGATACTCCAAAGGAAGCTACCTCCAAAGCTTAAAGATCCTGGTAGTTTTACAATCCCTTGCACTATTGGGAGTGTTGCTATTGGGAAGGCCCTGTGTGACTTGGGAGCGAGTATCGATTTGATGCCGCTTTCAATTTTGAACAAGCTTGGAGGTGGTGAAGTAAAACCAACAAGGATAGCATTGCAACTAGCTGATAGATCAATCAAGCGTCCTTATGGTATTTTGGAAGATGTTCTGGTAAAGGTGGATAAGTTTATCTTCCCAGCGGATTTTGTGATATTAGACATGGAGGATGATGCAGAAGTTCCGCTTATATTGGGGAGACCTTTTCTAGCGACTGGTCACGCTTTGATAGATGTACAAAAAGTCCAACTGCGATTCAGAGTGCAAGATGAAGAAGTCACTTTCAATGTATTTGAAGCTATGCATCGCCCGAGCGATGAAGAGGATTGTTTCCGCATGGACATTGTGGATACAGTGGCTAAAGAAGTCGTTGCACATCAGTACCACTCCTCCACTCCTGAGAAGAAGGAAGAGATCAACATGAAAGCAACTCTAAAGCTCTGCAAGACAAATGATACATCAAATGGTGATGAAGTTGGATTTGCTCGTCATGTGGAAACAGAACTTCCGCCGGGAGGGAGTAAGGATAGGGCCACGAGGCTCAAAGTGAAAAGGCCAAGGCGGAAGCGCAATTATTGGCGTTATAAGCAAAACCAGCTCTTTGAAGGAGCTCCATGGAAGAGAAGTGTTCTTGCACTTCTACGACCAGCAGACCCCGGTTAATTGAAAGTAGCACGTCAAGCTAGTGACGTTAAAGAAGCGCTTATTGGGAGGCAACCCAAGTTCTCTTTTCATTTTCCTTTTGTTTTTGATTTTTCCCTCTTGAATAATTTGAGAAGATCAAGAGGAAAAAGATCATAAATTAATAGTTTGGTTAAGTGTTTTCATGGAAAGAAGGAAGGAGAAGCAAAAAGGGTAGAGACAACAAAGTCAGTAACCATCACGCCCAGGCCGTGACACTGGTCACGGCCGTGATGAGCCAGAATTGAAGATCAGAAAGGATCACGGCCCAGCCGTGATCCCCATCACGGGTGTGATGGAAGGACCCTGAAGATCAGAGAGCATCACGGCCTAGCCGTGATGGAGGTCACGACCGTGACAGGCTACTCCTATGAACCAGAATGCATCACGGCCTGCCCGTGATAAGCATCACAACCGTGACCCAATTTTCATGCAATTCCTTCTGACTAGGCATGTGAACCAGCACCCGCTGCCGCCTCGGTAAGTCGTTCCAGTTTTTCTTTCCTCTCTCCAACTTGATTATTTACATTGGGGACAATATAAGTTCTTAAGCTTGGGGTAGGGGTATTTCTGCATTGTTCATGTTGCATTCATATAGTTTTGCATGATAGCCTTGCATGTTCACATGATTAGATTACCCCTTGCCTAAATTTTGCATCCAATTGTGAGAACTAAGTGCCAAATAAATTGAGATAGTGAATTTTTGAACCCAATTTTTTCATTCTTGTGATATGGCTACAAATAGAAATGCTTGAGATGATCTTTGATAGTTGATAATTAGCATGTGGTTCCTTAGATTTCTGTTTCTCATTGATTTCTGAACTACTAAATGTGAGATTTTGAGCCAAAAGGGGGTACTAAATTTACCCCATTCTTTGTGATAGAGTGTTATTCCTCTTGGATTGTTTTCTCTAGAACTTGACTTGAAACCATTTTGAAGCTTAAAATTTTTTTGAAAACATTTTTGAAAATGATTGAGGCACTAGGTATTTTTCGGGCCTTCTGAGCTTTGAATGACTAAATGCTACCCCTTAGTTGCCCAATTTTGAGCCTAAAAGAATAAAAATGCTTTTCTTGGTACCCTGAAATATGTGGATGAATGATGCTTGATAAGATACCTTCTAAAGTATTACAAAAAGGGTAAAAGGGTAGTTGAAAAAAAAAGTTTGGGATGAAAGAATCAGAAAAATGTTTCTCTAGAGTTGGAAAATCTCCCCTTCTCCAAATAAAAGAAAAAATAAAAGAAAAAGAAAAAAAAATCTATGGAGAAGGGGATGACAAAAAGAAATGAGAAATAAAACGAAAAGAAAGAAAGAAAGGTGGCAAAAGTGAATCGAAACCCAAAAGGGTATTTTAGAAGGTGTCATGAATTGCAATGCTTGATGTTTTGTGTAGCCTTTTTGAAATGTCATTTTCTTGATTTCCCCACCTATCGTTAAATCCCATGGCCACGTTACAACTAAAGCCAAAGACCTCTTGATTCTTAATTGTTTTCATTAATAAAGTAGACATTTGGTTGATAGTCAAGCCTATGGTAGAATTCATTCCTTGAGGAAAATGGAGCGAATTGTCTTATATCCCTAACACTTGAGTGAGGTGAGAAAGAGAGCCAAATAAATGAACAAGCTTGGGGTGATCTTCAGGTGAGAAAGAGTGCCCTAATCGGTGAGAATATGAGTCTAAGAAACCTAAGCCTCTAATTGGACTTGAAACTGATTGTCTCTCGCTGAATCATTTGAGATGCCTGTTACTTGGATTATGTACTCGGGTTCTTGGTTCACTATCCGTGGTCTGATTATCTATATCTTATGGCCTTAGTGATTGCTTGAGGACAATCAATTGAATAAGCTTGGGGTGATTTGATAGTGTGATTTCACTCCATAATTCCTGTACATTTTTGTATGCATTTTTCATATAGTTGAGGCATATTTGATTTGATTTGATTAGTTTTTACCTTGGCTCGGGTGAGGCGGTTTCTTGGTGTTGTTTTGCGGGAACTTAAGGAAAAATGATCAAGATTAGCCATGATGGAGCTTGGATGAAGACAGATCTTGAAAAGTGAAGAAAATGACCCATGCAGAGCCCATCACGGCCTGGCCGTGATGACCCTCACGGCGGTGATCGAGCAATAATTGAGAAGAAAGAAGGCAAAAGTCAGAAGCTGTCACGGCCTAGCCGTGATACCCATCACGGTCGTGACATGTTAATGGAGCCAGACCCCCTCTTGGCAGAATCTGTCACGGCCAAGCCGTGACGGCCATCACGGTCGTGACAGATCATTTGGTGAAGGCAGAAGCTATCACGGCCTGCCCGTGATGAGCATCACGGCCGTGATGCTCCAATATTTGAAAGCGCGCCAAGGCAGAAAGTGTCACGGCCAGGTCGTGATGGCCATCACTGCTGTGACGCGAATCCTGATCTATAAAGGAGCACGAGCAGAACAGAAGAAAAACGGTTTTTGAACCCTAAAGACTCTCTGAACCAGGGGCAGCTGCACAAGGATTCCATGGAGTTTCTCCTTCTTTTCATCTATATTTCTTTGGTTTTGGCTATGATCATGAGTAGCTAAACCTCCATTGTTGGGGTTAGGTGCAGCTATCTTTGAATTCTCATGTATCTGATTTGATCTTGTAATACAGTTTTTACTTCGTTATTGAGTGATTGATTTCTTTGCTTAATGCTTGTTGTGGCTAGCACCCCCATGACTTGATTAGTGTTTTGATATGCAATTGGAAAATTCGTATTAGAACCGGAATTGAGATTAATCACCTAGTAAACCTTGTATCTAGGAATGGAACTAGGTTTATTATCAATCGCGTAATCCCTAATCTTAATGCAATTTCATTAATCAAGGCCACCTAAGGAATTAGGGTCTATTAGTGGATTTAGGCTCTTGTCGTCCGAGGAATCGGGGCTTGAGTAATTTAGTGGATTGATTGTCATACTTGAAGTAAAAACTGTTTATTAGTCATGTCATTGCATGGGGATGAAGTTTAGTGAACCTAATCCCAGCGTTGTTCATATATTTGAAGAATCCTTTTAACTGCCTCCCAATTGTTCGACAAAATCCCTCAAAGAACTCTTCTCTTTATTTTGTTATTTTAGGTTTAGATCTTATTTGGGCTTGGTATTTATTATCGAGCTCCCTTCAATCCAAATAACCGCTTAGATAGTAATTAATTCGGTACGTGCTAGTACTTGTCACAGTCCTCGTGGGAACGATAAACGGTCTCACCACCGTATTACTTGCACGACTGGGTATACTTGCCCAGATCCGTCAACACCTCTCACCAAATCAAAATTCTCATCTTGCACACCGTGTTAACAATGCATCTAGCCTCTGGCACCAAAGACTTGGCCATCCTTCCACCACACCTCACCAAGTCTTGTCCAAATCTACACCAGAAATAAATTTTGATAATAAACATGTTTGTGATGTTTGTCCATTAGCTAAACAAACTCGATTACCTTTTCCTTCTAGTTCCATTTCATCACGGGCACCTTTTGATTTAGTACATTGTGACATTTGGGGGACCTCATAAAATAAATTCCCACACGGGAGCAAAATATTTTCTCACTATTGTTGATGATTTTTCCCGGTTTACAAGGGTTCACCTTATGTCTTTTAAATGTGAAACTCAATCCTTATTACGATATTTTTTCTCATGGGTCAAAACTCAATTTAATTGTGGGGTTAAAATTTTCCGTACAGACAATGGAGCTGAATTCCTATCTATCAAATCATATTTCAATGTCCTTACACTCCCCAACGGAACAGATTTGTAGAAAGAAAACACCGCCATCTCTTAAATGTTGCACGAGCACTTCGTTTCCAAGAAACATTACCCTTAAAATATTGGGGAGAGAGCATACAAACAGCTTGCTAACTAATTAACCGATTACCAACACCATTGTTGTCCCTCAAAACTCCTTATGAACTCCTCCAAGATGCACCACCCTCATATTCACGTATTTGAACTTTTGGTTGTCTATGTTATGCTACCAACCTCAATCCCAAACACAAATTTGATGCTCGAGCAAGACGGTGTATATTTCTTGGCTACCCTCAAGGAAAAAAAGGTTACAAAGTCCTTGATCTTGAAACTCATCAGATTTTTTCCTCACGTGATGTTTTATTTCATGAAACAACATTTCCCCTCTCCCATGAACCACCAGAAACCCAAGATGACCATATTGTGTTACCTAACCCATCTATTCACAACCCACAAACTGAGCCCAACCTACCCAATTTGGCCCATCACACAGAACCTCCACCACTCACACCTTCCTCACAAGAAATACCCTCACCTACACAAGACCTTAATAACAACACTCATTCCATCTCTCCACTACACGACACCTCTCGTACAGGTCCCCCACTAAACATGCCTTCCTCACAAGAAATAAACCCACCCACACAAGACCCTAATAATGATACCCAATCCATCTCACCTACTAATCCCTTATCATCACCAACCCTGCGCCGTTCCAATCGCCCCTCCAAAACCCCAACCAAACTTCAAGACTATCACACCTATCATGCTGCTCTTCTTGCTCCTAGGCCAGTCTCCTCCTCCACCACGCTCCACACAAGACACCCATTGCATAGGTATGTTTCCTATTCACAACTATCCACCTCCCATCAGAAGTTTATTCATAATATTTCTCATTTGGTTGAGCCTACCTCCTATGAGCAAGCTTGTACAGATCCGAAATGGGTTGCTGCCATGCAATTCGAAATCCAAGCTCTTGAAGACAATAACACATGGATCATGATGCCTCTACCTGCTGGTCACTCTCCCATTGGCTGCAAATGGATATACAAAATCAAATACCAATCGGATGGTTCCATTGACCGTTACAAAGCCCGGCCTGTTGCCAAGGGCTTCACCCAAAGAGAGGGCATAGATTATAAAGAGACCTTTGTTCCGGTTGCCAAACTCATTACTGTCTGTTGCCTCTTGGTCGTTGCTGCTATTCGGAATTGGCATCTCCACCAAATGGATGTCCAAAATGCCTTCCTCCATGGTGACTTACTTGAGGAGGTTTATATGCATCCTCCACCTGGTTTTCGTCGACAGGGGGAGTAGCTTGTATGTCGACTTAATAAGTCCCTTTATGGACTTAAGCAAGTCTCTCAAAGCTGGTTTCACAAATTCTCTTCATTTGTAGCTAATATCCGTTTCCAACAGTCAAAAGTTGATTATTCTTTATTTATCAAAGTTGATGGTACATCTTATACTGCTATCTTATTATATGTTGATGACATGATCATTACAGGAAATGATGAGGTAGCCATCCACGATCTAAAACAATTTATAAACACATGTTTCAAGATTAAGGACCTCGGGTCACTAAAATACTTCTTGGGAATTGAAGTTGGCCGAGCCAAGAAAGACATCACCATATGTTAGAGAAAATATACTCTGGACCTACTGGAAGAAGCTGTCTTACTTGGTGCCAAACCCAAAAAATTCCCAATGGAGCAAACTCTAAAACTCAATCCAGAGGATGGTGAAGCCCTTCATGACCCAACACATTATCGAAGGTTTGTTGGGAACCCGACCAGAAATCACATTTGCAGTTAACACTCTCAGTCAGTTTATGTAACTGCCGAGAAAACCTCATCTTGATGTTGTTTTTCAACTCCTTCGTTATTTGAAAAATGCATCGGGTCAAGGGCTCATTTTCCCTTCTAATGGGACATTAAATCTCACAGGTTATTGTGATGCTGATTAGGCTGGTTGTCAATCTACATGAAGGTCAGTGACTGGTTATTGTGTTTTCTTGGGGAATTCCCTAGTTTCTTGGAAGAGTAAGAAACAACCCACAGTATCACGATCATCTGCTGAAGTAGAGTATCGTGCAATGGCAATCGTTACTTGCGAACTTACATGATTAAGATATCTTTTGCATAATCTCCGAGTTTCACATCCTGAGCCAGCAAAGTTATTCTGTGATAATCAAGCAGCTCTCCACATTGTTGAAAATCCAGTATTTCATGAACGCACAAAACATATAGAGCTGGATTGCCATACTGTTCGAGAAAGAATACAAAGAGGAGAAATTAGCACAAGACATGTTCACACTGGGGATCAGATTGCAGATATCTTTACAAAACCATTGGGAGAAGGAACCTTTCAATCTCATGTTAACAAGCTTTGTGTGATAGATATCCACACACCAACTTGAGGGGGAGTATTAACAGATAGTTACTGAATCATAGGGATTTGACATATCTGTATTATTAATATTGTAATTGATCTATTATCTGTAATTGCTCTATTTTAGTGATTAGGAAATATTGTAGGCATGATATCACCCTATATGTTTAATTAGGATCCTTAACAACTTGTATTTAACTCACCTCTATACCTCTATGTTAATATATACAAAACATATTACATGCCATCTTTTTAGTTATAAAAGAAAAGAAAATAGGGAGATGAAGGCAATAGAAAAATAGACTCAAAGACTAGTTCTTCAGCAGCTATGATCTTTGTATTGATCTGATTTAGTAAGTACAAGGGTAAAACCTAATAATCCTATTTATAGAGATAATGAACTACTGCTTTTGGAGCAAATTAAGAGATATAAATAGTGAGTAAATACAGAGATATGGTAAAGATATCATGTGATATCAAATTAATATAATCATCCACAAAATCGGCATATTTATAACAATAACATCCTCAAGAAAACATCATATTTAATATGAAATTGGTGAACAAGAAGTTGTAAACAACATTTTCGATAATACATTTCATCACTTTATAATAAAAAATGTAAAAATTCTAAATAATAATTAATACTTGATTCAATCATCGTGAATATTGCTTTGAAATTATGCCAATCCCTTCACTTTCTAAAGTATTCGTAATTGTTGTTGCTTACAAAAACAATTTATAAATTAATCAAGACATAAAGAGTATTCCAAATTCTAATTTTTATGGAGTTGACACTTAATATATTAAGGAGTCTAAATGAAATTCTAAATTTAATTAGCAGCGTGTACAAACTATGACCATACTCCATACATTCTCCACAATAATCATATAGGATGAAAGTAGTCATGAAACTTTATTTGTTCTGCTACGATATTCTTCAAGGTAAACAAATTATGAAGTAGATACTCTCACTTACCAAAGTAATGTCTTACATTACTTCAGACTTGAGATGACCTTTGCATGTTGTTTGGTTGGAGGGGAATGGACGGGAGAGATTATTTTAAATCTTTCCTGTTTGATTCATTTTTTTGGAGGGGAGTAAAGATTATGGGAGCAAAATCTCTCCTGGGTCAATTTTGGCTCCCCTCCATTATTGGGGGATTTGGAGGGGAGGGTATTTAAAATATTTTGCCTAAAATATTCTCACTTATATATGTTTTGAATTCTAGATTTATAAGAGATTTTGATGTAAATCAGTTTTAAAATCCCCCCCCCACCCACCCACCCACCCACCCACCCACCTACCTAATTCCCATCTCTCCATTAAAATCCCCCCACCCCCCTAATTCCCATCTATCCATTAAAATCCTTCCCCTCCCATATCTCTCCCATCTTTTTTTCTAAAAAAAAACATATTTCTAAAAATATTTCTCTCTTTCATTTTTTTTTAATCTTACACAATGTACTTATTAGCATTTTATACACCTCCCTTACCATTGGCATCTTCACTCCACCCATTCTGAAAGTCCACACTTTCGTTGTTATTGTCATTGTTGGAAGAGTACTTCTCACTCATGAGGTTTATTTCGACACAGAGTTGTTTAGATTTGTTACTTTTCGGAAATCAAATTCCAGAACTTACGAATTTTCATGTTGTAACCAAAATTCCGGAATGTGAGAAACAATATTTGATTTTTGCCGAACTTTAGTTTCCAGAATTGAAAAATGGCATTCCGGACTTGAGATTCCATAATATGTGACACCCGGGGCAGACGAGGGCGGGGAGTGGTCGCCGGTGCAAGAAGGCACGAACAAGAAGCGGCTCCTGACAGGCTTCTAGGAAGAGGGACACATGAATGAACCGATTACACACCGGAATGAAAGGGATCTTGAGACTACGTAGGTATGGGACTATACATTTGACGGTGACTTATATGAATTGATTGGTACTACCTATACCAATATGATGCATCTTCTTTTCGGAATCCCATCACTTAAGAACTCCACAGTTAAGCGTGCTTGACTTGGAGCAATTATGGGATGGGTGACCTCCTAGGAAGTTTTCCCAGGAAGCGTGTGAGTGAGGAAAAAGCACGCTGGAAAGACTCATGCTGGTTTGTGGGGACAGTCGTCCATCCATAAAGCCTGGGATGTTACAAATGGTATCAGAGCGGCACCTCTCCCAGTACGGTGTGGTTCGAGGACGAACCAAGTGGAAGCTGGTGGGCAAGTGACACCCGGGGTTGACGAGGGCGGAAAGTGGTCACCAGTGCAAGAAGGCACGAACAAGGAGCGGCTCCTGGTAGGCTTCTAGGCGGAGGGACACATGAATGAACCGATTACACACCGGAATGAGAGGGATCTTGAGACCGTGTAGGTATGGGACTATACAGTTGATGATGACTTATATGAATTGATTGGTACTGCCTATACCAACAAGATGCATCTTTTTTCGGAAGCCCATCACTTAAGAACTCCACAGTTAAACATGCTTGACTTGGAGCAATTATGGGTAACCTCCTGGGAAGTTTTCCACAAAGCGTGTTTGTGAGGACAAAGCACGCTGAAAAGACTCGTGTTGGTTTGTGGGGACAGTCGTTCATCCATAAAGTAGCCTGGGATGTTACATAATACAAATAATCTTTTTTATCAATTCCAAAATTTAGGCTATGTTTGGTTCAAATGAAGGGAGGGGGATTTTAATAGAGCGGAGGGGAATGGATGGGAGGGATTTTAATTAAACATTGTATTTGGTTTAGAGGAGGGAAGGGGAGGGATTTTAATGGAAGGGATGGGAAATAACACATTTTATGTTTGGTTTGGGAGGGTAGGGGAGATATTTTAAAATTAATTTTCTTTTACACCCTTACAATTTTGGATTTCAAAATAAACAATTAAGGATATTTTTGTCAATGCATTTAAAATATTTTAAATATCCCCTCCCTCGAAATCTCCCCAATATTGGACGGGAGTCAAAATTGACCCAAGAGGGATTTGCTCCACTCCCTTTCCCTCCTAAAAATGAACAAAACATGAAAGATTTATAGTAATACCTCCCCTTCCCTCCAATTCCATCCAACCAAACAGTATGTTAGATTCCGTAATACAAATGATTATTTATCGATTCCAGAATACAAATAATTTATTTTATCAATTCCGAAATTTATATTCCGTAATACGAATTATTTTTTTTTATCCATTCCGGGTATTAAAATCCGAAACCTATTACCACTTTTCGTGTACATTTCGGAAAATAAATTAAGGTTAGTGAACACAGAGCTCGACCACGAACGACATGTGGCGAAGGCCCTTGTTTCCGTAAATGGTAGTGCGCAGGTGCCGTGTGGAGAAAAAAAGGGACAAAGGGAAAAGAGAGGCACAAATGAGATGGTTTTTTTTAGAGAAGGTGTGGGTGTAGAAATAGGGTTGCAGACAAATGAGGTGTGGGAGGTAATAGGTTGAGAAGGATAGATGAGAGGGTAATAAGGGAAGAAAAAAATTAAAAAAGGAGGGGGGGTTGTGGTATCAGATGTGAAAAGCAATTTCCTTATGCTATTTAGTTTTGAGTTTTTCATTCAGCTTAGCTATATTAAATTGCTTCTCTCAGATATCCCAGTCCAAATTTTTTGTACTTTTTGCTTTTTATCTCTAATTGATATTTTAAACTTATTCACTATTTCTTATCCAATTCTTAAAATCTAATGGCTCAAATTGATTTGTTTTGGGTTATGAATTTTAGAGAATCTCTTTGACATGTTGGGCTTGTATCAAAGGGATTACGTATCCGCAATGGAACTTAAAGATTTTCAACCTGTCAAAAAAAAAAATGGAAGGACGGAGAGAGGGAGAGATGAGAAAACTTTATTAATATTATTATTATTTTTATTGCAAGACATATAATTTTTCGTCTCCATGAAAATAAGAGACTTATTGAAGCTTAAAATAGAGAAATATCATGTTATTATTCAACATTCACCATCATCATTGTGAACGGCAAGGGATTGAATTCATATATGGCTAATTCTTGAAAGAGGTAGTACCATCCTCAGTTGAGGATGGAGTTGGAGCGATGCCAAAACGCTCTTCACTTTCTTTCTGTACTTGTTGTTGAAGACGTTCCAATGATGCTTTTAGCTCAAGTAATTGATCAACATTCATCTTATCAATTGATAAAGAGGACATCGCTTGCTTGAGGTTTTCCTTCCTAGCAAGTTCATGGTGCAATTCGGTAGAAAGTTCACAGTACTTCTTGAAAAGTTCCCATACCACAATATCATCTTTGTGGGACCCACCTTGAGGAGCATGTGCATCATAGTAGCCTTCAGGGAAGAATAAGATAGCAGCCATCTCTACGGCAAACAGAGCAAAAAGGTCACTCTCGTGTTTTAAAACCCCAGATCGAGGCTTCAATGAGGCTGCATTCCTAGTATTTTTGCCTTGGAATGTTTTCTTGTTACTGGAATTCACCATTCTTGCTATTAGAAAATGATAATTCTGCTCTTTGGAGTGGGTTGAGACCGTAATTTATAGAATTCTTTATAATAAAATATAAATATCTTTACTGCCTTATGTAATTTAATTGGTCACATCTCCATATAACAGGTCAATGATATATAAAATTTATTAGATTTTACCTTAAAAAAAAGTTAAGGACAAGGACTACTACCTTAATTCAAGGTGAATGCATTCAAAAGGCTTTAAGGAATATAGAATAATAATTAAGTCGGAGAAAATATAATAATCTTAAATGGGTCTTCTTTTTTTTATAAAAAAATCTTAACTGGGTTTTTAAAAGGTAACAATATAAAGTTTTTTATAAGCACTCTCAAACTATATTTGACTTTCAATAGCATGAAAGGACATAAAGTAATTGGATGAATCTAACAAATAAATTGTCCGGTCAAAATATTGTTTTTCGAAAATTTGATAATCTTAACCACTTTCCATTTTAGTAAAATTATTATTATTTTAATTCAAAGGAAGCCTCGTAGGAGGTCTTACATAGAAGAGGAAAAGATGGGAGAAGGGAACGAAAAATGATCGGAGCGCATCATAGAGATCTGAATTCGTATACTCACAATTCATGTACTGTAACTTAACCGACTGAGCTGCCTCAGTGAGATAAAGTTTAATCCAATTATATATCCTCTTTGATAACCATTTATCAAAAATAAAAAATGATTATAAAAAAATAATTTTGAATAACTACCAAAAATAAAGGTTTTGAAATCAGCCATACATAATTATTATTTTTGGTTTGGGTAAACTATTCCTAAAAATAAAAAGGATACAATTATCAAACTTTGCTAAATGTCATATAAGAGGTTAGTGTCAATAATATTGTTGAGATGCCTTTGTAAATGGTCAAAAGAAGAAAAGAAAAATTATAATGATACCTACAAATTTGGCTGACCGCAAACCAAAAAAGAAAAATTAATAATGTAATTATTAACGGATAATTACTGAATCATAGGAATTTGACATATATGTATCATTAATATTGTAATTGATCTATTATCTGTAATTGCTCTATTTTAGTGATTAGGAAATATTGTAGGCATGATATCAACCTATATGTTTAATTAGGATCCTTAACAACTTGTATTTAACTCACATCTGTACCTCTATGTTAATATATACAAAACATATTACATCCCATATTTTTATGGCATCAGAGCACCGATCCTGGTGACTCTACATAAAACCAAACCACCTTCCGTAAACCACAAGAAAACAATGGCTGGAAATAGAGAAGATATGGATGAAAACCCACTCACGTTGCACAACTCTGATAGCCCAAGTCTTATCTTGGTCTCCAAACTCCTTGAGATACACAACTATGGACAATGGAGTCGAGCCATGCACATCAGCCTTAGCACAAAGAATAAGATTGGGTTAATCGACAGATCCATCAAGAAACCATCATCCACAGACAAAACCCTTCATTCCTGGAAACGCTGCAAAGACATGGTCTTGTCCTGGATATTGAATTCAGTAAGTCTAGAAATTGCATCTAGCGTGATCTACATGGATACAGCAGCTGCCGCATGGAAAGATCTTAGTGATCGATTTTCACAAGGCAATGAATCAAGAATTTACCAAATTCAACAAGAGATTGTTGAACACCGACAAGGTACGGATCCAATTTCGGTCTACTACAATAGGAAGAAAGCTTTGTGGGATGGGTTGGCCCTCTTATCAGGAACCATTCACATGTACTTGTGAAGGACCGAAGAAGTCCAATGAAAGAGTGGAAAAGGAGAAGCTTATCCAATTTCTTATGGGATTGAATGAAACCTATGCTACAGTGAGAAGCAACATACTAATGATGAAACCGTTACCAAATACCCAGCAAGCTTTTTCTATGGCTTTGCAACATGAACGACAACTCGATGTTGTTGCATGGCGTGAAGGAACCAGCAACGATTTTGAAGCCATGGTCACAAGTCAGGCAAGGAAAACATCCAAGGGCAGCGGCACACGAGAAACTCCTTTCTCTCGTACCGGAGGGGTGTCGAAGAAAGCACTCAAATGCACATATTGTGACCTAGAGGGACACACTGTGGAAAATTGCTATTATTTGAATGGCTTTCCAGTGGGTCACAAATTTCATGGAAAAAATATCCAGCCCAGAAATAGAAGAGTTGCTGCCAACAATTCCACCATATCAGACCCATTCAAAGCACAACCAATCAAACAAGAGAGTCCAACTTTCACAACTGAAGAATACAATCAGATAATGGCCATCCTCAATGAAAAGAATGGTAATGCATTTGCAAATGCTGCAGGTAAACAAAATCCTTCCACTACTCTATATTGGATAGTTAACAGTGGGGCCACAGATCACATCTGCAATTCAGAACCCACAAACATGATTAAGTCTTGTGATTTTGTAAATTTGCCTAATGGGGGAAAGGCACAAATCAATTCTACTGGATCGCTCACATTATCTACAGATTTAAAGGTTGATGGAGTTTTACATGTACGTACCTAACTTCAGGACCAATTTGCTCTTTGTGAGCAAGCTTACTCAGCTTCTAAAATGTATAGTAATTTTTTCCCCTGATTTTTGTGTCATACAGGACACGGATACAAAGAGGACGATTGGCCTGGGCAAGCAGTATAATGGTCTCTACTACCTCTCACCAAATCAAAATTCTCATCTTGCACACCGTGTCAACAATGCATCTAGCATCTGGCACCAAAGACTTGGTCATCCTTCCACCACACCTCACCAAGACTTGTCCAAATCTACACCAGAAATAAATTTTAATAATAAACATGTTTGTGAAGTTTGTCCATTAGCTAAACAAACTCGATTACCTTTTCCGTCTAGTTCCATTTCATCACGGGCACCTTTTGATTTAGTACATTGTGACATTTGGGGGCCTCATAAAATAAATTCCCACACGGGAGCAAAATATTTTCTCATTATTGTTGATGATTTTTCCCGGTTTACATGGGTTCACCTTATGTCTTTTAAATATGAAACTTAATCATTATTACGGTATTTTTTCTCATGGGTTAAAACTCAATTTAATTGTGGGGTTAAAATTTTCCGTTCAGACAATGGAGCTGAATTCCTATCTATGAAATCATATTTCAATGTCCTTACACTCCCCAACAGAACGGATTTGTCGAAAGAAAACACCGCCATCTCTTAAATGTTGCACGAGCACTTTGTTTCCAAGAAAACTTACCCTTAAAATATTGGGGAAAGAGCATACAAACAGCTTTCTAACTAATTAACCGATTACCAACACCATTGTTGTCCCTCAAAACTCCTTATGAACTCCTCCAAGGTGCACCACCCTCATATTCACGTATTTGAACTTTTGGTTGTCTATGTTATGCTACCAACCTCAATCCCAAACACAAATTTGATGCTCTAGCAAGACGGTGTATATTTCTTGGCTACCCTCAAGAACAAAAAGGTTACAAAGTTCTTGATCTTGAAACTCATCAGATTTTTTTCTCACGTGATGTTTTATTTCATGAAACAACATTTCCCCTCTCCCATGAACCACCAGAAACCCAAGATGACCATATTGTGTTACCTAACCCATCTATTCACAACCCACAAACTGAGCCCAACCTACCCAATTTGGCCCATCACACAGAACTTCCACCACTCACACCTTCCTCACAAGAAATACCCTCACCTACACAAGACCTTAATAACAACACCCATTCCATCTCTCCACTACACGACACCTCTCGTACAGGTCCCCCACCAAACATGCCTTCCTCACAAGAAATAAACCCACCCACACAAGACCCTAATAATGATACCCAATCCATCACACCTACTAATCCCTTATCACCACCAACCCTGCGCAGTTCCAATCGCCCCTCCAAACCCCCAACCAAAATTCAAGACTATCATACCTATCATGCTGCTCTTCTTGCTCCTAAGCCAGTCTCCTCCTCCACCACGCTCCACACAAGACACCCATTGCATAGGTATGTTTCCTATTCACAACTATCCACCTCCCATCAGAAGTTTATTCATAATATTTCTCATTTGGTTGAGCCTACCTCCTATGAGCAAGCTTGTACAGATCCGAAATGGGTTGCTGCCATGCAATCCGAAATCCAAGCTCTTGAAGACAATAACATATGGATCATGATGCCTCTACCTGCTGGTCACTCTCCCATTGGCTGCAAATGGATATACAAAATCAAATACCAATCGGATGGTTCCATTGACCGTTACAAAGCCCGGCCTGTTGCCAAGGGCTTCACCCAAAGAGAGGGCATAGATTATAAAGAGACCTTTGTTCCGGTTGCCAAACTCATTACTGTCCGTTGCCTCTTAGCCGTTGCTGCTGTTCGGAATTGGCATCTCCACCAAATGGATGTCCAAAATGCCTTCCTCCTTGGTGACTTACTGGAGGAGGTTTATATGCATCCTCCACCTGGTTTTCATCGATAGGGGGAGAAGCTTGTATGTCGACTTAATAAGTCCCTTTATGGACTTAAGCAAGCCTCTCGAAGCTGGTTTCACAAATTCTCTTCATTTGTAGCTAATATCGGTTTCCAACAGTCAAAAGTTGATTATTCCTTGTTTATCAAAGTTGATGGTACATCTTATACTGCTATCTTATTATATGTTGATGACATGATCATTACAGGAAATGATGAGGTAGCCATCCACGATCTGAAACAATTTCTAAACACATCTTTCAAGATTAAGGACCTCGGTTCACTAAAATACTTCTTGGGAGTTGAAGTTGGCCGAGCCAAGACAGGCATCACCATATGTTAGAGAAAATATACTCTGGACCTACTGGAAGAAGCTAGCTTACTAGGTGCCAAACCCACAAAATTCCCAATGGAGCAAACTCTAAAACTCAATCCAGAGGATGGTGAGGCCCTTCATGACCCAACACATTATCGAAGGCTTGTTGGGAAACTGATCTATCTCACAATCACCCGACCATAAATCACATTTGCAGTTAACACTCTCAGTCAGTTTATGAAACTGCCGAGAAAACCTCATCTTGATGCTGTTTTTCACCTCCTTCGTTATTTGAAAAATGCATTGAGTCAAGGGCTCTTTTTCCCTTCTAATGGGACATTAAAGCTCACAGGTTATTGTGATGCTGATTAGGCTGGTTGTCAATCTACATGAAGGTCAGTGACTGGTTATTGTGTGTTCTTGGGGAATTCCATAGTTTCTTGGAAGAGTAAGAAACAACCCACAGTATCATGATCATCTGCTGAAGCAGAGTATCGTGCAATGGCAACCATTACTTGCGAACTTAGATGATTAAGATATCTTTTGCATCATCTCCAAGTTGCACATCCTGAGCCAGCAAAGTTATTCTGTGATAATCAAGCGGCTCTCCACATTGCTGGAAATCCAGTATTTCATGAACGCACAAAACATATAGAGCTAGATTGCCATACTGTTCGAGAAAGAATACAAAGAGGAGAAATTAGCACAAGACATGTTCACACTGGGGATCAGATTGCAGATATCTTTACAAAACCATTGGGACAAGGAACCTTTCAATCTCTTGTTAACAAGCTTGGTGTGATAGATATCCACACACCAACTTGAGGGGGAGTATTAACAAATAATTACTGAATCATAGGGATTAAACATATTTGTATCATTAATATTGTAATTGATCTATTATCTGTAATTGTTCTATTTTAGTGATTAAAAATATTGTAGGCATTATATCAGCCTATATGTTTAATTAGGATCCTTAGCAACTTGTATTTAACTCACCTTTGTACCTCTATGTTAATATATACAAAACATATTACATCCCTTCTTTTTAGTTATAAAAGAAAAGAAAATAGGGAGATGAAGGCAATAGAAAAATAGACTCAAAGACTAGTTCTTCAGGAGCTATGATCTTTGTGTTGATCTGATTTAGTAAGTACAAGGGTAAAACCTAATAATCCTATTTATAGAGATAATGAACTACTGCTTATGGAACAAATTAAGAGATATAAATAGTGAGTAAATACAGAGATATGGTAAAGATATCATGTGATATCAAATTAATATAATCATCCACAAAATCTGCATATTTATAATAATAACATCCTCAAGAAAACATCATATTTAATATGAAATTGGTGAACAAGAAGTTGCAAACAACATTTTCGATAATACATTTCATCACTTTATAATAAAAAATGTAAAAATTCTAAATAATAATTAATACTTGATTCAATCATCGTGAATATTGCTTTGAAATTATGTCAATCCCTTCACTTTCAAAAGTATTCATAATTGTTGTTGCTTACGAAAACAATTTATAAATTAATCAAGACATAAAGAGTATTCCAAATTCTAATTTGTATGGAGTTGACACTTAATATATTAAGGAGTCTAAATGAAATTCTAAATTTAATTAGCAGCGTGTACAAACTATGACCATACTCCATACATTCTCCACAATAATCATATAGGATGAAAGTAGTCATGAAAATTTATTTGTTCTGCTACGATATTCTTCAAGGTAAACGAATTATGAAGTAGATACTCTCACTTATCAAAGTAATGTCTTACATTACTTCAGACTTGAAATGACCTTTGCATGTTGTTTGGTTGGAGGGGAATGGACGGGAGAGATTATTTTAAATCTTTCCTGTTTGATTCATTTTTTTGGAGGGGAGCAGAGATGATGGGAGCAAAATCTCTCCTGGGTCAATTTTGGCTCCCCTCCAATATTGGGGGATTTGGAGGGGAGGGTATTTAAAATATTTTGTCTAAAATATTCTCACTTATATATGTTTTGAATTCTAGATTTATAAGAGATTTTGATGTAAATCAGTTTTAAAATCCCCCCCCCCCCCCCCTCCCACCCCCTCCCCCTCCCCCTCCCCCTCCCCCACTCCCCTAATTCCCATCTCTCCATTAAAATCCTTCCCCTCCCACATCTCTCCCATCTTTTTTTCTAAAAAAAAACATATTTCTAAAAATATTTCTCTCTTTCATTTTTTTTTTCATCTTACACAATGTACTTATTAGCATTTTATACACCTCCCTTACCATTGCCGTCTTCACTCCACCCAATCTGAAAGTCCACACGTTCGTTGTTATTGTCATTGTTGGAAGAGTACTTCTCACTCATGAGGTTTATTTCGACATAGAGTTGTTTAGATTTGTTACTTTTCGGAAATCAAATTCCAGAACTTACGAATTTTCATGTTTTAACCAAAATTCCGGAATGTGAGAAACAATATTTGATTTTTGCCGAACTTTAGTTTCCAGAATCGAAAAATGGCATTCCGGACTTGAGATTCCATAATATGTGACACCCGGGGCAGACGAGGACGGGGAGTGGTCGTCGGTGCAAGAAGGCACGAACAAGGAGCAGCTCCTGACAGGATTCTAGGCGGAGGGACACATGAATGAACCGATTACACACCGGAATGAGAGGGATCTTGAGACTGTGTAGGTATGGGATTATACAGTTGACGATGACTTATATGAATTGATTGATACTACCTATACCAACATGATGCATCTTCTTTTCGAAATCCCATCACTTAAGCACTTCACAGTTAAACATGTTTGACTTGGAGCAATTATGGGATGGGTGACCTCCTAGGAAGTTTTCCCAGGAAGCATGTGAGTGAGGAAAAAGCACGCTGAAAAGACTCATGTTGGTTTGTGGGGACAGTCGTCCATCCATAAAGCCTGGGATGTTACAAATGGTATCAGAGCGGCACATCTCCCAGTACGGTGTGGTTCGAGGACGAACCAAGTGGAAGCTGGTGGGCATGTGACACCCGGGGCTGACGAGGGCAGGAAGTGGTCACCGGTGCAAGAAGGCACGAATAAGGAGCGGCTCCTGGTAGGCTTCTAGGCGGAGGGACACATGAATGAACCGATTACACACCGGAATGAGAGGAATCTTGAGACCGTGTAGGTATGGGACTATACAGTTGAGGATGACTTATATGAATTGATTAGTATTGCCTATACCAACAAGATGCATCTTTTTTCGGAAGCCCGTCACTTAAGAACTCCACAGTTAAACATGCTTGACTTGGAGCAATTATGGGTGACCTCCTAGGAAGTTTTCCACAAATCGTGTTTGTGGGGACAAAGCATGCTGAAAAGACTCATGTTGGTTTGTGGGGACATTCGTCCATCCATAAAGTGGCCTGGGATGTTACATAATACAAATAATCTTTTTTATCAATTCCAAAATTTAGGCTATGTTTGGTTCCAATGAAGGGAGGGGGATTTTAATAGAGCGGAGGGGAATGGAGGGGAGGGATTTTAATTAAACATTGTATTTGGTTTAGAGGAGGGAAGGGGAGGGATTTTAATGGAAGGGATGGGAAATAACACATTTTATGTTTGGTTTGGGAGGGGAGGGGAGATATTTTAAAATTAATTTACTTTTACACGCTTACAATTTTGGATTTCAAAATAAACAATTAAGGATATTTTCATCAATGCATTTAAAATATTTTAAATATCCCCTCCCTCGAAATCTCCCCAATATTGGAGGGGAGCCAAAATTGACCCATGAGGGATTTGCTCCACTCCCTTTCCCTCCTAAAAAGTGAACAAAACATGAAAGATTTATAGTAATACCTCCCCTTCCCTCCAATTCCATCCAACCAAACAGTATGTTATATTTCGTAATACAAATGATTATTTATCGATTCCCGAATACAAATAATTTATTTTATCAATTCCGAAATTTATATTCCGTAATACGAATGATTTTTTTTATCAATTCTGGGTATTAAAATCAGAAACCTATCACCACTTTTCGTGTACGTTCCGGAAAATAAATTAAGGTTAGTAAACACTGAGCTCGACCACGAACGACATGTGGCAAAGGCCCTTGTTTCCGTAAAAGGTAGTGCGCAGGTGCCGTGTGGAGAAAAAAAGGGACAAAGGGACGAGAGAGGCACAAATGAGATGGGCTTTTTTTAGAGAAGGTGGGGGTGTAGAAATAGGGTTTCAGACAAATGAGGTGTGGGAGGTAATAGGTTGAGAAGGATAGATGAGCGGGTAATAAGGGAAGAAAAAAAATTAAAAAAGGAAAGGGGGGTTGTGATATCAGATGTGAAAAGCAATTTCCTTATGCTATTTAGTTTTGAGTTTTTCATTCAGCTTAGCTATATTAAATTGCTTCTCTCAGATATCCCAGTTCAAATTTTTTGAACTTTTTGCTTTTTGTCTCTAATTGATATTTTAAACTTATACACTATTTCTTATCCAATTCTTAAAATCTAATGGCTCAAATTGATTTGTTTTGGGTTACGCATTTTAGAGAATCTCTTTGACATGTTTGGCTTGTATCAAAGGGATTATGTATCCGCAATGGAACTTAAAGATTTTCAACTTGCCAAAAAAAAAAGGGAAGGACAAAGAGAGAGAGATGAGAAAACTTTATTAATATTATTATTATTTTTATTGCAAGACATGTAATTTTCGTCTCCATGCAAATAAGAGACTTATTTGAAGCTTAAAACAGAGAAAGATCATGTTATTATTCAACATTCACCATCATCATTGTGAACGTCAGGGATTGAATTCATATATGGCTAATTCTTAAAAGAGGTGGTACCATCCTCAGTTGAGGATGGAGTTGGAGCAATGCCAAAACGCTCTCCACTTTCTTTCTGTACTTGTTGTTGAAGACGTTCCAATGATGCTTTTAGCTCAAGCAATTGATCAACATTCATCTTATCAATTGATAAAGAGGACAGTTCACAGTACTTCTTGAAAAGTTCTCATACCACAATATCATCTTTGTGGGACCCACCTTGAGGAGCATGTGCATCATAGTAGCCTTCGAGGAAGAATAAGATAGCAGCCATCTCTGTAGCAAACAGAGCAAAAAGGTCACTCTCATGTTTGAAAACCCTAGATCGAGGCTTCAAAGAGGCTGCATTCCTAGATTTTTTGTCTTGGAATGTTTTCTTCTTACTGAAATTCACCATTCTTGCTATTAGAAAATGATAATTCTGCTCTTTGGAGTGGGTCAAGACCGTAATTTATAGAATTCTTTATAATAATAGATAAATATATTTACTGCCTTATGTAATTTAATTGGTCACATCTCCATATAACAGGTCAATGATATATAAAATTTATGAGATTTTACCTTAAAAAAAAAGTTAAGGACAAGGACTACTAACTTATTTCAAGGTGAATGCATTCAAAAGGCTTTACGGAATATAGAATATTAATTAAGTCGGAGAAAATATAATAATCTTAAACAGGTATTCTTTTTTTATAAAAAATCTTAAATGGGCTTTTAAAAGGTTACAATATAATGTTTTTTATAAGCACTCTCAAACTATATTTGACTTTCAATAGCGTGAAAGGACATAAAGTAATTGGATGAATCTAACAAATAAATCGTCCGGTCAAAATATTGTTTTTCGAAGATTTGATAATCTTATACCACTTTCCATTTTAGTAAAATTATTATTATTTTAATCCAAAGGAAGCCTCGTAGGAGGTCTTACATAGAAGAGGAAAAGATGGGAGAAGGGAATGAAAAATGATCGGAGCGCATCATAGAGATCTGAATTCGCATACTCACGATTCATGTACTATAACTTAATCAACTGAGCTGACTCAGTGAGATAAAGTTTAATCTAATTATACATCCTCTTTGATAACCATTTATCAAAAATAAAAAATGATTATAAAAAAAATAAATTTGAATAACTACCAAAAATAAAGGTTTTGAAATCAACCATACATAATTATTATTTTTGGTTTGGGTAAACTTATGCTAAAAATAAAAAGTATACAATTATCAAACTTTGCTAAATGTCATATTAGAGGTTAGTGTCAATAATATTGTAGAGATGCCATTGTAAATGGTCAAAAGAAGAAAAGAAAAATTATAATGATACCTACAAATTTGGCTGACCGCAAACCAAAAATGAAAAAGTAATAATGTTATAAAAGAAAAGAAAATAGGGAGATGAAGGCAATAGAAAAATAGACTCAAAGGCTAGTTCTTCAGGAGCTATGATCTTTGTATTGATCTAATTTAATAAGTACAAGGATAAAACCTAATAATCCTATTTATAGAGATAATGGACTACTGATTATGGAGCAAATTAAGAGATATAAATAATGAGTAAATACAGAGATATGATAAAGATATTATGTGATATCAAATTAATATAATCATCCACAAAATCTACATATTTATAACAATAACATCCTCAAGAAAATATCATATTTAATATGAAATTGGTGAACAAGAAGTTGCAAACAACATTTTCGATAATACATTTCATCACTTTATATTAAAAAATGTAAAAATTCTAAATAATAATTAATATTTGATTCAATCATCGTGAATATTGCTTTGAAATTATGCCAATCCCTTCACTTTCTAAAGTATTCGTAATTGTTGTTGTTTACGAAAACAATTTATAAATTAATCAAGACATAAAGAGTAATCCAAATTCTAATTTTTATGGAGTTGACAGTTAATATATTAAGGAGTCTAAATGAAATTCTAAATTTAATTAGCAGCGTGTACAAACTATGACCATACTCCATACATTCTCCACAATAATCATATAGGATGAAAGTAGTCATGAAACTTTATTTGTTCTGCCACGAAATTCTTCAAGGTAAACGAATTATCAAGTAGATATTCTCACTTACCAAAGTAATGTCTTACATCACTTCAGACTTGAGATGACCTTTGCATGTTGTTTGGTTGGAGGAGAATAGAAGGGAGAGATTATTTTAAATCTTTCCTGTTTGATTCATTTTTTTGGAGGGGAGCAAAGATTTTGGGAGCAAAATCTCTCCTGGGTCAATTTTGGCTCCCCTCCAATATTGGGGGATTTGTAGGGGAGGGGAGGGTATTTAAAATATTTTGCTTAAAATATTCTCACTTATATATGTTTTGAATTCTAGATTTATAAGAGATTTTGATGTAAAACAGTTTTTAAATCCCCCCCCAACCCCCACATTCTATTTCCCATCTCTCCATTAAAATCCCTCCCCTCCATTAAAACTTTGATCTAAACAGCACGTTTGTAAAATCTGGTTCTATGTACTAACATTTCTTTTAATCTCAGTATTTCCATATGCTAAAAAAAAAAAAAAAAAACTAGACTGACTTGCATGATTCAATTTGAATTTCACGAATTCTAAGATAACCTTCTAAGATCGTTTAGAAAAAAGTTGGTGACACTAACCCCGAAAAATTAGTCTTTCACCTATTACGAGGATGCTCTGGAAAAAAAAAAGGAATACTCTGACCTCCCATGAGATTTGGCTCAATTACTCCTGACATCCCTCTTATTCTAGAAATTATATCAGCTTTCCTTTAGATTTTTTGTTGTCATTAAACTTATCCCTAACTTAACTAGTCGTTAATGTAGAGGTACAGGTGTAATATCTTAAAAACCTCGTGGGAGGTAAATGTAGTCTCATAACAAAATCCAACCACCACTCAACTCACCACCTAGAACTACTACGAGTCATAACCAAAGCCACTAACCAGTAACTCAACCAATCATCACCCTCAACCCGCCACCTAAACCCACTGGCCACAAAACTTGATCCACCATCGCCTTCAACTCACCACCTAAAATCAAACCAAATCACCATTTGAGTCACCTCAAACTCAAGACACAAACATGGAACCCCAATCATACATTTCATACTTCACACTAAGGAAATTACCACTCACACTTCCGCTTCCATAGCCAAAAACAGAAAGAAAATATCTAGTGTGCTTGTTTTTAATGAAGATATATCATCATTTTAAATATGATTTGGATAAAATTATTCAAATCCTTGACTAAAAAGGAGACTATAGCACTATAAAGCTCTTTATGTGGGAAATCCAGAAAAGGGTCAGATCCATTACGTATGAATATAGTAGGTACCTTTCATTTGTAAGAGACTGATTCCACGACTTAAACATGTGACGTACAGGTGATATGGCAACAACACCACCTTTGCTCCAAGGCTCCCCTACATTCAAATCCTTGACTATGATGTGAAGATGTCATCATAGATAAAGAATATATGCACATCATCCATAACAAAATTGGGTTTCAAAGTAGCAAAAATGAAAACATTAGTCAAGAACAAAAAGTTAACAAAAATGTGCTAGTGGCGCTTCAAAGACGGAAGCAAGCAGTCATAGACCCTCTCCATGCGTGATGTCACAGTGAGCTTGTATGCAGTTTGCAGGCCAGGTCTAGCCAAATCAATTATATCCTGTCGCAAACTGTCCATAATATTACTGATTTAGCAATGTCAACATTCATAAGATTCACTCTTTTCACATGCTGAGTCCTGATAAAGCAAGTGGATATAAAGCAGAAATTACACTGACCTCCCTCGAGGTTTAATTTAATTATACCTGACAATTCCTCTTGTTTCAAAAGCTACACTCATCTCCCCTTAGGGGAGGTGAGCGTAATTGAAATCACCACCCCTTTAGGAGAGGTAAGTATAATGATAGCATAAAACTCAAGGGATGTTGGTGTGATTTCTAAAAAAAGAAGGGTGTCAAGTATAATTAAGCTAAGCCTCAAGAAAGATCAGTGTAATTTCCCCAAATACAAATACATATACATAAATAGTGTCTAAAGACATCTATAGATTAGAGAGGGGGGATGAAACTAACCATTGCCACTCTCCAGAATCTTCTGCATGTCTCTTGACAGAATGATATAGGCGATCTAGGCTATAAAGTACCAATCCAAACATACATTGCGCATCTTTCTCCTGTAAAAGACATGATGTAACATGAGTTTTCTTTGTTCCAGGGGAAGAATGTCATCAAATTAACTAAATGCAGTTTGTGAAAATAACCCCCCACCCCCCCTCCTTTCTTAAACAAATAAAGACGCTGTTAAAAAAACCTAACAACCTGGTTTCATAGGTAGAGTGAGGAACATTTTTCACATATCAACTTCGACATCCAAGCAACAATATTGGATGGATTGGTAAAGGAAGAACAAGCAAATAAACAACCAGCATAACATCCTCATACTACTAACTTAAGGTAGAGTGAACTCCACATATATTTGATGATGGCATGGAAACAGCGCTCTTCTTTCAATAAAGATGAAGTTAAATCTGCAATATTTAAATTATAATTTATGACTGATTGATTTTTTAATAAATTTGAGTAACTTTATCGGATAAGACATGCTTGAAATTTATTGAGCATTTAAAGACCAAATAAAGTAAAAATAGTTAACTGGTCAAGCTACCAAATATGACCCTTTAAGTCTAATCATTCATGAGAAATTCAAGTGTCATGATTTTCACCATATCCCCCCTTTTTAGATTGGGATCTTATTAGGATAATTTTTTCATTTAAATTATGAGAATTATGTCAGAACTTTTGAATTGATTCAATACCGATTCGTATATTGGAAGATGTTTCCTCCTATTTGATTTATTCTCTTTCATCTTAATCAGATGCTCATTTGGTCAAATAAAAAATGATTCTATTATTTCTGTATTTTTCTACTTCACCTCTCACTCTCATAATAAGCACTCCTCTCAAAATGATGTGTCCTCATAGGCTTGAAACCTCATTTTGGGGAGGGCTAAATAAAATCAACAGTCAGGTTAGCTTCTTACCAATCCTTGGTCAACATAATTTTGGTACTGCATAACCCTTTTCTCAACCTCTACAACAAGTAGCCTCCTCTGAATCCGAGCAATTCTACCTCTCCCCTCAGCTTTTGTATCCTGATTTACCACAAAATATAAGATAAAATGTAACATGTAAACTTTTAATGGTGGATAACCAGATATTTCTCTTTTTCTTTTGAAAAAAATATATAAAGAAGGCAATACTAATACAATTTTACAAATCTGACCATAAGGACCAAAATAGTTCAATTATAAAAAATTCAGTGTAGGTATGTACAACATTAACGGACAAGGAAATAAAGAAGGAAATTCGCACTCTTAGATATCAGACAACACATTTTCAACCTCATTTTAGTCATAGTCAAGATATAAGTGGCTAGAAAAAGAAAATGTAAGGACTCGTCCAATATCAAATATAAACAAATTCTAAGAGTAATCCATACTCCAAAAGTTGAGGCAGGGGTTAAGGGGATAAGAGACTGTGATCTTGCAATTAGCCAAGCGAAGTGACATATGTGCTGTAACTTGCAAGCGTATGTTCCCCCCCTTCCCAACAATATTGAATCCTGGTTACTTCATGGTGCGGGATGTCACTCCAGACAACAACATCCATACTCCATTCATTCAATTCAGAGGCATATAAGCTTAAAGCTTCCTTAAGAGTTGAGAGCTACAATACAGCATCTGAACTACAGAGTTATAAGTTCATGATTTTGTTCAAACCAAACAAGAAAGGGGAAAATTAACCTGTTTGAACCATGTGCGTACTAACATGATGAGTAAGAGAGAGAGAAAGAAGGCAGGTAAAGCAGCCAGAATTGCAAAATTGATTTCATTTGCCCGTAGAATTTGGTTCAGCTCAAGCATTGCCCTGATCAAAATAGCATCTTAAGGATCTTATGGAACTAAAACAATGCGAAATATTCACCAAGATGTTCAGATTTGTACAACTCACGTCTCAATATCCAGTTTGAGCTTCTGAACCTATAAGAGCAAATAATGATGTTAACGTAATGACTCACAACTTAAATAGATATCTTATATTACATATGAACTACATTACCTGAATAAGCAAGGCCCTGGCCAGCTCTCCACTGAGAAGGTTTTGAATAGGATGCGTGAGTTCCTTTTCATACCTATATTTATACTTGAGAAATTAGGTCAATATGATAAACATTAAGTCACTAATAATACAAGGAAAAAAAACAGTAGTATGACTCTTATTAATAAAGAGTCTAAATGCAATCTTACTGGCTATTAGACAATTTAGAGAGGTCTGAGACAAATAACAATAACTTCCTATATATTTGTGTCCTCTTGTTCCATCAAAACCCATTTTTTAACTCGACATAAGTTCAAATATTGTCAATCTACGTCACTAGAAAAAATTTAATCTGAAATCCAGGTTAGGAATTTAGATTGCTCTAAATTGGTACATCTGAAATCAGCAGACTTTTAAAAGGCACAACTCGTTACCTGAAATTATTTGCCTGTGGAAACTCAACTATTTTCCACCCTATAAAATACTGCTACTTAACCTGGAATAGCTAACCCACAACCCCGAGGCAGAAACACCTTAGCAGAAAATATAGCAATACAATCATTTAATGTCGATGCCAAAATCAATGGTTCTTTACACAAACTCTAATGAAAGGGGAGCTACAAATTCAACAGAACAGTGCCACTCTCCACTCCCCAGAAATTAATTGGGATGGAAACCCATTTCACTTCAGTACTATCTGAAAACACCCAAGCTTTTGCCAACATATAATGAATGAGTATGGAGTCAATCCCACATAGCGGAGTGAAGCGGCCGACCCCAAAAATGCTATAGCGGGATAGTGGGTAGTGGGATGGCCACTACATCGAAGTTTAGAGAAACAACACAAGTAATTTATATCATACATATATAAATGCTCAAAAATAGAAAGACATATTTATAATTAATAATCATAATTCATTGTTACTAAGATTCAAATCCAATAAAAATGAAATAAGTTTAAGCCTCTAAGACTTAAAATAACTAATCTAAGCATTTAAAATAAATACAAGTGAGAGAAGGGAAGATCGCTAGAAAAATAGAGTGCATAGGATGACGGTTTCAGTCGTCGAAGAAGAGCCGGAAAATCGCAGTGAACAGAGAAGGAAGAGGTGGCTTTTAGATTATGGAAGAGAACATATGAAGAGTGAAAGAGAACCTTAAAAAGTTGACTCAGGGTAGGGCTAGGGAGAAATGACACAAAAAAAAAAATCCAAAAATAGGGAGAGAATGACTATTTTGTGGGGCAAAAACAGCCTTCAATGTCACGGCCGCTATTTGCCTGCAATTCGGGACTGCAACGGCCGCTACACAGAAACGCACCGCCATGTGGTGTAGCGTCACGTTCAGGGGCCGCTCCGCTCCGCTATCCCTCTATAGTGCCTCTATTTACTGCTATTGAGTATTGACTACATATTATGAATCCTATAGTTATAAAGTTGTGAAACTTGCTCACTGACAAATCAATGTATCAATTACAGTGTATTTGAGATAGTTTTAAAGTGAAATGTTCCAATTATAAGCCAAGGAAAACCTAACTCACCTATCCATGACAATCTCAAACATTTCATGATCAGAGGCATTGTGTGGGAATTTCTGACCTTTCGTCTGCTCACTGAAAGCCAACAACATTCTGTACAGAAATTTTCAGAAAAAGTTACTAGGAAGCAATATCTATGCAATGTCTTTTAATATCAAGTAAATGAACTACTGTCAGTAAACCTTTCTAGAGCAATATCCATGAACTAGGTACAAATAAATTCCAGCTTTCCAGGTAAGCATATAAAAAGAACGAACTGGTAGTATGAAGGGTAGTTATCTCTAAAAGATCCTTACTGCCGGACAAATATATTCAAATTTTATCTCATTGCTACAAGTCCAGAAGAATTCTTCAAAGATCTGGCTGGTAACAAATATTGAATATATTTCCACTTATGGTACAAAAGGAAGTTTTAAAGCAGACATTTTAAAATGATCACACTAGGTAACTGGAGTACAATGAACCATCAGGATTAGAAACCTTAGCATCCTGCAATAACTGATGCAACTTTCAATAAGAAACTTAAATTTTCTTTTCAAGAAATTAGCTTATACTGACAAATAGTTGATGCATTGTTCTTCCTCAGTTTCAACTTTCAAGCCAAAGAACCTCCATGCAACTCATCAGTAATTTCTACATCTTAGGTTCTGAAAGTTTTACAAGCATAGCTATCCTGGCCTTAATCCTTCCAACAAGCCTTCACTAGCTTCACACCCTTCATACACTGTTCTTTGCAAAATTGCATGCATACATATCCCATTATGAATGAAGCAAGTATAGATGAATAAAATCACACATATGCATAATTGCATATTAACCAAGAAGCAAATTTCCATGATTTACGAGAAATTTCAGTTTAGTAGTCTCTTAAGAATAACTACTAATTGTAAACTGGGCTTCCTGTAAACTTGTCAAATTAGCTCAGTTATCATTCATCATTTCATTATTTATTTTTAAATTGTGACCAAATCATCAATATCTTCACTTATTGGTCCAATATACATAGATGCCATATACAGTATCCTACATTTTCGTAGAAAGGTCAATGAGAACAGTTTTAATAGAAGCGTGATATGAAAGTTCTTTCAGTTGAAAAAGTCAACAATTTATATTAAAAAGAACCATAGTAACAAAATTAATGTCAAAAATAATTATTGATTTTATGGTGACTAGATCAACAACATGTTGCACAAAACTTTAAACAGTTATGTAAAAAATAAATACTCTGTGCATTGAGGTTGTATTGTACATAGGTTTACTATTCAGATATAGAAAAAGGATGACAGTGAATTTAACCAAATAACCTGTGTAATGAGTTGGAAGTCAACTGCACCTCTTCAAGGTCCATAATACCTTGATGCCTCTTCCTGAATGTCTCAAAAAGTTCATCTCTGATAGACAAAATCTGGATATTGATTACATCAGAATATATACAAAATTACAAATTGTGATGTTCGGTGAATAAGAGGGCTCAGTAGTAATGTAGTATCTATAAATTTTATGACTTTTTTGTAATTTTTATAGGGACTATTTTGAAAGATATTATTCGGATATTATTGGTGGCTTTAAGACAATTGTAGTAGAATGAGTACTGTTGGGATATTAAATAGAATAGAACTATTCCAGGCTTACAAATTTAAACCCGGAAATAAAACTTTTCCAGTTTTAAATATTGTTCTATGGATTTTTCTTATTTCTGCAGGACTTCAACCTAACCTACCTAGTGCACTCTAGGTTATCCGCTATAGAATATCAAACCTTATTTCATGCTTCATCCTGCGTCACTTTGAAAACCTCAATCAGTACACATGGTGCACTCTTAACAGATTTAAAGATGGGATGGTAGTGAAGAAGGAGGAGGAAGATCCAAGAAACAGAAATTTGTCCATTGCTTATAGAACACAGTCCTTTACGATGGCTACTTTTTCAATACTAATCATCAATAGTTTAAAATCAAAATGAGGTTGAGAATATTAAATAATGGTAGCCACACTTCCAACGGATATATTGAGTTCAAGCCCCTTCATTTTGTTTAAGAGTATGTTCTAATAGACTGGGATAAAAAGGAAGGGAGGAAATGAAACACCGGTAAATAATCAAGAAGAAATGTACCGGTTGCTCTACATGATCCTTAAAAAAGCCAACTGTCGACTCCTTTGCTTCATGAACCCATTTATCAAGATCAGAACTTCCCATCAAACTACTATGCCGTAAGAGCCAAATGGAACAAGCCGACAGGCCAACTGCACTACATGTATAGCGGATCCAATATTGAGTTATTTTCCTTGGTTTTCTATGTTTTGTAACCTGAAACAAAACACAACCATAAAATTGCATCTTAAATTTTATTGAAGTTGCCAAGTAAACCAACCAGTATAAGCCAACTGACAACTAGAAACCAATCTGTATCATCCAAACAAGTTGATTAATAGTTTAACTTTGGAACCTTCATAAATGATAAAATCCAGTATATGTGATGAAAGTTGGAGAAGCCCTAGTTATAGAGTCCAGAGAAGACAATGTTGTCCATTTCAAACAGCCATTAAGGAAGTCCCGAGGATTGTTTGGGGAAAGGACAAAACATAAAAGGCTCCAAGTAGCCTAACATATAAACGAGTATATCATAAGGTCAGGCACAGCATCATCTAATTGTAGGGTCTACTATTGTACTTCTACTTAAAAAAAGGTCATGGGCAATTTGGATCACTTATAAAGCAGGAGAGAGGGGGAGAAGGGATAAAGTAACAAGAAGGGAAATTAGATGAGCCAACTCTGTGGGACAACTGTAGGCAGTGATTGTAGATTTCCACAACGAACCTAATACTTCACCTACAAATAACTATCGTTTGCATATTTGAGATAATATTAGCATTTTCTTACTGCCAAGCTGTGGTATATCATATAGAAATTCAAGTTCATGTCAGACAGTGAAGACTATAATGTGAAAGGTAAAAAGATTACTATTCTTTTACTCGTAGGTCGGTGTGTTAGTCATGAAGAGACTATTGCTCAATTGAAGATGTTCCCATTAAATATCTCATCTTTTCAAGTTATTATTTACAACTCAATAAAAAGTCTTCAGTTTTAACATTACAATAAGGCAAATAAACAAAGCTGATACAAATAGACGGAGCTTCTAGAAAAACTTTTGAAGATCAGACCCCTTTTTATTTTTTCCCACAATAGTAAAAGTTACAAGAAATAATTTATATCACTGGAAATTGTGTTTCAAGATGTATTATCCCTGTCTTCAATATTGAAAGGCCATCATTATCGCGAGAGCTCACTGAGCTGCATAAATTGAAGACGCTAGAAGACTAAGGTCATCATAACAGCTCTACCATACAACGAATTTCCCAACAACCATAAGCATACAGGTAAGAATTCTGACAGCCATCTCCTCTAAAAATTAATAGCAGGCCATAAGATAGAAGCTCTTACGAGAACAGATATGTAAGAGTCCAGCTTGTGTAAATTTTGATAAACAGAACTGATAGCATCCCTGATTTCACAATCTGTCCACTGGGACCCCTCCAGATTTATTTCTGGCAGCTTCTCAAACAGCAGGGGAATTGAATAGCTCCCGTCAACAGAAGAATCACTCTGAAAAGTAATCAATGGTTAATTCTGAAAATTGGCACCGATACTAAATAAAAGTTGAAAAATTTACTCTTCGGTGTATTTTGCTTTACCAAACCATCACTCATAGAGATAAAAAGGAAAACAGATAAAAAAGCAAAAACAACTGCTTTGTTCGTGTAAACCTGACGCATCGCATGTAGATGTCCAATTGAAGCTTCTAATGTTGAGAACAAATCATTAATTGTAACCAACAATGAGGGCAGCTTATTCTCGGGATCCGTTACTAACTCAGCTCCAATTTTATCAATTTCCACGTAAACCTATTACAAATTTGAAGTGATCAGTAATTAAATGGCATTGAACAAAGTTAAGTTGATAAGGAATTCTTCTGAATTTATGATTTTCTACAAGTGAATCCATAAATTTATGTCAAATTTTTGCAGATGCCTACACAAGGAATTTTGATTGAAACATATGCTGACATGAACTATCCTGTCAAACACATGCTCCAAATACCTCCAAATGCCCATTAAAGAAATCCCCCCAAAGATACCAGCAACTGTGCCAAAGCCAAAAAAAAAGAGAAAAACAAAAAGTGCCCAGAAACAAAATTATGTTAGTCATGTGAAAAGCAGCAGATGCCAGATGATAGAAAACATGCAAGATATAACAAATACGACATTTTCTTTACATTCAAAATCTGATTAATAACATAGTGCATGTTTGGGAAACGGGTTTGTAGAAGCTCCATGGAAGCTTCTGCATATCAGACATGCTTTTATAACAATTTGACGTGGTTCCAAACACATAGATAATGTCACAAAAGGGCATCATTAAGTAAGCTTGATAAGAAGACATTAATTAAAAAGGAAATTATATCATTTGACATAATTATGAAGACTATCACGATTCAAACAGGACACTGGGAAACAATCAAGCAGATAGAGCAAACCTGAGCCAAGAATGTCGCCAGTGAAGATCTTAAGCAACTCAAAACAGCTACTCTCTCGTTTATATAATCAGATGCAGATTGGCATAGATTCTGTAAGGAAGAATGCTGAGGAGCATTTCCACGCAACAAAAACTTCACAGTTTCATCAATAAAAGCCCTAGGACCCCTCTCAAAAACCATGAAATATGCTTTCCTAGCATCTGATCCCTAAATACACAAACAAATAAACAGCATAACTATTTACAGAACTAACACACTTTCAAAAAAAAGCACAAAAAACAAATTAGAAAAGAAAAACCTCAGCTCTGAACTGCCAAAACTGTAGATTCTTTTGGATGCTATGCAAATCAATGAAAACATGTTGTAATATATCCTCCAAAACACAATGCACGCTAGATGACTTTGTCACAATCCTGCAAGGGAAACAGCATTGTCAAAATTCTAACATCCTAATAATCAATTAACGTAGAAAAATAATAAAAAAAATGCTTAGAATCAATTTTACAAATGGTAAATAATCTAAACACGAAGAGCGTACAGAGAAGAGTCTAGGGAATTGGAAGGTAAGGGAAGAGGGAAGGAATTAGGACGCTGTGTTGATCTGAAAGGAGCAGTGAGGTTTGAGAGAATATCAGAAAGGGAGAAGGGATAGAAAGCATGGAGACGATTGCGGAGATAGTTAGCGTAGAGTGAGAGAAGCGATGTGTTTTCGATCGATTCGTTTTCCGAAGATGGAACCGCCATTACAATCAGCGCGGGAGCTCAACAATATGGGTATATGGAAGCTTGCTGCAATACCAGCTCAGAGCTTCCACGGTGAGTTCCGGAAGAGAAAAGGTTGCTTGCGAGTGAGTCCCCGAAGTTTTTGGACCAATTTGCAAAATTTCATTCTTTTCTTGGGTGTAATTGTAAGGTCAACAAGTTGCAGGTGACGAATCTACACCGTTGATCATGTTTCTGTGCAAGGCAACCACTCTAACCACATTGAGCATGCATACTAATGCTTCATGCACTAGACAATGTATATAATACATTTTTATTTTCTCAACTTTGAAAATAAAAAGAAATGGAGAGATGGAAAATGAAAAGAAAGAATTTAAGATAGAAAGAAAATAGTGAGAAAAAGAACGAATTTTAATGGTTGTCTAATAGGAGAAAAATATGAAGAAAAAAAAAAGGAAGATGCAAAACTACAACATCATGGTATGTCTGCATTGGTGGAAGGGATAGAATGAAGGGGAATGAAATGATGTTTCATTAGTTAGATTGAATAAAATAGGTTGGAAGCCAATTATATCTAATGGAATCCATTTGACCCTATTTCGAGCATGTTTGATAGTCCAGAAGTGCATCCAACAGAAGCTACAATTTGCAACTTATATATTTGCAACGTGCTTTTGAACTGGATAAACACAATTCCAAACAAGCACTTCATCACTTACCCTTATTTTTTTCCCCTCATGGTGAATGAGATGGAATAAAAAAAAAGTGGATATTTCAAAAAATTATAATTTTACTGTTTTATCCTCACCTTAACATGTCTTTCACTCATTTACTTCCTTTTCGACTGATATCAACTTTCTGCTTGCAAAAACTCACATCTCTGCTACTCACCAACTCTGTCATGCCAATAGTTAACTAAATTACATGTTCAATTTTTCTTTTTTGTCAGTCATTTTAGTTCTTGATTGAACGAGATATCCTATTACTCGTCGTCACCACATTTGTAGGTTCTTGCATATCAACAACGGTAACATAGTAATCTTTGGACTTGTTTAGCTCATATTATATGCTTGCTACTGCTCCTGCAAGGGAGATGTTGATATGCCCAGAAGTAAAACAAATTGAATTTGAAATGATACATTAAATCATGTGAGATAACAAAAGTGAAACAAACTTGGGAATGAACTCAAAAAGGAGAAGTTGATATGGCTACATTTGAGTGAATGTAATAGTATTTATTTATTTATTTTATTAGAATACCAACAGTTTTTACCCACTTATACCAATATTTCTTGAATTACCAACATTTGTATATCAAAGAAGACAAATTCAATTTCCAACATTTTTATGGTAAAAAAAAAAAATCATTGCAGCCTTATTACCCAAATAGAAATGTTTACGAATAAATCATTTTGAATCATATGCTTGGTTTTCTCTCAATTTACTTTTTTTTATTATAAAATTGATGTGTTTAATGATTGCAATCAGAATCTTAGCAAAAATGAGTTGTTTTTGCAGAGTTTTGAACAAAAAAAAGTAAATCTTAAACACCATGAAGTCAGCACGGACCATGCTCATTTTCCGCACGACCGTGCAGAATTCGTGCATAATATACACAACTTGGTGCACCACGTGAGAGGAAGGCTCTATGACAGATCTGAGAGGAAGTGGCGCAGCGTGGTGGTGGTCTGGGTGAAGAACCAGTGACGACCGCAACATGGTGCTCTTGACGACGGGACGTGGTGTTCTCACTGTTAGATTTAATTATTTATGCCTAGACATGTTTCTAATTCCTTAAACATCATGTAGACAAAGTCAATATTAACAAGAAACATGTTCTTCGTCAAGCACAAATCCAAAACCAATAATCTCATGCCAATTCAAGATGACTAATGAATGCGGAAGTGTACCCGGAGGATCCATGAAGTCTTGATGGAAATGATGATGTTCTTGATAGAGTAGTGATCTTCCAATTGTAGATTCTCCTTAGCCTTAATTCCTCCTCTAATGGGATGAAGAGAATTGAAATTCTTTTCCTTTTGATTATGTCTACAATTGGGGACCATAACCCTTTATTTATAGGAATTGCATGCCCTTTCACGAAGAGTGATGTCCCTTCGGATTCAAACTCTTTCATGAAGAGTCATGACTATCCACACATTTCTTATCTCTAATTTTGCCCATCATAAAAATAGAAATAAGACCTTATGGTATCTACACAATAATTTTCATAACAATTATGTCCATAGCCATAAACCTTACTTGAATTAGATCACTTTTAATTTGACTAATTAAAAAATAATGGCCCTAACACATTTAAACATTACAAGTGTGACCCAAAAATTTCTAACAATCTCCCGCTGGTCACATATGTATGCTTATAAATGTGTTATACTTTATGAGCTCCAAATTTGCCATTATAAACCTTGGACATATCCCTATCCCGTCCATTAGTTATATCAATACATAGAACCAAAGCGGCTTTCGTTATATCAATCATAACGAAATCCATCAATGATCACTAATATTAACATAACCAAATGACATAGATTAATCATGAAATGTGCAGCATGAAAATCACATGAAGGTGATCTGTACATGTCGATTTTCAACTGGTCCTACTTTACTTTAGTGAGATCATTAAAGACATTATCGTACAAAGTGTAATAAACTAAATACCAAAATTTATTTCTCGATCGAAACAGTATCCAAATATAATATTATGCATACATAATTTCAAATATAGAACATGAATTACATCAATGACTAACTCCCACTAAACCAAAGAATCCTCAAACTGTATGACACCTATGTGAGCAGTGTGCTCATGAAAGACCTTGGGTGGAAGGCCCTTTGTTAGAGGGTGCGCTATCATGGAGTTTGTCCCTAAGTGTTCTATGGAAATCTGTCCACTTTGTACTCTCTCCTTGACAACTAGGAACTTGATGTCGATGTGTTTCGACTTTGTCGAGCTCCTATTGTTATTGGAGTATAAGACGGCTGATTTGTTGTCACAGTATAACTTAAGTGGTCTTTCAATCCCTTTCAAAATTCGCAGCCCAGTGACAAATTCCTCAGCCAAATCCTATGATTTGATGCCTCATAACATGCTACAAACTCTGCTGCCATGGTGGATGAAGCAATAAGCGTTTGGCACTGCGCTGCCAAGAAATTGCACCACCAGCCAACAGATAGATATAGCCCGAAGTGGATCTTCTACTATCTTGGCATCCGGCAAAATCGGAGTCAGAATACCCAATGATCTCCAAAGAGTCTGATCTCCTATATGTGAGCATATGATCTTTTGTTCTCTTCAAATACCTCATAACTCTTTTGGCTGCTTTCCAATGATCCATTCCTGGATTACTTAAGTATCTGCCTAAAACTCCAACAATGTACGCTATGTCCCGGACGCGTACAAACAGGGGCATACATTAGACTCCCTACAGCTGATGCATAGGGAATCTTCCGCATCTCCTGAATCTCAATATTTCCTTTTGGGCATTGACTGAGACTAAATTTGTCTCCCTTAGCGACCGGGGTATCACCTGGTTTGCGATCCCTGCATGCCAAATCTTTTGAGCACCTTCTCGATATAGATGCTTTGTGATAATCCTAGAATACCTCGAGATCGATCTCGATGTATCTGGATCCCTAATACAAAGGAGGCATCACCAAGATCTTTCATCTCGAAATTTCTTGATAGAAATCTCTTGATTTCGTGCAACATGCCTATATTGTTAGTGGCAAGCAGTATGTCATCAACATACAATACCAGGAAAATATACTTGCTCCCACTGAATTTGTGATACACACAATCGTCAACCGCATTCATCTCAAAACCAAATGAGAGAACTACCTGATGAAACTTGTGGTACCACTGACGAGACGCTTGTTTTAGTCCATAAATGGATTTTGTCAATTTGCAAACCATTTTCTTTGGGTCTCCCGACACAAAGTTTTCTGGTTGCACCATATAGATTGTTTCATCAATGTTGCCATTGAGAAACGCCGTCTTAACATCCATCTGATGTAGCTCCAAATCATAATGTGCAACAAGAGCCATGATTGTCCTAAAAGAGTCCTTCGATGAAACCGGGGAGAAGGTCTCTTTAAAGTCAATCCCTTCCTTTTGAGTATAGCCCTTGGCTACAAGACGAGCCTTATACCTTTCCACATTACCTTTGGAATCCCTTTTGGTCTTAAATATCCATTTGCAACCAATGGGTTTCGCACCTTTTGGTAATGGGACAAGTTCCCAAACCTTATTGTCTTGCATGGACTTATACTCCTCATTCATTGCTTCAATCCATTTTTCCGAGTTGGAATCTTGCATGGCTTCACGGAAATTGATTGGATCATTTTCCATCATACCATCATTTTCCTCATGTTCTTGGAGAAATACTATGTAATCATCCGGAATAGCATTTCTTCTTTCTCTAGTGGATCGTCCGCAACGGCACTTGGTTCTTGAAGCACTGGTTCTTGAAGATCTTGAGTTTGTTCTTTCGGGACAACCGATTCATCTTGAATGGGAGTTTGAACAACAATGTCTTGGAGAGGTTCGTACTTGCTTCATCGAAGCAACTTGTATGAACCGGTCCTGGAATTGAAACCGATTCTTCCTCAAAGACAAAGTCTCTAACCTTATTTCTCCCGCCAAACTCAATATCCTCAAAGAACGTGGCAGTTCCGTCTCAAAAAATTGTCTTTAATTTGGGATCGTAAAATTTATAGCCCCTGGATCGTTCGAATAGCCAATAAAGTAGCTGCTCACTTGTTGGGGATCCAATTTCCTTTCATTTGGCCTATAAGGCCTTGCCTCGTTGGACATCCCCATACATGAAGGTGATTTAGACTAGGCTTTCTACTGTCCAAAGCTCATAGGGTGTTTTGGCAGTTTGCCTTAGTGGCACTCTGTTCAAAATGTAAGTCTGCAGTCTTCAATGCCCTCTCCCGTAGTGACTCCGGTAAAGTAGAATGACATAGCATACTCCTTACCATATCCTTAAGAGTCTGGTTTCGTCTTTCGGCTACACCATTCATGCTAGGTGACCCCGGCATGGTGTCTTGTGGGACGATCCCACATTCCCGAAGGTATTTGGCAAATGGTCCCGGACGTTGTTCCACACGAACCGTCATACCTACCGTAATATTCACCTCCACGGTCGGATTTGACACTCTTAATTCTTTTATCGAGTTGATTTTCAACTTGACCTTAAATGATTTGAACACGTCCAAAGATTGAGACTTTTCATGTATAAGAAATAGGTACGCATATCCGGAATAATCGTCTATGAATGATATAAAGTATTGTTGACCATTCCAAGATGGTGTTGGAAATGGCCCACAAATGTCCGTATGTATCAATTCTAAGACATCTGTAGCTCTATATGCTCCCAATTTCTTTTGTTTGGTCTGTTTGCCCTTAATGCACTCAACACGAGACATTAAAGTTCAGCAAAAGTCAATGGAATCAAGGATCCCATTTGACACAAGTCGTTTAACTCTATTTCTAGATATGTGACCTAGACGCTTGTGCCACAACGCTCCTGAATTTGCATTGTCAACTTTGAGCTTAGTACCACGTGATTCCACATTCAAGTTTTCATTATAGGAAGCAATAGTGTCAAGCAAATATAGATTGTCATACACCATAAGAGTACCAGTTCCAACAACATTTGAATTAATAGATAAACTGAATTGATTGTTTTCAAATGAACAATGATAACCAAATTTGTCCAAACAAGAAACAGAAACTAAATTCCGTCTAAAGGACGGTACAACAAAAGTATCCATTAAATCCAAATAATAACCAGTACTTAATAACAACCTAAAATGACCTATTGCCTCTACTTCTACCGACTTGCCATCTCCCACATAAATGCGTCTTTCAGCATCAGTTGGCCTTCGTAACTCAGTGCAACCCCGCATTGAAACAACGATGTTAGTAGTAGCCCTAGAATCTAACCACCAAGTGTTTCTAGGTAATCTGAAGCTAAATTTACCTCGAACAGACCAAAGTAAGGAACATACCTTTCTTTTCACGCCAGGCATGATACTTGGTACATTCCTTCTTGACATGTCCAGTCTTGCCACAAAAGAAGCAAACCGTTGTCACCCTTATTTTGCTTCTTTTGTGTTGGACCCTTATGACTTCATTCTTAGTATCCTTATGTTTCCTTTTTGCCCTTGTCTTTAGAGGTGCTTGCTAAGTGAGCACTTTCTGTCCTTTCTTGCTTCATCCTCTCTTCCTCTTGCACACAATATGAAATGAGCTCGTTAAGAGACCATTTCTCCTTCCGACGCTTATAAATCGATCTTAAATTGATTGAATTGTGCGGGAAGAGATATTAGCACCAAATGTGCGAGTAAGTCATCCGATAACTCGAGCTTTAGAGCCTTAAGCTTGGAAGCAATATTAGACATTTCCATTATGTACTCCCTTACATTTCCTTTGCCCTTATACTTCATAGAAATCAAGCTTTGAAGGAGTGTGCTTGTTTTCTGCCTTATCACTTTTGGCAAAGCGTTTCTCAATTTCGGCAAGGAATTCTATGGCACTTGTTATCTTTTCGGATATAGCACCCCTAAATGCCTCAGGAATGTCGCGCTTAATGATCATGAGACTCATACGATTGGAGCGTTCCCACTTCTCATAAGTTTTCCTCTCTTCAGAGGTACTGGAGTCCGTAAGAGAAGAGGGTTGCTCCATCCTTAGTGCAAGGTCAAGATCCATGCAGCCCAGAACAATTAAAATGTTCTCTTTCCAGTCCTTAAAGTTGGTACCATTAAGGACCGGAACCGAATTCATGTTAGCAGAATCTGATAGCAATATTAGCTGGAAAGAGAACAAAACAAACAACATAAATATACTCACATCATAATTTAAAATTCAATCGTCAACAAATTCAAATAATTGTATAATTCATCTCAAGATACCTAGTGCAATATTAATGTCAAGTATTTGGACAGTAATATTAATTGCTAGTAGTACTCTTGTTGTAATGATCAAACATTGATAATAATGCATGTCAAATAATAAACCCCTCTTTGGATTGATTTATCATTCACATGTACAACATTATAATTATCACATGTTTACCATCACAGGTGTCTACGTAATCCGGCCAAATATTAACCTTTCTTTGGGCCGATTAATACCCGCATGGATACACGTATACACTAACATTTAACATTTCTCATGAGCAATCTGCACAGAGAGGTCACTTTGGCGACTTCATGTTTCAATTGGCTCACTTAAAATGTTAAACAATTATACAATTCAAAATTATGAGCAAAAAATTTGAATTCATTAAGATCTCCTTTAACAAGATTGTTTGAACACCAAACGTCAGAAGTTAAAGCGTAGCCTAGTGGTTGGCCCTCTGCCTACAAACCAAGTATGTACTGGGTTCGATTCACGCCTACGCCAAACTGATCATTTTATTCATTTTCCATAAAAATTACTTAAAATAAAATTAAATGCACAAGGAGCCCTTCAATGAGAATCGATCCCTGGACATTTGCGAAACATTGTGACCGCTCAAGCGACTGGACCAAAGCACACGCTGCTTAATGCAGCGAACTTTAAAATATAAATATGAATCACAACGATTCATAAAGAAACCGGCACCATTACGGTCACAGAAATTGCAGCAACTTTACTACCAAGTTACATTTAAATTCCACAAAAACTGAATATGTGGGGAAAGATACACCACAAGAATGAAAAATAAACATTTCCAATAAAATCAATCAAAACATATCAGCATTACACATTTACACTGTATTTGCTATTAATGTCTTTTTTCATGTTGATATGTGATGCGTGAGACAGATTTTAAGAAGAAAAAAAATGTTTTTCCGCCGTTCTTCACCCATTTTAAACAGGACGTGAGAGACAAATAAAACCACAGTCTCTACGTCAATTAGAAATCATGTTGCATGGTGAATAATCAATTAATTTATCAATTACTCAACGTAATCCAACATGAAACAGAGACCGATTCATTAAAAAAATTACATCATGGAAGATCAATGAATAAAAATTTAAGAATAACATTAAGACTTAAATCATACATGAATTGATCATGGGTTGCTCTGATACCACTTGTTAGATTTAATTATTTATGCCTAGACATGTTTCTAATTCCTTAAACATCATGTAGACAAAGTCAATATTAACAAGAAACATGTTTTTCATCAAGCACAAATCCAAAACCAATAATCTCATGCCAATTCAAGATGACTAATGAATGCGGAAGCGTACCCGGAGGATCCATGAAGTCTTGATGGAAATGATGATGTTCTTGATAGAGTAGTGATCTTCCAATTGTAGATTCTCCTTAGCCTTAATTCCTCCTCTAATGGGATGAAGAGAATTGAAATTATTTTCCTTTTGATTATGTCTACAATTGGGGACCATAACCCTTTATTTATAGGAATTGCATGCCCTTTCAAGAAGAGTTATGTCCCTTCGGATTCAAACTCTTTCATGAAGAGTCATGACTATCCACACATTTCTTATCTCTAATTTTGCGCATCATAAAAATATAAATAAGACCTTATGGTATCTACACAATAATTTTCATAACAATTATGTCCATAGCCATAAACCTTACTTGAATTAGATCACTTTTAATTTGACTAATTAAAAAATAATGACCCTAACACATTTAAACATTACAAGTGTGACCCAAAAATTTCTAAGACTCACTACTCTGGACGATGGGACGAAAGTGGAACGGTGATGCACTCACTGGTCATGACAGCGAACACTGCTGGACGGAGATGGGGCTTGGCAGATCCAGAGTTATAAGAAGTAGAAGGGTTTCAGGTGAGACTGAGACGTGACTGAAATAGAGTGTTGGTGGGTTTCATAAGCTAGAAGGGTTGCTAGAAATAGAGTACTGAAATGGAGCTAAAAGAAGGAGAAGGTTTCAGAAGCAGAAGGGTTTCCAACGGTGAAAATTTTAAGGACCTGCACCCGTCATACTATAATCATTTGAACCCGATTTATCAATCGGTTGACCCAACCCACCCACACACTTGATTTTTTTTATTTTTTTTTTATCTTTTCAGGTTCGTTCTAGGCCTCGATTTGTTGGCCAGCGCTATTTTCATGTTTGGTTTTCTCCCATTTTACTTTATTTATTGTAGAATTGATTTATTTAATGATTGCAACCGAAATCTAAGAAGATGTTTGAAGAGTTTTGGACAAAAGGAAGTAAATCTTAGATACCAAGAAGTTAGCACGGGCCACGACCGTGCAGAATCTTTGCAAAACAGTATCAAAGTAATCTTTGAACTTGTTTAGCTCATATTATATGCTTGCTCCTGCAAGGGAATGTTGATATGCCCAAATGTAAAACAAATTGAATTCAAAATGATACATTAAATCATACGAGATAACAAAAGTAAAACAAAATTAGGAATGAACTGATAAGGAAAATGTTGATATGGCTACATCTGAGTGAATGTAATAGAAATTATTTATTTCTCTTATTAGAATACCAACAGTTTTTGCCCAGTTATACCGACACTTCGAGAATTACCAACATTTGTATATCACAAGAAGACAAATTCAATTTCCAACAATTTTATGGTCAAAAAATTATTGCAGCTTTATTATTAGTTTCGTCTGGTTTTAGCGAAAAATGAGACAGAAAAATAATGCGTCAAAATGAGATCACGGAGCAATCTGATTAGAAAAGGTTAGAAAAACTTAAGATCCTTGAGCTAGAAAAACACCAAAAAAAAAAAAAAAGTTGAAAAAACTAAGGATGTACACCAGTTACAAGAAAATTGATAAAACGTGCACATATTGTGTAGAAGTGCGCTTAAAAGAGGAGAATTTCAATTAGAACTCAAATTATATTTCTCCACATCCAATCCAATCATAGTCCGTTCCAATTTTATCATCTAGATAAATTGGTCTCATACATTTATTTTAATTTTTAAATCAATCCTATTTTTTTTTCCCAAACTGGTCTCATATGTTTTGAAACATTTTTATGTTAGTCCTTCCCGTTTCTCAATCATTTCTCAACCATGTGTTTAATATTGTCAAAACATGCATAACCACATTTGAATATTTTCAAAGCGTATATGACTTATTTGAAAAACTTCAAAACGTATAGGACTTGTTTGAAAAAACTTAAAAATGTATATGACTTATTTAAAAAACTTCAAAACATATAAGACTTACGTGAAAACGTTTCAAAACTTATGTGACTAATTTGAAGAAAAAAAAACATATAGGACTGATTTGAAAATTAAAATAAACACATGCGACCAATATACCTATTTTACCTATCATCTAATACAAAATGGAACAAACAAACAAACAAACAAAAAAATATAACAACAAAACAGATTCAAAAAAAGAGTTATGGTTAACGATTACTGTTTTTTAAAAAATGCACTAGGTTGATAAATAATTTAAAAGATAAATTGAACTATTAAATCTTGACAAATGTTAATAACTGTTGTAACGATATTGATTAAGAAATTTAATTTTATAATATTTTATTGGAAAAAAGGTTATTTCAATTGATTGAGAAGTAACATTCTTAATTTTTCAATAAAAAATTATCTCTTGTTGATTATTTTAATGAATACTCCAAAGAATTTTTTTTTACAGTATACTCCGAAGATACTAGTTAGCATCAGTGTTATGAAGGCCAGACTGGACCGATCGGTCGAAAGGCCGGGCCCTGTGAATCGATCTATTTTCCGGCTCTGGATAGAGGTCGAAGTCGTTCTCACGGTCAGATCAGTTTAAACCGGTCAAAACTGGATTGAATCGGGGTTAAACCGGGTTGACCCGGTCAACTCCTGTTTTATGTAAAAAAAATTAAAAATTAAAAATTGAAAAGCTGAAACTTTATAACTTATACTGTTATAGAAGATCAGATCATTGTCAACAGAGGTTGCCACATCTGGTCAAGCCTCCCGCTCACGCTAGCCGTGATTTGGGTTCGATTCCTATATCTCCCTGTTGGTAGGCAATATGTAAATTTCACTATAAATCCTTACTAAGGTTGGTGGTATTCACTGACCTCGAGAAGCGATGTCTTCCCTCAATCTAAACTTTTTGTTTATCAAAAAATAAAAAAGAAGATCAGATCAGAAACTTATTTAGAAAGAGAAACTTAGTTTTGTTAATAGGTATGTATAGTATGTTTTGTGATAAGTTTCTATTTATATTACATGTTATTATAGAGAAATTTTTATGTTATATATACATACATGTGGGTGTATGTATGTTTATGACATCATCCGATAAGATCATTCGATCGAACCGGTTGAACCTGAACGAAAACCTTTTTCGGTTTTGTGTTTGATCCGACTCTAAGAACATTGGTTATCATAACCTATAAATTATAAATGAAAAAAATCCTAGCTAGCTCCAAGACAAACCCTCGTTCATCGTGCTAGACATTGCACGTACCTTGCTTCCTCTATACGATAATCCAGTAAAGTCAAGGTTGACCATGAACAAAAACAACGTATGGAGAACATTTGATTGGTTAAATCAGAAGACATTAAAACCATCAAACGCACACTGGATCTGCTCCTAAGGCACCATTGTTGACCAATCTAAACACTCTTCCTCCAACTATATATATAGATATAAAAGGAGATAGAGGAGAGATATAGAACACTAGAGAAAAAGAACAGAGAAAAGAAAGAGAAATGGCTGCACTGGGTGGCATTCGTGAGGTGGAAGGAAGCCAGAACAGCATCGAGATCGAGAATCTTGCTCGCTTTGCTGTTCAAGAACACAACAAAAAAGAGGTTTTCATTTATTTATGTTGTTTACAGCTTATCAAAAAAAAATGTTGCTTACAATTTTTTTAATAGTCAAATGTTAGGATATTAGTTGTTATTGCTAGTTTTTTTTATTTTTTATCAGGATTTAAAACTGGATCCGGACATCCAAATCCTTCGACACTTATAGCTCAAATCAGTTGACCATTTTTGTTGTCTACTTAGATTTTATTCTTCATTTGTATTTTTTTCCTGAGAAAATTAAGGGAAGAAAATGAATTCTGTGATACAAGTCTCGTGCTTTATGTTAATTTTACACTGGGGTAGCCCTTCATCGGAAAGTGGAGTTAACTTGCTTCTAGTTCTAATAGCAAAATTGGGTTCCTGTACTACGTGTAAGGGGGTTACAATTTTAATTGTAATTTCCTCTTTCTTTCTTTTTTTCCTTCTTATTTTTAATTGGATTGGTGTGATGCTTATGCAGAATGCAGTTCTGGAATTTGTGAAGGTGGTAAGTGCAAAGAAGCAGGTGGTTTCTGGTACCTTGTACTACATCACTTTGGAGGCAACTGATGGTGGGAAGAAAAATGTTTATGAAACCAAGGTATTGGAGAAACCATGGTTGAACTTGAAGGAGGTGGAGGAGTTCAAGCTCATTGGTGATGTCACTTCTGCCTCTAGCACTTAGCTAGGTATTTTATTCAACTAAACAGTTGCTTCTGTCATATCTGCTATAAAGTTTGAGGTCTTTTTGGTCAGTACATACCTAATTTTGGACTTGTATGTTGCTTTTTACATGCTTATAAAGCAGAACAAACGTGTATAAATTATGTAAACTTTAATATGTTTTACACTCATTCTTTTCCAAATAAGCATAAACTGAGATGTTGTGTGGATGGTCTTGAGACTGCAGAAATGCTAAAGACAAAGTTTGTAATAAATTTTATTGATGAGTAATTAATTCAACTCAAATTGAAGTTGTGATGCATCTACCCTTGAAGGTCATGTTTTTCTTCTGTCTCTTTAGAATCAAGAATGCGCATTGCTTATAAGAAATTATGGTATATCTACCTCTATAGTATTGCAAAGTCTTCTCATTTCTTTTTGAATGTGTTGGTTGGATACGGTATGCTCTTGACGTCTATTCAAGTTGGGGATGGTTGCCTAGGCCACTCTACTAGCATCAGGGTATTCTTTTGCTTATACAATCAGGCCTTCACTCATGATTTGTTGTAACTTGTGTCTTGAGTAATTTCTAAATAGAGTACAATGAAGATGATCCGCACTCAAGATAATGTTTGATATTTGATCGATTAAAAAACACACACACACACATATTTCAAATTTTATAGTTATATAGGGATCTTAGGATCAATAAATGCGTCTTCCTTGATTTTTTTCAGGTTGATGAAGATTATACGTGGCTGCCTTGGCTTCAAGGTGAAAGTATCAGGATATTAAAAGCATCAGTTCCAAAAAAAAAGGCGATATTAAAAGCATATTATGTTTGCATAATATATGGAATAAATGTGTTCACCAAAGAAAAAATGTATGGAATAAATGTAGCTATTTACCTTTTATCTTTTATTATTAACGCTACATACGGGTGTATACATTTGGCATCCTATTGCAGGATTAGCTACTAGCAATATGATCTATTATGTATTTATGTGTAAATAAGTAAATAACTAAATGTTACCGATTGATATTCCATATGATGAAATTAATGGTGTTATATCCATAAGGTGTGTGGGTCGTAGTGGTAGTGGATTGTGTTCGCAGAGAAACTTCATCGAATTTTGGAGTCGTCAGAATGACTTTACTTAATCATTATCCCCAACCTGAGAGTTAGTTTCACAACTATTGAAATGCTACTCCCTCATTTGATTTTTAAAATCGAAAAATAAAAGCATGGATAGAGGAGATTATGTTATGTTATTTGAGCACTCTAGATATACAAAGTGTGCAGCTGCAATGACACATTTCTCAAAGGGAAAGAAAAACGATAATTAAATTGTTGTGCAAATCCAATTAAAATGGCTAAAGCTAGTATCATTTGTTCTGCATCCTCCCGTATGATATGCTTACAGTTGTCTTTCTTTTGCAGAATGGTGGGCTTCTATAGTATGTAAATTTATATTCCTGTTAATGGAAACTTGCTGACAAAACCTCAGAGCTAGCTGGCCATATTGTTAATTAGTTGATTATTTTTTTAGCAGGTGTCACTGGCCACTTCCTTTAACAAACAACAATAATCACCATTTGCGGGTTTGCTGACTAACAATACGGAAATGATTTTTTGACACAGATTTTGCGACACAATACATACATCGTATGAACAGTGCGGCACTGTGCGGTACTGTAGCACTTTTTTTTTTTTTTTTAAATTTAATTTTTTTTTGTAAATAAATTTTTTGATTAAGTATGTGTCAATATCTGGTGAACGGGGTACAAATATCTGGTGAATGCCTTCAAATATGTGGTGAATGCCCATACTAAAACCAAGTTTTGGATGCCTTAGATTATCTGGTGAACGTAGTTCAATTATCTGGCGAATGCCTTCAAATATGTGGTGAATGCTCATACTAAAACCAAGTTTTGGATGCCTTAGAGTATCTGGTGAACGTAGTTCAATTATATGGTGAATGCCTTCGAATATCTGGTGAATGCCCATACTAAAACCGAGTTTTGGATGCCTTAGATTATCTGGTGAACGTAGTTCACTTATCAGTGAATGCCCTCGAATATGTGGTGAATGCCTATACTAAATTAGCTTGTGGATGCCTTAGATTATCCCGGTGAGCGTGGTTCAATTATCTCAGTGAATGCCTTCAAATACGTGGTGAATGCCCATACTTAATCAAAAAATTTATTTAAAAAAAATTTAAATTTAAAAAAAAAAAGCGTGTCTTCTGATTGCATCTGTCTGCAGACTGTTTATTCATCGATGTATGTATTGTTGTCCGGCATTTTGTGTCAAATTAGCAAACCTGCTAACAATATACTCAATGGAAGTTGAAGTATCTATAACGGAATCGAACATCTTTTGACCAATTGTGTAGTTTCAATAATCACCATTTACAAGTTTACTAACTAATAATATACTCATTGTATATTGAGATTCACTGAACAATTTGCTCTAATTTCGGAGATGACTAGCTACTGAAAGTAACTTTTGATAAAAAATACATGTGGATCATTCCTAATGAAAAATAAAAAAATTGGGGATGTGTAGACTTGGAGAGTTGGTGTGATCCTGTCACTGATTTTAATTTCCTATTTGTTGATATAAAAAAAAAAAAGAATTATTTGAAATAAGGTCAGTTAAGAAAACATCAATCTAAAGTTTCCAACTTTATAGAAAGATATGACAGTGTCGGGGATTGAAGCCTCAGCCTGCATGCAAACTTGCAAATCATGTTGATGTCAGGCTGGTGAGCCAGCATTGCACATGTGCTCTCAAATCAAAGCTTAACAATCCAACCAAGTTGTCACAACCACAAATAAATGAAAGTAATCAAAAGATTTAAGGATCTTGTAAAAGCTGGAGAACTAGATGAACAACTGTGATCCATGGTAGAACAAAATCATAAAGAAAAATATTTGAAAAGGCGTTGCCAAGGGAGGCATCCCCATTTAAATTTGAGTTGTACAGAAAAGTGAGTCCTGCATTAGTCCCAACCCCAAACGTACCTAAAATCTGATGAATGTAGGGCCTACCATAGGCAATGCCTTCATATAAGGCTAGAATTTCTCAAATTACAGTACCTTGGATATTTCTAAATGGAACATTATCTCTACTTTTAGCCTAAACTATGGTAGTAAGGAGAGTATTCATCAATGCACTCCCCCTCCAATCATCCTAACAGCTAAGGATCTGTCACATTAGTCCTAACTCCTAAATACTCTAGTCTGATTCTCCATTAGAACTTACGAATGACTGACCTATATGAGAAGTCATAATTACAAGACTGATTGGCCTAGATTTCTTCATCATAATCCTCCTTATCTTCATCAATCTTTCTATTTAAGTTGGCCAGTTGCATGGGATCAATGACCATTTTTTCCATATCAGAGAAGGACCATCCAGCGTATTCCTCATGCTTCTCTTCTGACATTAATTTTTCAAACGAACTAGATGGGACAGGAGTAGGTACCGCTAACGAATCCGCGTTCTCATCCGGGTCCATATTTAAGTCAAAATTTCGAACGTACACTTCAGCCGGTTTGCTAACTGGAAAAGTCTGCTTAACTTCTTCATGTTCTGACATATTTTCCAGGCTTTCATTGCTGTGAGTGTGCTTGTCATTTTGCTTCGATACATCAGAATCATCTTCATACTTGACATGTGAAGTCATTTCTTGATCTACTGTTCTACTTCCTCGGCCACGACCCCTACCTCTGCCCCTACCCCTTCCTCTGCCACTTGTATGTCCAGGTTCTGGCTGTGCAAATTATTTAAAAAAAAACCCATTATTCAGATAATAATAATATTTAACATCAAGCAGTTGTCTGGTTCTTCATAGTGCCACACCCCTCAGTTAGCATTTTTACAATTAGGTGCTAGTGCTGTTTCATAGTATGTTCAATTACAACAGTTTTTATGAAATGTTTTCATAATACCAAATAGTTTTTGTTCTTCTATAGTGAGGTTTAAGCTGAAACGGGGATAGCTTTACAGGCTCTAAGTTACAATATAGGTACTTGCATTCACAAGTCACAAGTGAAACTTCCCTAATGACTGAAGTAAATTTTTTTGATATCACCAAACATCATAAACTTAAAGAGATGTTGAAAGTGGTTGCAGTTGTGCACAGATAATCACTTAGCAACATACTTAATCATGCAAGAAAAACTTGAAGGAACAACTAACAATTGAACTACATATTGAAAACAGCTGATATATTACCATTGCACTCTTTTTTTGCTCGTCATCACTGCCGTTATCATCATCTTCAGCAACTTTCCTAATATAAAATAAACAAAACTCAGTATATAGAAACTTTTTCCAATTAACAATAATATAAACCAAGGCACAAACCTCCTCTTAGTGACAGTACGATCGTCAACTGAGCCACCTAAATCAGGAACCTTGCTGACAATATCTTTCAGAAAATCAAAGACGTTAAAAGTCTGTACACACTGCTTCCTGCAGCGGCAAGGATACAAGTAACTCAACCTATTAGAAACTAGGAAGAGGAGGGAAACACTAGAACAAACAGCGCATGTTCCGAACGCAACACCATCCCAACATTTTCTCCTCGAGATATGTCTTTTCACATGTCTAAGCATTTTTGTGAATGTGAGATATAGAAAGAGGAAGAGGAGAGTTTAATCCAATACATCTTTGAATTGTAAGTCCATAGAGGAAATACTAAGACATCATGAAACTAGACATATTATCATTAGAGTTGGAGTTCTCCTGTTCTAACAAATATCGTAGTTAACCGCCCAAAATATAAAGGAAACTTGCATGCTTGTAACTAACTTTTACATCCTTGACATAGATACAAATTTGAGCCCAAAATAAACTAAAAGGAATCTCACTTACAAATGAAAAGCGCTCATTGTCTTTGCACCCCTCCTCAGAGTTATATCATATGTTCGATCACATAAATCTTGCAGAAATAGCTCCAATGCTTTAGCTGCCAATACAAAAAAGCCACAATGTCATAAACCAAAGATATTAAAAAAATTCCCAAAAGCACATAGTATAAACATGTAAGAAAAAAGACATAATATGTGTAAAGATTACTTACAAACTAGAAGAGGCACGGCCATTGCAATCTTCCCTACATCCTCATCAGTTTGCATAATTTTCTTAATCCTAGCCTGCAATAACCAATTCAATCAGATTACACAATCATTATTGTTATTATTATTTTATAAAAACAATCATATTCATCACTAAAATGACTAAACTAAATCATAGAAGATAAAAACATTCAGTTTGATGCGACAAATAAGTGGAATTTCACTAGAACAAAGAACAAAGAAAAAGATACACTGTCAAATAAAAAGAAAAGAAAAGAAGATAACAAGAGGACAAAACTGAGTGCCTGTCCTACTTTTGGGGGTGTGGGGAGGGGGGTAGCATTTTCCATCGAGCATGTGATTTCTATCCTCCACAGTTATAATATGGAAATGCTTTGAAGCAGTAGCTTAAACAATAGAAAAAAACAAACCTATCCTTTTGCAGAAGAAGGTCAAAGAATAACATCCACAATCAAAAAAAAAAAATCCGCACACCTCAAAATGGCACCCATTGTTTGAGGAGGGCCACATTCATGAAAAAATTTACATATAAAACACTAGATTTTGAACAAGCTTAAGGGGAACTGCAACCCTCCTCACGCTACATAACGCACCAGACCCTGCTTCCAATACAAAAAGCATGACCTAAAGCAGTGTCAAGTCAAACCACGGAGAATATGATATGTCACTGAATTGATAATCGATATTTAACAATCAAACCAAAGCACATAGGGTACTTTCTTCTTCTTTTTTGTTTATCCGGCATAGGCATTTCTTAAAGAAAAAAACTTCTTACAAACAAAGTAGACAAAAAAGTACAAACAAAATGATACTAAGGAAAACAAAGAGCATCTCGGATGTGCACCAAAGACCAAACACAACTTCTCAACATCTCTGTTTTCTTTTTTACTAAATATGTTGCAGTATGTATCTTAAAATTTAACACAGGGCTCCCCATTCCTGATTCCCTTTCAAAAAGAAAGTCCATTTCATCCAAAATAACATCTATGGGCATAGTTCTTGTTAGAATAGATGATCTTATCTTATCTTATCTTAGAGTACATCATATCTTATAAGAGTATCTTGAATTATCTCATAGGATTAGGTTGTTATTAGTTAGTTATTATCATAATTAGTTTCATTTTTCCATTAGGATTAAGAGTCTTGTATCCCTATAAATAGGGGTTAGTGCTTAAGTTTTTTGTACAGCAAGATCATAATCAATCATAATCATATTTTGAGTTTTCATTCTTTTTCTTCTCTTTCTCTATCTAAACTCATAACTTCAACATGGTATCAGAGAGGTACCATCCTCCGTGACCTATCTCGTCACTATTCCGCTGTTGAGTTCCGTTAAGTATGAAGGAACTCTAATCATCTTCTTAGCCATACAAAAAAAAAATTGCCATTTTTCTCTCCCCCATTGTGTTTTCCTTTTCCGGTAACCTGAAGGAGGAGGATACCATCCTTCGTCTTTCTGACCCTTGTTTTTGTCCTGTTAGTCGTCGTCCGCTACCGTCGTTTCCAGCTGCCGACCCCATCACTAGACTCGTTGGTCGCCAATCTGTCCAACCGTCCAAACCTCACCGTCGTTCGCCTCCCGGCGCGCCGAACTCGCCGGTCTATGCTATTTTCGGATCTATTCTCACCTCCCTCTATGGACCACTTTTCAGCAACCACCTTGATGTGTTTGGTTCTCTTAGGTTATGTTTTGCTGTGTTCGAAAGCTCAAATCTTTGGTCTACTGTTTGCTTCTCCAGTGTTTATCATGCAATTCTTATCCACTGATGGATCATACCAGTGGCTTCTCTTCCCACCGACGATCATTCCGGTGGTGACTCCTTTCCCACTGATGGATCATACCAGTGACTCATTCTCTTATCCATTGATGGATCGTACCGGTGGCTTCTCTTCCCACCAACGATCATTCCGGTGTCGACTCCTTTCCCACTGATGGATCATGCCAGTGACTCCTTCTCTTATCCACTGATGGATCATACCAGTGGCTTCTCTTCCCACCGACGATCATTCCGGTGCGACTCCTTTCCCACTGATGGATCATACCAGTGACTCCTTCTCTTATCCACTGATGGATCATACCAGTGGTTTCTCTTCCCACCGACGATCATTCCGGTGGTGACTCATTTCCCATGGATGAATTATATTAGTGGTGACTTCTATTTCCATCAACGATTGACTTATGTTGGTTATAACTCATATCAGTCATCATGATCGTTTGTCCAAGATGCACTGGCCTCATCTCAGTCCCAGAAGTAGTTGTCTACATTAATTTCAATTTTAAATAATTTGGGTCTCCAATATTGTTGTTGAAGCTTTCAAATGCAATTTTGAAAAGTTCGGACCTTGCTGCTGGATTGCTTGCCAATAAATTTCTGTCAGGCTGATGATCATTCCAGCTATCTTGCTAAATTATATTTCCAGCAACTGTCTCCGGTCTTTCCAACATCCTTTCCCACTTAAGTTGGTTGTTTCGGTAGTCCCGTCATCTGACTATCGTCAAGGTTAAGCCGTCGGCACGATCCTGAAAAACTTCGTGACTTGTCCCCACTCTTAAGTTGGTTGTTTCAGGCTAAGGACAACGTCTGACCCAATACCATTTCAGTTTGGTTTGATTGATGTTCGTGAAAATCAGGAATGATTACTTCAATTGGTTGATTGGTGGTTTGTTCTTGGGCACAAATATTATTGGTTGATGGTTCTGGTATTTCTCGGTTTATTCAAGATATCTTTATGGGTCTGGTTACCTCTGGTTGTTAAATTTTCTCTTTTAAAGGATATATTTGTAACAAGCTTAAAGCTTAATAAGCTTTAGCTTGAGGGGGAGTGTTAGAATAGATGATCTTATCTTATCTTACAGTACATCATATCTTATAAGAGTATATTGAATTATCTCATAGGATTAGGTTGTTATCAATTAGTTATTATCATAATTAGTTTCCCTTTTCAATTAGGATTAGGAGTCTTGTATCCCTATAAATAGGGGTTAGTGCTCAAGTTTTTTGTACAACAAGATCACAATCAATCATAATCATATTTTGAGTTTTCATTCTTTTTCTTCTCTTTCTCTATCTAAACCCATAACTTCAAGAGTTCTTCAAGCAATACTTTACCAGCACGATATTAACTTTTGGGAACATAGTAAGAGGATTAGCCAAAGACTACTAATAATAATAAACCCTTGCCAATGGATGCCCAAATAGCATAAAAAACCAAGACAACCAATCACATATAAATTTACTCCAATCCAGAAAGTTATGCCACATACAATTCCTCAACATAATATCGTATTGATTAACAAAGTCAATAATTCATGGCTAAGAATCATCATATCAAACAATTGGAAAGCCTAGTGTCGATAGAAAGCAAGTTCACACAATAAAACATAGATAACACAAATTCCAAAACCAAGAGAAACCCATCTCCCATGTGAGTCATAAACACCAATCACACAATGAAAATAAACCAACCCCTCGACAAAACAAACCTAATGATGACAACTCAAAATGAGATAGAACTTACAGCAGGGAAACGAGTATCTAGTTTCTTCCTCATGATGTGGAGAAAGAAAAAAAAGACGAGAAGAGTGGTGGGAGAAGAACACGAACAAAACCGCGCCTTGCTTTTGTTTTTATAATGGGGAGAAGGAAAGAAAGAGCAAAAGAAGTTGAAGAAGCGAAGTGGGAAAGTTTTTGTTTTTGTTTGTTGGTTTGAGTCAGTCAGTCCTGAACCGAACCGGTATTCTAGGACCCTCCTACGGTGCACGCACACCTTTGTCTTTTGAAACTCGAGACTTGTTATGTTGTTGACCACTCCTTTTTCCACCTACACTTTTATTATAAGCCCAAATTCCTTTTCTCATAGGATATGCTCCCCCAGACCCCTCCTAATCCTATCATTATCTTTTCCATTTTGTTTGATTTATTTAGGAAAGAAAATGAGAGTAGAAAAAATTAAATTAAAGAAAATAAAATAAAATAATTATTTAATTATTTGGTAGGAGGAAAAAACTAAAACTAAAACTTTCATATCATCTTAGTTGATTATGTAGACGTTAGAGGAAAGAAAAAAAATATATTTATATAATGATATAAATATCCTTAACTAAAATGATTATTTAATTTTCACACTGTTCTTTCCTCCCAATTTTGGAGAAAACTTTTTTGATGTGGGCCCCATATTTTTTCTTTTTTTTTCCTTTGTTAACTAAATAAGAAAAGAAATGTCTTTTTCACCTCTTTTCCTTCCTCTCTTTTTTCTTTCCTTCTCTTTTCTCGTCCCTAAATCCAATTTCCCTTTTTTGCCTTTTAGACGATACAAGATACTATTACTGCAAGGTTTAATTTTAATATACTGTTGATTAGGGGTGGCAAAGCGGGTCAACCTGCCCCGCCCAGTCGTCAACCCGCCTAAAATGGGGCGGGTTGAAAATCTACCTCCGCACCGCCCCGTGACGGGTTGGTGGGTTGCCCTGCCGATTTTTTTTTAAAAAAACAAAAAAAACAAATTAAGTAGTTATTTACTTAAATTATCTTTAAAATAACCATGTTTCCACTTGAAAATGATTTAAATTGATGAAAAATTATCAATACAAAGACTTACTTGTTTAATTATGAGAACCTAAATTATACAATCTTAATGCATGCACCAAGCAAAAATCAATCTTTGTATTTGTTTTCCCTTTGTTTAACACATGCATAAGATATTACTATATCTCACTTAGTAATTGTTGTGATCCTGTAGCAAATTTCTTCTATTGAATTTCTCTAGCTTAGTTATCTTGTCTTCAAAATCAACTTTGACCAAAGAATAGGAGGTATACACACTAGAATGCAAATACTAAGATATCCAACATATGCATGGTTGTTGTTCCTGCCGAGATCCGGTTTACCGGAGCCTCGCCGTGAACGTCAAACCAGGGATGAACAATTGGGGTTGTTTTAGGCTATGGCTTGGCAGAATTCAATATTCCGGTCCTACGTATCCCGATGGGAATCAAAGCCAGACGTAGTTCTCGGTTCAACCTTTGGCCGTGGTGATCTCGATCTCTTAATTTTGTATCGGATGAATACTAGGGAGCAAGGACTCTCTGATAGTCTCTTGGTCGACGCTAGTTTCTCTAATACGCTTAAGAGAGAGTCACCGGAGTTCAGTGAAAAGTGAGTTTCTATCATGGGTACTCCTCCTTTTATAATAGGATTCCCCTATCTCTTAGAGACCTGATTTATCTCTTAAATATCTTTTAGAGATCTGATTTATCTCTTAAATATCTTTTAGAGATCTGATTTATCTCTTAAATCTCCTTTGAGATATGATTCCTTAATTTAAGGGATATTATCTCTTTTAACCAGATAAGGTTATTTCAGATAATACCGGGATTTAATATTTAATATATTATCCCCTAATTAAATGATCTTTAATTTATTATCTTTAACTTCCGGACTGGGCCGGGTATTCGAGCTCGGTGGCCGGGTTTACTCTTCGGCCAGTACACAAGCCCCCCAAGCTTTGTGCTGATTAGGCGTAAAAGCTTTCATGATGTCAGCCGAGCTCAGGAACTCGGTTTCATTTTTCTGTCTTTAGGCCAGCCGCGGTGATTGACCGAGCTTCATGCTCTGCATATACATACATCCTCCAACTCGGTGAGAAGCTCGGGTGACCGAGCTTGGTGTTTTCTGGCTGCCGGACTCTGTATCTCGGCTCAACACAAGCCCCCAAAGCTTTGAGCCAATGGCGTAAAAGCTTTTTCGTGTGAGCCGAGGCTAACCGAGGTGGAGGTAGTTTACTTATTCTGTGCTGACGCCCTACTTTCTCGGGCTTTGAGATGGAAAATAAACGTCACCCTGTGTGACGCGTGGCCTTTGTAGCATTGTTCCCAAGATCTGCGGATTGTGGCGTGCTCCTAGTTTCTTGTGATGGCGGTTTATACTCTGACATCGCTGCCACGCGTGGATTTCCCATTGGTTGGCTAATTCGGTCAGAGACGTGAGGGGATGTTTCCCTGCTCTCGTCCAACAACCCTCATTAATGCGACGAGGGGATGTTGCCCTTGTTTTCCATAAATTGGGACGAGACCTTGGGATAGGTCTTTGTGCTTTCGTGAACTCTAGACTTTTTTATCGTGTCCCCTTTCTTTAGCCCGAGCGTCCATACTTCCTCTCTGCTCCAGGTACGCCCTATTCATTTCTTTCAAGCTCCCTGAGGTTTACTTTCTTGATTGCTCATCTATGGAGTCTTCATTTGAGGCATCCCAGGATGTCTCTTCTGGGGTTCATGTCGTAGAGCCTGAAATCCATCTAATTGGGGGCTCTCCTCATTCTTCCCCTTCCTCCTCTCATGGGGGAGGTGGTGCCGTTGGTGCCTCTTCCTCCACTGACGGGAATAGCTCAGCCACTCCTGAAGCAGTACCCATTCCTAAACGCCGCAGGCGTACCACTAGAATGCCTAGGGTCCCATACCCAGATATTACTGTTCCTGGGTATTTCTGGGTGAGGCCAGGTGTGGGTGCCTTTCATTCTAACTTTAGGAATTTTGAATCCCTCTCAGCCCTAAAAAACAAAGTTCCTGCCTTTGGGGGCATTGTAGAATGTCTGCCGTGTTTTGGGGATGAACACGTTTTTCTTCATCCTGCTCCAGGGCAGTCTTCCTTCACATATGTATATAAGACTTTATTTGAACATATCGGAGTTACTCTTCCTTTTACCCAGTTCGAGTGTGATGTACTGAAAATCATGAATGTTGCCCCAACCCAGCTCCATCCAAACAGTTGGGCGTTTTTAAAGGCGTTCCAAATCCTTTGTGAACAGATAAGAGTGGTGGCCACTGCTCCTATCTTCCTTTACTTTTATAAGGTCAGGTTCGGGGACCGGGTCGGTTGGATTTCCCTCAGTGGGGCCGAGTCGGGGGGTATTATTGGGCTCTATAAGAGTTCATATAAATTTTTCAAGTCGGACTTTTTCAAAGTCCGACCTACTGCAGGGAACGAGTCTTTATTCTATGACTCGGATGGAGTCTCCAGATTTCCCTTCTACTGGCAACCCCACCCCACTAAGTTCCACAGCTATGACGTCGGCTGTATGACATCCCAAGAGAGGGCCGACGTTGAGTTGTTAAAACTCTATCCTCGGTCATTGCCCTGTGGTAGACTTTTATTGCTCCCCAAGTCATCAACTCTGCAAGCCGATTTTGATTGTAAGTAGTTTTCTAATGGGTGTTTTACTTGCCCAGCCACGTACTTGTATCTGATTGATTTTTCTCCTTTTGCAGTGATAATGGTAAAATTCAACTACAAATCACTGATGAAGAAGTCGACTGCTGGCGGATCAGTTGTCGCTTCAAATGTTAAGGCGAAGAAGAAGAAGTTTGCTGAAGCTTCTGACTTGAATGTCCGTCCTCCGAAGAGGACCCGGGCAGATCTAAGGACAGAGGTGCCGATTGGAAGCTCTCCTCCCTTGCTGATGATTGGAGAGACTCCTCCTTCTGCCGACCAACCGAGCAACGCTCCCATGGTGACCGATCTCACCTCGGACACTAAATGGTATAATGGTAATTGTAATCCAGGGATCAGCTCGCTCTGGGCTAATGAGTTCGACCCTGCAGGCCTGATCGATGGCCAAGTGCTGAAACCGTCCGATGCCCGACTGTTGTTGGAGCAGGGCCCTGAGGAAAGTATGGAGGCGGCCGGCGCCTATGCTCTCCGTATTGCCTCAATCACCCGCTTCTGGAGCAAGCATCTAATTGATAACGTGAAGAAGATGGAGGTGATGAGGGCGGATGCGGCCCGGGCCCTGAGGATGAGAGACGAGCTTTCTCAGGCCCTGACTAAGTGTGAGGAGCAAGGCCGGGTCATCGGTCAGCTGAAGGCTCAGAAGACGCAGCTGGAAGAAGGCCATGCCACCCTCACGGCTGAGCTAGAAATGGAAAGAGCCAACCGACTCAACCTTCAGAATGTTGTGAAAGGGCTGCAAGCCGAGAAGGAAGCCAGTCAGGAGCTGCAGAAGTTGCTGGAGACCGAGAAGGAGGAGAAACTGAGGCTCCATGCTGATCTAGCTGAAGCTGAGGCTTCAATCATGAGGGAGCATGTTAACGGTTTTTCCCGAGCCGTGAAGCAACTCCAGCACTTCAACCCGACTACTGACTTCTCCAGTGCCGATGTGGACAAGGATTTCAACCGAGATGGAATCCTTGTGCCATTGGCCGAGCTGGAGGATGAGGATGAGGAGGCTGCAACTCACGGAGAAGAGGGCGAGGATCAAGTGGACGAGGAGGGACCCGAAGGTAAAGTGGGCCAACCTGGCCAGATTGACATCATCCCTCCCAATGCCGAGGAGGACCTTGATTCCTGAAATTGTATAAGTAGTTTAGGAAACATCTTGTTTTTCTGCACCTTTATGTATTCGGGGACTTGCCCCTTTATTTTAATGAAATTGTGAATCTATTTGCACTTGGAAAATTTTCTGATGTTTTTATAGGCTCGGTACGTTGACCCTGGTTGGTCAATTTTAACTTGATACACCTTTATAGGCTCGGCACTTCGACCCTGATCGGTCGATTTTTGGCTCGGCCAACCTCTTTAGGATTTAAGCACCTTTATAGGCTCGGACGACCTCTTTAGTATTTAAGCACCTTTACAGGCTCGGACGGTCTCTTTAGGATTTAAGAACCTTTATAGGCTCAGACGGTCTCTTTAGGATTTAAGCACCTTTATAGGCTCGGACGACCTTTTTAGGATTTAAGCGCCTTTATATGCTCGGACGACCTCTTTAGGATTTAAGCACCTTTATAGGCTCGGACGCCCTTTTTAGGATTTAAGCACCTTTATAGGCTCGGACGGCCTCTTTAGGATTTAAGCAGTTTTAACGCCGTATTTTTTGCATAATAGCTCAACTGAAGAAAATTTTCTTTATTTATTTTTCCTAGTGTGCCTCGTTAAAACCTTCTCGGCCAAAACCTCATGGGAAAAAGACCGAGATAGGAAAAAGACTGCATCACTTTCTAACCTTAACTTAAGGTGGGAAGTGTTCCATGTTCTTGGAACCGACTTTCCTGTCAATTCTTCTAGCCTGTAGGCACCATTTCCTAGATTTTCTGCTATCCTGAATGGGCCTGACCAGTTTGCCGCGAGCTTACTCTCTCTAGAGTCTTTTCTCGCGTCGCTTTGCAGTCTCAGCACTAAGTCACCCTACACAAATTCCCTTGGGCGTAGCCTTGAGTTGTACTTTCGAGTTGCTTTTTGCTTGCACAGCTCGTCCCTGATTTTTCTTTGTATCTCGGACTTCCTCGACCATGTCAAGCTCAACTCGGAGTTCTTCTTCATTTTTACTTTGATTGTGATGCTGCCTTCGAAAGGAGAGCTCACCGAGCTCAACTGGAATCATCGCATCGGTTCCATAGGTTAGTTTGAACGGTGTTTCTCCCGTCGAGGATTGTGGTGAGCAATGGTAAGCCCACAGAATGCTTGGTAACTGTTCAGCCCAAGCCCCTTTTGATTGTCCCAACCTTATTTTGAGCTCGTTTAGAATAACTTTATTGGCTGCCTCTGCTTGGCCATTTGTTTGTGGATGCTCAACCGAGGTCACTTTGTGTTTAATTCCGAGGTTGGAGTAAAACTCTCCGAGCTCCTTATCGGTGAATTGCTTTCCGTTGTCTGTCACAACTGCATAAGGAAGGTCATGCTTGCATATAATATTTTTCCATACAAAATTCTGGACCTTTTTTGCAGTTATCGTAGCCAATGGCTCTGCTTCAATCCATTTGGTGAAGTAGTCTACCCCTACCAAGAGGAACTTGACTTGACCGCCTGCACCTTTGGGAAAGGACCGACTATGTCCATCCCCCACATAGTAAAGGGCCATGGTGAGAACATGGAGTGGAGCTCTTCTCCTGGGGCACGAGCTATGTTGGCGAACTTCTGACAAGGGTCACACCTATTGGTCCAGGTAGAGCAATCGAGTCTCATGGTTGGCCAGTAAAACCCTGCTCGTAGGATCCGAGCTGCCAGAGATCGGCCACCTGAATGCATTCCGTAGATTCCTCGGTGCATCTCATCCATTACATACTCGGACTGCTCCTTTGTGAGGCACTTCAGTAACGGCCTGGAGAATCCCCTCTTGTACAGCTCACCGTCTAAGATGGTGTAGTGACAAGATTTTAGACGGATCCGCCTCGCCTCCTTTTGGTCATCAGGTAGTTTGTCTGAGGTTAGATACTCCCAAATTGGAGTCATCCAGCCCCGGTCATAGTGCTCGGTTACTGTCACCTCGGCACTCTTTATGCTCGGCTCAAGGAGGTTTTCTTGAATGAAAGATCTTAGTTGGCCAGCCCTCTTGGTGCTTGCCAATTTGGACAACAGATCTGCTCTAGAATTTTCTTCTCGAGGTATGTGCTCAATGGAGAAATGCTCAAATTCAGAAATGAGGCTATTAACCTTGCAGAGATATCTGGTTAGTTGGGGGTCTTTTGTCTGATAATTGCCCGAGACTTGTCCCGTCACGAGCTGTGAGTCACTTCTGCATTTTAGCTCCCGGACCCCGATTTCTTTAGCTAACAATAGCCCAGCAATAAGGGCTTCATATTCTGCTTGGTTGTTTGAAGCAGTGAACCCAAACTTCAAAGATTGCTCGAGGATTAGGTCATCAGGTCCCTCAAGAATTATTCCAGCCCCGCTTCCTTTCAAGTTAGATGATCCATCAACATATAGGAGCCAGATGAAGGATTCTGACCTCGGTTTGGAAGAAAGCTCGGCAATAAAATCAGAGAGGCATTGGGCTTTCATTGGCCCCCTCGGTTCATACCGCAGACCGAACTCTGACAATTCCACTGACCAAGCTATCATTCGTCCTGCTAGATCAGGTTTCCTGAGTACTTGCTTTATCGGATGATCAGTTTTGATGATGACCTAGTGAGATTGGAAATAAGGCCGTAACCTCCGAGCTGCCATAACTTAGGCGAGAGCCAGTTTTTCAATTACTTGGTATCGCGTTTCCGCGTCTTTCAGGATCCTACTGACATAGTATATCGGCATCTGTTGCTCCTCCTCTTCCTAGATGATCACTGCACTGATTGCATAATCATTGTGGAGAGAGTGCAGTACAGATCTTTGCCGAGCTGAGGCCGAGTGAGGATTGGGGGAGATGCTAAGAAGAGTTTCAGATCTTCGAAGGCCTTCTCACATTCTTCAGTCCAAATGAAATCCTTTGGCTTTTTCAAGAGCTGGAAGAAAGGTCTTGCCTTCACTGCAGACTTTGGGAGGAAGCGGGATAGGGAGGCTAATCGGCCGGCTAGCCTCTAAATTTCCTTCACACTCCGAGGACTTCGGATTTCCATGACGACTTTGCATTTATCTGGATTAGCTTCGATTCCTCGGTGTGTTAGCATATACCCCAAGAATTTTCCTCCTTGCACACCAAAAGAGCACTTCTCTGGATTTAGCCTCATGTTGTACTTTCTGAGTTGGCCGAAGATTTCTTCGAGGTCGGCAGGGTGCTGGCTCGGATCCTCGGATTTTACTACCATGTCATCAACATATACTTCTAAGTTTTTCCGATTTGACTGGCGAAAACCTTGTCCATAAGCCTTTGATACGTTGCCCCGACATTTTTTAGTCCGAAGGGCATTACTCGGTAGCAGTAGTTTGTCCCATCAGTCATAAATGTTGTCTTTTCCTCGTCGGGTGGATACATCCTGATCTGGTTGTAACCTGAATATGCGTCCAAAAAGGACAGAACCTTGTAACCCGAGGCCCCATCCACCAGTCTGTCGATGTTAGGCAAGGGATAGGAATCCTTTGGGCATGCCTTGTTGAGGTCGGTATAGTCGGTGCACATCCGCCATTTACCATTGGCCTTTTTTACTAATACCACATTGGCTAGCCAAGTGGTGTATTTCACCTCTCGGGTGAAATTTGCTTTGAGCAGTTTAGAAGTCTCCTCGGCCATTGATCGGCGCCTTTCTTCACCCAGTTTCCTTTTTCTCTGAGTTACAGGTTTAGCTTCGGGACATATAGACAGCTTATGGCACATAAAGTTGGGTTCTATGCCCGGCATATCCGATGTCTTCCAGGCAAACGGGTCAGCATTCTTTCTTAGGACCGTGTGAAGCCTCTCTCTGAGTGAGGGGTCCAACTGACTACCGACGTGGGTGCACTGTTCAAGATGGGCTCCCAACTGGAACCTTTCTAAAGACTCTGTTGGTTCGGCCCTGGACTCGTACCTCTCCGCCCTTGGGTCCAGCTCAAACATGCTGACCGAACTGGATGAAGTTACTGAGCTGACAGAGCTTACCACCTCTGCTTTACCATCCTCGGTATTCTTTGGGCCGTCCTGGTGACGGGTAACCTTCACGCTGTCCACATAGCACTGCCTTGCTAGATTTTGGTCAGCTCGGACCGTAATTATCTCCCCAGAGTCGGCTGGGAATTTCATTGTCAGGTGTGGGGTAGAGACAATTGCCCCGAGCTCATTCAACGTCGGTCTTCCGATAAGGATATTGTACGATGTGCTGGCATCTACAATAACATACCTGACTGATACGGACTTGGAGAATCTGCCTTCCCCGAACGTTGTTAAGAGATCTATATAACCTCAGGTCTTGACTTGTTCCCCGGCGAACCCTACCAGCTTGTCCTCCTGTTCTCTTATCAGCTTTTCTGGGATTCCGAGCTTCTTGAAGGTTGCCAGGTAGAGAATATCGACCGAGCTCCCCTGGTCAATAAGTGTTCGTCTGACCGAGAAGTTGGCCAGCTCGACCGTTATCACCATTGGGTCATCTTGATTTGGATCTACCCCTTGGAAATCATCATCTGTGAATGTTATGGGGGGTCTTGCTCTTGGAGGCCTTCCAGACACCGTGTTAACAGATCGGAGGGCTTTGACATGACGCCTCCGAGCCGAGCTCGTTGTTCCTCCTCCTGCAAATCCCCCCGAGATTGTATTGATGACCCCCCTGATTCCTCCCTCTGATTCTTCGATAGGGGTCCTTTGGTTATTTAGCCGATCTCCGCCCTGATGATTTCTTCGCAAGTTTGCATCTCGATCTCGGTTATCATGACCGTGTCTTCGTTGTCTTCGACCGGGTCGTCTGCCTCCGTTGTCATCTCGGCGGATGAAACGATCAAGACAGCCTGCTTGTACCAACTCCTCAATCTTTCTCCGGAGTGTTCTCAGACTCTTGATGGAGTGTCCATAGTTCTGATGCCACATGCATTCTTTGCTTATGTCAGCATTGTCCAGTGTTTTGGATGGTTCAGGTAAGGTAAGCAACTCGGCGCTGCACACCTCCTGAAGGATGGCTGCTCGAGATCGGTTCAACGGAGTATAAGATGGATACCTGGGATGCCTCTGCGGGAATTCTCTTTCATTGGTTTTTTGGGTCCTTTGTGAGTTAGACCCCCTGCTTCTGTCTTTGTTCGAGGCTGAGCTCTTGTCCTCGAAACCTCTTTCTCTCCTTTTAAATTCCAGCATCTCTTCCGAGTTCATGAAACCTGTAGCCTTTTCCTGCAGCTCTTCAAAATCTCTTGGTGACTTCCGAGATAGGTACTCGAAGAATGGTCCTGGCTTAAGACCGGCCATGACGGTGTGGAGGCAGACTTCCGAGCTCATGTTGAGAATCAGGATCTGCTTTGCATTGACTCGGGCCATGTAATCTCTGAGCGATCCATTCCTCTCCTGTTTGAAATTTACCAGTGAGACTGAGTGCCTACTGTGCCTTCAGCTTGCCGTAAATTGTGCGGTGAACTTGGTTATGAGCACATCAAAGGAATCAATCGACCGAGGTGGTAGATTTGTTAGCCAGGTCAGAGCAGGGCCTTGCAAGGTAGTTGGAAAAACTTTGCACATGACAGCCTCCGAATTAGTCACCAAGTAAATAGAGGAAATAAAGGACTCCACATGCTCGATTGGGTCAGTGGTGCCATTGAATTTGTCGATGTTAAGGGGCTTAAAATGGGTTGGCACGATTACCTCATTAATGTCATTAGTGAAGGGCAACCTCGGACGCCGGTCCGATGTCCTTCCTTTCTGGTTAGTCCTTTCTGCGTGAGATTTGACTTCTGAATCTCCCAGGAGAGGTTTAGTTTTGGATGCTCGGTTAGTGCCCCGAGGAGAATGCGCCGGAGGATCCTTCTGGCCAGGGGATTGCTTTCTGTCTGAAGGTGTCAGGGGCCTTTCTCTTTTCCGAGCTTTCAAAAGCTTCTGATTTTGTGCGCGTATCTCCTCGTTCTCCTTCCGAAGCTGCTTGAGCTGTTCCATAATTTCCTCCAACCGAGTGTTGTCTTCATGGAGGGGGGAAGAAAGATGATTGCCGTGGTTCTGGGCGTTCGAAGCCTCATGGTCCTCATGATTCATGCTGCTCGCCCCTCCTCGTAGACCATTCCGTGTGGTCACCATTAAGCTTTTCTTGTGGAACCGGGGAAACTTTCGCCTCGACCGCACGGTGGGCGCCAAATGTTCCTGCCGAGATCCGGTTTACCGGAGCCTCGCCGTGAACGTCAAACCAGGGATGAACAATTGGGGTTGTTTTAGGCTATGGCTTGGCAGAATTCAATATTCCGGTCCTACGTATCCCGATGGGAATCAAAGCCAGACGTAGTTCTCGGTTCAACCCTTGGTCGTGGTGATCTCGATCTCTTAATTTTGTATCGGATGAACACTAGGGAGCAATGACTCTCTGATAGTCTCTTGGTCGACGCTAGTTTCTCTAATACGCTTAAGAGAGAGTCACTAGAGTTCGGTGAAAAGTGAGTTTCTATCATGGGTACTCCTCCTTTTATAATAGGATTCCCCTATCTCTTAGAGACTTGATTTATCTCTTAAATATCTTTTAGAGATTTGATTTATCTCTTAAATATCTTTTAGAGATCTGATTTATCTCTTAAATCTCCTTTGAGATGTGATTCCTTAATTTAAGGGATATTATCTCTTTTAACCAGATAAGGTTATTTCAGATAATATCAGGATTTAATATTTAATATCTTATCCTCTAATTAAATGATATTTAATTTATTATCTTTAACTTCCGGACTGGGCCGAGTATTCGAGCTCGGTGGCCGGGTTTACTCTTCGGCCAGTACAGTTGTGAATCTCTATATGCACAAAACTGGACTTTCACATGATAAAAATATAAATATTTTAGTATATGCATGGTAGTATAGCATTTTGAACCTTTTTTAATGAATAAAAATATACATGACGCCATTTTTCTAACAATCACCATGTACTCATGTAGTGACTATTAAAACCATGACTAACATTAAAACTTAAAAGGCTAAAAAAATGAGAACTAAAAAAAATAGTTTAAAAAAATTAGACAACACAACGGGCCGCCCCGCCCCGCCCCGTTTTCATGGTGGGTTGTGGCGGGTTGGTGGGTCGAAATCCCAACCTCGCCCCGCCAAAAAGTGGCGGGTTGGCCCGTTGGGCTCAATCCGTTTTGCCACCCCTACTGTTAATGTAAACTTTTTTACACCGTCAAACAATCACAAATAATCATATACGTGATTTTTAAGTCAATTGATTTTTAAGTCAATTATAATAAGAGTTAAATATTTATAATAATGTGAACCAATATTACGTTGGTCCGAGTGGAATTGTGTTCAGATCTCTTAAGCAATATCTCGAGTTCGAGTCTTGTGGATGGAAAAAACGTGGTTGGGAGGGGAGACCCTACTAAAGGTGGCCAGCCAGGTTCCCCGATGGAGATTAGTCACTGACGAAGCCGGTGGATACTTCGCACCTATGTCATGACAACCAAAAAATTTTTTATAATGATGTGATAATTTATAATCTTTACACTGACAATATTTACCAATTAAATCCTTACTGTGTTGCATTAAAGAACAATGATCCTAAAAATTGGTCCCTCCTACTATGTTTTGTTATTGATTAACTTATAATATAAGCAAGGCAAAAAAAAAAAAAAAAGGGTTGAGGTATCCCAGTACCCCATTCAATATACTTTCTTTGCTAGGGATATAAGATGATTTGGGAGAGGGACATAGGGATTGAAATGATAAGGAGGTCATGGGTTCAACTCCTCATACTAACATAACATACTAATTACTAACACACACACACACACACACACACACACACACACACACATATATATATATATATATATATATATATATATATATATATATACTTTCTTTGCTTAGCAAAAAATATATATAAGCAAGGCTATAAATAAATTTAATATCTTTTATGAATAATTTTTAATTACTTAAAATATTAAATACTTTTTATGCTTTTAATATAATAAATATTCTTCTTTTAACAAATTATAAATTATAGTTTAATTTTTCTAACCAATATTTAAGGTATATAATGAATGGATTCCTCTTAAACACCCATGTTTGATTCTTTGTGATCGATTCCTGCATATTAGCGTATTAAGCTTTTATCTTTCTTTTTTTTACAAGATCATCATCAGATATAATTTTATTATTAATTGATATTGATATTTTAAAACTTTAAATACACAAATCTTCACATGTCGATACTTATCTCAGGGGTGACCCTAAGTACGGGCGAGGTAGGCGATCGTCCAGGGCTCCAAATTTTTGGGTACATCAGATAGTGTAAAATTTTATATAGTATATACAAATGTTATATAGAAATTTATAAATAGTATTGCTTTGATTTCTATCGAAAATGATTTTTTTAAAAAACTTTGATTATGATCAGATTATTAAAGATTTCGCAGCAAAAAATGCAAGGAGGAAGGCACCATTTTCCTGAGTTCGTCCAGGACACCCAAAATCTCAGGACCGACCCTGACTTATCCCATCTCATTCCACAGTTTTCCATATTTTCTCTTTGTTATGCATGTGATATTCTAATTGGTACTTAACATGAAAAGAAAAAAACAAACATACACATACTTAGGCGCATCATTAAAAGCGAATAGAAAAACAATAATAAAGTAGATAGTTTATTTACACAAAAAAAAAAATAGATAGTTTATTCTCTTATCATTATAGAGGAAAGAGAAGTAAAAAAAGAAACTATTATCTAAAGAAATTCACAGGCATAGCATCCGCTAAAATCGTAGAGGACAACTCTTAAAGTGTTTTGTGTGTGGATGGGGGGAACACACTACTCTGGTGCTGGTTCCTAGCACCCACCTTGGCTAGAAAGTCTGCAAATTGGTTACCTTCATGGAGGACATGTTTCAGCTCCACTTGCCACTCTTTGTTCATCAAATGTCTAGTGACAATAATCCAAGCAATGGAACTCGATATCTGCTTGCTTAACTAGCTCCACTGCTTCAATCTCTTATCTTCATAAAGATTAGTGGAAATACTAAGTGTTGTCGTACCTATTTGTTCGAATTCTTTATTGTGTACATTTAGTTTTAGGTATTTTAAAATTAAGTCTTCTGTCCACACATTATGAATGAGATTATTGACTAATGGGAATTTAACAATATTAAAAGTGCATAAAAAAATATTTTTTTATGCTAAAAGGGGCTACAAGCCCAAAAAAGGTAAGACTAATACAAATCTAAAACTAAACGGGGTAATGATACCCCAGTACCATCACATAAAATCAAAAAAGCTAGCTCAACCGGAATACCTTCGATCCAATGGAACCCTAAATCCCGGTCCAAGCTCCAATTTGCAATCCAATCAACACACCCGTTTCCTTCCCTAAAGGTATGAGCGACTGAGAGTTTCCAATCATTCTCAACCCATTTGACAATTCTCCAAACCAACTTACAACGGGGAGCCTTCTGCAATTGACTATATGTTAAAAGTTGGATGATGGCTTTGGAATTTAGCTCCACCTCAAGAAACCTGATGCCTTTCCCCCATGCAACTTCAAGCCCTTTTAGAAGACCCAAAGTTCTGCAATGTAAGCATTGCAGATACCAATATGATACTCATAACCCGCAACGAAACCGCCTCTATCATCCCGAATCAATCCTCCACACCCTGCTTTGCCCGGATTCCCTTTTGCAGCTTCATTAGGATTTAGTTTCCACCAACCTTCTCTAGGAGGAATCCATTTCACCCGGATGACTGTCTTCTTTCTTCTCTTAGCTCCACGAAAAGTTGATTTCTGAGATGAATATTGTAAAGCTTCCTGGATAATGAAATTTCTTGGCCAAGACGGACGAACAAAATCAGGTTCAAAAGTTTCCTTATTCTGCCATGTCCAAAGCCTATAACAAGCAGTAGCAAAATAATCCACCCATTCAATGGAATTTAAGTATCCAAACGAGCAAGTGAGATTAGTTTTGATCCAATCCCACTGATCCATATTGTAAAATTGATGAACACTCCCTGACTTTAACATCAGAATCCAAACCTGAGACGTCTTTGGACAATCCCTAAGGACATGAATAACCGATTCCTCCACACTCGGACAAAACGAGCAATTGGGTGAAGAGGAACTCCATCCGCTTCTTCTTTGATTGGTAAGAAGTCTATTATGCCCAACTTTCCAGAGAAACATTTGAACTCGGTAAGGCCATTTCCAGCCCCAAATCAAATCCCAAATGGTATCCTCCTCTTCGCTTGAAAAACCTGTACAAATCTTATATGCACTTTTCATCGTGAAATCAAAACAATATTAAAAGAGTTTGTAATTAGCAGTTTAGCCGCCCCTCACCAGAAAACCATCACAATTATATAATAGTATAGATTTGAAAAACATTAATAATATTTTTATTTCTAACTATTAAGCCAATGCGCTTCTCTCCTAGACTCTTCCATAACACAGTTGGTGTATTATCCGGTCCATTACCTTGCCATAATCCATTATCCTTAATGCTTGTTTTACATTAAGCTCCCAAATTTTACTATAAAAAGTACAATTCTGGTTCTTATCAATAGTGTTTAGCCTATTAGAGTCAATAAAATTCCATATCCATTATTAAATAGTTTGTAAAAATAATTATTCTATATTTTCTATATATCTTGTTTCGTAATCAAAATTTATCTTTTTCATGCCGAATAAGTAGGATGAAATAAGCCAGTAAAGATGAAATAAGTGAAAAATAAAATAGAGAGACGTATAAGAATGGGAAAAAAGATTATAAAGTATAGTTTTTATTTGAAAAATGACAATATTGAAAATGGAACGAGACAGATGTAACAAGTCTTCCATTAATAGAATTTGCTTTATTTTTTCAATTTTTTTTTTTTACTCTTTTTGTTGTTTTTCTCATTACCAGATCTCTCTGTTTCTTCCAAACCCTAATTCTGCCAAATTCAGTTCGAGCCTCGAAAAACCTATCTCTCTCTTCCTCTCTCTAACGTTTCTGCCATTCAACTGCGATCTCATCATCATCATCATCATCATCAACAACAACGCTCCTTCATCTGAAACATCAGGTCGGTTCTTCTTCTTCTTCTTATCAAATTTGTTTTCCCTTTTTAACCTCAGATAACGGCCATGATCTTCTATGGCCTCGTTGATTATATCGGAGAGTGAGAAATCGCGTGTTTGGTTTCGTGATTTGTGCAATCGGGGAATTCATGGATTCGAATTTCGCTTTTTGTTTTATGAGAATTACGAATTGCATTGGTCTCGTTGATATTATGGATCTTTGAGAGGGAATTGCGTGAGACTTGTGGTGGTTGATGTGGTTTTTAATATTGAATTTGATTAGAATTAATAGATTTGTTGTATTTGGCACCCATTGGCAATATGATTTTTCTTCGCCACAGAGTGGAAAATTTCGTTGTTTTGCTATACTATACATATCATATTTTGAGGGAATTTGATGCTGTGGTTGCTTCTCAAAATTTGAATTTTTATTAGGGATGATTGATGAGTTTGAAAATACGTGGAAGATCATGGGCTTATGGAACAATGTTAAATTTTTGTTTTAAGTTAGACTACAAGCTTTGGCATGGATTTATGTCCATCGCCAGAAGATTAATTTTTTTAAGATATATATTTACTATGGAAAACCAAAGAACATTAAACCACAGTAAGTTATCTTACGGTTAATAATCTGATCTTTTTATGTTCTCATTTTGTTGCTTCTTTTTTTTTTTAATTTTCCATAAAGTTTATATCTCAATATTATTGTAGGCATGATTGAAGTGCTGCACTCGTGTATGAACATTGTACAGTCATACTGCTTTATGGATACTTGCACTATCAATTTCATCTTCTTAAAAATTGTTTAAAGTTTAAACAAATATCAACTTTGGGAAACGGGTTCTCTACGGTCAAAAAATTAACTGCATGTGATTCTGACCGTTGATTAGTCTTTGAGCACGACAAATACATTAATGCAAAAACTAGTCTATGGTCTAGGGCGCATGGAGGATCCTTCCTCCGAGTTTAGGAGGGAGGATTTTAGACAAAGCCCATCTATCTATCTCTATCTGAGTACAAATTAGAAGTCTCTAACCTAAAACTTCTGCGAAGCGATCGAGACAGAGAGAAGGGTTAGATCTTTGAAACCAAAAATCAAATCAAGTCAGATTTAACTATCTATCAAGTTGAATTCCAATGGCTGCGGTGGGAGTAGAATTGAAGCATCCGGAGGTGGTGGCGGAGGAGAATTGCTCCGCCAAGCCAACTAAGCAGGGGGAGGGTCTCCGGCAGTACTATTCTCTCCACATCCATGAGCTGCAGCTCCTCCTCCGCCAGAAGACCCATAACCTCAACCGTCTCGAGGCTCAGCGTAATGAGCTTAATTCTAGAGGTCCGTTTATTTAACCCTAACCCTATCTCATTTTATTCTATTTTTAATTCCTTTATTATTATTAGCTAATTGTTGTTTATCTCTTCAACCATGACAGTGAGGATGCTCCGTGAAGAACTCCAGCTTCTTCAGGAGCCTGGATCATATGTCGGTGAAGTTGTCAAAGTTATGGGCAAGAACAAAGTCTTAGTCAAGGTCGCTTCCTCCCTGCATCTTCAATAGTTGAAGTTGTTTTTCTCTTCACTGTTACTATTACCTTTCTTTTTGTCTTTATTTTCGTTACTCGTTCTCCAATTCACTTTAATATTATTTGAGCTTACACTTAAATCATAGTCTTCTAAAAATTATTCAGCAGATTACACTTTGAAGGACGCGTGTGCATCATTCAGTGATTCATCAATTTTTTGTGTATCTGATGTGTGTTTTCATTTATTTATGCATTGACATCAACGACTGTAGTGTTGGATGATTTATGGGATCTTTTATTCAAACAAGATCCATCACTGGCTTCATTCTTTGCTTTCCACCTGTTACTCATGAATTCATGACTTTATCTGTTGGATGTTAATGTTAATTTGTGTGTGAAATTAATAAATCGGTATCAAAACCTAGCTGAAATAAATACTGGTTTTTCATTTGTTTTTTCTTCAGGTCCATCCAGAAGGGAAATATGTTGTCGATATTGATAAAAATATTGACATTACGAAGATTACTCCTTCAACCAGAGTTGCGCTCCGCAACGACAGCTATGTTCTGCATCTAGTTCTGCCAAGCAAAGTTGACCCTCTTGTCAATCTGATGAAAGTTGAGAAAGTTCCTGATTCTACATATGACATGATTGGTGGTTTGGACCAGCAAATCAAAGAAATAAAAGAGGTACATTGCCTGACATTCGTTCAATATTAGCATTTAAAGTTTCATAATCTGTCAGGTCTGTGACGTATTTATGTATCTATTTGTCTGTCCAGGCATCCCTCTTCTCGTTGTTGCTTTCTGTATGCATGTATTTGTATATGTATAATGTAGCATTATATTTTGTGGAAAAAATGATCATTGTTGCTTGACTTCTTGTGATCAAATTTACAGGTCATTGAGCTGCCAATTAAGCATCCTGAACTGTTTGAAAGTCTTGGAATAGCTCAACCAAAGGTAGTATTTTGTTCTGAAGTTTTATGTACTTCTTCCATCGGCATACTTAGTTGTGTTCTTCTCTGTCATGCTTGCCTGCGGTCTTGTTTGCTGACTTTCTTTCTCATATCTCAGGGTGTCCTGCTTTATGGGCCACCTGGTACAGGAAAAACATTACTGGCTAGGGCAGTGGCACATCATACTGACTGTACATTCATCAGGGTGTCTGGCTCTGAATTAGTTCAGAAATACATTGGAGAAGGTTCCAGAATGGTCAGGGAGCTTTTTGTTATGGCCAGGTTTGTTCTCTTTACTCAGCTTCCTACGCTCATTATCTGTTGCTCTATACCAAAACAGAATAGAGAAAAAAGAGTCTTCCTGCTTTCATGACTTTGTCGGTTGAAAATCTAAGAAATTTAACTTAGCGCAACCCCCCACCCCCACAAAAAAAGTATATATATATATTTCATGAGATTTTGGATGTCAAATTTAGAGTTACAATAATGCATACAATGTATGGCTCCAATTTGAAGCGAATATGAAGTCCTTTTTCCAATTTCCACTAAGTGGAACTTGAAGAGTAAAATGGACATACTTGTTCCCCTAAAAATATAATACTTAGAATTATTTATTCATTAATTTCTATGGTCTGATAATCTAAGAGAATGGAATATGCTGTCTGAAGACTACCTTAGCCATTATTATATATATATTATTATTGAACGCTACCTTTTTTGCAGGGAGCATGCTCCATCAATTATCTTCATGGACGAAATTGACAGTATTGGATCTGCTCGGATGGAATCTGGAAGTGGCAACGGTGATAGTGAGGTGCAGTGCACTATGCTGGAGCTTCTTAACCAGTTAGATGGATTTGAAGCTTCAAATAAGATCAAGGTAATACATGTTTCTTCATAAGGGTGCTATACTGGTATAATTTTTGAAGCTAACATGATGTCCACACTGCAATAAATTGAAATTGAAATTGAAATTTATAACAAACATGGCTTAGTCATTTTATATGTGACTTATTTGAGATATCAGTAAACAATTTTTTGAGGAAGTTCTGAAGAGAAATTTGCAATTATAGGTTTTGATGGCCACAAATCGGATTGATATCCTTGATCAAGCGCTCCTTAGACCTGGACGGATTGACCGGAAGATTGAATTTCCAAACCCAAATGAAGAGGTATGTATCATTGGCTTCATGTTCTGATATACTTGTACTAGGAAACAAGGTGCACTTCTGCATTCATGAGTTATTTCTGAAAATAACTTTTTAATTTTTTGCAGTCTCGGCTGGATATTTTGAAAATCCATTCCAGAAGAATGAATTTAATGCGTGGCATTGATTTGAAAAAGATTGCTGAGAAGATGAATGGAGCATCCGGTGCTGAGCTTAAGGTGTTCCTCACTTTATTTGCATTGCATGTTTGGTTTTTCCAGCTGCTCTACAATTCAGCAATCCTGTTAAAATTGTCCTTGTTGAGGCAATTTGTGGCGGAATTGCTGAACTCCTTAGATTTTGTGACTTATTACTCTGGTCGCCATTGAATTAATGGGTGCATTGTCATATGATGTTTCTTTTCTTCATGCCAAGCATGAGCATGCATTTGTCACATTTTTTGACGGAAAATGCTCGAGAGAATTTTACAATTTTATGAATGGGAGTAACTGCTGACTAACACCAACATGCTGTATTACTGTTCAAGATACTATCTCAGGTGATGAGGCAATGAAGTATTTTGGTAGCTAGAATTTAGAAATATAAAAAATTAGCTTTGAAGCAGGGTGGTATAGATAAGTTCATTTGAGAGTTGAGATAATAAAATGTATGTTCCAAGAGAGAGATCACTAGGGATGAAGGCAAAAGATGAAGAAAGAGGCAGAGTTGGGACTGTGGTTGATGAATGAATACTTGCTATATATTTTTGGCCTGCCCTTGAGAGCAATCATACATATCCTGAAAATATTAGGAATGACTTGTTCAAATGGGGTCTGCATTTGAGTCCCCTATTATCAATGAGTACATAAAAAAATATAGTGGTGCATCAACCATATTCAACAAGTGTTATATGTCTCATCAGAGTGCATTCTGCAGAATCTTGAGTTACCAAGACAGCAATACAGAATGAGTATAACAGAGACGATTCTCGGATGGACATTGTAACAAGGAAAGATAGTGGCAAAAATGAAACTATCATGTTGTAAGTAGGATAGTTTATATGAATCAGAGAAGGCTGGTTGTGATGTTTGACTTGTGTGACAATAGATGCAGAGAGTTTCATGAAACAATGAGATTTTATTTTGGCTTGATTAGAGATTTCAATATCATGTCAACAAATTCTGTAATGCACAGGTAGAATTAATGACAATTAGATGACCTTATAGAAGGATTATGCATTAGCCCAGAATGTTTTATGAAATGACTGTAAATCATAACGGTAAAAAGTGTGATGAATTTAAATTATTCTTACTAATGCAAATTTAAGCAATTTGTTTGTTATTGTTATCATAGCAAATTAATGCATTTATTTGTGTCCTAACCAGACTGATACTTAATTTTCTATCATCTAATGCAGGCGGTGTGTACAGAAGCTGGAATGTTTGCTTTGAGGGAGAGGAGGGTGCATGTGACGCAGGAAGATTTTGAGATGGCTGTGGCCAAGGTGATGAAAAAGGAAACTGAGAAAAATATGTCATTGCGGAAGTTGTGGAAGTAGTTTGTACTTAATGTTTCTATTACAAATTGTCCTGGGAAAACGGGCAGAAAACAATCCTTAGGCTTGTTTCAATTTATAGTGACACTGGCTTTCATCTTGCTTATCTTGACCAAGTTATGTACCAAATTATGATTCTTTCTAGTTGAGTTCTTCCTTGTCTGCACTCTTATCTTTAGAGTGCTCTCAACATAGAGTATTTTCTTTTTTGAAAAAGATATTTTTATTATTGAAGGCCACTAAATTAAACTGGAAAAATCATGGGCAGCCACAGGCATGGCATGCGCAAAACCTAGTCAGTTGAACTAACATTACTAAAATATATGATGGCAGGAGCCTAACAAACCAGAGCTCACAACGCTTTCAGTCGTCGTTGGATTTGGATACTTTGTTGTTGCAGTGCAACAGTTGGAGGTATCTTTGGTATATTCTATTATTACACATGCTGTGCTCAGGGTTGCTTTTACTTGCACCCCAGGAGGTTCATTGACCCAGCTGGTAGTAACTTCTAACAGATAAATTGAAAAGTGGGGATTGTGCTTCACGTTTGTTAGTATAAATAAATAACTTGTGCCATTAGTCAAGTGTTGAGACTTTTATAAAGAGACGGGAGGACACTAAGATTAGATCATAATCATCCAAATGTTTTCCAAAGGAATCGGTCTAAAATCACCCTTTGTAATCCAAACGTGATTTTAATTAAAAATTTCTCCTTGAAAGTTATTATTATGTATGGATAAAAAGTTAAAAAGCGAATTACATTAAAATTGACCCATTTTTATTTTTTAGCCTTTACTGATTATTGTTTTAAGGTTAAAGTAACATTTTAGTCCCTATACGTGACATGAATTCTCGATTTGGTCCCTATACATAAAAAATTATTAAAATGGTCCCTATACATACAAAAAGTCTCCATTTGGTCCATGCCATACAAAATTTTAGGGACTGATTTGATAATTTTTTGCTCGTATAGGGACCAAATGGAGACTTTCTGTATATATAGGGACCATTTTAATAATTTTTTATATATAGGGACCAAATCGAGAATTCGTATCAAGTGTAGGGACCAAAATATTACTTTAATCTTGTTTTAATATTGACCCATCGATTAGAGTGTGTTTTTTTCCAACGTTTCTACTGAAAGATATACTTTGAAAATGATTAGTAATTATTATTTTACAAATTAAGTATTAACAAAGACCTACTGTCTAGGGTGTCAAACTAGTAAAAATAAAACGGCTTAATTGTACTTTTGGTCCTCTAAGTATAACAATTGTACAATTTTGATCCCTCATTCCAATCACACCATTTGGGTCACTCGGATATCACGATTGTGCAATTTTAGTTCCTCGGGTTTCAGCTGTCCCAATTAGGTCCTTTATGTATCATGATTGTACAAATTTGGCCCCTAGATATCAAGATTATGCAATTTTTAATGTCAGTAGCTTACGTGACACATGTGGGATTGATTTGACACTTAGTGAAACCAGCTTGGTAGCTTACATGACATTCATATGTGTCATTATTGACACTTAACACTTTAACGGTCGCGTGCACATCAAGTTAGTATAGGGGTCCAACGTTTCTCAGCAAAATGACATTTCAGAATATCAGCCCCATGTGTGTCATGTAGGCTGCTGGAGTTAAAAAACTTGCACGATCGTGATATTTATGGGACAAAAATTGCACAACCGTGATAGCTGGAGGACCCAATTGGCGCAACTGGAACCTGAGGAACTAAAATTGCACAATCATGATATCTGAAGGACCCAATTGGCGTAAATGGAACCTGAGAAACCAAAATTGAACAGTCGTAATACTTGAAGGACCAAAAGTACGACAAATAAAAAAAATAAAACCCAATATTATTGTAGAAAGATCCCCACAAGTGCAGGCATTGAAACAAGCCCAACAAGCAAGAGAGTAGGGGTGTTCGCGGATTGGATTGGATCGGATGAGTTTTTAGCTAAAAAGTCATCCGATCCAATGATGAAAACAACGTGCGGTTTGGATTGGATTGGTTTGCTTCCTTAAAAAAATCTTATCCGATCCAATCCTACCAAATGCGGTTTGGATTGGATTGGATAATTCGATTTTTGTCATACTTTTTTTTTTCTTATGTCAAGTATCTTTTCTACGTATTGAATAGTGAGCAAAAAATAATCTTCATTTTAATTTGGGAGTCTGAAACAATAATTATTGATATTTTTTAACACGTTCTTTTATGTTAATTCTTTATATCTGCTCTCACTTATCCTATTCTTTTTCCTTGAATCCGCTACAAATAGATTATAGCTAATTATTTTTCAAACTTACTTAATTGATTTCTTTTTTTTTTTCATGTTTACTCAATCAAGTATATATATGTTATGCGTCAAAACTTTTACCAAAATATAACCTCAAAACATTAATATTTATTCTAAATAGTCTCATATATGTTATTCCAACAAAAATATTAAAGAGAATGAATGACATAAAAGTATGAAAAACAATATTTAAGAATCCGTAATACTATAATTTCAAAAATAATATTATATTTATATAATAGATCGATTTGGATTGGATTTCATCAGAGGATCCGATCAAATCCAATTAAAAAAAATGGTTTTTTCGGTTTTGGTTTTTTTCAATCTTCGGTTTTCCATTCGATTTTTGTGGTTTGATTGATGAACACCCTAGCAAACACATAACATAGAGTAAACTGCCCAACCCAAGGCATAGCACCGTGGAACTTCACTCACCACTCAACAAGGGAAAAGGTAATTTGTGTCCTCCTCCTCCTTCTCGTTTCAATCACTTGCTATTACTCCGGATTGCCATTGCCATGATTTTGGTTGGACAGTAATTATATTCTGTCAGTGGTGGCTATTGAATCTTTACTAAATTACTTTGCAGTTGCAGTTGCAGGAATGGACTTGGCTTTCCCTTCACCCTTGTACCCATCATCACTAGGGAGGCCCAGTTGCAAGCTTAAGCTTAGGCCCTTGAGATCAATCTTCAGTACCGCCACCAACAGGAGGAAACTCAGCATGGCATCCTTAGCTACCCCATCTGCTCAGGCATATGATTCTAAGTTGTTAGAGAACAGAAAGCATCAACTTTTGAGCTCTATCCAAGACACGCAGAGGGGCCTCTTCACAACTCCTGATCAACGCTCATCCATCGAGGAGGCTCTGGTATTGCTCTTTTGCTCCCTATTTCCTTTCTACACACTTTTTTTTTTTTTCTCTTTCTTTACACTAACACTAATGATATTTGAACAACCATTTGGGATGGCAATTGTGTAAATAGATACAATGACAATTATATAAATACAAGTGTATTATTAACACATACATTCTTGGGTGTTCATATAACACACCTCTTACACTAATTGTGCATTTGGAATAGTTTATAGAGAGCTTATTTGTACTTATGAGAATAGCTTATTAAAATAAACTTATCCAAATAATTTATGAAAATAGTAATTGTTTATGATTTTTTATAAGCTCTTTTTAGCTTGTAGAGAGAACTGTTTTTAGCTTATTTGAAGAAAAAAGTTATTGAATAAGCACTAATTGAGCTATTTAGCTAAATGCATGTTGACAGGTGAATGTAGAGGGATACAACATGGGTGAACCAATCAATTTGGCCAAGTTGGATGGAACATGGCGCCTCCAATATACTTCTGCTCCTGATGTTCTAGTTCTTCTTCAAGCTGCTGCTACACTTCCTTTCTTTCAAGTACTAACAATTAAATTTACTTTTTCATCCTTTTTCTCAAATTTCTAATTGGTTTATGTCTTTTAGTTTAAAACTTGGCCAATATATTTTCTTCTGACTTTAAACTTTGCTTTATTCTTTTTTTCTGATTATGAAAAACTGTTGACATTAACCATTTTAAAGACAGGGCTTCAAGGTTAGAATGAACTTCTTACAGTGTGCTTTCTCATTTAATTTTCTAGATCATTTTTATGAGTACCTTGCTTCCTCAGGAGTGAGTCTGTCTTCTCATTAACTTGATTGCTACAAGTTAGGTGCTACACTTGTTCACTGCTATTAAATCTATGAAATGCATTTGTGTAGGTCATTGTGGTATTGCTTTTCCTTTGTTCTCTGTTGTTTATTTATTTTTTTTGTTTCTTGTTCTCTCACTCTTTTATTACTTCATTTGCTTCCATGTTGAGATAGGTTGGACAGATCTTTCAGAAATTTGAATGCCGTGACCAATCTAATGGAGGTGTTATCCGCAATGTTGTTCGATGGAGTATTCCAAATCTGTTGGTAAAACAGCACCTTCCATTACGTTCTCCTGTCTTAGTTATGGCTTATGAGGTCCTGCATTTTAGACTCTGAATTGTGATTATTGTTTTCCCTAACTTTCTGTGGTCGCACTTCACTTGTCAGTTGTTTCGTTCCCTTTTCTGTATCTGCAATATTATGAAGAGATTAACTAGAATATACTCCTCAATTGATTCTTGAATATGCTCTCTTGAAATTCAATATGGCAAAATAACTTGTCATTTGCATTCCTGTTACTAGTGATTATTTCTTTTATATAATTGAGTATTTACTTTCTATTCCTAGAAAATGCATTACAAAAAGGATTTGGTTTATTAGGCTTTCAAAGGGGTATGGTTATACTTCTTCCAAGAGACAAAAGCAAAAATTAAAAATTAACTTACTCTTCCCTTTATCTTTGTTGTCAATCTCCCTGAACATGATTTGTGCTTTAACCTTTATGAATTTGAAGGAGAGACAATGGGTAAGTTCGTGACCTATGATTTCCATGCAAACTTGGAATTTTACAGTTTTTTTTAAAGGGTGTGTTCAGATGTGTTGGAAACTGAGATAATCTTGATAGTCAAAACCTAAGTTCCTTTAATTTCTAGGAATTGCATATATTGTTCTCTTGCTAACACCTAGCCCAAGCTTAGATGGTTGGAAAAAGAAAATTGGTTGAAATACTTATGCTTGAGCTTTTGTGCTCTCTCTCCTCGGACCCAAAATAAAAATTTCTTATCATGTTTCATACAGGAACAAGAAGGTGCTACATTGCTTGTTTCTGCCAAATTTGATGTTGTCTCCGTGCGTAATATCTACCTTAAGTTTGAAGAGGTAATCATTTTGGCTTACTGGTACATGCTTTCTACAATAATCAAGATACAACATCTATCTAAGCAGATGTCGGTTTGTTTAGTACATGATACATATAGTTTCTTTTTTTCTTGTTGATAAAAGGTTTGTACATATGTGTATATTGTAAATGTAATGCTAATGCATTGTAAAGTGTAAATGAAATGCAATTTCATACGGTTAGAATCTAGTTAGGATTCTGTTAGGTAGTTACTCTCCTACACTGCCTATATATAGGATTAACCTTTCTCTTGTAAGATTCACCGATTCAATACAATCATATCAGTTTATCTTTTCTTTCTTCTCTCTCTCAATACTATGAATCTCAATATGGCATCATAGAGCTTCAAGATCCTAGCCATGGCTTCCAGTGGCAATACCGATTCTCCTCCTCCTCCTCCTTCCGCAAAAGGTCCTGCTACATTCTCTCACTCAATTACAGAGAGGTTAGATGATAACAATTTTCTTCTATGGCTTCAACAAGTAGAACCTGTGATCAAATCTCATCGTCTGCAAAGTTATCTCGTGAATCCTCGAATTCCTCCAAGATTTGCGATTCCACAAGATCGTGCTGAGAATCGCGAAAGTGAAGAATACCTAAGTTGGGAATGTCAAGATCAGATGCTGCTTTCTTGGTTGCAATCGTCTCTGCCGAGTCAGATTCAAGCTAGGGTTCTAGGTTACGTTCATACATTTGAGCTTTGGGACAAGATCCATGTCTATTTTCAGAAATTGACTCATGCGCAAGCTAGGCAACTCCGCACCGAACTTCGCAACACGAAGCTTGAGGATCGATCGATCTCGGAATTTTTGGCTCGAATCAAGGCACTCGTTGATTGTTTGGCTTCGGTTGGCGATCCTGTCTCAGCGAAGGAGCACCTCGACGTCGTCTTGGAAGGTTTTCCTCAGGAGTATGATTCGATCATCTCCATCATCGAAAGCAAATTCGATGAAGAAACTCCGATTGAAGAAGCTGAGGCGCTTCTGTTGGCTCAAGAAATGCGACTCCAAAGGTATCGCAAACTCACGATTTAAGAATCGGCTTCAGTGAACCTAACTCAGGTATCAGCTCCGCCAAACACCAACTCGAATTCCTCTTCTTCTCAACCTCAAGCCCTAGTTCATTCGTTCCAAGCCTCCGAGGACCAGTATTCTGGTTATCGTGGATCTGGTAGAGGCCGTGGAGGTCGCTTTGGTAGAGGACGTGGAGGTCGATCCTCCATACAGTGCCAAGTTTGCTTCAAGTATGGGCATTCTGCTTCAGTGTGTTACCATAGGTTCAATCAACATTATCAACCTCCCACTCAGAACTATCAAGGCTATCAAGGCTATCAAGGTTGTAACGACAGGTCAGAATCACCATTCTCAAGGCTATAAATAGCCTCAGAACTATCAGCAATATCCCACTAAGAGTCATGGTTATGGTCCTCAGAATAATACCTTTAATCAAGCACAGTTTCAACAAAATAACTCTCAAAGCTCTCAGCCCAGTGCTATGTTAACCAATGCTCCAGCAAGCTCCTCTTCCAATTGGTTTCCTGATTCTGGTGCTTCGTTTCATATAACTAGTGATCATCAGAACATTCACCAAATGACACCTTTTGAGGGCCCTGACCAAATTTTCATTGGTAACGGGCAAGGTTTGCCTATTCATTCAGTTGGTTCTTCTCAATTTTATTCACCTAATAATCCAAAAATTCCTCTTATATTGCATAAACTTTTACATGTCCCTTCCATCACCAAGAACTTGATCAGTGTTAGTAAGTTTGCACATGATAATTCAGTTTTCTTTGAATTTCATGCTAACCATTGTCTGGTTAAATCTCAGGACGCCAATGAAATCTTGCTCCAAGGCAAAGTAGGTGCTGAGGGATTGTATGTGTTCCCAAGTCTGCAATCACAACCTCCCGGGTCTACTCTTTCCTCTTGTTTTATAACAAATGTTTCCTGTAATAATACTTCTACCGAGTTTGTATCTTCTACTTTTATGGCTCCTAGTTTACAGTTCAAATGGCATCTTAGGCTAGGCCATCCAAATAACAATGTTATGCGTCTTGTTTTCCAACATTGTAATATACCATTTTCAATAAAAGATGATTCCTTTTGCTCAGTTTGTTGCATTGGGAAAGCACATCGTTTGCATGCACCTTCTTCTACTACTATATACAATTCTCCTCTTGAATTGATCTATAGTGACTTGTGGGGACCTGCACCTGTCCCCTCTTCCAATAATTTCTTTTACTATATCACTTTTGTAGATGCTTATTCTCGTTTCACATGGATTTATTTCCTTAAAAACAAATCTGAAACGTTTAACATCTTCAAACAATTCAAATCCATAGCTGAACTGCTATTCAACACTAAGCTTAAAGCCATACAAACTTATTAGGGAGGTGAATTCAGACCTCTCACAAAATATCTAAATGAGCTAGGTGTTATTCATCGTCTATTCTGTCCTCATACTCATAACCATAATGGTGTCGTTGAGAGAAAACATCGATATATTGTGGAGTTAGGCCTAACTCTACTCAGTGATGCTTCCCTTCCCTTAAAATTTTGGGATCATGCTTTCCAAACTGTTGTTTATCTCATCAATAGGCTGCCAACAGCCTCATCAAAATTCCTTGTTCCTTACACTACTCTTTTCAACAGAACTCCTGAATATAACTTTCTAAAATTTTTTGGTTGTGCCTGTTTTCCTTTGCTAAGGCCATACAATGCTCATAAACTAGAGTTTAGATCCCATGAGTGTGTTTTCTTAGGTTATTCTACCTCTCACAAAGGCTACACGTGCATATCTCTCCAAGTGGAAGAATCTGTATTCCAAAAGATGTAACATTTAATGAAATGAGATTTCCTTATAAAGAACTTGTTCCTGCAACTTCTAACCCAAAAATCAGCACTGCTCCTGTTGTTCCAGCTTCCATTCCTATCCCTGTTTCCTCTCCTTTTGTTGTTCCTTTGAACTCTCAGTCCAGCAGTGATCAATTGTCTCCTAACACTCATATTCAGTCTCAGTCATCTCAGTCATCTACTTCTGCTCAAAATCAGTCCTCTAGTCATGGTCAAGCTCCTACTGCATCTTCTAGTCCATCTACTACTTCATCTCCTTCTCCTAGTCCACCACCTATTCCTTCCAATTCTCATCCTATGCAAACAAGATCAAAAAGTGGCATTGTGAAACCAAGACTTCACCCTACTCTCCTTCTAATTCATACTGAACCAAAGAATGTTAAGCAAGCCTTAAAAGACTCTAAATGGTATGCTGCCATGCAAGAGGAATATGCAGCTCTTATGAGAAACAACACATGGTCTCTCGTGCCTCTTCCTCCCAATAGGGAACCAATTGGATGTAAATGGGTTTTTAGAGTCAAAGAAAATGCTGATGGCTCTCTAAACAAGTACAAAGCTAGACTTGTAGCTAAGGGATTTCACCAAATGCAAGGTTTTGATTTTAATGAGACATTTTCCCCAGTTATCAAACCTGTCACAATCAGAATTATTCTCACTCTGGCCCTAACAAATCAGTGGAGTATGCTACAGCTGGATGTCAACAATGCCTTTCTCAATGGCTTTCTAGATGAAGAGGTATATATGACTCAACCACAAGGTTTTGAAGTGGCTGATTCCTCTCTGGTCTGCAAGTTAAATAGAGCTCTTTACGGCCTTAAACAGGCTCCTAGACAGTGGTTTGAGAGGCTCAAAGAGACTTTACTGAAACTTGGTTTCAAGGATAGTAAATGTGATCCTTCACTATTCACTTTTACTCACAGTGGTGCAGTGGCATATTTACTAGTTTACGTTGATGATATAATAATCACAGGGAGCTCTAACATCTTAGTTCAACAGCTGGTGACCAAACTCAACTCTGTTTTCAGTTTGAAGCAATTGGGCAACCTAGACTATTTTCTGGGAATTGAAGTTAGAAAGCAGCCTAATGGTTATCTTATTCTCACTCAATCAAAGTACATCAGGGATCTCCTAGCCAAAACTAATATGCTTGAGGCAAATCCTAGCTCATCTCCCATGGCCTCTAGTTGCAAATTATCTAAAGTTGGAAGTGAGTCCTTTTCGGATCCCTCTCTCTATAGGTCAGTGGTTGGGGCACTTCAATATGCCACAATCACTAGACCTGAACTTAGTTACTCTGTTAATAAGGTCTGCCAATTCATGGCAGCACCTCTTGAAACACATTGGCTTGCTGTAAAACGGATTCTAAGGTACCTAAAGGGGTCTATTTATCATGGACTATTGCTGTCCCTTGCTCCAGCTAACCAACCACTTGCAATAAAGGCCCTGTGTGATGCAGATTGGGCCTCGGATCCCGATGATAGAAGGTCTACTTCTGGTGCAGCCATTTTCCTTGGACCAAACCTCATATCTTGGTGGTCTAGAAAGCAACATGTGGTTGCTAGGTCGAGCACCGAAGCTGAATACCGTAGTCTTGCTCAGACAACTGCTGATATACTTTGGATTCAAACTCTTTTGACTGAATTAGGCATTCGGTTCTCCTTACCTTAGGTTTTCTGTGACAACCAAAGTGCTGTTGCACTTGCCCACAATCCTGTCCTTCATGCTAGGACTAAGCATATGGAAATTGACCTATTCTTTGTGAGAGAAAAAGTGATGCAAAAGCAGGTAGAAGTTATTCATATGCCAGCCCAAGATCAGTGGGCTGATGCACTGACCAAGCCTATGTCTCCTATCACTTTCCTAAAGCTTCGAGACAAGCTCAATGTGGCTGGCCTCACCAATGTTCATCACCCACCTTGAGCTTGAGCTTGGGGGGGGTATGTGTATATTGTAAATGAAATGCAATTTCATACGGTTAGAATCTAGTTAGGATTCTGTCAGGTAGTTACTCTCCTACACTGCCTATATATAGGATTAACCTTTCTCTTGTAAGATTCACCAATTCAATACAATCATATCAGTTTATCTTTTCTTTCTTTACTATCTCAATACTATGAATCTCAATAGTACTTAGGTTGGAGTGATCACCCGTGTCTAATTTAGTTTTTGGTTTTCAGCATAGCATTTTTTCCAAGGCTCGTTTCTGGATTCTCATTCCATTATGTAGGAGAACTTATTCCTTAAAAAAGTGTTAGAGCTTAATGTTAAATGCTGGGATTAATATAATCTGATTTGTTGTTTATGATTGTTATACCCTCAAATTTCTCTTCTTCATAATATAGGAAAAAAAAACTCTCCTTTACTATTGACATTTGGGTATTAATATGACATTTCCTTCTTTAGTTGGTATTTTGTAAGCACATGATGCTGCTGTAACATTAGATGATACTTGCAAATTATACCTGGCAGATCGCGGTTCAAGATATAAATATCAGTGAAGAGCTGCAGGCTCTAATAGCTCCAGCAACACTACCACGATCTTTTATAAGTCTGCAGGTAAGTCAACCTTAATTTATGGCTGTGTTATGATATGAGATACCAATGATACCTGTAGCTTACATTACAAAGCTGTCTGCTCCAAAACTTTGTAGACATACTTTTATGTGAATGGCCTGATACACGCACACACACATATATCGTTCATAAGTTGTACACAACTGTGCTTTTTTCCTGCAGATCTTGCAATTTCTCCGTGCTTTCAAAGCTCAAATCCCTGTGAGGGATCCAGGAAGGTATATCATGGGCTACTATGTTGAAATAGTTGTGTTTATTTGACAAATACGTATGTGAATGTGATGTTCTTTTGAGTGTAGAGAATCGGTTGGAGGACTATATTACCTGAGTTATTTGGATGATAATATGCTTTTGGGTCGTGCTGTTGGTGGAGGAGGGGTTTTTGTGTTTACGAGAGCCCAATCTCTCTAATGATGAGCATTGAGCTCTAGTTAAACTTGCCAGTAATAATACTCGATAGTCGATAAGCCTTGGTTTATGGAATTGGCTACATGGAGAGCAGGAAATTGATCAGAGGCTTATAGCACCAAAGGAATTCTCCTTATTGAAGAAAGGCTAATAAGCAACTGCTGATTTTTTTTTTAACAGGTTTTTGCTTGCTTGTGATGTAGATTTGTATTGATTTCATTATATATTGGCAAAGTAAGGAGATAGTTTGTGTCCAATACAGATGATAATATGTGAACCCTAGCTGATAGTCTCTTTAAATTGCGCATTTGAACAAAGCTTCTTTTGAAAAAAATAAAAATGTATAGGCATACATGCATAGAGAGAGGGAGGGAGATTAAAATGAGTTGGAAATTGATGGTGACAATGACAAGGTGATATATATAATGATTTTTTTTTTAATAAGCAAAAGATGTATTAATGAGGGTACTATACATTGTAACACTGGCTAATAACAAAACACAGCCACACTGTTAAATTGTATACCAAAACAGAAAACTATAAAACCAAGACCACCCAAAACGACTTTTTATCTACACCAAGTCGATACAGCCCCTTCAACACAACACTTGGAACCAAATCGGGCCTAATGCAGCAGAATATGAAACACTTCACATCATAAATACTCAAGCATAAACAGTCCAGCAAAAGAAGACCAGGTAGGAGCTCCAAGCCAGTAGAGTGTACAATCAAAATTCAATTCTGCAGGAAGATAAAATAAAAGCCACCCGAGTTCAAAGGCACCACAACTCCAACCAAAAAGCAATACCCATACTGTAGCTAGCAGTGACACCAAAAACACAGCATACCAAAACATAATAAGCAGGAGCTAGATATATATAATGAATGAAGGTGATGGGAGGAATAAAGAATGAGGCAGAGTCAGAATGGGAACCCACTTCCATTCCATGCAATTGAGACCTCTTGGTTGGAGCAAAGGATCAGAGAGAGGGAGAGAGGCTTTCAATCCAATGGTTCATTTTGCAAGAAACTTATTCAATTAAAATATATTCACGAGGTGTAAGAATGATTTTGATTTAACGGATCCTTGTATATATGAAATTTATTTTGTAAGCCATATGTTTTATCTTGATCATTCAAATAAGTTTCAATGGTCTAGATCCATTATTCTCATTTCTCATGGTAGCAAAGTTTGCGTCTTTGTATATTGTGAGAGGTAAAAAGAATTAATCTTGCCCAGACATTCTCCCTTTTCACCATATTAAGGTATTCAAACCCCCCTCTTCTCTCTCTTTATATATAAGGAAAGTGAATTTTAACCATAATTTTACATGAATGATCAAGATTAGAATTTACTTAGAGTCATTTGAGCACTTGCAAAGATCATATGTATTTTGTTCTGATTTTGATTGTTTTTCTCATCTCTAACATACAATCACTTGTGTGACTAGATATATTTTATACGAACAAAAATATTCTATCCAAAAAAATATCGTCTCAGTGTGACACACCAATCAAAGATTTGAGATGAGTAGATTTGTTAATAAGTTGTCATTTTGTTGTTTTAAATGATAAATTATTATTGGTGGATGACCAAAAAGGTGACAAATCAACAATAAAATGGGTTAGAAGATTTTTATTTGTTTTATATCTCTATAAATGAAAATGAGTTAGAAATTGATGGTGACAATGACAAGGTGATATAAAATGAATTAATGTGATGGGAAGAACATGAATATAGATGATTAAATTACAGATAGCAGGGTCGGAATGGGAACCCAAATTGAGTATTTGTTCTGTTTTTATTTTCTAGCTAATTTTGAATAAAATAAAAATAATTGGTGGTCAATAAAATAGAAGAAGAGTAGTGAGCAAGAGCAGCAACAACATCCATATATATATATATATATATATATCAAAATAATATTCAATAGTCTAACCACCACCAACCATAAAGGTGCGTCCTTCCAACACTATTATTATCAATCTCATCCTCCAGACCACGGGACAATTGCAATTTCATAGCTACCAAGTGGAAATGAATTGAATAAGAATTGACATAGATACGAATTAATGGGATGAGTATGAGAAAGGATGAGTTAATTGGTGGTATTGGGAAGCTTCCGGATGATGTGGTAATAGAGATATTGATAAGAGCATGAGTGAGTGAGTGAGTGGACACAGATATCATGCGTCAACAAGCATTGGGCCTCTCTTTTCCGCTCTGAATGCTTCTGGCAAGCTGCTCTTTCTATCACTTTTCCTTTCGCTCATCCTCCCAAGACATGGCCTGGACCTATTCCTATTCCTATTCCTCTTCCAGCTTTATCCAACAGGTACGTACGTATCAATATCATACACACGCTACCCATTTCTTCAATGTCTTGTTTCACTAATTATATTTATATAACTTATGCTTTCAGGAGATTCATCGCTTTATATATTAGTCAACACATCTTAGCTTCCGATCCTCAAATTCAAGTAGACGAGATTGTTGACCACACTTATCTCTTTTTGAAAGACCAGCTTCAACTTTCTATTATGCCCCCTCATAGTGGAATACTTCATGGAACCATAATTGGTCTCTTTCCTCTCTTTCCTTTCCTTTTTATTACAAAAAAAAAAAACAAAAAAAAAACACTTGGTGGTACACTTTAGATGTTGTTTTGGAATGATATGTATAATAAATGTTATACATTATAATTTTATTAATGAGCTATTATACATGTCATATTTCCATAGAAAATAACACCTAGCTAAAGTATCTATGAAATAGCAGCTAAGTTTTGTCCATAAACAAACTACTTGGATAGAAGTATATCTTAATTTGATAGTTGAGTGAGATGATTACCTTTTAGTAATTTTATTTAGCAGATCAGTTCATTGCTTGTGGCAAGTCAAGAGACATGGCTCATGAACTTGCTTCTCGGATTTGGCTTGCTGTTCTTGACAATTTGGAGGAAAATCACCATACATTTTACTTACTTAAACGCCTTGCCCAAGAAGGGGATGTAAGTTTACCTTGGAATAGTTGTATTATTATGTTGTTTGGTGTTATGTTAAGTGATTCAGAATTTAAATTGCAATTGGAGCACCAATAATAGCATATCTGTTTTCTTGCAGGTTTTTCTAATTCCTTATGTGAGCTCACCAATCATTATGTCTCTTACAGCATCTAATTATTGTTGTTGTTATTTTCAGCAGATTTTTCTTCCATACCCATTTGCACCGGCGATCACTCCCCGCCCTCGTCGGCACCCGGATGTTACATGCCCACCAGCTTTCGCTTGGTTCGTCCCCGAACCACACCGTACTGGAAGATGTGCCGCTCTGATACCATTTGTAACATCCCTGACTGCTTTATGGAATGACGACTGTCCCCACAAACCAACACGGGTCTTTTCAGCGTGCTTTGTCCTCACTCACACGCTTCCCGGGAAAACTTCCCAGGAAGTCACCCATCCCAGAATCGCTCCAAGTCAAGCTCGCTTAACGGTGGAGTTCTTAAGTGATGGGCTACCGAAAAGAAGATGCATCTTGTTGGTATAGGTAGTACCTATCAATTCATATAAGTCTTCCTCAACTGTATAGTCCCATACCTACACAGTCTCAGGTCCCTCTCTTTCGGGTTTGTAATCGGTTCATTCATGTGTCCCTCCGCCTAGAAGCCTACCAGGAGCCGCTCCTTGTCCGTGCCTTCTTGCACCGGCGACCACTCCCCGCCCTCGTCGGCTCCCGGGTGTTACACCTCCTGATTGATGTAAGGTTGTAAGAAAAGTTGGTATGATTGCATTTCAATTATTTTTAATAAAGAATCTTTTACCTAGGGTATAGGGAAATTCTATTGATGGCATCAATTCTATAAGCCTTTTAGACTATTTACCAACATAATTACTTTCCGAACAAATTATCACATTGTTTTGGATTAAACCTTTTCAGAGGCAGTGTGTTTTTTATTTTTATTTTTGTAGGGGAAAAAATTGTAAGGATATGGCTGTTCTATCTCAAGGTTAAGGGAGGCTCCTAAGTTGATGCAACCTGCTGTATCAGTTGTGCTAACCATTGTTTTTTGTTGGCTGCGGTTTTTTAAATTTTTTTTTATATAACAAAAGCAATGATTTTAGAATATGTTTGGATTAGTTTATTTTGTACTTAAAACATCTTCTAGTCCATGTAAAAATAAAATAAAATCTTCTAGTCCGTTTTTTTTAATATATATATATATATGTTCTAGTCCAAATCTTTATAAAGAGCTTTTAAAATTTGAGTGTTTCTTTGTCCATATATAATCTTTTCTAGAGATGCACTAGTTTTTTTTTTTCTTCGACAGGGAGGCTTATAGTATGCCTTAGATAGAAAAGGAGGAGATAATGAGAAAGAGGCGGTGTGGGGATTTGAACTCCCGCACTAATAGTTCATGTTTTGTAGCTTAATCATGAGTTGACCTCAATGAACATGCACTAGATTTTCTAATACAGTAAGGGTTGCCTTAGGATAATGCATGTCTGTGCCCATTCTCTGTCACTTGTGCTTGGTACATTTTTTTAGAGTCTATCGTTAAAAGTAAAATATTGTATCCACTTAGAGCCTACGCGAAGCTTCCGTCTGCCATCCTTCAAGTTTTTAAACTTATTTTTTATCTCTTATCATTATTTTAAGTTTTTATTTGATCTTCTATTCAATTTTCGTTTCGAAGTGGTTTCTTATGTTATTAACATTGCATCAAGTTGATCATTTTCGTTAGATTTGTACTAATTGTGGTAGATTTTCACGGTTAGTCATCGGAAATCAACTCCTTTCGCCAGATTCTGAAAAAAGTCTGCAAAGACACGCCCTCTCTTTCTTCCCCCTTCTCTCTTCCTTCTCGTCTCTCTCTCACTTTTTCTCTTTCTCTCTTCTATCTTCCTTCTTTTACCTTTCTCTGACTGGAGCCACACGTCACAACCACTGTCGTTCCAAATTCATCAAACCCAAACCATCTTCCTTCACCGGAGAACCACCACGAACCTAACTGCATCACTACCGCCTAGATCTGCCATCTAGCCATGTTTTTGGTCTCTACACTTAGGAGTTTAATTGTTTTATTGTGTTTTATTCTTTTAATTTGGGGTTTAGGGTTTTGTTATTGGGTTATTGGGAAAGTAAATGAGCCAATGATCAAAGAATCTTGAGGGGAATAAGAAAGAAGAAAAAGAATAAGGAAGAAACAAAAAGAGAAAAGGAAAGAGAAAGGGGGAGAGAGAGAACGCTTCCGATGGGTATACCCAGATTTCGGTGACTTAATGGAAGAGATCTAATATCGTTGATGGAAAAGATCATTTTGAAACAATTTTAAAACTTAAAGAACCAAATCGGAACGAAAATTTAAAAAGTGACCAAATCGAAACTTGAAATAAAAATAAGGAACCAAAAATATATTTTAGTCATTTGAGATTCTTTAAAGAGATTTTCCCGGGAAAAAAATACATTTTCAATTAAAGTTTGATTTTGCTAATAATTTATTGAATATCAAACAAAAACATTCAAATAAATTATTTGATATGTAACCCTTATTACATGTACTAAGTATATTTGTATCTTTTTTTAGTTAATGGCACTTGAGTGCCTTTGTTTTCACTAAATTGTAAAACTTGCTCTATTATATTTTATTTTTAGAATATGACAGCATTTTTTTATACCTATATATGAATATAGATAATATTCTTTTAAAGTGAGAGATGTCAGGTCCAAAATCTTCAGGCACACCCGTTTGGACTTGAGCTTTTAAGTTGGCCACACTTTTTGATGATTAGTAAACTACAAACTATAAATTATAAACAACAACAACAAAAATTCAGTTACTAATATAATGAGATCATTTGTGTGTGAAATTTGTTAATGAGTTTGCTTAGTATGCATTATCGACATATTCTCCTAAAATCTTATTAAGCTCAAAGTTTGCATTCTACCTTAAGCATCAACACTCAACGAATTGCAATGAAAAGTTAAGACAAGAATAAGTCATGAGACTATGTTTCCACGGGTGATTACATGAGAAAACTCATGAGTATGCACGTCAAGCTTATCCCTCAAGTCACGTGAGAAGATCCTATCTCACTAGAGAAGACTAATTTCAAATATGAGAATACTTATCACATTAAGAAAACCGCCTAAGATTAGAAAACCAAGTACAAGTTAGAATGGACTTTATGAAGATGTGTTTTCTAAGAAAAATCACTCAACATACTACATATGATATTTTCTCACATGACTTTCTCACCTCAACCATAACCCCTAGCACCAAAGAGGAAGCCTATTGAGACATTCTTAATGGCACACTTCAAAAAGCTTAAGACATTCTTGATGCACTCTTTAAATTGATATTTTTCTATCATTTATTCATATTTCGTATATCATCAAAAATATTTAACTCTTATCATAATTATCATGAAAGTTACATACAAAATTATTTAAGTTTGATTGACGTTATAAATAATTTTATATTTTCAGTATATCGAAATTAAACTCATAAGTCATAATTGTAATATAAATATTTCAAAAATACAATTAATTTAAAATTTTCTAATTATTTTCTCTAAAAAAAAGTTTCTAATTATTTAAAAGAAGAAACTAATATAAAACTTAATAACTGTATCTTAATTTTTAATCTTTTTCTTTATTTTCTTTAAAAATTTTAATAATATTTTATCAAAAAAATAATAATAATAAAATTAATTTTATCCATTTTTAGTAGGATGAGTTATGTATTGATAAGTCATTTAAAGAATTTACTTTTCTTAGATATCAAAACGTACTTTATAATTTACAATTCGATGTTGGACGTAGGAGACAAATAAAAAATAATTACATTAGTTGTTTCAAAAATATATTTACATTAGTAGCGTGGTAAAAATATAATAATTTTACACTTTTTTTTGACAAAATATAGAATAGGTTAAAGTAATATTTTGGTCACATACTTTACACGAAATCTCGATTTGGTCCTTATACATAAAAAATTATTAAAATGGTTCATATACGTACAAAAAGTATTCGTTTGGTCTATATATATTACACGTTTTGTCCCTATATGAAACAAAAAATTATTAAATCAATCCTTAACATGATATACGTCAAGGATCAAATAGGTAATTTCTGTATGTATAAGAACCATTTTAATAATTTTTATGCATAAGGATCAAATCGAGAATTTGTGTCAAAATATATCACCAAATATTACTATAACATATATATATATATATATATATATAATATAATATAATATAATTTTAACACTTAAAAAACATAAGGACAGCCCAGGAGGGAGAGTTGTTGAGATGGGAGCCCAACCCAAAGGAAAGAGGGCTCCTCCAACCACTGAGTTGAGGATAGATACTCCAGGGGTATATTAGATATTTTAGTAAATTGAAAAAAAAACAAAAAAAAACAACAACACTGTAGCGCTTCTTCTCCTCCGTCATGTCACGTTTCAATCGTTGCTCCACCTTCACCTCCACCCTTACCAGCGTCCAAACACCAAAAACGACCCATGTCACTATTCATCTTCTTCCTCAGCAACCATAGTCTATGCTCTGCCGCCATGTCACTGTGAATCATCATCAATGTCTGCCGCCTCGGACCACCGAACAACAAGCAATACCCCGCACAGTCCCTCTTCAACATTTTCTGCCATCGCACCTGCTACTTCGACCTCACAGGCAACAACTCCGATCTCAATCCCAACACCTTCGGAACCTTCCAGATCCTCCACATCATCTCCCTGTTTACAATCTTCTAGAAGGTACCAGCCCAGCTTGAACATCAACGGTGCCGGGTGAAAGGGACGACGGCGGCAGCGGCGGCAAGAGGCGGGGGAGAGAGAGGAGTGAAAGGGGCAGCGGTGAAAGGGGGAGAGAGAGAGCGGAGTGACTGAGAAGTAGAGAAGTGAGAGAAGGGAAAGTTTACCATATTACCCTTTTCAATCTGGACCGTAGATATTTTTTAATAATATATCTAAGGTTGAAATTGGTGGATGATTTAAACTTTGAGTTCTCTACGGAGTATTTTAGCCAGAGCCCATCTATCTGGGCAATTCTAACATCCTCCAACCAAAATGTTGAGGATGCGTCCTCCAAGGAATTTGACCGAATATAACCGGTTAACAGGTTTTTTCAATTAAAAATAAAAAAATTTATACATAACTTGATTATTGCTTTCTAATTCTCTCTCTTGTTCATCTTCATACTTAGGCAAACTCAGAATTTCATTTCTTTTCTCTATGTAACGTTATAGGTGATTCTGGATTTAAATTTTTTTAACTTGCATGTTTTTATTTCTAAAATGAAAAATAAGAATCGCAATAGTTTTCTCTATCTGTTCTTGATGAAGGATATGTCGTCCCGGCCGTCACTAATCCTTCCATCCCCTCCTACTTCTCCGTCTCACCACCGTCGAACTGCCGCCGCCGTAAAACACAGACCAAACATACACAGGAGATACTAAACACGAAGCCAGAAAACCCAGCAAGCGAATTATAGACCTTCGTATGATTCATGTAAATCATGCCACCATATCTACACATTGAGATGCCCAAAGTGTGACTTCTCTACCAATAAATTATCAACAGTAGGCAAAAATGAGATTATATTCAGTAAACAAAAAAAGCCGCTACTTTTTGTCAAACAAGGTCATGGTTTCTTCTAATGATTGAAGTTTATGACAAGGTCATCTTTTTACTACTTGTGAGATTCCAACTACAGCTTTGGGTCACTACAGCTTGTTGCCTCACCTCCGGTCGTCTTTTACGACCTCACTCCACTCCGACGACGTCAACGTCGGTGCTGGTATCAAACCCGCGTTCGAGCATGACAAGAAGAACACCCCATTGCTGTAAAGCTTCAATTTTGAGAACACCACGACAAGAAGAACAAGATAGGTAGCTTGAAGTGTACCAACGACGTTGTCACCCGAGCAACCCCACTTGTTGAGCTCCAGCAAACCATGTCGTCATCCTCTTCTTCACTCCTCTTTAGACACAGAAAAGTTGTCCAAGGAAGACAACCCTACACCACTACCAGGGAACAAGACCCATCTAGAATCTTCCACCACCACGATGTTGTTTCTACGGGTAGAGAAGCTTGTTATGGCGTTGCTGAAGTAGTTGTTGTTGCCTCTGGAGTAGTGTGATGGTGATGATAAGGTTGAGCTGGAGCTATGAAGCGAGATATTAAGGGAAGTGAAGTTGGCGGGGATGGTATCGGTGCCGATGGCGACGGTCTTGATGGGCTCCACCTTTTGGTGCAACCACTCAATGGTGGTTGTTGTTGTTGTAGGCCGGTAGGGTGATCATGTCTGCAGCTAGATAGCATATTCTCTCTCTTCGTGCACGTGGGTAAGATGATGCCAGTCAAAACCATCACCGATGTCTCCGGTTTCCCGTTTCCTAACTTGTTGCTACACATTAAATCTACACCATTCATTATTAAATATTATTAAATCTATGGTCTAGGGCGCATGGAGGATCCTTCCTCCGAGTTTAGGAGGGAGGATTTTAGACAAAGCCCCTTTTTCCACCTACACTTTTATTATAAGCCCAAATTCCTTTTCTCATAGGATATGCTCCCCCACACCCCTCCTAATCCTATCATTATCTTTTCGATTTTGTTTGATTTATTTAGGAAAGAAAATGAGAGTAGAGAAAATTAAATTAAAGAAAATAAATAATTATTTAATTATTTGGTAGGAGGAAATAACAAAAACTAAAACTTTCATATATGTAGACGTTAGAGGAAAGAAAAAATATATTTATATAATGATATAAATATCCTTAAATAAAATGATTATTTAATTTTCACACTCTTCTTTCCTCCCAATTTTGGAGAAAACTTTTTTGACGTGGGCCCTAGATTTTTTCTTTTCTTTTCCTTTGTTAACTAAATAAGAAAAGAAATGTTTTTTTCACCTCTTTTCCTTCCTCTCTTTTTTCTTTCCTTCTCTTTTCTCATCCCTAATTCCCATTTCCCTTTTTTCCTTTTAGACGATACAAGATACTATTACTGCAAGGTTTAATTTTGATATATTGTTAATTAGGGGTGGCACAGCGGGCCAACCCGCCCCACCCAGCCGTCAACCCACCTAAAACGGGGCAGGTTGAATTTTGAAAGTGGGTTTACCCCCGCCCCACCCCGTGACGGGTTGGTGGGTTGACCCGCCATTTTTTTTTCTTGAAAACAAAAAAAACAAATTAAATAGTTAATTACTTAAATTATCTTTAAAATAACCATGTTTCCACATGAAAATGATTTAAATTAATGAAAAATTATCAATACAAAGACTTACTTGTTTAATTATGAGAACCTAAATTATACAATCTTAATGCATGCACCAAGCAAAAATCAAACTTTGTATTTGTTTTCCCTTTGTTTAACACATGCATAAGATATTACTATATCTCACTTAGTAATTGTTGTGATCCAGTAGCCATTTTCTTCTATTGAAATTTCTCTAGCTTAGTTATCTTGTCTTCAAAATCATCTTTGACGAAAGAATAGGAGGTATACACACTTGAATGCAAATACTAAGATATCCAACATATGCATGGTTGTGAATCTCTATATGCATAAAACTGGACTTTCACATGATAAAAATATAAATATTTTAGTATATGCATCGTAGTATAGCATTTTGAACCTTTTTTAATGAATAAAAATATACATGGCACCATTTTTCTAACAATCACCATGTACTTATGTAGTGACTATTAAAACCATGACTAACATTAAAACTTAAAAGGCTAAAAAAATGAGAACTAAAAAAAAAACAATTTTAAAAAAATTTAGACAACCCGACTGGCCAACCCACCCCACCCCGCCCTCGCCCCGTTTTCGTGGTGACTTGTGGTGGGGCGGGTTGTGGAGGGTTGGTAGGTTGAAATCCCTACCCCGCCCCGTCAAAAAGTGGCAGGTTGGCCCATTGGGCTCAAGCCGTTTTGCCACCCCTACTGTTAATGTAAATTTTTTTACACTGCCAAACAATCACAAATAATCATATACGTGATTTTTAAGTCAATTAATTTTTAAGTCAATTATAATAAGAGTTAAATCTTTATAATGATGTGAACCAACATTACATTGGTCCGAGTGGAACTGTACTCGGATCCCTTAAGCAAGATCTCAAGTTCGAGTCTTGTGGATGGAAAAAATGTGGTTGGGAGGGGAGACCCCACTAAAGGTGGCCAGCTAGGTTCCCCGGCAGATATTAGTCACCGGCGAAGCCGGTGCATACTTCGCACCTATGTTATGGTAACCAAAAAAAAATTATAATGATGTGATAATTTATAATCTTTACACTAACAATATTTACTAATTAAATCCTTACTATGTTGCATTAAAGAACAATGATTCTAAAAATTGGTCTCTCCTACTATGTTTTGTTATTGATTAACTTATAATATAAGCAAGACAAAAAAAAAAAAAAAGGGTTGAGATACCCCTTGTACTCCATTCAATATACTTTCTTTGTTGGGGGTTATAAGGTGGTTTGGGGGAGGGACAAAGGGATTGGAGTGATAAGGAAGTCATGGGTTCAACTCCTCCCACTAACATAACATACTAATTACTAACATTTTCCTTCTGTGCAGCGTTGGTCAGCCTGAAGGGTGTTCCCGGTCGTAAATCCCGAAGTACAGGGTAGTAAAACCGTTGGTAAGCCTGGTGGTCCCGGTGTTGGTAAGGTATAACCCAGTTCCTGGTTTAAGTACTAGAACATTAAGGTTAGGTTATCATGTCTAGCCTTCTGAAAATGATTTCAAGAAAAGGTAAAGAAAAAATTGTTGAATTAGATGAACCAAGTACTAGTGAAAGTACTAATTCATCTTTAATTAATGAACAACAAATAATTTTGCCAGATATAGAACATAAATTAAATAATTGGAGTATTCCTTCAATTAATATTTCTGAAATATATAAGACAAAATTAATGGACAAATTTAAATCTGATTTCATAATTAAAACTGCAGAATATACAATTAAGGTAGATAAGACTCAAGAGAGTTTGAATCTCTTGAATTTATCTATGCTAAAAGAACATACACAAAAATACAGATTTTTGCACATTGGTTTAATACAAGTTGCAATTAAACCATTGCATAGATTAGGCATAGACACCCCTGTGTGTGTATGTCTAAGAGATACTCGGCCTGCAAGGTTTGAGGATCAAATACTTTCAATAATTGAGACCAATCTTCATGATGGTCCAACCTTCTTTAATAATTTTCCAAATTATTCAATGTCCCTGGAAAGTCTGGGAAAAAACAAACATAATATTAAATTGGATATTAAAATAAAAGAAGGAATTTGGAATCCCAATTCATATCCAATGGCAGTAATATACAAAATATATTACAAAGCCGTGAAAACAAATATTTCTCCAAAAGCTTTGAATATTTCTTCAAAAGAAGATACTTTACTCTTGCAAGTGAATTTTGAAAAATCAAATGCTGTAACACCTAGGAGACTTAACCATAATGAAGTCTCTAGAAAATTAGAATGGAATTTGAATGAGATTCTGCCTCTCGAGAAGCCAGAACCTTCTCAAATGACAATACCAGTTGAGTATTCTTCTGGTAATTTATCAATTAGCTTTGCTCCATTTAGTAGAAGTAATTCTACTAGATCATTCAGGACCCCTGAAGGATCAAAACAAACAAATAATTCAAGAAAATCTGTTGATTCATTGCATTCATTAAAATAAGCAGGAGTAAGAGAGCATCCTGTAACTCCCCAACCTGAATACAGGGTTGAAACACCTCAAGTTGTTCAACCTGCAGCTCAGAGAGAGTCTCCGACTCTATCTGAAATTAATCAAAGTTTTGAAACACCAAATCAATGTTTTGTAATAACAAAATTTTACATTGACAGACAGAAACTACAAAAAGAATTTTTAAAACCTGAATTTGAATTAAAAAGAAAATGGTTTTTCTCAACATTTTCTCAAACTGAAATAAGGCAATATAGGGAATCATATTTTTCTTATTTAGAGGAGGTAGATGATGACACTATTCCCTACTTCACATGGTTTGAAAATCATTGTTTCAAAAATTTAGAAATTCAAACTCTGAATTCTGCAAAGAAAACATGGAGAACAATAAAAGGAAAAGAAGTTATTTCTGTAATTCCTCCCTTGGAAGAAATAACTTTTCCAAATATTGAAAATATTGAAATAACGGCATCTCCTTTTAAAGTTATGAAAGAAGATAATAAAACTTTAACTGTTCAACAACCAAATAGAAATGATATAAAAAACATTCAACAACATTTAAATTATACAAATCAACTCTTATATCAAGTTGCATCTACCTCTGAAGAAGTTGATTTACTTCCAAAAAATGAAACTTCTTCTAGAAAATTTGAAAAATCATTAATAAATCCTTATAAATTGTCTGACTCTGAAATAAAAGATATTAAGATAGGAAAAGAATCCAGTAGTGAACTATTGGATGAAATTAATAAAAGATTATCTTCATTAAAATTATCATCATCAATAATAAAAAATGAAGATATTCTAGAACTTGAAAAACGATTTGATGACACTGAAATTGATACGGTTAATAAAATAAAAAATACTTCAAGAACATTCCCCACGTCAAGATATTATTAACACAGGCCCACTTTGCCTGATATTCAATTTGAAGACAATATGTTAGATAATGCATCACAATACACTAGAGAAGGTATTGTTGAATGGAATATTGATGGCTTCTCCGAACATCAAATAATGAGAAAACTTGAAGAAATGTCTATGGCAGCTACTGCCTATAGAGCCAAAAGAAATAATGCTTTAAGTACAGTTAAATTACTAATCCAAGGTTTCACTGGAAGCCTTAAAGGATGGTGGGACAATAATTTTAGAGAAGTAGACAAGCAAAATGTTCTCTCATTCACAAAAACAGAAATAAGAAAAGATGAACATGGTCAACCTGTTGAATATGCTGTAGATCAACAGGTAGAAGCATTAATATTTGCAATATCTCAAGCATTTATTGGCGGTGCTATTGTTTTTGCTGATAGATCCCTTGAGATTCTAAATAATCTATACTGTCCAACACTTGGAGAGTTTAGATGGTATAAAGATAATTTTTTAACAAAAATATATACAAGAACAGATTGCAGAGAAGCATATTGGAAAGACAGGTTTATTTCAGGTCTTCCCAAGATTTTTTCTCAAAAAGTAAGATCTCAAATTAAACTTGAGTACCCCGGTACTCCCTTAGAAGAATTAACTTATGGAAGAATTATATCAATAATAAACAAAACAGGTTTACAGTTTTGTACTGATATTAAGATGCATAGGCAAGCTAAATTTGAAAGTAAAACTAATAACAAAGAATTAGGAAATTTTTGTGAACAATTTGGTTATGAAAAATTAACTCCTCCTTCAAAACAAAGAAGGATAAAACCTCGGAAATTTAGAAATTATAAGAAGTTTAATAGAAAAACACCTATTGAAAACTCATTAAAACTTACAAAAAACCCCAGAGAAAAACTTACAATAAATCTTACAATAAAGGATTCAAGAAAAATATAATTTGTTATAAATGTGGTCGTGCAGGACACATGGCAAGAGATTGTAGAGTAAAACAAAAAAATTAAAGAACTTAAAATGGATGATGACATCAAAGAACAAATTGCTAAAATATTACTTTATGAAACAGAATCCTCCATTGATTCATCTTCAGTAGATGAGCAGGAGATAATTTATCAGAATCAAGAGATATCCTCTGATTCTGATGTTGGATGTTTAAGTTGTGGTTGCTTAGGAGATAATTGTGATGGTAAATTTACAATCAATGTTATTTCTAAAGAAGCAAAAGTTCTTCTTGACCTAGTTAGTCAAATTGAAGACCCACGAGTTAAACTTGTAATACTAGAAAAATATAAAAAATTAGAAACCCAAGAAGTAACAACCAATGAATTTACAGGTTATAATTTAAAAGATATTTTAAATCCTCAGAAAAATCCTGATTCTTCATTTAATCAGGAGCCAATAAGCCTTTCATTTTTGTATAAAGAAGTAAAAACTTTAAAAAATGAAATTGCTGATTTAAAAAATAAATATAAAATTTTGCAACAAAATTTTTCAAAATCCCTGGGGAAAGGAAAGGAAAAGACAAAAACTATTTCCAACTCTTCGTCCACCCAGAAAATGAATTAAATGATTTTTATAATGAAGAATCGAACTTCTTTTTAAGAATAAAAACTATGCAACAAAAATGGCATGTAAAGGTCAATTTAAGAATTGGAAAATCTTTCCATCAACCTTTTATTGCATTAATTGATTCAGGAGCTGGCCTAAATTGTATACAAGAAGGTCTTATATATTCCTACTCAATATTATAAAAAGACAATTCAAAAATTATATACTGCAAATAACCAAAAAATAGAAGTAAATTATAAATTAGAAGAAGCAAGTATTTGTAACAAAGGAGTTTGTTTTAAAAACTCTTTCCTCCTTGTTAAAGATACTTCAGAGCAAATAATTTTAGGAACACCATTTATAACTCAACTTTATCCTCTTAAAATCTCAGAAGAAGGGATAATAACTATAAAGGATAATCAGGAAATACTTTTTGAATTTATCAATCCAATAAAAACAAAGGAATTAAATAATATCAAAGATAATTTAGAAGAAAAGAATTTCTTATCTGTTATTAAGAGAAAAGAAGATCAAATAGGATTTCTGCAAAAAGAGATTCTTTATGCTAAAATTGAAAAACAATTGCAAGATCCGTCAATAAAAGAAAAAATAATTAATCTTCAAAAAGAATTTGAAAATGAAGTTTGCTCAAATATTCCTAATGTTTTTTGGGAAAGAAAAATACATGCGGTATCTCTACCGTATGAAGAAGGTTTCACTGAAAGTAAAATACCCACTAAAGCTCGACCTATTCAAATGAATAGTGAGACTTTGGAATTTTGCAAAAAAGACATAAAAGATCTTCTAGATAAAAAATTAATTAGGCCAAGCAAGTCCCCTTGGAGTTGCACTGCTTTCTATGTTAATAATCAATCAGAAACTGAAAGAGGTGAACCAAGAATGGTAATAAATTACAAGACATTAAATAAAGCTTTTAAGATGGATTCGCTATCTAGTTCCAAATAAAAAAGATATAATAAAAAGATTACATGATGGAATTATTTTTTCAAAATTTGATTTAAAGTCAGGATATTATCAAATAAAATTAAAAGAGGAAGATAAATATAAAATCGCTTTTACTGTCCCTCTTGGTCATTATGAATGGAATGTAATGCCTTTGGTATTAAAAAATGCCCCTTCAGAATTTCAACATATTATGAATGACATTTTAAATCCTCATTCTGATTTTACTCTTGTATATATTGATGATGTTCTAATTTTTTCTCAATCATTAGAACAACATTTTAAACATTTAAATATTTTTAAAGAAACAATAAAAAGAAATGGCATGACTCTATCTGCCAAGAAAACAAAATTATTCCAAACAAAAATAAGATTTTTGGGACATGAAATATTTCAAGGAACAATAACCCCAATTAGCAGAAGTATTGCTTTTGCTGATAATTTTCCAAATGAATTAAAAGATAAAAAACAATTACAGAGATTTTTGGGATGTTTAAATTATGTTTCGGAGTTTATACCCAATATTAGGATAAAGTGTAAACCCCTCTACTCTAGACTTAGGAAAACCAAAAATCCTATGCCTTGGTCTTCTGAATTATCTGAGTTAGTCATAGACATTAAAAAGGAAGTCAAATCAATTCCTTGTTTAGGAATTCCACATCCCGAAGCAAGTTTAATAGTTCAGACAGATGCTTCGGAAAAAGGATATGGTGGTATCCTACTCCAGATCCTCCCAGAGTCAAAAGTTGAACAAGTTGTCAGATATCTCTTCTCAGGAAAAATATAGTACTATTAAAAAAGAAATTTTATCTATAGTACTATGTATTACGAAGTTTCAAGATGATTTAATAAACAAAAGGTTTTTACTTAGAATTGATTGCAAGGCAGCAAAAGATGTTTTAGAAAAAGATGTTAAAAATCTGGTTTCAAAACATATTTTCGCCAGATGGCAAAGTCTTTTAAGCTGTTTTGATTTTGATATATAATATTTAAAAGGAGAAAATAATTTTATCCCTGATTATCTAACCAAGGAATTTTTGCAGGAAAAGGGTTCTTAATGGCATCCAAGGTCCGAGGTGGGTCTGTCCGAGGTGGGGCCTCCCCCTCTTCGGGTAAATCAAGACAATTAAATGCTGATTCATTCGCCCCTTCGGCATCACAAATTGCCCAGAAAAGCCTTTCAAAATCAAGCCCTACAAATAATCCAATTCAAACCCCAAATAAATTTGCACCTTTAAATGTTGACCAGCCAAATAAACAAATTGTTCAAAGAGAACCTCTCAGTTTCAAAACCAAGTTATGTTGCACTCGACATGCGCTTTTGGAACAAGAAATAGGTGACCCCACTTCTCATGAACCGTGGGATTTATTGAAACAATTAATTCCAAAAGATTTTGGTTGGATCCCTGTTTATGGCACGGATAAACCTCTTTCTTGTTATCAATATGTTCTAATCGATACCAACTCAATTGAAATAACCCAAAATACCAATGATAATGCCCCAGAAATAATTGCATATTCCCAATGCAAAATTTTAAAAGTTCTCACTCTCTCTGACTGGGGACAAAGCCCAATAAAGCCAAAAAGATTCTCACGGGTATTTGACCCACCAGTCTTTAATTATTGGGATTACCAAAAGGCTTGGGATTATGTTTTATTCCAGCCAAATCTCCGCCACTCTTGGTATTTTAATATTGTTAGTAACCAAACCAGATTTCCAAACTGGTTCATGGAATGGTTTTGGGAGTATGGTTTAACCGCTGAAATCCTCCCAAACTCAAACTACCAAATATACAATGAATACAATCATTAACTCCAAAAATTCCAATATTTGTAAAATTATTGCATTTTTGTGCATAGTTCGGGATTGCATGGTTGTTAAAATTCAACTATGAGTATCATCTTCATTTACCCGAATCATTTCCAAAATTCATTTGTTCAGTTAATACTGTCTCTTGGTGGAGAAAATTCAATGAGACAATTGTTGAAAATAAGTTTGAAGCTTGGAAGAAATTTGGACATCAAAAAAGAAGGATTCCTTCGTCCATTGCTCCTCCAAATTCTCCCTCTCCACAGAAGTCATTGGTTCATCTCAGCCATTAACACCTAGGAGACTTAACCATTAACCTAGGGTGTTAATGGCTGAGATGAACCAATGACTTCTTTTCCCTTGCTTTGTGGAGAGGGAGAATTTGGAGGAGCAATGGACGAAGGAAGCCTTCTTTTTTGATGTCCAAATTTCTTCCAAGCTTCAAACTTATTTTCAACAATTGTCTCATTGAATTTTCTCCACCAAGAGGCAGTATTAACTGAACAAATGAATTTTGGAAATGGTTCAGGTAAATGAAGATGATACTCATAGTTGAATTTTAACAACCATGCAATCCCGAACTGTGCACAAAAATGCAATAATTTTGCAAATATTGGAATTTTTGGAGTTAATGATTTGTATTCATTGTATATTTGGTAGATTGAGTTTGGGAGGATTTCAGCGGATAAACCATACTCCCAAAACCATTCCATGAACCAGTTTGGAAATCTGGTTTGGTTTCTAACAATATTAAAATACCAAGAGTGGCGGGGATTTGGCTGGAATAAAACATAATCCCAAGTCTTTTGGTAATCCCAATAATTAAAGACTGGTGGGTCAAATACCCGTGAGAATCTTTTTGGCTTTATTGGGCTTTGTACCCAGTCAAAGAGAGTGAGAACTTTTAAAATTTTGCATTGGGAATATGCAATTATTTCTGGGGCATTATCATTGGTATTTTGGGTTATTTCAATTGAGTTGGTATCAATTAGAACATATTGATAAAAAGAAAGAGGTTTATCCGTGCCATAAACAGGGATCCAACCAAAATCTTTTGGAATTAATTGTTTCAATAAATCCCACGGTTCATGAGAAGTGGGGTCACCCATTTCTTGTTCCAAAAGCGCATGTCGAGTGCAACATGACTTGGTTTTGAAACTGAGAGGTTCTCTTTGAACAATTTGTTTATTTGGCCGGTCAACATTTAAAGGTGCAAATTTATTTGGGGTTTGAATTGAATTATTTGTAGGGCTTGATTTTGAAAGGCTTTTCTGGGCAATTTGTGATGCCGAAGGGGCGAATGAATCAACGGTTAATTGTCTTGATTTACCCGAAGAGGGGGAGGCCCCACCTCGGGCCTTGGATGCCATTAAGAACCCTTTTCCTGCAAAAATTACCTGGTTAGATAATCAGGGATAAAATTATTTTCTCCTTTTAAATATTCTATATCAAAATCAAAACAGCTTAAAAGACTTTGCCATATGGCGAAAATATGTTTTGAAACCAGATTTTTAACATCTTTTTCTAAAACATCTTTTGCTGCCTTGCAATCAATTCTAAGTAAAAACCTTTTGTTTATTAAATCATCTTGAAACTTTGTAATACATAGTACTATAGATAAAATTTCTTTTTTAATAGTACTATATTTTTCCTGAGAAGAGATCCAAAGACTAGAGTGATATCTGACAACTCGTTCAACTTTTGACTCTGGGAGGATCTGGAGTAGGATACCACCATATCCTTTTTCTGAAGCATCTGTCTGAACTATTAAACTTGCTTCGGGATGTGGAATTCCTAAACAAGGAATTGATTTGACTTCCTTTTTAATGTCTATGACTAACTCAGATAATTCAGAAGACCAAGGCTTAGGATTTTTGGTTTTCCTAAGTCTAGAGTAGAGGGGTTTACACTTTATCCTAATATTGGGTATAAACTCCGAAAAATAATTTAAACATCCCAAAAATCTTTGTAATTGTTTTTTATCTTTTAATTCATTTGGAAAATTATCAGCAAAAGCAATACTTCTGCTAATTGGGGTTATTATTCCTTGAAATATTTCATGTCCCAAAAATCTTATTTTTGTTTGGAATAATTTCGTTTTCTTGGCAGATAGAGCCATGCCATTTCTTTTTATTGTTTCTTTAAAAATATTTAAATGTTTAAAATGTTGTTCTAATGATTGAGAAAAAATTAGAACATCATCAATATATACAAGAGTAAAATAAGAATGAGGATTTAAAATGTCATTAATAATATGTTGAAATTCTGAAGGGGCATTTTTTAATCCCAGAGGCATTACATTCTATTCATAATGACCAAGAGGGACAGTAAAAACGGTTTTATATTTATCTTCATCTTTTAATTTTATTTGATAATATCCTGACTTTAAATCAAATTTTGAAAAAATAATTCCATCATGTAATCTTTTTATTAGATCTTTTTTATTTGGAACTGGATAGTGAATCTATCTTAAAGCTTTATTTAATGGCTTGTAATTTAATACCATTCTTGGTTCACCTCTTTCAATTTCTGATTGATTATTAACATAGAAAGCAGTGCAACTCCAATGGGACTTGTTTGGCCTAATTAATTTTTTATATAGAAGATCTTTTATGTCTTTTTTATATATACTTTCTTTGCTTAGCAAAAAAAAAAAAATGCAAGGCTATAAATAAATTTAATATCTTTTATGAATAATTTTTAATTACTTAAAATATTAAATACTTTTTATGCTTTTAATATAATAAATATTCTTCTTTTAATAAATTATAAATTATAGTTTAATTTTTCTAACCAATATTTAAGGTATATAATGAATGGATTACTCTTAAACACCCATGTTTGATTCTTTGCGATCTATAACTGCATATCAATTATCAGCATATTAAGCTTTTATCTTTCTTTTTTTTACAAGATCATCATCAGATATAATTTTAATATTAATTGATATTGATATTTTAAAACTTTAAATACACGAATCTTCACATGTCGATACTTATATCAGGGGTGACCCTGAGCAGGGCGAGGTGGGCGATCGTCCAAGGCTCCAAATTTTTGGAGGCACCAGATAATGTAAAATTTTACATAGTATATATAAATGTTGTATTAAAATTTATAAATAGTCTTGCTCTGATTTCTATCGAAAATGATTTTTTTAAAAACTTTGATTATGATCAGATTATTAAAGATTTTGCAGCAAAAAATGCAAGGAGGATAATCTTCAAATGATTAATAGGACACAATTTTCCCGAGTTCGCCTAGGGCATCCAAAATCTCAGGACCGGCCCTGACTTATCCCATCTCATTCCCATCTCATTCCACGGTTTTCCATATTTTCTCTTTGTTATGCATGTGATCTTCTAATTGGTACTTAACATGAAAAGAAAACAAACAAACATACACATACTTAGGTGCATGATTAAAAGAGAATACAAAAATAGTAATAAAGTAGATAGTTTATTTACACCAAAAAAAATAGATAGTTTATTCTCTTATCATTACAGTGGAAAGAGAAGAAAAAAAAGAAACTATTATCTAAAGAAATTCACAGGCATAACATCCGCTAAAATCGTAGAGGACAACTCTTTAAGTGTTTTGTGTGTGGGTGGGGGGAACATACTACTCTGGTGCTGGTTCCTAGCACCTATCTTGGCTAGAAAGTCTGTAAATTGGTTACCTTCATGGAGGACATGTTTCAGCTCTGCTTGCCACTCTTTGTTCATCAAATGTCTAGTGACAATAATCCAAGCAATGGAACCCGATCACGCTTAACTAGCTCCACTGCTTCAATCTCTTATCTTTACAGAGATTAGCGGAAAGACAAGTGTTGTCGTACCTATATGTTCGTATTCTTTATTGTGTACATTTAGTTTTAGGTATTTTAAAATTAAGTCTTCTGTCCACACATTATGAATAAGATTATTGACTAATGGGAATTTAACAATATTAAAAGTGCATAAAAAAATATTTTTTTATGCTAAAAGGGGCTATAAGCCCAAAAAAGATAAGACTAATACAAATCTAAAACTAAACGGGGTAATGATACCCCAGTACCATCACAGAAAATCAAAAAAGCTAGCTCCACCGGAATACCTTCGATCCAATGGAACCCTAAATCCCGGTCCAAGCTCCAATTTGCAATCCAATCAACACACCCGTTTCCTTCCCTAAAGGTATGAGCGAATGAGAGCTTCCAATCATTCTCAACCCATTTGACAATTCTCCAAACCAACTTGCAACGGGGAGCCTTCTGCAATTGACTATATGTTAAAAGTTGGATGATGGCTTCGGAATTTAGCTCCACCTCAAGAAACCTGATGCCTTTCCCCCATGCAACTTCAAGCCCTTTTAGAAGACCCAAAGTTCTACAACGTAAGCATTGCAGATACCAATATGATACTCATAACCCGCAACGAAACCACCTCTATCATCCCGAATCAATCCTCCACACCCTGCTTTGCCCGGATTCCCTTTTGCAGCTCCATCAGGATTTAGTTTCCACCAACCTTCTCTAGGAGGAATCCATTTCACCCGGATGACTGTCTTCTTTCTTCTCTTAGCTCCACGAAGAGCTGATTTTTGAGATGAATATTGTAAAGCTTCATGGATAATGAAATTTCTTGGCCAAGACGGACGAACAAAATCAGGTTCAAAAGTTTCCTTATTCTGCCATGTCCAAAGCCTATAACAAGCAGTAGCAAAATAATCCACCCATTCAATGGAATTTGAGTATCCAAACGAGTAAGTGAGATTAGTTTTGATCCAATCCCACAGATCCATATTGTAAAATTGATGAACACTCCCTGACTTTAACATCAGAATCCAAACCTGAGACGTCTGTGGACAATCCCTAAGGACATGAATAACTGATTCCTCCACACCCGGACAAAACGAGCAATTGGGTGAAGAGGAACTCCATCCGCTTCTTCTTTGATTGGTAAGAAGTCTATTATATATGCCCAACATTCCAGAGAAACATTTGAACTCGGTAAGGCCATTTCCAGCCCCAAATCAGATCCCAAATGGTATCCTCCTCTTCGCTTGAAAAACCTGTACAAATCTTATATGCACTTTTCATCGTGAAATCAAAACAATATTAAAAGAGTTTGTAATTAGCAGTTTAGCCGCCCCTCACCAGAAAACCATCACAATTATATAATAGTATAGATTTGAAAAACATTAATAATATTTTTATTTCTAACTATTAAGCCAATGCGCTTCTCTCCTAGACTCTTCCATAACGCACTTGGTGTATTATCCGGTCCATTACCTTGCCACAATCCATTATCCTTAATGCTTGTTTTACATTAAGCTCCCAAATTTTACTATAAAAAGTATAATTTTGGTTCTTATCAATAGTGTTTAGCCTATTAGAGTCAATAAAATTCCATATCCATTATTAAATAGTTTGTAAAAATAATTATTCTATATTTTCTATATATCTTGTTTCGTAATCAAAATTTATCTTTTTCTTGCTGAATAAGTAGGATGAAATAAGCCAGTAAGAAAAAAAGTAAGATGAAATAAGTGAAAAATAAAATAGAGACGTATAAGAATGGGAAAAAAGACTATAAAGTATAGTTTTTATTTGAAAAATGACAATATTGAAAACGGAACGAGACAGATGTAATAAGTCTTCCATTAATAGAATTTGCTTTATTTTTTCATTTATTTTTTTTACTCTTTTTGTTGTTTTTCTCATTTCCAGATCTCTCTGTTTCTTCAAAACCCTAATTCTGCCAAATTCAGTTCGAGCCTCGAAAAACCTATCTCTCTCTTCCTCTCTCTAACGTTTCTGCCATTCAACTGCGATCTCATCATCATCATCAACAACAACAACTCTCCTTCATCTGAAACATCAGGTCGGTTCTTCTTCTTCTTCTTATCAAATTTGTTTTCCCTTTTTAACCTCAGATAACGGCTATGATCTTCTATGGCCTCGTTGATTATATCGGAGAGTGAGAAATCGCGTGTTTGGTTTCGTGATTTGTGCAATCGGGGAATTCATGGATTCGAATTTCGCTTTTTGTTTTATGAGAATTACGAATTGGATTGGTCTCGTTGATATTATGGATCTTTGAGAGGGAATTGCGTGAGACTTGTGGTGGTTGATGTGGTTTTTAATATTGAATTTGATTAGAATTAATAGATTTGTTGTATTTGGCACCCATTGGCAATATGATTTTTCTTCGCCACAGAGTGGAAAATTTCGTTGTTTTGCTATACTATACATATCATATTTTGAGGGAATTCGATGCTGTGGTTGCTTCTCAAAATTTGAATTTTTATTAGGGATGATTGATGAGTTTGAAAATACGTGGAAGATCATGGGCTTATGGAACAATGTTAAATTTTTGTTTTAAGTTAGACTACAAGCTTTGGCATGGATTTATGTCCATCGCCAGAAGATTAATTTTTTTAAGATATATATTTACTATGGAAAACCAAAGAACATTAAACCACAGTAAGTTATCTTACGGTTAATAATCTGATCTTTTTATGTTCTCATTTTGTTGCTTCTTTTTTTTTTAATTTTCCATAAAGTTTATATCTCAATATTATTGTAGACATGATTGAAGTGCTGCACGCGTGTATGAACACTGTACAGTCATACTGCTTTATGGATACTTGCACTATCAATTTCATCTTCTTAAAAATTGTTTAAAGTTTAAACAAATATCAACTTGTGGGAAATGGGTTCTCTACGGTCAAAAATTAACTGCATGTGATTCTGACCGTTGATTAGTCTTTGAGCACGACAAATACATTAATGCAAAAACTAGTCGAAATCCCTGTGCGTTGCACGGGTGTGTAAAACGACATTATAATAAATTCTGAATTTGTGTAAAATGATTGCATGAGATCCTGAACGTAGATTAAAGTGAATGCGTGAATTTAGGGATTCTCCGAATGCAGGGAATCCGGATCCCAACTTGTGTCGTGCATCCTTCTGATCAAATTGAAGTGAAACGTTCTCTATTTAGATGGTCTGCCATGCATTGTGTTTCTGGAGAGATGTCTATATCTTTCGTTGTCAGATAGGTTATGTGTAATTCTAATTCTCATTAAAATGGTAAGAGATCGCAATACACATAAGTGAAGTTAGTCATCAATGGTAGGATACTGCCCCTGTGTGACTAAATTCTATTTTTTTTCCTTTTAATCTATTATTAAAGTTCAGAAGGACAGGAAATTTGTACTCCTGTTTCCTTGGCTCCTCCCCTTCCCTTCTTCCTGGATGTTTTCTTCTAAAGAAAACTTCTTTTAACGGGAATGGTAATGATAATCCACTTGGAATTTTGTAATTATTTTAAAATGTACTTATCAGTTTGGCTTATTCGCTTCCTTCTTGCCGTTGTTCCTTTCCCCTGAGTAGTTTGCTATATTTTAAACTAGATTATGGAAGTTATTTTTCATTCTAGTTTTCTTGACTAATTACAAGCTTCCTCGATCTAGTAAATACTTGATTGCTTGCCAACAGATCCACTCACGTGATGTTATTGATGTAAACAGATATTTCTTTTGGTACATGTGAACAGAATGTTACTTTGTAAATATGATTTTGTCTTTGACTTTGCTGGTGCATGTAATACTCTGTTGATTTGGCAGTCAATTCGAACGTATTACAATTCATTTCCTTTAAATGTTGTAGGGCTGTTACCTTCCGAGATGTCTCCTGCATCCCAATCAAAGTCTAAAGACAAAAAAGCAAGCAAGGAAGCTCAGAAGGCTTCTGCAAAGCCTACAGCATCTGCTAATGCAGTTACTGGTATTGCTGCAAGTGCATACAACCCTTTATTAGGAACATTCCATGCTCTGGAAATGACAACAACACCTTCTACCTCACCAATACATTCTAATGGTCGGTTTCAGAACATAGATGAAACAGATGAACATCCTGGCGGCTCACCAGTAGCTGGTGTTGAGTATGATTCTGTTTCTAATAACGACAGTTGGTCTGGTGAGTCCGAAGACCATAAAGAGAAAACTTCTAATACTCCTGTTCGATTGGAATCAGTACCGGGAGCTGACATTGACAAACGAGAGAAAATCCGCCAGAAGAATGAGAGAAAACATCAACGCCAGAAGGAAAGGCGAGCACAAGAGTTGCATGAGCGTTGCAATGGTTACCTTATGTCAAGGAAGCTTGAGGCACTTGCTCAACAGCTTGTGGCAATGGGATTTTCTCATGAACGGGCAACAATGGCACTGATACTGAATGAAGGAAGGGTCGAGGAATCAGTAGCATGGCTGTTTGAAGGTGGCGAAGAAGATAATAACAGAGATAAAAACATAGGTAAGGGTAATTTGAAAATTGACATATCGGATGAACTTGCTCGGATCGCTGACATGGAAATTAGGTATGGTTGCTCAAAACAGGAGGTTGAAAGAGTGATTGTTACCTGTGAGGGTGATCTTGATAAGGCTGCAGAGACCTTGAGAGAATCAAAGCAGGATCCATCGTCAGCTCCACCAAAGCCAGGGGAAACTGGTGATTCTCTTATCGTTAACAATGGTAAGCAGTCAGGGGTTGCGAGTCAGAGCCAAAGGCCACTAACAAAAACTGTTCCTTCTCCAAATCAGCTTAAAAAAGATGAAAAGGATTTTAACTATACAAAGGCAGCAGTTACGAATGGAGTATCTTCAGAATCCAGTAATAGAAATATGCAGCCTCTAAAGAGAATACAACCTAAGTCTGAATGGTTAAAGCCCCAACAAGCTACTATACCAGCTGACAAAAGGTGGCCAGGTGCAGGATCTAATCCTTCTGTGTCTTATTCGTTGGTATCACCTGTGCAGGTGTCACCCCCACCTGTTAAGATTGAAGCTCATTATATGGCTGTTGGAGGTGATTATAAGAGCCTTCAACCTGGAGCAGCTAGGGAACCAGTAATTGTGATGCAGCGGCCTCAAACTGTAAATGCAAAGCAGGTTCCAGTCACAAGCATGAGTTCATCTCCTCCTGGAATAGCAGCCAGTTGGTATCCGACTAACAGTGTTGAAGCTATGAGATCTAGTGGCTTTATATCTCACACTCACACCACTAGAAGCCCCAGTCCAAACTATCCCAATTCCAATCAAATATACAACCAACTTCAGTATCAACCTCAACAACAGTTTGTCTCTGGCAGCAGCAATTCAGTTGATCCCCAAGCAACCAGCAGAGCAAATAGCATATGGAATAAAACCGGTGCATCTCCAACCCTTGCTGCTGCTTCTTCTCTAGGACTCTTTTCTGGGTTAGGATCAACAGCCACATCAGGGGCATCTTCTCCAGTAGATTGGAGCACTGGTGGGTCGATGCAGTTCGATTATGCCAACATAGACTGGTCCCTGGATAGGGGTTTTTCTTCACCAAGGTCAAATGCTTTATGGCTAGGGCTTTCACCTTTTTCAAAGAGTAGTGTTCATATGTATGACTCAAATGCTTCGGGGGTGGTTGCTCAACCTTCATTGAGATCAGTAACCTCAAATGGGAGCATTGTTCCCATGTCCAGGTTGCAGGATGGTGGAGTAGCTTCTGCTGAAACATCAGGTGCCGGTTCTCGGGAGTGGAGTTCTCCATTTGAAGGGAAAGATCTTTTCAGTTTACCGAGACAGTTTGTTTCTTCTCCTTCTCTGTAGAATGAGAGGAGAGAAATTGAATGAATAAAATGAAAGATAGACCCGGAAATGTGTGTGTATTTGATGTTGGTTCTTATGATTCTACAGTTGATGATTGTTGGTGTTAAGCTTTCAGTGGGAGGAACAAGCATGCAAGAATACTTTTGCATGCTTGTTTGACTCCTCCGCATATTACACATTCACCCCCGCCATTTATGCACCGAGTGCTGACCCACGTGCTCTGAACAAGCCCGGATAGAGTATTGCCGCCGCCGCAAAAGTAATGAGACAAACTGTGCAGAGCCATGGTATAGCTGATACGATATAAAATCCAATGGCTCTGCACTGTTTTTGTGTTTTGTTCTGTGGTATGGGTCGAACCACCTTCATATACTGGATTAATCAATAATAAAGGCTTATTAAGGACTTAAGGTTATGTCAATAATGCTCCATTAAAAGTTGTAAAAATTGAGTTAAGGCTAAACTAAACATCCCCGACAACGTTTTTGTTTTTAAAGCGAGTTAATGAATAAGGAATTTTATTTCAAGACGATTGCAAGTGATAGTTGCATAATTGCATTCAAGTTTAATACAATTAAACAATTGCTCAAGTGATTTTATTTAAATTAAGACTGATCCATTTAAAGCTTTTCAGTGGTTATTTTTAAGGATGACGGGCATTACCATGGTTCTCTTTTCTCTCTCTCTGTGTAACGATGTACTTCGATTTTACATATTTCTTTGCAAATCAATGAACGACATTGTGAGTCTAACATTTTTTTCCCCAGATATATGCAGATATCAGTTTCTTATAAAAAATTCCATTTGGATTGAGTTTTATTTTTTATATTTTGAACTCAACGTCCATTAAAAGTAGGGATTCTTATGTACTGTTTAACAATTTACGGAAGTTGATTTGGTTTGAGTCAATTGTGGATGTTTCGATTCACTTTTGTGAGAGGAAAAAGTTATTTCAGAGACAAAAAATTGATTTTGATATGTTTGGGTGTTCTTGACTAAAATTGATTTTGTCTTTGGAATCAATTCTAACTTGAAGCTAAAATTTGTAGCTTCAGCCTACAAACGTGTGATTTTTAGTCTCAAATTACATAAAGTTTTACATCAAAGTTACTTTTAAAATAAAAACATCCAAACATAAATCACTTCACTTCAAACTCAATTCTATTAAAATTAATTCTACAAATTCAATTTCACTCAAAATCACGTCAATTAAACAGTCGTCCAAACAGGCGCAAATGAATTCGTGCAAATTGCACGTGAGTCTGTGAGTAGCTTGACACTTACAGCACCTTCCACTTTACTTTGATTGTACTCCACTGTAATTTGAAAAAAATGGCCGAAAGACAGTCAACTCCTGGAAAAGATGGCCAAAAAAAAATTAGAAAAGAAAAGAAGAGAGAGGTGGATAGCCTTTCATTGCTCTCAGTGACAACCACAACTTACAACTAAACAACCACTACCTGGACAGACCTGTTGTTTATGCAAATTTGTCACTCCAAAAGAATGTTCAACTGAGGAAGGTAGAAAAACATAACCTATAACCTATAACCTATAAAATGGTGATGATGTTTTCTTCTTCTCCTCCTCCTTTCTTTCAAATTCCAACTCTTGTGATCAAACCAAGAAACCAGCAGCTACTATGGAAGGCCCCTCCATTTTACCAAACCACTCTTCAACCAAGCTTATTCACTTCTGTGTATCTTCCTTCTCCTTTGAGGACAAAACTCCAAAAATGCTTCTTACAGAGGCAGTCCAAATCTGATCAAGAACAAGTATTTGAATTTGAGCGGCTGTTCTCAAACCTTAACCAAGCCACTTTGAAGAGGGAACCTGGTTGGTGCATTGCACATCTCTTTTCTTTTCTGTATAACATCTGCCATTATGAAATATGTATCCTCAAATGTCCTTGTTCTTTATTATTGTCTATCTTCACAGTAAAATTCACATTTTTCAATTTAAATTTATTCATTTTATCCTTGTGTCGATACTTGTTATTTTCAGGAAGCTTATCCAGTGCAGTTTTGCTGGTTGCAGGCACCACGGTCTTTTGTTCTTTCTCTCTATTACCAATTTTTGTATTTCTTCCTGGTATATCATCTATGTTATTGGACTGTGATATTTGAACAACAAAGTATAGACACCTTATGTGTTTATTTCTATCTCTTACTTATTTTTTATCATCTTTGTGATCAGGCATATCGAAAGCACATAAAAAAAAATCAAAGGGGACAGTCCCCATTTTGTTGTTCAAGAAACATTCTTGTATGTTATTTTTTGTTTTTAATCTGACAAGGAGTTGAACAGACTCAACTGAGAATAACTGTTAAATGGTTGCTGCCTGCCAATTGGTTTGGCTAGCTCTTGAAAGCAGACTCTGATGTGGGCTACCTCTTGAATGCACATTCTGATGTAACTGGAGATAATTTATGATAGTAACTTCTTTTGGTGTCCTATATGTTGGAAATTCAAGTGACTGTTGAAGTCTTATATTAGTAAAGAATGAGTTGAGTGAAGACTGAAGAGTATATAAGAAGACCCGTAATCCTATTGCGCTAAGGTTTTAGGCCAAACTGTGACAATAGACTCACTATTATAATTTCTTGCTTAGCTCATTTATGAGATCTCCCTAGCTTTTAGGCTCCTCCTATGGCCAAACACTACAACTAAATTTCCTCCACATTGGAAAATAGAGTAGTTTAATTTATGAGATATATATTATATATAAATTACAAAGATACGCCCTTTGTTTTGAAGGAAATTCAATATGAGAATGCTCACATGTGAAGATTAGACTCTCGGTCCTCCCTGTTAAATTTTATGATTCAATATTCATAACTGCAAAACTTGATACAACCTCCCCCTTTTCTGATTCAGTGTAGTAGTGTACTTGTATTCATTCAAGCATTACTTATCGCCATCATTTCCCTCAAATGCAAATAAATATCACAGGTGAGTGCAGGGATCCTTGCAATTCCTGCTGTGACACAAGAAGCTGGCTTTTTAGCATCTGCAGTTAGTTGCATCATTTGTTGGGTATTCATGGTGATAATTCTTGTCTATTATGTGTCATTTTCAAATAGTATAATCAACAATGCAATACCGAGCGAGGAATTGCAAGTCCTTCATGTATGATACCAAGATTTGCCATTATAGCAATGGCCAGCTAAATTAGCTTTCACAGGCTTGCAATGTTACTGTTACAAGCACACTAGTGTTTATAACCTCGATTTTTCAGCAAAAGGTTTTGTAATAGAGTCTTCGCTTTGTTTTCCCTGCTGAAAATTTAACACACACACAGAGACAAGAACACACATGATAAGAACTCCTGCAGGTTGTGACAGGTTTGCTCATTGCTGAAGTGAATGTCAACACCATGTGTGAACTGGGTTCTGGTGGCGTATCATTGGTATCTCATTCTACTGCTTACTCTTACTGGCTTAATGCTCAGCTTGCATTGATTTTGCTTCAAGTTAAATGAATCCTGACTCGGTGCAGGATTTCTTTTATCATGATTTTAGACATGCCTAATATTATGTTTATGGAAGAATCATGGATATGTAGAAAAGGATGCATGATCTTAGAAAGGCACGACTTAATAGAAATGTTTTCTACTGTAGGAGTTTTTGTTCTTCTGACAATTTTCAGCTTTCTATTTACCTACTTAGATTTTTTGTAACTTGATTAAGTTCAGGTATCAATGGCCCGAAGAACTTTAGGGACAGCTGGGGTTCAAATTTCATGGTAAGTGCATAGATCATCTTTGTAAAATTTTATGCATGTTGTGAATTATGGGAAATCAACATGCTATAATTTATTTAAGGAGGCATTAATTCAATGGAAAAGAGGAATGCACTTTCTCAGTGAGCTGTCTCTTATGAAACACAATGCTGCAAGAGTGGGTGTGCAGAAGCAGTCAGTACTTTATAGATATAAATCACTAACATAGAACTACAACTTCATTTGTTACCACCACAACTTAAGTGATTAAATATTTAAATTATGAAGAAACCTTTATTCCTCGTTAGCCTTGGAACTTTCCTTCTTTTATAAATGTCCATATTATTTTAGCTACTTCTCTAGAGAAGATATGTCATATCTTATGTAATTTCATTTCATTATTTAAGAAATATTTAGTAATGATTGTCATTTTCTTGCAGTTGGTCCTACATCTTCATCCACTATGCCCTTCTTGTTGCCTATGTGGCCCGTTCTTCAGATATCTTGACAAATTTTCTTGGCATTCCTACGTAAAAGCCACTAACTCCGCCTTAAATTATGCCCAAGTTTCCACCGAACTTATTCCTCTTAGTTGTGTTGTTATGTGACCCAAGTCCCAACTTTATCTTTGGTATTCCAAGTAAACCTTGAAAGCTTGTTAGGTGCTGATACTAGCATTTTGGTCACAGATGGGAAAGTGCAACTTTGTTTTCATTGATGCTGGGAGGCATATGCTTCTTTGGAAGGTCGGTTTGGCTTTCTTTATGTTTTCTGGATCTAAATTTCCCTTCTGTCAAGTTATATCCTTCTGTTGGGGTCAAATGATCCCGGTGGGAATTTGGTCATAAAAAAATTATTAACATATCTTGCACAGTGTTAGGATAGAAGGGTATTTAGATTTAGAACTGTTAGTTAGTTAGAATTAAATAAGGGGGAATAAGAATAGATGCGTTCATTTAGTATTGTAATCTTGTAAGAACCAAGCAATTGGTACAGTGACTAAAAGGGAAAACCCTTGGAGGAGATTCCATTCTTGTATTCTGTTCATATTCAGTAATACACATCAGTTTAGTTTTCTTTCTCCATTTCAATGGTGGGTTCCTCAAACATGCCGCAGGGTTTCTATGTATGTATAAATTTATCAATTTGCTTGATCTTTTCATGTATATTATTATACTTGCTTGATGTTCCACTCACGTAATTTTTCATAATCTTCACACTATATATAACCTTGGGAAAGATTTGTAGAAAGGAATGGAGCTTGAATGAATTGTTTAACTTTTTCCAGCTCTGATTTTATTTTATAAGGGTATAAAAGTTGACAAGACTTCATTGGTATCTGTAGCCAGCGCTTTATTGGTGCAGTTAATGGTGTTCTAGTATTTGGTATCATCGGCTCTTTTGCAGCTCTTGTGGTAAGACTTTCGCGTCAAGAACTATGAATTCCTTTTATTTTCCACATTGTAGCAGGGGAGTGAGTTTTTCAAGATGAAATGATGAATAGGTAGTTTTTTTTTTCAATTTAATTTTCATTTGTGAGAAAATTTGTATTTCATTTAATCATTTTGACTAGTTTACTTAATCGCGGTGTTTGAATGAATAAGATAGTCTCATATATGAACGAGATCTCACAAAAATATTTGCAGGATGGCATTGATTGCGTCATGACATAGAACATTACTTTAACAAAGGAGGTCATTAATCATCTTAAGGTTTCTCTAGGTATAACAAATTTTTTTTTTTTGGTAAGCTTTTCTAGGTATAACAATTAATAAGTTCCATGCATGCTCTGACTGGATTAGTAAAACGGAACCGTAAGGAGTGCATGTCAAAAGCACAAACAACAAAATGGATAACCTGTTTGTAACATTGTTTCTCTTTCATGCTATAGGACTGCTATATTTCATGTGATAACAAGCAATTACATGGTTTCGCAATGATTTGGGAAGTGTATTTGTTCATGTTGAGATAGAGATTAATATTTCTATCTTAGGCAGTTGCAAGTGGAGACCTGCACTTGGATGCTCTTTTGAAAGCCAACTTGCAAGCGGTTCCTATGAGTATACCCATCATTGCACTCTCATTTGTTTACCAGGTAACATCACGAACCTCCAGTTGTTGAACAACAGACAGGGTTTAACACTTTGATATGCTAATTCAGAATGTGGTACCTGTTCTTTGTACAAATCTTGAAGGAGACTTGTCAAAAGTAAGGTGAGAAATCTCATCACCATTCTTTGCTTTACTAATTATTCTGATCATATGATACTTAGGCTTTTATCTTACCTTTGGAATATTTCTTACAACAATTTTTGTGAAGTTGTTACACTGATTTCATTTTAAGTGTTATAATTCTAAAAGGATTTGACAGCCAAGTAAAAACTAGGTTTTTTTTTTCCTGTCTTGAAAAAGATTTTGTGGATCATCAGGAGTCATAAACTTTCCTGGCACTGCTTAAGCTTGATCCATGCTGTCGTAGGATAGAGCAGTTAACTTTGTTCTGCCATCACACGTGCCTTCAAATTTGAAAAAATGGAGAGTTGCTGGTGAAGTCCAAAAGCTTATGCCTACCAACATGAAAAACGGTCAAGTCTAAATTGTTCATGAATAAATATGCCAAATGTTACATTTCTCCTTAATAGTGGCCAAATTTTTATGGTTGTGTTACATAATAACCTAAAATGTTTCATCTTATTGCATAAGCTTGGTTCTTTTATGTATTTCTTTTTTCAATGATTTCAAGGGCCATCACAAGGTTGGTCATGCGCATTTGGCATAGTTCTCTTCAGCAACTTGTTCTAAGGATAGTTCTGGTCTTCAAACATGTACTTAATACATTATAAATGCACAAGGAACACAATGCTTAAGATTCTGATGTTGAGATTGTCTCAGCTTCCTTCAAATTAGTATAGTCTAGTATCTTCATTTATCTATATTTCTATCTTCTTGTGCACATAGTCATGCTCCAGATGATACCTATTCTAATATTTGCTGTGTTGCCTATTTGAAGTTTTCTAGAGCTTTAAATATCGCCTGGTTTTTTCTTGTAGGAGTGCAATAATCCTTGGAACTGGTATACCTCTTGTTCTATTTCTCATCTGGAATGCTGTTATCTTGGGAACTATCAGCGACAACGTAATGGGTCTTGATCCACTACAACAATTGCGGTCTACAAATGGAACAGTTGGAGTAAGTTTATGACAGCGTCCAGTGTTTTTCAGCCACAACTGCATTAAAAATAATTAAACTTTTGCTGAGTAATTTAATCATTTTAATAACTTTATATATTGTTTGTTATTTTATTTAATCCTCCCCAACCAAATTCTGCAGCCTATAGTTGAGGTGTTCTCACTTCTTGCAATTGCTACATCTTACATTGGATTCGTTTTGGGTTTGTCAGACTTTCTTTCAGACTGTAAGTATTGTATTTCTCATTGTCTTTACCTCTTTGTATGCTTCACCAAACAAGTATATGGCTTATTTAAAAACTAGGAATTGACATGAATCTACTTTGGGAGTCATAAGGTGGTTAAGGTGGTTTGGGTGAGGGAGTTAAGGAGTGAAGTGATAAGGAGGTTGAGGGTTCAAACTTCACCCACTAACAAAAATACTAACATTAACACACTAACATTTGCCTATCAAAAAAAAAAAAAAAACATGAATCTACTTTGTATTTTCTAATTATTCAATTATTTATCAAGTATTCAGATTTTTCAGATGCAAGGCTGCCATTTTTTGGCATGAAACTCTAATATAAAATATCTGAAGGATACATTTATTGCTTCATTGTGTTGATTTTCAGTGCTTAAACTCCCAACAAGTCAGAACAGGCCACTGCCATACATACTGACTTTAATCCCACCACTAATACTCTCATTGTTGGATCCAGAAATATTTTTTAAAGCCTTGGACTTTGCTGGAACATATGGAGGTATAGATAAAATGTCTACCTGTGCAAGTGTGCATGCTTTGCATGTGCTGATTGCTCAATATTTTCATTACCATGTTAATGTTTAGTAGTTGTTGCTTGAATATCAATCCTGAGACAGCCATGTTTTTCTCATTGTTTCATGTCACTGGTAGTGTTGGTGCTCTTTGGAGTTGTTCCAGCTGCAATGTCCTGGTCTGATAGGTACTCAAATTCGTCTCCATCTGTGAAACTACCTGAACTAGTTCCAGGAGGGAGGATTACCCTATTACTGGTGCTTGGAGGTTCAGGATATGTAGTTCTTTCTGAATTGATTGAGAACTTTCAACACCTTTAAAAAATGACATGTAGCTATTTTCTTTCACCTTCTAGATTCTATTATCATTTCATTTTTCAATTATTATTGAAGCATATTTTACTGTTTAAAGTCAAGGAAACACTTTGGAGAGAAGGGTCATGTACATAATAAATTTTCCATTTTGTTCCTTTTGTTTAACTCTGAACTCTGTTCAGTATGTGGTCCTGAGGTAAAAGGGTTCCATTTTAACTCGACTAGCACAGCCCTTCGTATTACAAGAATTGAGAGATGGCAAAATAAATTCTCATTGAGACACTTGATTGGAGAGAAAATGGAGAAACGGATAGGGAGTATTGAAAAAATTGGGTTTAACATTGACATGAGATGATAGTAATGTAATTGTTATGTGATGATAACATGACATAGTACAAGTGATAAATCTAAAAGTCCTATTTATACTAAGAAATAAGAAATAAGTCCTAATAAATCTTGTATGATATCTTAAAATATTCTAATCTACAAAAAAATATTACAAGGTATTCTAAGAGTAAAATTGCATTATCATGATATTCTCACTCTTGCCATCTGTTCCCTTCTATTTTCACTCCTATCAAGTAACAAATACTAGTCTTGGTTAATGATTGTCTCACACTGAGTGAAAGCTGTTAATAAATTGGCTTTGGTTTCTTGGTCCCAATATGGATGGTAGCAAGCCTGCTAGCTGTCCATTTTGATTAGAGATCAGACACACAATCACAACCCCAAAATAATAATTATGATAAATTGTCCCTATTAAATATATTTTCAAGAGTTGTGTACAGATTATGAGGTGTCATTTTGTCTCCAATGACGGTCCATTGGATAAAAAGTGGTGGTTCAATGTACCCTGTCCAACCCGGCAGAGCCAGTGGTTGATGCAAAGATTTCAAGTGATTGAGGCTCCTTGGATTGTGATCTTCCTTGGAACACAGTAACACTGCAAGTTTCACCCAAATCAGGGAAAGCATTTAGCTGTATTACATTAATTCAAAATCAAATATATAGTAAACTTAAGTTTTGGATTAGAATGATTGAAAATAAAATGGTTCAGTCCGGAGTAAAAATACAATGAGGTTGATGGAATAAAAACGGAGCAGCCGCCATTTATCCTATGATTTACACATCTTATTTCCAATAATGAAAAATAACACCTAAAGTGACTAGTATAAAATTACACCAAACTTTTGTCTTTCTATGAATTCATTTTAAATCAACATGAAAATAAAATGAAAATGCATGGACTGATGAGAATCTAAATAAATACTTGTAATGATCTTATCCCTTAGGTGTGATGATGTTGACAATTCTATCTTTTACCAGGCCACTTTCATTTCAAGTTGTCTATATTCTTAAATTTTTTAGAGTTACGTTATTTGAACACAAATTTTGGATATCGTATATGATGTCATGTATGTTTATCTCCGTCTCTCACTAACTTTTTATCTTCTTTATATACATGCTTCTCGAAAATACACTCAAAAAACAAATGGACATCTTATGGTGTCTTCATTTTGTATACAAAAATCATTCAATTTTTTAATAAGTTACCAAGATTTTTTTATTTATTTTTTACTTTTCATTAAAAAAAAACTATTTTGTCGTGGGTTAAAGGGATTTATAGGGGGACTAGGGAACCCAAGGAACGCGACTTCAAATTGCAGTAATAAGAAAGCAGTGATATAAATAAAATAAATATTCAGAAAAGTTTCCAAAATACCTCTTGGTGTGCGACCCTTCTTGTTTTGTTTGTTTGTATTTATTATTTATGTACATTATACAAGTAATACAACCCATCGTGGCAGAGAATGATGCTGCTTGTGACTCCTTCAGTCCTTCTCCCAATAATTAAGGCAAGCATGCCAACAGGGTCCCTCTTTTTTTACTTTTTGGATATGACAAAATCACAAAAGGCAAGACTCGACTCTATCATCACAATTGGTCGCCACTACATATGTTTTCTTTCTTTTTTTGTTGGCCTTTTATCATTTATCCTATGATTATTCATGCCACAAGCAGGCACAGATTCATTAGAGTCTAAGACTTTAGGCTACATTGACTCAATACACTGACTAGTTTAGGGGAAAAATTCTTGGGGTGAGATATTTCTACTTTAGGCATGCAAATTAAAACTTTTAACATGTGTAAAGTTATACATGTCATATTTAAAATATGTTAAATGTTGAGGCGAGAAATTTAAAAAGTTTCACCTACATTTTTCACAGGTCCATTACATTGACTCAATTCAGTAGTTAGTCATTGTGTTGTAGCAAATTAAATAAAATGTTGATGTACTATAATTTTCTTTTACACGAAAACATATATAGGGTAAGTCAAGTTCTCGAGGCAATCTTAAGAGCATGTCTTCAGAGAAAAATGATAATCATCACTTTGCACTTTTCAAATTAGACATACTTTCAGAAGACACATATTTTTTATTTTTATTTTGGATAAATTTGGAAGGCACGTCTACTTTTTGACAATTATAATTTGAATTCCTAAGCCGAATAACACATTTTCACCATCATCCTTAATATAAGTTTTTGCATAGAGCTTAGCCTTGAAAGTCGCAAGGATTTTCGATCTTAGCATACAGCCAACTTGGACATAGAATATGTAGCAAATTGTTGGGTTGATATCTTACATTGCAAATTATGCTATTAATTGCCTATGTAGGCAGTTGATGGGTGGGTTAGCAAACTAAGACTTATAGCAAGAAAGTTTTAAGTCGTCATGCCATGGGAGTGGAGACGGTCACTCTTGAATTGACATATTGTTTAGCAGAATTCCTACAGAATGTCAAAGTTTGGCTAACTGAACCAAACACATCAAAATGCCAAGTTTGCCAGCTCAACATAATATATTGGTTGGTCAAAGTACAAGTTCAATGTGAGAACAAATAAACTTCACATGCAATGTAAGTGCTAGGGGTTTGAATGTTGGAGTTTACTCATGCAATGTAAACTTTAAATGAGTAATTGGTTAAAACCCAAAACTGAGATTGTCCAAAGCATGAACTTACTGGCTGATAATCACAATGGTCTTGCAGAATGATGGTATTGAAGAGATATCTACCTTCACAACATTCTCCTGTGCAGTCCACAAGATTTCATATTTCCAAAGCACCAGAAACAATAACCCAAAGATTATAACATAACAATAACAATGCAGTAATCTCATGAAACTACCTGAATCTGTAAACGGATTAAAAACTTCATCTAACAATGGTCTCAAAATTAACTCCCTAATTCTAGCACTTCATGAAGGAAACAGACAAACTACCTAAGCAGCAAGAAACAATCTAGTTGTATAATGACATGTGAAAGCTTCAAAGAGATTTAACTTATCAAGCAAATAGCATGTACAAAGATTTTAACAAACTACTAGCTAACCATCTTCCTTCCATGAGATTAAGTTCAAAATAAAATCTTCAGACACTTTCTCCGTCTCAGTTTAAATTACAAGCATTATTAGGCATCCAATTATTTATCCAGGAGAGGGAATGAAGTTTCTAGTAATCAAAGGGCCATCCACTGTAACTTGTTCCATTATGCTGGTCAGGAGTGGTTGAACTTGAAGAGCTGCTTCCCCCAGTTTCAGTATGATGATTATTGTTTGAAGTAGAAGAAGAACGGAAAGGCCACAAAAATGAAAATGGATTTCTCCTTCCGTGGTTCTGATGGGTATTCTCCCTGCCCCTGGAGCTATCATTTCCACCACTGCTGTTGGCATTTCTTCCTCCCGAACTTCGACTACCACGAGAACTAACATGTCCTTGAGGTGGCAGCTCAATACGGCAAACAGGACATGAGTTATGCTGAACCAACCAAGGAATAATACAGTCAGAGTGGTAAATATGGTTACATGGCATCTCTCTGGCTTCGGAGCCCAATTCAAATCTTTCTTTACAAACTGGACAGTGTGAATCCGAGCGAAGATGCGCCTGTGTGATCCTAATAGTAGGCATCGCATCAATTGAAGAACGTGCAGCTGGGGGTGGACCACGCCGATCATTCATGGTGAGTTGTTCAACAAGTTCTTCCAATCCAGGGCCCATAAAGTAGTCACTAAAATCAACACGCCTGGAACCACCTCTTGGGCCGCCATTAGACAAGGTGAATCCAGGAACTTGACCATGAAATATCAAATAAGGACCAGAACTAAAAACACCCCAACTCTGTTCAGGAACTGGGGCAGAACCAGACCTCCCTCTAACATCAAAGTTTGGGTGTCTTCCAGCCATTCTCTGCCTCATGATATTATCAACAGCATCCATGAGCCCAAATCTAGGATCAGAACCTCTATGCCCCATAAAAGCATGTATAGCATCAAAAATGTCAGGCATTTGATGAAACTCTCCTGACTGTGACGAAAAGTTAATCTGGGGTGCAGTCCCTTGCATCTCATTGAGTTCTTGTACAAATCCTCCATCACAGTCAGGGCAAATGGCATCTCTCCCTTCAAGCACGATTGGCTGCCTGCATGCGTAACACCAGTGAGTTGCTCCACTTGACATTCTTTCTCTTCAGCGAAACTTTTAAATTGTAAAATCTGCACCAAACGTTGACTCTCCTGTGCCAAACACAAAGATTCAGAAATAAAAAGAGTTAATAGATAAAGAAAGTATAAAATTGAAAATAAATGAAACAAGTCCTGAAGATTCAACATGCCAACTGGCTATGCTAGTATTGATATGTATATCCTAAACAGAAGTAACTTAGTAACACTGAGTGAGGTACGAACAGGTTATCTACAACTAATTTTGAACCAGCAAAGGTACCATAATAGGATTAAATCTTTCATTTAACCAAAACTTCAATCTTGCCACCAAATAGATAGGTTCATAACAATTATTTCTTCTCAATCTTAAACAAAAAAGAAAAAGAAAAAAAGAAAACAGTATGAACAAGAAATGTAGAGAAGGTTTTTTCTGAAAAAAAAGAATTTTTTTTTTGCTTAATTGGGCTGCATATTTCCATTTTCGACAGGGAAACTAACTTCAAATTGAAAAGGAAATCATAAATCAAGTGTGTCAGGTAAGACTATATTTAATATATAAAAGCACACTAAACAATCCTACTACTTAATTTCTAACCAAGGGAAGTCAAGAATACGAATAGAGGAGCTGCTACAACAAATATGACTATCTCTTTAAATCAAATCATGAGGCACTTGAACAAATTGACATAATTGCAAGTCACAACATGCAAGTCGTTAAGTTTTATCAACAAAAAAAGAATCATTCAGAGAATTGAATGAACCTGTTAAACCAGATGGTAGATATCACATCTAAAATTGCCCAACACAACAGTTGCAATTGGAAAAAAAAAATTTATCATACAAAAGCTTATTAGCACAACAAAGAACAGTTCAGCAATTAGGTCCTACAGTTATAGCAGGAAAAAAAAAATCAATGCATATTCATAATTGACAAATCGAAATGTAAACAATGAAAAAGAAAATTTCAATTCCCAGAGATAAATAACAGAGCAAAAAATTCAAGCACGAAGCACAGCTTTATTCACGGAAACAAAACTCATCATCAATCATAGCCTCAAAGAGGGTAACCGTAGAGAGAAACCATAAAAATAAAAAATAAAAAACCCAACTGAAAATTAAGAGTAATAAGAAGAAAACCCAACACAAATCAAACCAAATTATCATCAAAGCACAAATTTTTTTCAATTGGGGTTTCAATTAATCAATAACCATTTACTCCAAAGACCATAATAAGCTCAAAATCATATAGCACCGACTGAAGAAAAAAAAAAAGTATGAAGCAAAAAAATTGCAAGACAAGGGTTTAAGATTCAGGATTCATCAGAGTGAACTTACAAAACGAAATGAAAATAAAATGAAAGAGAAAAATAACAATAAAAAAAAAAAAGCTTAATACCGTAGGATTCTGATCCTGAGAGAGAAAGAGAAAGAAGAGAGAGAAGAAGAAGAAAACCTTTTCTACTTCTGGGGTCGTTTTCCCACTGAGGAAAATGTCTTCTCATTTTCACTTCCGAATTAATTACTATCATTCTGTTTTTTATTTTTTAAAAAAAAGAAAGAATTTTTAAATTCAAAGTTTCCAACAGAAGCTTCCCGAGTAATTTCCGTGTAATAGAAAAGGCAAACTGTATTTGAAAAAATTAACTAATTAAGGTATTTTCTTATGTTGCTCTCTTTATATGTTTTTAAATTTTTTATGTCTCATTCTCACTGTAATAAATGTCCTACGTCAATTTTTATGTGAATTATATATTATATAACCCAAAAAATTATGTACAGCTAGCATTATATTTATTATTTATTATTTGTTTGTTGACCGAATAGCAAGGGATTCTTGAATTACCTCTAAAATTACTCAAATACCGAATGAAATTTCAGCCAAACAGATAGAACAGGTGGCATTAATGTTATCGTGTGTATTTTTTTTATTTTTTTGGTTTAAATTATCGTGTATCTCTTGTTGCATCACATTTGAAGCATAATTAGTTACTGAATCTTGATAACAAGTATTCTAATGATATCTTTTAAGAAATATATTTCTTCTCAATATATCGAATACACAATTTCTAAAACAATGCTCTTATAATATTAGTTAATGTATTGACCGAAGATATAAGGCCGAGGATTGCCAACACGACCGAGCTCATTCTCGTAAGTGGGTCGTGACCCGAACTCCCATAAAGCCGAAGACCTGTTGATACACTTGACACCCGAGGATAACTACTCGGTCTTATTCCACACCAGACCACGAACGAAGATATCTCGGCTTCGAGCTATCCAAACAAGAATCGACTGGGCCTAATATCTCGCTGGTCCAAATATCTCTCCGTATAACTCGGAGCCTTATCCATATCAATATCTAACTGCAATAACAATCCGATCTTAACAAGTAGGATCTCAGTAACCGTCTTACTCGAACGGTTGTACTGAAAATATCTATAAATAGGGGCTCAACCCCCTCACTTAGAACTACGTTTGCTTTGATTCCCATTTGGATACGTAGGAGCAGAATTCACATTCTGTCAAGCTAACTCCAAAACAAACCCACTAGACTTTCTTCGGCCGAGTATCTCTCATCTGAGATATTTGAACGGAACATTTGGCGCCGTCTGTGGGAATCGAAGCAAAACTTTCCCATACCACAAAACATGGTGAGAACAAGGAGCGGGAACTGCAGGAGAGAGGAGCCAGAGAATGCTAACAACGGAGATAATGGGGAACGGTCCATAAACCCGGCTGTAACGACCGACAACCCCATTATCCAAGAACTCCTCGCACAGATTGCCATGCTGAGAAGGGAGAATGAGGAGATTCGGCCAGAGAACAGCCTGGCCGCGAACAAGGACAGGCGGAGAGAAAGGTCCGCCTCTTCTCCTCCCGAGAGAGAGCGTCGGACAGTGAGAATGAAGGATCCGTAAACACGCGCAGAGATGGAGGCCCACTACTCCTGGCTTCTCATCATATGGACCGAGCAGACGAGGAGGAATTTCCTAGGCAGGCCCCTGAACTTTCACTTCAGGCAAATAGGCCTAATGAAAGGACCGACGTGCGGATGCCGAGACATCCCTTCACAAACGCCATCATGGAGGTTCCCCTACCAGCCAACTACAAACCAATAAGCATTGACAGATATGATGGTACCTCGGACCCGGAGCATCACCTAGATGCTTTCACTACTCAGATGTACCTCTTTACCGATGATGATGCTGTCATGTGTAAAGTCTTTCCAACTACTTTGAAGGATGTTGCGTTGAGCTGGTACACCCAGCTACCGCCAGCGTCGGTTGACTCCTTTGACACATTCATGACTAAGTTCAATGCTCAGTTTGCCACGAGCCGAGCTCATCAAAAAACCTCGGCCTCGTTGGTAAACTTTAAGCAAGAAAAGAACGAGTCTCTGCGTGATTTTATGGCCAGGTTCAGCAAAGAGACTATCCTTATCCGGAATCTCAGTGCCGATGTTGCACTACACACTATCTTGACCAGGTTACGGCATGGCCCTTTCGCCAGACACTTAGCTCGGAAGCCACCAACCAGTATGGATGAGTTGAGGAGAAAAGCTGCAGGGTTCATTAATATGGAGGAGATTGAGGAGTCTAAGAAAAGGGAGAGACCTGATGATGCTGACAGGCGAGAAGGGAGAGAGAAGAGGAGGGATGGAGGTGATAAGCCGAAATTCAAAGACCCATCCGAGCAGTTGCATAGGGGACCGAAGTGTGAGCACTATACTCCCCTCAACACAAACCGAGCTCGGGTGTTTGAGGAAGCATACAACGCGGAACTTTTGCAGCTCCCCAACCATGGCCACACGCCCCAGAATGCTGACCGACAGAAACATTGTCGGTACCATCGTAATTACGGGCATACCACCGAGGAGTGTTGGGTCCTGCGAGATAAGATTGAAGAGTTGGTGCAAGCTGGCCATCTCAATAATTTTGTTCGAAGAAACCACAACAATGGTGAGGGGCGTGGCAGAAGCAGAAGGAGAGGAGGTGACCAAAGCCCGAGAAGGGGCGGCGATCGACAAAATAATGAAAGAACAGAAACCACAGAGGGCCAGAATGAAAGGCGAGAGGAGGATAATGTGGTCCGAGGTGTGATAAACACTATTTCGGGTGGATTTTCAAGGGGAGGCACAACAAGTTCAGCTCGGAGAAAGCACCTGCGGGCTATTCGGGCTGTCAACTCCTCAGATCCCAAGCAAACCCCGAGGATTTCCCCACCTATTATCTTTTCTGACGAAGACTTCGTGGGAGTGGATCCTAATCTAGATGACCCTATGGTAATCACCATGCAGTTGGCTAATTTCTCGGTCAAAAGAACCCTTGTCGACCAGGGGAGCTCGGCGGATATCTTATATTATTCAACATTTCAGAAGCTCGGGATCCCAGAGAAATCTATTCAACCGCATTTGACAAGAAGCTCGTCGGCTTTGCAGGGGAACAAGTGGATACACGAGGATACATTGACCTCCCCGACTACTTTTGGGGATGGCAAAGCATCCAAGACTATCATGGTCGAGCACGTGTTGGTTAATGCAAGAACATCGCACAATATCCCGATCGGAAGACCATCTTTGAACGAGTTAGGAGCCGTGGTCTCTACTCCCCACCTCACGATGAAATTCCCTTCCAACTCGGGAGATATAGTTGCTGTCCCGGCTGATCGGAAAATGGCCGGACAGTCTTTATGGCCGATAGTTAGCATGTAAGCAAACTCAAACCTACACCTGCAGAAACATTGGACGGGGAAAGGACAAGTCTCAGAAATTCGTTAACTCTGTTGAACTGGACCCAAGAATGGACATGCAGGAACAACGACCACAACCCATTGAGGAGTTGGAAAAGTTCCAGCTTGGTTCACAGCCTGATCAGTGCACCAAACTCGGCGGTCAACTTGAGCCGAATTTGAAAGAGGAAATAAAGGAAGTGCTTCGCAAAGAACGCCGACCTATTCGCGCTGGACCACGCCGGATATGCCGGGAATTGATCCCGACTTCTTGTGCCACAACCGGCAATTTGTCCCGAGGCGAAACCAGTGGCCCAAAGGAAAATGAGACTTGGTGAGGAGAGGAGAAAGGTTGTGGAAGAGGAGACAACGAAGTTGGTCCAGGCCAACTTTATTCGAGCGGTAGAGTACACTACCTGGCTGGCCAACGTTGTTCTGGTCAAAAAAGCAAATGGCAAGTGGCGCATGTGCACTGATTACACGGATTTGAATAAAGCTTGTCCAAAGGATTCCTATCATTTGCCGAGTATCGATAGACTGGTGGATGGAGTCTTCGGATACAGAATTTTGAGTTTCTTGGATGCATACTCGGGGTACTATCAGATCCGAATGTATCCCCCAGATGAGGAGAGAACAGCTTTCATATCTGAAGGCTCGAATTACTGTTACCGGGTAATGCCATTTGGACTAAAAAATGCTGAAGCTACATACCAAAGGCTCATGGACAGGGTATTCGAAAAACAAATCAGAAGGACTATGGAGGTTTATGTGGATGACATGGTAGTAAAATCCGATGACCCCAACAGCCACCCAAAAGATATGGAGGAAATTTTTCAGCAGCTGAGAAAGTATAATATGAGGTTAAATCCGGAGAAGTGTGTTTTCGGTGTCCAAGGTGGAAAATTCCTCGGCTTCATGTTGACACACTGGGGAATCGAGGCCAATCCTGATAAATGTCGGGCTGTGATTGAGATGCGAAGCCCACAAAATATTAAAGAAGTGCAAAGACCTGCAGGACGGCTGACATCATTATCTCGGTTCCTACCCAAATCTGCAGAGAAAGCTCGGCCTTTCTTTAGATTACTGAAGAGGCCTCAAACCTTCACATGGACCGAGGAATGCGAGAAGGTCTTCGTCGATTTCAAGGCCTTTTTGTCTTCACCACCGATATTAACTCGACCCATCTCTGGGAAAGAGTTGTACTTATACCTATAAGCCACCGAGCATGCCATCAGTGCGGTCATTGTACAGGAAGTAGAGAAAGTTCAAATACCGATGTACTTCATTAGCAGGGTTCTTTATGATGCCGAAACCCGGTATCAAGTCATATAAAAGCTGGTTTTGGCCCTGGTAACTGCAGCTAGGCGATTGCGTCCGTATTTCCAAAGTCACCAGGTGATTGTCAAAACCGATCACCCGATTAAACAGATTCTCAAAAAGCCCGAGTTGGCAGGACGTATGATTGCTTGGTCGGTAGAGTTATCAGAGTTCGGCCTGAAATACGAGTTGAGAGGCCCTCTGAAAGCTCAATGTATCTCCGACTTCGTAGCCGAGCTCAATCCGCAGCCGATAACCGAGGATATATGGTGGAATTTGTATGTGGATGGATCCTCGAATGTCAGGGGCAGTGGAGCTGGGGTGATTCTGGAAGGCCCGGGAGATCTGATCCTGGAACAGTCACTAAAATTTGAGTTCAAAACCTCAAACAACCAAGCCGAATATGAAGCTTTGATAGCAGGATTAATGCTGGCAAAGGAAATGGGGGCGAAGGCTGTTAGATGCCGGAGTGATTCACAGCTAGTCACAGGGCAAATATCTGGAGGGTATCAAATGAAAGAGCCTCAGCTCACCAAGTATTTATGCAAGGTCACCCAATTAATCTCCAACTTCGAGAAATTTGCTATTGAGCACATTCCCCGAGAAGAAAACACTCGGACCGATCTGCTGTCCAAATTAGCCAGTACAAAGAAGTCAGGCCACCATAGAACAGTTATTCAAGAAACCATAAATGAACCGAGTGTCACGTTTGGGGAGGTGATGGCCAACGAGCCGGTTGACCGAGAATGGATGACACCCATTTGGGAGTATTTATCCTCAGAAACTCTGCCCCCAGATCATGTTGAGACCAGGAAGATCAGGCTCAGAGCAAGTCACTTTGCTATTATTTCCTGAGAATTGTTTAAATGGGGGTTCTCGGTAACGTTGCTAAAATGTCTGACGAAGGCACAATCAAAATACGTCATGGAAGAGGTTCACAGAGGAATCTGTGGTTTTCACTGCGGGGGAAGATCAATGGCCTCCAAGGTAGTCCGAGCAGGGTACTATTGGCCTACCATCCGAGCAGATTGCATTGATTGGACGAAGCAATGTGATGAGTGCCAAAGATTTTCCAATGCAAGTCGTACCCCTCCCGAAGGACTTCACACATTAAACTCGCCTTGGCCTTTTGCTATGTGGGGAATGGATATACTGGGGCCATTCCCTGTGGCCAAAGGTCAAGTCAAATTCCTCCTTGTAGCAGTGGACTACTTTACTAAATGGATTGAAGCAGAGCCTTTGGCGAAAATTACCGCCGAGAAGGTACAAAAGTTGTGTGGAAAAGCCTCATCTGTAGGCACGGAATTCCCTTTGCAATCGTCACAGACAACAGAAGACAGTTTATAGATAAGACATTGCAAGAATTCTATGCCAACCTCGGCGTTAAACACCACATTACGTCAGTTGAACATCCTCAGACCAATGGGCAAGCCGAGGCAGCCAACAAGGTCATTCTCGGAGAATTGAAGAAGAGAGTGGGAAAATCCAAAGGAGCTTGGGCAGAAGAATTGCCCAGTATCCTCTGGGCCTACCACTGCACGCCTCAATCTACCATTCAAGAAACACCATTCAGGCTGACATATGGAACAGACGCCATGATCCCAGTGGAGGTTGGTGAGCCGTCTTTCCGACGTATGCAACATGAACCGAATGATAATGAAAGCAATTTAAGGGTCGAACTTGACTTGGTAGAGGAAATCAGGGAGGAGGCCAAAATCAGAGAAGAAGCTTGCAAACAGAGAGCAACTAGGAGGTATAATTCAAGAGTGAAGCCGAGGAGTTTCCTGCATGGAGACTTGGTGCTGAGAATAAAAGGAGAAGCAAGGAAGGATCACACGGAAGGCAAGTTGGCAGCAAACTGGGGAGGGCCATTCTGGGTAGTAGAAAACTTGGGAAACGGAGCATATAGGTTAGAAGAGTTGTCCGGGAAGCCTATCCCGAGGACTTGGAATGCTTCGCATTTAAAATTTTATTATAGTTGATGTATATAGTCAGGTGATGTACTCTTTTTCCTACCTCGGTATTTTGTCCCGAAAAGGGTTTTGACCTAGAAGGTTTTAATGAGACACACCGTAGACTTCCTTTTTATCCAATAACAGGATTTATTATGAACATTGTTTTCTTAATTTGCCGATGTATGTGTTTCGCGAACATTAAATTGCTTAAGGTCAAGTTTGAGCCTGAAGGCCGAGTACGAGCCATTAAATTGTTTAAGGCCAAGTTTGAGCCTAAAGGCCGAGTTCGAGCCAATTAAATTGTCTAAGGCCAAGTTTGAGCCTGAAGGCCGAGTACGAGCCATTAAGTTGTTTAAGGCCAAGTTTGAGCCTAAAGGTCGAGTTCGAGCCAATTAAATTGTTTAAGGCCAAGTTTGAGCCTGAAGGCCGAGTACGAGCCATTAAATTGTTTAAGGCCAAGTTTGAGCCTAAAGGCCGAGTTCGAGCCAATTAAATTGTTTAAGGCCAAGTTTGAGCCTGAAAGCCGAGTACGAGCCATTAAATTGTTTAAGGCCAAGTTTGAGCCTAAAGGCCGAGTTCGAGCCAATTAAATTGTCTAAGGCCAAGTTTGAGCCTAAAGGCCGAGTACTAGCATTTGAAATTACTTAAGTGCAATAAAGTACGAGCAGTAAGGAGAATAAAATTGTAATCTAAAGTCCGAATCCGAGCCATTGAAATTTATTAATAATACCGAGTACAATGTTGAAAGTAAAAACAAGGTACGAGTCGAGTACTAAAAAGTACTACGACTTACATAAAGGGATGAAATTGAAAATATGGCCCATCGGGTTACAATCGCCTCCCAATTAGGGTAGGGACAAGACCGGGTGGCCAGCAGTCTCCCCAATCGGACACCACGACTTTCCCTCATAGGGGAAAGTAATCACTTCCCCCTGCAAAAGCTGGACGTGAGGTGCTCGGCCCGCTCCGGGAGTAGACGGCCTCTACCCCTTTCTCCACTCCCGAAGACTGCCATTCTCCCAGTTAACATCCTTCTTGGAGGATTGAATCGTAAAAGGAATTCTGGATCCCATCTCCCACTTACATCCTTTTTGGCAGCTATGAAACTCAAAAAAGGATGTTAACTGGGAGAGGGGAGCGTAAACCCCTAACACTATCATAGAACTACTCGGGTTGAAGGAAGACGAATTTGGCTAGTGGGAAAGAATGAAGAATGAGTAAGTGGAGCGGTGAAACAACCCTATTTATAAGGGGCGAGAGGCGTTGGAAAGGAAGAAATATGCGCTGGGAAGGGGTTTGTTGGAAAAACAAATCTCGAAACTCAGCGAAAAGCATTAATTACATGAACCCACTGCGGTTTCCAAAGCATATGATGCGTGACTGCATGCGTAAAGCGTGAATCATGTGTTTCACGTGTGACAACTACCGTCCATTTTTTATAGGGACGGTAGAATACCTTGGTCTTAACCGAAGATTTGTTTAAACAGGCCGAATACAACGTCGGAAGGTAAAAAAATACTTCAAGTGTATCTCGGCCAAATAAGAGCTATGAAAGGTCACCAAAATGGTGCAACAATTTTCATTAAGTCAAAATTAAAGTTACAAGGGCAAAAACCCATTACAAAGGATAAAGACTACAAAAAACTAATACAACTACTTGTCCCTAGGACCCTCTTCGGCCTCGATGTGATCCCCGGGAGAGTCTTCCTCCCCTTCCACCTCTTCTTCCTCTTCGGGAATTATGGGAACAAGTTCCCCGTTCAACACCTCTTTATTGACATCCACTCCCGAAAGATCAACCCCCGGGGCAAGAACCTCAACTTGAGCAATGGCCTTGTCAAAACCTTTCCGATGCTCGACAATAATGCAGTTAGTGGCCTCTTTTACATCCTCCTGGAGCTCCATCCTGGCCTTGGTCTCGGCCTCCAAGGCAGCTTTAAGTTGCTCAATTTCAGCTTGAGCCTTTTTGAGCTCCTCTTCAGCACGAGCTCTACCTTCTTCAGCCCGAGCTTTACTCTCCTCAGCAAATTTTGCTTTGGTGTTAAGCTCGGAGTTCTGGCCATTCAACTCGGTGATGGTAGTGTTCAGGAGATTATTAGCCTTGGCCAGCTCGTCACGCTCCGTGGAGGTCCGGGTAAAATCCCCCTTTAGCTTCTCAATAGAAGCCAGTTCGGCTTCCAGTTGCCGAGACTTCCTCTCAGCCTCCACTAAATCTCGGCTGCAAAAGCGGGCCAAGGCAGCAGCTCGGATGCAGTAGGTTGAGAGAGCCTCCATGCTAGATTGAGCCCCTTGTTGCCTCATTAGCCGGAGATCTGCGGGCTTTAGGAAGTTTGAGTCGAAAGAAGGGAAGGGGTTGAAGTCTTCACCCCAGAGGGATGAAATCCCTGCCTTTAGAGAAGTGTTGTACCATTTCATCTCGGTGGATGGAGGGGGTTGTTCTTCTCGCCCCGCGGTTCCTGCCTCGTGAGTAGTAGGGTGTGGGGGACTTGAACGAGGAGAGGAAGAATCCTCGGTGTCAACTACCACCTCTACCCTCTTTCTTTTTTGAGGGGCGGATGATGAAGTTCCCTTTGCAGAGGCCTTGGTGGGAGGAGGTCTTTTCTTCTTCTTCTCAGTTGAGGATGGACCCTGACCCTCTTTTGCAGCAGCCTTTAAAAGTTTGGAGAAGTCGAATTTCCCCATAATGACTGCCAAAAAGAAAGAGTTGTTAGTACAACAACACATACAGAAAAGATTCAAAAACTAAAAATCCGAGCACTTACTTTTCAGGTCAGTTCTCGGAGTAGATGAGAAGGGGAGTTTCAGAAGGCGTCCACAATGGAGGGGCCGAGAAAGTTTTTCTAGTATGTCTATATCCCGCCTATCCTCGGCAGGAAGTGATTGGTACTCAAAGCCAACGAATTTTGTGGGGGAGGATTTCCAGTATAAAGGAAACTTGGCGCATTTATTTTCGTCAAAAAAGTGGGAGGAGTGAGAGCCCGAGGGGCGAACTCGGAAGAAGCCGACTTTGAAATCTTTATACGACGATGTGTATAGACTAAGTAGTCCTCTCCGGTTCAGCCCATTAAGGGAAATCCATCCCATTTTCTCACCAAACCTTGTTTGGTAAAAATACAAAAATTTTGGAGTGGTGGGCTCCATCCCGAGGTATTTACACAGGATTTGAAAGGCTTTCATAAAAGCCCAACTGTTGGGATGGAGCTGAGTAGGTGCGACGTTCATGGTTCTCAGAACGTCACACTCAAACTCGGTAAAAGGAAGAGACACGCGCAGCTTATCAAATAGTGTTTTGTACATGTATGTAAAGGGGGGCTCGGAAGGACGAGCCCTGAGAAAGACACACTCGGTACCCGACTATGGAGAACAAATAAACTCGGACTCGCCTCCGGACGCCGAGATATTAATTTGGGACCGAAGTTGAGCAATTGAGTCTGAAGTCTGAAAGTCAGAAAAAAATGTCCCAACCTCGCCTTTAACCCAGGTATACCCAGGAAGGGTAATATCGGGAACAGGGTCTTTTGGAACCCTTAGGCGTTGTTTGCGAGCGGCGGGTTTGGAAACTTGGGGAGAGGGAGAGCCGGACTTAGTGTCAGACCTAGAGGAATTAGACCCAGGGGAAGACGACCCGGAGGAGGACGCTTCCCCTTCTCCGATGTTCAATTCCTGTGAAGGAATCAAAGAGATGGAGGGAGAACCCCCAATGGGGGAAACCTCGCGCTCAATTAGAGGCGAGGTATTTGACTCAGAGGACATGGACGAACTCATATCTGGTAAGCAGAAATTAAACTTAGAAGCACGAGGGAAAGAAGGAGACTGGGCATACCTGAAGAATGACAGGCAGAAGAGTGATGGCGGAAACTTGGAAGACGAAGGTGAAGGAGGATAAGCAAGGTAGAAGGGAGTTGGAGTCGGAGGGGATATTTGTAGCTGCGGTTGATGACACGATCAACGGCCCACGTTCCATCAAGCCCAAAGACGCGACTTTTGATTTTCCCCTCATTAAATGGGCGCAGAACTCTTGGGTTTCTTACCTAAAGCGTGCCGCAGAAGTATTAGGGGGAATGATTGTCTTCTCTGACAAAGAGGAAAGATTTGATTGAAATGACAGCTGGGAATGCGGAAGTTTGTGTGGCCGAAGAATAAGCTCGGTTTAATACTTATCAGCTCTTTCGCTTATTTAAGCTCGGAGCTCGGGGGGCTTGTGTACTGGCCGAAGATATAAGGCCGAGGATTGTCAACACGACCGATCTCATTCTCGTAAGTGGGCCGTGACCCGAACTCCCATAAAGCCGAAGACCTGTTGATACACTTGACACCCGAGGATAACTACTCGGTCCTATTCCACACCAGACCACGAACGAAGATATCTCGGCCCTGAGCTATCCAGCCGCAACTGACTGGGCCGAATATCTCGCTGGTCCAAATATCTCTCCGTATAACTCGGAGCCTTATCCATATCAATGTCTAACTACAATAACAATCCGATCCTAACAAGTAGGATCTCAGTAACCGTCTTACTCGAACGGTTGCACTGAAAATATCTATAAATAGGGGCTCAACCCCCTCACTTAGAACTACGTTTGCTTTGATTCCCATTTGGATACGTAGGAGCAGAATTCACATTCTGTCAAGCTAACTCCAAAACAAACCCACTAGACTTTCTTCGACCGAGTATCTCTCATCTAAGATATTTGGACGGAACAGTTAACATTTATGTTACTTAATTAGTAGCTTGTTGATTGCATAAGATATTTAAAAAAAAAAAACAATTTATTGTGGGTTTAAAATATATTTTTAATATGTTATATAAGTAATCTTTTCTGAATTTAAATTACTAAAATATTTTTTTGTTGATGAAAAAAATTATTAAAATTATTTTACATGAGATAACCTCTAAAGACATGAGAAGGTGATTAGGGATGGTAATTTGTACCCTACCCATTAGGTATCCTCCAAAATTACCCACAATAGATAGGGTAATTACCCGCACAATGGGTAAGGATTCGGGTATGGGTAATTACCCACAAATTTGAACGAGTATTGATGCACGCACAATACTATGGTACTCACCTCATCCCATACCCACACGTATGTATATGTATACATAGTTATTTATTTATTTATATTACTAATATATATAATTTTAACTATAATACAAATTTTAAAACCAAAATTAATCTAAAGATTCTTAACTTTCTAAACCTATTTGCATCTATAATTCCTTTTTGAATGTTTTATTTATTTAAATATTTTGATTTGTAATGTTTCATGAGAAGATTTAAAATACATTTGAATCATTTTTTAATTGTTATAACTTTCTTTTTAATCTTTTTTAATGTTTCACTGTTAAAGTGTGAGTAACGGATGCGAGTACGGGTAGTTAGGTATCCAGAGGGTATGGGTAAGGGTACTAAAATTACTACCCACTAGAATACGGATCCGGATACGGGTAATTTTTTTAAACACGGATATAAGAACGAGTACTATAATATCCTACCCAAACCCTAACCATCAGTGTCCCTGGAGGTGATACTGATGATGCCCAATAATAGAATTTGCCCTGTTTTTCATAAAAGCATTTAGTCCTCCCAGTTAACCTCATATCACCCATTAATGCAGGTAAGTCAGGACTTCTCATCATTTACTAAGCAAATTGAGCATTAATTAAGGTTTTCCAACAATTTAATTTTGGTAGATTGCTAACGTGAAGTTCTTATATCATGATTTAGTTATTATTATATATTTTATACGCCTATCATAAATTGTCATATTATTAAAAATATTTTATATTTTATTTTTATTATAATTATCTTAAAAATCACACACATGATTATTATGATTGATTTATAATGTAAATTTTTTTTACACTTAAAATGTATCAAATTAAACTTTTTATATTATTAATTAATCATATTGGTTGATAATGTAAACAAAAAAAATCTTTACATTAACAATACATACTAATTAAATTCTTTTAACGTGCATTTCTAAAGTTATAAGGTTTACATTTCTATATTATTAAGATGTAGTCTTGTTTAAAATTTTGTAGTTCATAAATCGTTTTCTTATGTACTCTTTAAAAAAAAACAATTAAATTGAAAACCCTTTTTTTCTTACAAACACATTATTGGTTATATCAAATAGTGCGAGATTCTCGTCCCTATTGGCTATTGCCAGAGTGTCATAGACATAGTCCACCCCTCGTTATTAATCTAACTTGGCTGTGGGCTCTATCACCAGGCCCCAAAGTCCAAACTATAAACAGTCCAAGAGTGTTTTGGAGCAAGTATTTAAATTGACTAAAATCTTATTGTCAAAATGATTCATTTAACACAATTTAAGATTGTCATATTTAAAATTGAGTAATTTTGTGAAAAGGTGAACAACTTAATAGAAGCTAGAGTTAATGTCATTTTTGACCCTTTCAAATATTAATATTTCAACAAAGCATTAAAGGTAATAGAATTTATATGACAGTGAGTTTGGTATGATCCGCATATTACGGTATAGTAAGAGTGCTTTAAAAATGTTAAAGCCAATTTTACTTTTTGGCTTAGATGGGTTTGAAAAAGGCCTAATAATGTTTTAGTTATGATATGATATGATATGATAGAGCACCGAAGGGAAATTATATTTGATGAAGAAAACTAAAGCTAAAAAAAAAAAGCATTTAAAAAAAAAAAAAACTCAAAGGATTGACTTCTTTTACCTGAAGTGATTATAATCACTGCATTTGAGAGTGAATGGGGTCCACTTATCAACAAAGCAACGTTATTGTTGTCTGTTGCTTTGAGTATGAATGAAGTGATGCTTTCCTAGTATGAACATTGAAACTATTATTCTCACAATCTCATGGTCAATTTCCTTTTTGTTTTATCTGGCATGACTGATAGTTATGATGAACAGCAACGTTAATTTCTTTCTGTTGTTAGTTATAAACATCTCTATTGATCTTTAAATGGATATGATAGAAGTAGGCTTTATCCGGGTAAGGGTTTTTCTCCCCTTCTCTAATTGCTGCCTTGCTTGCCAGTGATAACTACTAATGTGATTCAATTCATATTTTTTCCCAATTTAATATATTTACAATGCTTTTGTTCCCTGCAATAATGTCATTCATGAATCCTGTAAGAATTATGATTCTACACTGTCCTTTTTTTTATTTTATATTATATATTATATTTTATTTTGTTTATGATAGAACATTATGGTGCCGTGTGATCCATGTAGTTGACCCCACCTAGTGGGATAAAGATTGGTTGTTGTTGTATATATTATATGTTTTTGTTTTTGCCTGTTTATTTGTTTTTTGGTTGAGATTTGAAATCCATCTTGCTTATGATGCTAGATATGTATTACAATAAGTACTAAAGCTAGTTTGAAGCAGACTCTGCCATGGATCCTCATTTTAAACATCTATTGTTCAGAGAGTAAAAGTAATATACAGAACGAGATAATTAGAGGAGCAGCAAGCTAAAAGGTATATTTATTTTCACTATATTACTTTTAAATAACAAGCCTTTTCCTTTACAGTTGTTACTGTACATTTAATCATGTGTTTGTGTGATTTTTGGAAAATACCCAGAATTGGTTAAGGGGGACTTTGCAGCTCCTACCATTTATTTTCACTTTACAGGGAATCAAAATCCTATCTTTCTGTTGTTTGTGTTACTTTGATTGTACTGGCTTGGGTTGTTTGGTGGGTTTACTGGGAAGAGTTCAAAGGGAGAAAGTTTTCAAGTTTGGGCTTGCATGAGGGGTGGAACAGCCACTACCAAGTGGAATATTGCTCAAGGCCTTGCCTTACCAAAAGATAGTCAAATACTTAACATTTACTGCAACTCATACCTTTTTTCTTAACCATTTCTTATTAACAGAAATGCTAAATTGACCGAGTTTCCCGACACCAGATACGGTACATTGTATATGTCGTACTGTGCGGTATTGTAGCGAGTCTTTTTTTTTTTTAAAAAATTGTTTAAATTTTTTTTAAATAATTTTTTTGATTAAGTATGTGTAAATATCTGGTGAATCGGGTATAAATATCTGGTGAATTCAGTTCATTATCTGATAAATGAGTTTTTTTGAGAAATAATTTTAAATATGTGTAAATATCTGGTGAATCAGGTATAAATATCTGGTGAATTTAGTTCATTATCTGGTGAATAGGTTTTTTTGAGAAATAATTTTTTTGATTAAGTATGTGCAAATATATGGTGAATCAGTATAAATATCTGGTGAATTTAGTTCATTATTTGGTGAATGTGTTTTTTTTTTATAAATAAATTTTTTTGTTAAGTATGTGTAAATATTTGGTTAATGAGTTTTTTTGATAAATAATTTTTTTGGTTAAGTATGTGCAAATATCTGGTGAATCATGTACAAATATATGATGAATTCAGTTCATTAACGCTACATTACGCTATTGTGGCAGATGTCGCGTATGATATCCGAATTGTGTCAAATCAGCACAGCTCTTATTAATTATGAAGCACCCTGGTGAGTCAATCTTTACTGGAGAATATAGTATATTATCAAGGGAACATGCTTTTAAAATATACCTGTATAAATGTATTAAATTTATATTTATGGGATATGGGAATTATTATTTTGATTATATTGTAACACACAATTCATGGTAGTGTGAGATCGGATCAAAATTGCTGTCAAATAATAAAAGGTGAAAATTGTTTGCAACAAGCTTTTGTTGCCTGAAATCAAATATAATTGCAAAATATTTTCAGAGCCAACAAACATAGAAGAGGAATAACAGTCATCTATTAACAGTGAAATCTGCTTGAGTTATAAACAGTAAGTTTAGATCTAAATTTATTGGGTGCGTTTGGGTAAACAACTTAAGTAAGAGCTTATCACATAAGATCTTATCGCATGAGAGCTTATGCTATAAGCACTTAAAGAAAGAAAGGGGCATGCTATGATTCAAATAGTGAAAAAATACGGAGATGGTGTTTAGTGCATAAGCTCTTATAATAATTCCATAAGCCTCTCCCAGTGACTTATGAAAATAAGTCAAAAACTCTTTATAGGATGACATAAGTTATTTTTATAAGCTCTGCCAAACATACTGCATAAAAACTTATGTCATCAGATAAGTCAAAAGTAGTTTAAATAAGCTCTTCCAAACGCCACTATTGATATAACTGACTTCTTGGTGTTGCAAACAGCGCCACTTTAGGACGTGTGCAAATTCAATGCTGCATGAAGTCGCATAACCATATGGAGGGAGTATGTGGCATAAACCTCCTAACCAAAAACCATTTGATAATGTGTGTGGAATGTGGACTTGCTGGGTTTCTACAAAGGCCGAGAGTATTCGATGCACTTATTCTGTCAAAAACCATACGAGTATATGCTATGTTGGCCAATTCAGTTGATGCGTATGTAGCCAAGAGCCTGCTTCATGTGCCCTTTTTCAAGATTTTAGCCATGAATCTGCTTTAATTTTTGTTATGTTTCAACACACATCTCAAGCAAAACATCTATAAAAAATATTAAATATTAAAGAAAGAATAAAAAAAGCAGACATCCCCTAGTTAGTTACCAATCCAACTGGTTCTATGGCGCTCCCTGAAGTTCAATATGTATCGTTCAAATCCCACAAATCTACCAAGCATTTTATAAGAGTAACATTTGAAGTCACACCATAACAGAGATAATTTATATCCCTTCTCACAAACTAAGCCACCATTGAAACAGATCAAACATGAACAATTGAAGGACCGGGGAAGGGATTATGAACGGATTAAAGAAAATCAGCCGCTTGAAAATGGCTAAACTGAAGTCTGACAGGAAAACTTAAATTTTGTTGAATGCGACAATGTCACAGCTTTGGATGTACTCGTTGCATGGCTCAACTGTCAGACGTTCCTCAACAAGACTGTCCACAGATACAAGGTCATCCACAATTGTCATCATTATCTGCAGCTTCTTGATCCCATATCCAACAGGAACCAGTTTGGCTGTATCAATTGCAACAAACCATTATATTCCAATCATACTTTATATAAGGTAAATGCATCAAATACGCACAAAAGTTAATGAAAATCTTAACATACATGCTCCCCACAATAGACCAGGCATCTCAATGCTACGAACAGCCTCTTCCAGCTTCTTCATGTCTGTCTCATCATCCCAAGGCTTGACATCAAGCAGAACAGAAGACTTGCCACCTATAAAATGTTAATTGATGACAGGTTTAAACACTTTCAGCAGGAAAATAAGATAAAAGGTGCAGAAAATAGTCTATATGACGAGTCACCATAAATTTCAATCTACAATTCTACAATATGACACAACATTCCTATATCCCCCAAATAAGAGGACAATTTAAGTTGGATTAAACAAATTCAAAGACAACTTTTCACGATATTATATTTAGAGGGGAAAATGCTTCATGCACAACAAATTAATTCAAGACTCAAACGAAAGCTTACTTTCTTTCTTTTTGGCAGGCTTTTTAGCAGCCTCCCTTTCCTCTGCTGCTTTCTTTTCCTCCTCTGTCTCATCACCAAAGAGATCAAGATCATCATCGTCATCTCCTGCAGGAGCATCCTGAAAAATTCAAATGAACCCCAATGATCAAATTAGCCGAAGTAGTTCACTGGTTGGCTTCAGTACAACTACAACAATAATTTACAATTCACAATAACCACATGATAAGAGGTATAATTACCGCAACAACTATCTTGCACAAGGTGTCACTCAGAATAACTTCAGTAAATATCTGATGTCCCAAGTGAATTATAGTATTATATATACAACTCTAAAATGGATGCCATCCACTACCATCAATGTTGCTGTCTTAGGTATAACAACCTCAATCAGTAGCCATAGACATAAACATATGAATATGACTACAAAATCAAGTTTATTCAATTCAGGAGTCAACCCGGATGGACACAACCCTTCAGATTTCAAATTAACGCGTATTCACGTGCATTGTCTTCTATTATTATTAGTGAAAATTTAAGGTTTTTGCATAAACTTTCAAACGAATTTCCCTTTTTTGTTTTGACTTTTGATTTTATTTATGGGTCTTTCAATTAATCTCATCATTAGAGATAGTTTTGTGTGTTAACAGGATTCTTCACAAATATTGAAAGGTACAATGAACAAGAAAAGCATAAAAGGCTTGAGATGGATACAAAACTCTAGAAAGAATATTTTCTCGGAATTGCATGATTGAATGGAGTAAATTTCTAAACTGTCTCCAAACATTCACATTACCATGGTGTGTCATATATCATCCGACTAATTTCGTTTCCAAATATCATCAATTATTATCCTACATGTTTTCTATTTGGTAAAAATAAATAGTTCTACCTATGAATATACAAGGTCCTATTGTTGATAATATGAAAAGAATTTGATATGAAGAGAAACACACAAAGTTGACTACGAAAGATGAAATTGCAAAATAACATATGGGTTTCAGAGAAAACTGAAAAGGGTAGGTTTGAAAATAAATACACACATCCTTCATCCATTATCAACATGCACATTCATAAGATTTTCAGAAAAAAACTTTTCAAACAAAAGAGAATTTTCCTAGTATTATATATGAAAATCTTGATGTGTGCACTGCATTCAATGTTGCTATTTTAGCTAATAACAATACACTCGGTAACTATACACATAAACATATGAATATGGTGGTGCCATGGCACCGTGGCATGGCAGATATTCTGTGCAAGGCGCCATAGGTTGCAACACTATATGCCGGATTTTTGGCTGGTCGCCATAATCCGTCATCCGCCGTTGATAACACTGGTTACAAAACCAAGTTCTATTCTTTATAAAATTGAATGTCAAAATAAATCCAACTCAGGGTCCGTCCACATGAGCACAACCAATTTGATTTCAGATTCACATGTTATCATAACATTAAATTATAAAAAAATAAATAAACATGAAGTAAAAAAATTTAAAAACAAGGCAGGTGCATACCGCTTTGGCAGGTGCAGCTTCAGCTGGAGCAGCTTTGCCACTGAATTTTACCCCTTGAGCGGTGCCAGGGAAGCTATTCATATAAAAGCAATTTTAAGCACAAAAAAAAAAATCCTAAATTATCATTAAAAAAAACAGATTTGCCATTTGAAGATAAGGGTAGAGGAACAAACCTTGGAGCAAGATGGGAAGAGACAACATCGTACCACTTGGCGGCATTGGGGAAAGTCTCTGATGGCTTCTCCAAAACATAAGCATAGACTTTGATGTCATCCTTTGTGAATTGATCCCTGAAATGAAAAACCCACATAAAGATTCATCACCCAAATCTCAGAAACAATATAAAGAAAAAAAGAGAATTTGAAAAAGGGTGTTAGTGTAGTGTTACCCAGAAATATAGGTTTTCCCAGAGAGGAATTCATCTAGGGATTTGAGGCCCTGTTCGGTGTGTAGATCTGAGAAGGTGACAGCCATTTGTGTTTTGTGTTTGTGGATTTGAAGAAGACTCGAGAGAGTGGCACCGGAGACTGTGGAGTGAGAGGAAGGGGCTACTATTCGAGGATTGAGATTGATATTTATATGATATGATGCACAAACCCTAGATCACAACTCAATCTCAAATATATATGTTCTCAAATTCACACAACAGTAAAAACTCAGAGTCATTCGTAATTAAAATTTGAAAGAGTGCTTTTAATTTTAATTTTTCATTGAAATATTAATTATTATCATGTTTTTACTATATGATTGGTGCAAAGTATTATTATTTTATTTTTTTGACGGAAGTATTATTATTTTTTTAAAATTACTATTTTAGTGATTTTTAAGATTATAAAATCCTTATCTATCTATCTATATTATATACATTTAGAAATAATCTCATCGAATACTTTTATGTATGAGAAAAATATCATTTAATTCAAATCTTTTTAAATACACCTGATATCGTATTATCAAATGAAATTATTAAATATTCAAATTTGAGTTACAAGATATTTGATTCGAATTTTAATCTAAACTATATACATTTAGGAATAATCTCATCGAATACTTTTCCGCATGAGAAAAATACCATTTAATCCAAATCTTTTTAAATACACCTGATATCATATTATCAAATGAAATTATTAAATATCCAAATTTGAGTCACAAGAGATTTGATTGAAATTTTAATGCACCCAATGATACCCTAACTTCATTTTTAATACATTTTAAAATTTTAGAAAATTTCGTGTATGATACAAGAAACCTATGCTATATATATTTAGGTATAATCTCATTGAATGCACTTCCACGTATCAGCCTTTATGAAAAATATCATCTATACTATATATTGGGATTCTAATTTTTCCTGCATTGATAATTAATAAGTGACATGGATCCATCGAAACATGAATTCAACAATTACATATTTATTAAAAAAAAATCCTAAAAAATCACCATATTCTCTGTACGCGTCAATCTAGTTAGTCACAACCTGTTATCTTCTTTTAATTATTATTTTAGTGATTTTTAAGAACTTAATTGATTCTGTAAAGGGAAATAAACTTAATTGGTTGTGACTAATTTTTTTTTTTTATATTGAATGAGTCGACACATGTTGACTCTTCTTCAAACAACACATCTACTTGTTATTATTCTATTATTTTAAATGTTTTAAACATAAAATTGATATTTGTCAGTTAAGTTGTAATGTTTTAATTTTTAATATGTTATATTTGTTGATATGGTTTAGACTTACTATTTAATTTGAGTTTTTAAAATCTGAATCATTCAATTTATTCCAACTGCTTTAAATTGAACTATATTATTGGTTCAAATTTGATTTAAGAATCAATTAAATCTATACAACATCGCATCTTGTTTTTATTTTTAGATCGAATTATTTTTTGGCTTAAGTGAATATGCAAACAGCCCTGTTTATAGCCATCAAATTATTCTCTTGTTATTTTTGTCGTATTAACCGGATGCAAGATTACTTTGCGTGAATTGTGTTTGACAACAATTTACCAATATATGTATTGAGTTTAACTTAAATTCTTATTTTCTTTATAATATTTTTTTATGTTTGAGTTTATATTTATAATTAATACTAAGATGTGTAAAAAACACATATAATAAATATAAAAGATATGGACAAACATTGATTGTCTCTCCCTATCTATATCACTGCATGGATTAAGAGATTCTGATAGGTTATTTGATTTAAATATTCAATAACTTAATAATTTAGAGTGTGATAGCTATTTAAGGTAAAATCTTTCGTATGCTATCACCCAAAAAAAAAATCATTCATATGACTTTAAACAGCTTCTCAATATATATATATATATATATATATATATATATATATATATATATATATATATATATATATAAGTTTTTTTAAAAGTTAAGCTAGAGACTCAAATATGATAGATTGCCTACGAAACAATTTTTCAGCTAAAGAAACAATCGAAATAGAGAAAATTAATCTTTCTCAAACACACTCTAAGTCAAATAAGAAATTAACACAAATTAAATATGTAATATATTATCTTATATGGAACTTACAATATAATATTAATTACACAAAGCTCACCATGAAAATAATATTAATGAATGCTAGAATAATTTGGCCTAACTACACTTTAAAAACCAGTCACGGAGGGAGGGATGTATAAATTATCATAAATGATTTTTGGTTTATATATTCAACCGATGTGAAACTTAGACCATCAATAAAAAAAATAAATGAAAATTATTGTCATGTGACTTATCACTTTTTTCATCTAAAGGGAAACTTACAAGAAGCCTTATAAGGGGAGAGGAGAATGGATAAGGGGATGAGAAAGGGGCGGATTAGATTAAAGGAGTTTGTCTCGCGTACTCATAATAAAAATGTTCTTTTTTAATAACAAAATCATTAATAATTATATAATAATTAAAACTTGTTACAAGTTCTCTTTCAACGTAAACTATCATAGTTTTCGCAAGAAACTCATCTTTGGATGATTCGATCATCTTTCTCAAGTAAAGCAAAACACTGTCTCCGAGTTTAGTATGCACGCCCATGAATCACCAAACAACAAACAACAAACAAATTAGCTAGTGTACTGGCCGATGAGTAAAATCGGTCATCGAGCTTGGATACTCGATCTAATAAATGTGGGAAATATAAGATATTGATATTATCTTTAATGATCATGATATTATCTCAAATAACCTTATCCGGTTAGAAGAGATAAATCCCTCAAATTAAGGAGATCATATCTATCTTTAATAATCCTTGATATTATCTTAAATAACCTTATCCGGTTAGAAGCGATAAATCCCTCAAATTAAGGAAATCACATCTCTAAGAAGATTTAAGAGATAAAAGGAGATAAATCGAGATCTCTTAAAGATATAGGGATCCTATTATAAAAAGAGGATAACCGAAAGGAGAGACTCACTTTTCACTAACCCCGGTGACTCTCCCTTAAGCGTATTAGAGAAACTAGGTCGACCAAGAGACTATCGAAGAGTCCTTGCTCGTTGGTATCCATCAGATACAAGATTAAGGGATTGAGATCACCGTATGGCCAATGGTTGAACCTAGAACTACGTCTGTATTTGATTCCCATTGGGATACATAGGACCGGAATACAATATTTTGTCAAGCCATAATCTAAAACAACCCTCATTGTTCACTCTTGGTTAAACGTTCTACGGCGAGATTCCGACAAGTCGGATCTCGGCTGGAACATTTGGCGCCCACCATGGGACCGAGGTAAACTTTCCCCGGCCGCATATTTATCGACATCTGGGAATGATTGATCAATGATCAACACAAAAATTTTTGTGGCAACGAAGCCTCTTAAAATTCGGCATTCCCAATTTGAACAGAGGCAACTCATCTCTCCTGGCCTTACGAAATCGACCTCTAACATACTGGGCAGAAGTGAGTCCACTCGGCTCAAACCGAGTTTGGAAACTCAGTCAATATAGGTTGCGCATACAATAAAAGAAAGTCTCATTCAAAAATAATGGAGACGAGGAAGGAATATATATGGCGCAGGAGGAGGTGAAAATATGGTAATGGTCTGCAAGGACACCATGGACGCCTTGATGCTCTCCACCTAGTCACAGGCTAAGAGATAAAGAGCTTGAAGAAGATGTCTTAGAGAGCTCGGCCACCACAGCTCGGCCTCGGAGAGCTGAAGAAGGTTTCTCAGAGAGCTCGGTCACCACAGCTCGGCCTCAGAGGGAAGAAGGTTTCTCAGAGAGCTCGGCCAGCACAGCTCGGCCTCGGAGAGCTGAAGAAGATGTCTCAGAGAGCTCGACCACCACAGCTCGGCCTCAAAGGGAAGAAGGTTTCTCAGAGAGCTCGGCCAGCACAGCTCGGCCTCGTAGAGCTGAAGACTTAGAGAGCTCGACCACCATAGCTCGGCCTCGGAGCTCGGCCGGCACAGCTCGGCCTCGGAGAACTGAAGACTTAGAGAGCTCGGCCACCACATCTCGGCCTTGGAGCTCGGCCAGCACAGCTCGGCCTCGGAGAATTGAAAGACTTAGAGAGCTCGGCCACCACAGCTCGGCCTCGGAAAGCTGAAGAAGATGTCTCAGAGAGCTGAAGAAGATATCTTAGAGAGCTCGGCCAGCACAGCTCGATCTAGGAGAGCTCGACCATATGGGCTTGAGGGAATGCCTAAATCAGAGGCCGCGAAATGCTCAGGTGATATTGTTCTTTAAATCTAGGTTAAATCTAATATGATTTGATATGTTTTGCTCCACGCCTTTAATGTTGTGTTATGTAGCATCATATCATATTATTTACATATTTGAGCAAAGTGATGTTCGGATGATACCACTTCCAGAGTCACAAAATTTGTGACTACAAAGTGCTCGACAAATGCCCACTGCTGCCATTGGCAGAGAGTGCAGGCTACATCATTCTCTGTGTGAACCGCCCAACGCCATACTTGATGATCCACCTTCTCCAGCAAATACAATGTTGTCGGCATTGAAGACACACTCTGTTGTAATGATGCCTTCCTCTAGATTTGGTTTTGTGATTCGTATTTTGGGCGTCACACGCCCCGAGTTTCCATAACACTGACCTCTGTCTCGTTTCTGTTTAGACGCCCTCAAACTCTGATCTAAGGTTGAGCTCCAGCTCCTTTGAAAATAACAGGTCGAAGCTCCATGCTTCCCTTTCCACAAGGTTGAGCTTCGGCTTCCTCAAAACTCACAGATCGAGCTTTGCTCCCTTAAAAACTCACAGTTCAGCTCCGGCTCCCGAAAGGTCGAGCCAAAACTCCCTCTCGAAATTTGACTAAGAGGAAGACGAGTCGGAACATCTCAAATTAAAACCATAGAGGCCGAGTTAGACTCCCTCTATAAAAATCATAGAGATCGAGCGCAAGCTCCATTCAAATGGAAGAGTGTGGGGGAGAACATCTCCCTTGGAAAATAAAGTTCCATCAGCTCGAGCACTCAAACACCATACTAACTCACAAAAAACAAAGAGCCTAAAATGGTGATCGAGCTATTGTCGAAACGCCGAACCTAAAAAGGCAAAAGTCCTAAAAAGGTGGCCGATCTAAAATCGACCGAGCTGTTGTCGAAACGTCGAACCTAAAGAGGCAAAAACCCTAAAAAGGTGATCTAGCAAAAATCGACCGAGCTGTTGTCGAAACGCTGAACCTAAAGAGGCAAAAGCCTAAAGAGGTGGACTGAGCTGAAAGTCGACCGAGCTCAAAGTCGAAATGCCGGGCCTAAAAGGGCGAAACTAATACCTAAAGAGGTTGACAGAGCTGAAACCAAAATGCCGAACCTAAAAAGGAGAAAGTCCTAAAGAGGTTGACCGCGCTAAAATTGACCAAGCTAAAGTCGGAATGCCGGTCCTAGAAAGGTAAACAAAGAACCTAAAAAGATTGATCGAGCTAAAGTCAAAATGCCGGATCGAAGTGGCTGACCAAGCTAAAATCGAAAGGCTGAACCTAAAAAGGTAAGCAAGAAAAACATGAAATAGTTAACTATGATAGGGCCGAGCTCAAAAACTTCACGAGGCCAAATTAAAACGCCAAGCACAAAAGGCGAGTAAGAACTTAGGAAAGTTAACCGAGTAAATCCAAATGTTGGGTTAAATACCATAAGTATGAAGTCTTTATCATTCATAAAGCAAAAGTACATAGGGCATAGCCAAGAGTACAAAATATCTTAAAAATTTGCTAAGTTACTCATGGGCATTCCCATAAGCAAAGACCCCTTCAAGGTTGGAACCAATAGTGTCTTCCGCTTGCGAAAGAGCAACCGAGGATGGCTCAAGCACGACCACTTCAGTTCCTCTGTTCTCCTCCTCTCCCACAACCTGTTCTTTATTATCTCCTCTTCCTCATCATCGAGCTCGGACAAAGGAACCATTATGCCATCTTTATTAAAATCCTTGTCCATACCGGCTCTTGAAAGATCCGAATCAGGAAAAAAGCACTGGATTTGTTTTATAGCACGCGAGAACCCAGAAACGCGTTCCCTTATAATCTGGGCTTTAGCTTCTTTCAACTCGAACTGAAGCTTGCAATTAGCCTTTTTCTTAGTAGCAAGAAACTGCTGAAGATTTTCAAGGGAAAGCTTTAAAGCATTGGCAGCCCTCTAAAAGTCAATCCTTTCATTTTAGAGAGCTCGGATTGAGGAGAGGAGTTGGTCTTCTCAAGGTCGACATTTCGAGTTTTCAATTGCCCAATTAGCCGAGCTTGCTCTTCACACTTTGCCACGGCTTTTTCAAGCTCATCCCCAGTGCGCAAAGTTCGGGCATCTTCCGCCTTCATGCTTTTCATTATTAGAAAGCTCGTGGTTCGAAACACGGGTAATGCAGGAGATTCGGAGAGCATAAGCGGCCGCGACTTTCATGCTCGCGTCAGGGCCCTATTCTAGTAAAAGCCGAGCATATGCTGGCTTAATAACTTGAGAATCCACTAAAGGGCCAGAGCTAAAATTGTCTAGCCAAGAACAAAGGGCAGAAGCCCAAAAAGCCAAGGCGAAGCATTACTCCCTCGCACCAAAAAGCCGAGGTCGAGCTATGCTCCATTTCACTACACACTGATAAAAGTCGAGGTCGAGCAATGCTTCCTCCCTCACACTAAAAATCCTAGGCCAAGCACAACACCTTCTCACCAAGATAATGTCCACATCAGATCATGCATGTTAGAGACCCAAGATTTGAAGGAAATCTTGGTAGTGTTCGATCAAATAAGCCGGAATCCCAAGTAACACTTGGCTCCGGCGAAAATCCGAGCAGTACTCGGCCAAGTAAGCCGATAACCCAAGAAAGACTTGGTTTTACAAAAAACAGATTTCCGAGCAATGCTCCCACGAATCATAGTCCAAAGTCATCGACACCAAAAAGCGTGTTAAGATATGCGGGTTGACATTTAAGCTCTTTCGCTTGTTTCAAGCTTGGAGCTTGGGGGGCTTATGGGGATAAAGGAAGGATATTCTCGGAAATTACAGAGAAATCATATCTCTTAGCCTACAGCTCGATTGTTATTATGAAGAACTTGTATGAAAACAATTTTCTCATACAAATTGGAAAAGATATTAGGAAAGTTTATTTTGAGACACACCTTCAAGATCGGTAAAAATAATGACATTCAAGGTCAAGTTTCAAGTTAGTGGGTATTTCAAAATCCACCAGATAAAAGGGTTAAGAGCTACTCGAAGAAAATGTTAAGAGCTCTCAAAAGCTTCAAAGACCGAGCTACATTCGGAAAAAGGTGAGTCAAGTTCAAACTCTCAAGATAAGCATCTTGAAAGCATAAAAAATTTCAGCTGAAATACAAGCCGGAGGTAAATTCCTAATGACCGAGTTTGGCTTGACTTTCCAAAAGATCGGCTCGAGCCTGAATCATTGATAAGTTGAATCTCAGCTACCAGCTTCTAAACATGTCTTAACAAAGGTAAGATTGAAGTATCTTTTGTTCAGAACATGTTACTTGCCGAGATGTGAAGCTCGACCACTAAACTCGGGTACTGCCCGAGATGTGAAACTCGGCCACCAAGCTTGATTAGTCGAAGTAAGAGGATCTGTGTAAATCATGGACTTTATCGACACCAAGGACAAGCTCTGCTTCTTTCATAAAGCTTTTGCGCTCTTCAAAGCTCATAACTTGGTGGGACTTGTGTATGGGGCGAGGTGTCAAGGTCGAGCACCGAACGTACCGAGAAATCAATTGAGACCGAGGTATCAAGCTCGGCCATCGGGAAATCAAAAGAAAGGATTGTTAGGCCCACTTTCCAAAGCCGCTAAACTCGAATGTTAGCCAATGTATGAAGATTGACCATCGAAGTGTGGCAAAAAGGGGAATAGTATTACTCAATAAATCATGAACTCAGATAATTTTAAAGCCAAGCTCGGCTCCTGTCATGAAAACTTCTACGCTTCGTTGAGCTCAAAGCTTGGGGGGCTTGTGTACTGGCCGAGGAGTAAAACCCGGTCACCGAGCTTGGATACCCGATCTAATAAAGGTGGGAAGGATAAGATATTGATATTATCTTTAATGATCATGATATTATCTCAAATAACCTTATCCGGTTAGAAGAGATAAATCCCTCAAATTAAGGAGATCATATCTATCTTTAATGATCCTGATGTTATCTTAAATAACCTTATCCGGTTAGAAGAGATAAATCCCTCAAATTAAGGAAATCACATCTCTAAGAAGATTTAAAAGATAAAAGAAGATAAATCCAGATCTCTTAAAGATATAGGGATCCTATTATAAAAAGAGGATAACCCAAAGGAGAAACTCACTTTTCACTAACCCCGGTGACTCTCCCTTAAGCGTATTAGAGAAACTAGCTCGACCAAGAGACTATCGAATAGTCCTTGCTCGCTGGTATTCATCAGATACAAGATTAAGGGATTGAGATCACCGTATGGCCAATGATTGAACCTAGAACTACGTCTGGCTTTGATTCCCATTGGGATACGTAGGACCGGAATATAATATTCTGTCAAGCCATAATCTAAAACAACCTCTATTATTCACTATTGGTTAAACGTTCTACGGTGAGATTCCGACAAGTCGGATCTCGACTGGAACAGCTAATTTATGAGATAACAATGGGGAAAAAATGTGCATATGTATTATGTACATATTTTATTATTTTTTTGGTTGAAGTGCATATGTATATATGAATCTAGCTCAAAACGGTATCACCACACTTGTAGAAGCTACATCTCAAAATAGGATATTATCTTATCTATTTGTTAATCTATATATTCTATCTATAGATTGTAACAGATTATCTTTCTGTTTCTATCTAGAGTGTATAACAGTTTTTCAAATATATATGCTGTTATCCTCTTATCACAAAGGTTGTATAAATACCTATATGTAACATTTATCAATCAATGAAAAGCATTCTCAATTTTCTGCCATATATGGTTATCTAACAAGTTTTTTTTTTTTTTTCCTGATCAACCACGTCTTCCTCTACCTCAACTGAAAGCACCTATGCTCAGGAAACAAATCATGTGTTAAACAATCTCACCAATTATTTTAACAATTTTAATAGTCGACCGTAGTTTAATTTGTAAATGCCTTGAGAAAGAAGATTATAGCCACCCGCATAGGAAAGTCCTTTGTAAAATTGAGAGAATAACGTAATTAAAAGGTGAATGGTCATTATCACTCATATAATTGTGGGAGTCTAATTTTTATTTATTTTAATATAAATATGTATACATAAATCTTTTTTAAAACAGTTGGGGGAGCCGTGATTCCCCTCCCCTGTCTTGCTAAAGTTTAATAACCTCTAAAGATTATAGAAAGATAGTGTAATGTGGTGCTTGGAGTTTTTTAATATGTAAAAATGAAATTAAGCACATATTACATGTCATAGTCGTATAAGATTCATTATCACTTTAGCCAATTGGCAAAGACTAACTATATGAGGCCTCAGGTGGTCTTAGTAGTTTCGTTACTCAACCAAGAAATCATTCGTTTTCATCGAAAGTATAGATAAAAATCTTGTCCTGCTTCTGTACCAAACAATGATTTAGAATATTGAGCTTAGATTTTAACCAAAACATCAGAGTTTCAGCTAAACCAATCATCATTTTTGAGGAGGACACTTAAAACTTAGAAGATACTAAAAGATTACTTAGGATACCCGATATACTCAAGAAATGCGATTCTGGATGATATTACAAATCACTTTGTAGTTTCTACACACATTAACTAATAGTCCCTCATAGCCAGGCTTATGCATTGAGCTACCAATCTCTTTGTTGTTGACTTGTTGAGAACAACTTCTATTAATCAAAATTTCCAATATTTGCAATAAGCTATGCCAAGTTAGGGGCTCTTTCCATGTTTGTATTCCTTGAACCATATTTTTGTGTAATGAAAAAGTGGAATTCCTTAATAAGGGAGACAAGTCTTTAGCATCAAAAGTTGAAAATATTTGAGAGCTCCTCCAACTAGATTAGTCATTGCCATGGAAGTTCAGAATGTGGTTGTGATTCAAGATGCATCTAGAGAAGTCAATTCAAAAGTTTTTGATTGGGCTCTACATGGCTTATCACTCAAGCCAGGAGATAAGGTCATCCTAGTTGCAGTCCTGCATGAAGTTGTCACCCCAAGTATGTAGTCTTCCATCAATTGTAGGAAGCTTCTAAGAAAAATCCATTTATTCATCTCCTCATAACACATATTTGGGGGAAAAAATTGTTGAGTAATATAGGCTTACCACATCGAAAACCCTTATTCACCAATCCATTCTTTTTTGTAGTGGGATACAAAATCAGTGTGGACAGCAGGTTAATGATAGGAGCAAACAAGAAGATTATTGATGCACAAGTTGCAAAAAAGAAGGAAGAGTATGTGAAGAATGAGAAGATTGCTGAGGTTTTTAAACTATATAAATCAAAGAAGGTAATATCAATACCAGTTAATAAACCTGAGTACCTCACTTAAGCTGTTCTTTTATTTATAAGCTGCTACCATGCATCTTTTTGCATTCAAAACAAGAGATAATTATCAGAGAACTACAAGAGGATTGTTATAAACTTGAAATTACACATTCCTTACTTTTTTTTGCATCTTAAGAAACATTACTCATCATATTTTCAGGTTGGATTTAAGGTAGAATTGGCTACAGGATCTTCACCTAAGGCGGTTGCATTAAAATCAGCAATGAAACTACAGGCAACTTGGGTAATACTAGACAGGTCAGGTGAAATTAAAGAGATAATCTGAATTCACTTTATTCTCATGGATGGACTAACAAAAACATAGCTAGATGTCACTTATACACTATCACAACATATTATCTTATAATAAAATCCACTAACTCAGGTGCCATAATATGTCTATGCAGCTCATATCTTTCTACTGAATTTAACTCTTAAATTTGTTGATTTCTTAAATTAGGATCTTGAAATAACTTTAGAATGTAATAGGTAACATGAAATACACAAAAATGAACATTAGATAACAAACAATTTACATTTTGGTGTATGAATTAGCTAACTACAACCTTGTATTAACGTAAAATGCACAGGAAAATGAAAAATGATGAGGAGTATTTCCTCCAGAAGCTGACTTGTGGTATATCAAGAATAAAGCGTTACAATAAAATTGTACGTTTAAGAGGACCACTTGATCCCCGCCAAGAAACACGACATACCACCCATGAAACATACACTGACAGTATACCAGACATGTCAACTGAACCGGACCTTTTCAGTATTGAAATTTCCCCTGAGATCAGTAAGTACTGGAAACTTGTTACTTTTTCCAATTTCAATATTTCATTCACAATCCACTGAAACAAATTAACAGAAAGAAAGACATTTTAAGGCAATATTTGGTTTACCGTTCCAAACGAACTTTTGGGGTTTAAAATTGTGTTTGTTCCAAAATAACTGTATAGATACTTTATCCAAACGTACATTTACAACTTCTCAATTATAAACAAAAAAACTGAAAGAAAGGCATTTTAAGGCTATTTTTGGTTTACCGTTCTGAGCGAACTTTTAAGTCCAAAACTATGTTTGCCGCAAAATAACTTTTGATACTTTACTCCAAATGTAATTTGTAGCTTCTCAATTGTAAACCAAACATGTACAAATTACATATAATATATATCATGTGGGTTGGCATTCCCCTATCTTTGTTTCATTGCATGCATGTTTCTCATCCTTCAGCATTTAAAATAATTCCAACTACTAGCTAGTACTAACGATGTAATGATAGGTGATAATCCAAAAGATTATCAGATGAGCCAGAAACAAGGAGAGAGACAAATCAGCCCCATTAATGAAGTGGGGTGTTCAGCACTTACTTTTGACAGTAATCAAACAGGAGATAAAAAACATATAGATATCAAAGAGAGCCATGGCTACACAACATGTGGTGGAAGTAACAATAAGGAAAAACAAGAACAGGATAGCTTATGCACCGAGGTGTATGAGGAAATTGAAACGTGGATATCTTATTGTGGAGCTAAAAACTTTTTTCTTGGAAGAGGTGAATGTGTGTCCAGCCATTCATTAATTTGAGGGGAAAAAAGAAAAGAACCTTAGCAATATTGTATGCATAGCTTATGTAATTTAAATTTGAGTAGTTTTTTAACTGGTTTTGTTTGAGTAGTTGATATCAATACTTGTAAGCATTATTTATGCATTAGTTTTAGGCTTTTAGCAACCTATATATCCTCTCTGGTTACCGCCACAACCTGAGTTATGATATTAGTAAATATCAAGAATCAACACAGTAAACATCTTGGTGGTCATGAACTTTGTTGATATTGGTTAATATATGTAAATTTGGCTCCGAAATATTTAATGAATTATTGAATATTTTTAAAATTGTATAGTAAACTTGATGAGCAAAGAACCAGGAATTATAAAGAGACTGACTCAATTTGACAAATGTCTAAATAATTAAAGATTTACTAAATTAGAAAATCTGTTAGACATTTTAAACTAACATATCTCTTTGGGAGTGATTTTCTCATTATCGATCACCTTGCCTTTCATATATCATCTCCACTTTTTTTTCCTTTTTGTTTTTCCTTACTCAGTCAACCAATTCACCATTCAACATTTCAAATCCTCCCTCTACATATCTCCTTTTCCCATAACGTCTGTCTTTCTCCCTTGTTTCTGATCTTCAACCTAAACTATGTCCACTTTAAAACTTACCTTCCAAATTTTAATTCTCTCTTTTTGTTACATTTTGTTAATGTACTTCAGTGGATTGTGATCAAGAAAATATGTCAGGTATTATCTATCTCCATCATCTTCATGTACTTTTATATTGTTTCTTCTTCAACTATATATAGCTAAATTAAATTATTTTTTTTCTATAACAAGGTAGGGGTCAAATTTACTGAAAAGTCATTGGAAGAAATAGAGAAGATGAACAAATCACATTCTAAGCTTTCTAAAGTTGGTGATAAACCAAAGGGTGGTGAAGGGAATGGTCACAGTGCAATTCCTCCAACAATCCGCAAGTGTGAATTTTGTGGCAAAGAATTTAACTCAGGCAAAGCATTTGGTGGTCACAAAAGATTCCACCTTCAAGCTCAAAGAAAATTAGAGAAGGCCAATACTAATAAGGCAAATTGCAATGGCAATAAGTTATCTTCTTGGATGCCTAATGGGAAACTAAATCTTAGTTGTTTTCTTTGCAATAAGGACTTTCCATCTAAGAAGTCCTTGTTTGGGCACATGAGGTGCCATCCTGATAGGAATTGGAGGGGTGTTCACCCTCCTCCTACTACTGATAAGCACAGTTCCTGTTCCTCCAACTTTGAACCAGCTTTTGATGTATCAAGATATTTACCAAAAAGCTGGAAAAAGACCAATAAAAGAGGCAAGGAACGTGTTTTTGATGCTGAGGTTGTAGCAGCTGCTGAAACACTCCTGGCTTTATATAGGGATAGTTGGTCACTAGCTGAGAATCTCAATAATTAATAAAGCTAGGTTCAAATTTTGTTAGTAAGAATAAAGGTTCAATTTGGGAAGGAAGAAATTGGGGTTTAATTCTCGTTAATATGATCTTTTGGTTTGTCAAATCCGGCTTATAGCGGATGGAAAAATAACTCCGTTTGATAATCATTTTTAAAATTAACGTATAACTTTTTTTTCCATAGTGTATAACGTTTTTTTCCATGCGCTACTTGAAATAGTATTTGAGCTTATAGCATATAGCTTATCATTTTTGCTTCCATTTTTATCTTTACTACCTTGATTAAATTCATCACTTATCCTTAGCTAATAAAATCATTTAACATAGTATATAAATATGAACTAATTTAATTTCACTATTTACATTCATATTTAAGATAAAAAAATAGAAAATATATTTTTATCTTTAAAAAATTATATAAAAATCATATCAGTATATAATTTTATTTTTATTATTCCAATTATTTATTAAAAATGGTTAAAACTAAATTAAAAATAATAAAAATGATTAATATTTTAATTTTCTAAATGATAAATAAATTAAAATAAATTAAAGTGTTAAAAGTGATAATTATTTTAAAATAAATAATTTATATAAAAAACATGCAAGCATATTTTTTTATGTCATTTTACATTTATCAACTAGTCTAATAACTAGTTTTATCAGACACTTCAAATCCAATCTGCTATCCACTAGCTTATCCGTTATCCGCTATTCGCTAGCTTATCCATTATCCGCTAGTTTTTACCAAAGAGAGCCTAAGAGATTTAGCAACTGGTTGGTAAAAACTAATGATAACGGATAAGCTATTGGATAGTGGATAAACTTATAACAGATAGCGCAAAAGGTAGATGATATGGATAACACATAAGCTAGCGGGTTGTATTTGGAGTGTTTAGTAAGTTAGCGGTTGAACTAGTTAATAAATATAATATATCATAAAAGGATATGTTTATATGTCTTTTTAAATATAAATTCTATTTATATATATTATTTATTTTAAAATAAATATCATATTTAATACTTAAGTTAATTTTTTGAAAAATAGGTATTGGTCCTATAATTTTTTTTTAATTTTTCATATATGTCCTATAAGTTTTTTTTTTTAAATTGGTCCTACACGTTACGTTTCGTTTTCACACTAGTCTTTTCCATCAATTACGACCTAATGTCGTCAGATCAAAAGCCACGTGTTAGACTAATGCGATAGCCATGTCGAAATTGACGGAAAGGACTAACGTGGAAAAGGAACGTAATGTGTAGGGCCAATTTGAAAAAAAAAATATGATCGAGATGAAAAATTAAAAAAACCGTATAGGACTAATCTGTTGGAGATAAGCTATGACTTATCACACACTCACAATACACACTAGAACAAAGAATGAAGGATGCAGAGAGAATAGAAGAGAAATATTAAGAATATGAAATTTTACACTACACACTTCACTGTTGATTATTCACTCTTTACACACATTGCACTACACTACACTTCTCTACACAATTATACACATTCACATTTACACTTAGTCTATTTATAGACTCACATATATCACTAATCTCACTAACCAACTCACTCTTAGTTGTTACATTAACTACCCAACTAACAATAACAAACTAACTAATTACTAACCACACTAACTAACACTAAAACTGAATTATATTCCAACACTCCCCCATAATTCAGTTTTTTTTCACTTACACAATTTTTATTCCTGGATCTCATTGTTTAAAGGAATTAGGCCCAATATTCACAAAAACAACTTGTCCTACTTGGCCCACAACATAAAGCACTATATAACCACAATTTCTCCCCTTGCTCGTATGGACTGGACCCTTTTTCTAAAATTGAGCTCGCAGAAAATAGTTTTTGCTCCTCCGTCATGACTTGGGCTTAGCCCATTAGGTCAAAATCTGGACCTAATTTTCGAAATACCAAATCTGCCCCTTTCATCATTTTCCCTCTCACTTCACACAGCAGCTTCACCCCACTGATGGTGGCTGCACGCAAATGCATCTCCATGCCACATCCCCATACCGAGCTCCTCATGCTTCCCATCGACCACGATGGGTGGACTCCAGGCGAGAGGATCGGCATTGGGTCGTCCCAAGCATACACAAGACCCGAACCTTCAAGGATGACCCTTTCGCTTCGCACTTCGCACAGATCCATGAACCCGACACCATCTTCTTCCTCATGTCTATATGCAGCTTCAGTCGAGCGTGTGACGGCTTAGTCTCCACAGTGCACGCCTCCCGATTCGAAGGCTTCGGTAGCTGTACTCCCCCATCACCGATCGTTATCTCCATCGTCGACCTGCCACACCGCCGCACTCCGCCGTGTTGTCCTCCACGCACGGCTCTGCATTGTATCGCGAGGTGCACCTCGGGTGCTCCTTCGCACGCACCACCGTATGAAAATCAAGGTCCGGTGGCTCCACGTTCGCCGGCTCTGATCTGGTTCTTTCAGTTCTTGTAGCAGCCTCATTCTTGAATGTTGAAACCACTGATGCGTCGACCACCATACAAGGGTCAGGGTCTGGCTGCTCCGGCGTCACTTCCAGCAACCTCAACTCATCTTCTTGGACACAGCGCACTCCCTCCTCCTTGTTCTCCTTCACGCGAGCAACTTCATGGCAGTCATTTTTAACCTTGTGCTAATCATCATAGCCATTCTCCGAGAATTCGCTTTTGCAACGCGCATTCACCACAAAATTATCTTCAGTCACTGTTGAAGGAATCCCACCTTCATTGTTCTTCACCTCATCAAGAACCGCACTTTCAACACTTCGCTTGCAAAGCTTCTTCCTAGTAAGGGGTTCTTCACTAGCAGCTAACTCTACTACCTCCTCATCTCCCTCCTTTTCACCTTTTGTCTTCTTGATGCAAACCAAGAATGATGTCCAATTTAAGACCAAATTAGTTTTTGATGAAAATTTTATTTTCATTTGTGATGAGCCCGTATTCTTGTTTTGGCTGTATCTTGAGCTACAGATCTCCAATTGATACGTTCTTTGGTGCGCTGGAAAGCTAAGGAAATCATCTACAAATATAATTAAGCCTCTTGACAAGATTCGGCTTCTATCATGGTGAAAATATTGTTTTCAGTTTTACACGAGTTTGGTAGCTTAGTTGGGAGGAGTCTTTTGGCTTGCATGCCTCAAGTAACTCCTTTAAGTTATTAGTCATTTTATTGTTTTTGTTTAAATTGTGGGGTTACACTTTTAATTTGTTTAAGAGTTAGAGTTAAGTGTAACAGACACATAATGGTGGAGAGAGAACATTTTAGTACACCATTTAGTGGCTTAGTTAAGTGAGTTAATAAAGGGGGTTATGGTATCTTTTTGGAAGCCAAAAGTTGGCAGCCACAAATACTATATGTAACACACCCAAACATGATGAATGATAACTTTGAGTTCATTTTGGATTGAATCCATTTGTGAGGGAATTGTCTCTCTTTGGTTCTTGGTTGAACCACCTTTGTTCTTATCAAGAATCCAAGATTCTTGTGACGAACCTCACCTTGGCTTATCAAATCCCCTTGGATTTGTGGTGCCTACCTTCCATTCCTTATCTTGTCCATTTTTGTATTTCTTCTTCTTCTTCTTCATATTTTGGTAGTCACTCAAGGATAGATCCGAAATTTTATATGTTCCTTTCTAGGATCATATCATTTGGTATCTAGAACCATCCTTCCTATAGTGACTTTTGATTTTGTTCTTTGATTTTTTTCAAAAAAATTCTTCTACCCATCAGATATCATGTCAACACTATTCCTTGAAATGGAAAGATTTCAAAGAAGTATGGAGAAGTTCACTGTGACTCTTGACAAGCTAGTAGAAATAAAAAGGAGGAGGCATGGAGGAAGGAGATATGGGAGATGCAATAGAGAAATTGAAAGGGAGAATAAAGAGTGTGAAAAAAGGAAGAGAAAAGAGGAGAGAATGAAAAGACAAATTTCTGAAAATGAAGCATGTTAGAAGAAAATGGTTGAAGAAAAGATGAGAGCAAAAAAAAAAAAAAGTGAGGTGAAAGAAACAAACTTGAATGCTTGTTTTGATGCTATGCCTAATTCTTTGCCTAGTTGTGTTGATTCTCTTTTGAAGGAAGTTGAGTGTGTTCCTCCAAAGGAAGCTTGCAAGACATTCATTGAAATTGAAGATGTGATTCCAAAGGAATCTTGCAAGCCATTCAAGGAAATTGAAAATGAAATTCCCAAGGAAGAATGCAAAGTATCAATTGGAGTTGAATTGCAAGAGGAAAATAAGGAGATGAAGACAGCTAGAGAATGGCTTCCCCCTAAAGCCGAAAATAAGTCCTCAAATCCACTTGGGAAGTCATGGCAATCTATTACTCTAGTACCTTCTTCTAGATTAGCTTGTGGATACAAATGTTGGGATTCTTCTACTTTGGTTCATTTATCTAACATTTCTCCCCTAGGTCTCGAAGAAAAGAATTGTGAAGGCCAAACGACAAAAAGCAACAGCAAAAGAATGAGGCAAAGGTTGATAAAGAAATGGAGAGTCTCGTTATAAAAGAAATCAAGGTGTTGTTCCTATCTTTTCCTAGAGGTGATGATTCTATTTTGAAGGAAGTTGAAGAAGTAATTCCAAGAGAAGTGCCCCATGGATTCAAATGAGTTGTGTTTGAACCTGGAGGATGAAGACGATTCTCAAAGGCAATAAATTCGAGGTCGAATTCTATTCAAGAGGGAGGGAATGATGCAAACCAAGAATGGTGTCCAATTTAAGGCCAAATTAGTTTTTGATGAAAATTTTATTTTCATTTGTGATTAGCCCGTATTCTTGTTTTGACTGTATCTTGAGCTACAGATCTTCGATTGATACGTTCTTTGGTGCGTTGGAAAGCTAAGGAAATCATCTACAAATCTAATTCAAGCCTCTTGACCATATTTAGCTTCTATCATGGTGAAAATATTGTTTTCAGTTTTACACGAGTTTGGTAGCTTTGTTGGGAGGAATCTTTTGGCTTGTATGCCTCAAGTAACTCCTTTAAGTTATTAGTCATTTTATTGTTTTTGTTTAAATTGTAGGGTTACACTTTTAATTTGTTTAAGAGTTAGAGTCAAGTGTAGCAGCCACATAATGGTGGAGAGAGAATATTTTAATACACCATTTAGTGGCTTAGTTAAGTGAGTTAATAAAGGGGGTTATGGTATCTTTTTGGAAGCCAAAAGTTGGCAGCCACAAATACTATATGTAACACACCCAAACATGATGAATGATAACTTGAGTTCATTTTGGATTGAATCCATTTGTGAGGGAATTGTCTCTCTTTGGTTCTTGGTTGAGTCACCCTTGTTCTTATCAAGAATCCAAGATTCTTGTGGCGAACCTCACATTGGCTTATCAAATACCCTTGGATTTGTGGCGCCTACCTTCCATTCTTTATCTTGTCCATTTTTGTATTTCTTCTTCTTCATATTTTGGTAGTCACTCAAGGATAGATCTGAAATTTTATATGTTCCTTTCTAGGATCATATCACTTTTGCTCACCATAGGCTTTGTTCAAGATCTCCCATGTTTCTCTTGTATTTTTGGCTGAAGCAGTCTTCCCAAGATTCACATCATCCACACATTGATGAAGGATGATGAGAGCCTTGTAATCTCTCTTCTTTGATTGCTTGTAGGAGGCACTATCCTCCGAATCTTGAATGTCTTTATGAACAATATCCAACACTTCATAGTAGCTAAGAATCACCTTCATCTTCACAACCCATTGGTCATAGTTCTTGGCATCAAGAACTGGTAAGAAGGCTGGAAAACTTTCATTCCCATTTGCGGAAACCATGGTCACACACCTCAGGTCTCTGATCTTCTGCTACTGATACCAATTTGTTGGAGATAAGTTATGGCTTATCACACACTAACAATGCACACTAGAACAAAGAATGAAGGAAGCAGAGAGAATAGAAGAGAAATATTAAGAATATGAAATTTTACACTACACACTTCACTATTGATTATTCACTCTTTACACACTTTGCACTACACTACACTTCTCTACACAATTTTACACATTCACATTTACACTTAGTCTATTTATAGACTCACATATATCACTAATCTCACTAACCAACTCACTCTTTGTTGTTACACTAATAACCCAACTAACAATAACAAACTAACTAATTACTAACCACACTAACAAACACTAAAACTGAATTATATTCCAACATAATCTACCTATTTTACCTTTATTTTAAATTATTTATCAACTCAAAAACTAAAAAATTTAATATAGTTATTTTAATAAATAAACGGAAATGATGAAAGGTACGAACCTTTTTTTTTCCGTAAACGCATATGAATGCATATAAACAGTAAGTATATCCTATCAACAATAAATATATCCTAGGTAATTTTCTCTTATTTCTAAGTCTCATGTGATTGGTCCTTTCATTTTTGTAACAGTACGAATTCTTACAAAATTGCATGATCCATAAATAAAATGCCATGCTGATATAAATTTTTATAGAAATTTAATTTTTTTACTGACAAAAATATATTTTTCATTATTTTTTTAACCTAAATATATATCTAGTTAGTGAAAATAATCTTAAATATACTAGGATTGTTGTTTTTTATTTTATTTAGCAGAGGCTCACTACTAAAAAAAAATCAGCAACGAGCAAAATCCGTCGCTGAAAAGAAAAAAAATATCGCTAAAAAATAGTTAATTACGAAATTAACGATGGAACAAATTTCGTCAAAAAAAGTGTCGTCGCTAAATTTAACGATGGAATTTATATGTCATTGCAGTCAGCGACAAATTTCTATTTGTTGCTCACAATGAAAAATCTGTTGCTAAAAATGATCAACAAACATAAGTTCAAAATTTCATAATTCCGTCGTTGTTTGCTGCATATTTAGATTCATCGTTGTTTATGACGAATTAGGATCCGTTACTGTTTGCGATGTATTCTAATTCGTCCTTCATTGCGACATATCCGGATCTCTGCCGCTATTTGTGACGTATTTGAGATCCGTCATTGCTTTTGCGACGAATATTTGCCTATAGCTATTTGTGACGAATTTGTACCCAAATTTCAAATAATTATATTATAATTCATTCTATAAATGTTTCATTAAATCCACAACAAAAAATAGAACTATCAAGTGTTAATTACTTCAGAAGTGTCGTTATTAAAAGATAAAAGTACATCATTTGAATCTAATAGTTAGTTATTTTAAGTCTGATAATATGCATTCATATACATTTCTTCAACTCGCAATCATAAAGGAACCTTTGGCACCCAATCAGTAAAAAAATGTCTCTGTACATATGTAGCTTCGTTGTAAGTAGCTTCTAAAATGTGAACTTCATACCCCGATATATGAAAGTAAGATGGGAAGTCAGGAGCAAAAGAAACACATTCAACAAACAGATCTCATGTACCTGCTATTTAATTCACACACTACAAGATAAACAACAATTAGCGTCGGTCAAAAACCCATGCTAACTACTGAAAGCCGACGCTAACTGGCCATTTAACATCGGCTTTGCGTCGGCTTTGTGGCCGACGCTAAAGTCCTCGACGCTAAATTTAAGGTCAGCCAAAATAGAAACGGTAATTTCAAGTTGTTTTGCGCCCACTGGGGTAAAGGGTTGTGTTTTAATTTATTTCTTTATTGAAAAACAAACAAAAAATTTCATCAAATCAATTTTAATTAGTCAGAAATATAAAAGTATAAAGTAATTGGTAACATTATCATACTATTAGTCCTTGACATGCATCCTTTGTACTCAGGGTGATGGAGATGGAGTTGCACCCCCTACCCAGCCTCATGTGGTCGGGATACAGGCTGCACCCTCATCATCCACACCTATGACAGGACCATCATCATCATCGGGACAGGAGAGTCGTGGTCCATCCGATAGGAGGATTCTTCTTATCCCCAGGGGGGATAACGAGTAAGCTAATTTAATTTTTTAATATATATAAAGTATCGTTAATTTCTATTTACTTGTTTTTAAATTTATTTATAACATTTATTAAGGGTCTAATTTTGCTGCAGCTTTCTGCCCGCGAAAGACCCTTCTGATTCGATATCGAAGATCCTGCGACGCAAGTTTGATGGTCCATGACCTACATGGAAGGCCATCCCAAGGGGCCATAGGGATCAGTTGTTTCTAGAGTTTAAGGTAACAATTTATTAAGATATTTAAATTAAATTTACATTATATATACACACACACACGCGCGCGCGAATTTCCTAACAACTGTACGTTGCAGAAAGAGTATAGGTGGGACGTAGCTTTAGAGGGTCTCGTCGGGGATATATTTGAGCATAAAGGCTCACTGGTCATGAAGAATCTGACGAAAAGGCTGAGGAAGGGTAAGAATAAGGGGAAGTGGGTGGATCCTGAGATCAGGAGGCAGCTGGACCAGTACTGGGCTACTGAGAAGTTCCAGGAGATCCAAGCCACAGCTCGGCGTAATCGAGCTTTTGATGGTGGCGCATGTGCTTGGACCGGCGGGTCTAAATCAGCCGCTGCCCACTACGACGAGCTGGTAATACATTAAACTTTTGACTTATTATACTATTTAATCAGTTTTCATTTTTAATTATTCTTATGAATTTAAGATTATATTTTTCTGTGCAGAAAGCATAGAAACAGCGGGCCCCCACTGCTATGGAGTTGGTGGAGAGGATGAAGAAGTTGAAGTCGGGGACATGGGTCTACGACAAGGCCCGTAACTATGCTGTAAGCAAAAAAATATTTTAGTGTTTACTTGTAATTTATTATAAATGATTTGTTAATATTGATTATAATTTTAACTAAATCTCTTCAACTATACTTTGTAGGTGGGCTTCAACGAGAAGAAGGACAATGCCATATCACGTGCCTCACAGTCACAAGATGAGGCCTTGACTGGTGATGGGCCCAGCTCTCCTATCTCCGTCGACGATAATGCCATTTATTTGGAGGTCGTCGGGGGCAGGAACAAGAAGGGGCACGTGTATGGCCTCGGACACCTGGGAGGCGATTTTATCGCTTCATCATACGGCACACCTGCTCCTTCCTACGCCGATAATACCGTCCCTCAGGAGCAGTTCAACCCAATGCAGGACACCATCATGCAGCTGAACGCGGAGCTTCGGGAGAAGAGTGAGAGAGAGCAGCAGATGGCGAATCAGATTGCACAGTTGACTCAGGCACACCAGTAACTGATGCAGACGAGCATCGAGCAGGGCCAGACACTGCGGCTGGTGTTGGAGCAAATGAGGATCCAGACTCCAGTTGCTCAGGGTGATGCTCTGACGGTTGTGCCGCTTCTTTGTCGCTCCTCCGGTTCGTCGCCGCCTACCATCGATGCTGCTACTGCAGAGGACAATCAGATAGTAGACGTCGGTGGTACGGACGCTGAGGATGATTGGATTCCTCCACCTCCCCCTCATCATGACTGATTTTTCCCCCATATTTTTGACTTTAAACGATTATTGTACGACACTTTGGATTATTATTTTTTATATATATATTCATTATTTCTTATGATCGTATATTTCATTAGTAATTTGGTGTGTTTTATTAGTATTTTTGCTAAACTTTAAAGAAAAACAGAAAAAATTTATTATTTTAAAAATTAAATTAATTTTTTTTTAATAAAAACCAGTTTAGTGACCGAATTAGAAACCAATAATTCGGTCGCTAAACTTTAGTTACCATTAACAGATTGTGGTCTAGCGACCGAAAATCCGTCGCTAATATAGGTTAACAATAACCAACATTGGCGACCGAACTAGCGACCGATAATCGGTCGCTAAAAATGGTTACCCAAAAAATGTGACCAACCGTGTAGCGACCGTTTTTTATTATTTAGCGACCGCAATTACAGTCGCCATTTAGCGACCGAATTATTATTTCGGTCTCTAAAAGCTTAGTGACCATGTTATCAGCCACCACCATGAATCGGTCGCTAACTTAAATAGCGACCGAATTAGAAAGTTTAGCGACCGAATATGCCGGTCGCTAAACAGTTCTTTTTTTTGTAGTCGCCACCAATCACCGGAAACCGTCGCAGTCAGTCGTCGGAAACTCATCGGAATCTGGGTTTTAGAGAGAGAAAATCTCGTTTTCCTCTCTCTCTCCCTCTTCTTATTTCTTCCTCCTTCCTCTCCCTTTCCTTAAATCCCATTGATGTTGTCACTATTTTGTGGAGGAAGACGGAAGGAGGAGGAAGAAGGAAGAAGGAGGAAGGGGAGAGAGAGAGATTTTTTCTCTTTCTAAAACCCAAATTCCGACGACTGTTTCCCGACGACGGTGGAGGTTTCCGATGACTCACGGAGGATACCTAACGTCGTCAGTGTAAAACTGACGGAATGGACCAAAATGAAATCTAAAAAAAAGATAAGGAACAAAAATGGAACAAAAAAAAGATAAGAGACCAAAATAAAAACTAAAATAAAGATAAGGGACCAAAACACTAATTTAGCCAAATAAATAATTCTATCAGTATCTTAAAGAAATACGCCCAAAGAAATTTATTTTGTGGATGCAATCACATACAAATAATATCATTTTATCATCCAGCTTATTAGGAGATATAGGCTAATGGATAATAGATAAGTCGATCAATGGATAGTGAATAAATTTAGATAATAGATAAGGTAGATGATAGTGGATAACATATAAACTAGCGGGTTGAATTTGAAGTGTTTAGTAAATTAACTGTTAAACAAACTAATAAATATAATATATCATAAAAGGATATATTTATATGTCTTTTAAAATATAAATTTTAATCTATCTATTTTGCCTTTATTTTAAAATTATTTATCAATTCAAAAGCTAAAATATTAATCTCTTCTTTTAATTTAATATATAGTTATATCCCTAAAAAAAATTAATATAGTTATTTTAATAAATAAACGGAAATGATGAAAGGTACGAACCTTTTTTTTGGTAAACGCATATTTTTTTTATAACCACGAACCAATGATATAAGCAGGAAGTATTCATTTTGCTCAAAAAAAAAAAAGTACGAAGTATCATCATCGGTTTTTTAGAAAAGAGCCAATGTTAGAGTCTCCTATGTCCCTTGACATCACCAAGTGAGCTACCTAAGTGGGATGAAGAATTCACCACAATTATTGGCAATGACTAAATCTCCGTTATGAAACCCTATTGGACACACAAAGTGGGTTCTCCCTCCCAACCAGATTCTTTTCATATACAAGAGTAAAGATTCGAACCCCTGACTAATTATCTAAGGTGTCTAAGTCCCTTATCACTTGAACCAATAACATTTAAACAATAAGTATATCCTATAAAGAATAAGTGTATCGTAGGTAATTTTCTCTTATTTCTAAGTTTCTTGTGATTGGTCCTTTCATTTTTCATAACAGTACGAATCCGTACAAAATAGCGTGATCCATAAATAAAATGCTATGTTGATATGATTTTTGTATAAATTTAATTTTTCTACCGACAAAAATATATTTTCCATTATTTTTTTATCCTAAATATATATCTAGTTAGTGAAAATAATCTTAAATATACTAGGATTATTGTTTTCTATTTTATTTAGCAGAGGATAAATCATGAATTTAATTAAAATAATAAGGATAAAAATAAGAGAAAATGATAAGTTATAAGTTATGAGCTCAAATGTTATTTCATTTAACTTATAAAAAAAATATTATAATCTAATAAAAATATATATTATAAACTAATGAGAAAAACATTAATAGAATAGAGTTACAATATCATCAGCTATAAGTTAATGGATTGAGCTTGACAAACCTACTAGTCCTTATTACAATAATATTTCTTACTATTCAACCAATAATAATTGACATAGTTATAGTTAGGGACGCATCCGGGAAACATTAAAGGAAGGAACCAAATTGTGTTGGAATTTATTGTTTTAATTCATTTTTATATGTCGTGACTTTGAGGTGATAATCCATAAGGTGCAATGGGTGTTCCTGGGTTCAAATTAATGGCTGTGTATAGCTAGGAAAATTTACGATGAGAAGTAGAGGCAGTGAAAAGTGAAAACAGAAGCGCAATTTCGTCTACTTAATTAACTGATCAGTTAAAAAGATATATATTCTTAAAGTTAAAGTTTAAACAACGGAGGACAGAAAAAATTGGGAATTTTATGTTTTAAGGACTAAATCTATTTATAATTTATTAAAATAGACTCCAAGCCTTTCTATTTGACACGTGATCATCTTATGTTTGCCATCTGTTTGCAATTGTTCCACCTCATTTCCTATATGCTTTACCTAAACAAGAGTAACTCATGACAATTCATAGATACGGATAGAAAATAAATAGATACTCAAAACAAGTATATATTTTTGCATCATACTGACGCCAACTCCTGATTAATTTTGATTCATTTCAATATGAGGCTAAACCAGTGGGATGAATAAACCTAAAAAACATAGATCCCCATTGTTAGTGATGATTATGAAAAACTTTATCAATGATTGCAAATAGAGTATCTATTATTAGATCTCATATCGATCTTTCTTGCTACACAGGGTTTCAATCCACGACCCCCCAGAGTCAGGTAATTAAACCATCTTAATCTGTAAGGTCTGTTTGGTTAAAATCTTCTTTCTTGGTGGAATTTGGCTCCCCTTGCTCAGCTCCTTCTGTGTTAGATGGATGCAATGAGTCATCATTTGAGCCTTCCAAAACTTTTGGTGGGTAGAATATTGCTTCCAAATAACCATTGCTGCGTGGAGAACGTGGTTCTACCTGAGTCTGCTCAGCTGGAGGAGCAGACTGATTGTACGTATCAAAAGATTCATCAAATGAAGGAAGTGAGCATGCAGGGGTTCCCCAACTCATCCCCTTGGTGGAATTTGACTCCCCTTGCTCATCCCCTTCTGTGTTACATGGATGTAAGGAATCATCATTTGAGCCTTCCAAAACTTTTGGTGGATAGAATATTGCTTCCAAATAACCATTGCTGCGTGGAGAACGTGGTTCTAACTGAGCATGCTCAGCTGGAGGAGCAGACCGATCAATGTATGTATCAACAAAAGATTCATCAAATGAAGGAAGTGAACATGCAGGAGTGGTATTGCCACTTAAACCTGTAGATCTGCAAGTTAACCACCTTGTTAATCATAACAATGGATCACACACACACACACATATATATATATATATATATATATATATGGAGATATTCTTAATTATATAAACCTTGTAATTAATTAAGTTAATACAGTGATGTTTTTGCATGTCATTCTTTTTTTTTTTTAAATAGTACCTTAATTAATGTTGTGGTTGATTTGATATATACTTCAATTAGATTGCCAAAATCCATACTCTAAAAAAGCATAGTTCCTGTTTCAAAAAAAAAAAAAAAAAGCATAGTTCCCAAAAGTTAGTATGATGAATGAATATAATCCACTTACTGATCAAGTAATGTTGTGGCAGCAGTAATTTGATGGTACAAATGATGAATACTGCTTGAACTTTCTTGATTACTATCCAATCTCCTTCTTTTGGTATTGCAAAAGTTCATTATCTCATAGTCCGATACGTCAGGAGAATCGACAAAAAGATAGAAATATACTCGATAATTCCTTTATTTCCCTTTTTCTTGGGTACGTACATTGGGAAATTAATTCATCTCAAAATAAATTCTATCAGAATCTTAAAGAAACATGCCAAAAGAAATTTATTTGGTGGATGCAGATTATGCAATCACATACAATTTGCACAATTAATATATCATTTTATCTATCTCTGAATAAAGAAGGAATGTTATGAGAAATGCTATTTGCAGGTAAAAAGATTGCATCGTATTATTTTGGAAAATACAAAGTAAAAAGAGAAATCGCATTCTTGATCAAGAATATTCTCCTAAAGTGCAAAGTAGACTTCAAACAGTAATTAAAATTGGCTAAAATTAAAGAAACCCGGCCCATTATGCATGTGTAGAAATTAATAAATTCTCACGAGCTCTTGACAAATAAATAAATAAATAAATAAACTACTAGAAATTACCTCTTCAGCGATTTGAGCCCAATTGTTTCCATACGTAGCATGAAGTTGATCGATTTTACGCTTTTCCTCATCAGTAAATGGTGATGGTAATGATGATGATGGTGCCGGTGAGGAGTGCATGATGATCAACGTGAAAGATTTCAGGTAATTAGCTAACAATTAAGGTGATCGATGGATAACAAATTGATAGTATAATAGGTAGCTAGCAAGAATGAAATTAATATTCTGTTAGAGTAACTAACACCAAACTGTTAGAAGAGAGAGAGAAATTTATCAAACTGCCACTGGGGATACTGCACTAAATGTAGCACCGTACCGCTCTTATTTTTATTTCTCTGAAGATAAAAATTATTAATAATGAAAATTGTCTGAATTTTATTTTTGTGTTTATTTGAAATATGTATTATATCTGATTATAATTTTGATTTTTTTTATTTTTAGATGAGTAATTAATGGTGATAAATATTATAAACCCAACAATGGTTGCTCGCAATGACTGTGCTTTCACACGAACTTTCTTTTATTTCTACATCATTCTTGCTAGCTATTATACTATATATTTGATGATTATCAAGCTGTTATCCATCGATCAACTTGTTAGCTAACTTGAAATCTTTCACGTTGATTATTATCATGCACTCACCAGCACCATCATCATCATCAACATCATCGTCACCGTCACCGTCACGTGAGGATGAAGAAGCTAATGTTGAGGAGATGATGAGTTGGAAGGACAAAAAGGCATCAAGAAACGGGGTTGGGCAAAAGAAGAAGATACAATTTTGACAGATTATGTGAAAAAAGTATGGAGAGGGTAATTGGGATAAATCCCAGAGAATTTAGGACTTTCTAGCACAAAAAGGTTCCCTTAAGTCATATTTGAAATTTAGGGGTGTTCAAATCTGAAGGTGTCACTTTGACCTTGTTTGTTAACAACTAACGGATAACAGATGAGTTTATAGTTGAAAGCGGATGACCCAATAACCGATAACAAATGAGTTAAGTGATAGTAGTTAGCAGATAAGTTAGCTTATTGGCTTTGAAGTGATTAATAAAATTAACGGTTAAACTAACTAATAAATTTAAATGACATAAATTGATATGTTTATATATATGTTTATCTAAAAATTCTATTTTCATATATATATATATATATGTTATTTATTTTAAAACAATTATCCCTCTTAATACTTGAATTTATTAATTAATTGAGTTAAAAATTAGTATTGTTAATGTTAAACAGCTGTGGAAAGGAAAAATTGGGAATTTTATGATTTTAGGAGAAAAAAGAAGAAAAAGATACAAACTGGTTTCTGAAAAAAAGCAAAGACATATTTGATCTACGAGAAATGAAAATAAACAATTTGGTCCTCAAATATCGATCAAAATAGTCCTTAAGAGGGACTAAAACGTCCCTAAATACTATCCTAAAAATACTAATTTGACCAACATTTGAGATTTTTTAGGACCAAATTAGTATTTTTCATTTTTTAGGGACCAAATATGTTTCCGTAATTTTTTTCAAAGACTAGTTAGGGCCTTTACTCTAAAATTATATATATATATATATATATATATAATTTATGAAAAAATTATATAAACATGTCTTTTTATGTAATTTTATATTTATCAGTTATTTCAAATATTGATTTTACAAAACATTTCCCGTTCAATCCACTGACTTATCCGTTATTTGTTATCAACTAGTTTATCTGCTATAAGTTCATCCCCTAATATTAGGAGTATTCATCAATCAATCCAAACCAATTGAAACCAAAAACACGGAACTGAAAAACTGAAAATAATCGAAAAACTATTTTTTTTAATTGGATTGAATCAGATTTTAATAGGATCTCCTATTGAAAACCGATCCAATCTAATCCAAACCGATATACTAAATACATATACTATTATTTATAACATTATATTATTACTCATACTTAAACATTGTTTTTCATATTTTTATGAACTAACACCCTCATGCTTTTTAATATTTTTATTGGAATGACAAATATGAGATTATTTAGAATAAATTTTAATGTCTAGAAGTTATATTTTGCTTATATTTTTTATGTATATCATATATATACTTGATTGAGTAAACATAGAAAATAAGAAATCAATTAAAGTAAATTTTAAAAAAAACTAATATATATATATATATATATATATATAATTTATATGATTATTTTTATATAAACATGTCCTTTTATGTAATTTTATATTTATCAGTTATTTCAAATACTGATTTTACCAAACATTTCAAGTTCAATCCGCTAGCTTATCCATTATTTGTTATCAACTAGTTTATCTGCCATCTGCTATAAGTTCATCTTCTAATATTAAGAGTGTTCATCAATCGATCCAAACCAATTGAAACAAAAAGAACTGAACTTTAAAATCGAAAACCGAATCAATAAAAAAATGTGAATCAATAAATGGAATCCTCGTTTGGTGTTTAAGTTTTGTTTTTTCAAAATTACTAATACTGATTACTCTCATCTAGATATTTAAAGATAACAATATATAATAAAAAAAAGATAAATTAAAAAATCATGATTTTTTTAAGATAAAAAATATATATAATAAACACATATCTTATTTTTGATATAATGCTTGAGTTCACGAATTTTTTCATTCTAAAGATTTATGAATCAAATTCAACTTGAATTAGCATCCTCCTATATTTAAGCAAAATTAAGCTGCTAATTTAGTAGACCTCGGCTCATAACATAAAATAAAAAGTAAAGGGATCTTGGTATCTCATAACAAATTTTCAGAATTGCATCTTCTTTTGGCGTTTATTTTTGGGCACCTTTTTGTCGTGATGCACTCACCAGCATCATCATCATCACCATCATGATGAAGAAGATCAGTTGGAAGGAGGAGAAGAAGGAGGAGAAAAAGGTGCCCAGTAAAGGGAACTGTTCTTCCTTTGTATTAATCAACAGATTACAAGATATATTTATAGATACAAAAGGAGTTTGAAAGAGCTAACTAACAACTAGTGACTAGGATCAGATCCAACATATATGGATCGGCTGCCTATAATTATGGACCAAGAAGGTTACAAGATACACACTTATCTGTTACAACAAAACTATCTAGATGAGCATTTGAATTTGAACATATGATGAGTTGATTTTCAGCTCTATCCATTACACCCCGCAAGATGGGGTCACCATCAATGACGCCAATCTTGTCCCTGAGAGGAGTAAATTGCACACGAGGAAGAGGCTTGGTTAGGATGTCTGCAAGCTGGTCTTTAGTGGAGGTGTGAGAGACACGGATGGTACCTTCCTGAACCAACTGCCGCACAAAATGATAATCAAGTGCTATATGCTTCATTCTAGAATGAAAAACTAGATTTGCACACAAATATGTAGCACCAATATTATCACAAAATAAGACTGGTGGTGGAACTGAAATGCCAAGTTCTCCTAGCAAATGAGTGAGCCACATGACCTCAGCTGAAGTATTTCCGACTGATTGATACTCAGCTTCGGTGCACTACTAGAAAACTTGAATTTTCAGACGGAATTTTCGGACGGAAATGTTTCCGTATGAAATTTTATGAAAATTTCAGACGGATTTCACATGGAATTGTTATTTTTTATATTTTTCTTGATTTATCTTACATCCGTCTAAAATTTGTACGGAATTGTTATTTTTTATATTTTTCTTGTTTTATCTTACATCTGTCTGAAATCTGTCCGAAAATTTCACACGGATTTGTTAACTTAAAACTTAAACTCTCTCCTCTTTTTTTTTTGGCAGACCCGCGCGTAAAAACCCTCCCCCCTTCTTCTTTTTGGGTAATAAATACTATATTGTTTTTATTGAAAATTTAAATATTATTATTCTAATCTTAATAATCTAATAGAAACCCTATTCCGTTGTTCACGTTGCAAAATAAGAAACCCCTCCTTCTCCACAGTTCTGCGCCGTCATCGCCGTCCTCACACCCGCGAGGCTGCCAGTCCGCGTTTCTTCTCTCCCACTCCCTCGTCGGTGCAACCCCCAATGGCCACTCCCTGCCGGCACTCATTTGCGTTTTGCATCTGCGTCTCGGTCGTCGCCGATGAGTCATCGACCTGTCTTTCCTTCGGCCCATCTCCTCTGTCCTTTTGCAGGTATTTCATCCTCTATATCTATGGGGTGCGATCCTCCTCTGTTGCTTGCTTTTGTCTCTTGCTAGTTCTTTGCTACATATTTTGGTATCTCAGAATCGATGGCTATTGTCTTTGTATATGTCGTGGGCTACATATCTCTTCTTTGCTACACTATTAGTCTGGTCTGTGTGTTTATTTCCAGCAATAAGGTTTTTGAAAAAAAGGATAATTTCAAATGTTTTAGTGGGATTAATCTGCACATTTTTGGATCAAAATATTATTTCTGATGACAATGGTAGAAACACGTTGAAAACTTCTATTTCTATTCCTTTCTTTTTCTTCTTCTTTCCCCTTCTTTCTCTCTTCTTCCCCACTTCTTCTTTCTATTTTTACTCTACTGGCAATTTTAATGATGCTTCTTGCACTCTCGTATGCTCTGTCTTTGTATTTGTTATCTTCTTTTGTAATTGAATGAATTTATTGTTGCTCTCAAGCTGTTTGGTGAAACACCTGAACCACTATGTAGTTTACTTTGATTGGTGATTTACCCTCTTGCCTTCTTTATCATGAGATGGTCTGATCCTTATGATGTGTGCAAGGTTTATGAAATTTGGAAGTAAGCTTGGTGTTGTCAAATATGATCTAAAGAGTATGGGGTTTGAAAACAAAACTGAGTCATCAATATGTTTAAGTTAATTGCTGCTACACATGATCCATTTTATGGTTACCATTCATTTTTCTGTGTATTAGTGGAGATCAGGTTCGGTCACATGAATTGTGATTTAATGTACAATTTTTTTGGGGTGAATGAAGTATTGTAAAGTTCTGGGACACACTCACACACAATAATGTGCACGAGGTTGGTTTTTATTTGGTGATTGTTTCTTGGTTTTTTTTTGATAAAAATTGCAGGTGATCTCTGTGTCTGCTAAATGGCTTCACCTTGCCCTAGCTTGCTATGTTTCTTGGTTTTTGGGTGAATGTGTTGATTTTAGGTTGAAGAGGTGCAATTATGATTCTTATCCCCTTTGGACATAGGGCTTTTCAAAAATCATGCATCACGATTGGCATACAAATTAGCTCGTAATGCTAGAAAAGTGCTCATTCAATCATTTGCCTTTGATGTGTCAGAAAGATGTAGATGAGATACTAGCATTGATGTTTCATTTCTTAGTTGCTACTTTCATTTTTTATTGGTCATTCAAGGTGAATGGAAACATCGAACTTAGACTTGTATCCGTAAAGGTAGCTTTGTGGTATTTACTTAGTTGCTACTTTCATTTTTTATTAGTAGAATATATCATTTAATGGCTTGTAAATAAAATTGTGGTATCTACCTAGAATTAACTATTTCTCATCGAAATTAATATTTCCTGTGACAAGTTATGCTATTATTCATATGTTCTTTTTTGTTGAATTTCATATGTTTACTTCATGCTTTCCTGTTTGGTAACTTGTACTTCCATAGAATTACACTGAATGGTTACATACATATTTTGATATTCAGATACCCGTCGGTAAGAAGAACAATAAAGAAAGGTACCAAGAGGAATTAGAGGAGCGCATTGTGTCACTGATTGCTTCATTATTTGGTAAGCAGGCAAGTGAAGTCAAATTTAATTGAATGAAATTCATGTAACAATAGGATATTTGTGGAGACATTGCGTATTGTTCATCCTAATATGAGTGATGAACAAGTTGATAAGTGCATTGAAGAAAACTTTGCAACATGGTTGAAAGATTATGTAAGCCTTTATTTTGAAATAGATCTACATAGATACTATATTTTGAATGTAATTTTAGTAACACTCTTATTGTTGAATGATTTTATGTAGGTTGACAATCCTTCAAATAATGTGCTAGATTCCAATATATTAGGTATCTGCATCGTATGTTAGTCGATCAGGGTAACCTCGCCCTTTATGGGTTCATTGACCCCATGTTCATTCAGGGTGATGTTCTCCTAGCATCGGAAGACCCGGTCACTACCATACGTGATATACTTGCACGAGACGATCATCAATTCTATCTTGCGCCTTATCTCAATAAGTAAGTACCGGTTATTTAAGTATAACTATATATGACTTAGTCACTAACTGTTCCGCAAATACAGCCTGCATTGGCAACTGTTGCTCTTGTACCCAAGAATGAACGTCGTGGTCTTCTTCTGCTCATTGGGAATAAAGCCGGCGAATCAACTGAAGACGATCATCGAAACGTAAGCATTAAAATACTTTATAATCAGTAATGCAGTTGTTTTAATTATCCGAAATCTATTAGATATACTTTAATTAATGTTTTTGTCATGATAGGTATATTAATGCAACCCACATGTTGCGTGGTGAAAGGCGTACTCGGGCTATCAGATGAATTATTCCCAGCGTAAGATATTTATTAGTTCAAATGCATCAAATGCAGTGGGTACAATAATTGATTTCTATTTTATTTAATTCCTCATATTCTAATTGGGTTTCATTTTTACGTAGTCACGTATACAACGTGGGTCATGGGAATGTGGCTACTATGTGATGCAGTGGATGTTGGAAATTATCTCCTCCGGGATCACTGAAAGATGGCACGAGGTAAATGTTAATTGACACAATTAGAAGTAATAGTATAGATTCGTTATATGTTTTGTGTTAGTTTATTACTTAAAAGATATAATCTTTTGTCCAATTAAACTTGCAGATATTCAACAATCCAACTCCATTATCTGATTCCGACATCAACAACACAAAGAGGCGTTGGGCAACTTTCTTTCTTGAAGTGTACCAACCATAGTTTGTATATATGTAGTTAGTTTAAAAACTTATCATGTACTAGCTATTACTTTTGACTGATTATATGTATTTTGATATGAAATCTATAATATATCATGTAGCTTTTTGGTTTCTAATTATTTTTGTTGTCTCTGAATGTAATTGAACGTATATATATATATATATATATATATATATATATATATATATATATATATATATATATATATATATATATGTATTGTTCGTAATAAATTCAATATATGTTAGTTGTGTTGAGAATATTTACAGTATGTTATTCTGGTATATATTGATCGGCATTACTGAAACAGGGGGAAGGAATGATAGAAATGTAAATAATATGAAAAAAAAATGAGACTTTACACATCGGTTTTTTTAAAACCGATGTGGAAATTTCACTTTACACATCGGTTTTATGTAAAACCGATGTGTAAAGTGAAATTTCACAATAGGATACCAATTGACAAATTAATTTTCCACATCGGTTAAGATTTAACCGCTGTATAAAATATTATAAACATCGGTTATAAAACCGATGTGTAAAGTGCCAATAAACCACATCAGTCATTTCAACATCAGTTTTAAAACCGATGTGTAAAGCCAAAAATAACCGATGTGGAATCCTTTTTCTGCACTAGTGGTAATCGGTTCATTCATGTGTCCCTCCGCCTAGAAGCCTGCCAGGAGCCTCTCCTTGTCCGTGCCTTCTTGCACCAGCGACCACTCTCCGCCCTCGTCGGCACTCGGGTGTTACATGCCCACCAGCTTCCGCTTGGTTCGTCCTCGAACCACATCGTATTGGTAGAGGTGCCGCTCTGATACCTTTTGTAACATCCCTGGTTGCTTTATGGATTGACGTCTGTCTCCACAAACCAATACAGGTCTTTTCAGCGTGCTTTGTCCTCACTCACACGCTTCCCGGGAAAACTTTCCAGGAGGTCACCCATCCCAGAATTGCTCCAGGTCAAGCTCGCTTAACTGTGGAGGTCTTAAGTGATGGGCTCCCGAAAAGAAGATGCATCTTGTTAGTATAGGTAGTACCAATCAATTCATATAAGCCTTCCTCAACTGTATAGTCCCATACCTACACAGTCTCAGGATCCCTCTCATTCGGGTGTGTAATCGGTTCATTCGTGTGTCCCTCCGCCTAGAAGGCTGCCAGGAGCCTCTCCTTGTCCGTGCCTTCTTGCACCGACGACCACTCCCCGCCCTCGTCGGCACCCGGGTGTTACAGATGTGTACTTGCAGCCGCTGATAGATGAGTTGACGATGCTGTGGAATGATGGTGTGTTGACATATGACGTATCTTTGAGGCAGAATTTCATCATGAAAGCAGCTTTGATGTGGACGATCAACGACTTTCCCGCCTATGGGATGATGTCGGGTTGGATGACCGCGGGAAAGCTTGGATGCCTAATATGTATGGAGCGATCGAAGGCAATCATGCTTAAAAACAGTCGAAAGATCTCATATTTTGATTGTCATCGTCAATTCCTTCCAGAAGATCATCCTTATAGGCAGAACAAGAATGCATTCAAGAAGCGCTGCATGGAGACAACACCGCCTCCACCACGTTTGACTGGTCCTAATGTATGGCGCAGAGTACAGTACTTACCGCTCATCCATGAATACCAAGGAGAACATATTCCTGATTATGGCGTCAACCATAATTGGACAAAAAAGAGTATATTTTGGAGTTTGCCGTATTGGAGGACGCAGCTACTCCGTCACAACATTGATGTAATGCATACTGAGAAGAATGTGTTTTTGAATGTGTTTGACACTGTGATGGACATCAAGGGGAGGACAAAGGATACAAATAAAGTCCGATTGGATCTGGCTGAAATTTGTAATTGGAAGTAGCTTGAGTTGCAGGACGGTGGTCGTGGCAGACTTATCAAACCGAAGGCAAGTTATACACTAAGCAAAACACAGAAAGTGGTCGTCTGTAAGTGGGTTAAAGAACTAAAGTTACCAGATGGGTATGCTTCCAATATGGGTAGATGTGTTGACATTAAGGAAGCAAAGTTACATGGAATGAAGAGTCATGATTGCCATGTGTTCATGCAACGGTTGCTTCCAATTGCGTTCGACGCACATAAAGCAAATTTGGAACCCACTTGTTGAGCTTAGCCACTTTTTCAGGGAGCTTACATCGACAACACTAAATGTGAATCAATTAAAGGATATGGAAGTCAAGATACCCATTTTGTCATGTAAGCTGGAGCAAATCTTCTCGCCGAGTTTCTTTGATTCCATCGAACACCTGCCAGTTCATCTACCTTACGAAGCAAGAGTTGGTGGCCCAGTCCAATACCGCTGGATGTATCCACTTGAGAGGTAAACAACACCAACTATTTTACTTAATACATATGAAATTCATGAACACGAAATCGTAGTTTAGCTTTCCCTAAAACTAGTAATTATTTGTATGTATCCCTCTTTAATAGGTTCCTGCACTCCCTTAAACACAAAGTCAAGAACAAGGCACGAGTGGAGGGTTCCATTTGTGAAGCATACTTAGTAGAGGAGACTTCTACTTTTTCCTCTTATTATTATCCAGGCGAAGTTAACACGAGAAGGACAATGATGCATAGAAACGTTGATTCGGGTGAAGGAAGTTCAACTAGTCCTCCTATATCAATATTCAACTATCCAGGCAGATTTAGTGGCAAATCAAAAGGATATTTCTTGGAGCAGCGTGACATTAATGCTGCTCATCTGTATATCCTTCAAAATTGTGAAGAGGTGATGCCATATTTAGAGTAAGTTTATACAATGTCTTTTATAAGTTCAATTGACATTTATGATTATTAATCGTCCTGCTGTTAATATCCCATATGTAGGATGTACGACAATTTTATAAGGGATCTCCAACCTGACATTTCAAACGATCAGGTTGATCGAGAAATTACTTCTCACTTTACTACGTGGTTCAGTAAATATGTAGGGTAAGCATCTTCATTTGTTTCAATACATTTTATCTCCTTAAATATATAGCATGTATAAGAATAATATAATATTTGGTTTTTTAGGTACTAGATCCAGAAAACAATGTTCAAAATCCATTGTTGACAAATTAGGCATGGGGGCCTAACAGATGAGTTACATCATGGAATACTTACATTGTAAATGGATATAAATTTAACACAAAAACATGGAATGAAGGAATGCAGTCGTGTAACTATGGTGTTTGTGTGTGAGGCACTGATGGCAATGTAGAGGATGATTTCTATGGGGTTCTAACTAACATCCTTGAACTCGATTATACCGGTTTCCCCGTGATGAAGTTAGTTATCTTCAAGTGTGATTGGTTTGATCCTACTCTTGACGTAGGGACAAAAATCGATAAAAAATATGGTATTGTTCAAGTTAGGCTGTCTCGAAGGTATAATAAGGCGTACGACCCATTCATTTTTTCACAACAGGCAGATTAGGTTTATTACTCGCCATATCCCGAAGGACATCAAGGCTGGTTGGGTGTTATTAAGATAAAGGCTCGCAGTATAATTATTGATAATGTAATCAGTCAGCCTGAAAAAGATGCTCCGTACCAAGATGATGAGTTTTCAAGACCCCACGTACCGTTGCAAATTACGCCGGACATTATTGTTATTTCTCTAGCGGACATTTCCGGAAATAGGGAAGAAGTTGGAAGAGAGTTAATGGATCAATCCGAGTTGGACGCATCTAGCGAAGGCAATTTCCGATCAAGTGAGACTGATGAGAGTGAGGGTGAATTTAGTGATAGAGATTCTACTTAGGTAATTTATTTATGTCATAATTCATTATGTAAATGTCATTCTACTTAGGTAATTTATTTTTGTATTATTTACAGTGTTGTGTAATCATCTTTTCATTTTTTACACAGATGGAAGTTTCCTCTAGAGGTAGGGGTCGTCGTGGAGGTCGTGGCAGAGGTGGTGCTGCGAGAGTCCCTTCGCTGGCCGACCCACAGCCTTCAGATCGAGACCACCCTACCAGCACCTCTGTGGACGGGACACCTCAGGGTGATGGAGATGGAGTTGCACCCCCTACCCATCCTCATGTGGTCGGGACACAGGCTGCACCCTCATCATCCACACCTATGACAGGACCATCATCATCATCGGGACAGGAGAGTCGTGGTCCATCCGACAGGAGGATTCTTCTTATCCCCAGGGGGGATAACAAGTAAGATAATTTAATTTTTTAATATATATAAAGTATCATTAATTTCTATTTACTTGTTTTTTAATTTATTTATAACATTTATTAACGGTCTAATTTTGTCTGCACTTTACGCGCCGAAAGGCCCCTTCGATTCGATATCGAAGATCCTGCGACGCAAGTTTGATGGTCCATGGCCTACATGGAAGGCCATCCCAGGGGGCCATAGGGATCAGTTGTTTCTAGAGTTTAAGGTAACAATTTATTAAGTTATTTAAATTAAATTTACATTATATATATATATATATAATTTATGAAAAAATTATATAAACATGTCTTTTTATGTAATTTTATATTTATCAGTTATTTCAAATATTGATTTTACCAAACATTTCCCGTTCAATCCACTGACTTATCCGTTATTTGTTATCAACTTGTTTATCTGCTATAAGTTCATCCCCAAATATTAGGAGTATTCATCAATCAATCCAAACCAATTGAAACCAAAAACACGGAACTGAAAAATTGAAAATAACCGAAAAACTACTTTTTTTAATTGGATTGAATCAGATTTTAATTGGATCCCCTATTGAAAACCGATCCAATCTAATCCAAACCGATATACTGAATACATATACTATTATTTATAACATTATATTATTACTCATACTTAAACATTGTTTTTCATATTTTTATGAACTAACACCCTTATGCTTTTTAATATTTTTATTGGAATGACAAATATGAGATTATTTAGAATAAATTTTAATGTCTAGAAGTTATATTTTGCTTATATTTTTTTATGTATATCATATATATACTTGATTGAGTAAACATAGAAAATAAGAAATCAATTAAGTAAATTTTAAAAAAACTAATATATATATATATATATATATATAAATAGAATTTATATAATTATTTTTATATAAACATGTCCTTTTATGTAATTTTATATTTATCAGTTATTTCAAATACTGATTTTACCAAACATTTCAAGTTCAATCCGCTAGTTTATCCGTTATTTGTTATCAACTAGTTTATCTGCCATCTGCTATAAGTTCATCTTCTAATATTAACAATGTTCATCAATCGATCCAAACCAATTGAAACAAAAAGAACTGAACTTTAAAATCGAAAATCGAATCAATAAAAAAATGTGAATCAATAAATGGAATCCTCGTTTGGTGTTTAAGTTTTGTTTTTTCAAAATTACTAATACTGATTACTCTCATCTAGATATTTAAAGATAAAAATATATAATAAAAAAAGATAAATTAAAAAATCATGATTTTTTTAAGATAAAAAATATATATAATAAACACATATCTTATTTTTGATATAATGCTTGAGTTCACGATTTTTTTCATTCTAAAGATTTATGAATCAAATTCAACTTGAATTAGCGTCCTCCTATATTTAAGCAAAATTAAGCTGCTAATTTAGTAGACCTCGGCTCATAACATAAAATAAAAAGTAAAGGGAATCTTGGTATCTCATAACAAATTTTCAGAATTGCATCTTCTTTTGGCGTTTATTTTTGGGCACCTTTTTGTCGTGATGCACTCACCAGCATCATCATCATCATCACCATCATGATGAAGAAGATGAGTTGGAAGGAGGAGAAGAAGGAGGAGAAAAAGGTGCCCAGTAAAGGGAACTGTTCTTCCTTTGTATTAATCAATAGATTACAAGATATATTTATAGATACAAAAGGACTTTGAAAGAGCTAACTAACAACTAGTGACTAGGATTAGATCCAACATATATGGATCGGCTGCCTATAATTATGGACCAAGAAGGTTACAAGATACACACTTATCTGCTACAACAAAACTATCTAGATGAGCATTTGAATTTGAACAGATGATGAGTTGATTTTCAGCTCTATCCATTACGCCCCCGCAAGATGGGGTCACCATCAATGACGCCAATCTTGTCCCTGAGAGGAGTAAATTGCACACGAGGAAGAGGCTTGGTTAGGATGTCTGCAAGCTGGTCTTTAGTGGAGGTGTGAGAGACACGGATGGTACCTTCCTGAACCAATCGCCGCACAAAATGATAATCACGTGCTATATGCTTCATTCTAGAATGAAAAACTGGATTTGCACACAAATATGTAGCACCTATATTATCACAAAACAAGACTGGTTACCCATAAAATGTGACCAACTGTGTAGCGACCGTTTTTTATAATTTAGCGACTGTAATTACGGTCGCCATTTAGCGACCGAATTATTATTTCGGTCTCTAAAAGCTTAGCGACCATGTTATCAGCCACCACCATGAATCGGTCGCTAATTCGGTCGCTAACTTAAATAGCGACCGAATTAGAAAGTTTAGCGACCGAATATGCCGGTCGCTAAACAGTTCTTTTTTTTGTAGTCGCCACCAATCGCCGGAAACCGTCGTAGTCAGTCGTCGGAACCGTTGTTGTCGTCGGAAACTCATCGGAATCTGGGTTTTAGAGAGAGAAAATCCCATTTCCCCCCCCCTCTCTCTCCCTCTCCTTATTTCTTCCTCCTTCCTTTCCCTTTCCTTAAATCCCATTGATGTTGTCACTATTTTGTGGAGGAAGACGGAAGGAGGAGGAAGAAGGAAGAAGGAGGAAGGGGAGAGAGAGAGATTTTTTCTCTTTCTAAAACCCAAACTCCGTCGACTGTTTCCTGACGACGGTGGAGGTTTCCGATGACTCACGGAGGATACCTAACGTCGTCAGTGGAAAACTGACGGAATGGACCAAAATGAAATCTAAAAAAAAGATAAGGAACAAAAAAAAGATAAGAGACCAAAATAAAAACTAAAATAAAGATAAGGGACCAAAACACTAATTTAGCCAAATAAATAACTCTATCAGTATCTTAAAGAAACACGCCCAAAGAAATTTATTTTGTGGATGCAATCACATACAAATAATATCATTTTATCATCCAGCTTATTAGGAGATATAGGCTCAGTGGGTAGTGGATAAATTTAGATAATAGATAAGGTAGATGATAGTGGATAACATATAAACTAGCGGGTTGAATTTGAAGTGTTTAGTAAATTAACTGTTAAACAAACTAATAAATATAATATATCATAAAAGGATATATTTATATGTCTTTTAAAATATAAATTTTAATCTATCTATTTTGCCTTTATTTTAAAATTATTTATCAATTCAAAAGCTAAAATATTAATCTCTTCTTTTAATTTAATATATAGTTATATCCCTAAAAAAAATTAATATAGTTATTTTAATAAATAAACGGAAATGATGAAAGGTACGAACCTTTTTTTTCGTAAACGCATATTTTTTTTTATAACCATGAACCAATGATATAAGTAGGAAGTATTCATTTTGCTCAAAAAAAAAAAAAGTACGAAGTATCATCATCGGTTTTTTAGAAAAGAGCCAATGTTAGAGTCTCCTATGTCCCTTGACATCACCAAGTGAGCTACCTAAGTGGGATGAAGAATTCACCACAATTATTGGCAACGACTAAATCTCCGTTATGAAACCCTATTGGACACACAAAGTGGGTTCTCCCTCCCAACCAGATTCTTTTCATATACAAGAGTAAAGATTCGAACCCCTGACAAATTATCTAAGGTGTCTAAGTCCCTTATCACCTGAACCAATAACATTTAAACAATAAGTATATCCTATAAAGAATAAGTGTATCGTAGGTAATTTTCTCTTATTTCTAAGTTTCTTGTGATTGGTCCTTTCATTTTTCATAACAGTACGAATCCGTACAAAATAGCGTGATCCATAAATAAAATGCTATGTTGATATGATTTTTGTATAAATTTAATTTTTCTACCGACAAAAATATATTTTCCATTATTTTTTTATCCTAAATATATATCTAGTTAGTGAAAATAATCTTAAATATACTAGGATTATTGTTTTCTATTTTATTTAGCAGAGGATAAATCATGAATTTAATTAAAATAATAAGGATAAAAATAAGAGAAAATGATAAGTTATAAGTTATGAGCTCAAATGTTATTTCATTTAACTTATAAAAAAAATATTATAATCTAATAAAAATATATATTATAAACTAATGAGAAAAAACATTAATAGAATAGAGTTACAATATCATCAGCTATAAGTTAATGGATTGAGCTTGACAAACCTACTAGTCCTTATTACAATAATATTTCTTACTATTCAACCAATAATAATTGACATAGTTATAGTTAGGGACGCATCCGGGAAACATTAAAGGAAGGAACCAAATTGTGTTGGAATTTATTGTTTTAATTCATTTTTATATGTCGTGACTTTGAGGTGATAATCCATAAGGTGCAATGGGTGTTCCTGGGTTCAAATTAATGGCTGTGTATAGCTAGGAAAATTTACGATGAGAAGTAGAGGCAGTGAAAAGTGAAAACAGAAGCGCAATTTCGTCTACTTAATTAACTGATCAGTTAAAAAGATATATATTCTTAAAGTTAAAGTTTAAACAACGGAGGACAGAAAAAATTGGGAATTTTATGTTTTAAGGACTAAATCTATTTATAATTTATTAAAATAGACTCCAAGCCTTTCTATTTGACACGTGATCATCTTATGTTTGCCATCTGTTTGCAATTGTTCCACCTCATTTCCTATATGCTTTACCTAAACAAGAGTAACTCATGACAATTCATAGATACGGATAGAAAATAAATAGATACTCAAAACAAGTATATATTTTTGCATCATACTGACGCCAACTCCTGATTAATTTTGATTCATTTCAATATGAGGCTAAACCAGTGGGATGAATAACCCTAAAAAAACATAGATCCCCATTGTTAGTGATGATTATGAAAAACTTTATCAATGATTGCAAATAGAGTATCTATTATTAGATCTCATATCGATCTTTCTTGCTACACAGGGTTTCAATCCACGACCCCCCAGAGTCAGGTAATTAAACCATCTTAATCTGTAAGGTCTGTTTGGTTAAAATCTTCTTTCTTGGTGGAATTTGGCTCCCCTTGCTCAGCTCCTTCTGTGTTAGATGGATGCAATGAGTCATCATTTGAGCCTTCCAAAACTTTTGGTGGGTAGAATATTGCTTCCAAATAACCATTGCTGCGTGGAGAACGTGGTTCTACCTGAGTCTGCTCAGCTGGAGGAGCAGACTGATTGTACGTATCAAAAGATTCATCAAATGAAGGAAGTGAGCATGCAGGGGTTCCCCAACTCATCCCCTTGGTGGAATTTGACTCCCCTTGCTCATCCCCTTCTGTGTTACATGGATGTAAGGAATCATCATTTGAGCCTTCCAAAACTTTTGGTGGATAGAATATTGCTTCCAAATAACCATTGCTGCGTGGAGAACGTGGTTCTAACTGAGCATGCTCAGCTGGAGGAGCAGACCGATCAATGTATGTATCAACAAAAGATTCATCAAATGAAGGAAGTGAACATGCAGGAGTGGTATTGCCACTTAAACCTGTAGATCTGCAAGTTAACCACCTTGTTAATCATAACAATGGATCACACACACACACACATATATATATATATATATATATATATATGGAGATATTCTTAATTATATAAACCTTGTAATTAATTAAGTTAATACAGTGATGTTTTTGCATGTCATTCTTTTTTTTTTTTAAATAGTACCTTAATTAATGTTGTGGTTGATTTGATATATACTTCAATTAGATTGCCAAAATCCATACTCTAAAAAAGCATAGTTCCTGTTTCAAAAAAAAAAAAAAAAAGCATAGTTCCCAAAAGTTAGTATGATGAATGAATATAATCCACTTACTGATCAAGTAATGTTGTGGCAGCAGTAATTTGATGGTACAAATGATGAATACTGCTTGAACTTTCTTGATTACTATCCAATCTCCTTCTTTTGGTATTGCAAAAGTTCATTATCTCATAGTCCGTACGTCCAGGTAACTGACAAAAAGATAGAAATATACTCGATAATTCCTTTATTTCCCTTTTTCTTGGGTACGTACATTGGGAAATTAATTCATCTCAAAATAAATTCTATCAGAATCTTAAAGAAACATGCCAAAAGAAATTTATTTGGTGGATGCAGATTATGCAATCACATACAATTTGCACAATTAATATATCATTTTATCTATCTCTGAATAAAGAAGGAATGTTATGAGAAATGCTATTTGCAGGTAAAAAGATTGCATCGTATTATTTTGGAAAATACAAAGTAAAAAGAGAAATCGCATTCTTGATCAAGAATATTCTCCTAAAGTGCAAAGTAGACTTCAAACAGTAATTAAAATTGGCTAAAATTAAAGAAACCCGGCCCATTATGCATGTGTAGAAATTAATAAATTCTCACGAGCTCTTGACAAATAAATAAATAAACTACTAGAAATTACCTCTTCAGCGATTTGAGCCCAATTGTTTCCATACGTAGCATGAAGTTGATCGATTTTACGCTTTTCCTCATCAGTAAATGGTGATGGTAATGATGATGATGGTGCCGGTGAGGAGTGCATGATGATCAACGTGAAAGATTTCAGGTAATTAGCTAACAATTAAGGTGATCGATGGATAACAAGTTGATAGTATAATAGGTAGCTAGCAAGAATGAAATTAATATTCTGTTAGAGTAACTAACACCAAACTGTTAGAAGAGAGAGAAATTTATCAAACTGCCACTGGGGATACTGCACTAAATGTAGCACCGTACCGCTCTTATTTTTATTTCTCTGAAGATAAAAATTATTAATAATGAAAATTGTCTGAATTTTATTTTTGTGTTTATTTGAAATATGTATTATATCTGATTATAATTTTGATTTTTTTTATTTTTAGATGAGTAATTAATGGTGATAAATATTATATACCCAACAATGGTTGCTCGCAATGACTGTGCTTCCACACGAACTTTCTTTTATTTCTACATCATTCTTGCTAGCTATTATACTATATATTTGATGATTATCAAGTTGTTATCCATCGATCAACTTGTTAGCTAACTTGAAATCTTTCACGTTGATTATTATCATGCACTCACCAGCATCATCATCATCATCATCATCAACATCACCGTCACCGTCACGTGAGGATGAAGAAGCTAATGTTGAGGAGATGATGAGTTGGAAGGACAAAAAGGCGTCAAGAAATGGGGTTGGGCAAAAGAAGATACAATTTTGACAGATTATGTGAAAAAAGTATGGAGAGGGTAATTGGGATAAATCCCAGAGAATTTAGGACTTTCTACTACAAAAAGGTTCCCTTGAGCCATATTTGAAATTTAGGGGTGTTCAAATCTCGAAGGTATCACTTTGACCTTGTTTGTTAACAACTAGCGGATAACAGGTGAGTTTATAGCTGAAAGCGGATGACCCAATAACCGATAACAAATGAGCTAAGTGATAGTGGTTAGCAGATAAGTTAGTTTATTGGCTTTGAAGTGATTAATAAAATTAACGGTTGAACTAACTAATAAATTTAAATGACATAAATTGATATGTTTATATATATGTTTATCTAAAAATTCTATTTTCACATATATATATATATATATATATGTTATTTATTTTAAAACAATTATCCCTCTTAATACTTGAATTTATTAATTAATTGAGTTAAAAATTAGTATTGTTAATGTTAAACAGCTGTGGAAAGGAAAAATTGGGAATTTTATGATTTTAGGAGAAAAAAGAAGAAAAAGATACAAACTGGTTTCTGAAAAAAAGCAAAGACATATTTGATCTACGAGAAATGAAAATAAACAATTTGGTCCTCAAAATAAACAATTTTGCTTATATTTTTTATGTATATCATATATATACTTGATTGAGTAAACATAGAAAATAAGAAATCAATCAAAGTAAATTTTAAATATATATATATATATATATATATATATATATATATATATATATATATATATAAAAGTAGAATTTATATGATTATTTTTATATAAACATAACCTTTTATGTAATTTTATATTTATCAGTTATTTCAAATACTGATTTTACCAAACATTTCAAGTTCAATCCGCTAGCTTATCCATTATTTGTTATCAACTAGTTTATCTGCCATCTGCTATAAGTTCATCTTCTAATATTAAGAGTGTTCATCAATCGATCGAAATCAATTGAAACAAAAAGAACTGAACTTTAAAATCGAAAACCGAATCAATAAAAAAATGTGAATCAATAAATGGAATCCTCGTTTGGTGTTTAAGTTTTGTTTTTTCAAAATTACTAATACTGATTACTCTCATCTAGATATTTAAAGATAACAATATATAATAAAAAAAAGATAAATTAAAAAATCATGATTTTTTTAAGATAAAAAATATATATAATAAACACATATCTTATTTTTGATATAATGCTTGAGTTCACGAATTTTTTCATTCTAAAGATTTATGAATCAAATTCAACTTGAATTAGCATCCTCCTATATTTAAGCAAAATTAAGCTGCTAATTTAGTAGACCTCGGCTCATAACATAAAATAAAAAGTAAAGGGAATCTTGGTATCTCATAACAAATTTTCAGAATTGCATCTTCTTTTGGCGTTTATTTTTGGGCACCTTTTTGTAGTGATGCACTCACCAGCATCATCATCATCATCACCATCATGATGAAGAAGATGAGTTGGAAGGAGGAGAAGAAGGAGGAGAAAAAGGTGCCCAGTAAAGGGAACTGTTCTTCCTTTGTATTAATCAGCAGTTACAAGATATATTTATAGATACAAAAGGAGTTTGAAAGAGCTAACTAACAACTAGTGACTAGGATCAGATCCAACATATATGGATCGGCTGCCTATAATTATGGACCAAGAAGGTTACAAGATACACACTTATCTGTTACAACAAAACTATCTAGATAAGCATTTGAATTTGAACAGATGATGAGTTGATTTTCAGCTCTATCCATTACGCCCCCGCAAGATGGGGTCACCATCAATGACGCCAATCTTGTCCCTGAGAGGAGTAAATTGCACACGAGGAAGAGGCTTGGTTAGGATGTCTGCAAGCTGGTCTTTAGTGGAGGTGTGAGAGACACGGATGGTACCTTCCTGAACCAACTGCCGCACAAAATGATAATCAAGTGCTATATGCTTCATTCCAGAATGAAAAACTAGATTTGCACACAAATATGTAGCACCTATATTATCACAACACAAGACTGGTGGTGGAACTGAAATGCCAAGTTCTCCTAGCAAATGAGTGAGCCACATGACCTCAGCTGAAGTATTTCCGACTGATTGATACTCAGCTTCGGTGCACTACTAGAAAACTTGAATTTTCAGACGGAATTTTCGGACGGAAATGTTTCCGTATGAAATTTTATGAAAATTTCAGACGGATTTCACATGGAATTGTTATTTTTTATATTTTTCTTGATTTATCTTACATCCGTCTAAAATTTGTACGGAATTGTTATTTTTTATATTTTTCTTGTTTTATCTTACATCTGTCTGAAATCTGTCCGAAAATTTCACACGGATTTGTTAACTTAAAACATAAACTCTCTCCTCTCTTTTTTTTTTGGCAGACCCGCGCGTAAAAACCCTCCCCCCTTCTTCTTTTTGGGTAATAAATACTATATTGTTTTTATTGAAAATTTAAATATTATTATTCTAATCTTAATAATCTAATAGAAACCCTATTCCGTTGTTCACGTTGCAAAATAAGAAACCCCTCCTTCTCCACAGTTCTGCGCCGTCATCGCCATCCTCACACCCGCGAGGCTGCCAGTCCGCGTTTCTTCTCTCCCACTCCCTCGTCGGTGCAACCCCCAATGGCCACTCCCTGCCGGCACTCATTTGCGTTTCGCATCTGAGTCTCGGTCGTCGCCGATGAGTCATCGACCTGTCTTTCCTTCGGCCCATCTCCTCTGTCCTTTTGCAGGTATTTCATCCTCTATATCTATGGGGTGCGATCCTCCTCTGTTGCTTGCTTTTGTCTCTTGCTAGTTGCTGCTACATATTTTGGTATCTGTAACTGATGGCTATTGTCTTTGTATCTGTCGTGGGCTACATATCTCTTGCTGCTACACTATTAGTCTGGTCTGTGTGTTTATTTCCAGCAATAAGGTTTTTGAAAAAAAGGATAATTTCAAATGTTTTAGTGGGATTAATCTGCACATTTTTGGATCAAAATATTATTTCTGATGACAATGGTAGAAACACGTTGAAAACTTCTATTTCTATTCCTTTCTTTTTCTTCTTCTTTCCCCTTCTTTCTCTCTTCTTCCCCACTTCTTCTTTCTATTTTTACTCTATTGGCAATTTTAATGATGCTTCTTGCACTCTCGTATGCCCTGTCTTTGTATTTGTTATCTTCTTTTGTAATTGAATGAATTTATTGTTGCTCTCAAGCTGTTTGGTGAAACACCTGAACCACTATGTAGTTTACTTTGATTGGTGATTTACCCTCTTGCCTTCTTTATCATGAGATGGTCTGATCCTTATGATGTGTGCAAGGTTTATGAAATTTGGAAGTAAGCTTGGTGTTGTCAAATATGATCTAAAGAGTATGGGGTTTGAAAACAAAACCGAGTCATCAATATGTTTAAGTTAATTGCTGCTACACATGATCCATTTTATGGTTACCATTCATTTTTCTGTGTATTAGTGGAGATCAGGTTCGGTCACATGAATTGTGATTTAATGTACAATTTTTTTGGGGTGAATGAAGTATTGTAAAGTTCTGGGACACACTCACACACAATAATGTGCACGAGGTTGGTTTTTATTTGGTGATTGTTTCTTGGTTTTTTTTGATAAAAATTGCAGGTGATCTCTGTGTCTGCTAAATGGCTTTACCTTGCCCTAGCTTGCTATGTTTCTTGGTTTTTGGGTGAATGTGTTGATTTTAGGTTGAAGAGGTGCAATTATGATTCTTATCCCCTTTGGACATAGGGCTTTTCAAAAATCATGCATCACGATTGGCATACAAATTAGCTCGTAATGCTAGAAAAGTGCTCATTCAATCATTTGCCTTTGATGTGTCAGAAAGATGTAGATGAGATACTAGCATTGATGTTTCATTTCTTAGTTGCTACTTTCATTTTTTATTGGTCATTCAAGGTGAATGGAAACATCGAACTTAGACTTGTATCCGTAAAGGTAGCTTTGTGGTATTTACTTAGTTGCTACTTTCATTTTTTATTAGTAGAATATATCATTTAATGGCTTGTAAATAAAATTGTGGTATCTACCTAGAATTAACTATTTCTCATCGAAATTAATATTTCCTGTGACAAGTTATGCTATTATTCATATGTTCTTTTTTGTTGAATTTCATATGTTTACTTCATGTTTTCCTGTTTGGTAACTTGTACTTCCATAGAATTACACTGAATGGTTACATACATATTTTGATATTCAGATACCCGTCGATAAGAAGAACAAGAAAGAAAGGTACCAAGAGGAATTAGAGGAGCGCATTGTGGCACTGATTGCTTCATTATTTGGTAAGCAGGCAAGTGAAGTCAAATTTAATTGAATGAAATTCATGTAACAATAGGATATTTGTGGAGAAATTGCGTATTGTTCATCCTAATATGAGTGATGAACAAGTTGATAAGTGCATTGAAGAAAACTTTGCAACATGGTTGAAAGATTATGTAAGCCTTTATTTTGAAATAGATCTACATAGATACTATATTTTGAACGCAATTTTTGTAACACTCTTATTGTTGAATGATTTTATGTAGGTTGACAATCCTTCAAATAATGTGCTAGATTCCAATATATTAGGTATCTGCATCGTATGTTAGTCGATCAGGGTAACCTCGCCCTTTATGGGTTCATTGACCCCATGTTCATTCAGGGTGATGTTCTCCTAGCATCGGAAGACCCGGTCACTACCATACATGATATACTTGCACGAGACGATCATCAATTCTATCTTGCGCCTTATCTCAATAAGTAAGTACCGGTTATTTAAGTATAACTATATATGACTTAGTCACTAACTGTTCCGCAAATACAGCCTGCATTGGCAACTGTTGCTCTTGTACCCAAGAATGAACGTCGTGGTCTTCTTCTGCTCATTGGGAAATAAGCCGGCGAATCAACTGAAGACGATCATCGAAACGTAAGCATTAAAATACTTTATAATCAGTAATGCAGTTGTTTTAATTATCCGAAATCTATTAGATATACTTTAATTAATGTTTTTGTCATGATAGGTCTATTAATGCAACCCACATGTTGCGTGGTGAAAGGCGTACTCGGGCTATCAGATGAATTATTCCCAGCGTAAGATATTTATTAGTTCAAATGCATCAAATGCAGTGGGTACAATAATTGATTTCTATTTTATTTAATTCCTCATATTCTAATTGGGTTTCATTTTTACGTTGTCACGTATACAACGTGGGTCATGGGAATGTGGCTACTATGTGATGCATTGGATGTTGGAAATTATCTCCTCCGGGATCACTGAAAGATGGCACGAGGTAAATGTTAATTGACACAATTAGAAGTAATAGTATAGATTCGTTATATGTTTTGTGTTAGTTTATTACTTAAAAGATATAATCTTTTGTCCAATTAAACTTGCAGATATTCAACAATCCAACTCCATTATCTGATTCCGACATCAACAACACAAAGAGGCGTTGGGCAACTTTCTTTCTTGAAGTGTACCAACCATAGTTTGTATATATGTAGTTAGTTTAAAAACTTATCATGTACTAGCTATTACTTTTGACTGATTATATGTATTTTGATATGAAATCTATAATATATCATGTAGCTTTTTGGTTTCTAATTATTTTTGTTGTCTCTGAATGTAATTGAACGTATATATATATATGTATGTATTGTTCGTAATAAATTCAATATATGTTAGTTGTGTTGAGAATATTTACAGTATGTTATTCTGGTATATATTGATCTGCATTACTGAAACAGGGGGATAGGAATGATAGAAATGTAAATAATATGAAAAAAAAATGAGACTTTACATATCGGTTTTTTTTAAAACCGATGTGGAAATTTCACTTTACACATCGGTTTTATGTAAAACTGATGTGTAAAGTGAAATTTCACAATAGGATACCAATTGACAAATTAATTTTACACATCGGTTAAGATTTAACCGCTGTATAAAATATTATAAACATCGGTTATAAAACCGATGTGTAAAGTGCCAATAAACCACATCAGTCATTTCAACATCAGTTTTAAAACCGATGTGTAAAGCCAAAAATAACCGATGTGGAATCCTTTTTCTGCACTAGTGGTAATCGGTTCATTCATGTGTCCCTCCGCCTAGAAGCCTGCCAGGAGCCTCTCCTTGTCCGTGCCTTCTTGCACCAGCGACCACTCCCCGCCCTCATCGGCACTCGGGTGTTACATGCCCACCAGCTTCCGCTTGGTTCATCCTCGAACCACATCGTATTGGTAGAGGTGCCGCTCTGATACCTTTTGTAACATCCCTGGTTGCTTTATGGATTGACGTCTGTCTCCACAAACCAATACAGGTCTTTTCAGCGTGCTTTGTCCTCACTCACACGCTTCCCGGGAAAACTTTCCAGGAGGTCACCCATCCCAGAATTGCTCCAGGTCAAGCTCGCTTAACTATGGAGGTCTTAAGTGATGGGCTACCGAAAAGAAGATGCATCTTGTTAGTATAGGTAGTACCAATCAATTCATATAAGCCTTCCTCAACTGTATAGTCCCATACCTACACAGTCTCAGGATCCCTCTCATTCGGGTGTGTAATCGGTTCATTCGTGTGTCCCTCCGCCTAGAAGGCTGCCAGGAGCCTCTCCTTGTCCGTGCCTTCTTGCACCGGCGACCACTCCCCGCCCTCGTCGGCACCCGGGTGTTACAGATGTGTACTTGCAGCCGCTGATAGATGAGTTGACGATGCTGTGGAATGATGGTGTGTTGACATATGACGTATCTTTGAGGCAGAATTTCATCATGAAAGCAGCTTTGATGTGGACGATCAACGACTTTCCCGCCTATGGGATGATGTCGGGTTGGATGACCGCGGGAAAGCTTGGATGCCTAATATGTATGGAGAGATCGAAGGCAATCATGCTTAAAAACGGTCGAAAGATCTCATATTTTGATTGTCATCGTCAATTCCTTCCAGAAGATCATCCTTATAGGCAGAACAAGAATGCATTCAAGAAGCGCTGTGCGGAGACAACACCGCCTCCACCACGTTTGACTGGTCCTAATGTATGGCGCAGAGTACAGTACTTACCGCTCATCCATGAATACCAAGGAGAACATATTCCTGATTATGGCGTCAACCATAATTGGACAAAAAAAAGTATATTTTGGAGTTTGCCGTATTGGAGGACGCAGCTACTCCGTCACAACATTGATGTAATGCATACTGAGAAGAATGTGTTTTTGAATGTGTTTGACACTGTGATGGACATCAAGGGGAGGACAAAGGATACAAATAAAGCCCGATTGGATCTGGCTGAAATTTGTAATTGGAAGGAGCTTGAGTTGCAGGACGGTGGTCGTGGCAGACTTATCAAACCGAAGGCAAGTTATACACTAAGCAAAACACAGAAAGTGGTCGTCTATAAGTGGGTTAAAGAACTAAAGTTACCAGATAGGTATGCTTCCAATCTGGGTAGATGTGTTGACATTAAGGAAGCAAAGTTACATGGAATGAAGAGTCGTGATTGCCATGTGTTCATGCAACGGTTGCTTCCAATTGCGTTCGACGCATTACCGAAGCAAATTTGGAACTCACTTGTTGAGCTTAGCCACTTTTTCAGGGAGCATACATCGACAACACTAAATGTGAATCAATTAAAGGATATGGAAGTCAAGATAACCATTTTGTCATGTAAGCTGGAGCAAATCTTCCCGCCGAGTTTCTTTGATTCCATGGTACACCTGTCAGTTCATCTACCTTACGAAGCAAGAGTTGGTGGCCCAGTCCAATACCGTTGGATGTATCCATTTGAGAGGTAAACAACACCAACTATTTTACTTAATACATATGAAATTCATGAACACGAAATCGTAGTTTAGCTTTCCCTAAAACTAGTAATTATTTGTTTGTATCCCTCTTTAATAGGTTCCTGCACTCCCTTAAACACAAAGTCAAGAACAAGGCACGAGTGGAGGGTTCCATTTGTGAAGGATACTTAGTAGAGGAGACTTCTACTTTTTCCTCTTATTACTATCCAGACGAAGTTAACACGAGAAGGACAATGATGCATAGAAACGTTGATTCGGGCGAAGGAAGTTCAACTAGTCCTCCTATATCAATATTCAACTATCCGGGCAGATTTAGTGACAAATCAAAAGGATATTTCTTGGAGCAGCGTGACATTAATGCTGCTCATCTGTATATCCTTCAAAATTGTGAAGAGGTGACGCCATATTTAGAGTAAGTTTATACAATGTCTTTTATAAGTTCAATTGACATTTATGATTATTAATCGTCCTGCTGTTAATATCCCATATGTAGGATGTACGGCAATTTTCTAAGGGATCTCCAACCTGACATTTCAAACGACCAGGTTGATCGAGAAATTACTTCTCACTTTACTACGTGGTTCAGTAAATATGTAGGGTAAGCATCTTCATTTGTTTCAATACATTTTATCTCCTTAAATATATAGCATGTATAAGAATAATATAATATTTGGTTTTTTAGGTACTAGATCCAGAAAACAATGTTCAAAATCCATTGTTGACAAATTTGGCATGGGGGCCTAACAGATGAGTTACATCATGGAATACTTACATTGTAAATGGATATAAATTTAACACAAAAACATGGAATGAAGGAATGCAGTCGTGTAACTATGGTGTTTGTGTGTGAGGCACTGATGGCAATGTAGAGGATGATTTCTATGGGGTTCTAAAGCGACATCCTTGAACTCGATTATACCGGTTTCCCCGTGATGAAGTTATTTATCTTCAAGTGTGATTGGTTTGATCCTACTCTTGACGTAGGGACAAAAATCGATAAAAAATATGGTATTGTTCAAGTTAGGCTGTCTCGAAGGTATAATAAGGCGTACGACCCATTCATTTTTTCACAACAGGCAGATTAGGTTTATTACTCGCCATATCCCGAAGGACATCAAGGCTGGTTGGGTGTTATTAAGATAAAGGCTCGCAGTATAATTATTGATAATGTAAATCGACTGAAAAAAAGATGCTCCGTACCAAGATGATGAGTTTTCAAGACCCCACGTCATGCCGTTGCAAATTACATAGGACATTATTGTTATTTCTCTAGCGGACATTTCCGGAAATAGGGAAGAAGTTGGAAGAGAGTTAATGGATCAATCCGAGTTGGAAGCATCTAGCGAAGGCACATTCCGATCAAGTGAGACTGATGAGAGTGAGGGTGAATTTAGTGATAGAGATTCTACTTAGGTAATTTATTTATGTCATAATTCATTGTGTAAATGTCATTCTACTTAGGTAATTTATTTTTGTATTATTTACAGTGTTGTGTAATCATCTTTTCATTTTTTACACAGATGGAAGTTTCCTCTAGAGGTAGGGGTCGTCGTGGAGGTCGTGGCAGAGGTGGTGCTGCGAGAGTCCCTTCATTTGGCCCACCCCGACCTTCAGATCGAGACCACCCTACCAGCACCTCTGTGGACGGGACACCTCAGGGTGATGGAGATGGAGTTGCACCCTCTACCCATCCTCATGTGGTCGGGACACAGGCTGCACCCTCATCATCCACACCTATGACAGGACCATCATCATCATCGGCACAGGAGAGTCGTGGTCCATCCGACAGGAGGATTCTTCTTATCCCCAGGGGGGATAACAAGTAAGATAATTTAATTTTTTAATATATATAAAGTATCGTTAATTTCTATTTACTTGTTTTTTAATTTATTTATAACATTTATTAACGGTCTAATTTTGCTGCAGCTTTCTGCCCGCGAAAGGCCCTTCTGATTCGATATCGAAGATCCTGCGACGCAAGTTTGATGGTCCATGGCCTACATGGAAGGCCATCCCAAGGGGCCATAGGGATCAGTTGTTTCTAGAGTTTAAGGTAACAATTTATTAAGTTATTTAAATTAAATTTACATTATATATATACACACACACACACACACACACACACACGAATTTCCTAACAATTGCACGTTGCAGAAAGAGTATAGGTGGGACGTAGCTTTAGAGGGTCTCGTCAGGGATATATTTGAGCATAAAGGCTCACTGGTCATGAAGAATCTGACGAACAAGCTGAGGAAGGGTAAGAATAAGGGGAAGTGGGTGGATCCTGAGATCAGGAGGCAGCTAGACCAGTACTGGGATACTGAGAAGTTCCAGGAGATCCAGGCCACAGCTCGGCGTAATCGAGCTTTTGATGGTGGCGCATGTGCTTGGACCGGCGGGTCTAAATCAGTTTTCATTTTTAATTATTCTTATGAATTTAAGATTATAATTTTCTGTGCAGAAAGCACAGAAACAACGGGCCCCCACTGCTATGGAGTTGGTGGAGAGGACGAAGAAGTTGAAGTCGGGGACATGGGTCAACGACAAGGCCCGTAACTATGCTGTAAGCAAAAAAACAATTTAGTGTTTACTTGTAATTTATTATAAATGATTTGTTAATATTGATTATAATTTTAACTAAATCTCTTCAACTATACTTTGTAGGTGGGCTTCAACGAGAAGAAGGACAATGCCATATCACGTGCCTCACAGTCACAAGATGAGGCCTTGACTGGAGATGGGCCCAGCTCTCCTATCTCCGTCGACGATAATGCCATTTATTTGGAGGTCTTCGGGGGCAGGAACAAGAAGGGGCACGTGTATGGCCTCGGACACCTGGGAGGCGAGTTTACCGCTTCATCATACGGCACGCCTGCTCCTTCCTACGCCGATAATACCGTCCCTTAGGAGCAGTTCAACCAAATGCAGGACACCATCACGCAGCTGAACGCGGAGCTTCGGGAGAAGAGCGAGAGAGAGCAGCAGATGGCGAACCAGATTGCACAGTTGACTCAGACACACCGAGAGGGCGATGCGAGGCGAGCATCGAGCATGGCCAGACACTGCGGCTGGTGTTGGAGCAAATGAGGATCCAGACTCCAGTTGCTCAGGGTGATGCTCTGATTATTGTGCCGCCTGCTGTCGCTCCTCCAGTTCCGTCGCTAGCTACTGATGCTGCTACTGCAGAGGACAATCAGATAGTAGACGTCGGTGGTACGGACGCTGAGGATGATTGGATTCTTCCACCTCCCCCTCATCATGACTGTTTTTTTTTCTTCATATTTTTGACTTTAAACGATTATTGTATGACACTTTGGATTTTTTTTTTTATATATATTCATTATTTCTTATGATTGTATATTTCATTAATAATTTGGTGTATTTTATTAGTATTTTTGAAAAAATTTAAAGAAAAAAATAAAAAATTATTATTTTAAAAATTTAATTTAATTTTTTTCAATAAAAACCAATTTAGCGACCGAATTAGAAACCAATAATTCGGTCGCTAAACTTTAGTTCCCATTAACAGTTTGTGGTCTAGCGACCGAAAATCCGTCGCTAATATAGGTTAACAATAACCAACATTGGCGACCGAACTAGCGATCGATAATCGGTCGCTAAAAATGGTTACCCATAAAATGTGACCAACTGTGTAGCGACCGTTTTTTATTATTTAGCGACTGCAATTACGGTCGCCATTTAGCGACCGAATTATTATTTCGGTCTCTAAAAGCTTAGCGACCATGTTATCAGCCACCACCATGAATCGGTCGCTAATTCGGTCGCTAACTTAAATAGCGACCGAATTAGAAAGTTTAGCGACCGAATATGCCGGTCGCTAAACAGTTCTTTTTTTTGTAGTCGCCACCAATCACCGGAAACCGTCGTAGTCAGTCGTCGGAACCGTTGTTGTCGTCGGAAACTCATCGGAATCTGGGTTTTAGAGAGAGAAAATCCCATTTTCCCCCCTCTCTCTCTCCCTCTCCTTATTTCTTCCTCCTTCCTTTCCCTTTCCTTAAATCCCAATGATGTTGTCACTATTTTGTGGAGGAAGACGGAAGGAGGAGGAAGAAGGAAGGAGGAGGAAGGGGAGAGAGAGAGATTTTTTCTCTTTCTAAAACCCAAACTCCGTCGACTGTTTCCTGACGACGGTGGAGGTTTCCGATGACTCACGGAGGATACCTAACGTCGTCAGTGGAAAACTGACGGAATGGACCAAAATGAGATCTAAAAAAAATATAAGGAACAAAAAAAAGATAAGAGACCAAAATAAAAACTAAAATAAAGATAAGGGACCAAAACACTAATTTAGCCAAATAAATAACTCTATCAGTATCTTAAAGAAACACGCCCAAAGAAATTTATTTTGTGGATGCAATCACATACAAATAATATCATTTTATCATCCAGCTTATTAGGAGATATAGGCTGATGGATAATAGATAAGTTGATCAGTGGATAGTGAATAAATTTAGATAATAGATAAGGTAGATGATAGTGGATAACATATAAACTAGCGGGTTGAATTTGAAGTGTTTAGTAAATTAACTGTTAAACTAACTAATAAATATAATATATCATAAAAGGATATATTTATATGTCTTTTAAAATATAAATTTTAATCTATCTATTTTGCCTTTATTTTAAAATTATTTATCAATTCAAAAGCTAAAATATTAATCTCTTCTTTTAATTGAATATATAGCTATATCCCTAAAAAATATTAATATAGTTATTTTAATAAATAAACGGAAATGATGAAAGGTACGAACCTTTTTTTTCGTAAACGCATATTTTTTTTTATAACCATGAACCAATGATATAAGTATGAAGTATTCATTTTGCTCAAAAAAAAAAAAAAAGTACGAAGTATCATCATCGGTTTTTTAGAAAAGAGCCAATGTTAGAGTCTCCTATGTCCCTTGACATCACGAAGTGAGCTACCTAAGTGGGATGAAGAATTCACCACAATTATTGGCAATGACTAAATCTCCGTTATGAAACCCTATTGGACACACAAAGTGGGTTCTCCCTCCCAACCAGATTCTTTTCATATACAAGAGTAAAGATTCGAACCCCTGACTAATTATCTAAGGTGTCTAAGTCCCTTATCACTTGAACCAATAACATTTAAACAATAAGTATATCCTATAAAGAATAAGTGTATCGTAGGTAATTTTCTCTTATTTCTAAGTTTCTTGTGATTGGTCCTTTCATTTTTCATAAAGATGCGAATCCGTACAAAATAGCGTGATCCATAAATAAAATGCTATGTTGATATGATTTTTGTATAAATTTAATTTTTCTACCGACAAAAATATATTTTCCATTATTTTTTTATCCTATAAATATACTAGGATTGTTGTTTTCTATTTTATTTAGCAGAGGATAAATCATGAATTTAATTAAAATAATAAGGATAAAAATAAGAGAAAATGATAAGTTATAAGTTATGAGCTCAAATGTTATTTCATTTAACTTATAAAAAAAATATTATAAGCTAATGAGAAAAACATTAATAGAATAGAGTTACAATATCATCAGCTATAAGTTAATGGATTGAGCTTGACAAACCTACTAGTACTTATTACAAGAATATTTCTTACTATTCAACCAATAATAATTGACATAGTTATAGTTAGGGACGCATCCGGGAAACATTAAAGGAAGGAACCAAATTGTGTTGGAATTTATTGTTTTAATTCATTTTTACATGTCGTGACTTTGAGGTGATAATCCATAAGGTGCAATGGGTGTTCCTGGGTTCAAATTAATGGCTGTGTATAGCTAGGAAAATTTACGATGAGAAGTAGAGGCAGTGAAAAGTGAAAACAGAAGCGCAATTTCGTCTACTTAATTAACTGATCAGTTAAAAAGATATATATTCTTAACGTTAAAGTTTAAACAACGGAGGACAGAAAAAATTGGGAATTTTATGTTTTAAGGACTAAATCTATTTATAATTTATTAAAATAGACTCCAAGCCTTTCTATTTGACACGTGATCATCTTATGTTTGCCATCTGTTTGCAATTGTTCCACCTCATTTCCTATATGCTTTACCTAAACAAGAGTAACTCATGACAATTCATAGATACGGATAGAAAATAAATAGACACTCAAAACAAGTATATATTTTTGCATCATACTGACGCCAACTCCTGATTAATTTTGATTCATTTCAATATGAGGCTAAACCAGTGGGATGAATAAACCTAAAAAACATAGATCCCCATTGTTAGTGATGATTATGAAAAACTTTATCAATGATTGCAAATAGAGTATCTATTATTAGATCTCATATCGATCTTTCTTGCTACACAGGGTTTCAATCCACGACCCCCCAGAGTCAGGTAATTAAACCATCTTAATCTGTAAGGTCTGTTTGGTTAAAATCTTCTTTCTTGGTGGAATTTGGCTCCCCTTGCTCAGCTCCTTCTGTGTTAGATGGATGCAATGAGTCATCATTTGAGCCTTCCAAAACTTTTGGTGGGTAGAATATTGCTTCCAAATAACCATTGCTGCGTGGAGAACGTGGTTCTACCTGAGTCTGCTCAGCTGGAGGAGCAGACTGATTGTACGTATCAAAAGATTCATCAAATGAAGGAAGTGAGCATGCAGGGGTTCCCCAACTCATCCCCTTGGTGGAATTTGGCTCCCCTTGCTTATCCCCTTCTGTGTTACATGGATGTAAGGAATCATCATTTGAGCCTTCCAAAACTTTTGGTGGATAGAATATTGCTTCCAAATAACCATTGCTGCGTGGAGAACGTGGTTCTAACTTAGCATGCTCAGCTGGAGGAGCAGACCGATCAATGTATGTATCAACAAAAGATTCATCAAATGAAGGAAGTGAACATGCAGGAGTGGTATTGCCACTTAAACCTGTAGATCTGCAAGTTAACCACCTTGTTAATCATAACAATGGATCACACACACACACACATATATATATATATATATATATGGAGATATTCTTAATTATATAAACCTTGTAATTAATTAAGTTAATACAGTGATGTTTTTGCATGTCATTCTTTTTTTTTTTTTAAATAGTACCTTAATTAATGTTGTGGTTGATTTGATATATACTTAAATTAGATTGCCAAAATCCATACTCTAAAAAAGCATAGTTCCTGTTTCAAAAAAAAAAAAAAAGCATAGTTCCCAAAAGTTAGTATGATGAATGAATATAATCCACTTACTGATCAAGTAATGTTGTGGCAGCAGTAATTTGATGGTACAAATGATGAATACTGCTTGAACTTTCTTGATTACTATCCAATCTCCTCCTTTTGGTATTGCAAAAGTTCATTATCTCATAGTCAAGACGTCAGAATAAGCGACAAAAAGATAGAAATATACTCGATAATTACTTTATTTCCCTTTTTCTTGGGTACGTACATTGGGAAATTAATTCATCTCAAAATAAATTCTATCAGAATCTTAAAGAAACATGCCAAAAGAAATTTATTTGGTGGATGCAGATTATGCAATCACATACAATTTGCACAATTAATATATCATTTTATCTATCTCTGAATAAAGAAGGAATGTTATGAGAAATGCTATTTGCAGGTAAAAAGATTGCATCGTATTATTTTGGAAAATACAAAGTAAAAAGAGAAATCGCATTCTTGATCAAGAATATTCTCCTAAAGTGCAAAGCAGACTTCAAACAGTAAATAAAATTGGCTAAAATTAAAGAAACCCGGCCCATTATGCATGTGTAGAAATTAATAAATTCTCACGAGCTCTTGACAAATAAATAAATAAACTACTAGAAATTACCTCTTCAGCGATTTGAGCCCAATTGTTTCCATACGTAGCATGAAGTTGATCGATTTTACGCTTTTCCTCATCAGTAAATGGTGATGGTAATGATGATGATGGTGCCGGTGAGGAGTGCATGATGATCAACGTGAAAGATTTCAGGTAATTAGCTAACAATTAAGGTGATCGATGGATAACAAGTTGATAGTATAATAGGTAGCTAGCAAGAATGAAATTAATATTCTGTTAGAGTAACTAACACCAAACTGTTAGAAGAGAGAGAAATTTATCAAACTGCCACTGGGGATACTGCACTAAATGTAGCACCGTACCGCTCTTATTTTTATTTCTCTGAAGATAAAAATTATTAATAATGAAAATTGTCTGAATTTTATTTTTGTGTTTATTTGAAATATGTATTATATCTGATTATAATTTTTATTTTTTTTTATTTTTAGATGAGTAATTAATGGTGATAAATATTATATACCCAACAATGGTTGCTCGCAATGACTGTGCTTCCACACGAACTTTCTTTTATTTCTACATCATTCTTGCTAGCTATTATACTATATATTTGATGATTATCAAGTTGTTATCCATCGATCAACTTGTTAGCTAACTTCAAATCTTTCACGTTGATTATTATCATGCACTCACCAGCATCATCATCATCATCAACATCACCGTCACCGTCACGTGAGGATGAAGAAGCTAATGTTGAGGAGATGATGAGTTGGAAGGACAAAAAGGCGTCAAGAAACGGGGTTGGGCAAAAGAAGAAGATACAATTTTGACAGATTATGTGAAAAAAGTATGGAGAGGGTAATTGGGATAAATCCCAGAGAATTTAGGACTTTCTAGTACAAAAAGGTTCCCTTGAGCCATATTTGAAATTTAGGGGTGTTCAAATCTCGAAGGTATCACTTTGACCTTGTTTGTTAACAACTAGCGGATAACAGGTGAGTTTATAGCTGAAAGCGGATGACCCAATAACCGATAACAAATGAGCTAAGTGATAGTGGTTAGCAGATAAGTTAGTTTATTGGCTTTGAAGTGATTAATAAAATTAACGGTTGAACTAACTAATAAATTTAAATGACATAAATTGATATGTTTATATATATGTTTATCTAAAAATTCTATTTTCATATATATATATATATATATATATATATGTTATTTATTTTAAAACAATTATCCCTCTTAATACTTGAATTTATTAATTAATTGAGTTAAAAATTAGTATTGTTAATGTTAAACAGCTGTGGAAAGGAAAAATTGGGAATTTTATGATTTTAGGAGAAAAAAGAAGAAAAAGATACAAACTGGATTCTGAAAAAAAGCAAAGACATATTTGATCTACGAGAAATGAAAATAAACAATTTGGTCCTCAAAAATCGATCAAAATAGTCCTTAAGAGGGACTAAAACGTCCCTAAATACTATCCTAAAAATACTAATTTGACCAATATTTGAGATTTTTTAGGACCAAATTAGTATTTTTCATTTTTTAGGGACCAAATATGTTTCCGTAATTTTTTTCAAAGACTAGTTAGGGCCTTTACTCTAAAATTATATATATATATATATATATATATATAAAATTTATGAAAAAATTATATGAACATGCCTTTTTATGTAATTTTATATTTATCAGTTATTTCAAATATTGATTTTACCAAACATTTCCCGTTCAATCCACTGACTTATCCGTTATTTGTTATCAACTAGTTTATCTGCTATAAGTTCATCCCCTAATATTAGGAGTATTCATCAATCAATCCAAACCAATTGAAACCAAAAACACGGAACTGAAAAACCGAAAATAACCGAAAAACTACTTTTTTTAATTGGATTGAATCAGATTTTAATTGGATCCCCTATTGAAAACCGATCCAATCTAATCCAAACCGATATACTAAATACATATACTATTGTTTATAACATTATATTATTACTCATACTTAAACATTGTTTTTCATATTTTTATGAACTAACACCCTCATGCTTTTTAATATTTTTATTGGAATGACAAATATGAGATTATTTAGAATAAATTTTAATGTCTAGAAGTTATATTTCGCTTATATTTTTTATGTATATCATATATATACTTGATTGAGTAAACATAGAAAATAAGAAATCAATTAAAGTAAATTTTAAAAAAACTAATATATATATATATATATATATATATAAATAGAATTTATATGATTATTTTTATATAAACATGTCCTTTTATGTAATTTTATATTTATCAGTTATTTCAAATACTGATTTTACCAAACATTTCAAGTTCAATCCGCTAGCTTATCCATTATTTGTTATCAACTAGTTTATCTGCCATCTGCTATAAGTTCATCTTCTAATATTAAGAGTGTTCATCAATCGATCGACACCAATTGAAACAAAAAGAACTGAACTTTAAAATCGAAAACCGAATCAATAAAAAAATGTGAATCAATAAATGGAATCCTCGTTTGGTGTTTAAGTTTTGTTTTTTCAAAATTACTAATACTGATTACTCTCATCTAGATATTTAAAGATAACAATATATAATAAAAAAAAGATAAATTAAAAAATCATGATTTTTTTAAGATAAAAAATATATATAATAAACACATATCTTATTTTTGATATAATGCTTGAGTTCACGAATTTTTTCATTCTAAGATTTATGAATCAAATTCAACTTGAATTAGCATCCTCCTATATTTAAGCAAAATTAAGCTGCTAATTTAGTAGACCTCGGCTCATAACATAAAATAAAAAGTAAAGGGAATCTTGGTATCTCATAACAAATTTTCAGAATTGCATCTTCTTTTGGCGTTTATTTTTGGGCACCTTTTTGTCGTGATGCACTCACCAGCATCATCATCATCATCACCATCATGATGAAGAAGATGAGTTGGAAGGAGGAGAAGAAGGAGGAGAAAAAGGTGCCCGGTAAAGGGAACTGTTCTTCCTTTGTATTAATCAACAGATTACAAGATATATTTATAGATACAAAAGGAGTTTGAAAGAGCTAACTAACAACTAGTGACTAGGATCAGATCCAACATATATGGATCGGCTGCCTATAATTATGGACCAAGAAGGTTACAAGATACACACTTATCTGTTACAACAAAACTATCTAGATGAGCATTTGAATTTGAACATATGATGAGTTGATTTTCAGCTCTATCCATTACACCCCCGCAAGATGGGGTCACCATCAATGACGCCAATCTTGTCCCTGAGAGGAGTAAATTGCACACGAGGAAGAGGCTTGGTTAGGATGTCTGCAAGTTGGTCTTTAGTGGAGGTGTGAGAGACACGGATGGTACCTTCCTGAACCAACTGCCGCACAAAATGATAATCAAGTGCTATATGCTTCATTCTAGAATGAAAAACTAGATTTGCACACAAATATGTAGCACCTCTATTATCACAAAACAAGACTGGTGGTGGAACTGAAATGCGAAGTTCTCCTAGCAAATGAGTGAGCCACATGACCTCAGCTGAAGTATTTCCGACTGATTGATACTCAGCTTCGGTGCACTACTAGAAAACTTGAATTTTCAGACGGAATTTTCGGACGGAAATGTTTCCGTATGAAATTTTATGAAAATTTCAGACGGATTTCACATGGAATTGTTATTTTTTATATTTTTCTTGATTTATCTTACATCCGTCTAAAATTTGTACGGAATTGTTATTTTTTATATTTTTCTTGTTTTATCTTACATCTGTCTGAAATCTGTCCGAAAATTTCACATGGATTTGTTAACTTAAAACATAAACTCTCTCCTCTCTTTTTTTTTGGCAGACCCGCGCGTAAAAACCCTCCCCCCTTCTTCTTTTTGGGTAATAAATACTATATTGTTTTTATTGAAAATTTAAATATTATTATTCTAATCTTAATAATCTAATAGAAACCCTATTCCGTTGTTCACGTTGCAAAATAAGAAACCCCTCCTTCTCCACAGTTCTGCGCCGTCATCGCCATCCTCACACCCGCGAGGCTGCCAGTCCGCGTTTCTTCTCTCCCACTCCCTCGTCGGTGCAACCCCCAATGGCCACTCCCTGCCAGCACTCATTTGCGTTTCGCTTCTGCGTCTCGGTCGTCGCCGATGAGTCATCGACCTGTCTTTCCTTCGGCCCATCTCCTCTGTCCTTTTGCAGGTATTTCATCCTCTATATCTATGGGGTGCGATCCTCCTCTGTTGCTTGCTTTTGTCTCTTGCTAGTTGCTGCTACATATTTTGGTATCTGTATCTGATGGCTATTGTCTTTGTATCTGTCGTGGGCTACATATCTCTTGCTGCTACACTATTAGTCTGGTCTGTGTGTTTATTTCCAGCAATAAGGTTTTTGAAAAAAAGGATAATTTCAAATGTTTTAGTGGGATTAATCTGCACATTTTTGGATCAAAATATTATTTCTGATGACAATGGTAGAAACACGGTGAAAACTTCTATTTCTATTCCTTTCTTTTTCTTCTTCTTTCCCCTTCTTTCTCTCTTCTTCCCCACTTCTTCTTTCTATTTTTACTCTATTGGCAATTTTAATGATGCTTCTTGCACTCTCGTATGCTCTGTCTTTGTATTTGTTATCTTCTTTTGTAATTGAATGAATTTATTGTTGCTCTCAAGCTGTTTGGTGAAACACCTGAACCACTATGTAGTTTACTTTGATTGGTGATTTACCCTCTTGCCTTCTTTATCATGAGATGGTCTGATCCTTATGATGTGTGCAAGGTTTATGAAATTTGGAAGTAAGCTTGGTGTTGTCAAATATGATCTAAAGAGTATGGGGTTTGAAAACAAAACTGAGTCATCAATATGTTTAAGTTAATTGCTGCTACACATGATCCATTTTATGGTTACCATTCATTTTTCTGTGTATTAGTGGAGATCAGGTTCGGTCACATGAATTGTGATTTAATGTACAATTTTTTTGGGGTGAATGAAGTATTGTAAAGTTCTGGGACACACTCACACACAATAATGTGCACGAGGTTGGTTTTTATTTGGTGATTGTTTCTTGGTTTTTTTTGATAAAAATTGCAGGTGATCTCTGTGTCTGCTAAATGGCTTCACCTTGCCCTAGCTTGCTATGTTTCTTGGTTTTTGGGTGACTGTGTTGATTTTAGGTTGAAGAGGTGCAATTATGATTCTTATCCCCTTTGGACATAGGACTTTTCAAAAATCATGCATCACGATTGGCATACAAATTAGCTCGTAATGCTAGAAAAGTGCTCATTCAATCATTTGCCTTTGATGTGTCAGAAAGATGTAGATGAGATACTAGCATTGATGTTTCATTTCTTAGTTGCTACTTTCATTTTTTATTGGTCATTCAAGGTGAATGGAAACATCGAACTTAGACTTGTATCCGTAGAGGTAGCTTTGTGGTATTTACTTAGTTGCTACTTTCATTTTTTATTAGTAGAATATATCATTTAATGGCTTGTAAATAAAATTGTGGTTTCTACCTAGAATTAACTATTTCTCATCGAAATTAATATTTCCTGTGACAAGTTATGCTATTATTCATATGTTCTTTTTTGTTGAATTTCATATGTTTACTTCATGCTTTCCTGTTTGGTAACTTGTACTTCCATAGAATTACACTGAATGGTTACATACATATTTTGATATTCAGATACCCGTCGGTAAGAAGAACAAGAAAGAAAGGTACCAAGAGGAATTAGAGGAGCGCATTGTGTCACCGATTGCTTCATTATTTGGTAAAGGGCAAGTGAAGTCAAATTTAATTGAATGAAATTCATGTAACAATAGGATATTTGTGGAGACATTGCGTATTGTTCATCCTAATATGAGTGATGAACAAGTTGATAAGTGCATTGAAGAAAACTTTGCAACATGGTTGAAAGATTATGTAAGCCTTTATTTTGAAATAGATCTACATAGATACTATATTTTGAATGTAATTTTAGTAACACTCTTATTGTTGAATGATTTTATGTAGGTTGACAATCCTTCAAATAATGTGCTAGATTCCAATATATTAGGTATCTGCATCGTATGTTAGTCGATCTGGGTAACCTCGCCCTTTATGGGTTCATTGACCCCATGTTCATTCAGGGTGATGTTCTCCTAGCATCGGAAGACCCGGTCACTACCATACGTGATATACTTGCATGAGACGATCATCAATTCTATCTTGCGCCTTATCTCAATAAGTAAGTACCGGTTATTTAAGTATAACTATATATGACTTAGTCACTAACTATTCCGCAAATACAGCCTGCATTGGCAACTGTTGCTCTTGTACCCAAGAATAAACGTCGTGGTCTTCTTCTGCTCATTGGGAAATAAGCCGGCGAATCAACTGAAGACGATCATCGAAACGTAAGCATTAAAATACTTTATAATCAGTAATGCAGTTGTTTTAATTATCCGAAATCTATTAGATATACTTTAATTAATGTTTTTGTCATGATAGGTCTATTAATGCAACCCACATGTTGCGTGGTGAAAGGCGTACTCGGGCTATCAGATGAATTATTCCCAGCGTAAGATATTTATTAGTTCAAATGCATCAAATGCAGTGGGTACAATAATTGATTTCTATTTTATTTAATTCCTCATATTCTAATTGGGTTTCATTTTTACGTAGTCACGTATACAACGTGGGTCATGGGAATGTGGCTACTATGTGATGCAGTGGATGTTGGAAATTATCTCCTCCGGGATCACTGAAAGATGGCACGAGGTAAATGTTAATTGACATAATTAGAAGTAATAGTATAGATTCGTTATATGTTTTGTGTTAGTTTATTACTTAAAAGATATAATCTTTTGTCCAATTAAACTTGCAGATATTCAACAATCCAACTCCATTATCTGATTCCGACATCAACAACACAAAGAGGCGTTGGGCAACTTTCTTTCTTGAAGTGTACCAACCATAGTTTGTATATATGTAGTTAGTTTAAAAACTTATCATGTACTAGCTATTACTTTTGACTGATTATATGTATTTTGATATGAAATCTATAATATATCATGTAGCTTTTTGGTTTCTAATTATTTTTGTTGTCTCTGAATGTAATTGAACGTATATATATATATATATGTATTGTTCGTAATAAATTCAATATATGTTAGTTGTGTTGAGAATATTTACAGTATGTTATTCTGGTATATATTGATCTGCATTACTGAAACAGGGGGGAAGGAATGATAGAAATGTAAATAATATGAAAAAAAAATGAGACTTTACACATCGGTTTTTTTAAAACCGATGTGGAAATTTCACTTTACACATCGGTTTTATGTAAAACCGATGTGTAAACTGAAATTTCACAATAGGATACCAATTGACAAATTAATTTTCCACATCGGTTAAGATTTAACCGCTGTATAAAATATTATAAACATCGGTTATAAAACCGATGTGTAAAGTGTCAATAAACCACATCAGCCATTTCAACATCAGTTTTAAAACCGATGTGTAAAGCCAAAAATAACCGATGTGGAATCCTTTTTCTGCACTAGTGGTAATCGGTTCATTCATGTGTCCCTCCGCCTAGAAGCCTGCCAGGAGCCTCTCCTTGTCCGTGCCTTCTTGCACCAGCGACCACTCCCCGCCCTCGTCGGCACTCGGGTGTTACATGCCCACCAGCTTCCGCTTGGTTCGTCCTCGAACCACATCGTATTGGTAGAGGTGCCGCTCTGATACCTTTTGTAACATCCCTGGTTGCTTTATGGATTGACGTCTGTCTCCACAAACCAATACAGGTCTTTTCAGCGTGCTTTGTCCTCACTCACACGCTTCCCGAGAAAACTTTCCAGGAGGTCACCCATCCCAGAATTGCTCCAGGTCAAGCTCGCTTAACTGTGGAGGTCTTAAGTGAAGGGTTCCCGAAAAGAAGATGCATCTTGTTAGTATAGGTAGTACCAATCAATTCATATAAGCCTTCCTCAACTGTATAGTCCCATACCTACACAGTCTCAGGATCCCTCTCATTCGGGTGTGTAATCGGTTCATTCGTGTGTCCCTCCGCCTAGAAGGCTGCCAGGAGCCTCTCCTTGTCCGTGCCTTCTTGCACCGACGACCACTCCCCGCCCTCGTCGGCACCCGGGTGTTACAGATGTGTACTTGCAGCCGCTGATAGATGAGTTGACGATGCTGTGGAATGATGGTGTGTTGACATATGACGTATCTTTGAGGCAGAATTTCATCATGAAAGCAGCTTTGATGTGGACGATCAACGACTTTCCCGCCTATGGGATGATGTCGGGTTGGATGACCGTGGGAAAGCTTGGATGCCTAATATGTATGGAGCGATCGAAGGCAATCATGCTTAAAAACAGTCGAAAGATCTCATATTTTGATTGTCATCGTCAATTCCTTCCAGAAGATCATCCTTATAGGCAGAACAAGAATGCATTCAAGAAGCGCTGTGCGGAGACAACACCGCCTCCACCACGTTTGACTGGTCCTAATGTATGGCGCAGAGTACAGTACTTACCGCTCATCCATGAATACCAAGGAGAACATATTCCTGATTATGGCGTCAACCATAATTGGACAAAAAAAAGTATATTTTGGAGTTTGCCGTATTGGAGGACGCAGCTACTCCGTCACAACATTGATGTAATGCATACTGAGAAGAATGTGTTTTTGAATGTGTTTGACACTGTGATGGACATCAAGGGGAGGACAAAGGATACAAATAAAGCCCGATTGGATCTGGCTGAAATTTGTAATTGGAAGGAGCTTGAGTTGCAGGACGGTGGTCGTGGCAGACTTATCAAACCGAAGGCAAGTTATACACTAAGCAAAACACAAAGTGGTCGTCTGTAAGTGGGTTAAAGAACTAAAGTTACCAGATGGGTATGCTTCCAATATGGGTAGATGTGTTGACATTAAGGAAGCAAAGTTACATGGAATGAAGAGTCATGATTGCCATGTGTTCATGCAACGGTTGCTTCCAATTGCGTTCGACGCATTACCGAAGCAAATTTGGAACCCACTTGTTGAGCTTAGCCACTTTTTCAGGGAGCTTACATCGACAACACTAAATGTGAATCAATTAAAGGATATGGAAGTCAAGATACCCATTTTGTCATGTAAGCTGGAGCAAATCTTCTCGCCGAGTTTCTTTGATTCCATGGAACACCTGCCAGTTCATCTACCTTACGAAGCAAGAGTTGGTGGCCCAGTCCAATACCGCTGGATGTATCCATTTGAGAGGTAAACAACACCAACTATTTTACTTAATACATATGAAATTCATGAACACGAAATCGTAGTTTAGCTTTCCCTAAAACTAGTAATTATTTGTATGTATCCCTCTTTAATAGGTTCCTGCACTCCCTTAAACACAAAGTCAAGAACAAGGCACGAGTGGAGGGTTCCATTTGTGAAGCATACTTAGTAGAGGAGACTTCTACTTTTTCCTCTTATTACTATCCAGGCGAAGTTAACACGAGAAGGACAATGATGCATAGAAACGTTGATTCGGGCGAAGGAAGTTCAACTAGTCCTCCTATATCAATATTCAACTATCCGGGCAGATTTAGTGGCAAATCAAAAGGATATTTCTTGGAGCAGCGTGGCATTAATGCTGCTCATCTGTATATCCTTCAAAATTGTGAAGAGGTGACGCCATATTTAGAGTAAGTTTATACAATGTCTTTTATAAGTTCAATTGACATTTATGATTATTAATCGTCCTGCTGTTAATATCCCATATGTAGGATGTACGGCAATTTTCTAAGGGATCTCCAACCTGGCATTTCAAACGATCAGGTTGATCGAGAAATTACTTCTCACTTTACTACGTGGTTCAGTAAATATGTAGGGTAAGCATCTTCATTTGTTTCAATACATTTTATCTCCTTAAATATATAGCATGTATAAGAATAATATAATATTTGGTTTTTTAGGTACTAGATCCAGAAAACAATGTTCAAAATCCATTGTTGACAAATTTGGCATGGGGGCCTAACAGATGAGTTACATCATGGAATACTTACATTGTAAATGGATATAAATTTAACACAAAAACATGGAATGAAGGAATGCAGTCGTGTAACTATGGTGTTTGTGTGTGAGGCACTGATGGCAATGTAGAGGATGATTTCTATGGGGTTCTAACTGACATCCTTGAACTCGATTATACCGGTTTCCCCGTGATGAAGTTAGTTATCTTCAAGTGTGATTGGTTTGATCGTACTCTTGACGTAGGGACAAAAATCGATAAAAAATATGGTATTGTTCAAGTTAGGCTGTCTCGAAGGTATAATAAGGCGTACGACCCATTCATTTTTTCACAACAGGCAGATTAGGTTTATTACTCGCCATATCCCGAAGGACATCAAGGCTGGTTGGGTGTTATTAAGATAAAGGCTCGCAGTATAATTATTGATAATGTAATCAGTCAGCCTGAAAAAGATGCTCCGTACCAAGATGATGAGTTTTCAAGACCCCACGTACCGTTGCAAATTACGCCGGACATTATTGTTATTTCTCTAGCGGACATTTCCGGAAATAGGGAAGAAGTTGGAAGAGAGTTAATGGATCAATCCGAGTTGGAAGCATCTAGCGAAGGCACATTCCGATCAAGTGAGACTGATGAGAGTGAGGGTGAATTTAGTGATAGAGATTCTACTTAGGTAATTTATTTATGTCATAATTCATTGTGTAAATGTCATTCTACTTAGGTAATTTATTTTTGTATTATTTACAGTGTTGTGTAATCATCTTTTCATTTTTTACACAGATGGAAGTTTCCTCTAGAGGTAGGGGTCGTCGTGGAGGTCGTGGCAGAGGTGGTGCTGCGAGAGTCCCTTCGCTGGCCGACCCACAGCCTTCAGATCGAGACCACCCTACCAGCACCTCTGTGGACGGGACACCTCAGGGTGATGGAGATGGAGTTGCACCCCCAACCCATCCTCATGTGGTCGGGACACAGGCTGCACCCTCATCATCCACACCTATGACAGGACCATCATCATCATCGGGACAGGAGAGACGTGGTCCATCCGACAGGAGGATTCTTCTTATCCCCAGGGGGGATAACAAGTAAGATAATTTAATTTTTTAATATATATAAAGTATCGTTAATTTCTATTTACTAGTTTTTTAATTTATTTATAACATTTATTAACGGTCTAATTTTGCTGCAGCTTTCTGCCCTCGAAAGGCCCTTCTGATTCGATATCGAAGATCCTGCGACGCAAGTTTGATGGTCCATGGCCTACATGGAAGGCCATCCCAGGGGGCCATAGGGATCAGTTGTTTCTAGAGTTTAAGGTAACAATTTATTAAGTTATTTAAATTAAATTTGCATTACACACACACACACACACACACACACACACACACACACACGAATTTCCTAACAATTGCACGTTGCAGAAAGAGTATAGGTGGGACGTAGCTTTAGAGGGTCTCGTCAGGGATATATTTGAGCATAAAGGCTCACTGGTCATGAAGAATCTGACGAACAAGCTGAGGAAGGGTAAGAATAAGGGGAAGTGGGTGGATCCTGAGATCAGGAGGCAGCTAGACCAGTACTGGGCTACTGAGAAGTTCCAGGAGATCCAGGCCACAGCTCGGCGTAATCGAGCTTTTGATGGTGGCGCATGTGCTTGGAATGGCGGGTCTAAATCAGTTTTCATTTTTAATTATTCTTATGAATTTAAGATTATATTTTTCTGTGCAGAAAGCACAGAAACAACGGGCCCCCACTGCTATGGAGTTGGTGGAGAGGACGAAGAAATTGAAGTAGGGGACATGGGTCAACGACAAGGCCCGTAACTATGCTGTAAGCAAAAAAACAATTTAGTGTTTACTTGTAATTTATTATAAATGATTTGTTAATATTGGTTATAATTTTAACTAAATCTCTTCAACTATACTTTGTAGGTGGGCTTCAACGAGAAGAAGGACAATGCCATATCACGTGCCTCACAGTCACAAGATGAGGCCTTGACTGGTGATGGGCCCAGCTCTCCTATCTCCGTCGACGATAATGCCATTTATTTGGAGGTCGTCGGGGGCAGGAACAAGAAGGGGCACGTGTATGGCCTCGGACACCTGGGAGGCGAGTTTACCGCTTCATCATACGGCACGCCTGCTCCTTCCTACGCCGATAATACCGTCCCTTAGGAGCAGTTCAACCAAATGCAGGACACCATCACGCAGCTGAACGCGGAGCTTCGGGAGAAGAGCGAGAGAGAGCGGCAGATGGCGAACCAGATTGCACAGTTGACTCAGACACACCAGTAGCTGATGCAGACGAGCATCGAGCATGGCCAGACACTGCGGCTGGTGTTGGAGCAAATGAGGATCCAGACTCCAGTTGCTCAGGGTGATGCTCTGACGGTTGTGCCGCCTGCTGTCGCTCCTCCAGTTCCGTCGCCAGCTACTGATGCTGCTACTGCAGAGGACAATCAGATAGTAGACGTCGGTGGTACGGACGCTGAGGATGATTGGATTCTTCCACCTCCCCCTCATCATGACTGATTTTTTTTTTCTTCATATTTTTGACTTTAAACGATTATTGTACGACACTTTGGATTATTTTTTTATATATATTCATTATTTCTTATGATTGTATATTTCATTAATAATTTGGTGTGTTTTATTAGTATTTTTGAAAAATTTTAAAGAAAAAAAGAAAAAAATTATTATTTTAAAAATTTAATTTAATTTTTTTCAATAAAAACCAATTTAGCGACCGAATTAGAAACCAATAATTCGGTCGCTAAACTTTAGTTCCCATTAACAGATTGTGGTCTAGCGACCGAAAATCCGTCGCTAATATAGGTTAACAATAACCAACATTGGCGACCGAACTAGCGATCGATAATCGGTCGCTAAAAATGGTTACCCATAAAATGTGACCAACCGTGTAGCGACCGTTTTTTATTATTTAGCGACTGCAATCACGGTCGCCATTTAGCGACCGAATTATTATTTCGGTCTCTAAAAGCTTAGCGACCATGTTATCAGCCACCACCATGAATCGGTCGCTAATTCGGTCGCTAACTTAAATAGCGACCGAATTAGAAAGTTTAGTGACCGAATATGCCGGTCGCTAAACAGTTCTATTTTTGTAGTCGCCACCAATCGCCGGAAACCGTCGCAGTTAGTCGTCGGAACCGTTGTTGTCGTCGGAAACTCATCGGAATCTGGGTTTTAGAGAGAGAAAATCCCATTTTCCCCCCTCTCTCTCTCCCTCTCCTTATTTCTTCCTCCTTCCTTTCCCTTTCCTTAAATCCCAATGATGTTGTCACTATTTTGTGGAGGAAGACGGAAGGAGGAGGAAGAAGGAAGAAGGAAGAAGGAGGAAGGGGAGAGAGAGAGATTTTTTCTCTTTCTAAAACCCAAACTCCGTCGACTGTTTCCTGACGACGGTGGAGGTTTCCGATGACTCATGCACGGAGGATACCTAACGTCGTCAGTGAAAAACTGACGGAATGGACCAAAATGAAATCTAAAAAAAAGATAAGGACCAAAAATGGAACAAAAAAAAGATAAGAGACCAAAATAAAAACTAAAATAAAGATAAGGGACCAAAACACTAATTTAGCCAAATAAATAACTCTATCAGTATCTTAAAGAAACACGCCCAAAGAAATTTATTTTGTGGATGCAATCACATACAAATAATATCATTTTATCATCCAGCTTATTAGGAGATATAGGCTGATGGATAATAGATAAGTCAGTGGATAGTGGATAAATTTAGATAATAGATAAGGTAGATGATAGTGGATAACATATAAACTAGCGGGTTGAATTTGAAGTGTTTAGTAAATTAACTGTTAAACAAACTAATAAATATAATATATCATAAAAGGATATATTTATATGTCTTTTAAAATATAAATTTTAATCTATCTATTTTGCCTTTATTTTAAAATTATTTATCAATTCAAAAGCTAAAATATTAATCTCTTCTTTTAATTGAATATATAGCTATATCCCTAAAAAAAATTAATATAGTTATTTTAATAAATAAACGGAAATGATGAAAGGTACGAACCTTTTTTTTCGTAAACGCATATTTTTTTTTATAACCATGAACCAATGATATAAGTATGAAGTATTCATTTTGCTCAAAAAAAAAAAAAAAAGTACGAAGTATCATCATCGGTTTTTTAGAAAAGAGCCAATGTTAGAGTCTCCTATGTCCCTTGACATCACGAAGTGAGCTACCTAAGTGGGATGAAGAATTCACCACAATTATTGGCAATGACTAAATCTCCGTTATGAAACCCTATTGGACACACAAAGTGGGTTCTCCCTCCCAACCAGATTCTTTTCATATACAAGAGTAAAGATTCGAACCCCTGACTAATTATCTAAGGTGTCTAAGTCCCTTATCACTTGAACCAATAACATTTAAACAATAAGTATATCCTATAAAGAATAAGTGTATCGTAGGTAATTTTCTCTTATTTCTAAGTTTCTTGTGATTGGTCCTTTCATTTTTCATAACAGTACGAATCCGTACAAAATAGCGTGATCCATAAATAAAATGCTATGTTGATATGATTTTTGTATAAATTTAATTTTTCTACCGACAAAAATATATTTTCCATTATTTTTTTATCCTATAAATATACTAGGATTGTTGTTTTCTATTTTATTTAGCAGAGGATAAATCATGAATTTAATTAAAATAATAAGGATAAAAATAAGAGAAAATGATAAGTTATAAGTTATGAGCTCAAATGTTATTTCATTTAACTTATAAAAAAAATATTATAAGCTAATGAGAAAAACATTAATAGAATAGAGTTACAATATCATCAGCTATAAGTTAATGGATTGAGCTTGACAAACCTACTAGTACTTATTACAAGAATATTTCTTACTATTCAACCAATAATAATTGACATAGTTATAGTTAGGGACGCATCCGGGAAACATTAAAGGAAGGAACCAAATTGTGTTGGAATTTATTGTTTTAATTCATTTTTACATGTCGTGACTTTGAGGTGATAATCCATAAGGTGCAATGGGTGTTCCTGGGTTCAAATTAATGGCTGTGTATAGCTAGGAAAATTTACGATGAGAAGTAGAGGCAGTGAAAAGTGAAAACAGAAGCGCAATTTCGTCTACTTAATTAACTGATCAGTTAAAAAGATATATATTCTTAACGTTAAAGTTTAAACAACGGAGGACAGAAAAAATTGGGAATTTTATGTTTTAAGGACTAAATCTATTTATAATTTATTAAAATAGACTCCAAGCCTTTCTATTTGACACGTGATCATCTTATGTTTGCCATCTGTTTGCAATTGTTCCACCTCATTTCCTATATGCTTTACCTAAACAAGAGTAACTCATGACAATTCATAGATACGGATAGAAAATAAATAGACACTCAAAACAAGTATATATTTTTGCATCATACTGACGCCAACTCCTGATTAATTTTGATTCATTTCAATATGAGGCTAAACCAGTGGGATGAATAACCCTAAAAAACATAGATCCCCATTGTTAGTGATGATTATGAAAAACTTTATCAATGATTGCAAATAGAGTATCTATTATTAGATCTCATATCGATCTTTCTTGCTACACAGGGTTTCAATCCACGACCCCCCAGAGTCAGGTAATTAAACCATCTTAATCTGTAAGGTCTGTTTGGTTAAAATCTTCTTTCTTGGTGGAATTTGGCTCCCCTTGCTCAGCTCCTTCTGTGTTAGATGGATGCAATGAGTCATCATTTGAGCCTTCCAAAACTTTTGGTGGGTAGAATATTGCTTCCAAATAACCATTGCTGCGTGGAGAACGTGGTTCTACCTGAGTCTGCTCAGCTGGAGGAGCAGACTGATTGTACGTATCAAAAGATTCATCAAATGAAGGAAGTGAGCATGCAGGGGTTCCCCAACTCATCCCCTTGGTGGAATTTGACTCCCCTTGCTCATCCCCTTCTGTGTTACATGGATGTAAGGAATCATCATTTGAGCCTTCCAAAACTTTTGGTGGATAGAATATTGCTTCCAAATAACCATTGCTGCGTGGAGAACGTGGTTCTAACTGAGCATGCTCAGCTGGAGGAGCAGACCGATCAATGTATGTATCAACAAAAGATTCATCAAATGAAGGAAGTGAACATGCAGGAGTGGTATTGCCACTTAAACCTGTAGATCTGCAAGTTAACCACCTTGTTAATCATAACAATGGATCACACACACACACACATATATATATATATATATATATGGAGATATTCTTAATTATATAAACCTTGTAATTAATTAAGTTAATACAGTGATGTTTTTGCATGTCATTCTTTTTTTTTTTTAAATAGTACCTTAATTAATGTTGTGGTTGATTTGATATATACTTCAATTAGATTGCCAAAATCCATACTCTAAAAAAGCATAGTTCCTGTTTCAAAAAAAAAAAAAAAAAGCATAGTTCCCAAAAGTTAGTATGATGAATGAATATAATCCACTTACTGATCAAGTAATGTTGTGGCAGCAGTAATTTGATGGTACAAATGATGAATACTGCTTGAACTTTCTTGATTACTATCCAATCTCCTCCTTTTGGTATTGCAAAAGTTCATTATCTCATAGTCCGTACGTCCAGGTAACTGACAAAAAGATAGAAATATACTCGATAATTACTTTATTTCCCTTTTTCTTGGGTACGTACATTGGGAAATTAATTCATCTCAAAATAAATTCTATCAGAATCTTAAAGAAACATGCCAAAAGAAATTTATTTGGTGGATGCAGATTATGCAATCACATACAATTTGCACAATTAATATATCATTTTATCTATCTCTGAATAAAGAAGGAATGTTATGAGAAATGCTATTTGCAGGTAAAAAGATTGCATCGTATTATTTTGGAAAATACAAAGTAAAAAGAGAAATCGCATTCTTGATCAAGAATATTCTCCTAAAGTGCAAAGCAGACTTCAAACAGTAAATAAAATTGGCTAAAATTAAAGAAACCCGGCCCATTATGCATGTGTAGAAATTAATAAATTCTCACGAGCTCTTGACAAATAAATAAATAAACTACTAGAAATTACCTCTTCAGCGATTTGAGCCCAATTGTTTCCATACGTAGCATGAAGTTGATCGATTTTACGCTTTTCCTCATCAGTAAATGGTGATGGTAATGATGATGATGGTGCCGGTGAGGAGTGCATGATGATCAACGTGAAAGATTTCAGGTAATTAGCTAACAATTAAGGTGATCGATGGATAACAAGTTGATAGTATAATAGGTAGCTAGCAAGAATGAAATTAATATTCTGTTAGAGTAACTAACACCAAACTGTTAGAAGAGAGAGAAATTTATCAAACTGCCACTGGGGATACTGCACTAAATGTAGCACCGTACCGCTCTTATTTTTATTTCTCTGAAGATAAAAATTATTAATAATGAAAATTGTCTGAATTTTATTTTTGTGTTTATTTGAAATATGTATTATATCTGATTATAATTTTTATTTTTTTTTATTTTTAGATGAGTAATTAATGGTGATAAATATTATATACCCAACAATGGTTGCTCGCAATGACTGTGCTTCCACCACGAACTTTCTTTTATTTCTACATCATTCTTGCTAGCTATTATACTATATATTTGATGATTATCAAGTTGTTATCCATCGATCAACTTGTTAGCTAACTTCAAATCTTTCACGTTGATTATTATCATGCACTCACCAGCATCATCATCATCATCAACATCACCGTCACTGTCACGTGAGGATGAAGAAGCTAATGTTGAGGAGATGATGAGTTGGAAGGACAAAAAGGCGTCAAGAAACGGGGTTGGGCAAAAGAAGAAGATACAATTTTGACAGATTATGTGAAAAAAGTATGGAGAGGGTAATTGGGATAAATCCCAGAGAATTTAGGACTTTCTAGTACAAAAAGGTTCCCTTGAGCCATATTTGAAATTTAGGGGTGTTCAAATCTCGAAGGTATCACTTTGACCTTGTTTGTTAACAACTAGCGGATAACAGATGAGTTTATAGCTGAAAGCGGATGACCCAATAACCGATAACAAATGAGCTAAGTGATAGTGGTTAGCAGATAAGTTAGTTTATTGGCTTTGAAGTGATTAATAAAATTAACGGTTGAACTAACTAATAAATTTAAATGACATAAATTGATATGTTTATATATATGTTTATCTAAAAATTCTATTTTCATATATATATATATATATATATATATATATATGTTATTTATTTTAAAACAATTATCCCTCTTAATACTTGAATTTATTAATTAATTGAGTTAAAAATTAGTATTGTTAATGTTAAACAGCTGTGGAAAGGAAAAATTGGGAATTTTATGATTTTACGAGAAAAAAGAAGAAAAAGATACAAACTGGTTTCTGAAAAAAAGCAAAGACATATTTGATCTACGAGAAATGAAAATAAACAATTTGGTCCTCAAATATCGATCAAAATAGTCCTTAAGAGGGACTAAAACGTCCCTAAATACTATCCTAAAAATACTAATTTGACCAACATTTGAGATTTTTTAGGACCAAATTAGTATTTTTCATTTTTTAGGGACCAAATATGTTTCCGTAATTTTTTTCAAAGACTAGTTAGGGCCTTTACTCTAAAATTATATATATATATATATATATATATATATATATATATATATATATATAATTTATGAAAAAATTATATAAACATGCCTTTTTATGTAATTTTATATTTATCAGTTATTTCAAATATTGATTTTAGCAAACATTTCCGTTCAATCCATCGACTTATCCGTTATTTGTTATCAACTAGTTTATCTGCTATAAGTTCATCCCCTAATATTAGGAGTATTCATCAATCAATCCAAACCAATTGAAACCAAAAACACGGAACTGAAAAACTGAAAATAACCGAAAAACTACTTTTTTTAATTGGATTGAATCAGATTTTAATTGGATCCCCTATTGAAAACCGATCCAATCTAATCCAAACCGATATACTAAATACATATACTATTATTTATAACATTATATTATTACTCATACTTAAACATTGTTTTTCATATTTTTATGAACTAACACCCTCATGCTTTTTAATATTTTTATTGGAATGACAAATATGAGATTATTTAGAATAAATTTTAATGTCTAGAAGTTATATTTCGCTTATATTTTTTATGTATATCATATATATACTTGATTGAGTAAACATAGAAAATAAGAAATCAATTAAAGTAAATTTTAAAAAAACTAATATATATATATATATATATATAAATAGAATTTATATGATTATTTTTATATAAACATGTCCTTTTATGTAATTTTATATTTATCAGTTATTTCAAATACTGATTTTACCAAACATTTCAAGTTCAATCCGCTAGCTTATCCATTATTTTTTATCAACTAGTTTATCTGCCATCTGCTATAAGTTCATCTTCTAATATTAAGAGTGTTCATCAATCGATCGAAACCAATTGTAACAAAAAGAACTGAACTTTAAAATCGAAAACCGAATCAATAAAAAAATGTGAATCAATAAATGGAATCCTCGTTTGGTGTTTAAGTTTTATTTTTTCAAAATTACTAATACTGATTACTCTCATCTAGATATTTAAAGATAACAATATATAATAAAAAAAAGATAAATTAAAAAATCATGATTTTTTTAAGATAAAAAATATATATAATAAACACATATCTTATTTTTGATATAATGCTTGAGTTCACGAATTTTTTCATTCTAAAGATTTATGAATCAAATTCAACTTGAATTAGCATCCTCCTATATTTAAGCAAAATTAAGCTGCTAATTTAGTAGACCTCGGCTCATAACATAAAATAAAAAGTAAAGGGAATCTTGGTATCTCATAACAAATTTTCAGAATTGCATCTTCTTTTGGCGTTTATTTTTGGGCACCTTTTTGTAGTGATGCACTCACCAGCATCATCATCATCATCACCATCATGATGAAGAAGATGAGTTGGAAGGAGGAGAAGAAGGAGGAGAAAAAGGTGCCCAGTAAAGGGAACTGTTCTTCCTTTGTATTAATCAACAGATTACAAGATATATTTATAGATACAAAAGGAGTTTGAAAGAGCTAACTAACAACTAGTGACTAGGATCAGATCCAACATATATGGATCGGCTGCCTATAATTATGGACCAAGAAGGTTACAAGATACACACTTATCTGTTACAACAAAACTATCTAGATAAGCATTTGAATTTGAACAGATGATGAGTTGATTTTCAGCTCTATCCATTACGCCCCCGCAAGATGGGGTCACCATCAATGACGCCAATCTTGTCCCTGAGAGGAGTAAATTGCACACGAGGAAGAGGCTTGGTTAGGATGTCTGCAAGCTGGTCTTTAGTGGAGGTGTGAGAGACACGGATGGTACCTTCCTGAACCAACTGCCGCACAAAATGATAACCAAGTGCTATATGCTTCATTCTAGAATGAAAAACTAGATTTGCACACAAATATGTAGCACCTATATTATCACAAAACAAGACTGGTGGTGGAACTGAAATGCCAAGTTCTCCTAGCAAATGAGTGAGCCACATGACCTCAGCTGAAGTATTTCCGACTGATTGATACTCAGCTTCCGTGCAATACTAGAAAACATGAATTTTCAGACGGAATTTTCGGACGGAAATGTTTCCGTATGAAATTTTATGAAAATTTCATACGGATTTAACACGGAATTGTTATTTTTTATATTTTTCTTGATTTATCTTACATCCGTCTGAAATCTGTCCGAAAATTTCAGACGGATTTCACACGGAATTGTTATTTTTTATATTTTTCTTGATTTAACTTACATCCGTCTGAAATCTGTCCGAAAATTTCAGACGGATTTCACACGGAATTGTTATTTTTTTATATTTTTCTTGATTTATCTTACATCCGTCTAAAATTTGTACGGAATTGTTATTTTTTATATTTTTCTTGATTTATCTTACATCCGTCTGAAATCTGTCCGAAAATTTCACACGGATTTGTTAACTTAAAACATAAACTCTCTCCTCTCTTTTTTTTGGCAGACCCGCGCGTAAAAACCCTCCCCCCTTCTTCTTTTTGGGTAATAAATACTATATTGTTTTTATTGAAAATTTAAATATTATTATTCTAGTCTTAATAATCTAATAGAAACCCTATTCCGTTGTTCACATTGCAAAATAAGAAACCCCACCTTCTCCACTGTTCTGCGCCGTCATCGCCATCCTCACACCTGCGAGGCTGCCAGTCCGCGTTTCTTCTCTCCCACTCCCTCGTCGGTGCAACCCCCAATGGCCACTCCCTGCCGGCACTCATTTGCGTTTCGCGTCTGCGTCTCGGTCGTCGCCGATGAGTCATCGACCTGTCTTTCCTTCGGTCCATCTCCTCTGTCCTTTTGCAGGTATTTCATCCTCTATATCTATGGGGTGCGATCCTCCTCTGTTGCTTGCTTTTGTCTCTTGCTAGTTACTGCTACATATTTTGGTATCTGTATCTGATGGCTATTGTCTTTGTATCTGTCGTGGGCTACATATCTCTTGCTGCTACACTATTTCTGGTCTGTGTGTTTATTTCCAGCAATAAGGTTTTTGAAAAAAGGATAATTTCAAATGTTTTAGTAGGATTAATCTGCACATTTTTGGATCAAAATATTATTTCTGATGACAATGGTAGAAACACGTTGAAAACTTCTATTTCTATTCCTTTCTTTTTCTTCTTCTTTCTCCTTCTTTCTCTCTTCTTCCCCACTTCTTCTTTCTATTTTTACTCTATTGGCAATTTTAATGATGCTTCTTGCACTCTCGTATGCTCTGTCTTTGTATTTGTTATCTTCTTTTGTAATTGAATGAATTTATTGTTGCTCTCAAGCTGTTTGGTGAAACACCTGAACCACTATGTAGTTTACTTTGATTGGTGATTTACCCTCTTGCCTTCTTTATCATGAGATGGTCTGATCCTTATGATGTGTGCAAGGTTTATGAAATTTGGAAGTAAGCTTGGTGTTGTCAAATATGATCTAAAGAGTATGGGGTTTGAAAACAAAACTGAGTCATCAATATGTTTAAGTTAATTGCTGCTACACATGATCCATTTTATGGTTACCATTCATTTTTCTGTGTATTAGTGGAGATCAGGTTCGGTCACATGAATTGTGATTTAATGTACAATTTTTTTTGGGTGAATGAAGTATTGTAAAGTTCTGGGACACACTCACACACAATAATGTGCACAAGGTTGGTTTTTATTTGGTGATTGTTTCTTGGTTTTTTTTGATAAAAATTGCAGGTGATCTCTGTGTCTGCTAAATGGCTTCACCTTGCCCTAGCTTGCTATGTTTCTTGGTTTTTGGGTGAATGTGTTGATTTTAGGTTGAAGAGGTGCAATTATGATTCTTATCCCCTTTGGACATAGGACTTTTCAAAAATCATGCATCACGATTGGCATACAAATTAGCTCGTAATGCTAGAAAAGTGCTCATTCAATCATTTGCCTTTGATGTGTCAGAAAGATGTAGATGAGATACTAGCATTGATGTTTCATTTCTTAGTTGCTACTTTCATTTTTTATTGGTCATTCAAGGTGAATGGAAACATCGAACTTAGACTTGTATCCGTAGAGGTAGCTTTGTGGTATTTACTTAGTTGCTACTTTCATTTTTTATTAGTAGAATATATCATTTAATGGCTTGTAAATAAAATTGTGGTATCTACCTAGAATTAACTATTTCTCATCGAAATTAATATTTCCTGTGACAAGTTATGCTATTATTCATATGTTCTTTTTTGTTGAATTTCATATGTTTACTTCATGCTTTCCTGTTTGGTAACTTGTACTTCCATAGAATTACACTGAATGGTTACATACATATTTTGATATTCAGATACCCGTCGGTAAGAAGAACAAGAAAGAAAGGTACCAAGAGGAATTAGAGGAGCGCATTGTGTCACTGATTGCTTCATTATTTGGTAAGCAGGCAAGTGAAGTCAAATTTAATTGAATGAAATTCATGTAACAATAGGATATTTGTGGAGACATTGCGTATTGTTCATCCTAATATGAGTGATGAACAAGTTGATAAGTGCATTGAAGAAAACTTTGCAACATGGTTGAAAGATTATGTAAGCCTTTATTTTGAAATAGATCTACATAGATACTATATTTTGAATGTAATTTTAGTAACACTCTTATTGTTGAATGATTTTATGTAGGTTCACAATCCTTCAAATAATGTGCTAGATTCAAATATACATGCCTTGTCATGGGGTCCTTTGAGAATTGTAAAAACTTGGCCTATTTACTTTGTGAATGGCTTCAAGTTTCACACAAAAGCACATTCAATTGGAAAGTCTACTATGAATTGTGGAGTATGTGTTAAAGGTACAGGATATGGTGAATATGAAAAATACTTCTATGGCCAACTTGAAGAAATTATCCAAATTGAATATCCTGGATTACCATTAAAAAGGGTTGTGTTGTTCAAATGTGAGTGGTTTGATCCTACAATTGGTAGAGGAACAAAGGTGGATAAACAATATGGTATCATTCAAGTTCGGCACAATAGACGTTATGGAAAATATGATCCATTTATTGTTGCACAAAAGGCAATTCAAGTGTATTTTGCTCCACATCCAATAAGAACTAGGAATAATGCAGATTGGTGGTTTGTAATCAAAACCAAAGCTAGGGGCGTGATTGAGGATCAACAAATTGGTGACTTTGCATATCAAGAGGATTTCACAAATCAAAATTTTGGTCACATCTCAATTGACCTTGATATACCTATTACATTACTAGATGATGATGGAAGATTTGATGAGGTTGATGGATTTTATGATGGTGGCCATAATTTTATCAATGATGATGATGATGATTATGATGTTGACAATGACGATAGTGAGGAGGAGGATACGATGGATGATGTGCTAGATGAAGATGAAGAGTTTAGTGATCCAAGTGACAATGAGGAATAAATTTATAGTTGTTTTGCTGTACTAGTTTTTTAATGGTCTCGTATGTATGTTTTTGATGACATATTCTGGTTTGGGTATAATTACTGTTTTGGTTAATCTTTAACACTTGTGCTTAAGTTTTGCTCTTTTATTCATAAATAAATATGCTTTGCTTATCATAAAATATTATATATGTAAATGTATTTGTCATTTTAGATGTCAGGTAGAGGTACCAATAGAGGTGGAAGGACTTTGTCCTCTCGAGGTCGACGCTCATCTGGTAGAGGTGGAATTGCTGTACAAGTTGCACCTATATTACCACCAACCATACCATCTACACAAGTACCCACAAATCCATCATTATCACATGTCTTGCCTACACCATCACCACATGTGAACACGACATCAGTATCACCATCACCATCACCAACCCCAACCCCAACCCCAACCCCAACCCAAATACCATCACCACATGTGAACACTACATCATCACCATCAGTATCACCATCACCATCACCATCACCAAACCAAATACCATCACCACCACCTAGTCTACCTCAAACTTCTGAACAAACTTTGCCAAATACTCAATCATCCATCATCGAATCTCAGGTTGATGGACATGTTGATCAAGAATGTCTTCCAGAAATAAAGCCTTATGGAGATGAGTAAGTACAACAATATTATTAAGCGAAAGCTATGAACTTATAGTTTTGTAAAGTATGATTAACGTGCATATATTTCTTACAATGTCTTTTACACTAACAGGTTTAATCCATCATCTACTGTTCGTTTCTTAACTGCTGCCATTAAGAGCAAGTTAGATTGGTTTTGTCCTACTTGGGGACATTCAACTACTAATATGCGAGATTTTTGGTTTAAAGAATTTAAGGTAAATATGATATTAGATAATTAATATATGTCATTAATATATTGTATCAAAGATGGTTTGCAGAATTTATGGTTTCTTACATATCATATCAATTTTATTTTCTTTTGTAGAAGAACTGTAGATGGGAACCAAAATATGATGTAAGGATTCGTCAATTTTTTGACATCAAGGGAGAAGCTCGATTTAGGAGTATTATGTATGAAGAGAGGAAAAAATATGAAAAAAGTCAAGAATACAAGCCAAAGTACATTCCTATACCAATATGGAATCAACTAATACATTATTGGGCATTAGATAAGAAGTTTAAGAATTTGTCTGTGACAAACACTGCAAATCGTGCTTCAAATGAAGGTAACTCTATGCATAATGGTGGTTCTATATCTATGGGTGATCATGCACGTAGAATGGTAAGACACTTGAAATTGTTTGCTTGAGTATTTAATTTTACGAACTATTGTGAATTTTCTCATTGAAGTTATGACAAAGTGTAGGAGGTAGGTACACAGGTCAAACCTTCCATAGAAGAAGTGTTTGCTAAATGCCATTTGAAAAGGGACAACACTTGGGTTGATAATGGATCTGAGAATGCCAAGGTATGTGGTGTTAACTTTAATTTTTCTATAACTTTTGTTGCATGCATGGTTCAAAATTGTTTGTTAGTGAAATGACTAACAAAAGTCAAACTGTAATGTTTTGTAGGGAAATTTTAAAAAGAGAAAATCAGAGCTTTCAGTATTGTCATTGTGTCAACATGAGGATGGTGACAGGTTGTCTTGTGAAAGCCAAAATATGCCAGATGACTTGACTATTTGGAAAGAAGTAGTTCCTAAAGGCAAAAAAGGGACATTATATGGTCTAGGTTGTATAGGAACAAATATCTCTTCAAAGTATGTTGTCAATTCATCCTAAAGTGCATCTAAGGACACAAACACGGAACAAGAGCTAGTAAAGTGGCAGGAAAAGGCTAAAGAGCAAGAACTTATAAATCAAGAGCAAAAGCGTAAGTTGGAGGAGCAACAAAAGAGGATTGAATCAACTGAAAGTTTGGTTGTTGCTTTATTTGGAAAGTTAAATATGCCACTACCTCCAAACTTTGTTTCTGCAACAACTATGCAAGATGGATCAAATGAGACTAGTGAGCCCTCTAATGGCGACAATGATGATAATTTTAATGTTGATTGATGGCTGCTTTCATCTAGATTTGTGAGTCCTTAAATGTCTCTACTTTGTTTTGATTTAATATAGATTGATGACACCTTGATGACACTAGTTAGTTTTATGTTGTTTTAGATCGATAAACATATTACTCTAGTTTGTGTTACTTTGTTATTGACTAATGAGTACTTTGATCAGAGTGGTTTGTTTTATTGTGCTAGAACTTTAATGATGAAACACTTATATGAATTTAGTTTATGTGATTGATCTTGACTGTTAAGTAAAAATATTAACAGGTATACTTGATTGTTCTTCACAGGTTAATGTCTTGTTTGAAATTTGTTCAAATATGTCAAAATTTTCAATTCAGTTTTATCTCAATCTGTGTGAAACTAACACTTGAATAATGATTTTGATATTTCATCTCAGTGTTGTTTCAAAAGTAAATTAAGCCAATTTATAAATTTGAGTCAATTTCCTTTATAAAAAAAATATTTTTTATTAAATTTGTTCAAAATCCGTCTCAAAAGGATAAACGTTTCTGTCTTAAATTCATGCGAAAAGAGGATTGGATAAATTTATTTATTTAATCCATGGGAAATCTGTCCCAAATAAAATCACAACATCCGTGGGAAATTCGTCTGAACAATAACCAAAATCTGGATTTGCACGTTGTCCATATTCCGTCCGCAATCCGTCTGTAAATATTTTCGGACATAATTTGGGACATATTTTATAATTTCCAACAAGGCTTTTTCAGACGGGTGTCATTCCGTCCGAAATCCGTCCAGAATGAATTATCAGTCCGAAATCCGCAGGAAACTTGTCCAATTTTCGTCTGAAATCCGTCTTTAAATATGTCCGAAAAAGATGGATTTCTAGTAGTGGTGGAAGATCTGGCCACTGTCCTTTGTCTCTTGGACATCCAAGAAATCGGATTTCCACCAAGATAAATGATATAGGCTGAAGTAGAGATGTGATCATCCAAATTGCCACCCCAATCTGCATCACTGCAAGCTTGTAAATGCAGATGGTGAGGTTTGTTAAGCATCAAGCCATGATTGAGAGTGAGTTTGAGGTATCTCAACATACGTTTTAGTTGTAGAAAGTGCAGCTGAGATGGTTGATGCATAAACCGTGACAGTTTGTTGACAGCAAAAGACAAGTCTGGCCCAGTGAGGGTAATATATTGGAGAGCACCAATGATGCTTCGAAACTGCTTGGCATCTGCAGGTGCAGTACCATAATGCAAGGTTAATGGAGTAGAGGAACACAATGGAGTGTGATTGGGCTTCGCCCCCGCCATATGGAATTTTTTCAGCACATCACGAATGTAACCATGCTGAGTTAGAAAAAGACCCTGCTTGTGTGGAATGAGTTCAATTCCAAGAAAACAGTGAGGGAAACCAAGGTATTTGAGAGAGAACTTGTTCGAAAAATCCTTCATAAATGTGTTTAGGAAAGTATTGTGACTGTCAGTGAGTAAGAGATCATCAACGTAGAGTAGAAAAAAGGCTTTAACACCATCTTTGTTGTAAACAAATAACAATGAATCACTGCAGTTGGTTTTGAAACCATAGGAAACAACAAATGACTTCAAGGCATTATGCCAGGCCCGAGGAGCTTGCCTTAGACCATAGATAGCCTTCTTCAACTTGCAGACATGGTTAGGGAAGTCTTTGTGAACAAAGCCGGGTGGTTGTTGCATATAAACATCCTCAGTGAGACGCCCTTGTAGAAATGCATTATTGACATCCAATTGGTGCATAGACCATCCCGAGGCAAGAGCTATAGTGAGAACAACCTTGATTGTTTGAGGTTTAACAACTGGTGAGAAAGTCTCTTTAAAATCAACACCCAGAGTTTGAGTGAACACCTTGGCAACTAACCTTGCTTTGTATCGAGCCACACTTCCATCAGGATGTCGTTTAATCCGAAACAGCCACTTACAAGCCACCACATTTTTAGAATTATCTCTAGGAACAAGTGACCAAGTACCATTGTGCAGTAATGCATCAAACTCAGCTGAACATGCCTTCCTCCAGGGTGGGATTTTGAGTGCTTGAGTTACAGTGGATGGCTCTAGGTTTTCAGGAATGTCATGCTTGGTAACAATAAATAGTTTCTTGGGTTTAAAGATATTGTTTTGTGACCTGGTAAGCATGGGATAACTGCAAGAAGGATTAGTGGAAATGGAATCATGGGAAGGTTGAGTGGAGGAGTCATTACCTGATTGAGTTGCTGCGGAAGTGCTTGAAGCAGGATCAGCCACTGTTGCAAGTTCCAGGTCGGAAGGTGCTGTGGAAGTTGGATGCTCGGGTTGAGTGGTTGCTGGTGTTGTGGTTGGACATTGGGTGGAGGAAGGAAGTTGAATGAGAGAATGTGGTGTGGTGTCTGTGAGAGGGCTAGGAGTGGACTGTGGGAGAGGTTGAGTGAGGGTGTTGTATGGAAATGAGTTTTCAATGAAGTTAACATGTCTAGAAGTGTAGACCCGATTAGATGTAGGTTCTAGGCATAGAAAAGCATGTTGAGGTTGAGAATAGCCAAGAAAAATGCAAGGAAGGGATCGGTTTTGTAGTTTGCTTTTGGTATATAGCCGAAGCCAAGGAAAGTGACACGGACTCGGCAAGTGTACCGGTTCGTTGCAAGTAATAAAAACGGTGAGACCGGATATCGTTCTCAGGGATCATGGACAATTACCACTTCGCAAAATTGACTACTATCTAGGCGATCGGATTTTGGATCGAAGGTTGTTTTAACATCTAGCAAACAAACAAGAAGAAAATATTTTTGTTCTTTTTGGATTTTTCTCAAACAGTTAACGTGAAAACAGAGAGATGAATAACAATGAGATAAGATTGCTGGGGTTAAACTAAGCTAATCCTCCCTTGGTTGTTATGAAATGATAACTAACACAGTTCCTAGTCCTAGTATGACAATCAAGTCTTTTCAGAGATACTCAAGCCTAATTCCTTAGGTGCATTGAGCCTAAAATCCCAAGTTAAACCCTAATTCCTTAGGTGGAATAACCTGAGATTTTGCATTAAGTAAAGACTTAGAGGATTGCAAGCACCTCAAGACCTATTCCTAGGTTCATGAACTACCCGGCATTTGATTCATGAGCAAGCTCTAACACCAACCTTCCAGTTATCTATTAAAGCAACTAATCATTCATAGGGTGATCAAGCCTAAGAAAGCATTAAGCATGGAATCAAACACTCATAAAGAACTAAGAAACTGCATTATAATCAAATCATTTTTACAACCAAATTCAGATAGCAATAGTCTAACCCCAACAAAGGGGAGTTTAGCTACACATAATTGAAAGTAAAACAAAAGAGAGAATTACAGAGATGAACAAAGGAGAGAGCTCCATGGAATGATGCACACAGCCCAGCAGCAGAGGATTTTCTTTTAGGTTTTTCTGAATCCTCTCATTCTTCTGTTCTGCTCAGTTTTTCTAGTACTCGTGGCCGGTCACGGCCGTGACAGCCATCACGGCCAGGCCGTGATGGTTTCTGACTTGGCACCGCTTCACTTTCTGATCCATCACGGCCGTGATACTCATCACGGCTAGGCCGTGATCCTTTCTGACTTTTCCAACAAACAAGTCACGGCCGTGATAGACATCACGGCTAGGCCGTGATCGTCTCTGACTTTTCCAACTGATTCATCACGGCCGTAATATACATCACGGCTAGGCCGTGATCGTCTCTGACTTTTGGAGATCTGGCACGGCTGACACGTCACGGCCGTGATAGCCATCACGGCTAGGCCGTGATGCCTTTCGACTTCTCGGCTCAATTCTTTCCTCGCCCATCGCTGCTCCTCACGGTAGTGAGGGCCATCACGGCTAGGCCGTGATACTCTCGCTTGGCTCAATTTCTTATCTTTCAAGGCTCTAAGTCATCCAAGCTTCATACTTGCTACTTCTTGGGCATTTAATCATGAATATCTGCAAAACAACACACAATACCACCTTATCCGTTCCAAAGGAAAAACTAAACAAAATAAACACTAAAATGGCCTAACTATATGCAAATGCATGCAGAAATGTACATGGAAAATGAGGTGAAATCACACTCATCAAATCACCCCAAGCTTAAGACTTTGCTTGTCCTCAAGCAAAACCAAGGCCATAAGATGAAAACAACCAGGACAATGATAGTGAACTAAGAACCCGAATAAAATGATCCAAGCAACAGGCAGTCAATTATTTCAGCAAGAGACAATCAATTCAAGTCCAATTAGGGGCTTAGTTTCCCTAGACTCACATTCTCACTAATTCGGGCACTCTATCTCACTTGAAGCTCACCCCAAGCTTGTTCATTTGCTTGGCTCTCTTTCTTGCCTCACTCACTCAAGTGTTAAGGGAATATGACATTTCACTCCATTTTCCTCAAAGAATGATTCCTACCATAAGCTTGACTATCAACCACATCTTCACTTTATTAATGAAAAACATCTAAGAATCAAGAGGACTTATTCTTTGGTTGTAATGAGGCCATGGGATCAATTTTCAGGTGGGAATTTCAAAAACAGGAAATTTCAAAAGGCTATACAAACAATCAAGCATTGCAAGGCACGACCTTCTAAAATACCTTTCTTGGGTTTCAGTTTACTCTTCCACCATTCTTTCATTTTTTTTTCTACTTCTCATTCCTTTTTTTGTCATCCCCTTCCCCATTTTTATTTCTTTTTCTCTTCTTCTCTTTTTTTTTTTTCTTTTTTTTTTTTTTTTTGTTTGGAGAAGGGGAGATTTTTCAATCCAAGAGAAGTAAATTTTTTTTCAGATTCATCTTTTTCTTTTCATCATCCCAACTTTCAACTACATTTTCTAACCCATTTTTGCACAGTACTTTAGAAGGTCCCTCATAAGCATATTTAACAAAACATTTCAGGGCACCAAGAAAAGCATGCTATTCATTCCGGCTCAAAATGGGCAACTAAGGGTAGCATTTACACATTCAAAGTTCAGAAGGCCGGAAAAAATACCTATTGCCTCAATCATTTTCAAAAATGTTTCCAAAAATTTTCTAGTTTCGAAATGGTTTCAAGTCAAGTTCTAGAGAAAAACAGTCCAAGAGGAAAACACTCTACACAAAGAACGGGGGCAGATTTAGTGAGTGCCCCCTAATGGTTCAAAAGCTCACATTCATCAGTTCAAGAACCAGTGAGAACACAAATCCATAGAAACACATGCTAATCATCAACTATCCAAGAACATCTCAAGCTTATTTAATGAAGCCAAATTACAAGAATAGAAAATCAGTGGTCCAAAATTCACTATCACAGAAAAATTGGCACTTAGCTCTCACTATCATATGCTCAATCTAAGCAGGGGTAACCGAATCATGCGATCATGCAACTTAAGCCTATATGAATGCAATATTCACAATGCATATATGGATGCAATATTTACAATGCAAGAAAAGAAGAGTACCCCTACCCCAAGCTTAAAGACTTACATTGTCCTCAATGTAAATAATTAAACTTAGAGAGGGGAGAAAACTGGAACAACTCACAAGGTGGTAGTGGTCTTTGAATCACATGCTTTCTGGTTTTGTTTCCTCTTGCCCTTCTTCTCCTCCTTCCTTCAACATCTGGAATCACTCAACAAACTATTAACAAACCTCTTGAGCTTCTCAAATTATTCAAGAGGGGAAATTAAAAACAAAAGAGAAGATGAAAATTATAAAAAAAAATAAAGATTGGGTTGCCTCCCAATAAGCGCTTCTTTAACGTCACTAGCTTGACGTGTGATTTCTTCCTTCAATTAGCCGGGATCTGCTGAACATAGAATTGCAAGAGCACTTTTCTTCCATGAAACTCCTGTAAAGAGCTGATTTTTCTTAAAAGGCCAACAATTGTGCTTCTGCTTTGCCTTTTTCGCTCCGGGTCTCTTGCCCTTTTTCTTACTCCTTCCTGGTGGAGGTTCTGTTTTCACAAGATGAGCAGGACCAACTTCCTCACCAACTGATGCATCATTTGTTTTGCATAGCTTTAAATTTGCTTCCAAGTTGGGCTTTTCCTTCTTCTCAGGAATAGAGGGGTGGTGTTTATGTGCAATGACTTCCTTATCTATCTGTGTCCACCACTTCCATGCGGAAACACTCCTCTTCCTTGCTCGTGCGATGCATAGCTTCCAATACATTGAAAGTTACTTCCTCTTTTTGCACTCGAATTTCAACTGGCCTTTTTCCACATCTATCAAAGCCCGACCAGTTGCCGTAAAAGGTCTCCCTAGTATGAGTGGAACTTCAAAGATCCTCCTCCATATCTAAAACCACAAAGTCTGCTGGGAAGATTAATTTATCCACCTTCACCAACAAATCCTCCACAACACCATAGGGATATGTAATGGAGCGGTCCGCGATTGAAGAGAAATTCCTGTTGGTTTTACCTCACCAATTCCCAGCTTTTTGAAAATGGACAACGGCATAAGGTTGACACTTGCGCCTAGATCGCACAATGCTCTCTTAATGTTCACATGACCAATAGTGCATGGGATAGTGAAGCTACCGGGTCCTTCATCTTTACTTGGTAGCTTCCTCTCGAATTATAGCACCGCACTCTTGAGTAAGCATCACTGTCTCCTCCTTCCACCTTCTTTTGTTTGTAAGGATCTCTTTCATGAATTTTGCGTAGGAAGGCATCTCATTGTAGGGCTTCAAAGCAAACGGGATGTTTATTTGTAGCTTTTTGAATACATCGAGGAACTTAGAAAACTGCTGGTCTTTTGCCTCCTTCTTCAACCGTTGGGGGGTACGGAATTTGAAATATGAGGGCAGCTCTTTGGGATTATCAGCCTCTTCCAGAATCTGTCTTCCGGTCTTCTTCTTTGCAAATTCTTCATCAACCAGTTTCTCCCTCTGTGGTGCTTCACTTCTACATCAATAGGATTAGAGGTAGTATCTTGGGGATTTCGGGTTTTTCATTGTTTACCTCTTCAAATTGTACCTTATCATCTCTAGCTCCTCTTGTCTCTTCTTCTCCTTCTCTTTCTTGTGGATTTAACACTCTCCCACTTCTTGTGATAATTGCCATGCAACCTTCCTTCTGATTCTTCTCTGTATCTCCCGGGAATTGTCCTTGAGGTCTTTCTCGCCATTTGCTTTGCCAATTGTCCTATCTCGGTGCTCAAGATTTTTGATGGAGGCATTTTGATTCTTCATAGTCTCTTGAGTGGCTTGCATGAACTGGCCTAGAATGCTCTCCAATTTGCTTGAACTCTCTTGAGGAGGCTTTGCTTGAGTATTTGAACTTTGCCCTTGTCTCCAACCGAAGTTGGGATGATTGCGCCACCCGGATTGTAGGTGTTGGAGTAGGGATCATTTCTAGGCCCTTGGTTGCCCATATAGTTTACCTCTTCTTGTCCCGAGCTTCCAACCACATTGATCTCACAGTTCCCATTTGCATGGTTGCCTCCACAGAAATCACACACCGAGGCACCTTGAACTTGAACAGCTTGTACTTGAGAGTTCTGCAGTTGAACCGACCCGATTGCTTGGTAAGAATAGCCATTTGTGCCTTGAGGGCACCAATTTCATCCCAGCTCTAGAACACCTCTATCGACCATTGACCGAGAACTAGGCATTTGATAGTCATTGTTAGCCATGTTCTCAATCAAGTCCTTTGCTTCTTCCGGTGTCTTCGACTCAATGTACCTCCCTGCAGCCGCTTCAATCATGCTTCTTGAATTCCTGCTGAGCCCATTAACAAAAGTTGCGACCTGCTGCCATGTCTCTAGTTCATGATTTGGGCAAGCTGTGAGTAAAGACTTGAACCTCTCCCAGGCTTCATATAGTGACTCACCATCCCTCGTGCAAAGGCATTGATCTCTAATCTCGGTTTAATCATCCTTGACGGCGGCGGGAAGAAGCGAGACAAAAATTTGCTGACCAAGTCGTTCCAGGTGATGATGCTTCCATGAGGATGAGATTGAAGCCATGCCTTGGCTCTATCCCTCAAAGAGAAAGGGAAAAGCCTTAACCGAATGGCCTCATCAGAAGCTCCATTTAACTTGATGGTGTCACACAGCTCAATGAAGGTACCAATATGAGCATGAGGATCTTCACTCTCCAACCCTCCAAATTGGTTTTGCTGCACAAGGTGGAGAAGTGAGGCCTTGATTTCGAAATTATTGCAGGCCACTGCAGGTCTTACAATCGGAGTCCCACATCTATCAACTCTAGGGGAAGTGTAGTCCCCCATTGTTCTCCTTGGTGCGTTCTCTTCTGCCATGGTGACAGCTGCTATTTCAATTTGTGGTTCTTGCACACTGGGTAACTCAACTTGCTGCTCTTGTCTACTAGAAGATGCTCTTTCTCTGTTCTGTCTTGCCTTGGATTTCTTTCTATTCCTTCTGCAGAGTCTCTCGATCTCAGGTTCGAATTGGAGTTCACCTGGGTCGATTGTACCTTGATGAGCCTCTGTTTGACTGGTTTTATAACAGTCAAGACCTTGGCTTTGTGCTTATTTTATACCATTTTTACCCAAATTAGACTTTATTGTTCCTAAGTAGTATTTTGAGTCTGTAAATTGTTTTTATGTTAATTTAGTTGTTTTAGAGTTGAATAATTATTTGCTTGTATTTTCTATTTTCAGGTTAATAAAAAGTAATAACTGGGAGCCACTCGCCCGCGAATAATCTCTCGCCCGCGAGTATTGCAACCATGAAAAAGTCAGAGACGATCACGGCTTGCCCGTGTTGAAGATCACAGCCGTGGCAATTCTGAAGTTGAAGCGTTCGCCTCGCGAGTAATCCTTCGCCTCGCGAGTCTTGGAAGATCAGAAGCCTCACGGTTTGGGCGTGTTGAATGCCACGGCGTAACAGATTTGGAAGTCAAGAGTTCGCCTCGCGAAGGATGTGCTCGCCGCGCGAGAAGACCAAAAGTTGCAGACCTTTCATGTAATTCGCCTCGCGAGCAAAGTGCTTCGCCTCGCCGAGTACTCGACTCGAGAAACGTGTATATAAGCAGTCTTAGGCGAGAAATGAAGGGAGGGGTCGAATTAGCCAGTTTTGGCTAGTTTCGAACTTGTTAGCTATTGTTTTTCCTTTTAGTTTGTTGTCTTTCTTTTGTAATGGAGAATTAGTCTCCTAGATTAATCTACCGTAATTGGTTTTGTTAACATTTGAGGTTCACGTATTTCATGATCATTTGCTTCTCTCTTTTCAATGCAATCTTTGTATGTTTCGTTTTGTTATTTCAGAATATATAGTGTTGTATTGTTTTATTTCGGTGATGCTATGATCATATATATAATCGCGTTTGTTATTTCGCTTGTGTTCATTCATGTTCGTTTGTTCATTAGAGCTTAACCCCGTTTGTTATTTCGGGAATAGGAACATACATCCTTAGTAGCGGTTTTCGTTTGTTAATTGTTGCTACAACCGGGAGGGGATTAGTATCTCGCTTAGGATTTGCATGAATCAATGATAGTGGGAAACCAAGAACAGAGAGGTTAATCGCTTTTGTCTATTTGTTATTCTCTTTAACTGCTTTGTTTTTAGTGTTTTGTTTTCTTAATTTAGTTTTCAATCCAAAACCCCCATTTCTAACTTTTACTAATTTTCTGTTAATAATAACAACAACTAAAGAGTCCTTGAGAGACGATCCGAGTTGTCGCACTATACTGCATTATTTTATAATCGCTCGTTCTTTTTGGCGCGGGGCGACAGCGCGGTCAAAAATTGGCGCCGTTGCCGGGGACTCTGGTTTGTTGTTATTAGCAGGAAATAATTTAAAAAAAAAAAAAAAAAAAAAAAAAAAAAATTGCTGAATTTGTCTGGTTATGGATCTTACTGATAAGCTCACTTATTTGAAGCAATTGTTTCAGCAGTTACTGATTTTGTGGCATGTGCGCTCTCCTGAGCACCTGTATGAGGCATGCCCCATTCTGACAAATACTACTTATTGGCCTCGAGCTTATACATTCCATCCTGACAATCAAGGCAAAAAGCTTGAGGATAATGAAGAACCTACAGAGGCACAATTTATTCTTGAAAATACCTCTGAGGATGAGTCCGATCATCGATATACATTCTTCAATTGTGTGTTGAATCCCCGATGATTGTTATTGTGATGGCAATGCTTTGTGTGTAGATTGCTATTTTGAAAGGTATGTTAAGCAAAGCATCCATATGGATCGAGAGGATCAAGAGAACATCTGCCTCCCCGTGCCTCGAAGATAAAGAAGAACCTTTGGGAGTAGATGATTCAAGTAAAACAATTGAACGTGTTGAGAGTAATGGGGTGGATGATGAACTAATTGCAGAATTTCCGGACATTGTAGATTTTTCTGATTCATTTTCTTGTAATATGTGTACTAACTCTAACCTTTGTTTGGTGTGTGCTGAAATTTCTGCGTGTATAGCGGGTGAAAAATTTGTTAATGCAAAGTGGATGAAGACATTGCGAAGTTGAAGCAAGACCGAAGAATCGTTTCTAACTGTTTGCCATTTCCCCCGAGGAACCAGTTCTGGACTTTGCACCTCTGGATTTTGCACCATGGCCGGTCCAAGAGGTTGGGCCCCACTTCTATTGGGGAGATTTTGTTGAAAAGGAGGTCATCGTGACCCCCCAGAGGAAGTGAGAAGTCCGCCGGCACTGGGTGGAGTTGTCATAATTGTCAAATGCTCACCTCCGCATCAAAGCCGCAAGTTAGGGAGGCATGGAATGAATTTCAGTCCTTTGGCTACCACGTGGGACTTATGCTACAGTGCAAGTGGGATCCTGGTGGAACCACCACCTTCAATGAGTTTTTCTTTACCTTGCTCTTTTAATTTATTTTTTTTTTTTCTTTGCTTTATTTCCTTTTATTGTCAATAATGCTCCCTGAATAATTTGAGAAGCTCGGGAGTTGTGTTTGTGTCTTGGTTATGGCAAGTTTATTGGATTTTATTAATTTTTGCATAGATTGATTGCATGATAGTGTTGATTGCTTTTCCCCTAGGACTTGAAAATTTTTGAAAAATGATCCCCATGTGATTGAAAACTGAACTTTGGGATTTTGTTATGATGGCATGATTTATGATAAGTTTGGGGTGATAGGAAGCACACACTAGGGATAGAATCTCTGTCAAGCAATTTGCAAAAAAAAAATGTCCAAGTTAGGTTTTGAGCCTCCAACATGTTTTAAACTGTGTGAAAATCTCTTTTAAGTTGCACTTTCCTGAATTTGATTGAATATCTTTTTGGTTTGCATGATTATATGTGTGTAGCAAATGATTTAGGCAGTTTTTCCTTGTAAATAGCTACTTGGCCTAAAAATAACCAATTCCTAATGCATGTTCCCTAGTTAGCCCTTTGAGCCTGATGAGCCTATTGTTCTTGTTAACCTTATGTTACAAGCTAAAATCTGAAAAAAAAAACCATGTTAACCCGATCTTAGGATTAGGAGAGCATGGAATCTTAGTAAGAAATTTGGTTGCAAGAAATTAAGTTTGGGGTGGCTACCAGGTGCAATGTGTTGTATGGGATTGAGAAAAAAATTTATGTAAAAAAAAAAAAAAAAAGTTTGTGAAAAAAAAAATAATAAAAGAAAAAAGAAAAAAAAATAATAAGAGAAAAAAAGAAAAAAAAAAAAAGAGAAAAAAAAAAAAAAAAAAATTTAAAAGTGCAAAAATGCCAAAAAGAAATAAAAAGGTTGTAGTCACCCAAAGCAAAAATGAAAAATAAAGAAAGGAACTTGAGTGAATTTCAAAGTGTAAATAATGTTTCATGCTCTCTTAGTTCCTAGGGTCTTCAGCCTAGTTCCTTTGTATATCCTACCCTTAGCCAGGCCCCATTACAACCCATAAAAGACCTTTTGATGTTGCTTGCATGTTTTCTGTGGGAACCATTAGGAGATGAAAATCAAATTTATGGGAAGTGCTCTTAAAAGTGAAATTGAGTGAATTGTTGATAACCTGACAAAAAAAAAAAAAAAAACTGAGCGATTGAGTGAACACAAATTTCCCTTGTGAGGAAGGCAGTTGTTTGATTTTGGTGATCTCTCTTTGTGTGTAACTTAGATCCCCGCTTAGATTTCTGATTGTCCGAATGATTAATTTCTCAACCTGTTTAGAATAAATGAATGTGGGGATTACTTTGCTTGAAAGGGGGGAACATTGAAAGAAAAAAAATTCTTTTGGAAAATTGCTTGAAATCTGTGTGAAAGTTGATTGAATTCTTAAGCTTGCCAGGTCTTGAGTCTTTTTAAGTTTTTGAGTGTAGTTTGCTTGGGGACAAGCAAAGTTTAAGTTTGGGGTATTTTGATGAGCCTCTGTTTGACTGGTTTTATAACAGTCAAGACCTTGGCTTTGTGCTTATTTTATACCATTTTTACCCAAATTAGACTTTATTGTTCCTAAGTAGTATTTTGAGTCTGTAAATTGTTTTTATGTTAATTTAGTTGTTTTAGAGTTGAATAATTATTTGCTTGTATTTTCTATTTTCAGGTTAATAAAAAGTAATAAATCTGGAGCCACTCGCCCCGCGAATAATCTCTCGCCCCGCGAGTATTGCAACCATGAAAAAGTCAGAGACGATCACGGCTTGCCCGTGTTGAAGATCACAGCCGTGGCAATTCTGAAGTTGAAGCGTTCGCCTCGCGAGTAATCCTTCGCCTCGCGAGTCTTGGAAGATCAGAAGCCTCACGGTTTGGGCGTGTTGAATGCCACAGGCGTAATAGTTGGAAGTCAAGAGTTCGCCTCGCGAAGGATGTGCTCGCCGCGCGAGAAGACCAAAAGTTGCAGACCTTTCATGTAATTCGCCTCGCGAGCAATTGCTTCGCCTCGCGAGTACTCGACTCTAAACGTGTATATAAGCGGTCTTAGGCGGAAATGAAGGGAGGGGTCGAATTAGCCGTTTTGGCTAGTTTTCGAACTTGTTAGCTATTGTTTTTCCTTTTAGTTTGTTGTCTTTCTTTTGTAATGGAGAATTAGTCTCCTAGATTAATCTACTGTAATTGGTTTCGTTAACATTTGAGGTTCCGTATTTCATGATCATTTGCTTCTCTCTTTTCAATGCAATGTTGTATGTTTCGTTTGTTATTTCGGGAATATATAGTGTTGTATTGTTTTATTTGGTGATGCTATGTTCCTATATATAATCGCGTTTGTTATTTCGCGTGTGTTCATTCATGTTCGTTTGTTCATGAGAGCTTAACCCCGTTTGTTATTTCTGGGAATAGGAACATACATCTCGTAGTAGCGGTTTTCGTTTGTTAATTGTTGCTACAACCGGGAGGGGATTAGTATCTGCTTAGGATTTGCATGAATCAATGATAGTGGGAAACCAAGAACAGTAGGTTAATCGCTTTTGTCTATTTGTTATTCTCTTTAACTGCTTTGTTTTTAGTGTTTTGTTTTCTTAATTTAGTTTTCAATCCAAAACCCCCATTTCTAACTTTTACTAATTTTCTGTTAATAATAACAACAACTAAAGAGTCCTTGAGAGACGATCCGAGTTGTCGCACTATACTGCATTATTTTATAATCGCTCGTTCTTTTTGGCGCGTGGCGACAGCGCGGTCATACCTCGCATACACTGAACAAACGGAGTAGCACAGAACAAACAGAAAAACAGCACTTGCAGAAATTCACAGCAGAGATATAGGAATTAAGAACGAAACACAGTAAGAAAACAGAAAAAAAATTAAAATGCCTAAATTAGGAGTCCCCTTTGGTACTCGTGATATTGGCACACCGATCCCCGGCAACGGCGCCAAAAACTTGACACGGACTCGGCAAGTGTACCGGTTCGTTGCAAGTAATAAAAACGGTGAGACCGGATATCGTTCTCAGGGATCGTGGACAATTACCACTTCGCAAAATTGACTACTATCTAGGCGATCGGATTTTGGATCGAAGGTTGTTTTAACATCTAGCAAACAAACAAGAAGAAAATATTTTTGTTCTTTTTGGATTTTTCTCAAACAGTTAACGTGAAAACAGAGAGATGAATAACAATGAGATAAGATTGCTGGGGTTAAACTAAGCTAATCCTCCCTTGGTTGTTATGAAATGATAACTAACACAGTTCCTAGTCCTAGTATGACAATCAAGTCTTTTCAGAGATACTCAAGCCTAATTCCTTAGGTGCATTGAGCCTAAAATCCCAAGTTAAACCCTAATTCCTTAGGTGGAATAACCTGAGATTTTGCATTAAGTAAAGACTTAGAGGATTGCAAGCACCTCAAGACCTATTCCTAGGTTCATGAACTACCCGGCATTTGATTCATGAGCAAGCTCTAACACCAACCTTCCAGTTATCTATTAAAGCAACTAATCATTCATAGGGTGATCAAGCCTAAGAAAGCATTAAGCATGGAATCAAACACTCATAAAGAACTAAGAAACTGCATTATAATCAAATCATTTTTACAACCAAATTCAGATAGCAATAGTCTAACCCCAACAAAGGGGAGTTTAGCTACACATAATTGAAAGTAAAACAAAAGAGAGAATTACAGAGATGAACAAAGGAGAGAGCTCCATGGAATGATGCACACAGCCCAGCAGCAGAGGATTTTCTTTTAGGTTTTTCTGAATCCTCTCATTCTTCTGTTCTGCTCAGTTTTTCTAGTACTCGTGGCCGGCCGGTCACGGCCGTGACAGCCATCACGGCCAGGCCGTGATGGTTTCTGACTTGGCACCGCTTCACTTTCTGATCCATCACGGCCGTGATACTCATCACGGCTAGGCCGTGATCCTTTCTGACTTTTCCAACAAACAAGTCACGGCCGTGATAGACATCACGGCTAGGCCGTGATCGTCTCTGACTTTTCCAACTGATTCATCACGGCCGTAATATACATCACGGCTAGGCCGTGATCGTCTCTGACTTTTGGAGATCTGGCACGGCTGACACGTCACGGCCGTGATAGCCATCACGGCTAGGCCGTGACAGCTTCTGACTTCTGGCTCAATTCTTTCCTCGCCATCGCTCTCCCTCACGGCCGTGAGGGCCATCACGGCTAGGCCGTGATACTCTCTGCTTGGCTCAATTTCTTATCTTTCAAGGCTCTAAGTCATCCAAGCTTCATACTTGCTACTTCTTGGGCATTTAATCATGAATATCTGCAAAACAACACACAATACCACCTTATCCGTTCCAAAGGAAAAACTAAACAAAATAAACACTAAAATGGCCTAACTATATGCAAATGCATGCAGAAATGTACATGGAAAATGAGGTGAAATCACACTCATCAGAAAGCATAAGAAACCAAAAGAGTGTAGTTTGTTATAATTTGGTGGTTGGTTGAATAGGATTTCATGTGGTGATTTAAATTTGAGAGTTGGAGTTGGCATCCTATTTATCAAGTATGTAGTTGTGAGGAAAGCATAGCTCCAGAAGATTGAGGGTAAGTTGGCATGGTGGAGAAGGGCACGACCAGTTTCAACAATGTGTCTATGCCTTCTTTCTGCTGTTCCATTGATTTCAGGTGTATGTGGAGGTGTGGTGAGATGGGAGATTCCATTCTTAGATAGAAACGATTTTAATTTGACAAATTCTCCACCATTATCAGAAAAAGTGTGGTAATTGGCAAGTTAAAATAATTCTCAACAATAGCCTTGAATTGAATAAAAATGGAAAACACATCTGATTTATTTTTCATTGGATATAACCATACATATTTGGAGTAGTGATCAACAAAGACTAAATAATAAAGAAAACCATCTAAGGATCTAATAGGAGTAGGACCCCATACATCCGAGTAAATGAGCTCCAAGGGTTTGGTGCTAGTGAGACTATGATCTGAAAATGGCAGCTTGTGACTTTTTGCACAATGACAGGAGCTGCATTCAAAGGAAGATGAGAGCTTTATTGGGATATGATGGCTGTCAGCTAGATGCTTGATTATTTTGGAAGAAGGTTGTCCTAATTTATGATGCCATGTAGAGTAAGGTTGAATGCTGGTAGTGAATGCATGTGGTGAGGCAGATGTGCTTGATGATGTGGGCAGATGGTAGATATCTTGTTTAAGAGGTCCTTGCAGCAGAGTCTGACTCGATTTCAAGTCCTTCACAACAAAAGAATGAGGAAAGAATTCAACAGAGCAATGGTTAGTTTGGCATAATTTTGAAACAGATAACAGATTGGAGGCTCGTGTCACCGTCTAGATTTCTGACGACTAGGTAAAAGGACGAATTAGGAATAAGTATTCTCTAACTTGCATAGTTGATTTGGTAAATTAATTGCGAGGAGTTGTCATCTACTCAAAGATTGACTTGAAGATGAGTTATTACCCGACTGGAGTGATGACCTATCTAAGGTTTTGCATCGTCAACTCAGTTTATGAGGAAAGATCAACCTTTTGTATGTTGGATCGATTGGTTAAGTCGTCCGGGATCGTACCCAATTCAAGGTGGTCATACTAATCTTGGCTAGAAAGATGTGTATGTTGGTTGGAACCAAGATGAATCGAGTGGATTTTCGATCTTGGGTGAGTGTCTCGTGATTGAGGAATTCTTCATTGTACCCTTTGATTCTCTTGTGTTTGTCAGTTGACAATTATTCCTCAAATCCCGTGATTGTATTAGATAATCACAACGGTGAAGTTGGTATGTGTCAGACATATTTTCTGATTTTAATTTGCAGTCTGTCAGGACTCATGAATTAGTTATGCTGATTCACAAATTTCCAGTTATTCATTTCTTTGTTGTGAGAAGTCGTACTCACACTTCCAAATGATCCTCGATGTATTAGACATTTGAGTGAATTGGTTTAAAGGAATCGATTGGTATGGATACTTTCATATTTTGTTGAGAGAAGTGGTTATGACTATTTCTTGAGTTATAACACAAATAATTTCGTGATAGCAGAAGTTTCTTGGTGAAACTCAGTTTCGTCACTTCTATTTTTGATAGAGGTGAAAGTCATCATTTTGTAAATTCTTTGTATTAAGAATAAGAATTAATCCTCTTGGGATTAGACATTATTCACCCCTTGATTCTTTGAATCCGTTGGAAGATTCTTGTGGAAGAATGAACTTTATTAGATTCATGTTTGTAAATGTGTATTGATCATGCATTTTTAAATCCACGAACCTGATGGAATGATCTTTTTCCATACTGGATGTTCCTGTATCCTTCAAATTAATGAAATTCTTTTCTATCCTTGTTAAGATATTGGCATTGCCATGAATCCTTGTTATGAGTTTGCTGAAGGCCTACATGAGTCTTGTTTGAATTCAAGTGATCGTGGATCGACTGGTGAAGTCTACACCCTTCTTACGAGTTAAGATCCACTATGCAGTGTTAGTGAACCGAATAATGTATCAAGTATCTTCAAGTGTTGTTTCAGACGAAAAACGGAAGTTTATCAACGTGTGTCGGTTAAGTTTACTTTAAGTGTTGAGGACTAAGTTGAGGCTAAGTCCAACTGATCATCCTCAGCGGAATGGATAAGTAATGAGATGACCTATCCTTAGCGGGTTAGTTGGGAGATAGTGTGGTACTTAATTTTTGTCATCTCTATGGTAGGACGAACCAGAGTTGATAGGAGTTTCGTTAGAGTATAGATGTGAATGGTACTACGAGGACCCTTAAGTTCAACATCATTGAGTGAGATGATTACAATGGACCTTATCATGATCGAGACAGATATATCATTAAAGGAATTTAGAGTGTGATAAGTTATGGTGAAATGTTTGTAATCTTTGAGGTCTTATTCTGGTAAATATGTGGTTGATGATCCATAGTAGAAACTGAACATTTTAAAATCCAAGATCTGCCATTGGGGAGTGTCCACCTGGATTTCTTGGCTTTGTTTTGGTGCAGCTCCTAGGGGTATTGTGTAACACCCCCCCTTGGGGCATTACTTACGTAACACGTGCGGAATTTAAATTAAAAGATAATTTGCTGGTGCTTTCGGAAAATAATTTATTTAAGTATACAAGTGTCTGAAATTGGGTATAAAAATTTTGTCACGACTCCTAAGCCTTGATTGGCACACAGACTTACTATCATAGTATGGCAAGCCTATTTAATTTAAAGAATATACTTGAATAAAAGCTAGTATTTTACGAAAATTTCGACAGAGTCTCCTCTCGTAATTCGGACATCCAGGTAAAAGAACACCGCTAAAATAATTACATTTTCATTCCGTAATTCCAGTTACACCAAATACAACCAGGCATTAATATGCTAAAGATAGTAATATCAATTAGCTATACATGACCAAAGGAAAAGTTTAAGTTTTCATTCAAAAGAGACGCTCTCCGAGCCATAAACATTCCGTTTTAAAATATAGACTCTCTGAGTCATACTCATACATACTTATCCAAAAATCCAAGTCTCAAACCCTAAGCTGGTCATTCTAAAAGTTATTCCTGAGAAGAACTCACGTGATCGTTCCATAATCAAATACTTCATCAAGCAACTAGATCTAAGTCTCTGAGTGACTTAGGAAGACTCCTCTGCATATCTGTACTAAAATACCCAGGGTACAATAGCAAACCAGAAGAAACCTGATATGTTTGTAAGGGTGAGATACCGACAAATGGATATATCACACAACAACCATATACATGATACATACATCACATAATCATATAAGCAGTTAAATCATGCATATACATAACATAACAGTGTTATATCAAAGGGTCTCAAACCCGCACAGTCAATCTTTTGAAAATATGCATGACACTTCAATATCAGGCTCTAACTTAATCTCATGAGATATCAACACCATTTTTCCACTGGAGAAGAATTAGAGTTGGTCAATCTCTAGCCCACCGGGAAGTTGCCTCCATACCCTCATGCATTTAAGGTCTCAGGACGAGCAACGTCACATGTGCCTCTGAACTCGGTTTACATGGACAGACTCCTAGATACCATCTTTGTATCTGATATATATCAACAGCACGTCTGCTTGGGGAAATGCACATGAGAAAATATTTTATTTAAAAGGTTTTCTTTGTGTTCATTCTTTTTCGCTGTCGCAGCTCAAAGCTAACGACTTAATCATCATTTCCCCATCACTTGAAAACTTAGAAGCATAGGACACACAGTCCGAATGCTCAATCACAACGCCCGAGACCGATGCACCAGTCCTAGACTTGTGGTAGTAGAAAGCAACATTCACCTTTAACAATGTTCATCACACGTGGTTAGAAGACACATTCCAACACAACGTGATTAGGACACACAGTCCACAACAATGAAATCAGAATGCATTCATCACACGTGGTTAGAAGACACAGTCCAACACAACGTGATTAGGACACACAATCCACAACAATGAAATCAGAACGCACTGTCCTCGATTTCGAGAATTGGACCCTCAGTCCAGAACATCATGAATAGGACTCATAGTACTGAATTAACACTGATCCAAGATCACGTGCGCATAACTGAATACTAGAGGCGACATCTCGCGTACTAGATTCTCTTTCTCAAGTATTTATTTTTCGTTCAGTGAAAATCAAATTCAAAACCGAATCCTCGATAACCTATCCAGGCTTACCGAAAAGTTTCTAAAATATTTAGGAAAAACCTTTTCTTTGAAAATCATTTATAAATCATCCTTGAAATACTTTTATCTTTGAAATACTTCCCCCAATAGGATATTGCCAAATAATCTTGAAAGTTTTCACTTGAAGACACATAGTTCGAAAAGGATTTTTTTCTCTTGTATAACAATAGTTCACCAAAACCATTTCAAAATTTAAAACAAGTACTTTAAGTTAATGAGCTTTTGGAAAAGAACACCAATCCCTTCATCTTCAAAGCTTATTAAGGTTTTTAATCCTTATAACAGTTGAGCACAGACACAAGTCTGGCTTAGCAAACTTTCAATCAACAACAGTATATATTATCAGGTCAATGCTAATATCACAGTTGAAAGCAGATCATCACAGATATGCATCATAACATTTAGAACGAGTACAGTCCAACATCAGATAATAATATAACAGTTCAAGTACATTAGATAACCAAGTAAGCTCAATTAACATATATATATCCAGTTAAACACCTACACACATGCATACAGTTATTGAATATCCCTAGGCAAACTCCCCTTACCTTTGAAGACAAGTAAAGGATCCTCGTCTTAATACTCACATTAGCTCCAAGAGTGTAACTATCTACTCCATCAAGCAAGCATAGTCGTGTCAAACGTCTCAGAGAGGGAATCCAACAACGCGCAACAACCAGAAACCAAGAAATCAATTACACATGATCAAACACACATTCTAATTTGATCTAAACACTTTATCTTATTACCAAACAAGGTTATTTTCAAAGAAAATCACGTTTGGAGCTTACGCTTCACAATACCCTTTAAGGAAACTTTGTTTTGATTAAAGGATCATGAAAGAGAACTTGGGAATCATCAAGAGTCCTAATTGCACTAAATCATAATTATTTTCACAAAAACAGAATTAAATTCAATTAAAATCAAATTGGGGTTTAGGGCTCCTAAATACAATTTGGGGAAAACTCATTTTAATTAAAGAATAATGAAATTGATTTAGGGAAACACTAATTCACAGTCCCAATTTCATAAAACAAACTTAAATTTCAAGATTAAAATCTGAAATCAAAGGGTTAGGGTTAGGGTTTCAAAATCAATTTGGGGGTTTTGAATCTAGAAGAGATTAGAGGGTTTTGACTCACCCAAGGTGGAAGAGAAGCTGTCATGGTGGTTGAAGGTGGTCCGGCACGGCGTCACGGCGGCTCCGGCGAGTTCTGAAATATGGTTGGAACCATAGGTTTCTATGTGAACACCACAAGGAAGAAGGAGGACGCGAATAGAGATGTCATGGAAGCACTGCAGTGGCAGAAAATAATGGTCCTGCGGCGGCGGCCGGCGTCGAATGGTGGAGCAGAGGTCAAGCCGCGTTGGAGATGAGATGGGTCGCGGTTGTCTCCTCAAGAACGTGACCGACTATGACGGCCGACGTGGCGGAGGTTCCTGGACGGTGGTGAGGCCGGCGGTCGATGCTGTTGTGAGCTAGAATAAAGGATGAGCAAGTTTGAAACTTTGAGAAGATGAGGATGTGTGTGTGGGTCTGCACTTGGGTAAAAGGAAAAAGAAAGACAAGAGTGAGTGGGGAGTCGTGGCTGATAAGGGGGAGAGGAGAGAGAAAGATTTTGATTTTTGTATTAGTGGGTACACTATGAGTGATAGATATTAAGCCTAAAATAAACATGTTTTTACTTTTTGGAATCTAAAAATAAAGATCGATAAATATATGATTTCGAAATTCAAATTAGAGCAAAGATTAATAATTGAACTGATCAACTAAGAAAATACTCTGTCCAAAATTTAATCTCCGATTAAGGTCAAACCAGTTTATTTTCAACTCTAAAATTAAATAGAATGAAAATATGAAAATGCTTTTCTCTTAATCATATTATTTAAAATATTTTTCTGTACTGGTAATAATAGTGACAATAATGTAACTTATTGTCTAGTAAGCGTGCATTCACTGAAATAAGTCAGTGCTAACGCACCCAATAAAATAATTTGAAGAGAGTAATTTAATTACTCAAACTAAACCACATAACAAAATAAACTTAAACATCCAAATAAAATAATTAATCATATGTGAAAAAACTAGGATGTTACACAACCTAACTTGCTTGCACTCAGATACTGTGTCCAATGTTCAAATCCCATAGGCACCCATGTGCAAATCGAAAGCATTTGAACAATACAAAAAATCATTTCCTGTCATTACGTTTCAGTTCAACTGTAATTGGATTTTTCAAAAATACTAAACAAATAAATATATTTAACGACCATTGCATAACACAGACGCATGGTGTCCTAGTGGTCAGCACCTGTACCCAACCGCACCTGGTCATGTGTTCGAACCCCATGAGGCACGTCCTAATTGCTAAAAATACCAACTGTTAAATATATATAAATATAAATACTATACAAAACGCATACTTTTCAAAAGATGCAACTTTTGGGGCGTCCCCTCTGCAACCTATCGGATTAACTAGACCCGCTTGGCAGAGAACCGGGTTCATTTGATCCATAACCATTTTTGGGCATTCAACCCAAATCTAAACCTATTTTCATTGTCTTCATTTATTGGATTTATGTTTAAACATGTTCTATCATAAATCTAAATAATTATCATAATAGAAAACAAACAAACAATAATCAAATATCATTTTCCAGTTTTCTATATCATTCCTCTATGGAAATCCATGTTAATTTTGACAACATAGAACAATTCAAAAACACATCCAAAACATACTTTCTTCAAAAGCAATAAACAATTTTCATCTTATATTCACAAAATCATGCCCTCATAATATAAGGTTGTCTATTTTAAAAATAATTGGTTCTTACATGGATCAAATCCATTAATACATGCACTTGATATACTCATGTATATCTAAGACCTTTCTATCAACATAGAGCAACATGCATGCATGCATCATAAACCAAACATATTAATGTTCATCAAAACTCACATACTTGAGTGGATTCTAAGAATCATGCATCTAAGGCTCTAATATCACATGTTAATTTTAACACAAACAAAGAATGCCTTTAGCATTGTACACACATGAATTTAGAACACCAAATATAACATAGTCATGAAAAGTAATTGTGTACCTTTTACCTTGGTCACAAATAAATATATTTTGATGAAGCATATGACTACTCATCTACTCTTTCTTGTAAGAAGACCATGCATCTCTTTCTCCCAACGAACAAAGTTTCCATCCTCGAACCTCTCCACATTAACAATGTCAAATGTCATCTCCTTCCAATGTTGCAACCACCATTATATAACGAAAATCGAACCTAAAGATTGTTAGAAAATGGGGGGTCTGGTCTGCAACAAAGAAGAGAAGAACAAGTGACATGCGCACCCTCCAAGGCGTGTAAGAACACTAGGCTTTAGGTTCGATTCGCCCCCACCAATCTCTCCTCGAAGATTGGATGCAACAGGTATAACCGGCGAATCCCCTTCAAGATACAATGAAGAACCTTGGTTTGGTTTGCACATCCTAAACCAAGCGTATCGTCAATGGCATTTTACAGAACAATAGTTTCCTTAATTCTCTCTGGGCATTAAGGGAAGAAAGGAAGTGATTTGACTTGCAGAAGTTTAGCCAATTTTCAGACATTATTCTGCATGCACAAGTGGTTCTATTTATAGACCAACTTATGCCTCTTGGTGAATGAAACAACCTTTCATGTATTTGAAAGAATGATTGCAACCTTTCATGAATATACACTTGATGAATGAATACATTTAATCATGAAAAAACACACCTATTAGGAAAGATTTGAAAGCCATGAAGAGACACACCTACTGGCGTCCTTCAACCTCTTTCCAACTTGGTGTCTTGGACTTCCATTATTTTGAAAATCCCTCACAAAATTTTGTGTGGATGAGGCCAATTTGAATCGCCGGGTTCTAAAGAGTTGTTTCCTATGTTCGGTTTGACAAGGAGATAGCATTGCAAATTGTGTATTGTGATTTATTTTTTTTGTGAGATTTAATGCAGGTAAGACCACTTAGATTCTACATTTGGGTTCTGAGGAGTTTCTTCATATATTTGCTTCGACAAAGAGATAACATAACTGTAACCAATTTAATATAAATATACATATTAATATTTTTAAGATTTCTTAAGTCCCCTTTTTGTAAAAGTTATGTATTAACCAAATTATTACTAACAATTTTAATTAATATTTTCGTTGTTGATGTTGTTGATGACATTGAGAAATTGATGTACGGGTTGTCCAATGTTCATGCTCAGGCAATAAAGGAACTGTTGATATGTTGTAGAGACTACAAACTCTTTACTGATATTTTATTTTTATAAGCGAAATATGTATTTAATTTTATGATTACAATTTCTTTTCCAGGTGTGTGTTGCAAAACCTATGAAAATGCATTGTGTCATTCATGCTTCTACATATTTTCCGGAAATTCAACATCATATATTGTCTGAAAATAATATGAAATTATCCAACAAATGCATATTCCACCCGTTCATCGCACGGGTTCATCCTCTAGTGTCATGTAAGATATAGGATTGAGATATTTTATTTTGTTTAAGATAGGATAAAAGAGAAACTTAACCAAAATAGTAAGAATAAAAATGAGGGGGGAAATGAGCCATAAATTATAAGTTCAAATACTACTTCAAATAACATCTGAAAAAAAAATAAATAAACTAATGATGAGAAAAATATTTATCAAATAAAGTTACCGACTTCTCCACTATGCTAGCGGTTTGGCTGCAAAATAAAGCCTAAACTAGGGGGAATAACCCAAAAAAACATAGATCCCCCTTGTTAGTGATGACTATGAAAATCTTTATCAATGATTGCGTATATAGAGTATATTTTATTAGATCATATTGATCCTTCTTGCCACACAAGGTTTCAGTCCACGACCACCCCGAGTCAGATAAATCATGTTGATTTGTAAGGTCTCTTTGGTTCAAACCTTCTTTCTTGGTGGAAGTTGGCTCCCCTTGCTCATCCCATTTTGTGTTACATGGATGCATGGAATCATCATTCGAGCCTTCCAAAACTTTTGGTGGATATAATTAATATTGCTTCCAAATAACCATTGCTGCGTGAAGAATGTGGTTCTAACTGAGTCTGCACAATTGGAGGAGCAGACTGAATGTATGTATCAAAAGTTTCATCAAATGAAGGAAGTGAACATGCAGGTGCTCCCCAACTGCTACCTTGTTGAGTTTCTATACACGGGAGTGAAGGCAACTTTGCTTTCATGGCCTCATATATGGAGGTATTGCCACTTAAACCTGTAGATATGCAAGTTAACCACCTGGTTAATCATAACAATTTGGATCACATATAAAAGACAACATATGGAGATATTGTTAATTATATAAACCCTGTAATTAATTAAGTTAATGTATTGCATGCCATTCTTGTTTTTTTTTAAAAATAGTACGATAATTAATGTTGTAGTTGATTTAATATTTAATATACTCCTCTTCAATTAAATTGCCAAAATCCATACTCTAAAAAAGCATAGTTCCCTAGAATTAGTATGAATGAATATAATCCATTTACTGATAAAAAAGAAAGAAAGAAAGATCAAGTAATGTTGTGGCGGCAGTATTTGATGGTACAAATGATGAATACTGGTTGCTTGATCTTTCTTGATTACCATCCAATCCCCTTCTTCTTGTATCGTAAAAGTTCATTATCTCATTGTCCAGATAACTAACAAAATTATAGAAATATATATACTCGAAAATTACTTTATTTCCCTTTTTTCTTGGGTACACTTGGAAATTAATTCATCTAAAAATAAATCTATCAGAATCTTAAAGAAACACGCCCAAAGAAATTTATTTGGTGGATGCAATCACATACAATTTGACACAAATATTATATCATTTTATCTATCTCTGAATAAAGAAGGAATGTTATAGAGAGGGGTATTTTATCGTCCAATTGGTGAGTTCCAGCCTATTATATATATGAGAAATGCTATTTGCAGGTAAAAAGATTACGTCATGTTTACATGCATCGTATTATTTTGGAAAATACAAAGTAAAAAAGAGAGATCGCATTCTTGATCAAGAATATTCTCCTAAAGTGCAAAGTAGACTTCAAAGAGTAATTAAAATTGGCAGAAATTAAAGAAACCCCATTGCATGTGTAGAAATTAATAAATTCTCACGAGCTTGACAATTAAATAAATAAATTACTAGAAATTAATTATCTCTGCAGCGATTTGAGCCCATTTATAAAAATTGTAAGGTGATCGATGGATAAAAAGTTGACTGTATAATAGCTAGCTAGCAAGAATGAAATTAATATTCTGATAAATTGTGATTGCATCCACCAAATAAATTTCTTTGGGTGTGTTTCTCTAAGATTCTGATAAAATTATTTATTTTGAGATAAATTAATTTCCCAATGTACCCAATAAAAAGGGAAAAACAGAGTAATTTTAATTTCGAGTATATTTTTATCTTGGTTAAAGTGATATTTTGGTCCCTATATGTGACACGAATCCTCGATTTCGTCCCTATACATAAAAAATTATTAAAATGGTCTCTATACATACAGAAAGTCTCCATTTCGTCCCTGCCGTACAAAATTTTAGGGACTGATTTGATAATTTTTTGCTCGTATAGGGAACAAACGGGTATCGTATATGGACCAAATAGAGACTTTTTGTATGTACAGAGACCATTTTAATAATTTTTTATGTATAGAGATCAAATCGAGAATTCATGTCACGTATAGGAACTAAAATATTACTTTAACCTTCTATCTTTTTGTCAGTTACCTGGACGTACGGACAATCATGAGAGGATGAACTTTGGCAATAAAAAAGAAGGAGATTGGGTGGTAATCAAGAAAGCAACCAACATGTTGATATCTCAAACGCAGACGGTCCTGATATGCCAATCCCGAGATCAGAAACGACGCCGATGAGTCAGGAATCTTAATGATACACTCACCAGTGTGGTCATCACATGAAGATGAAGATGAGTTGGGACACTACTGGAAATTCACTTTTTAGTGAGTGATTTTAGAGACCGAAATATGTCTCCGAAATAAATCCATTTTTCATTTTTTAGCTACCAAATATATTTTCATAATTTTTTTCAAAGACTAATTTGGGCCTTCACGCTAAAATAATATATATATATATATATATATATAATTTATAAAAAAAAATTATATAAACATGTCTTTTTATGTCATTTTATATTTATCAGCTATTTCGAATACTGATTTTATCAAACATTTCAAGTTCAATCCATTAGCTTATCTGCTATTTGTTATCAGCTAGTTTATATGCTATCTGCTATAAGTTCATCACCTAATATTATGGGTGTTCATCAACCAATCCAAACAAATTGAAACCGAAAAATCGAAAACCGAATAAACAGAAAATCAAAAGCCACATAATTTTATTGGATTTGATCGGATTTTGGATCCTCTATTGAAAACCGATCCAATCAAATCAAATCCAAACTGATTTACTATATACATATACTATTATTTTTAAAATTATAGTATTACTCATAATTAATGATTGTTTTTCATATTTTTATGAACTAACACCCGCATGCTTTTTAATATTTTTGTTCGAATGACAAATATGAGATTATTTAGAATAAATGTTAATGTCTTGAAGTTATATTTTGTTAAGTTTTGATGTATACCATATATATACTTGATTAAATAAACATGAAAAATAGGAAATCAATTAAGTAAATTTGAAAAATAATTATGTACAATTTATTTGTAGCTGATTCAAGAAAAAAAAACGATAAGTGAAAGTAGATACAGAGAATTAACATCAAAGAATATTTAACATAAAAGAATGTGTTAAAAAATATCAATAATTATTTTTTCTGAAACTCTCAAAATTGGTCAATAATTATCTAGAATTTTCCTCACTCGTCATCAAATTAAATAATGATTAATAAGGAATAAATAGTTGTTGCCTTTCATAATTTTTTTACTTTTCTAGCATAAAGAGAGGTTAAAATAGGTGTTAGACACCCTAAACTAGTTCCCTTTGTAACACCCTAACTTGGGCATCACATGGTTACACGTTGCGGAAAAATAAAACTTATTACATTGCTGGTTACTTTCGAAAAATAATCTTTTCTTCGTAAATAAGTATTCTAGAAATGGTGATAATTTTTCTTTTCTTTTCTTAAGATGAATGTTACACCTCGACTTTTCGCTACCATCTAATATCAGAAATTATATAAATATGTTTATATTTTTATCCGAGACTTAGAAAAATGATTTTGGGAAAACCAAAGTCATATTCACATTATACTTATTTTTATAAGTATACGGTAAAATTTTGGGTTTAAAATTCAGACGGAAACCGGTCTGCGTTTTTACTGACAGTATAATTTTGTACCGTCAGAAAACCCTAATTTGACCCGAAATTGAAATTGTAGAATTTTTTTTAATATTTTGTCTATGAGGAATTCTACATTACAAATTTCTGATCAGAAATGAAATATTACGTTTAATCAGACAAATTTTTGGTAAAAGTTCAGTCGGAAAACAGTCGGTGCTTTCACCGACAGTAAGATTTTGATGATCAGGAAACCTAATTTTGACTCTTGAACGAAATGGATTATGTTTAAAACATATTTCCAACGAGTTTGGTTATTTTGAGAATTTTCGATAAAAAAACAGACAGAAACCCTAATCGGGTAATCGACGGAGTCGAGAACGGACGTGCAGAGACAAAAGCCGACATTCAATGAATGAAGACAAGTGGTGACTCATAAGGGTGAGTCATATAGGTGACCTCCAAGTGTCATGATTGCTTTTGAGGTGAAATTACTATAATGTCCCTAAGTTGTTATTTTATCACCAAAATGCCATTATGTAAGATTACCATTTTGTCCCTCAAAAATTAAGCTTTGGACCCTTTTGCCCCTAGTTGGCACGACCAAACCCCTCCAAATGAGCCCATTCTCACTTCCATTTAAGGCCATGGTCATCTTCATCATGAAGCTTTCCTCCATTTTTTCCAAAAACTCTTAAGTTCCTTAAGCTTACTTTGTGAAGCAACTTGGTGATTCCTTGCCAATTTTTCAATTCCAAGAGGTAATACATGATCCACATCATCATTTAACTATATGTTTTTCATATATTTTCATGATTCAATGCCTTATTCAATTTTTTCAATTCTTAGATCTAGAAGTTTGAAAATCCATAGAAAATCATAGAAAAATCCTTAAAATGTGAAACCAATTTCTATGATCTTGTATTCATGCCTATAGTATATATCCAAGAGTTTGAATCAAACAAAAATTTCCTCCTCACTCTTCCTAAAGAGGCCGAAACCTTGTTTTTGGGTGGAGGAGATTTTGTTTATTTTCTTTAACAAGTGAACTTGGATTTCATCCTTTCATATCCAAAGTGTTGTATCAAAATAAATTCTCTAGCCTAATTTTCATGTCATGGCCGAAACCTCACTCTTTGTGGAGTTAGAGGATTTTGTTTCACGTGTTGTGTTTTGATTCTTAATCATGTGTCTTAAGTACTTAGGATCATTAATCCAATGACTTAAGCAATTTTAGTAATTTTTAGCCACAAAATCCATTCTTGGTCGTGACCTAACCTTAGTGATTAGGTGATTGTATTTGTTTGATTTTGATTGGTTGAGTTGTGATTTGTTGAAGGATAAAGAATCGTATTGTGTACGTGTGTTGACGGTTTCCGGATTCGCAACAAAGTTTTAAAATCGGAAGCTAAGTTTTTCGAGAGGTAAGGGGAGCTTACCTGAGGGATTTTTTCCAATAACTGTATGTGATTAGTGTGTGGTCTGTATTATTTATCTGTGGTTGTGGTATTTGTTTAATTTGGTTCAAGTTGTTTAAGTTATGTTATTTTTACCTGTGATGGTTGATTTGCATTTAAATTGTTTATCTGCAATTATATTATAATGTATTGTGATGCATGATCTACCTGGGAATATTTATGTGATATTGTTGTTGATTGTTGTTTGAGAAGCCTGACAGTGGCAGTGCCCAATTAAATTAATTGGATAAAATCTTTAAGAAGTTTTATAAATTATATTCAATGTTTTAACGGTAAAATATTGGAATATAATATTGATGGAAATTTTTATCTGAAAAAAATAAGGAATTTTGGAAAATATCATTATTTTAATGATTTATCACTGTAAGAGTCAACCATGAGTCACAGTGAGAGCGAAACCGTGAAATTATTTTTGTACTGCTAATTTTTAGGTAAGAAATTCCGTAATATTGTAAAGAGTTATTTTATGAAATTAAATGTTGAAAATAAGTTAATTATGATTTTAGAAGATTATTTAAGTGGAAAAGATCAAGTTTTGAGTTAAAATGTTTTTAAAATGTTAAACGACGGATAATTCCGCAAATATTTATGGAAACAATTTTTGAAAACGATAGTATTTGTTTTAACAACAATTTAGCTTTAAACGATGTTTCTTGGAACTAAGGTTCCAAATATAGATTTTTGAAAGAAAATGAGTTTCTTAGTTATTTGATAAAGAAATTTATAGTAGAAATGATTTTACGAAGATTGGACGTTACTTCGGGAAAAGGGTTTCCAAAAGAACATATATTTCAATATGGTCTGACGTTTTATAAACGAGTTACAACAGAAAGGGTTTTTGTAAACGAGTTTTACTCCATGGTTTAATTGTTAATCATGGTATCTTAATGATACTCATGTCTCGACGCATTGTTAATCATGGTATCTTAATGATATTCATGTCTCGACGCATTGTTAGTCATGCAGGTCTCGACGTATCATTTGGCCATCGAGCTTGATCAACTCATTTACACGACGTTGGGGTCTCTGGAGATTAGGTATTAAATTAGAGCCTGAATATTGAAGTGTTCATGCATTTTTTCAAAAGACTGTGATCGGGTATGAAACCCAGTGATAGACTACTTTTTTATTTATGGAAATGTATATGTATATATGTTAGCTTTTGTGTCGCTCATGCGGTTATTGTGTTAAATCCATATATTGACGTCTCACCCTTACAACTATATCAGGTTCTACTGGCAATTGGCATTGTATCTTGGGATACTAGTACAGATGAAGCGGAGGAGTTCTTTAAGTCACTTGTGAAGTTAGATTCTAGATGCTTGAAGAAGTATTTGTTTCTGGAAAAGACCACGAGCGTCTTTCCAATAATGTTTTGTAGAGCGACCGGCTTAGGAGTCTTGTTTTGGGTTTGATATTGAAAAGGTTGGTAGCTGTGACTTAAAGAGTTTTCTGACATCAAATAAATATATTTTCCGAAAGTAACCAGCTAATTAAAGTTTTATTTTCCGAAATGAGTTACCTCATAACCATGTGATGACCTAGGTTAGGGTGTCACAATGAACACAATCAGAACATGAACAACATAAACATATATATATATATATATATATATATATATATATATATATATATATATATATAAGCATTAGCAGTTGTAGCATCAGAACTTAAGTGCAAAATAACTTAGGGCCTTTATAAGAGTAGGCCATTGTCATAAGTTAAAAAGGTAAGGAAAAGAAAGATAACAACAAAAATCAAAAAGTCCGGAACCACATTTCAAAACACTGCGGCTCTCAGAAGCCAGGAATCAGTCGGACAAAAGATACCCTACCCACATAAGACACTTATAGCTGGTCTATCTAAAGATGGCCGTTAGGAAGACCAAATAAACACCCCCACTCCCCGATGAGACATCAGGTGAAGCATCCAACACTTCCCCTCCTTCATCAGGAGAGTCGTCGTCGTCTGTACTCTGCGCTGTGGTCCAGCCTCTACATTGCCCTAAAGAGAACTTACTAGTCCGGTATAAGTAGCGGTGTGGGATCCCGGATGTATGACCCACGCGCCCGCATCATGAGCGTTCTCAAAGGTCAACGTCTGCACCCCCGTCGATGCCAAAGGGATATTGGGATCCATCTAAACTCATATATATATATAACAATTCCATAAAGGAAGATAAAACAATAAGAAAATATGCAAGAGTGAGATACCAATATATGGATTAATCACAATAATCATATGCACGACACAAAACATCAGATAAGCGTATAAGTCATACATCATAGAATTTTTCAGAAAATAAACAATTATTATATCAATGGGTCTCGTACCCGAACAATCATTGTCATTTTTTATAAAAAATGCATGACACTTCAATAATCAGGTTCCAACTAAATCTCATGAGATCCCATCATCATTCTATGAGTTGATCAGACTCAATTGCCAGGTATATTAGGCACAACGTGATTTGCCAGGTATATTAGGCACAACATGATTACCATAGCACACTGTCCAGTCCAGGATGCAGTGATCAATGCTTATGGATTCCAAAACACACTGTCCAACCCAAGGCACAATGCTGCAACGTGATGTGAATACCTCGCCCTTCGTGGTATCACTCCTAACAACGTGTGGCACGTCTGCCAAAACATGCATGAAAAACAATTTGTTCTCAACGTTTTCTTTGTGTTCATTCTTTCCTTGTCGAAGCTCAAAGACTAACGACTTATTCATAAATCTTTAACTTTTAATATTTTTCAACATAAACACGAGACACGAAGTCTGAGTGCTCAGTCACAACTCCTTAAACCGATGCACCAATCTTAGGCTTGTGGTCATAGAAAAACAACATTCACTTTTAACAACGTTCATCACAACGTGATTAGGACATCAAGTCCACAACAACGTGACAGGGATCCAAGATCTACATGTTTATTACAGAATACTATTATTCCGATGTCTCGTATACTAGATTCACATTTCAACGCGATTATTCTTTTTCGTTCAGTGAAACACAAATACAAAACAAAACCTCCGCAACTTATCCAAACTTGCCGGAATATTTTTGTTAAATAAAAGTATTTCACAGAAAATCTGTTTTCATTGAAATTCATTTATGAATGCGAAGTTATAGAGAAATCCATTCTTTTGTTTCAAATCAAATTTTTTTCGAAATTCTTTCTTTTTCTGCAACAATGTTATAACTTTATACAAAGATCTCTTTTAAAAATTCATTTCCAATCAAATACTCAAAACATTTTTTTTCAAAGGTTTTCTACAATAAATATATTTCTAAAATTGTTTTCGTTTAAACTAAAATAATTTGTAATCAAAAATGATTTTCCTCTAACTTTAAAATATTTTAACACTTAGTTCTCGAAATGATTTTTCACTTTGTTTTAGAAAAAGATAAAGTACTGAAATAGGGAAGGAAATTTTTGCTTGATGCAAGCTCTTAGATAATGAATGTAGAAGTGGTTATGAGTTCATAGAAATTGGTTTCAAGTCAAATGGATTTTTCTAGTAATTTCTAGAGATTTTAAAAGTTTGAAGGTTTTAAAAACAACAAATGAAAAACATATAGTAACTCATCAAATACATGAATGGAAGAACTTAGATGAGTATGATAAGAGAATGTTACCCTTGAAGCTTGAAGAAAATGGATGTAGATGATGAATTTCTTGAAGAAATTTCAATGGAGTTTGAAGTGAATAGTAAGGTTTTGTGTGAGTAAACTTAAGAGTGAAGAGGATGAGTGTATATATAGGGGGAGAGGGGTGTGAGGCCGTGGGAAGGAAGAGAAAAAATGAGCTTGGGCTCCAAGTTTTTCTTAGGGAGTGTTTGGTTGGAGAAAGTAAGAGAGAAATGGGTTTTAGAATAAAATATGATAAATTTCAAAAAGTGTAATGATAAATTTTTCTTGATGTGACATGAGCCACCAATCCACAAGTCACTCCATCTCCAACTAATCACATTGGTCATCTCAGCTCCCCATCCTGCTCCATTGTGCACCCGGTTAAAGTTTTTGATCGTAATTTTCAAAGATTTCGTCCAGATAAAATATAATATTTTATTCCCAAACAAAAATTTTAAAAAATAACCAAGATCATTGGAAACACGACAAAAACACTAATCGTTTCGTTCACAGGTAAAAATTAGGTGTTCTGCTCAGTAAACTTTTATCAGTGAAAACGCAAATCGGTTTTCGTCTGAATTTTCAACCGAAAATTTAACCGTGACTTTCTATGGTAAGGTAGAGGAAGACAACAATTTTATTTTATTCAAAATCATTCTCTGGCTTTTAACAAAAACAAACACATATAAACATGTATTTACTGTTATAGGAAGACAGAGAAATCGAGGCGTTACATTACCACCTCACTAAAAAGAATTTCGCCCTCGAAATTATGCACCTGGAAATAGCTCAGGATATTGCAATCTCATTTTGTCCTCGACTTCCCACGTAGCTTCTCCGATTGCATCACTCCAAATAACCTTAACTAAGGAAATTTGTTTACCTCTGATCTGCTTCGTCATCTTATCCGCGATTCGTACAGGTGAAGTCTCATAAGTGTGAACACCTAATTTTGTTCGGGTATTTTATTTTTTTAATTAATATTTTGAAAAGGAAAAAATAAAAAATGCATAAAAAATTTAAAAAATTGATTATGTTATTGGCCCAATTTGTTTTTGTTACAAGTTGTTTTGGGTTCAAGCCCAAGTGAAAAGATATTTAATATAAAAAAACAAAAAAAAAAAAAAAACAAAAAAAAACAAAAAGAAATGTTTTTATGAAAGTTAAATGTTTTGTCCACTGTGTTTTCTCCATCTCCACAGTAGCTCTCACAAGGCTCGAGGCCTCAAGCAGCTAGCCTCCCATTTATGGGTAATGTTCAGAACTTGGGAAAGGTGTTTTGCCTCGATCAGAGAAAAGAACATAAAACTGGAAGTTGAGAGGGACAGAAGCTGATTTTACCCTCTTCAACACTCCAATTTACATGGTCCCAAGGTGAAAGCAGAGATAGGAAATTTTCTCTACAAATATCAATCAACAAACACAGCAAAAGGGGGAGAAAGCGTGAAAAAGAAGAGGAGCATCAGAATAAAATTTACAAAACCTCTCCCTAACCTCCATCAATAACAGTGGCAACATATTCCACTCATCCACAAACATCATCAACCACATTCCATCATCAACACCATTGACTCCATTTTATTAAACACATCCCTTCAGCCAAGAAAAAAAAAAAGAACCACCTTTCACCCACAACCCATCATAACAGAAACCAAAATTTAAGAAGAAACAGAACTGAACCAGCGTCCCTCCTCCGCCACTACTCTGCCCACCGTCAGTCGCGCTTCACCGTCTTCAAACACGGAAACCACCACGTATGAACCTCTATTCCCGTCGTCTAGCTCCGCCACCACAGCCCGATGCTCCTCCTCTTTGTCCAGTAGCGCGTCAACCGTCTCTGTCTCGTCACCGTTCGCACCCTCCGCCACGTCTCAGACCAGAAGCTTCACCGTCGCACCATTGCAAAGCTCCGCCGCATCGCCGTCACTGCCTCGTTGTATGACCTTCACCCCGCGAGCCATCATCTCCAGTAACCACCACCTCCACATTCAGTCCCCTCCATGACGCCAGTCACCGCTCTACCTACCAGTCCCGCCGTCGTCGATCTGCCTTCTCCACCACCGTCCGCCCTCTGCATTCAAACCTCCTCTTTTGCCTCCATTGTTGGTAACGTTAGGAAGCTAGAAGCTTCCTCTGTGTTTTGTTCTTTTTATTTTGTTTTTATTATGTGTATTGTTATTACTATGTCAATGGACTTCTCACTGCTTGGACTGATGCTGTGATATTATGTTTGGGTCAATTTTAGTTTTAGTTTGGTCTAAGCTATTTTAGGGTAAAAAAAATGAAAACATTTTTGTTAAAAAAAATTTAATTAAGTTCCTTGTTTTAAATAAATTAAAAAAACCTTTCAAATTTTTTCCTAAAAAAACCAACCAAGCAAGTTTTTTTTAAAGAACTACGTCGCTTTGAGTTTCCCATCGCACCTGGGAATACGTACGAGCAGAATCAATCATTCTGTCAAGCCAAAACTAAATTTTCCTTTTTATTATCTATTTTTAGGGCTGTTCTGTGGACTCGGGTGCCATGTCCAATCCCTTAGATTTGAGGTTGCCCTGTGAACTTATGTGCCATGTTCAACCTCATTTAGGTTTAATAAACAATAAATTTAAAAATTCAAAACCAATAAAGAAATACAAATATTGAAAAAAATATATATTTCTTTCTTATAAATAATGTTTGGGGTAAAATAAATATTTAAAAGTTATTAAAATGCTTTTCACAATTAACTTGAGGTACCATTTTTTAAACGGGCGACGTAGGGTGCTAACACCTTCCCTACTCGTAATCGACTCCCGGACCCAAATCTTTCTTTTTTAAAAGACCAGTTTACCTTAATAAATGGTTTTTCAAATGTTTTTCTCAAATAAAATAATGGTGGCGACTCCCCTGTTTTTACCTTCTTTTTCGCGGCGCACGTACGGGACCGTCGCGACAGCTGGCGACTCCACTGGGGACTTTTGAGAGTCAGGCCTATCATAGTTGGGTGTGCAATTTTTTTTAATAGCTTTGAAACTATTAGTTTTACCCCTCTTTGTTACATGATGCTTCAGGTAAGGTAAACATGAGTTCAACAGTACAATTTAACCATCTAATGATAAATATTTGATGAACAACTCTGGTCAGAAGAATTCTGAATACCAGGAAGAAAATGGCATCCTCAATTGGCAATTCAAGTAAGAATATTGATCCTCACAAATAAGGGAGGCAAAATTGTCCACATCCCAAAAAAGAAAGGAAAAGAAAAAAAATCAAAATAAAAAAAAAGAAAAAGAAAATAAAAAGCACACAAAAAAAGGCTCGCTAGACTGAAAACCTGAAAAGACAGTCTAGGCAAAAGTTAGAGCGACTCGGTAGGTTGAAAACTCGCAAAGAGTGACCTACGGAAAATTTGGGTCAAATACAAATAAAGTACAAAAAGTCTCCTCACACTGACAAACTAGGGCAATTTAAGAGGACAAGTCATGAAATGCTCCCAATACATGAGGACTGGGGCAAGTCACATACTTAAAAATTGATCAGACAATCTCATCCATTGGGATAATCATCACAAAGAAGCGTATCTCAGGCAAGAAGTAAAACATCAATTCATCAAGTAAGTGATGATCAAAATCAATGAGTCTCACTCTAGCTCATCCTCAATCTCTGTTGTAATCAAAACTCTAAGGAGCTAAGGGTCAAAGAGTTGTTTTCAAAAAATAAAAATAAAAAATAAAAAATCACAATTTTCATCTAAAGCATATCTTATATCATACAATCACAGTTTTCATCAAAAGCATGTCATTCATCATACATTAAAAAAAAATCACAGCTTTCATCAATCACAAAAGAGCATATCTCATATCATGCACTATCTTACCATTTCTTGCATTGAAAAAATCAACATCTTTGCATTGCATTTGTTCGACTTTAGCGGGCACAGGGCCCCAAAAGTCGTGTCTTTGTTAGCTTTACCAGGCACAAGACCTCGTAAGCTTTGTTTTGTTTTTGTCCAGCTTTAATAGACACAGGGCCCATAAGATGTTGGCTTTGTTAGCTTTAGAAGGCACAAGGCCTCATATGCTTCATGTTGTTTCTGTTTAGCTTTAACGGGCACAGGGCCCACAAGCTGCGTTTTTGCTAGCTTTAGTAGACATATGGCCTCAGAAGCTTTGCTTTGTTTTTGTTCAGCTTTAAAGGGTACAGGGCCCATACGCTATACCTTTGTTTACTTTAGCATACATAGCTAGGGTCTCTAAACTTTCTTTTGTTTCTGTTTACCTTTAACAGGCATAGGGCCCATAAGCTGTTGTCTTTGGTTAGCTTCAGCAGGCTTAGGGCCTCTTAAGCTTTCTTTTGTTTTGTTCAGCTTTAACGGGCACATGGCCCATAAGCCATTGTTTCTGGTTAGCTTTAGCAGGCACAGGACCTCGCAAGCTTTTCCATCTTTCTTTTCAAGCTTCAGTGGATACCCGACTCTGCAATCTTTCTATCTTTTGTTGTTAAGCTGTAGAGGGTACCATACCCCGTAAGATTTTATCTTTTATTTCAAGCTTCGGCGGGTACCAAACCGGTAAGCTCCTTTTGTTTTAAAGCTTCTGAGGTACTAGATCTCGTAAGCTCTTTTTGTTTTCAAGCATCAGCGGGTACCAGACCCCATAATCTCCTTTGCGTTTTAAAGATGCCGCAGGTACCACCCCGTAAGATCTTTTATCTTTTTGTTCGAGCTTCTAACGGGTAATCCACCCCGGAAGCTCTATTTTATCTTTTTGTTCGAGCTTCTGACGGGAAATCCACCGCGTAAGCTCTTTTTATCTTTCTGTTCGAGCTTCTGACTGGTAATCCACCCTGTAAGCTCTTTTTTATCTTTCTGTTCGAGCTTTTGACGGGCAATCCACCCCGTAATCTCATTTATCTGTCTGTTCGAGCTTCTGACGGGTAATCCACCCCGTAAGCTCTTTTTTATCTTTCTATTCGAGCTTCTAACTGGCAATCCACCACGTAAGCTCTTTTACCTTTCTGTAGCTTCTGGCGGGTAATCCACCCCGTAAGCTTTATTTTATCTTTCTGTTCGAGCTTCTGACGGGCAATCCACCCTGTAAGCTCTTTTGATCTTTCTGTTCGAGCTTCTGACGGGCAATCCACCCCATATAAGCTCATTTATCTATATGTTTGAGCCTCTGACGGGCAATCCACCCGTAAGCTCTTTTTTATCGTAAGCTCATTTTTTATGTTTGAGCTTCTGACGGGAAATCCACCCCGTAAGCTCTTTTATCTTTCTGTTTGAGCTTCTGACGGGCAATCCATCCCGTGAGCTCATTTTTTATGTTCGAGCTTCTGACGGGCAATCCATCCCGTAAGCTCTTTATCTTCGTTTTTAAGCTCATTGGGTAATCCAACCTGCGGGTTCTTTACAGAAAATCATGTTGTATTCATACGTCCTTTTGTTTGTCAGTGTATCCCGAACAAAATTGGAGTTCATGTCTTTACTCGTTTCTTATAACGATAATAGGTTAACTACGGTTACACCTACTATCTAATAAGAAACAAGCAAAGAGGGGCAGCTGTGAACACCTAATTTTGTCCGGATATTTTCTTTTTTAATTAATATTTTGAAAAGGAAAAAAATAAAAAATGCATAAAATATTAAAAAAATTGATTATGTTGTTGGCCCATTTTGTTTTTGTTACAAGTTGTTTTGAGTTCAAGCCCAAGTGAAAAGATATTTAATAAAAATAAATAAAAACACAAAATTTTTTTTTTTTTTCTAGAAGTTAAATGTTTTGTCCACTATGTTTTCTCCATTTCCACGGTAGCTCTCAGAAGGCCTCAAGCAGCTAGCCTCCCATTTATGGGTAATGTTTAGAACTTAGGAAGGGTCTTTTGCCTCGATCAGAGAAAAGAACATAAAAATGGAAGTTGAGAGGGACAGAAGCTGATTTTACCCTCTTCAACACTCCAATTTACATGGTCCCAAGGTGAAAGCAGAGACTGGAAATTTTCTCTACAAATATCAATCAACAAACACTACAAAAGGGGGAGGAAGCGTGAAAAAGAAGAGGAGCATCAGAATAAAATTTACAAAACCTCTCCCTAACCTCCATCAATAACAGTGGCAACATATTTCACACATCCATAAACATAATCAACCACATTCCATCTTCAACACCATTCACTCCATTCCATTAAACACATCCCTTCAGCCAAGAAAAATAAAAAACAGAACCACCTTTCACCCACAACCCATCACTACTTTCATAACAGAAACCATAAAAAAAAATTTAAGAAGCAACAGATCTGAACCAGTGTCCCTCCTCCACCACTGCTATGCCCACCGTCGGTCGCGCTTCACCGTCTTCAGACACGGAAACCACCGCGTACGAACCTCTGTTCCCGTCGTCTAGCTCCGCCACCACAGCCCGATGCTCTTCCGCTCTGTCTAGTAGCGCGTCAACCGTCTCTGTCTCGTCGTCGTTCGTGCTCTCCGCCACATCTCAGACCAGAATCTTCACCATCGCGCCATTGCAAAGCTCCATCGCGTCGCCGTCACTGTCACGTTGTATGACCTCCACCCCGCGAGCCATCATCTCCAGTCACCACCACCTCCACATATAGTCCCCTCCGTGACGCCAGCCACCGCTCTACCTACCAGTCCCGCCGTCGTCGATCTGCCTTCTCCACCGCCGTCCGCCCTCTGCGTTCAAACCTCCTCTTTTGCCTCCATTGTTGGTAACGTTAGGAAGCTAGAAGCTTCCTATGTGTTTTGTTCTTTGTATTTTGCTTTTATTATGTGTATTGTTATTACTATGTTAATGGGCTTCTCATTGTTTGGGCTGATGCTGTGATATTATGTTTGGGTCAGTTTTAGTTTTAGTTTGGCCTAAGCTATTTTAGGGTAAAAAAAATAAAAAACTTTTTGTTAAAATTTTTTTAATTAAGTTCCTTGTTACAAATAATTTTTTTTAAAAAAACCTTTCAAATTTTTTTTTAAAAAAACGTCTTTTCCTAAAAAAAACCAACCAAGCAGGCTTTTTTAAAGAACTACGTGACTTTGAGTTTCCCATCGCACCTGGGAAAACGTAGGAGCAGAATCAATCATTCTGTCAAGCAAAAACTAAATTTTCCTTTTTATCGTCTATTTTTAGGGTTGTTCTGTGGACTCGGGTGTTATGTCCAAACCCTTAGATTTGAGGTTGCCCTGTGGACTTATGTACCATGTTCAACCTCATTTAGGTTTAATCAACAAAAAATTTAAAAATTCAAAACTAATAAAGAAATACAAATATTGGAAAAACAAAAATATTTCTTTCTTATCAATAATTTTGGGGGTAAAATAAATGTTTAAAAGTTATTAAAATGTTTTGCACAATTAACTTGAGGTACCGTTTTTTAAACGGGCGATGTAGTGTGCTAACACCTTCCCTACTCGTAATCGACTCCCGGACCCAAATCTTTCTTTTTTAAAAGACCAGTTTACCTTAAAATAAATTGTTTTTCCCCCAAATAAAATATCGGTGGAGACTCCCCTGTTTTTACCTTCTTTTATGCGGCGCCCGGATGGGACAGTCGCGACAATAAGACAAGTTTTCTTTTATTTACACATTATCGGGTTCGATTACATGAGATGGATCAGGAACATATTTTCTCAGTTGTGAAACATGGAAAACATCATGAAGATTGGAAAGAAAAGGTGGCAATGAAATCTTATAGGTTACTGGACCCACGCGACGAAGAATTTGGTAGGGTCCAATGAACTTGGTAGTGAGTTTTTTGGATTTATTTACCCTGCCAATCCCAGTCGTAGGTGTGACTCCTAAGCACACATGCTCGCCTTCCTCAAACTCAAGAGGTCATCGTCTCTTGTCAGCATAACTTTTCTATCGACTGAGTTGTCCGCATTTTCTCCTGAATCATCTTCACCTTTTCTGTTGTCTGTTGCACGATCTCTGGTTCTAACAATAAACTCTTACCATCCTGGTACCAGCATAGTGGTGTCCTACACCGTCGACCATATAAAGGCTCATAGGGTGCCATTCCTATGCTCGAGTGGAAACTGTTGTTATAAGTGAATTCTATCAACGGTAGAAATTCATCCCAATTCCCAGTGTTTTCCAACACACAAGCTCTCAATAAGTCCTTTAGTGATTGGATCGTCCTCTCCGATTGTCCATCTGTTTGTGGATGATAGGTAGAACTCAATCTGAGTTTCATTCCTAGTGACTCTTGCAGACTTTGCAAAACCTTGACGTAAACCTCGGATCACGGTCCGAAATGATACTCGAAGGTATACCATGTAATCTGACAATTTCATCAATGTACAACTGAGTTAATCTTTCCATCGAATACTTCATATTGATAGGCAAAAAGTGAGGTGACTTGGTCAGTCGATCCACTATTACCCATATAGCCTCATGTCCTTTTAGAGTCCACGGTAAACTGGTTACAAAATCCATTGAGATACCATCCCAATTCCGTTCTGGAATGTCTAAAGATTGTAGCATCCTCGCTGGCCTCTGATGTTCAATCTTCGCCTTTTGACATACCAAACACAAAGTAACGTATTCCATTACATCTCTCTTCATTCCATACCACCAATACAATTGCTTGAGATCTTGATACATTTTCGTGGCTCCTAGGTGTAAACTTAATTTACTCTTGTGAGCCTCTTCCAGAATCATTTTTCTAAGCTCGGCATCGTCTGGCACACACTCTTTTACCGAATCTCAAGATTCCATCTGTTCCTTCTTTGAATTCAGACATTGCTCCTTGACGCACTAATTCCATTTCTCCTTGTAGGTATTGATCACCTTCTTGTTTCTCTCTTATCTGGTCCATCAATCCATTTGCAACAGTAATCCTACCTAAACGAAGCTTTCCTAGTGACGTCTCCACTGTCAAACGCATATCTCGGAACTGTTCCAACAACTCTTGCTCTCTGACCATAATTACAGATGCATATATTGACTTTCGACTCAAGGCATTTGCTATCACATTTGATTTTCCAGGGTGGTACTGTAGTTGGAAATCATAATCCTTCAAGAATTCCGACCAACGTCTCTGTCGCATGTTTAGCTCCTTCTGATCGAACAGGTACTTCAAGCTTTTGTGATCATTGAAAACATTGAATGTAGCTCCATACAGATAATGTCTCCAGATCTTTAAAGCAAAAACTACTGCTGCTAATTCCAAGTCATGTGTAGGATAATTCCTTTCATGAATCTTCAACTATCTTGAAGCATAAGCTATAACCTTCCGATTTTGCATTAGTACACAACCTAACCCTTGATGTGAAGCATCACAATAAACTTCAAAAGGTTCCTTAGGATCAGGTAATACTAATACAGGTGAAGTATTCAACCTTCTCTTTAGCTCTTGAAAACTTTTCTCACATGCTTCAGTCCATGTGAATGCTTGATCCTTTCGAGTCAATTGGGTAAGAGGTCCTACTATAATATCCTATAGTATCTAGTCAAACCCACGAAACTACGGATCTCTGTCACCATCTTTGGTCTTTCCCATTCTAAAACAACTTCAACTTTTGACGGATCCACTGGGATTCCTTCCGGCGAGATGACATGACCTAAGAACTGAACTTGGTCTAACCAAAATTCGCACTTTTATGGCTTCGCGTAAAGTTGCTTCCCCCTTAATATTTGAAGAACTATACTGAGATGTTCAGCTTACTTTTCTTTGTTTGGAGAATAGATTAGAATGTCATCGATAAAGACAACGACAAACTGATCTAAGTAAGGACGAAAATTCCTATTCATGTAGTCCATGAATATAGCAGGAGCATTCGTCACTCCAAACGGCATCACCAGATACTCACAATGCCCATAGCGTGTTCGAAACACCATCTTCGGAATATCTTCTGCCTTCACACGAATTTGATGGTAGCTTGACCGTAAATCTATCTTCGAGAAAACGACCACCCAACGTAACTGGTCCAATAAATCATCTATCCTTGGAAATGGATACTTGTTCTTGATCGTCACCTTGTTCAACTGACGGAAATCCACACATAACCGAGAAGTTCCATCTTTCTTCTTTACTAATAAGACTGGGGCTCCCCATAGTGATACGCTTGGTCTAATAAATTCCTTCTTCATCAGCTCCACAAGTTGCTCTTTCAATTTCTCTAGCTCAGATGGCGACATATGATATGGTGCCATGGATATTGGTCCAGTTCCGGGTACCAGATCAATCGCGAACTCGATGTCTCGAACAGGTGGCATTCCAGGTACATCTTCAGGAAAAACTTCCAGAAACTCATTGACGACAGGTATGGACTCTAAGTCTAACTCGTTCTTAACGTATAAGGAAAACAGTAACATGTATCCTTGAGCTTCGTTTTTCAAAGAAGCTCTTACTTGACTAGCAGATAAAAATCCAGAAATCTCATCCTTAGAAAAAACTAAAGTTTTTTTAGCACAGTTTTTCAAAATATGGTTGGAAGATAACCAATCCATGCCTGACATTACATCTAACTGAATTAAAGGTAAACCGATTAGATCTACAAGAAAATTTCTATCCTGAACAATGATAGGACAGTTCAAGAAAACAGAATTGACAGTAACTGGCTTAGCAGTTGGAGTTGAAACAATTAGATCATATGGTAATGAAGAAATAGGGAAGTTAGAAGTTTCACACAATCCATCGAAATGAAAGAATGCGTCGCACTCGAATCAAAAAGTACAGTTAAAAGATTGTCAGCTATGTCGCATTTACCTTGTACGAGATCGTTAGAGTTCAAAGCCTCAACTCCGCTCATAGTGTAAACCCTTCCTTTAGCAGTCGGTTTGTTGGCTCTGGTGTTATTGACAACTGGTTCGCGCTTTGGTGTCACCACACTTGTAACATCTCATCTCTTGGCCCTGGCTTTGGTTTCTCTGGACCCCAGTTCCAGTTCCAGAAGTACCAGAACGATATGATTGCTGACTCTGGTTGTTTCTTGGTGGTCGAAAGTACAGTTTCCACTGGTTCTGCACTCCTCTTTGGTTCTAATTCTGAAATTGATTAAATCGAGAGGGTCCTCCAATATTCCCTCTACTGTCTCTTCCCTTCCTCATTTGTTCAATCTTCCTACACTTCTCCACTAAAGCCTGAAAGTTCTTGATTTCCAGCGGCAGTACTAACTCATTGATTTCGAAGCGCAATCCTCCTTCAAACCTCTCACACTTCCATTCTTCATCTGGGTTGTTCTGGAAAAAGCGGAGATACTTGGAAAGTGACTCAAATTTTGCCGCGTATTCCCCGACAGACATGTCCCTCTGATGTAGACGTAGAAATTCTTGCTCTTTTTTAGTTTGAGCACTCTGAGGAAAATACTTGTTCAGAAACCTATCGCGGAATACCGCCCAAGTAATCTCCTGTTGTTCAGCCTCCAATAACTACTTGGTGCCTTTCCACGAATATTCGGCATCTCCTTCCATTAGAAAAGTAGCATAAGATACCTTCACTCCCTCTGGTGTGTGTATCATCTCAAATATTTTCTCCAAATCTAGAATCCATAGATCGGCCTTTGTAGGATCTACATCTCCATCGAACTGAGATGGATTCTAGCGCCTAAAAGCAATCAGATTCTTGCCTTCAACTGCTTGTTCATCTCTCATCTGTTCTTGGTGGTTCTGAGTAGCCATTGTTGCAGTCTGAAAAGAAATTGCAGCAACAACATCAACCATTTCCTGTGCCGCAAAGTCCATTCCACCGTTGCCTCTTCCGCAACCACGTCCACGTGCACCTCCTGGTTCCATACTGACCTGCAGGACATAATCAGTAAAATGGTAACCAGAAAATGAAACGTAAACTCACTGATTATCACACATTACTTCTAAGAAGTAATTCAAACAAGTTTCAGTTAGAGAACACACAACATCAACACAACAGACCCAAACCCAAAGATTTTCGAAAGACTCGACCTGCTCTGATACCACTAATGTAACACCCTAACTTGGGCATCACATGGTTACCCGTTGCGGAAAAATAAAACTTATTACATTGCTGGTTACTTATGGAAAATAATCTTTTTTTAGTAAATAAGTATTCTAAAAATGGTGGTAATTTTATTTTTCTTTTTTTAAGATGTGCACTCATGACATGAACAACATAAGCAAAAAAATATAAAAAAAAAAAAAAAAAAAAATATATATATATATATATATATAAGCATTAGCAGTTGTAGCATCAGAACTTGAGTACAAAATAACTTAGGGCCTTTATAAGAGTAGGCCATTGTCATAAGTTAAAAAGGTAAGGAAAATAAAGATGGCTCTCAGAAGCCAGGAATCAGCCGGACAAAAGATACCCTACCCACATAAGACACCTATAGCCAGTCTATCTAAAGATGGTTGTTAGGAAGGCCAGGATAAACACCCCTACTCCCCGATGAGACATCAAGTGAAGCATCCAACATTTCCCCTCCTTCATCAGGATAGTCGTCATCATCATCATCAACCACAAAATACTCAGGCTCCTCATTGTAAAACTCTTCCGGATCCTCCTCCGGTGGTGAATCGGGTACAACTCCAGGGAGTGGCTCTCCAAGTGGTGGATGAAAGTGCAGCTATCCCTGCTCAGCTAGACACTGAAGATAGTACCAAGTGGGTGGTAGATATATCCTCTCTGACTCAACCGTTTGTACTCTGCACTGTGGTCCAGCCTTAACAATGCCCTCAAGAGAATTCACTGGTCTGGTATAAGTAGCGGTGTGGATCCCGGATGTATGACCCACGCGCCCGCATCATGAGCATTCTCAAAGGTCAACGTCCGCACCCCCGCCGGCGCCAAAGGTATATTGGGATCCATCTAAACTCATATATATATATATATATATATATTATATATAACAATTCCATAAAGGAAGAGAAAACAATAAGAAAATATGCAAGAGTGAGATATCAATATATGGATTAATCACAATAACCATATGCACGACACAAAACATCAGATAATCATATAAGTCATACATCATAGAATTTTTCAGAAACTAAACAATTATTATATCAATGGGTCTCATGCTCGAACAGTCATTGTCATTTTTAAAAAAAATGCATGACACTTCAATAATCAGACTCTAACTTAATCTCATGAGATCCCATCATCGTCCTATGAGTTGATCAGACTCAATTTCCAGGTATATTAGGCATAACGTGATTTGCCAGGTATATTAGGCACAACATGATTACCGTAGCACATTGTCCAGTCCAGGATGCAGTGATCAATGCTTATGGATTCCAAAACACACTGTCCAACCCAAGGCACAATGCTGCAACGTGATGTGAATACCTCGCCCTTCGTGGTATCACTCCTAACAACGTGTGACACGTCTGCCAAAACATGCATGAAAAACAATTTGTTCTCAACGTTTTCTTTGTGTTCATTCTTTCCTTGTCGAAGCTCAAAGGCTAACGACTTAAACCGATTCACACGGAACACGAAGTCCGAGTGCTCAGTTTCAACTCCTTAAACCGATGCAACAGTCTTAGGCTTGTGGTCATAGAAAAACAACATTCACCTTTAACAACGTTCACAACGTGATTAGGATATCAAGTCCACAACAACGTGATTAGGACACCAAGTCCACAACAACGTGACACGGATCCAAGATCTAGGTGTTTATTACAGAACACTAGTATTCCGACGTCTCGTATACTAGATTCACATTTCAACGTGATTTTTTTTTTTTTTGTTCAGTGAAACACAAATACAAAACGAAACCTTCGCAACTTATCCAAGCTTGCCGGAATATTTTTGTTGAATAAAAGTATTTCACAGAAAATCCTTTTTCATTGAAATTTATTTATAAATGCAAAGTTATAGAGAAATCCATTCTTTTGTTTCAAATCCATTTTCTTTCGAAATTCTTTCTTTTTTTGCAACAACATTATAACTTTAAAGATCTCTTTTAAAAATTCATTTCCAATCAAATACTACAAAACAATTTTTTTCCAAAGGTTTTCTACAATAAATATGTTTCTAAAATTGTTTTCGTTTAAACTAAAATAATTTGTAATAAAAAATGGTTTTCCTCTAACTTTTAAATATTTTAACACTTAGTTCTCGAATTGATTTTCCACTTTGTTTTAGAAAAAGATAAAGTACTGAAATACATTTCTTTTCTGATTTCATCTTAACCTCATTTCTTTAATCAAAAGAAATCAACAAATAAACATTGTAGTTTTCTGTATTGCTCATGAAGCTTTTAAGACTTTTATCTTGATAATTAATTGAGCACTGACGAATATCAGCCTTCTCAGACATCAATCAACAACAGTATAAATTTTCACCTCAATATAATAATAGATAATACAGTTCATGCCATATAGTAAAGCTATAACACATGTTCGATAAGTCATCATGTTCAGGCATTTAAACACAGACAGTTCAATCACATCAGTTAACTCATAAAACACAACAAGACCTAAGACACATCACAGGTCACACTAATAGAATACGGCTATTAAAACATCCCTCCAGCAGTCTCCTCTTACCTAATTCCAAAGGAAACAATCTCACGTTCTTTGTTGAGTGCTACAATCTTCTTCTTCTTGCTTCACGACGGAAGTCTAAAGATTCCAACACATAACATAAGTTGAAAACAACCAAAAACATCCAATCCAACCTAGGCATAGGTTCGAGCATGGTGACAAAATAGGGTTAGAGGTTTTCAAAATTTCTCAAACTCATGGATTAATGATCCTTAAGTATTAGAGATTCATAAACAATGATCATTTTATAAGAATTGAACAAAATCTCCTCTAAGCACAAGCTTAAGGTTTCGGCCATGACACCTAAAATAGGCTAGGGATTTTCAAACTTTTCAAGCTTCTAGATTTAACAATAAATGGTACAAAAGAGTTCAAATCAATGATCATACTTCAAAAGTTGAAACAAAACTTCCTTGTTCCACAACAACATAGTTTCGGCCTTGTTAAGAAAATATGGAAGGAAATTTTTGCTTGATGCAAGCTCTTAGATAATGAATATAGAAGTGGTTATGAGTTCATAGAAAATAGTTTCAAGTCAAATGGATTTTTCTACCAATTTCTAGAGATTTTAGAAGTTTGAAGGTTTTAAAAACAACAAATGAAAAACATAGAGTAACTCATCAAATACATGAATGGAAGAACTTAGATGAGTAGGATAAGAGAATGTCACCCTTGAAGCTTGAAGAAAATGAATGTAGATGATGAATTTCTTGAAGAAATTTCAATGGAGTTTGAAGTGAATAGTAAGGTTTTGTGTGAGTAAACTTAAAAGTGAAGATGAGTGTATATATGGGGGGAGAGGGGTGTGAGGCCATGGGAAGGAAGAGAAGAAATGAGCTTGGGCTCCAAGTTTTTCTTTGGGAGTGTTTGGTTGGAAAAAGTGAGAGAAAATGGGGTTTAGAATAAAATATGATAAATTTCAAAAAGTGTAATGATAACTTTTTTATGATGTGACATGAGCCATCAATCAACAAGTCACTCCATCTTCAACTAGACACATTGGTCATCTAAGCTCCTTATACAGCTTCGTTGTGCACCCGGTTAAAGTTTTCGATCGTAATTTTCGACGATTTCACCCGGATAAAATATTATATTTCATTCTCGAACAAAAATTTTCAAACATAACCAAGATCATTGGAAACACAACAAAAACACTAACCGTTTCATTCAAGGGTAAAAATTAGGTTTTCTGCTCTGTAAACTTTTACTGTCAGTGAAAACGCAGACCGGTTTTCGTCTGAATGTTCAACCAAATATTTAACCGTGACTTTCTGCGGTAAGGTAGAGCAAGACGATGATTTTAGTTTATTCAAAATCATTCTCTTGATTTTAACAAAAATAAAAACATATAAACATGTATTTACTGTTATATGAAGACAGAGAAATCGGGGCGTTACACCCTTAAATGGAGATTATCTTTTGTTCACTATTAAATCAATAGAAAAGACGCTTTACATAAAAAATAAAGCATGATAAAAACTGAATTATCCAATCCGCGACACCCATATCCCCAATCAGGTAGTTTATTTGTTATCTTCTGATTTCTACCAAACAGAGCCAAAGTGGTAACTCTAAGATTCGAACCCCTGACCTTGCAGCTAAAGTTCATCCAATGGCACAATCCATTATCATCGCAGCCAACCGCTTATGGGTCTATAATTATCACCATCAACTACTCAAAATTATAATCACATCATATCTCAAATGAATACAAAAATGCTCAGCAAAGGTTGGTCCAGTTGGTAAGGATATGACTCATAATCCACAAGTTCGTGAGTTCGAATCCCACTGACGATCGATGTGAGGACCTCGTTGGTGAGTAATCTGTAAGTATATCTGTAAGCGCTCTTTGAGCCGTGAGGCCTGCCGTGACCCTGGTGAGCCTCCGGGACCCAACTCACCTAAACTACTTTCGACCAAAAAAAATTAAAAATAAAATTCGGACAATTTTCATTATTATTTATTTTTTTTCTTCACAGAAATAAAAAAAAAATATGTGAATCAAAAAATGGAATCCTAATTAAAGATAAAGATATAAAAAAGGATAAATTAAAAAATTGTCATTTTTAAAGATTTTAAGATAAATAAAAAATATAATAAACACATATAATACTTTTGTGATAATGCTTGAGTTCACGAATTTTTCATTTTAAAAATTGATGATTCAAATTCAAATTCAAATTCAACTTGAATTAGGATCCTCCTATATTTAAGCAAAATTAAGCTGCTAATTAAATGGACTCATATAGTAGAGCTCAGCTCATAACAGCAAATAAAAAGTAAAGGGAATTAATCTTGCAGTTCGATAAATTTCTCTTCTAATAGTTTGGTGTTACTCCGCTGAATATTCTTTTCATTCTACGTCAAATATTTTACAGAGTTTACGCCATTCTTTCTAGCTATCATACTATCTCATGATTATGAAACACTCACCATCACCATCATTATCATCACATGATGAAGAAGCTAATGGAATTGGTGGGGATGATGAAAAAGCTTTCAAGAAAGGGAGTTGGACAATAGAAGAAGATACAATTTTGGCAGATTACGTGAAAAAGCATGGAGAGGGTAAATGGAGTTTAATTGAAAAGCAATCAGGACTTGCTCGTTCTGGGAAAAGCATTCGGCTACGATGGTTGAATCACCTTAATCCATATTTGAAAAGGGGTTCTTTTACTGATGAGGAAGAGCGTAAAATCGTTCGACTTCAAGCTATGTTTGGAAACAAATGGGCTCGCATGGCTGCAGAGGTAATTAATTTGTAGTTAATTTATTCTACACATTCATAATGAGATTGAATTGAATATCATGAATGGAATTGATCAAGAATGGCATTACTTCTGTGAAACTGCTATTGCATCCACCAAACGTGTTTGTGGGTATGTTTGTTTTACTTTTTCATAGAATTGATTTTATAAGAATTGATAATAAAAAAATTGATTTTGAAAAAATCAAGATTAAAAAATTTGATATGTATTTGATAATGATATTTTAAAAAAGAGATCCCAAGAATTGATCTTACCGGAACGATAATTATCCCTTTGTTTAAGATTCTTGAAATGAAAAATCACTTTACAAGTAACCAATTGCAAGTAGCTATCAATGTAGTGTGACAACTTCCCTATGTCCAAAAAAAAGAAAAAGGAAATAAACAGATCATCATTCTGATTTCTGAGTATGTTTCTATCTGTGTCAGTTGCCTGGACGTACAGACAATGAGATAAAGAACTTTTGGCATACAAGAAGAAAGAAATTGGAACGAGCTGGCTTACCACTCTACCCTGATGACACTATCCCACGGTTCTTGGATGGTAATCAAGAAAGTTCATCATTTTCAACTACTGGAAGTAGCATGTTTGAACAAGGTTCAGGCTTATCCCAGTTCCCATTAATGGCATGTCCCCTAAATATGCAACACACTAGTTTGGACAGTACTCGTGTCACCACTGTCGCCACAACATTACTTGACCAGTAAGTGGATTATATTCATTCATACTAATTTTATGGAACTATGTTTTTTTGCAATCTAACTGAAGTATATTACAAGATTATTTATGATAAATAGTTGTATACTAATTATTACTCACCCATAATAATTATGTATTGGTGTATTACATTAACTTAATTATTTAAGGTATATATATATAAGATTAATATCTCCATATGTTGTCTTTTATATGTGATCACTGTGATTAACTAGGTGGTTAACTTTCAGGTATTCAGGTTTAAGTGGCAATACCTCCATCATATGTGAGGCCATGAAAGCAGAGTTGCCTTCACTCCAGTGTATAGAAACTCAACCAGGTAGCAGTTGGGGAATACCTGTATGTTCCCTTCCTTCATTTGATGAAACTTTTGATACATACATTGATCGGTCTGCTCCTCCAGCTGAGCATGCTCAGTTAGAACCACGTTCTCCACGCAGCAATGGTTATTTGGAAGCAATATTCTATCCACCAAAAGTTTTGGAAGGCTCAAATGATGATTCCTTGCATCCATGTAACACAGAAGGGGATGAGCAAAGGGAGCCAAATTCTACCAAGAAAGAAGATTTGAATCAAAGAGACCTTACAAATCAACATGATTTACCTGACTCGGGGTGGTCGTGGACTCAAACCTGGTGTAGCAAGAAGGATCGATATGATCTAATAAAAGATACTCTATACGCAATCATTGATAAAGATTTTCATAGTCATCATTGATAGGGTCCATTCCATGTTATTTAATTTTTTTTTGGTTATTCCCCACTAATTTACGCTCTATTTTGCACCCAAACCGATAGCTTATAGTGGAGAAATCCGTAACTTTGTTTGGTAAATTTTTTTCTCATTAGTTTATGTTTTTTTTTGAAGTAGTGTATGAATTCATGTCATGTTTATATGATTTTTTAAATAAATTTGTTTTTTACGGACAAAAAGTATTTTCCATTATCTTTTTTTATCCTAAATATATATCTAGTTAGTGAAAATAATCTTAAATATATTAGGATTATTGTTTTCTATTTTATTAGTTAGGGTCGGATCTGGTAATTAAACATTAAAGGAAGGAACCAATTTGTCTTGGATTTATTATTTTAATTCATTTTTACATGTTGTGACTTTGAGGTGACACACTACTAAAAATGTTAAAATCACCGATGAAAATTAGAGACAAAAACATGAATTATGTTTTGATTTACAATATCTAACAATTTGCTATTTAACGACGAATTCAATGATGAAACATGTTGTCGTTGAATATCTCGGAGTAAAATCCGTTGTAAAATTATTTCTTTGATTATTATTGATGGAATTAGCGGCAAAAAAAATCGTCGTGAGTCATCTTGTCGCTAAATTCATTGTTGATATTTTTATTTGAATTCACCATTGGATTTACAGATGAACATACAATGTCGCTAAAGTTTCCATTACTAAATTCGTCATTAATATTCTATTTAAAACCCATAGCTCATGAATTCATCGTTGAAATTAGAGACGGATTTAGTGATGAATTTTTTAGTGATCTGTCGCTAATTCCGTCATTAATGTATAAATTTAAATCAATTTAAAAAGGATATTATTAGTATATTTATTTGTTAAATATGTTTTAACTTGAAACTATTTTTATTAATCATTCTATTCCTACTTGAAAATAATATAACCGACTTGTATTTTCACCACCTTAAACTAAAACTTCATTTTTTATAATTTTAAATTTATATTCAATATTTTACTGATTATTACAATGTTTAAATTTTTATTGGCCCTTCTATCTCTCTCTCTCTTTTTTATGTTCCATCATTATATGCTCTAAATGTTATTAGCTCGAGAATCGTTTTTTAAAAATGTTTTCTACAAATTAAAATTACACAATTGATTTTATCCAAGTGGGAGAATGTTAGAATTTTCCTAATAATTCATGTGGGCTACAATCAATTGTGGTTTTTTGTTTGCGAAAAATGGGCTAATGTTATGATCCATTTGATGATGCTTAAGCCCGCTAATATGGTGATATATTCGTAATGGGCTATTGGCACCTAATACTGATATGTGTGGACGATAGTGTAGCCTTAACATATAGGCCTATAATAGGAGGTGCCTAGGGTTATTATTATTATATATATAATTGGCTAGGTCCCTTCTGCCGTTCGTGAACAGACAGGGGAAGACTTGGTCTTTCAATTTCAGGGACTTAGAGTTGACAAGGAACCTACCATTGATGAGAATTCTATCGTTGGTTAGTGATCATGTCTTCAGCAAGGTAAGTCAAATTTGGTGTTCTAATTTCCACTACAAAAAAAGAACTGTTTAGCGATCGGCATATTCGGTCGCTAAACTTTCTAATTCGGTCGTTATTTAAGTTAGCGACCGAATTAGCGACCGATTCATGGTGGTGGCTGATAACATGGTCGCTAAGCTTTTAGAGACCGAAATAATAATTCGGTCGTTAAATGGCGACCGTAATTGCGGTCGCTAATAATAAAAAACGGTTGCTACACGGTTGGTCGCATTTTTTGGGTACCCATTTTTAGCGACCGATTATCGGTCGCTAGTCCGGTCGCCAATGTTGGTTATTGTTAACCTATATTAGCAACGGATTTTTGGTCGCTAGACCACAATCTGTTAATGGTAACTAAAGTTTAGCGACCGAATTATTGGTTTCTAATTCGGTCGCTTAACTGGTTTTTATTAAATTTTTTAAAATTTAATTTTTAAAATAATAAATTTTTTCTGTTTTTCTTTAAAGTTTAGCAAAAATACTAATAAAACACACCAAATTACTAATGAAATATACAATCATAAGAAATAATGAATATATATATAAAAAATAATCCAAATTGTCGTACAAGAATCGTTTAAAGTCAAAAATATGAAAAAAAAAATCAGTCATGATGAGGGGGAGGTGGAGGAATCCAATCATCCTCAGCGTCCGTACCACCGACGTCTGCTATCTGATTGTCCTCTGCAGTAGCAGCATCAGTAGCTGGTGGCGGAACTGGAGGAGCGACAGCAGGCGGCACAACTGTCAGAGCATCACCCTGAGCAACTGGAGTCTGGATCCTCATATGCTCCAACACCAGCTGCAGTGTCTGGCCCTGCTCGATGCTCATCAGCATCAGCTGTTGGTGTGCCTGAGTCAACTGTGCAATCTTGTTCGCCATCTGCTGCTTCCTCTCGCTCTTCTCTCGAAGCTCCTCGTTTAGCTGCGTGATGGTGTCCTGCATTTGGTTGAACTGTTCCTGAGGGACGATATCGGCGTAGGAAGGAGCAAGTATGCCGGATGATGAAGCGATAAACTCGCCTCCCAGGTGTCCGAGGCCATACACGTGCCCCTTCTTGTTCCTGCCCCCGACGACCTCCAAATAAATGGCATTATCGTCGACGGAGATAGGAGAGCTAGGCCCATCACCAGTCAAGGCCTCATCTTGTGACGGTGAGGCATGTGATATGGCATCGTCCTTCTTCTCGTTGAATCCCGCCTACAAAGTATAGTTGAAGAGACTTAGTTAAAATTATAATCAATATTAACAAATCATTTATAATAAATTACAAGTAAACACTAAATTGTTTTTTTACTTACAGCATAGTTACGGGCCTTGTCGTTGACCCATGTCCCCAACTTCAACTTCTTCGTCCTCTCCACCAACTCCATAGCAGTGGGGGACCTGTTGTTTCTGTGCTTTCTGCACATAAAATATAATCTTAAATTCACAAGAATAATTAAAAATGAAAAGTAATTAAATAGTATAATAAGTCAAAATTTTAATGTATTACCAGCTCGTCGTAGTGGGCGGCGGCTGATTTAGACCCACCGGTCCAAGCACATGCGCCATCATCAGAAGCTCGATTACACCGAGCTATGACCTGGATCTCTTGGAACTTCTCAGTAGCCCAGTACTGGTCCAGCTGCCTCCTGATCTCAGGATCCACCCAGTTCCCCTTATTCTTACCCTTCCTCAGCTTGTTCGTCAGTCATGACCAGTGAACCTTTATGCTCAAATATGTCCCTGACGAGACCCTCTAAAGCTACGTCCCACCTATACTCTTTGTGCAACGTACAGTTGTTAGGAAATTCGTGTGTGTGTATATATATATATAATATAAATTTAATTTAAATAACTTAATAAATTGTTACCTTAAACTCTAGAAACAACTGATCCCTATGGCCCCCTGGGATGGCCTTCCATTTAGGCCATGGACCATCAAACTTGCGTCGCAAGATCTTCGATATCGAATCAGAAGGGCCCTTCACGGGCAGAAAGCTGCAGTAAAATTAGAGCATTAATAAATGTTATAAATAAATTTAAAAAACAAGTAAATAGAAATTAACGATACTTTATATATATTAAAAAATTAAATAAGCTTACTCGTTATCCCCCCTGGGGATAAGAAGAATCCTCCTGTCGGATGGACCACGACTCTCTTGTCTCGATGATGATGATGGTCCTGTCATAGGTGTGGATGATGAGGGTGCAGCCTGTGTTCCGACCACATGAGGCTGGGTAGGAGGTGCAACTCCATCACCCTGAGGTGTCCCGTCCACAGAGGTGCTGGTAGGGTGGTCTCGAACTGAAGGCTGTGGGTCGGCCGGCGAAGGGACTCTCGCAGCACGACCTCTGCCACGACCTCCACGACGACCCCTACCTCTAGAGGAATCCGCCATCTGTGTAAAAAATGAAAAGATGATTACACAACAGTGTAAATAATACAAAAATAAATTACCTAAGTAGAATGACATTTACACAATGAATCATGACATAAATAAATTACTTAAGTAGAATCTCCGTCACTAAATTCACCCTCACTCTCATCAATCTCACTTGATCGGAATGTGCCTTCGCTAGATGCGTCCAACTCGGATTGATCCATTAACTCTCTTTCAACTTCTTCCCCATTTCCGGAAATGTCCGCCAGAGAATTAACAATAACGTCCGGCGTAATTTGTAACGGTACTTGGGGTCTTGAAAACTCATCATCTTGGTACGGAGCATCTTTTTCAGGCTGGTTGATTACATTATCAGCAATTATACTACGAGCCTTTATCTTAATAACACCCAACTAGCCTTGATGTCCTTCAGGATATGGCGAGTAATAAACCTGATCTGCCTGTGTTGAAAAAATGAATGGGTCGTACGCCTTATTATACCTTCGAGACAACCTAACTTGAACAATACCATATTTTTTTATCGATTTTTGTCCCTACGTCAAGAGTAGGATCAAACCAATCACACTTGAAGATAACTAACTTCATCACGGGGAAACCGGTATAATCGAGTTCAAGGATGTCAGTTAGAACCCCATAGAAATCATCCTCTACATTGCCATCAGTGGCTCGCACACAAACACCATAGTTACACGATTGCATTCCTTCATTCCATGTTTTTGTGTTAAATTTATATCCATTTACAATGTAAGTATTCCATGATGTAACCCATCTGTTAGGCCCCCATGCCAATTAAATTTGTCAACAATGGATTTTGAACATTGTTTTCTGGATATATCTAGTACCTAAAAAATCAAATATTATATTATTCTTATACATACTATATATTTAAGGAGATAAAATGTATTGCAACAAATGAAGATGCTTAACCTACATATTTACTGAACCACGTAGCAAAGTGAGAAGTAATTTCTCGATCAACCTGATCGTTTGAAATGTCAGGTTGGAGACCCCTTAGAAAATTGTCGTACATCCTACATATGGGAGATTAACAGCAGGACGATTAATAATCATAAATTTCAATTGAATTTATAAAAGACATTGTAGAAACTTACTCTAAATATGGCGCAACCTCTTCACAATTTTGAAGGATATACAGATGAGCACATTAATGTCACGCTGCTCCAAGAAATATCCTTTTGATTTGCCACTAAATCTGCCCGGATAGTTGAATATTGATATAGGATGAGTAGTTGAACTTCCTTCGCCCGAATCAACGTTTCTAGGCATCCTTGTCCTTCTCGTGTTAACTTCGTATGGATCGTAATAAGAGGCAAAAGTGGAAGTCTCCTCTACTAAGTATGCTTCACAAATGGAACCCTTGTCGACGGATCTGGGCAAGTATACCCAGTCGTGCAAGTAATACGGTGGTGAGACCGTTTTATCGTTCCCACGAGGACTGCGACAAGTACTAGCACGTACCGAATCAATTACTATTCAAGATGATACTTGGATTGAAGAGAGTTCTATACTAATTATCAGCCCAAAACAACAAAATAAAAGGAAAAGTTCTTTGAGGATTTCTATCGAACACTTGGGTGATGCATAGCTTTAAACACATTGAAAGTAACCTCTTCATCTTGCACTCTGAGTCGAAGCTGGCCCTTTTGTACGTCTATCAAAGCACGACCGGTTGCAAGGAAGGGTCTCCCCAATATAAGTGGAACCTCTGCATCCTCCTCCATGTCTAGTATCACAAAATCTGCTGGGAAGATAAACTTGTCCACTTTAACCAAGACGTCTTCCAGAATACCATAAGGTTAGGCCATTTTAGTGTTTATTTTGTTTAGTTTTTCCTTTGGAACGGATAAGGTGGTATTGTGTGTTGTTTTGCAGATATTCATGATTAAATGCCCAAGAATTAGCAAGTATGAAGCTTGGATGACTTAGAGCTTTAAAAGATAAGAAATTGAGCCAAGCAGAGAGTATCACGGCCTAGCCGTGATGGCCCTCACTAGTAGTGAGGGAACGATGAGCTGAAGAAAGAATTGAGCCAAAAGTCAGAAGCTGTCACGGCCTAGCCGTGATGGCTATCACGGCCGTGATGAATCAGTTGGAAAAGTCAGAAACGATCACGGCCTAGCCGTGATGGCTATCACGGCCGTGACCTGTTAGTTGGGAAAGTCAGAAATGATCACGGCCTAGCCGTGATGTCTATCACGGCCGTGATGAATTAGTAAATGAAGAGGCGCCCAAGTCAGAACCACCACGGCTTGGCCGTGATGGCTGTCACGGCCGTGACCGGCCACGAGTTATAAAGGAAACTCTGGGCAGAACAGAAAAGAGATTCAGAAAACCCTAAAGAAAAATCCTCTACTGCTGTGGCTGCTGTGCATCATTCCATGGAGCTCTCTCCTTTGTTCATCTCTGTAATTCTTTCTTTTGTTTTATCTTCAATTATGTGTAGCTAAACTCCCCTTTGTTGGGGTTAGACTATTGCTATCTGAACTTGGTTGTAAAAATGACTTGATTATAATGCAGTTTCCTTGTTCTTTATGAGTGTTTGATTCGATACTTAATGCTTTCTTAGGCTTGATCACCCTAGGAATGATTAGTTGCTTTAATAGATAACTGGAAGGTTGGTGTTAGAGCTTGCTCATGAATCAAATGCCAAGTAGTTCATGAGCCTAGGGATAGGTCTTGAGGTGCTTGCAATCGTATAAGTCTTTACTTAATGCAAAATCTCAGGTTAATCCACCTAAGGAATTAGGGTTTAACTTGGGATTTTAGGCTCAATGCACCTAAGGAATTAGGCTTGAGTATCTCAGAAAAGGCTTGGTTGTCATAATAGAATTAGGAACTGTGTTAGTTATCATTTCATAACAATCAAGGGAGGATTAACTTAGTTTAACCCTAGCAATTCTATCTAATTGTTATTCATCTTTCTGTTTTCACATTAACTGTTTGAAAAAAATCCAAAAAGAACAAAAACATTTTCTTCTTGTTTGCTTGATAGATGTTAGAACAACCTTCACTCCAAAATTCGATCGCCTAGATAGTAGTCAAATTTGCGAAGTGGTAATTGTCCACGATCCCTGAGAACGATATCCGGTCTTACCGTTTTATTACTTGCAACGAACCGGTACACTTGCCGAGTCCGTGTCAAGTTTTTGGCGCCGTTGCCGGGGAATCGGTGTGCCAATATCACGAGTACCAAAGGGGACTCCTAATTTAGGCATTTTTACTGTTTTCCTACTGTGTTTTTTTTTCGTTCTTATTTTCTGTATCTCTGCTGTGAATTTCTGCAAGTGCTGTTTTTCTGTTTGTTTTGTGCTACTCCGTTTGTTTAGTGTATGCGAGGTACAATCGACCCAGGTGAACTCCAATTCGAACCTGAGATCGAGAGACTCTGCAGAAGGAATAGAAAGAAAACCAAGGCAAGACAGAACAGAGAAAGAGCATCTTCTAGTAGACAAGAGCAGCAAGTTGAGTTACCCAGTGTGCAAGAACCACAAATTGAAGTAGCAGCTGTCACCATGGCAGAAGAGAATGCACCAAGGAGAACAATGGGGGACTACACTTCCCCTAGAGTTGATAGATGTGGAACTCCGATTGTGAGACCTGCAGTGGCCTGCAATAATTTCGAAATCAAGGCATCACTTCTCCACCTTGTGCAGCAAAACCAATTTGGAGGGTTGGAGAGTGAAGATCCTCATGCTCACATTGGTACTTTCATTGAGCTGTGTGACACCATCAAGTTAAACGGAGCTTCCGATGAGGCCATTCGGTTAAGGCTTTTCCCTTTCTCTTTGAGGGATAGAGCTAAGGCATGGCTTCAATCTCATCCTCATGGAAGCATCATCACCTGGAACGACTTGGTCGCCAAGTTTTTATCTCGATTCTTCCCTCCGTCAAGAATGATTAAGCCGAGGTCAGAGATCAATGCCTTTGCACTGAGAGGGATGGTGAGTCACTATATGAAGCCTAGGAGAGGTTCAAGTCCTTACTCACAGACTTGTCCCAATCATGAACTAGAGGCATGGCAGCGAGGTTGCAACATTTGTTAATGGGCTCAACAGAATTCAAGAAGTATGATTGAAGCGGCTGCGGGGAGGGACATTGAGTCAAAAGACACAGGAAGAAGCAAAGGACTTGATTGAGAACATGGCTAACAATGACTATCAAATGCCTAGTTCTCGGTCAATGGTCAATAGAGGTGTTCTAGAGCTGGATGAAATTGGCGCTCTCAAGGCACAAATGGCTATTCTTACCAAGCAATTGGGGTCGGTTCAACTGCGAAATTCTCAACTGCAAAGCTGTTCAAGTTCAAGGTGCCTCGGTGTGTGATTTTCGTGGAGGAAACCATGCAAATGGAAACTGTGAGATCAATGTGGTTGGAAGCTCGGGACAAGAAGAGGTAAATTATATGGGCAACCAAGGGCCTAGAAATGATCCCTACCCAACACCTACAATCAGGGTGGCGCAATCATCCCAACTTTAGTTGGAGACAAGGGCAAAGTTCAAATACTCAAGCAAAGCCTCCTCAAGAGAGTTCAAGAAAATTGGAGAACCTTCTAGGCCAGTTCATGCAAGCTACTCAAGAGACTATAAAGAACCAGAATGCCTCAATCAAGAACTTGGAGCATCAAATGGGCCAACTAGCAAGGCAGATGGCAGAGAGACCTCAAGGACAATTGCCTGGGGATACTGAGAAGAACCCAAGGGAATATTGTAAGGCCATTGTTACAAGAAGTGGGAGAGTGTTAAATCCACAAGAAAAAGAGAAGGAAGAAAAGACAAGTGATGCTGGAATTGATAAGGTGCAGTTTGAAGAGGTAAACAATGAAGAACCCGGAGGTTCCCAAGATACTACCTCTATTCCTATTGATGTAGAAGCTGAAGAACCGCAGAGTGAGAAATTGGTTGATGAAGAATTTGCGAAGAAGAAGACTAGAAGACAGATTCTGGAAGAGGTTGATAATCCCAAAGAGCTACCCCCATATTTCAGAATCCCGTACCCCCAACGGTTGAAGAAAGAAGCAAAAGACCAGCAATTTTCTAAGTTCCTGGATGTATTCAAAAAGCTACAAATCAACATCCCGTTTGCTGAAGCTCTACAGCAGATGCCTTCCTACGCAAAATTCATGAAAGAGATCCTTACAAACAAAAGAAGGTGGAAGGAGGAGACGGAGTGATGCTTCTGAAGAGTGCGGTGCTATACTTCAAAGGAAAGTGCCAAAAAAAATGAAGGACCGGGCAGTTTCACTATCCCATGCACGATTGGTCATCCGAACATAGGGAGAGCATTGTGCGATTTAGGGGCAAGTATTAATCGATGCCGCTCTCCATTTTCAAGAAGTGGGGATTGGTGAGGTAAAACCAACAGGGATTTCTCTTCAAGGCGGCACCGCTCAATTACATATCCCTATGGTGTTGTGGAGGATTTGTTGGTGAAGGTAGATAAGTTCATTTTTCCAACAGATTTTGTGGTGTTAGATATGGCTGAAGATGGTGATACTCCTCTGATTCTTGGGAGACCATTCCTAGCAACAGGTAGAGCCTTGATCGATGTCAATCAAGGGGAATTGGTGCTTCGGTACAAGACGAAAAAGGTCACTTTTAATGTGTTTGAAGCGATGAAACACCCAAGCGACAAGGACACATGCATGATAGTGGACCTCATTGATTCATTATCTGACAAGAGTTTGCACCAGAAGTTTGAAGATTCGTTAGAAGCCGCTCTAATGGTGGAGGATGTAGAAGAAGAAGTATGTGCAGAAGAAGTTGATCTCATGATTAAGTCTCTGGAGGCTTGTTTGGTTGTGAATGCTGATGAAGACAAAGTGGTGGAAGATGTGAGAATTGAAGACAAGGGTGACCCACCGGTGCTAGAGTTGAAAGAATTGCCATCCCATCTCCGTTATGCTTTCCTTGGGATGAACTCTTCATTCCCAGTTATCATCAGTAGTGGGTTGAATTCCTTGGAAGAAGAGAAGCTGTTGAGGGTGCTTAGGGAGCACAAATCTGCAATCGGATGGTCTATGTCCGATTTAAAAGGGATAAGCCCCTCCTTTTGCATGCACAAAATCCGGGTGGAGGAAAAATTCAAGCCGGTTAGGCAACCGCAAAGAAGACTCAACCCGAATATGAAAGAAGTTGTGAGGAAGGAGATTGTGAAGTTGTTGGATGCGGGCATTATCTATCCCATCTCCGATAGTCCATGGGTGAGTCCGGTCCAAGTTGTGCCGAAGAAAGGGGGGATGACAGTGGTAGCAAATGAGAGGAATGAACTTATTCCCTCTAGGACCGTGTCTGGATGGAGGGTATGCATTGATTACAGAAGATTGAATGAGGCCACTAGAAAAGACCACTTTCCATTACCCTTCATTGATCAGATGCTAGAGAGGTTGGCGGGCCATGCTTTCTATTGTTTCCTTGATGGATACTCCGGGTATAACCAGATTGTGGTTGACCCAGAGGACCAAGAGAAGACCGCTTTCACCTGCCCTTATGGAGTCTATGCATACAGGAGAATGCCTTTCGGGTTGTGCAATGCACCCGCCACTTTTCAAAGGTGCATGCTATCCATATTTTCTGATATGAATGAGAAATTTATTGAGGTATTTATGGACGATTTTTCTGTATTTGGTGATTCTTTTGATAACTGTTTGAATAATCTTGCCTGTGTTCTAAAAAGATGCCAAGAAACTAACCTCGTTTTAAATTGGGAAAAATGCCATTTCATGGTTAGGGAGGGTATAGTTCTTGGGCACAAAATTTCATCACGGGGGATGGAGGTTGATAGAGCCAAAATTGAAGTGATTGAAAAACTTCATCCTCCCTTAAATGTGAAAGGTGTTAGAAGCTTCCTAGGGCATGCGGGTTTTTATAGAAGGTTCATAAAAGATTTTTCAAAAATTGTGAAACCCTTATGCAAGCTTTTGGTAGCTGATGCTCCTTTTATATTTGATGATGATTGCATGCATGCCTTCAAAATTTTGAAAGAAAAACTCACCACCGCACCGGTCATTGCACCTCCAGATTGGAGTTTACCTTTTGAGCTAATGTGTGATGCAAGTGACTATGCGGTGGGAGCCATTTTGGGCCAAAGAAAAAACAAAGTGTTGCATGTCATTTACTATGCCAGTCGTGTGCTTAATGATGCCCAATTGAATTACACTACGACAAAAAAGAATTGTTCTTCTTTGTGGTATTTGCTTTTGATAAATTTAGATCCTACTTGATTGGTTGTAAAACTACAGTCTACATCGATCATTCTCGCTTTGAGATATCTTATGACTAAACAGGATGCTAAGCCAAGGCTTATTAGGTGGATACTACTACTCCAAGAGTTTGATTTGGAAATAAAGGACAAGAAAGGAGTGGAGAATGTGGTAGCCAGGCCATTTGTCCAGGCTCCCAAGCGTAAGTCCAAGCAGAAGCAAAGTTGCCAATTCAAGAGGAATTCCCAGATGAACAGTTGTTTGTGGTGCAAGTGGCACCTTGGTTCGCGGATATTGCAAATTACAAGGCAGCCAATAAGATTCCTAAGGACTTCAATGCGCAACAGAGGAAGAAGCTCATTCATGATGCCAAGTTCTATATTTGGGATGAGCCGTATCTTTTCAAGAGAGGTTCAGATGGAATTCTGAGGAGGTGCATACCGGAAGAAGAAATTAATGGAGTGTTGACCCACTGCCACAACTCACCCTATGGAGGACACTTTGGTGGTGAGAGGACCGCCATGAAGATTTTGCAAAGCGGGCTATTTTGGCCCACTATTTTCAAGGACTCCCGAGCTTGGGTGATGAATTGTGATAAATGCCAGAGGACCGACAGTATTTCCAAGAGAAATGAGAAGCCTTTAAAGGGTATATTAGAGGTGGAGCTCTTCGATGTGTGGGGGATCGACTTCATGGGTCCTTTCCCGTCATCTTACAACAACAAATACATCCTGGTGGCGGTTGATTATGTGAGCAAGTGGGTGGAAGCCGTGCCAACTTTGAAAGATGATGCAAGAACTGTGATCAGTTTTGTGAGGAAGAATATTTTTACCCGGTTTAGGACCCCTAGGGCTATCATTAGTGATGGGGGTACCCACTTTTGCAATAAGGAGTTCAATGCAGTGCTTGCCAAGTTTGGGGTGAACCACAAGGTTACCACACCATACCATCCCCAAACCAGTGGGCAAGTGGAATTGTCCAACCGGGAGTTGAAGAGGATTTTGGAAAAAACTGTGAACAATGCAAGGAAGGATTGGGCGAAGAAATTGGATGATGCACTTTGGGCCTATCGGACTGCCTATAAGACACCTATTGGTATGTCACCTTACCAATTAGTGTTCGGGAAATCATGTCACCTTCCGGTAGAGCTACAACACCGTGCTTTTTGGGCAGTGAAGGCCCTGAACTTTGATACAAGGCTGGCCATGGACAAGAGGATGCTTCAATTGAATGAGTTGGATGAGTTCCGACTCTTGGCTTATGAGAGTGCCAGGATATACAAGGAAAGAACCAAGTTCTGGCATGATAAGTACATTCTTCCCAAGCAATTTGAAGAAGGCCAGTCAGTTTTGCTGTTCAACTCAAGACTCAAGTTTTTCCGGGCAAATTGAGATCAAGATGGTCGGCCCATTCTATGTCAAGTCAGTTTCTCCGTTTGGTTCAGTTGAATTGGAAAATCCATCATCGGAAATACTTTCATTGTCAATGGGCACAGGCTCAAGCACTACCTTGGAGGAGATTTTAATCGTCAGGCAGTCTCCATCCCTCTTGAGGCACCATCTTAGAAATCATCCGTCAAGCTAGTGACGTTAAAGAAGCGCTTATTGGGAGGCAACCCAATTTTTATTTTTATTTTCATCTTCTCTTTTGTTTTTGATTTCCCCTCTTGAATAATTTGAGAAGCTCAAGAGGTTTGTTAATAGTTTGTTGAGTGATTCCAGATTTTGAAGGAAGGAGGAGAAGAAGGGCAGGAGGAAACAAAACCAGAAAGCATGTGATTCAGCACCACTACCACCTTGTGAGTTGTTCCAGTTTTCTCCCCTCTCTAAACTTAATTATTTACATTGAGGACAATGTAAGTCTTTAAGCTTGGGGTAGGGGTAATCTTTTTGCTTGCATTGTAAATATTGCATTCATATAGGCTTAAGTTTGCATGATCGCATGATTCGGTTACCCCTGCTTAGATTGAGCTTATGATTGTAAGAGCTAAGTGCCAACTTTTCTGTGATAGTGAATTTTTGGACCCTGATTTTCTATTCTTGTGATGTGGCTTCATTAAATATGCTTGAGATGGTCTTGGATAGTTGATGATTAACATGTGTTTCTATGGATTTATGTTTCTCACTGGTTTCGAAGCGATAAATGTGAGCTTTTGAGCCATTAGGGGGTACTCACTAAATCTGCCCCCATTCTTTGTGTAGAGTGTGTTCCTCTTGGATTGTTTTTCTCTAGAACTTGACTTGAAACCATTTCGAAACTTGAAAATTTTTTAGAATATTTTTGAAAAGGATTGAGGCAATAGGTGTTTTTTCTGGCCTTCTGAGCTTTGAATGAATAATGCTACCCTTAGTTGCCCCATTTTGAGCCTGAATGAATAGCATGCTTTTCTTGGTACCCTGAAATGTTGTGTTAAATATGCTTATGAGGGACCTTCTAAAGTACTGTGCAAAAAGGGTTGGAAAATGTAGTTGAAAGTTTGGGATGATGAAAAGAAAAAAAAATGAATCTGAAAAACATTTTTCTCTTGAATTGAAAAATCTCCCCTTCTCCAAACAAAAAAAAAAAAGAAAAATAAAAATGGAGAAGGGGATGACAAGAGAAGTGAGAAATAGCAAAAAAAATAAAAGGAAAGAATGGTGGAAAAGTAAACTGAAACCCAAAGAAAGGTATTTTAGAAGGTCGTGCCTTGCAATGCTTGATTGTTTGTATAGCCTTTTGAAATTTCCTGTTCTTAAAATTCCTACCTGAAAATTGATCCCATGGCCCCATTACAACCAAAGAATAAGACCTCTTGATTCTTAGATGTTTTCATTAATAAAGTGAAGATTTGGTTGATAGTCAAGCTTATGGTAGGAATCATTCTTTGAGGAAAATGGAGTGAAATGTCATATTCCCTTAACACTTGAGTGAGTGAGGCAAGAAAGAGAGCCAAGCAAATGAACAAGCTTGGGGTGAGCTTCAAGTGAGATAGAGTGCCCGAATCAGTGAGGATGTGAGTCTAGAAAAACTAAGCCCTAATTGGACTTGAATTGATTATCTCTTGCTGAAATAATTGAATGCCTGTTACTTGGATCATTTTACTCGGGTTCTTAGTTCACTATCCATGCTTTGTTTATTTTGATCTTATGGCCTTGGTTTTTGCTTGAGGACAAGCAAAGTCTTAAGCTTGGGGTGATTTGATGAGTGTGATTTCACCTCATTTTCCATGTACATTTCTGCATGCATTTGCATATAGTTAGGCCATTTTAGTGTTTATTTTGTTTAGTTTTTCCTTTGGAACGGATAAGGTGGTATTGTGTGTTGTTTTGCAGATATTCATGATTAAATGCCCAAGAATTAGCAAGTATGAAGCTTGGATGACTTAGAGCTTTAAAAGATAAGAAATTGAGCCAAGCAGAGAGTATCACGGCCTAGCCGTGATGGCCCTCACGGCCGTGAGGGAGCAGTAGCTGAAGAAAGAATTGAGCCAAAAGTCAGAAGCTGTCACGGCCTAGCCATGATGGCTATCACGGCCGTGATGAATCAGTTGGAAAAGTCAGAAACGATCACGGCCTAGCCGTGATGGCTATCACGGCCGTGACCTGTTAGTTGGGAAAGTCAGAAACGATCACGGCCTAGCCGTGATGTCTATCACGGCCGTGATGAATTAGTAAATGAAGAGGCGCCCAAGTCAGAAACCATCACGGCCTGGCCGTGATGGCTGTCACGGCCGTGACCGGCCACGAGTTATAAAGGAAACTCTGGGCAGAACAGAAAAGAGATTCAGAAAACCCTAAAGAAAAATCCTCTACTGCTGTGGCTGCTGTGCATCATTCCATGGAGCTCTCTCCTTTGTTCATCTCTGTAATTCTTTCTTTTGTTTTATCTTCAATTATGTGTAGCTAAACTCCCCTTTGTTGGGGTTAGACTATTGCTATATGAACTTGGTTGTAAAAATGACTTGATTATAATGTAGTTTCCTTGTTCTTTATGAGTGTTTGATTCGATACTTAATGCTTTCTTAGGCTTGATCACCCTAGGAATGATTAGTTACTTTAATAGATAACTGGAAGGTTGGTGTTAGAGCTTGCTCATGAATCAAATGCCAAGTAGTTCATGAGCCTAGGGATAGGTCTTGAGGTGCTTGCAATCGTATAAGTCTTTACTTAATGCAAAATCTCAGGTTAATCCACCTAAGGAATTAGGGTTTAACTTGGGATTTTAGGCTCAATGCACCTAAGGAATTAGGCTTGAGTATCTCAGAAAAGGCTTGGTTGTCATAATAGAATTAGGAACTGTGTTAGTTATCATTTCATAACAATCAAGGGAGGATTAGCTTAGTTTAACCCTAGCAATTCTATCTAATTGTTATTCATCTTTCTGTTTTCACATTAACTGTTTGAAAAAAATCCAAAAAGAACAAAAACATTTTCTTCTTGTTTGCTTGATAGATGTTAGAACAACCTTCACTCCAAAATTCGATCGCCTAGATAGTAGTCAAATTTGCGAAGTGGTAATTGTCCACGATCCCTGAGAACGATATCCGGTCTTACCGTTTTATTACTTGCAACGAACCGGTACACTTGCCGAGTCCGTGTCAAGTTGCAATCCCATCCTTGTTGGCTTCACCTCTCCACCTCCAAGCTTGTTCAAAATTGAAAGCGGCATCAAATTGATACTCGCTCCCAAGTCACATAAGGCTTTCCCAATAGCAACACTCCCAATAGTGCAAGGACTACCAGGATCTTTAAGCTTTGGAGGCAGCTTCCTCTGAAGTATCGCGCTACACTCTTCTGTCAAGGCAACAGTCTCACCTTCTTTGAACTTTCTTTTATTCGTGAGCAACTCCTTCATGAACCTTGCATAGGTTGGCATCTGCTCTAGTGCTTCAGCAAAGGGTATATTAATCTGTAATCTCTTGAAAATGTCAAGAAATTTGGTAAACTGTTCTTCCTTCTCCCTTTTCTTGCTCAAATGGGGATACGGCAACTTCACATAAGAGGGGATCTCTTGAGGCTTGTCTCCATCTTTCAAAATCTGACTTTTAGTCTTCCTCAAAATTGAATTCTCATCCACTAGCTTCTCCCTCTTGTCTTTTTCACTTTCTTTTTCTTCCTCCTCTACTACAACTTCTTTGCCTTTTTCTTTGTTCAAATCAGTTTTTCCAGCAGTCACCTCTGTTCTTTCATCAACTCTCTGATTTTTCACCAAAGGCTCACCACTCTCTTCCTCAAGGCTTTTACCACTCCTCAACACAATAGCCTTGCAATGCTCCTTAGGATTAGTTTGAGTATTACCTGAAAAACTGCTGCTAGATTGCTCCGCTAGTTGCTTTGCAATCTGTCCAACTTGAACCTCCAAGTTCTTTATAGAAGCATCGGTGTTTTTCTGGTTTGACATGGACATCTGCATGAACTGATTGAGGGTGTTTTCTAAGATAGAAGTCTGGTCTTGAGGCGGTGGTGGTGTGGGTTGGGGCTTGCTTGCTTGTCCGGCATCTTGCTTCCAACCAAAACTCGGTTGATTCCTCCATCCTTGGTTGTAGTTGTTGGAGTATTGATTGTTGCCTTGCGGCCCATAGTTCCCCATATAATTAGCTTCCTTATGGGAACTTGGTGGTGTCTCACATCTTCCATTATCGTGATCTCCTCCACAAAAATCATATCGCATTACCTGTTGAGGTGGCATAGTTGTCCCTTGAACAGTTTGGAGTTGTTGTGGGAGTTGAGCTAGTTGTTTGGTGATGGACTCCAGTTGTTATGTCATGAGCTTATTCTGAGCCAAAAGTGCCGATTGTGAATCTAACTCCAACACTCCCCTTCTTGATGTGGGACCCCGATCATGATGCATCAAATAATCATTAGATGCTATAGCTTCTATCAAAACCAATGCTTCCTCTGCTGTTTTTGTGTTCATGGAACCTCCATTTGAGGCATTGATGAGTCACCGGCAAGTGTACCGGGTCGTCGCAAGTAATAAAATAAACACGGTAAGAATTTACCGAGGTCGAACACAAGGATTGGGCTACCAATTCAACTAATCCGCGGGAAATTAGATACGTTGGTCAAGTAACAGAAAGTGGTTGAGATTGGAGAAAAAATAGGATCGAAATTCAATTAACAAATCTAATAAAATAATTAACTAAAAATCTGGAATTAAAATTTCCAAGGTCACAAATCCACCTACCCAATCATGCATACCCAAGTGATGATGAATTCCTCCCAAAGTTCAATTACAATGTCAACCGGGACCCCTAAATTCTCCTAAATCCACTGTTGTGCTCATTAGGACGTATTCAATGATTGAGTTAATTACTTACTAGGTCTCATAACCCTAATCATCAAACTCTATTAATTCTTGTTCCCTATAAGGTTGCACTAATCTCCTACTCACTCTCGTGCAATATTCAATTAGTGATCCCAATTCAAGTTCTAAATGCGAATTGCCGACTAAGCCTCATCAACGTTAACAAGTCAATCACGCAAGCATATGATCAACGCAATCAAATCAGAATTGGAAAACATTTATTGAGAAAAAGGGAGAAAGACATACATCACATTGAATCTACACTGCCATGGGTGGCTTCATTGTTCCCTCAGACGAGGGGATTAGTTCCTCATGCTCATAGACAAACAATCGGACATAACCACCATAGTAAAATAAGAAAAAGAAAAGAGGAGACGCAGCTCCAAAGAGACAAGAAACTAGCCTAAACGCTACTCTATACAAGTGGAAAAACTACTAGGATTCGGATCTATCCAGAGAGCTCCCTTTTCTGGTTCTGAAACAGCAATTTATAGAGTTCTGATTATGCGCGCTCTCGCGAGGCGAACATGCTTTCACGAGGCGAATATTAAAAATGACGCGCTTTCAATTTGGACTTTCGCGAGGCGAGAGTATGTTCGCGGGGCGAATTTCAGTTTTGGCTCCATCCTGAGTTTGAATGCTCGTGGGGCGAACTGTTATTAGCGAGGCGAGACCGAAAGGATGACTTCTCTGGTACAGTCAGGCCTTCAGGTTCGCGAGGCTAGCTGTCTCTCGCGTGGCGACACATAATTGATGACTGTTGCTGCTTTGCTGATCTTCAGGCTCGCGGGGCGAGTATCTCCAGAATGACAATTTCCACTGTTTCTTGACTTTCCTTGACTTTCGGAGCTTCACTTCTAACTTGAAACAATAAAAAGAAACAAAAAGCGTAATTCTACTCAAAATAGACTAAAAACTACTAAAAGTGCCTAGAACGAGTCAAAGTCTACTTAGGAACAAAACAAGGCCAAATTTGGGCGAAAACGAGATTGAACTCGAATAATTAGCACAGAAACCACAGTCCATCTAGTTATAAAACTAGATAAGCCAGAGGCTTATCAAAACACCCCAAACTTAAACCTTGCTTGTCCCCAAGCAAGCTAAAACTCAAAAAGGACTAAAGACTTGGCAAGCTTAAGGGATTCAATCGATTTCGCACAAATTTCATGCTATCTTAACAAAACAGTTTTTCTCCAATTATTTCCCCCCTTACATCAATGTAATCCCCACATTCATTTACTTTAAACAATTGAGAACTTCATCATTCATGCAATCATTAATCTAAGTTGAGGATCAGAGTCACACACAAAAGGAAGATCACCAATTTCAAACAATTGCCTTCCTCACAAGGGTATGTAAAATTTCACTCATTCGCTCAAATTCATCTAGGCTATCAACTTTTCACTCAATTTCACATATCAAGAGCACTTCCCATGAATTTGATTTTCATCTCAAAAATAGTTCCCACGAAAACATGTATGCAACATCAGAAGGTCTTTTAAAGGTTGAAATGGGGCCTGACTAAGGGTAGGATATTCAAGGATACTAGGCTTAAGTCCCTAGGAACTAAGAGAGAATGAGCATTTGACACATATTCCACTCAATTTCCTTTTTCCATTTTTCTTTTTTTTTTGCCTCAGGTGACTACAGCCTTTTCCTTGCTATTTTTTCTGTTTTGCCCCTTTTCTTTTGGCAATATTTTTCTTTTTCTTTTTTTTCTTTTTTTTTCCTTTTTTGTTTTTTTTTTTGTTTTTTGCCTTGGGTTTCAACCTTTATTTTTATTTTTCTCAACCCAAAATGACATATCACCTTGTAGCCACCCCAAACTTAGTTTCTCACAACCCTTCTCTTGCTAAGCTTCCATGCTCTCCTAATCCTAAGATTGGGTTAACATGGTTTTTCAGATTTTTGGCTTGTAATATAGGGTCATCAAGAAACAATAGGCTAATTAGGCTCAATGTGGCTAACTAGGGAACATGCATTAGGGATGGTTCTTTTTAGGCCAAGTAGCTATTTCAAAGAAAATTGCCTAAATCATTTGATACAACACATAAACATTCAAACCATGAAGAGATTCAATCAAATTCGGGAAAGTGCAACTTAAACGTGATTCACACATTCAAAAACAAAGTTGGAGGCTCAAATCCTCACCTGGACATTTTTGCAATTTGTTTGACCGAGATACAATTCCTAGTGTGTGCACCCCCTCACCCCAAACTTATCATAAATCAAGTAATCACAATAAAATTCTCAAAGTTCAATTTTCAATTTTTCACATGGGGATCAACTTTTCTATTTTCAGAACCTAGGGAGAAATCATCAATGGTCAAAATAATTCATGCAATCAATCTATGCTAAATTTAATTAAAATCCAACAAGCTTGCCGACACAACATTCATACAAAAACTCTTGATCTTCTCAAATTATTCAAGAGTGACAAACAAAACAAAAACAAAAACAAAAACAAAAGCAAAACAAAAGTGAGGAGAGGAGAGGGTGCTCCCTGATCAAGTTTCCATGGTTGCCTCCTCATCCAATTGGTCTCACGGGCTCCCTTCTGTTGCATAGCATCCTGGAAGAACTCCTGCAAATTAAAACCTTAATTGCAGATTCACGAGGCGAGAGATCTTCTCGCGAGGTGAATCTGGAAAAATTGTTTTCACACTTTCCAGAATAGCGAGGCGAGTAGTATCTTGCGAGGCGAATCTGGAATTCCAACAGATGATGCTGCCCAGGATCGCGAGGCGAAAGCATCCCTCGCGACGCGAGACAGAAGCATGAGCAAGCCTCTGAGATTCAGGGCTTCTGTCTCGCAGGGCCACTGTGGATTCGCGTGGCGAATCAAGCTTCTTCTTTTTTTTTTTTAATATATATATGAAAATGACAGAAACTAAAATTAAAGGATACCTAGCTTGGGTTGCCTCCCAATAAGCGCTTCTTTAACGTCACTAACTTGACTTATTAAGAAGAATCCACCTGGATCCCATAGCCTGTGGCACAAGGGCCAAGAGACGTTCATCATGTGAGATCCTCCACCCGGATCCCATGGTTTGTGAAGTGGCCCTTGCAGAAGCAATACGACTCTATCCATAATTCCACCTAGCCTGAGTGTGAAAACTTCTTTGACCTCTGCAATTATGAACTCACTTCCTCTCGGGTCAAATGGTGTTTTCTCGAGGAAGTGTGCCTGACAAGTGGGAGGGTCTAACTTACCAATGTCCACACATGCATGTAAGCCAACATAGTTATCCAATGCAGTAATTTCAGGTTGCTTGGCAAGCATGGTGAAATCCACTACCACTTTATCTGCATTTTGAACTCTCCCCTTTTGCTTCGGTGCCTTGTCCCTTGCCAACTCCTCTTCCTTAGGTTGCTCTTCCTCAACATGTGGTTGTTCTGGGGCCTTGTCACTTGTCAATTCCTCTTTCTCAGGTTGCTCTTCCTCAACATGTGGTTGTTCCGGGGCCTTGTCTTCCTCAACTCCTTGAGAACTAGTTGCATCCCAGTTAGATCCCAACACCCCACTGCTTCTAGTTGTTATGGCATCGCATTGGTTCTTAGGGTGGTTCTCGGTATCACCTGGGAAGGTGCCTGGGAGACGCTCATTTAGTTGCCTTGCGAGCTGAGCAACCTGCGTCTCTAGATTGTGAATTGCCGCCCCTGTATGCGTTGCCAACTTGTCAACTGTCGTATTCACCTTCTCTGTATAGATTGCCAACTTATCAATTGCCGCATTTGTCCTCTCAAGAGCCAACTCCCAAAGTTGTCTTCCAATATCCTGTTGAGGTTGTGGTTGCCAAGCTAGACCATCGCCAGCATTACTCCAAGCGAAACCCGGATGGTCTCCCCTCATATAACCCCAATACTGATTCTGACTCTGATAGTTGTCCTGGGGCACGCTGTCATAGAAATTATGGCATGAGTCCACATATTCTTGAGAGAAGTAGAACGGACAGCTCCAAGTGTCATGGTCTCCATTACAATATTCGCAACCCGGAAGCATTCCCTCGTGTACCTCGCATACAAAACAAGGCAAGACCAAGTGGAATCAAAGAAGTAGAGAGAGATAATAGTAAAAAATAATAATAATAAAAATAAAAATAAAAATCACTTAACCAACTAATCAAATTCCCTAAAAATTAGGAAAATTGGTTGTGCCAATCCCCGGCAACGGCGTCAAAAACTTGATGAGTCACCGGCAAGTGTACCGGGTCGTCGCAAGTAATAAAATAAACACGGTAAGAATTTACCGAGGTCGAACACAAGGATTGGGCTACCAATTCAACTAATCCGCGGGAAATTAGATACGTTGGTCAAGTAACAGAAAGTGGTTGAGATTGGAGAAAAAATAGGATCGAAATTCAATTAACAAATCTAATAAAATAATTAACTAAAAATCTGGAATTAAAATGTCCAAGGTCACAAATCCACCTACCCAATCATGCATACCCAAGTGATGATGAATTCCTCCCTAAGTTCAATTACAATGTCAACCGGGACCCCCAAATTCTCCTAAATCCACTGTCGTGCTCATTAGGACGTATTTAATGATTGAGTTAGTTACTTACTAGGTCTCATAACCCTAATCATCAAACTCTATTAATTCTTGTTCCCTATAAGGTTGCACTAATCTCCTACTCACTCTCGTGCAATATTCAATTAGTGATCCCAATTCAAGTTCTAAACGCGAATTGTCGACTAAGCCTCATCAACGTTAACAAGTCAATCACGCAAGCATATGATCAACGCAATCAAATCAGAATTGGAAAACATTTATTGAGAAAAGGGAGAAAACCATACATCACATTGAATCTACACTGCCATGGGTAGCTTCATTGTTCCCTCATACGAGGGGATTAGTTCCTCATGCTCATAGACAAACAATCGGACATAACCACCATAGTAAAATAGGAAAAAGAAAAGAGGAGACGCAGCTCCAAAGAGACAAGAAACTAGCCTAAACGCTACTCTATACAAGTGGAAAAACTACTAGGATTCGGATCTATCCAGAGAGCTCCCTTTTCTGGTTCTGAAACAACAATTTATAGAGTTCTGATTCTGCGCGCTCTCGCGAGGCGAACATGCTTTCGCGAGGCGAATATTAAAAATGGCGCGCTTTCAATTTGGAATTTCGCGAGGCGAGAGTATGTTTGCGGGGCGAATTTCAGTTTTGGCTCCATCCTGAGTTTGAATGCTCGCGGGGCGAACTGTTATTAGCGAGGCGAGACCGAAAGGATGACTTCTCTGGTACAGTCAGGCCTTCAGGTTCGCGAGGCTAGCTGTCTCTCGCGTGGCGACACAGAATTGATGACTGTTGCTGCTTTGCTGATCTTCAGGCTCGCGGGGCGAGCATCCACTCGCGGGGCGAGTATCTCCAGAATGACAATTTCGACTATTTCTTGACTTTCCTTGACTTTCGGAGCTTCACTTCTAACCTGAAACAATAAAAAGAAACAAAAAGCGTAATTCTACTCAAAATAGACTAAAAACTACTAAAAATGCCTAGAACGAGTCAAAGTCTACTTAGGAACAAAACAAGGCCAAATTTGGGCGAAAACGAGATTGAAGTATTGAACTCGAATAATTAGCACAGAAACCACAGTCTATCTAGTTATAAAACTAGATAAGCTAGAGGCTTATCGTGCATCCAAAGATATACCGGTTGACGGCCTCAATCCCTTACAGAATGTCAGCATATGGGTATGATCATCAAACCCATGATTTGGACATCTTCGGAGCAATTCCTTGAACCTTTCCCAGGCGTCATGAAGGGTCTCACCTTCTTGTTGAGAAAAGCTTATGATGTCACTCCTTGTCTTCACAAATCTTGAGGTGGGGAAGAACCTTGCCAGAAATTTTTCCTCTAAATCATCCCATGTAGTAATGCTCCCCCTTGGTTGAGATTGGAGCCAAGCCTTGGCCCTATATCTTAGAGAGAAGGGAAATGGCCTTAGGCGAATTGCATCCTCAGAGGCGCCATTGTGCTTCATAGTATCACATATCTCAATGAAGTTGGAGATATGACTATTAGGATCCTCCTTTTCCAACCCTAAGCAAATTGATTTTGTGCAACCAAATTCAAGAGAGCTGGCTTGAGTTCAAAATTGTTGCAGTTAATTGGGGGTCTTACTATGCTAGTGACATGCCGATTGACATTTGTATTGCCGTAGTCCCCAAGTGTCCTCCGTGGTGGAGCACCTTCACCATTGTCTGCCATTCTGAGTCTTTCTTGATGAACTTGAGAAGTGGAAGTCTCTTGTTCTTCTTCTTGTTGTTCTAACAGTCTCTGCTCTCTTGCTTGCCTCCGATTTCCTCTAGTTGTTCTTTCAATTTCAGGATCGTAGAGGAGTTGGTCAGTTGGGATAGTACCTCGCATACACAAACAGTCTAGCAACACGGGTGTTGCAGTAACTGTTAGCACACAAACAGCAAACACACCAAAAAAAATGACGGCAAACAGTTTATAACAGAAATTTTTATTTTTATTTTTATCTATTTTTAATTATTATTATTTTTTTAAATTAGTAACTGAAATGGATATGCTAATATTGAAACACAGTTCCCCGGCAACGGCGCCAAAAACTTGTTGACGGATCTGGGCAAGTATACCCAGTCATGCAAGTAATACGGTGGTGAGACCGTTTTATCGTTCCCACGAGGATTGCGACAAGTACTAGCACGTACCGAATCAATTACTATTCAAGATGATACTTGGATTGAAGAGAGTTCTATACTAATTATCAGCCCAAAACAACAAAAGAAAAGGAAAAGTTCTTTGAGGATTTCTATCGAACACATGGGAGGCAGAGAAGAGGATTCTTCAAATATATAAAATATGTTGGGATTAGGTTCACTAAACTTCATCCCCATGCAACGAAATGACTAATAAACAGTTCCTACTTCAATTATGACAATCAATCCACTAGATTACTCAAGTCCCGATTCCTCAGATAACAAGAGCCTAAATCCACTAATAGACCCTAATTCCTTAGGTGGCTGATGAGCCTCTGTTTTACTGGTTTTATAACTAGTAAAGACCTTGGCTTTGTGCTTATTTTATACCATTTTTACCCAAATTAGACTTGATTGTTCCTAAGTAGTATTTTGAGTCTGTAAATTGTTTTTATGTTAATTTAGTTGTTTTAGAGTTGAATAATTATTTACTTTTATTTTCTATTTTCAGGTTAATAAAAAGTAATAAATCTGGAGCCACTCGCCCCGCGAATAATCTCTCGCCCCGCGAGTATTGAAACCATGAAAAAGTCAGAGACGATCACGGCTTGCCCGTGTTGAAGATCACAGCCGTGGCAATTCTGAAGTTGAAGAGTTCGCCCCGCGAGCATTCCTTCGCCTCGCGAGTCATGGAAGATCAGAAGCCATTACGGTTTGGGCGTGTTGAATGCCACGGGCGTAACAGTTGGAAGCTGAAGAGTTCGCCTCGCGAAGGATGTGCTCGCCTCGCGAGAAGACAAAGAGTTGCAGACCTTTCATGTAATTCGCCTCGCGAGGACTTGGACTCCAGAAATGTGTATATAAGCAGTCTTAGGCAGAAATAAAGAGAGAGTCAGAATTAGCCAGTTTTGGCTATTTCTGAACTTGTTAGCTATTGTTTTCCTTTTAGTTTGTTGTCTTTCTTTTGTAATGGAGAATTAGTCTCCTAGATTAATCTACTGTAATTGGTTTCTGTTAACACTTGAGGTTTTGTGATTCCATGATCATTTGCTTCTCTCTTTTCAATGCAATGTTGTATGTTTCTGTTTGTTATTTCAGGAATATATAGTATTGTATTGTTTCATTTCGGTGATGCTATGTTCCTATATATAATCGCGTTTGTTATTTCGCGTGTGTTCATTCATGTTCGTTTGTTCATGAGAGCTTAACCCCGTTTGTTATTTCGGGAATAGGAACATACATCTGTAGAAGCGGTTTTCGTTTGTTAATTGTTGCTACAACCGGGAGGGGATTAGTATCTGCTTAGGATTTGCATGAACCAATGATAGTGGGAAACTAAGAACAGTAGGTTAATCGCTTTTGTTTATTTGTTAATCTCTTTTCTTTCTCTGTTTTTTTTTATTTTGTTTCCTTTATTTTATTTTAATCTCAAAACCCCCATTTCTAACTTTTACTAATTTTCTGTTAATAATAACAACAACTAAAGAGTCCTTGAGAGACGATCCGAGTTGTCGCACTATACTGCATTATTTTATAATCGCTCGTTCTTTTTGGCGCGTGGCGACAGCGCGTTCAAAAATTGGCGCCGTTGCCGGGGACTCTGGTTTGTTGTTATTAGCAGAAAATAATTTTTGAAAAGAAAAAAAAAAAAAACTTTTTGCTTTGCTAATTAGTTTTGTCTGCATTGTCTGGTTGTGAATATTGCCCCATGGATAATTATATGCGAAATTATTTGCCTAATGCTTATTATGAGCAACCTTGCATATATTATCCTAATTTTAGTGAGCCAGCACCATACTATCCTAGTCAAGTGACCACCTTTGCACCTTCTGAACCTTCCCTAGAAAACCTGTGCAAACAGATGACTGCACAGATAAGTACAAATATGGAAGGACTGAGGCAACAAATGGCCGAGCAAACTCAACGGATGATAGAGGAATTTCAACAGAAGATGGAGGCTGAATACCAGAGGAGCCAAGCTGAATCTCAGAAGTTGTGGGCTCTAATTGATCAAGTTACCGCCAACTCGGCTGCAATGCTAACTCCACAGCCTCTTGAGGAACATACAGATTCTAAAGTGGTTATTTCTGAAAATATTTCTGATGATTCTGATAATATTTCTGTTGATGATGAATTTAGTGTTGAATCCCCTGATCCTAATGCTTGTTATTGTGATGGAACTGCATTGTGTGTGGAATGTTTTACAGGTTTATACTTTTCAGGAAAAATAGAAAATGCGGATCGTTTTGCAGGTTTGTTCTGTTCAGGAAACTTAGAAAAAGAGGATCAAGAGGACGCTCCGCTCCCCGTGCCTGAAGATAAAGAAGAACCTTTGGGAGTAGATGATTCAAGTGAAACAATTGAATGTGTTGAGAGTAATGGGGTGGATGAATTGATTGAAGAATTCCCAGACATTCTAACTTTTTCTGATTCATTTTCTTGTGATATATGTACTAACACTAACCTTTGTGTGGTGTGTGCTGAAATTTCTGCGTGTATAGCAGGTGAAAAATTTGTTAATGCAGTGGATGAAGAAAAGGCAGAAGTTGAAGCAGCACCAGTAACCCCAACTAACTGTTTGCCACCTCCCCCTGAGGAACCAGTGATGGAGTTTAAGCCCTTGGATCTTGCACTATGGCCGGTCCAAGAGGTTGAACCCCGATTCTATTGGGGAGATTTTATTGAGAAAGAGGTCATCTGTGACCCGAAGGGGAGTGAGAAGTCTGCCGCACTCGGCGAGGTTATTATAATTGTCAAGTGCTCACCTCCGCATCAAAGCTGCAAGTTAGGGAGGCTTGGAACAAATTTCAGTCCTTTGGCTACCATGTGGGACTTATGCTACAAGCAATGGGATCCCGGTGGAACCGCCCCTCAATGAGTTTTTCTTTACCTTGCTCTTTTAATTTTTTTTTTCTTTGCTTTATTTCTGTTTCGTTTTCAATAAAACTCCTGAATAATTTGAGAAGCTCAGGAGTATTTGTGTGTTGAGTCTTTTATTGGCAAGTTTATTGGATTTGATTAATTTTGCATAGATGAATTGCATGATAGTGTTGACTGTTTCCCCCCTAGGATTTGAAAATTTTTTGAAAAGTGATTCCCATATGATTGAAAACTGAACTTTGAGATTTTGTTATGATGACATGATTTATGATAAGTTTGGGGTGATAGGAAGCACACACTAGGGATAGAATCTTAGTTAAACAATTTGCATAAATGTCCAGGTGAGGTTTTGAACCTCCAACATGTTCTTTGACTGTGTGAAATCATTTTTTAAGTTGCACTTTCCTGAATTTGATTGAATCTCTTTTTGGTTTGCATGATTATGTGTTTGCTTCAGATGATTTAGGCATTTTTTGTAAATAGCTACTTAGCCTAAAATAACCATTCCTAATGCATGTTCCTTAGTTAGCCCCATTGAGCCTATTAGCCTGTTAATTCTTGATAACCTAATGTTATAAGCCCAAAAATCTGGAAAACCATGTTAACCCGATCTTAGGATTAGGAGAGCATGTAATCTTAGAATGGGTGCAAGAAACTAAAGTTTGGGGTGGCTACCTGGTGCAATGTGTTGTTTGGGAATGAAAAAAAAAAAGTGTAAAAACGAAAAAAAATGTGAAAAAAAAAACATGAAAAAAAAATATGCCAGAAAGGCTGTTTGAATAAAAAGGCTGTAACCACCCAAGGCAAAAAGAAAATTGAAAAAGGAACTTGAGTGAATTTCAAAGTGTAAATAAAGTTCATGCTCTCTTAGTTCCTAGGGTCCTCAGCCTATTTCCTTTGTATATCCTTCCCTTAGCCAGGCCCCATTACAACCCATAAAAGAACTTCTGATGTTGCTTGCATGTTTTCTGTGGGAACTATTTAGAGATGAAAATCAAATTTATGGGAAGTACTCTTAAAAGTGAAATTGAGTGAATTGTTGATAACCTGACACAAACTGAGCGAATGAGTGAACACAAATTTCCCTTGTGAGGAAGGCAGTTGTTTGATTTTGGTGATCTCCCTTTTGTGTGTAACTTAGATCCCCTGCTTAGATTGATGATTGTTTGAATGATGAATTTCTCAATTGTTTAGAAGAAATGAATGTGGGATTGTTTTGCTTGTAAGGGGGGAACATTGAAAGAAAAATTCTTTTGAAAAATTGCTTGAAATCTATGGAAAGTTGATTGAATTCTTAAGCTTGCCAGGTCTTGAGTCTTTTTAAGTTTTTGAGTGTAGTTTGCTTGGGGACAAGCAAAGTTTAAGTTTGGGGTATTTTGATGAGCCTCTGTTTTACTGGTTTTATAACTAGTAAAGACCTTGGCTTTGTGCTTATTTTATACCATTTTTACCCAAATTAGACTTGATTGTTCCTAAGTAGTATTTTGAGTCTGTAAATTGTTTTTATGTTAATTTAGTTGTTTTAGAGTTGAATAATTATTTACTTTTATTTTCTATTTTCAGGTTAATAAAAAGTAATAAATCTGGAGCCACTCGCCCCGCGAATAATCTGTCGCCCCGCGAGTATTGAAACCATGAAAAAGTCAGAGACGATCACGGCTTGCCCGTGTTGAAGATCACAGCCGTGGCAATTCTGAAGTTGAAGAGTTCGCCCCGCGAGCATTCCTTCGCCTCGCGAGTCATGGAAGATCAGAAGCCATTACGGTTTGGGCGTGTTGAATGCCACGGGCGTAACAGTTGGAAGCTGAAGAGTTCGCCTCGCGAAGGATGTGCTCGCCTCGCGAGAAGACAAAGAGTTGCAGACCTTTCATGTAATTCGCCTCGCGAGGACTTGGACTCCAGAAACGTGTATATAAGCAGTCTTAGGCAGAAATAAAGAGAGAGTCAGAATTAGCCAGTTTTGGCTATTTCTGAACTTGTTAGCTATTGTTTTCCTTTTAGTTTGTTGTCTTTCTTTTGTAATGGAGAATTAGTCTCCTAGATTAATCTACTGTAATTGGTTTCTGTTAACACTTGAGGTTTTGTGATTCCATGATCATTTGCTTCTCTCTTTTCAATGCAATGCTGTATGTTTCTGTTTGTTATTTCAGGAATATATAGTATTGTATTGTTTCATTTCGGTGATGCTATGTTCCTATATATAATCGCGTTTGTTATTTCGCGTGTGTTCATTCATGTTCGTTTGTTCATGAGAGCTTAACCCCGTTTGTTATTTCGGGAATAGGAACATACATCTGTACAAGCGGTTTTCATTTGTTAATTGTTGCTACAACCGGGAGGGGATTAGTATCTGCTTAGGATTTGCATGAACCAATGATAGTGGGAAACTAAGAACAGTAGGTTAATCGCTTTTGTTTATTTGTTAATCTCTTTTCTTTCTCTGTTTTTTTTATTTTGTTTCCTTTATTTTATTTTAATCTCAAAACCCCCATTTCTAATTTTTACTAATTTTCTGTTAATAATAACAACAACTAAAGAGTCCTTGAGAGACGATCCGAGTTGTCGCACTATACTGCATTATTTTATAATCGCTCGTTCTTTTTGGCGCGTGGCGACAGCGCGTTCAGTGGCCTAGATTAATGACTTTGCATGATGATTAGGGATTACACGATTGCTAACAAACCAAAATCTATTCCTAGATACAAGGTTTACCAGGTAGTTGATTTCAATTCTGGTTCTAATACGAATTTTTCAATTGCATATCAAAACACTAATCGAGTCATGGGGGTGCTAGCCACAACAAGCATTAAGTATAGAAATCAATTACTCATAAAGAAGTAAAAAATGTATTACAAGATCAAATCAAATACATGGGTAATTCAGAGATAGCTACACCTAACCCCAGTAATGGGAGTTTAGCTACACATCATCAAAGTAAAAGGGAAAAGAAAAAATACTGAGATGAAGGAAGGGAAGGACTCCATGGAAGGATGCACCCAGCCACAGCAGCAGAAATTACGTTTTTTAGGGTTTCTTGGCCGCCTCCTTTCCTGCAAATCAATCCCCCCACAATTTTGCCCTAAAAGAGCTTATAACAGGGGTTCTGGGTGTCGCGTGCTCGCGGGGCGAGACGTAGCTCGCGAGGCGAATGTTAAAAATCTGGTCTTCAGAGATTGGATCTCTCGCGATGAGAGATAGTAACTCGCGAGGCGAGACCGAAAGGGAGACATCTCTGGCACAGTCAGGCCTTCAGGCTCGCGAGGCGAGATGGTGACTCGCGAGGCGAGATAGAAAGGCTGACTGTTGCTGTTCAGCTGGTCTTCAGGCTCGCGAGGCGAGGCTTCAGAATTCTGCTTGGCTCAATTTCTTCTCTTTTCAGGCTCTATCTTCATCCAAGCTTCATCATGGCCAAATCTTGGGCAATTAATCATAAATTCCTGCAAAACAACACACAAAACCACCTTATCTGTTCCAAAGGAAAAACTAACCAAAATAAAACTAAAATGGCCTAACTATATGCAAATGCATGCAGAAATGTACATGGAAAATGAGGTGAAATCACACTCATCAACCCTCCACTCGTGCCTTGTTCTTGACTTTGTGTTTAAGGGAGTGCAGGAACCTATTAAAGAGGGATACATACAAATAATTACTAGTTTTAGGGAAAGCTAAACTATGATTTCGTGTTCGTGAATTTCATATGTATTAAGTAAAAGAGTTGATGTTGTTTACCTCTCAAATGGGTACATCCAACGGTATTGGACTGGGCCACCAACTCTTGCTTCGTAAGGTAGATGAACTGGCAGGTGTTCCGTGGAATCAAAGAAACTCGCCAGGAAGATTTGCTCCAGCTTACATAACAAAATGGGTATCTTGACTTCCATATTCTTTAATTGATTCACATTTAGTGTTGTCGATGTAAGCTCCCTGAAAAAGTGGCTAAGCTCAACAAGTGGGTTCCAAATTTGCTTCGGTAATGCGTCGAACGCAATTGGAAGCAACCGTTGCATGAACACGTGGCAATCATGACTCTTCATTCCATGTAACTTTGCTTCCTTAATGTCAACACATCTACCCAGATTGGAAGCATAACCATCTGGTAACTTTAGTTCTTTAACCCACTTACAGACGGCCACTTTCTGTGTTTTGCTTAGTGTATAACTTGCCTTCGGTTTGATAAGTCTGCCACGACCATCGTCCTGCAACTCAAACTCCTTCCGATTACAAATTTCAGCCAGATCGAATCGGGCTTTATTTGTATCCTTTGTCCTCCCCTTGATGTCCACCACAGTGTCAAACACACTCAAAAACACATTCCTCTCAGTATGCATGACATCAATGTTGTGACGGAGTAGCTGCGTCCTCCAATACGGCAACCTCCAAAATATACTTTGTTTTGTCCAATTATGGTTGACGCCATAATCAGGAATATGTTCTCCTTGGGATTCATGGACGAGCGGTAAGTACTGTACTCTGCACCATACATTAGGACCAGTCAAACGTGGTGGAGGCGGTGTCGTCTCCGCACAACACTTCTTGAATACATTCTTGTTCCGCCTATAAGGATGATCTTCTGGAAGAAATTGCCGATGACAATCAAAATATGAGATCTTTTGACTGTTTTTAAGCATGAATGCCTTCGATCGCTCCATACATATTGGGCATACAAGCTTCCTCGCGGTCATCCAACCCGACATCATCCCATAGGCGGGAAAGTCGTTGATCGTCCACATAAAAGCTGCTTTCATGATGAAATTCTGCCTCAAAGATACGTCATATATCAACACACCATCATTCCACAGCATCGTCAACTCATCTATCAGCGGCTGCAAGTACACATCAATCTTACCTTTTGGATTAGACGGACCCGGAATTATGACTGTTAGGAACATAAACTCCCGCTTCATGCACATCCCCGGGGGAAGATTGTACGGAGTCAAGATAACCGGTCAACAATAGTATGCTTTTCCAGACTGCCCAAAAGGATTAAATCCATCAGTAGATAACCCCAATCGGACATTCCGAGGGTCCTGCGAAAATGCCATATGAACCCTATCAAAATGCTTCTAAGCTTCTCCATCAGATGGATGACACAAGACATCTTGCTCCCTCTCATGCTCACCATGCCACCTCATGTGAGTTGCAGTGGCCATCAAAGAGTACAATCTTGGAAGTCTTGGCACGAGTGGAAAGTACCACATCTTTTTTAGTGACCTCTTCTTCTCAATGCCCATCCTAGTGGTTGTCTTATACCGATCCGCACCACAAAATCGACAACATGTTATGCTTTCCGCTGAATCATCCTTATAGTACAACATACATCCATTCGGGCAACAATCAATTTTCAAACACCCCAGACCCAAATTTTCCACAGACTTCTTAGCATGATAAAAACTAGTAGGCATCCGATTGTCTTCTGGCAACGCCTTTGACACTGACTTGGTGAGGCGATTAAAACAGCCTTCTTGCATATTGTAGTCAGATTTGATACTCAACCATTCCATGCACATCGGCAACTCCGGGTACTCCCGACATCCTTCCCACAATGGAGATCGTGCAACACTCAGAATATCCTAGAATCTTTGAGCTTCGGGATTCGGATTCTCCTCTATGTATTGGGAACCCATTCCACCATCTTCTCCCCCATCTTCTTCTAGTACAACACTAACCGATGGTCCATCATGATCCATTATCATCTGCTCGTATGGATTCAATTCTTCCCTCCGGTCACCACTTCCATAGTACGAACCTTCAAACACAATCGGGTTTAAATCAGGCAACGTCTCACCATGGTTACTCCACCAATAGTAATCAGGCATGAATGGATGTATCGTAGGTTGGATCGGAATAAACGTCTTAGGGAAGAGTATAGAGTTGGAGTGGGTGAGTTTATAGAGTTTGTTGTTAGCCAGGAAGAATTTATACGACTGGGCGGTGATCATTTGAGGTGTCCTTGCAAAAGATGCAAGTGTCGATCTTTCAAATGCATGGATGGAGTTGTAGCTGATCTTTATGAGAAAGGCTTTATGCTCATTAATATTGAATCTCAAATAAGAAACTAAGGCTTTCGTAACTTAATAATTAACTCTAGCAGAAAATAAAACCATTGACTTATAAGGATTGCAGCATACTTCAACAAATATATATTGAAGCATATTTCAATACAAACTTAGATAAAATATAGTAGCAAACATCCTATTGAGCTCCGCTCTCCACTAACAAGTAACACATAATTGTCAAACACATGCATAAATTCTAAATTAGTACACATAACAAGCATCCCGCCTTTTTGACAGGATCACATCCTATTGAGCTCTGCTCTCCACTAAGGCTATTCTAACTCATTAACCATAACAGAAGATACAAATTTAACTCTATATACATAGCACAATTTTAACGACAAAAACATTAATAAGGACATAAAAATGACAATCAAGACATAGAATTGACACATCCATCCTATTGAGCTCTGCTCTCCACTAACAAATAACATATAAAGTTTACAACCATATGCATCAATTTTAATCTACCAAAGACACAACCAAAGATCCTATTGAGCTCGACTCTCCACTAACAAACAACATATTCAATTGCAACCACATGGATCATTTCTAATCTACCAGCACACAACCAGAATCCTATTGAGCTTAGCTCTTCACTAACAATCAACAAATCAATTCAAAGTCTTCAAGAACCACTAGCAACAAAGAAAAAGATAGAGTATTTGACCTACCTCAACTCCAAGTAAATAGTGAAAACGGGTGACGACTAGAGCGGTTATCAATCTATAAAGAAAACTGTAAGAAAAAATAATAACATCATCAAAGGCTCTTGTGATAAAAGTATAAACTTGGAAATCATTAACCTACTTGCACACTTGCCACTCATGAAAGTATAAACAAAACATTTTCATTACATATCAGTACCATAGCTTGTTTAAGCCGGGCATTGTTTTAGTGGCAAAGCAATAAAAACTTAGATAAAATATTGTAGCAAACATCCTATTGAGATCCGTTCTCCACTAACAAGTAACACATAGTTGCCAAACACATGCATAACTTCTAAATTATCAGCACACAACCAGCACCTACCTTTCGGACAGGATCACATCCTATTGAGCTCCGCTCTCCACTAACAAACAACACATAATGGCAAACACATGCATAAATGATAAATTATCAGCACACAAATCCTATCGAGCTCTGCTTTCAACTAACAGACAACACAACTTGACATTACACATTACAGATACCACACAAATCAAGGCATAATAAAGATGTAGTTAACTTACCTCAGCTCCCAACAAAGAATGGAAATAGTGACAAAGATCAAGGAGTGCTGCAAGTGATTAAATTCAACAGCCTGTTCAAAAATATATGATTAATTTCAATTCATAAGTTTATGGTAAATATATATTGAATAAAATTGATTCCCACCAACAGTTCAACATTCCAGAAGCAAGCACAAGATTAATTTTTCAAAGCACTAATCATTTAACTAGCTGCAAATAAATCACAACAAACTACAACGTGGGTAGTAAGGACACATAGGAACATGTGGAAACCGAGAAACTTATAAGACTTCAAACCATTTCCCATTATTTTCTAGTTGGATCTCTTTATGCTTGGCTAAATGATCATCACAATTTTGTATGGTCAATAAGCCACAATGTTGGTGTCCTGTTTTATTGAAAGGGAAGCTAATATTGCCACGATATCCACAATAAAATGAATGTGGACATTCTCCTTGATACCCTTTCCCATCTCCAGCCACAAATAGAAGTTGCATAAGTTGAGAAACCGAAAGGAAGTGATATTTATAAAGTGGAGACATCCTAATTCCTCACCATGAGAAAAATCAATTGGAACCAAACAACAATTTCATTCTCCAAAGCAAATTTATCTTATTGGGTTTTTTATCCTTCTTCATAATGTAACACCAACTTGAATTACTTGATAAACCATGTGAGTTTGAAAATGACATTGAATACTAGTTGAAATGAAATTCATGGAAGATAGAGGTGTTAGATGAGGTAGATAGCCATGTAAAGAATTAATTTTCTCATATTGACTAGCAGCAGAAAGACTTTGACTTTTGGACTCTATTCTTTCTCTTACATTATATCAATTTCTCTTGGAAGCTTGTTAAACCATCTAAATACCCCCCCAAGCACATGCAATTGCAAGTGTCCCCTCTAATGATATGTACCTAAATAGTGAAACAAGTGACCTGCTACTGCTAGTTATATGTTATGTAAGGTTTGGTAATTTCTTCTAATTGAAAGTGTGCCTAATAAAACAAACAGAGTGAAAGATGAAAGCACTAAACAGACAAGTAAGGAGAAGGGGTGTACCCACGATGGTGGTGGTGGCGACGGCGGCGGTTCGGTGGTGGATCTATAACCAAACAACCCTGGAATGTGGAATGAAGAAAAAAATATACGTGAAAGAGGGAGACAGAGATGAATCGAGAGAGAGGGATGGAAGCATACCTTGGTCTTACAGTGGTGGCGGCGAAGCCGCGAACGGTGGTCGTAAAAGGGTGGTTGTGGTGAGGAGGGACAACAGAGAGAGGGAGACAAGGGAGGGGAGGGAGGGGGCCGTAAAAGGGACGACAGAAGGAGGGGCTTGCAGTGGTGGTGGTGGCGGTGCGAATGGTGGCCGTAGAAGGGAGGAACTATGGTGGCCGGAGAGGAGCTAGAGGAGGTGGTGGCCGGAGCTGCGTGTGAGAGAGAAGAGAAGAAAATAGAGAAATGGGGGAAGAGATGAAGGAAATCGCGATTTAGGGATTTTATTTTTATCCACCGTATAATTCGGTCGCTAAATCGGTCGCTAAATGGATTAATTTGAAATTTGAATTCATAAATTTAGCGACCGATTTAAAATTCGGTCGCTAACACGCTCTATTTTAATTTTTTACCTGCCGTTTAGCGACCGATTTAATATCGGTCGCAAATATATATAAAATTTAACCGTTGCATTTAACTCGGTCGCCATTTCGGTCGCTAAAAAGTCATAAATTTTTTACTTTTACTTTCCTTTATTTTGCAACCGAAATAGAGACTGATAACTCTGCTACGCTCTATTTTGTCGCTATTTCGGTCGCAATATCAACTCTAATCAGTGTTTGATTTAGATCCTACAATCGGTCGCCATTTCGGTCGTAAACAGCAACCAACGAATTCGGTCACTATTTTCGGTCGCTAAATAAACTTTTTTTTGTAGTGTTCATATAATGTCATTTAAAATTATGAGGTTCGATTTTATCTTACAAAGACCACTTCCACCACAAGTCCTACACCCTTTTGGCAATTCTCCTTTTGGGAGCATTTCTAAATGAACTTGGTTTGTCCTTCCTCTTCCACAACACTGGTGGCAATCAACCCTTCCACTCCCCTCACAGACTACACAAGGAGATACACTACTAAAAATGTTAAAATTACCGATAAAAATTACCAACAAAAACATATTTATCGCAGATTACAATGAATATTTAGCAACAAATTATGTTTTGATTTACAATATCTAACGATTTTTATTTACAATATCATCATGTCGCTAAATTCGTCGCTGAGATTTTTATTTGAACTAACCAATGGATTTACACACGAACATACAATGTTGCTAAAGGTTCTGTCACTAAACCCGTCAGTAATATTCTATTTGAAACCCATAGATCAAGAATTCGTTGCTAAATCTATCGTTGAAATTAGCGACAGATTTAGTGACGAATTTTTCAGCGATGCGTGACTAATTCCATTATTAAAGTATAAATTTAAGTCAATTTAAAAAGGATATTATTAATATATTTATTTGTTAAATATTTTTTAACTTGAAACTATTTTTGTTAATTATTCTATTCCTACTTGAATATAATATGACCGACTTGTATTCTTGATGAGTGTGATTTCACCTCATTTTTCATGTACATTTCTGCATGCATTTGCATATAGTTAGGCCAAATTAGTGTTGATTTTGTATAGTTTTTCCTTTGGAACGAATGAGGTGGTTTCTGTGTGTTGTTTTGCAGGATTCAGTGGAAAAATGCCCAGAAATCAGCCTTGGTGGAGCTTGGATGAAAAAGAGCTAGAAAAGTGAAGAATATAGCCAAACAGAGCCTATCACGGCCTGGCCGTGATGACCATCACGGCCGTGATCAAGCAGAGAAGAAGGCAAAAGTCAGAGACTGTCACGGCCTAGCCGTGACAGACATCACGGCCGTGACCAACCAGAAAATGAGGGCTCGCGTCGCGAACACTTCTCTCGCCTCGCGAGAGTTAAAAACTTGAAGACACGCCTTGGACAGAAAGCGTCACGGCCTGGCCGTGATAGCCATCACGGCCGTGACGGGCGACGGACCTATAAATAAACCTGCACTGAACAGAATTAGGGATCTGCACTTGGAGGCAGGCAGAGGCTGGCGGCTGGAGAGGGTTTCTACCCAAAAAGGGGGGTGTTTTCTCTGCTCTTGGATGGGGAGAAGATGGAGGAAGCTTGTCTATGAGTGTTCCCCATCCCTTTTCTCATTCTGTTTTGTATTTCCTTTTATCATGAGTAGTTAAATCCCCATTGTTGGGGTTAGATGTAGCTTTTCTGAACTTGTTGTATTTGAATTGGTGTTTTAATGCAAGTCGCTATTTTCTTATGAGTATGTGATTCTGTGCTTAATGCTTTCCTTGGATTAACTACCCATAGGAATGATATGTTGCTTTGATAGATGACTGGAAGGTTGGTGTTAAGGCATGCTCATGAATCATATGCCAAGTAGTTCAAGAATCTAGGAATAGGTGTTGAATGCTTGCAATCTTATAAGTCTTGACTTAATGCAAAATCTCAGGTTAATCCACCTAAGGAATTAGGGTTTAATTTGGGGTTTTAGGCTCAATGCACCTAAGGAATTAGGCTTGAGTATTTTAGAAAAGGCTTGATTGTCATAATTGAAGTAGGACTTGTGTTGATAACCATTTCATTGCAATTAAGGGAGGATTAGTGTAGTCTAACCCTAACAATCTTAGCCATATCTCTGTTTGCCTTCCAAGTGTTCGATATAATTTCCAAAAGACTAAAAATATTGTTTTGCTTTCTTTATTTTCTGTTTTAATCCCTCACACTTTAGTTAAGTCTAAATAGTTGTTGAATTTGCGAATTGGTAATTGACATCCAATCCCTGTGGATACGATAACCGGTCTCACCACCGTATTACTTGATTGCGACGAGGTGCACTTGCCTTTATTTATATCTTAAAAATCACGCATCAAGTTTTTGGCGCCGTTGCCGGGGATTGGTTTTGTCAATATCATTAGTAACAAATGAGACAACTAGTTTAGACATTTTTTATTTTATTTTTCTGTATATATTTGATATCTTTCTTTTGTTAGTTTTGTATATATTTGTTTTTGTGTTTCTTTGATCTTGGGCTTAATTGTTTGTGAGGTGAAAAATTGATTAGATAGGATCATGGACTACAATTGGTATCAACCATCTGATGCAGAAAGTGAGATATCTGAGCTGCAACTGCGGGTAGATATGCTGCAATTAGCCGTAAACATCCAACAAGTGAGTAATGAGCTGTCAAGGGCAACTGTCTCTCCTCCACCAGTGGTAGGTTATGCTGAATGGGGAAATCAATTTCCCAACACTTCCACTCCATGGTGGGGGAACCCTCCAAACAATACTTTGATGGATGAAGGGGAACATTGGGAATCTTCCACACCTTGGTATGATGAGCCATCTCCATTGGAAGTTGCTTGGGAGAACTTCAAATCCGCATTCCCAGTCGAGGTTGAGCAACCTATCCCGGATAGTCAACCTCACTTAGAGGCTGTTTTGGAGAACTTCATGGCAACAACAATGGAAGAATTAAAGAATCAAGAAGATGCCATTCGAAGTCTCGGGGTACGTATTGAGGAACTCTCTAACCTACTATCCAAAATGCCAAATGAGGACTTGATGGATGATGATGAAGATGATGCAATGATGGATGAGGAGGAAGAAGAAGAAGAAGTGGGAGCAACCGAGTCAAGAAGTGAAGACCCTGTTTTGGAGAACATAGTTGCACCACTCCCCATTGAACCCTTGACTAAGGAGCCTGAAAGGAAGAGGCAATTGGAGGACATCTATTTCACCATGCTTGGAGATGATGAAAAACTTTTGGAATTAGATGGTGCTATTGGTTCCTATGCATGTGTGGAATGTGATGGGAGAAACACTTGTGTGGTTTGTGCGGAGATTTCTGCATATTTGGAAGGTGATGGATTTGGCAATGCTGAGAGTGAAGATTGAAGCGAAGCTTGAGCAGCACCAATGATCCTCTCGAATTGTTTGCCACCTCACATTTTAAAGCAGTCAACAATGGAGTTCATGCCTCTACCTGAGGTTGAACCCCATTTTTATTGGGAAGATTTTATTGATAAAGGGGTCATCTTTGACCCGAGAGGAATTGAAAAGCGCTTCCCATTTGAAGAAGTCAGTATGAAATTCGAGCGCTCACTCCCATATTTTTGCTGCAAACTGTGGGATCCAGGCGAAGGATCTCACATGGTTAGCACCCCTTGGTCCTTATACCACAGGTTATGGGATCCAGGTGGATGCTTCTTAATAAGTCAAGCTAGTGACGTTAAAGAAGCGCTTATTGGGAGGCAACCCAACTTTTCTTAACCCTTCTCTTTAGTTAATTTTGTTTTTGCTTTAACCTCTTGAATAATTTGAGAAGCTCAAGAGGTTTGTTAATAATTTTGTTAAGTGTCTTCAGATTTTGAATAAAGGAAGGAGAAAAAGAGCAGGGAGAAACAAAGCCAAAAAGTATGTGAGCCAACACCCGCTACCGCCTCGGTAAGCCGTTCCATTTTTCCTTTGTTTTATTTTATTTTTCTTTCCTCTCTCCAACTTGATTGTTTACATTGGGGACAATGTAAATCTTTAAGCTTGGGGTAGGGGTAATCTTTTTGCTTGCATTGTGAATATTGCATTCATAAAGGCTTAAGTTTGCATGATCGCATGATTCGGTTACCCCTGCTTAGATTGAGCTTATGATTGTTAGAGCTAAGTGCCAAATTTTTTTTGTGATAGTGAATTCTTGAACCCAATTCTGTTTATTCTTGTGATATGGCTGCAAATGAATATGCTTGAGATGATCTTGGATAGTTGATGATTAGCATATGTTTCTTTAGACTTGTGTTTCTCACTGGTTCTTGAACTGATAAATGTGAGCTTTTGAGCCATTAGGGGGTACTCACTAAATCTGCCCCCATTCTTTGTGTAGAGTGTTATTCCTCTTGGTTTGTTTTCTCTAGAACTTGACTTGAAACCATTTTAAAGCTTAAAATTTTTTGAAAACACTTTTGAAAATGATTGAGGTAATAGGTATTTTTCGGGCCTTCTGAGCTTTGAATGTGTAAATGCTACCCTTAGTTGCCCAATTTTGAGCCTGAAAGAAAAAATGCTTTTCTTGGTACCCTGAAATGTTTTGATAAATATGTTTGACAATGGACCTTCTAAAGTATTACAAAAGGGTAAAAAGGTAGTTGAAAATTTGGGATGAAAGAATCAAAAAAAAAAAATAAATAAATAAAAAATCTCCCCTTCTCCAAATAAAAAGAAAAAGAAAAAGAAAATAAATAAATAGAGAAGGGGATGACAACAAGAGAAGTGAGAAATAAAAAGAAAAAGAAAGAAAAGAAAGGTGGAAAAATGAATTGAAAACCCAAGAAGGTATTTTAGAAGGTCATGTTTTCAATGCTTGATGTTTATATAGCCTTTTGAAATAGCCTTTTCTTGTTATCCCCACCTAAAGATTAATCCCATGGCCAAGTTACAACCAAATAAAGACCTCTTGATTCTTAAGTGTTTTCATAAATAAAGTGGAGATTTGGTTGATAGTCAAGCATATGGTAGGAATCATTCCTTGAGGAAAATGGAGCGAATTGTTATATATACTTGAACACTTGAGTGATGAGGCAAGAAAGAGAGCCAAGCAAATAAACAAGCTTGGGGTGAGCTTCAAGTGAGCAAGAGTGCCCGAATCAGTGAGAATGTGAGTCTAGGAAACTTAAGCCCCTAATTGGACTTGAATTGATTGTCTCTTGCTGAAATAATTGAATGCCTGTTACTTGGATCATTTTACTCGGGTTCTTGGTTCACTATCCATGCTTTGACTGTTTATCTCTTCTGGCCTTAGTTTTTGCTTGAGGACAAGCAAAGTCTTAAGCTTGGGGTGAATTCTCATACCTTAAACTAAAACTTCATTCTTTATAATTTTAAACTTATATTTAATATTTTACTGATTTTTACAATGTTTAAATTTTTATTGTTTACCCGAAAAAAAAAATTTATTAGCCCTTCTCTGTCTCTCTTTTTCTATTCCATCATCATATGCTCTAAATCCCCCTGAGGAGTGCTAGCAACACACTCACTAACATACTTTCCAACACACTCCCTCGTATTGGTTGAAATTCATGGGGGTCCCATTAATTCATGTGGATCCCACTTGAAGTTTTGTAGGACCCACATGATTTTCAACTAATAAGAGGGAGTGTGTTGGAAGGTATGTGTTAGAGAGTGTATTCCCAGCATTCCTCAAATCCCCATTACTCTTCACACGTTGCCACTACCACAGTAATAATGTTACGGGTCCGTTTGATTTGCTTTTTTTCAAGGCACAACACAGGACAAAACTAGGTGTTCTATGTTTGGTTTTCTAGAAGGTTACGGGACAAATAATGGAAAGAAGGACAGGACAAAACTATCAAAAGTTGTTACCCACTATTTCATGGGACAAGTTTTTGTTCCTGGTAAAATATATTAGAAATGTCGAAATTGTTTTTACCATTCTCCCTCTCTCCTTACCCACGTACGACACTCCTCCCACCTCTAGAACTTCCTTCTGCACCGATCCAAGCTCACGATGCTACTCATCCCTACAAATGTGGAATTTTCTCTTTCTTTTCTCCTTTATTTGTTCCTATTCTTTTTCTATCATTACCCAAGAAAAGTAATATCATCATTTCAGAAGTTTGGATTGAGTTCCATCGTCACTATAGTGCAACCACCACTGGTCAGATCTGTTAGCTCTTCACTGTCGTGCAGCTACCAGTGGTCCACTATTGCCGTTTGAGAGCTCCTTCCACCGCGTGTCACTCGTCTTTTTTGCCGTTCGACATTCTCCTCCACCAATCGTCCCTCTTCTTCACCGCTCGATCAGTTCTGCTCCAGGTAACCACTCTCACTCCTCCATTGTTATTGTTCAATTCCTGTTATTTCACCTCATTTGCTTCCTATTTTTTGATTTGGGGGATTGTGGAATTGGGGACTTCTGGGATCATTGGGGTTGGGGTTTCGTGGTGTTCATGCAAATTTTTTTAGCCTCGCAATCATAAAATCAATTTAGATTTTGGATGCTTCTGATCTAGAATTACTAACCTGCTTTATTGAACTGATTTGAAATTTGGGTCGATTCTTTTATAAACTTTTAGGTATTTTTCATTTTCAATTTATTGCAAGATTTTATGGTTTGCTATGATTAAGCTCTTTTGTTGAGGTTGATGATTTGATTTGATTTCATTTATGAGTCGACCACTGTTCCTGATGGTGTATGTTGTCTTTCACTTGCAACTGTTGTTTTGTATTTTGTATGCCAAATGGTGATGAAAATGCTTAAAAGAGATAGGCTTTCTAGAATTTGTCAGTCAGTTCTTATAGTAAGCATGTTGTTGATGATGTATATTTGTTCCAGTGATTATGATAATATTGGTCTCCTTGGGGGATGGTGGAATTGGGGGCTTGTGGGTTTAATTCAGTATGGTTTTAAATCTTTTTGTAACCCTCCCCTTAGCAATTTAAATCTGTAATTATTGTACTCATGTGAAAGAGTGATGTGGCTGTTAAGCAATTTTTTTAGATAAGGCTATACCACAAAGGTACATTGCTTGACAGTCTTGGATTGTAACACGTAAATGACCGTGTTTTGCTATCAATAATCAACTTGTTAATAAGTGGATAGATAGGATAGGTGGATTCTAGATTGGGTTTTATAAGTCAAACCATAACTAAATCTCAAATTTGAAAAATTAGCCTTCATGAATCATGATGATAGTTAGCATCTTTACCATAAATAAGTCTTAAACTTCATGATCATTAACCAAAAATTAACAAAATGAAAAGTTAGTCTTGATGATGGCATGTTAGAATCTTTAACAAAAAGGCTGTCACTAATCCACTTAACATTCCTATGGACTTTCCTTTGTGGTTTATTTATAATATGATGTTGCAATATTGTAATGGTGATTCTGCTTTGATTATGAATAATTTACTACTGAATTTCCTTGGTTGCTATTTGATTGTTTCTTGGTTATGTTCATATGCATCTTAGTTTTGATTGAATAGTTGCATAATGTGTTTTTTTTACGTGATTCTTGTACTTAAAACCATGGACTTGGATTTTATCTTAGTACTCACTTAAGTAACTTGAGATATTCATGTCTTTTTTATACATGTTCAATTTTTTTTTTGGTTTCTTGATGGGTGTAATTTCATGCTTTGTAATGCTTTACTTTTCTTTTAATTTTTAATATTTTTTGTATATAGTTGCAATGGATGATGAACACGTTTTTTATTACCTTCTTGCGCGGAGGATGCATTTCCACCTTTTGGCCATGTATGTTGCTGGGTATTTCTTAAATTTCATCTTAAGGAACAATTACGAAAGGAAAGACTTGAATGAAAGAGTTTTAGCTAGGTATGAGTCACGAAGGGATGTTTTGGATTCTATCATTAGTACAAGTGACTACTATTGCATATGGGAATTGAGAATGTGTAGAAACACATTTGCACATCTTTGTGAGATATTAAGGGTACGGGGAGGATTAGTGCAACTTAGACAAGTAACTGTTGAGGAGCATGTTGCAATTTTTCTGAATATACTCGCACATCACACAGAAAATAGGAATATCCAAGTTAGATTCTCTAGATCGGGACAAACAATTAGTAGGCATTGTCATAGGGTGTTGGCTGCAGTTTTGAGGTTGCACGGTGACTTGCTTGCTAAACCAGAACCGATTCCTCAAGATTGCACAGATGAACGATGGAAATGGTTTAAGGTAATACATTTTTCAATAAAAATAAAAAATATTTATAGTCACGTTAATTAATATTCTATTGTAGACAACTTCTCTGATAAAGTTTGAACCTTGTGTTGAATTCTTAGGGATGCTTAGGGGCTTTAGATGGGACTTACATAGCAGTCACACCAAGTGCTTCTGATAGGCCTAGATACCGAACAAGGAAAGGTGGACTTGCAACTAATGTCTTGGGTGTTTGTACTAGAGATATAAAATTCATTTATGTACCACCAGGATGGGAAGGATCAGCTTCAGACTCTAGGATATTACGTGATGCAATAATCAGGCAAAACAGATTGGTTGTTCCAATTGGTATGAAAATTTAAAATTTACATTTGTGTTAATATGATTATCATTAATGAAAGTAAATATGTAATTCCATATTTTAAATTTAGGTGGACACTATCTTGTCGATGGTGGTTACATTAATGGGGTAGGCTTTCTTGCCCCATATAGAGGTAAACGATATCATTTGCAAGAGTGGAGCACTAGTCGACGAGCACCTCAAGATCACGAAGAGTTATTTAATTATAGGAATGCTCGGGCAAGAAACGTTATAGAGAGATGGTTTGGCATATTGAAGAAACGATGGGCTATATTAAGAAGCCCTTCATTTTATCCCATTAGAACACAATGTCGAATGATTCATGCTTGTTGTTTGTTGCACAACTTCATCCGCATGAATATGACATTGGATCCTATAGAACATGCTCCATTTGCAGAAGATGAGGTACCTGTAGGTGAGGAGCCAATCAATGTAGTTGAAACTGTTGAGCCTAGCAATGAATGGACTCAAATGAGAGATGCACTTGCACTAGAAATGTTTATGGAGTGGAGGAATAGATGTGGGAATTAGAGAGCAAGTTATTTAATTATAATGTGTATATGTAATGAAGTTTAAATTGTTCCTTTTTTGGATTTTATCTCGTTTGTGTTATGAATGAAACATTGGGTCATAGCGTAAATGTAATGGCCAAATTTAGCAAGCTAAGTATTCAATCAAGTTAATCACTCTTAATCAAACAACATTAAATGCATGATAAAAGAAGATGCAAACATAGCCATCACATAATTCGGCTAAACATTCATTATACCAGCATACCCAAAGCTTAAAGAGTTTAGCTCATAGTGAGCTTACAAAGAACAAATATAAGAGAAGAGCAAGAAACCATTACAAGGGAAGAACAACAAAAAAACACAGCAGCAGCAGCTCAGGAAGAAAGAAACCAGCGTCGCTCTCAACAAGACAATGTGCAAAATAAATGTTCAAAATGTTTTCTTTCACTAGGGTTGCTAAATGCTTTTACAGTACTCAAAACCCTATTATCTTTCATTCCATTTTTGGCCAAAAATCAAAAAGAATTCATAGAATAACCCTAGCCCAAATTCCAAAAGATGTAGGGCAGCTGATCCTAGGCGCGCGTGTGCATCTCACACTTTCTTCGACCTCTGGCGTTCTCACCAACTCGGACCAAATGCCAAATCACTCACAAATTTGAATCATCAAGGTTTGACGCCATCATCCAGATCTTGTTTTACGCCATCATCAAGGTTTGAATCGTTTGATTGATTTTTGTTTTCGAATTTGGAAAGGTTGAAGTTTTAGATCTTGAAGGTCAGTGTTTCTCTTTAAAATCATTTCTCTTTCGACTTTGGTCTTAAATCGTTCACCGCTCTGAGATATGCATGCTTGTTGACGAGATTTGATTGGAACAAAGGAAAAAAATAAAAGTAAATTTTTTTTTTGCCGTGTCAGATTTTCTCGTGAACCAAATGGAATAACGGATCATTGCTTCTGAATTAAATTCAGTTTTCATTTTCATGCATTTTCATAGCATAAAGATCTCAGACCAATTTGTTAATTATTTGAGTTTTCATTGCAATGAACTCTGTTTTGATTTGAAACTGGTAAATGCCTTAGGAATTGTGAATTGTCAATATGTGTGCTAAGATTTCCTAGCTGCTAGTCACCTGTGTTCAATGCTATCTATTCTATTGATGATTTATGTTAAATCATTTCAGTTGGATTTGGTATTCAGAGTTCAGATTTTATTTGGCTATTTGATTTATGAGTATACCTTTGGTTCTGCTTCTCACTCTTAATATACATTACACATATGTACATAACAGATAACACTATGTTTGACACGTGATCATCTTATGTTTGCCATCTGTTTGCAATTGTTCCACTTCATTTCCTATATGCTTTACCTAAACAAGAGTAACTCATGACAATTCTTAGATACGGATAGAAAATAAATAGACACTCAAAACAAGTATATATTTATGCATCAGCTCCTCATTAATTTTGATTCATTTCAATATGAGCCTAAACCAGTGGGATGAACAACCCTAAAAAAAACATAGATTTGTTAGTGATGAGTACAAAAATCTTTATCAATGATTTCAAATAGAGGATCTTTTATTAGATCATATCAATCCTTGTCGCTAAATGTAACACACTTCTCGGGCATTACATCGTAAGTGATATTTTAAGATCGAAAAGTAGGTTAATTAAAATTGGCTATAAAAGAATGGGGTAAATTTTTCTTTTTCTTTTACGCAAGTCATAAATATAACTACTTTGATTTAAATGAATGAACAATAAATTTTTCCATTATCACAATTAGGATCATAAGTTCGAAAATCATTTACATAATACTTAACCCGACTCATAAATAGAAATCATAAACATAAACAGATCCAGTATAAGGATATGGAGACACAGCTCCTAAAATATAAGATACTTGAAGTCGCAGCTCCATAATAGTAACATTAACTCCCAAACATACCCAGCTAGCCAAACTAAAATAGAAAAGACCATCTTCTCTCATACCTCATGAGAAGGACAAACCCAACTGACGAGATCTAGTGGAAACTCTATTTGAGTCAACTACCGACATCATCACAAAAGACACTACTGGAGCTACTACAATAGTAACCCTTGAACTAAGCCCTTTCCTCTGCCAAGAGGAAAAACATGGTCTACGAACCATCGACGGTCTGGAAGGCATCCACTAGAAACTTAACCATAGCGTCCGCAAGCTCAAACCTCAATCTTTACGATGCATCAGTGAAGCGACATCTTGATGTCTCAATCTTCTCAAAAGAATACAGAAGACACGTAGTCAGTCGACATAGGCAATATAAAAATAAGGAGGTGAGATTTCCATTTATCTTACACATAAGGCAGACATGCAGTGGTACGACTCTCAGGTACGTACAATTATCAATATTCAATCAGATCTACATTCATCATAAAACAATAATGTTTCACAGAAACATGACCACAACATCGCGTTTTCCAAGATAGAAGACATCTAAGACTTGAGGAATGACCTTTGAATTCCTATACCATGGTTTTACGAACAATCGGAGAGAATGGTTCGGAGGATTGTTCCAGAGGTACCAGCCTTGGGTAATAAAGAATGCGTCAATAGTAAAGGGCATCCACGTCATAGGTTTTTTCGGGAACATCCTACACTACCAGAAAACGCGTAGCGTCTATTCAAGTATTCCAAATCACCACGCCACAGGGGAGTAACCCACTGGACCTATGTGAGTATTTCATAACCCCGACATCCCCAAGCATCAACCAGATCAGCCCTACGGAATTCACACCCGCATTAAAGTGTTAGCTCAATCTCCTAGGCACAACAGCCTTACAGAACATAGTTTCACTATGTGTTTAGGCAAAATTTGTCGGAAATGCGTTCTTCTTGTTTATCCATCGGATGACATCTTGATTCCATCGGAATTCTTTCACGTTTAAGTCCGAATTACGGTACTTAACATCGAGCTGAAGTTCTCTAGTAACCTTTCATCTTTGTGTAAAGATATCTTAAAACACTTTGTTTAAAAGTCCTAACACATTATGAGATTGGAACACAAGTTCAATTATTTATTTCTCTGTACTTTTCTAATTGAGCCTTTTTCTTTGACTTCCAAGAAAACAAATCATTCTGAGTCCATTAAATTTTATGGAATATGGATAATGAATTATCCATATTTTATGACATAAGGTCGTGTTCCACCCTACGTCATAAATTATTATGTTCGTGTTTTCACTAAGTCGTTCATGACTTAGGTTTTTGTTTTTTACCGTAAATGCTTGTCTTTGAAGACTAAAAGCCTTTTGATCTTAAAACTAAAACCTTTAGATAAAATCAAATCAATTTTTAAGAATAATTTCCATCAAAGATACACAGGTATCAGTTTCTCAAAACATTTTCTCAAAATCCTTAAAAACGTTTAACGACGTTTTCGCCGCTTTTTTACTGAATTTAGGCCCAAAAACCATACTTTTGAAAACATGGTTTTTCACCTCAAATGTGTAACATCCCAAAATTCAAATATAATTACTTTAATAAAAGATTAAGTCAGTATGAGCTTTAAGTGTAGAATTGTTAGTATGAGAATAAATTACAATTATTTAATAATTATATATATATATATATATATCAAATAAATAAAAATAAATAAATAAATGGTACAAGGACCTGATTGGGTACCTAATAGGATAATCATGTTCAAAAGGCATTTGCAATTTTATCAATAAAATAAAATCACTAATTCAGAACATGATACACGTATAATATTGTAATAATCTGAAATATTATTTTTCTTTTGAATAATCAATTATTAAAGGAGGAGATATTTTAAGAGTCTCAAATCAAGAACTAAGAATCCTAAAACATTTTACTTTTTCCAAAGGACAAGGTTACACGTAGAAGCATCAAATTATCTGTACCATGAACGTGTGAGAAAAGTTATTTTTACTCACCTTTTGCAGACCTCCAATGTGCTTTAAAAATTACGTATGATAAGGATTTGAGCTTTCCTAAAAATTCCTCTCCCGTTTGGTGGCGTTCTTGGATCTATGTTGTACGGTTGTACTGGCAAAGGAGAATGGAACCGGTGAAAATGCGAAATCCCCTGCGGCGCTCTACATTCCTTTTCTTTCTTTTCTTAGTTACCAGCCTTCATGTTTTTATATATATATATATATATAACGCCTTAGGTGTTTTTCTTTTTATTTAGCCAAAAGTTGGCTGCTTGGGCTTAACGCCCAAGTATCTTTTTTTTTCTTCATATATATATATATATATATATATATATATATATATATATATATATATATATATATATAATTATTAAATAATTGTAATTTATTCTCATACTAACAATTATACACTTAAAACTCATACTGACATAATCTTTTATTAAAGTAATTATATTTGAATTTTGGGATGTTACATTTCCTCATTTCCTTAATGAATTTCGTCCCCGAAATTCTCACGTCTCACCCAACTACACAACGTTAAAGGTAATGCAATGCTAAGTTATGCACATGTGCCGAAGAGATCTGGATGATGTTGTCTAACATCTTCCTCAAGTTCCCAGGTAGCTTCCTCTGGAGTTAACCCTTCCCAAATCACTTTCACCAATGGGATCATCTTGTTCCTCAGAGATTTTGTGCTCTTGTCAATGATCTGAATAGGCCCGGGCTTAAAGATCAAGTTATCCTTCAATTGTATCGACTCAGGAGCTATCACGTGTGAAATATCTGGTACGTACTTCCGGAGTTGAGACACATGGAAGACGTCATGGAGATTCGACAACTGTGGTGGAAGAGCCAATTGGTAAGCAACAGGCCCGACTCTTTTTAGGATTTGAAACGGACCCATGAAACCAGGGTTGAGCTTTTTGAATTTCATTGACCTCCCAACCCCAGTCTTAGGAGTGACTCTCAAGAATACATGTTCCTCTTCCTGTAATTTAAAGGCTTCCTTCTCTTGTCGGCATAACTCTTTTGCCTACTCTGTGCAGTGCGCATCCTTTCCCTAATGACTTTAATCCTCTCTGTGGTCTCCTGGACTAACTCTGGTCCTAGCAGGGTCTTCTCACCCACCTCACACCAACATAAAGGGGACCTACACTTCCTCCCATAAAGAGCTTCATAGGGTGCCATGTCGATGCTAGCGTGATAACTGTTGTTATAAGCAAATTCTATAAGAGGTAAAAATTTATCCCAACCCCACCTTCATCTAAAACAGATGCTCTAAGCATGCCCTCAAGGGTCTAAATGGTCCTTTCTGACTGACCGTCCGTTTGGGGATGATAGGCTGTGCTAAAACTCAACTTAGAACCAAAAGCCTCTTGGAAAGCCCTCCAGAATCTAGAGGTAAACCGTGGGTCCCTATCTGACACTATAGAGGTAGGTATGCCATGAAGCCTCACTATCTCCTTAATGTATAAGTCTGCTAACTTACTCAAACTATAGGTTGCCTTAATTGGCAAGAAGTGAGCAGACTTGGTCAACCTATCCACAATTACCCATATGGCATCTAAACCCATACGAGTCCTAGGTAACCCCATCACAAAATCCATAGAAATCATCTCCCATTTCCATTGAGGAATTTCTGAAGGCTGCAACAAACCAGAAGGTCTCTGATGTTCTATCTTCACCTTTTGACATACTAAACACTTGGATACAAAGCTAGCCACATCCCGTTTCATTCCTGGCCACCAATACATCTTCTTTAGATCTTGGTACATCTTGGTTATCCCTGGATGTATGGTGAACTTCCCCTTATGCTCTTGCTCTAAAACTTTCTCTCTAAGGCTCCCCTCCTTAGGAACAACAATTTTATTCTTAAACAACACTAGACCATTAGTAGACAACACACAATTCTCTTGATCTAAAAGAGATTGTAACTCCTGGTCTTAAAGCTGTTCTTGCCTAATCATTTCTCTAAGGTCACTGCAAATTTCCAGTCTATTCAACTTCAAGCTTAGAGCACTAAAAGACACATTTAGTTTCATGTCCCTAAACTCCTCTAACATATTCATCTCTCGGACCATCAAACTAGACACATGCAAGGTTTTCCTACCGAGTGCATCAGCCACCACATTGGCTTTCCCTGGATGGTACTTCAACTCAAAATCATAGTCCTTAAGGAATTCCATCCACCTTCTTTGCCTCATATTCAATTCTTTTTGGTCAAACAAATACTTAAGGCTCTTATGATCACTAAAAACCTCAAACTTTGCACTATACAAATAGTGCCTCCAAATCTTAAGAGAAAAGACTACTGCTGCTAACTCAAGGTCATGAGTAGGATAATTCACCTCATGTGTCCTAAGCTGCCTAGATGCATAAGCCACTACCTTGCCTTCCTGCATTAACACACAACCTAAACAATTCTTAGAAGCATCACAATATACCACAAAACTCACTGAAGGATCTGGAATGGTTAAGACCGGTGACGACACCAATCTTCTCTTAAGCTCCTCAAAATTCTCTTCGCATTCCTTATCCCACTCAAAAGATTTTCCTTTCCTAGTCAACTTGGTGAGAGGTAAAGCTAGTCTAGAGAACCCCTCTATGAACTTCCTATAGTAACCTGCCAGTCCCAGGAAACTCCTCACTTCCGTCACTGACTTAGGTTGCTCCCATCCAAGCACTGCATCAACCTTACTAGAGTCAACCGCTACATCACTCCTAGATATGGTATGTCCTAAAAAATTCACCTCATCAAGCCAAAATTCACACTTTTCTGGCTTTGCATACAGTTGTTATTCCCTCAGAATCTACAACACTAACCTCAAATGCTCCTCATGATCCTCTGGTGTCCTAGAGTATATCAAAATATCATCTATGAACACCACCACAAAGCTATCCAAGAACGGCCTAAATATTCGATTCATGTAGTCCATGAAAACGGCTGGAGCATTGGTCACTCCAAAGGGCATCACTACATACTCGTAGTGCCCATACCTTGTCCTAAAGGCTGTTTTAGGAATGTCCTCATTCTTGACTCTAATTTGATGGTATCCCGATCTTAGATCTATTTTGGAAAACACCGACGCTCCTCTCAGCTGGTCTAAGAGGTCATCTATCCTAGGCAAAGGGTATTTATTCTTGATGGTAACTTTGTTCAACTGCCTATAGTCAACACATAGCCTCATGGTCCCATCCTTCTTTTTCACCAGTAGGACAGGTGCTCCCCAGGGTGACACACTAGGCCTAATAAACCCCTTCCCTAGCATCTCCTCTAACTGTTTCTTAAGCTCGCTCAACTCTAAAGGTGCCATTCTATAAGGCGTTACCGATACTGGTCCACTCCCTGGCACTAGATCTATGTTAAACTCAACTTCCCTATTCGGAGGCAAGCTAGAGACATCCTTAGGGAAAACATCCTGGAATTCACACACCACAGGTATAGCCGTCACATCACTGCCAGCCTCTATCTTAGCAGAGAATAAGAGTATATATCATTGAGCTCCCTCAACTAAGCACTTATGACAAGCAACATCAGAAACAATAGAACTGGGTATGGGAAAATCATTAGGCATTGGTTGTATAGGAATGGAGATAGTTTTATCAGAGCAATTTATGACAGCATGATTTGCAGACAACTAATCCATACCAAGAATGACATCTAACCCAGATATGGGCAAGCATATAAGATCAACAAAATAAGGTACACCTTGGCACACCAAGGGACGCTCAGGCAAGCAATAGAGGTAACAAGTTTATCATTTGTAGGAGTAGCGACACTCAAATCATATGGCAACTTAGAAACAGGCAAAGATAGATTTTTCAAACACTCTAAAGATATAAATGAATGAGTTGCTCCTGAATCAAACAATAAATTGATTTTTCTTTCTTTAATTAAACCCATACCTTGTATCAGGCCATCTGACTCCTTCACCTTTTCCCCTTGGAGCGTAAAGACTCTCCCTTGACTCAGTAGTCTAGGTTGGACTGGTCCTCCACTCCTGCAGTTTCTGGCATAGTGTCCCACTTTACCACACTTGTAGCAAGTGGTCTGCGCTGCTGGACATGTGCGATCTCCATGATTCAATCCACACCTATGACACCCGGTGCCCTTGTCAGTCTGGGCTCCATGCACTAGCTTCCCTTTGTTGATGGAGGAGACTGGTCGCAAATGCTTCTGAAATTTCCCATCCTTGTCCTGAAATCTCTTTCCACCGCTAAGAATTTTCTCCTTTTGGCTCTCGGCCAGCACGACTTGCATATTATGCTCTGCCACCCTACACTTGTTCACAAGAGTGGGGTAGTCCCGAATTTCTAGGAGTCCGATAAGGCTCTGCAACTCTGGCCTCAAACCCTGCTTGAACTTAATTGCTTTCCATTGACCGTCAGGATTATCCCTCACCTAAGTAGAGAACCTTGCAAGGCTCTCAAATTTGGCCACATATTCAGCCACTGTCATACTCCCCTGACGAAACTGTAGAAACTCCATCTCCTTCTGTATCCGGACACTGCGGAAAGTATTTCTCCAGAAAAACCTCCTTGAATCGGTCCCATGTGATAGGGGCGCCCGAAGCAAGCAACCCGCCCCTAGCACAGTCCCACCAGTGCTCTGCATCCGACTCTAGCATATAGGTGGCAAAATCCACCTTCTGAGCATCAGAGCACCTCATGGCCCGGAAGATCTTCTCTAATTTAATCAACCATTCCTCTGCCTCAATAGGATCAGTGGCACCTCGAAAAGCAGGCGGGTTATTGTTCCTGAATTCTGACAGACCCCTGTACTGTGGATCTGGAGCTGTAACCGGAGAGTCTCCGTCTGCTCTTGCATAACTCTGGCCATTCGAGCCAAAGTCGCTGCAAGTGCATCATTTCTCCCTCGCCTATTTGCCGCCATAATATGCATACCACCAATCAAACAGTGGGTTGATCAAGTCCCATATCCAAAAGAATAGAATGCAGAATTATAACTCAACCAAGCATCCTACACGCCCAAGTTTTGTTTTAGAAAAAACCCCAATACCACAGTCCGTTATAGAATCGAACTACTCTGATACCATAAATGTAACGTCCTTCGTCACATTAGTAACCCAAAACAAAATCAATGAAAAATCCTTTAAATAGTTTTAAAGTAAACAAACATGTCATAACAATTTCACGACTTAATCGGGTCTGAAAATACCTCATATTAATTAAAATAGATATAAAGTATCCAAGTGATAATATAATAATAAATCCAAACATCCAAATAAAAACCTCGAGCCTCAAAATCGGGTGTCTACTAATAAACCCAACGATAAATAAATAAAAAACGTCTAGCCACATACGGCTCCTTATTTGAGAGAATACTAACCAAGCTAGGAATAATAACTAAGAAAATTCACTAGGTCTTCAATCCTCTCTAGTCCCAGTGATGTCGTCCTCGTGTTCTGAAAACAACACTATTTGCGAACCTTTTTATCAAACGATTATTTTTATTCACTCGGATTATATCTCATTAAAAGTGTTGTTTTCAGAGCACGAGGACGACATCACTGGGACTGGAGAGGATTGAAGACCTAGTGAATTTTCTTAGTTATTATTCCTTACTTGGTTAGTATTCTCTCAAATAAGGAGCCGTATGTGGCTAGACGTTTTTTATTTATTTATCGTTGGGTTTATTAGTAGACGCCCGGTTTTGAGGCTCGAGGTTTCTATTTGGATGTTTGGATTTATTATTATATTATTGCTTGGATACTTTATATCTATTTTAATTAATATGAGGTATTTTCAGACCCGATTAAGTCGCGAAATTTTTATGACATGTTTGTTTACTTTAAAACTATTTAAAGGATTTTTCATTGATTTTGTTTTGGGTTACTAATGTGACGAAGGGCGTTACAAAATGTATTACTCTCCTAGGTTATATTACTCATATGAAAATTTTGAAACACTGATTTTACATCTAAATCTCCATGTATACAAAATTTCTAAGAATTTGACTGAACGTCGTTAATTTTGTAAATCACGTAAATCATTTTTCAACGATTTTACACTCTAATAGTCCAAAACTCATTTTGGAGTTTTAGAACAGTTTAATAGGTATGAAAAACAGTTTCTAACTGTCCAATTACATAAATTTTCAAAAATTACAGTTTAGTCCCTAAACTTTCATTAATTACAAAAAGGTCCTCATTCACTTAAAACCTTGTAACTTTTTATTTATAACTTCAAATCACACCAAACCAACTTCTGTTAAAATATTTTTTAATTTCCCTCAATTTTCCAGAAATTACATTTTTGCCCCCAAATATTTTACAATAATTGCAAAAAGGTCCTTGTTACAAAAAACTTATAACTTTTAATGTATTAATCCAATTAACACGAAACCAATTTCTAAGGTTTTGTCTCATCAAGGACTACAATCTTAACACACAATAATATGAATTTCAGTGCAGCCACTGAAATTCTCAGAAATTGCATTTTAGTCCCTAAGGACTCATAAATTCATATCTTTCAATATACACATCCAAATCAATCCAAACCAATTTCTATACTTTTATATATTGATTCAATCCTCATAAAAATTATTCAAACAATTTAACTCCATATGGAACCCATTTAACCAGTCAATACCGAATGGCCAAAGGATGATCATGTTAGGCAATTTTTTACATTAAATCAAATAAACAACCATCAAGTACCAATTAGAAATCATTAACACCAATATCAACATATATCAAAATCAAGCATCACCCAAATCCTCCAAGAGGATCACACACATATGCAACTTAATATACCAATTTCATACTTAGAAATTACAAGACCATATATAGACTAATTAAATCATCAACATATCTACTTTAAGGTAGGATAGTGGTAATCTCCCCCATACCTCTTGTAGATCACTTGAAGATCAAACAAAAACAAGTCAAACCAAGCAAGGTAGGCCACGGTTTTGTCCACCCAAAACCTAGCCATGATCAATCAACAATAAACAAGTTAAAGAATGAAGAAAATCATCTAACTCTCTTAAGAGCTAGGTTCGGCCAAGTTAGGAATAAAGGGCTACGGATCTCTAAATTTTTCAAGCTCTTGGATAACGAAAATAAAAGTCATATGAAGATCATAGAAAATGATCTCACACTAAAATGATTTTTCTATGATTTTCTCGAAATATTTAAACTTCTAGATCTAAGAATGGAAAACTCATGAAATCGGAAGAATAAGATCTTAAGATGAAATGAGATGATCATGGATGATCATATTACCTCAAGTGTGTGAGATAAATGAAGAAAAGATGATGATCTTGGCAAGTTCCTACAAAGAATGAACTTGAGCCCTAACTTGTCTTTTTTTTTTTTGTGTGTGTTTTGTGAGAAACGATGAACAAAGAAGTGAAATGGTGTCTATGAGTGGGAGGGAGCTGTGGCCAAGAGGGAGTTTAAGTGAGAAAATGAGTTGTTTAATCTTAAAAGATAACAATGGTTGAGTTAAATTGACCAAGGTTAAGTTAGAAAATAATATAATAACGTAACTATAGTTAATTAGTAACTTAACTAGGGTTAATTAGTGACCATGATTAACAAACATGTGGCTCACATTTTAGGAAGGGTGTGGCTGATTCTTGGCCACAAGAACTAACCTTGGTTCCTTAACCATGGTTAAAACTTAACTAAACGTCAGTTAGGTTAAGCTTAGGGGTATTTTAGTCTTTTCACGTTTACTTGTCATAAATTCACATTAATGGCTATGATGACTCATTTGGTGACTCATTCCTCTCGAGTCATCATGGATGACTCGCCGTTCTATCCCCCGGTATATCTCTGCACATTCATGTCTGGTTCCGTTGTTTACCCGATTAGGGTTTTTGAGAGAAAGATGATGAAATGAAATCAAAATGAAATGAGTTTGATTTAGTGGAGGGGCTGCACAAAATTAAGTAGGTGAGAGGGTATTTTGGTCAAAATTCATTTAGGAACACTCTTGAAATTCCACTTAAAGTCCAAGGGCATTTTTGTCTTTTCACTAGAATAAATATCACGATATTTTGGTGTCATCATTATGCTTCATAAATGCTAGGTGAGTCACCCCTATGACTCACCACCCTAGGTGGCAAGATGTCCCATCATCAGAATCCAGTTTTTTCTATGCACGTCTGTTCTCGACTCCGTCGATTTCCCGTTTGTTGATGATGCGCCCGAATATAGTATAATAACTTATTTATTTTGAGAATTTTCAAAATAATCATTATCGTTGGAAAAATAATATAAACCTAAACCGTTTCGTTCACGATTCCAAATCAGGTTTTCTGATCAGTAAACTTTTACTATCAGTGAAAAACGCCGACCGGGTTCCGCCTGAACTTAAAACCTAAAATTTCATCGTAACTTTCTACGATAAAGTAGAGTATAAATATGATTTTGTTTTATTCAAAATCATTTCCTAGGTCTCGGATTAAAATATAAACAAATATATGTATATATTTACCGACATTAAAGAACAATAAAAATCGGGATATTACACTAAAAAAGGTTTTAGTCCACTCCCACCCGGAGTAAGGTAAATCATCTTGTTTTGTAAGGTCACTTTGGTTCAATCTTCTTTCTTGGTGGAATTTGGCTCCCCTTGCTCATCCCCTTCTGTGTTACATGGATTCAAGGAATCATCCTTTGAGCCTTTCGAAACTTTTGGTGGATAGAATATTGCTTCCAAATAACCATTGCTGCGTGGAGAACGTGGTGCTAGCTGAGTCCGCACACGTGTAGGAGCAAACCGATCAATGTATGTATCAAAAGTTTCATCAAATGGAGGAATTGAACATGTAGGGGTTCCCCAATTGCTACCTTGTTGAGTTTCTAACAACTGTGCCAACTGTGCTTTGAAGGCGTCATATGAGGTATTGCCACTTGTAGATCTGCAAGTTCACCCCTTGGTTAATCATAAGTCATAACAATGGGATCACTTATAAAAGACAACATATGGAGATATTCTTATATAAATTAACCTTGTAATTAATTAAGTTAATATAAACCAATTAGGTTCTGATGAGATATATAATATAATCCACTTACTGATCAAGTAATGTTGTGGTGGCAGTGCTGACTCCAGTAGTAGTTGAATGAGAAATTGATGGTGCAAATGAACTTTCTTGATTACCATGATCCAATCTCCTTCTTTTTCTATTGCAAAATTTCATTATCTCATACGCTGTACATCCAGGTAACTGACAAAAACAGAGAAGTATACTACAAAGTGAATTTATCTCAAAATAAATAATTCTATCAGAATCTTAAAGAAAGACGGCCAAAGAAATTTATTTGGTGGATGCAATCACATACAATTTCACACAAATATAATATATCATTTTATCTATCTCTGAATAAAGAAGGAATTAATGTTATAGAGAGGGGTGTTTTATCATCCAGTTCCAGCCTATTATATATATGAGAAATGGTATTTGCACGTAAAAAGATTACGACATGTTTACATTCCTGATCAGGATTAATTAAAGAAACCCCATTAACAACCAAGCCTTATCCCACTAGGTGGGGTCGGCTACATGGATCATACGGCACCATAATGTTCTATCATGAATCATGTTAATAGTTAAATCATTGGCCTCCAAATCTTTCTTAATAGTTTCTCCTATAGTTTTTCTTGGCCTACCTCTGCCTCTAGCTATTGGATTGCCCTCCACCTGGTCCACTCTCCTTACTACAGAATCTAAAGGTCTCCTCCATACATGCCCAAACCACCTAAGTCGAGATTCAACCATCTTTTCTACAATAGGTGCTACCCCAACTCTCTCTCTAATGCTTTCATTCCTAATCCTATCACGTCTAGTTCACTACAAGAATTTTCGCTGTTTCCCAGGGCCTATGACCCTGGGAAATCCATAAAATCCGTGGGAAAATACACATTTCCCAGGGATGACCCACGGATTTAGATCCCTCGGTTTTCAGCTGGTCGGAAACGTTTCCCACGGCTTCGCCCTGGGAAATACCCAAGGTTACAACCTTGGGAAATTTCCCAGGGTTAGAACCCTGGGAAATTTCCCAGGGACATATCCCTGGGAAACTATTCCCAGGGATCTATCCCTGGGAAACTTTTCCCAGGGATCTATCCCTGGGAAACTTTTCCCAGGGATAGAACCCTAGGAAACTTTTCCCAGGGATTTATCCGTGGGAAATATTTCCCAGGGATAGATCCCTGGGAAATTTCCCAGGGTTCTAACCCTGGGAAATATATGTTTTGAGAGAAAAGATAACTTCAGACTTCTTTATCCACTACTTGAAATCCGGATTAAAGACTCCTCTTGATGACATGGGCATTTGGTGACATGGGCATTTGGTGCCATTATATGATATGAATCATTCAGAAGAAACAAAAATAAAATCAATGGACTAACTAATGGATATAGATGTGCATAACATGTCTATAACTTTCCAGCTTATTAACATAACAAAGCCACCGAATTTAAAGTTTGTAATGGCGATGCAAGTTGTTATACTACTAATGCTTATTTCAAAAGTATCATGTGAAAGGCTACAACATATATACCAAATATGTGAAGAATCCTGAGAATACTGAGAATAATCCTTATCCTGAACATTTAACCCAATTTTTCTATGTTTAGTTTCATGCCATTTTCGTGCAAAAATTCTCTCAGGGATTTCGTCAAACACTTGGTATGGATCACTCAACAAGGCTAGAACTTCAAACATAAACATGGGTAATAAACCCAGTTGTTATCGCTAAGCAATGATAGTGAAGACTCTGACAATAACAAAGACACACAACAAAAATAATTGCATACAAAGGTTGAGTCCATTGCATATGCCATGGTAACCTCCTTCATAGATCTTTAGAGTCTTATCCTTGCTAGATGCTTTCTCATAGAGGAACTGGCTCACTAATGGATCTGTCACCTTATCTTCTGATCCATGAAGAATCAATAATGGAGCTGAAACCTGATATCATCCCCAAAATAAAATAAAAAATAAATGCTGGTTCTGATAAAGCAATTAATGATCTCGTGCAAATTAGAATGTGGAAAGTAACAAAAGATAGTGAGCAAAACCAAAAACTAACCTTCTGTAATTGTGATTCAATATCTTGTGTGGCCTTCAAAAGTTCCATGCCAGTTTTCAATCGCGTTGGATCATCATAAGAAATAACATTATAAATAGCCTAAAAAGAGAGAATTAACACCACCAATCAGGGACTAGTTTTTCATCCAATTATGTAAGTGTACAACAAACTCAATGATAGAAGAAGATAAATGGATTTTGGAGCTCATTCAAGCATTGGAAAATGGAAACAACAAATATAAACAAAAGATTCTCTCAAGTTTAAATGTGGGTGCATGCAACTTAACAGAAATATCTTGTGTAGATGATGACATGATCCTTCAAACCTTGCAGAAAATATACGTGAGACACTTGGAAAGGTGATCGAATGGCATCCACTAAATTAACAGAAAGTTATTAACACACGTGACATAATGAACATAAGTAATATCGAACCGTGTGTGTGCATGATAAAAAATCAATCAGATAAGAATGAAGATAACAGGCTTATACACATGGGTTTGGCTCTTGACTCTTGACTCATGAACTCAAGTTATCCTGTTAAGTTGGTGATCATCATGTGTATTAATTTAAGATACATGGCAATGATGTGAAAATTTAACCATGCAGATAATATATGGATATAGAGTGAAGCATAAATTATGAGTTACAGAAGGACACTTGGTTATTCATTTCACTTTGTATAGCATTGAAGAATCGAGGGATTGACAAAGTTACTGACCAATTTTCTCTTGCCTGGTTCTCTGAAGATCAGCTCAGATAAATCTTTGTGCGGGAACAGTTTTGCTTTTGGCATCACTTTAGACAAGAGATTTAATATCTTCACAAGTGCAGCTGATGGTAACATGCCCTCTGCAATCTTAGCACCAAAGCAAGATCAGCAAATGACACTTCATCTGACAGATATACTAATAATCACAACCATGAAAGGCCATTCTTCGAATGATGGATGGTTCTATTTTCCTATTGATTGGTCTTTGACTCCTTTCAATGTTGATTTGGACAATGTCTTCCATGGACATTTTTATGACAAGCATTGATTTTTGCAATTCATTGAAAATACAAGACACCAAATAGGCATTATATTGAATTCCAAACAACATATAAATGGTAAGGAAATTAGACTTCAAATCAGGTCCACACATAATTAGATCCCAAGATTCTATGATTTATATTACAACTTTCTTTGTACTTCAATATTGACAATGCCTATGGAAATAGGATGAAATAATCACATATTGGAGGGAGACATTGCTGGTTTGATATTAACTGTGATCATCACATATTTTACTTGCCAATGTGAAAAAACAGAAATTCAATCCTAACTGTTGTGAATAACAATTAAAATTTCCAAATAACATAAGAAGATTCCAAGGCAACGACTTTGGAAAAGATTTTCACAATGTTTTCGGGAAGATGTAAAAGCTTGCATTGGAAAATCATCTCCACCACTCCAATATTGGAACTCTTATAAATTAATGAAGTGTGTTGGAATAATCAAGAGACTAGAAGATAAACTTGGTATGTGATTTTCCCCAACACTAGCAATGGTTATTCCCAATATATACTTTCCAGGATAAACTTCCAGCTTTTAGAAAAATGAAATTGAAATGAATCCGATTGCTCTCAATGACTCAATCTTTGAAATGAATCAAAGGTTGAAAATTATAATAATAATGAAGCTGGAAAACATCAACTAGTAAGTAGTACAATACAGAGGAATGAACTTACTTTACACATTGGTGCTACAAGGATTACTCCATCCCAATAATTTGGGTCCTTCAAATGAGCTTTGAGAGCAATTGCTCCACCCATTGACTGCCCCAATATAAATCGAGGCAACTCACTCACCTCAGGCCTTCTTGTCAATTAAAAATATATATACAAAGCAATGGTAAACAAAATTATGTATTTTCACATATAATGATTTAAAACAATGATCAATGTCACCATGGATATACTAAAAAGTCATACCTGTAATTCTTGTATAATTTTCTATAACATCACCAACGAGATTATCAAAACTTGGTATGTAACCATGCAATCCTTCGGAAAGACCAAAACCCGGATAGTCCATAGCATAAACACCATACCCGAAGCAAAGAATACGCTTGGCAATACACGAACAAAAATTCCCTTATAACATGTGATAAATCTCTAGCTTTGTTAAAATTTACTAGTTACTACCCATACCAACTTAGCTACTTATTGAATTGAAATTATGACAAACCTTCAAAGAAAAAGGTGCAAGTACTGCCATACCCATGGCAAAAACACAAAGCTGCCTTCATTGCAACGCCGGGTTCTGGCATCCAGCTTTTGCAGAAAATTTCCAATCCCCTAGAATTCCTTTCGTACCACTAATAAAACAAAACTAAAATAAACAAATTTTTCTCTAAGTTGCAATGAACTAATCAAAGAAAATACTTAAGAATATATTACTAGAGATTTTAGCAATCGAGTGAATCAGGAAAAAAAAAACACTTACTTCTTCAGTTATGATTCCAGCAGGAGCAGTCTAGTGAATGCCAATGATCAAAGCGTCAAAGATTAAAACATCGTTACTGGTTCTTTAAAACAATTGCAAAAGCACACATAGTAAAGAAAAACTAAAGGGACATTGAACATGATGAAGTAGAGTGATCAGCTAATTAGGACCTTGAATAAGTAATGGTTAAGCTGTTGGTGCACTTGAGGTTACCATTGCATATGCCATTACATGCATCAATATTCCAGGGGCAAATATAGAAAGAGGGAAAGAGGTAAATAGGAGAAGAGGTAAATAGGAGAAGATGAAGAGAGAAAGAAGGGAAAGAAGAAGCTTACCGGACCAGGAGGAGGAAGAGGGAGGCGCTGACGGCGAGAAGGGGGCGATGGGGAGGCGCCGTTCGCGAAAAGGACGTCTGAAGGAGAAGGCGCGCGCGGTTCACATTCAGGGACTGATGAAGGGTTTGTATCTACATATTTCCCAGGGCTTCGCCCCTGGGAAACGACGCTCACTTTGCGACGGCATAGTCCCTGGGAAACGCCGCTTCTTTTGCGATGGCACAGTCCCTGGCGTTTGTATCTACATATTTCCCAGGGCTTCGCCCCTGGGAAACGACGCTCATTTTGCGACGGCATAGTCCCTGGGAAACGCCGCTTCTTTTGCGATGGCACACCCCCCGGCGTTATCTACATAGCCGCCCGGAAACGACGCTCATTTTACGACGGCATAGTCCCTAGGAAACGCCGCTTCTTTTGCGATGGCATAGTCCCTGGCGTTTGTATCTACATATTTCCCAGGGCTTCGCCCCTGGGAAACGACGCTCATTTTGCGACGGCATAGTCCCTGGGAAACGCCGCTTCTTTTGCGATGGCACAGCCCTTGGGAAACGTCGGACAAACATGTTTTCCCAGGGTCTAACCCGTGGGAAAACAAGCGGGAACACTTGGCGCCCTATTACCCACGACCCAACCTGTTGGAACCAAAGTGAGAACTTTCCCAGGGCCTTAACCGTGGGAAAATTCAAAATTTCCTAGGGATTGTTGGCCCTGGGTAATATGCCCTGGGAAATAGCTTAAATTCTTGTAGTGGTTTTTCCGCTCATCTGGCGCAACATTCTCATCTCTGCTACATTGATTTTACTCTCATGTTGATTTTTTACCGTCCAACACTCCGTCCCATACAACATCGCGGGTCTAATAGTTGTACGGTAAAATTTTCCCTTTAGCTTAAGAAGTACCTTTTTATCACACAAAAAACCCGAAGTCTTCCTCCATTTCGACCACCTTGATTGAATCCGATGGTTTACATCTCCCTTAATTTCTTCGTCATTTTGTATAATAGACCCAAGATATTTAAACCGTGTGACTTATGGTATGTTGTGGTCTCCAACTTTCACCTCTAAGCTAGAGGTGTTTCACCTTTTTCTAAACTTACATTCCATATACTCCGTCTTGCTTCTACTCAAACGGAAGCCATGTACTTCTAAAGCTTGTCTCCAAGTCTCCAACCTTCCATTTATATCATCTCTAGACTCTCCAACTAGAACTATATCATCTGCGAAAAGCATGCATCGCGGTGCTGGCTCTTGAATGTGCTCCGTAAGTACATCCAAGACCAAGGTAAAAAGATAGGGGCTTAAAGCCGACCCTTGGTGCAGACCTATGGTTATTGGGAAATCTTCTGTGGCTCCACCCTACGTTCTCACACTAGTCGTGGCCCCCTCATACATATCCTTGATAGCTCGAATATAGGCAATCCGAACACCTTTCTTTTCTAGGGCTTTCCACAAAACCTCTCTTGACACCCTATCATACGCTTTTTCCAAATCAATGAAGGCCATGTGTAAATATAAAGAAACCCCATTGCAGCAATTAATTACCTCTGCAACAATTTGATCCCAATTGTTTCCAAGCATAGCATGAAGTTGAAGGACTTTACGCTCTTCCTCATCAGTAAATGATGGTGGTAACGATGATGGTGGTGGTGGGTGCATGATTAATCGATCAACGTGAAAGATTTCAAGTTGCTAATTAACAAGGTGATCGATAACAACTTGATAGTATAATAGCTAGCTTGCAAGAATGCGGTAAATATAAAGGATTAATATTCTGTTAGAGTAACTATACTGACCGAGATGTTAAACTCGCCCATCGAGCCTACCAAACTAAAGTATTGGCCGAGAAATAAAGCTCGACCACCAAACCCAAATAATCAAAGGGAAATGATTACTAGGCTCGCCCACCGAGCCCGCTGAACTTAAGAATTGGCTGAGGTGTAAAGCTCGGCAACATTAAAGCCAAGCTCAGTTTCTATCATGAAAGCTTTTACGCTCTTCCGAGCTCAATGCTTGGGGGGACTTGTGTACTGGACGAGGTGGCAAGCTCGGCCACCGATCTTGGAGATCCAACTACCAAGGATAGGAAAAGGTATGACTAGGAGATAACACTTATCTAAAAGCCTATCTAACAACTTGATCTCAGTATAAGATATAGACCTTATCAAATAAGGAGAACAAGTTGGCTTAAGAGATAAGAGGAAAGAAGAGATAGACCCAATCCTACGAAAGAGGATCGGATGACTCAACTATAAAAGGAGTGAGAACCCTAAGAGGGGGACACTTTTGATAACTTTGGTGATTCTCCCTTAAGCGTACTTGAGAAACCAGCTTAACTAAGAGACTACAAAAAGAGTCATTATTCACTGGTATTCGGCATATACAAGATTAAGGGATTGACTTCACCATATGGCTAAGGGTTGAACGCAGAACTACGTCTGGCTTTGGTTCCCATTGGGATACGTAGGATCGGAATAACCTCATTCTGTCAAGCCACAACCTAAAACAACCCCATCATTCACTCTTGGTTTGACGTTCTACGGCGAGATTCTAGCAAGTCGGATCTCGGCAAGAACATTTGGCGCCCACCGTGGGACCGAGGTAAACTTTCTCCGGCCGCAAATCACCATTGCCGAATGGGTGGAGGGAGTTCAATTCGGTAGATGTTAGTAAATAAACAATATAACGATGAATGCCCATCAACTATAGCGTTCTCATTGGAAGAAATTCAGGGAAGAAATAATTTCTCCATCTTACTCCTTATTCATTATTTAATTAATTGTTTGGCATGTTATGCACTAAATTATTATCCTATGCTAGTGAATATCTCGTTTGAAAATGCCAATTAGCATATGAATTATTTCATATTGTCGTTTACTCATGGGTGAATTCACATCATTTTTACCCAGTACATATGAATGGCAAATTCCTGCAACTAGGAGGCGATAAAGGTCATCAAATTAGACCTGGAGGATCGCGTGGAGTCAAAAAGTTGGAGGAAGGGCCTAAAAAAGGTAAAATCAGGGTCCATAACCACAAACTGGTGGAGGAATAGGACAAAAGGATAATACTGTTGCACGCAACTTTCAGAAAGGCTGAATATGTGGAACTCACGATTAAAAGAGATAAGACTTTATCTCTATCTATTCTTATTTTTATCCATGTCATTATTTTATTTTCCTAAAAGCAAAAAATGCTTGTCAACTCCATCACAATCCTTTTTTGGATTCGTTAAGATTATGATATGATCTCTACTTCGTTATGAAGTTTTAAAAGACTCTGGGTAGTCATTTGCACATGCATCACTCGGCCAGGGTCGAGGTTACCTATACGTCCAACATAATGCAATCTGATATAAATAGTCAAGTTTCAATTGGATGATATTTGGAAGTGAGAGATTGATAAACTTAATGCATTATCGCACTCCTTGGCACCGAATCCGTTTAAGACCAAGATGATCCGGTATGCCTCTAAGAAGGAGACAACTCATCACAACTTCATATCACAGCATGCCTTAGAGCAATTATGATATGATAAAATATATAGGCAGTTTCGATCATATGCAATATTTTGACTGACTAACCTTTTTCCCAATTAATGCTCTATCCTCTATGTATTAATTGTGTTTGGAAAGAAAAGGTACTCGGCCAAAGCTCAACTAGAACTCGGCCATAGCAGCTCAACCTCGAAGAACTCGGCCACCATAGCTCGGCCTCGGAGACTAGAAGAAGGTATCTTAGAGAGCTCGGCCACAACAGCTCGGCCTCAGAGACCAGAAGAAAGTATCTTAGAGAGCTCGGCCACCACTGTAACACCCCGTTTTTACTGTTTTTATTGTTTTTACAATTTTTTATCGTTTTGTTGTTTTTGTTGTTTTTATTGTTTTTCAATTATCGGTAGAATTTTAATTGTTCGTAATTTTTATATTGGATCTAGAAAATGATTTTTAATAAAATAAAATCATAGTTATACTCTACCTTATGGTAGAAGCTTATGGTAAAAATTTGGGTTTAAAACTCAGATGAAACCCGGTATGTGTTTTCACTGACAGTAAGATTTTGCTGGTCAGAAAACTTAATTTTGACCCGTGAATGAAACCGTTTAGGTTTATATTTTATTTCCAACCATAGTGGTTATTTTGAAAATTTTCAAAATAAATAGGTTATTATGCGTTATTCGGGTGAATACTCGACGATCGGGGATCGACGGAATCGAGAATGGAGGTGCAGAGGCAAAACCCAACCCCGGACGAATAGGAACAATGACTCATTTGTGATGACTCAAGGGGGTGAGTCATAGGGGTTAGTCACCATGCATTAAATGCATGTAATGATGACTTAAATGTGAAATGTCTAAAATACCCTTAAGCTTGCATTGTAATTTCAAGTGTGCCATGACATCATTTTACCCATTTAACCCTTGGAAACCCATGGCCATCACTCATTAAGAAGGCCATCTTCACTTCATTTCCTCCATTTTGGCTTATGTTCTTACACATTAACACAAAAACTCCAAAGTTCCTTACACTTGATTTACAAAGGAAGTATAAGTTGTGGTTGGTTTCTTCAAATTCCAAAAGTAGATCCTTGTGATTCATGACCATATCTTCCTTTCCTTTCACAACTTCTCTTCAAATCTCAAGTTTTTACAAATTTCAAATTCTTAGATCTAGAACTTCAAAAATCTCTAGAAAATCATAGAAAAATCCTTTTAATGTGATTCCAATTTCTATGATCTTCATATGACTTCTATTTTCATTATCCAAAAGCTTGAAAATTTTGGAGATTTCGAACTATTAGTTGGACGAACCATGCTCAAAATGGGTTTGGTAGTTTTTCTTCATTTTTAACTTGTTTTTTTATTGATGATTCATGGCTAGGTTTTGGTGTTTCAAACCTTGAGTTCTAGGTGAACATCATCCTCTTGTTTCAATTGATCAACAAAGGTATGGGGGAGATTACCATCACCCTACCTTAGGGTAGACATGTTGATGGTTTACTTAGTGTTATTTAGTGTAAATGGTCTTATAAGTGTAATTTATTGATTTATATGAGTGTGATCCTCTTGGAGGGATTGATTGATGTTTGTGTTTGTGGTAGTATTACTATTGATGTTGAATATGGTTATATGATGCATGACTACATGAGAAAATTATATAAATCACCTTTTAGGCCATTCGGCCTTGGCTGTTTAAAAGGGTTCCATGATGTGTTAAATTGTTTGAATAATTTTTATGAGAATTAAATGAATATATAAGAATATAGAAATTGGTTTGGATTGATTTGGATGTGTATAATGAAAGTTATGGATTTATGAGTCCTTATGGACTAAATTGCAATTTCTGAGAATTTCAGTGGCTGCACTGAAATTCGTGTTCTTGAATGTTAATATTGTAGTCCTTGATGAGACAAAACCATATAAATTTGTTTGGTGTTAATTGGATTAATACATAAAAAGTTATAAGCTTTTTGGTGAAAAATGACCTTTTTGCAATTATTGAAAAATATTTGGTGCCGAAAAGTGATTTCTGGAAAATTTGAGGGCAACTGAAAAATATTTCTAAATAAGTTGGTTTGGTGTGATTTGGAGTTATAAATAAAAAGTTATAAGATTTTAAGGGAAAAAAGACTATTTTGTAATTAATGAAAGTTTAGGGACTAAAATGCAATTTTTGAAAATAAATGTAATTGGACAGTTAGAAACTGTTTTTCATGCTGATAAAACTGTTCTAAAACTCCAAAATGAGTTTTGGACTATTAGAGTATAAAATCGTTAACAAAGGATTTACGCGATTTACAAAATTAACGACGCTCGTACGGTCAAATTTTAGGAATTTTGTATAAATGATATAAAATCAATGTTTCAACTTTTTCCCATGAATAATATAACTTAGGAGAATAAGACATTTGAGGTTAAGAACCATATCTTTAAAAGTTGGGCTTTTAAAGCCTAAATTAAGTAAAAAGCGGCAAAACCGTTGTATAACGTTTTAAAGATTTTTGAGGGAATGTTTTGGAGAAATTGATACCTAAGTATCTTTGAGGGATATTACTCTTGAAAATGGATTGGATTTTATCTAAGGGTTTTGGTTCTAAGCCAAAAGGATTTTTGTCTTTCAAGACGAGATTTTACTGTAAAATGTAAAAACTAAGTCAAGAATGACTTAGTGAAAATACGAACGTAATAATTTATGACGTCGGGTGGAACACGACCTTATGTCATAAAGTATGGATAATTTATTATCCATATTCCATAAAATTTAATAGACTCAGAATGATTTGTTTTATTGAAAGCCAAAGAAAAAGGCTCAACTAGAAAAGTACAGAGGAATAAATAATTGGACCTATGTTCCAAACGCATCATGTGCTAGGTTTCGTAATCAAGTATTCTAAGAAAACTTTGCACAAAGATGAAAGGTTACTTGAGAACTTTAGCTTGATGATTAAGTACCGGTGATTCGGACTTAAGAACATCTAGCATCTGTTACATTACGTTGAAAGGATTCTGATTGAATCAAACTATGTCATCCGATGGATAGACGAGAAGAACGCATTTTCGGCAAAGTTTGCCTAAACACATAGTGAAACTATGTTCTGTAAGGCCATTGTGCCTAGGAGATGGAGCTAACACTTTAATGCGGGTGCGAATTTCGTAGTGATGATCTATTGATGCTTGGGGGTGTCGGGGTATGAAATACTCATATAGGCCCAGTTAGTTGCTCTTCTGTGGCATGGTGATCTTGCAATACACCGACATACTCTACTAGACACTATGAATTTTCTGGTAGTGTAGGATGTTCCCGAAAAATCCAATGTGCACGTTGATGACTCTGGACGCATTCTATTGCCCAAGGCTGGCGTAGTCCGGAACAATCCTCCGAACCACTCTCTCCGACTGTTTGTTAAAACCATGGTATAGGGGATCAGAGGTCATTCCTCGAGTCTTAGATGTCTTTCATCTAGGAAAAGCGGTGCCTTGTGATTATGTTGTTGTGAAACATCATTATTTCTGTTGTGATGGATGATATAACTGTTTATTGATATTTGTGCGTACCTGTGTGTCGTACCACTGCATGTCTGCGTTAAGTGTAAGATGAACGGAAATCTCACCTCATTTATGAATTTTTTTGGTTTGTTGTTTTCTATCTTGCGTTGGACGAAGATGATGACAACACTGTTTCTCCATCCCATCCTGCTGGAGTTTGAGCGTACTTGGAGACATGGACACCATCTCGAGGGCTTTAGTATAATGGAATTTTCAAAGTATTTTGTGTCTGGCCAGTCTCGTGTCTATGTTATATTTTGTGGAGCTATGTCTCTAAAGATATTATTATTATAAACATATTTCAGTCTGTTGTTATTTACTGGCGTTGGTATTTCCGCCTTCTTTCCGAATAATATTGATGCATAAGTTGATGTTATATGTTAAAGACTATGTATGGTATTATTGTGAAAGAGAAAAGAAAAAAAATAAACCCATATTTTTAGCAAAATAATTATTTTCCATTTTACTCGGTCTTATAAAAAAATGTCACAGACAATGTAGCGCCTGAGAAGGGTGTTACAACCACAGCTCGGCCTCGGAAACCAGAATAAGGTATCTTAGAGAGCTCCGCCACAACAGCTCAGCCTCAGAAAGCAGAAGAAGGTATCTTAGAGAGCTCGAGCACAACAGCTTAGCCTCGGAGACCGGAAGACGGTATCTTAGAGAGCTCCGCCACCACAGCTCGACCTCGGAGAGCAGAAAAAGGTATCTTAGAGAGCTCGGCCACAACAACTCGGCCTCAGAACAGAAGAAGGTATCTTAGAGAGCTCCTCCATCACAGCTCGGCCTCGGAGAGCAGAAGAATGTATCTTAGAGAGCTCGGTCACCATAGCTCGGCCTCGGAAACCAGAATAAGGTATCTTAGAGAGCTCGGCCACAACAGCTTGACCTTGTAGAGTAGAATAAGGTATCTTAGAGAGCCCATCCACCACAGCTCGGCCTCAGAGCAGAATAAGGTATCAAAGAGAGCTTTGCCAAAGCTCGGCCATAGCAGCTCAACCTCGAAGAACTAGGCCACTACAGCTTGGCCTCGGAGAACAGAAGAAGGTATCATAGAGAGCTCGGCCAAAGCTCAGCCAGAGTTAGGCCATAACAATTCAACCTCGAAGAACTCGGCCACCACAGCTTAGCCAACTGATGCCATCAAATGAGGTTTGTGCATCTTCCAGCATGACACGACTTTTCTATAGGCAAGTATACCTAGTCGCAAACAAGTAATACGGTGGTGAGACCGGATATCGTCCTCAGGGATCGGTTGCCAATTACCAATTTGCAAGTCAAACAACTATCTGGACTAAACTATGGTATGAAGGGATCAAAACATAAAATAAAGAAACAAAGCAATTAAAATATTTTTTGTCTTTTGGATATTTAATCAAACACTTGGAGGGCAACAGAAATGTGGTTAAGATTGTCAGGGTTAGACTACACTAATCCCCCCTTAATTGCAATGAAATGGTTACCAACACAAGTCCTAATTCAATTATGACAATCAAGTCTTTTTAAATACTCAAACCCTAATGTCTTAGGTGGAATGAGCCTGAAACCCGAAATTAAACCCTAATGTCTTAGGTGGATTAACCTGAGATTTTGCATGAAGAGTCAAGACTTATAAGATTGTAAGAACCCCAAGACCTATGTCTAGATTCTTGAATTACTTGGCATTTGATTCATGAGCATGCCTTAATATCAATCTGTCAATTGTCTATCAAAGCAACATATCATTCCATGGGTGATCAAACCAAGAAAAGCATTAAGCATAGAATCAAACACTCATAAAGAATTAGAAACTTGCATTGAAACCAAATCAAATACAACCAAGTTCAGAAAAGCTACATCTAACCCCAACAACAAGGGGATTTAACTAATGATAATTGACAATACAAAAAAGAAGGAGAGAAGAGATGAAGAAAACTCATAAAAGAATCCTCCAATCTTCTTCCAGTCCCAGAGCAAGGAAAACATCCCTTTTTAGGGTTGGAACCCTCTTCCAGCCATCTGGCCTCCAAGTGCCCATCTTCTTTGCAAAAGTCTGATGCTCTATTTATAGTTGAGAGAAGTCTGGACCTAAAAAGTGCGTGTCACGGCCGTGGCGGGTTCTTCCAAGGGCGCGTATTCAAATTCTGGTCTGTCACGGCCGTGATACTCATCACGGGCAGGCCGTGATCAATTCTGTCCATAGGAGTTAGCCTGTCACGGCCGTGACCTCCATCACGGCTAGGCCGTGATGCTCTCTATTCTTCAGGGTCCTTCTCATCACGCCCGTGATGGATATCACGGCTGGGCCGTGATGACTTTTGATCTTCCCATTATGCTGATCACGGCCGTGATCACTGTCACGGCCAGGGCGTGATGGCTTCTGTTTTATTGTCCTTTCCTTTGCTTTTCCTTCCCTTTTTAACCTGAAATTATAAGATAGCAGTAAATGCTTTATTTGACTCAAAATTGACTAAAATATCCTAAAAACTACTTAAGAGACTCAAAGTGTTGCTTGAGGACAATTAAATCCAAATTTGGGCGAAAACGAGATATAATTAGCACAAAACCATGGTCTTTCTAGTTATAAAACTTGATGAGCCAGAGGCTTATCACAGCACCCTTGTTGCATCCAAATAATGCCACCAAATGGTGTTCTTACACAAGAGATGAAGGTAGTCATCATGCCAATAAATGGGAAAAGCATGGATAGGTATTGGCCAAGTTACCATGCAGATGAAGATTGCTACTATGAAAAATGTGATCACCGCAGAGTATATTATTCTAACAAATGCTTGTCACTGTGGAAAGCCTTCACAAAGGTGCAAATGCAGGATTTTTTAGTGCTCGATACAAGTACTACTCTTAGCGTCGCCTTTAAAAGTCATTGACTAATTAAGAAAAAAGGGCAGCTGAAAGAGGTTGGAAATATCAAAGTGAGAAGAAGGAAAATAGGCACTCTGGTGCTTATAAAGGAAGCAAAAGGCTCCACGTCTAAGTATTAGGTAAGAGATCAAGATATGCTTGACATGCTCAACCTCATCTCAACAGTTTGGGAACCAGGCCAAAATAAGTATACAAGATTGCACCATATTGGAGGGGTAAAACATTTTCATCCACCAGAAATAGGTCGACCGAGCTAAAGTCGAAGAGCCGGACCTAAAGAGGAAAACAATAACCTAAAGGGGTTGACCGAGCTATCGGACCTAAAGAGGAAAACAATAACCTAAAGAGGTCGACCGAGCAAAAGTCGAAGAGCCGGACCTAAAGAGGAAAACAAATACCAAAAGAGGTCGACCGAGCTAAAGTAGAAAAGCCAAACCTAAAGAGGAAAACCAATACCTAAAGAGGTCAACCGAGCTAAAGAGGAAAACAAATACCTAAAGAGGTCGACTGAGCTAAATTTGAAGAGCCGGGCCTAAAGAGGAAAACAATAACCTAAAGAGGTCGACTGAGCTAAGAGGAAAACAAATACTTAAAGAGGTCGACCGAGCTAAAGTCAAAGAGTCGGGCCTAAAGGGAAAAACAAATACCTAAAGAGGTCGACCGAGCTAAAGTCAAAGAGCCGGACCTAAATAGACAAAACTAAAACCTAAAAAGGTTGGCTGAGCAAAAATCGAAATGTCGGACCGAAATGGTCGACCGAGCTAAAATCGAAAGGTCAAACCTAAAAAGATAACCAGAACCTAAAAAGGTAATCAAAAACCTAAAAAAAGGTAATCAAAAACCTAAAAAAGGTAAACAAAAGACCAAAAAAGGTTGACCGACCTGAAATCGGAATATCGGGTCAAAGTGGCCAACCGAGCTAAAATTGAAAGGCCGAACCTAAAAAGGTAAGCAAGGAAAACCTGAAAGGGTTAAATACGATAGGTTTAAGAGGTTGAGCTCAAAAAACTCACCAGCCCAAATTAAAACGCCAAGCATAAAAGGTGGCTAAAATTTGGGAGAGTTAACCGAGTAAATCCAAAAGTTGGGTTAAATACCCAAAAAAAAAAAAAGGCAGACCTTGGGATAATACTCTCAAAGCATAAAGCCATAATCAGAAGAAGTACAGAGGGAAATTGGCGAAGATAAAGGGGCCATGACCCCTTTCTTTGTTAAAGTCCTTATCCACATCGACCCTTGAAAGGTCAGCATCAGGAAGGAAACGTCGGATTTGTTCCACAGCATGTGAAAACCCAGAAACATGTACCTTCATCACCTAGGCTTCAGCTTCCTTCAACTCAGTTCGAAGCTTGTGTTTCTCTTTTCTTTTCAGCTTCAAGAGATTGCTGGAGTTTTCCCAGATCAACATGTCGGATTTTCAGTTGCCCAACCAACTGAGGTCGAGCTCCGGCTCCCTAAAAGACTACATATAGAACTTTGGTCCCTCTTGAACTAACTAAAAGGAGGTCGAGTTTGGACTCCCTCTATTAAAATTTCAAAAGTCGATCTCGGACTCCCTCTATAATTAAAAAGAGGTTGAGCTCGGACTCAGTTGCCTAACCAATCGAGTTGTACCACCTAAAATTTTGGTTGGTGTCCTATTTATTAAATGAGTAGCAGTGAGAATGCAATCACCCCAAAAATAAATTGGAAGACCATCTTGGAAACGTAGAGCCCATGCAACATTAAGAAGATGGCGGTGCGTATGTTCGACGACACCATTTTGTTGGGGAGTACCTGGACAAGTGAATTGTTGTACAATTCCGGAATCATGCATAATTTTCTGATAAGAATGATTGGTAAATTCAGTGCCATTATCAGAGCGAACTGTTTTTACACATGTTTGAAAATGATTACGAACATAGGCTAAGAAATGGACTAGCAAGAGGAATAAGCATCGGATTAGTATTTCATGAGATAACTCCACGTGACATGAGAAAAATTGTCAACAAGAGTTAAAAAATATTGATGACCATTTCTTGTAGGTGTAGCATATTTACCCCAAACATCAACATGAATTAAGTCAAAAGAATTATTGCTAGTCGGTGTATGTAAGGGAAAAGGGAGTCTTGTTTGTTTGGACAAATGACAGATTTCACAATGGTCACAAGAGTCTTTATTGAAACCAAGAACAGGAGCTAAACACTTGAGGGAACTTGATGATGGATGGCCAAACCGAGCATGCCATGTGGTAGAGGATGTGGTGAGAAGGGCAACAACAGAGGTAGAGGCATCGAGGAAGTAGAGTCCACCCTTTTTATGGCCCGGCCAATCTCCTTCTTCGTCAAATGGTCCTGAAATACACAATGATCAGAATAAAAAAAGACATCACAATTAGAAGTCTGGGTGAGCTTTGGCACAGATAAAAGATTGAATTTAAATGAGGGTAAAAATAAGACATCAGTCAATATAATATATGATGTAATCTGTACATTACCTATGTCATTGATAGGAACTGAATTGCCATCAGGAACACAAATAGATGTATGAAGAGAAGAAGGGATGGGTGGCTGATGAAAGGAGAAGGGGGTGAAAGAAACATGATCCGTTGCACCATTATCAATTACCCATTCATATGGAATATAGAGGGTAGAATAAAGAGCTAGAGACTCACCTGTGAGATTGGCTTTAGGCAGATTTACCTCCCTTAATAGGCGAAGAAGTTGCTGGATGGATTCTGTTGATAAAGGATCCTTTGCAGCATCATTTGATTGTGTAAGATTGTCAGAAGAATGAAGATAATAACGACTCTCCAGATTAAGGTTGCTGGAGGTAGATGATTTGGAATTGTCTGTTTTGGTGGTGGAAGATGTGTCTTGGTCATTGGCCATGATGCAGCGGGAAAAAAGTAAAAAAAATCAGAGAGTGATTTTGAGAGGTGCTACTGATACCATGAAAGTAATTCTCTGATTGTGATATTTCATTGAATGTTAGAGGGATATATACAAGTGATACATGACTGTTACACGTGATACTAGGAGAAGATCAAGCTAAATATCTAGAAATTAGGCAAGTATATTTCCTACATTAATACATAGCCTCAATTAAGCTAATTATAATATTTGACAATAATTACAATCATATCAGATCTTTGATTGTGTAACACTTCTCAACAGAAACTTCTTCTCCTCTCTTCACCTTGGCCTTCAAAGTTCTCCTTCTTCCTTCACCCTTGGACCAGATCGCGACCACCACCCCTGCATCGCTGCCGGAACCGCACAACCACCACGTCCAGTTCGCTTGTTCAGATTGCGTCCTCCGCCATGTCGTCGCCACCTTCACGAACCCACTCCACCGCCACTCAGCCACGTCGCCTCCACCTCAGAGCGTCGTTCAACCGTCGCTCAACGTGGAGAACAAGGCCATGCGACGCAGCACACTTCCTGGTCCCTTGCGTCACTATTCTCCGCCATGAATGTTCCGCTGCTGTCAGTGCAGCTGTCTCCACCGCCTCCGCTGCGGTAAGTGTGCTTGGCCGCCATTCATGGTGGTTCCCAACTCCCTTCTATCAGTTTAAACCTTTCCCTCTCATTCTCCAAAGCTTACTCTATTTTTTTTGGTATGTGTTGCTACAGAACACACTTTAATGTTGTCCTCCGCTATCAGCCGCCGTGCCGGGTGTCACAACACTACCGCGTGCTTCTCTTTCTTCCTCTTCTTTGAATGGTGAGTGAAATCCACCTATTGTGCTTCAAAGTCAAAATCCCCAAATCTGATTTTGAAACCCTAACCCTAACATTTTGATTTTCACTTTAGACTTTGAAATTAAATGTGTATTCATGCAATTGGGACTATAAATTAGTGTTTTATTAAACTAATTTTATTATCCTTTAATCAAATGAGTTTTTCCCAAATTGTGTTTAGGAACCATAAACCCCAATTTGATTTTATTTGAAATCGATTGTGTTTCTATAAAATTAACTTTGTTTTATTCAAATTAGGACCTTTAATTTGAGATTTCTAATTTCAATTTCATGTTTCTCAAACCAAATCAAATGTTCCCCAATTTTAATTATGGATCCTTTTTTTTACCCAAATCGATGTTATTGAGAAATCGATTCTATTTACTGAATTAAATGTATGGTTTCTTTTGATTATATGTTTTGAGAATGAAAATTGGGTTGGTGAATCTATTTGTTTCTTATCATGCTTGGTTTGTGTCTCTGTGATGTTGAACACGGCTATGCTTACTTGGTGGAGGAAAGTTTGCACTTTTGGAGCTAATGCGAGCATTGAGACGAGGATCCTTTACTTGCCTTCAAAGGTAAGGGGAGCTTGCCTAGGGATATTCAATGACCATGTGAATGTGTGTATGTGTTTAATTGAGTGTTGTGAACATTATTGTGATATTGAGCAACTACTTGAATGACTTGTCTACTTGAACTATTGTGATTATTACTTGAAGTTGAACATTTCTTGTTTTGAAGTGTTATGAATTATATATACGTGATGAACTGTCATTAACTGTGATATTATTATGGTTGTGAATATATTACTGTTGATTGAAGTTTTAGAAGCCGGACTTGAGTCTGTGCCCAATGAGAATAAGGATTAAAAGCCTTAATAAACCTTGAATAGAACTTTGAAAGTTTTTGGTTCATTTATAAAAGTTCCTCATTTAAAATGCTTACTTTAGAAGAATGAGATCTTTGTTTTTAGAAAAATGTTGAAGTGATTTTAAGTTGAAGGAAACTACCTTTCTATGACCCAAAGTTTGTACGAGAGAAAACCTTTTTCGAACTATGTGTTTCACGAAGGAAAAACCCCTTTGAAAATATTTGACTTTATTCCATCAAGGATTTCAAAAGCAAACGAATTTCCAAATGTTTTATAAAAGACTTTGTAAAGGAAAAGATTTTCTCCTAAATGATTTAGAAATGTTCCGGTTACTTGGATAAGTGACCGAGGTTTTGTTTTGGTTTTTGATTTTCACTAAGCGAAAAGTAAGCACATGTGAAAGAGAATACTAGTTCGCGAGACGTCGCCTCTAGCATTCAGTTTATGCACGTGATCTGGGATCCGTGTCAAGAATTATGGACCAAGGGTCCCAATCGTGATATTATGGGCTAGGAGTCCTAATCTTGGAATTGAGGACTGTGTGTCCTAATTTCCTTGTTATGGGCTAGGAGTCTTTATCATGTTGAAATAAAACATGGATAAAATTATAATTGTTTCTACGACCACAACCTTGGACTGCAGCATCGGTCTAAGGTGTTGTGATTGAGCACTCGGACTGCGTGTCCTGTGTTATTTATTTTCAAGTAATGAAAATTGTGAATAGTCGTTAGCTTTGGGCTTCGACAACAGAAAATAGTGAACACAAAGAAAAGTCTCGATAATGAAAAGTCTTTTATTCATATGCATTTCCCCTTAGCAGACGTGCTTGAGTTATCCGAATACCCGCTTAAGATGTGGTATTCGATGAGGTATACATCCGAATGGCCGTTATAAGGGATTCGTGATGATATTGATCCGGGCGCATGAGGTGACGGAGACAACTTGCCAAACGGGGCGTATGAGCCTGATCAGCTCTTTCTTTCTTAATGATATAACGGTGTTGGTATCTCATGAGATTAAGTTTAGAGCCTAATTATTGAAGTGTCATGCATTCTCTTTATAAAACTGATTGTTCGGGTATGAGACCCACTGATATAACACTTGCCATTTTATCTCTAAATAATAATTAAATGTTAATGTGCTAAGGTGATGTATGTATCATGTATATGATTGTTGTGTGATATATCCATTTGTCGGTATCTCACCCTTACAGATATATCAGGTTTCTTCTGGCTCGCTATTGTACCCTGGGTACTTTAGTACAGATGGTGCAAAGGAGTCTTCCTAAGTCACTCAGAGACTTAGATCTAGTTGTTTGATGAAGTATTTGATTGTGGAATGATCACGTGAGTTTTCCTCAGGAATAACTTTTAGAATAATTAACCAGCTTAGGGTTTGAGACTTAGATTATTGATAGTATGTATGAGTACGACTCAGAGAGTCTTTATTTTAAAATGGAATGTTATGGCTCGGAGAGCATCTCTTTTGAATGAAAACCTAAGCTTTTCCTTTTGGTCATGTATAACTTATTGATGTAACTATTTTTAGTATATTACTGTCTGGTGGTATTTGGTGTTACTGGAATTCTGGAATGAAAATGTAACTATTTTAGCAGGTGTTCTTTTACCTGGGATGTCCGAATTACAGAGGAGACTCTGTCGAAATTTTTGTAAAAATACTAGCTTTTATTCAAGTATATCTCTAAATTAAATAGGCTTGCCAGGCTAGGATTGTAAGCCGGTGTGCCGATCAAGGCTTAGGTTTGGGGTCGTGACAAAATTTTTTTATACCCAATTTCGGACGCTTATGTACTTATATAAATTATTTTCCGAAAGCAACCAGCAAATTATCTTTTTAACTTAAATTCCGCATGTGTTACATAGTAATGCCCAAGGGGGGTGTTACAAAGATGATACAAAGTGGAGTAAAATTTGCCTAAGTAATGCCAAATGAAGGAAACGGCAGCGCACATAAGGCTGAAATGAGGGGTGGTTTGGTCCAAAATTTCTTACTTAGGGACAAAAGAGTAAAATCACTTAAGGACAAGTTTGTAATTCCTTTAAAGACTAAGGGCATTTTGGATATTTCACACCCAAAGTAATCATGACAAATAAGTGGTCATGGTTGAAGGAGGTGTGGTTGAATTGTGACCACAAGTAGCTTATGGCACACTTGAGAATTGGTAGAAAACTAGGGACATTTTGGTCTTTTCGCACACAAAATATCTAGATATTTAGGAATCGTCATAAATGCACCATAAAAGTTCGATGACTCACCCCTTTGACTCGCTGCCTTACGTGGCAAGAGGTCTCATCATCCGATGTCGGGTTTTGTCTCTGCACATCCGTTCTCGACTCCATTGATTACCCGATTTAGGGTTTTACAACCGAATCAAGTATAATAACCTATTTATTTTGAAAATCTTGAAAATAACCTATATCGTTGGAAATGAGATATAAAATCTATTCATTTCGTTCACGGGTCAAAATTAGATTTTCTGAGCAGTAAAATCTAACTGTCAGCAAAAACGCAGATCGAGTTCCATCTGAATTTTCAACCAAAAATTTCACCGTATACTTATAAAAATAAGTATGATATGAATATGCCTTTGGTTTTCCCAAAATTTTCTAAGTTTCAGATAAAAATATAAACGTTTATTTATATTTATACCGATCTTAGAAAGCAGAAAAATCAGGGTGTTACAGTTTACTCTTGGTTTGACGTTCTACGACGAGGTTCCGGCAAGTCGGATATCGACAGCAAGAGTAACTAACACCAAACTGTTAGAAGAGAGAAATTTATCAAGATATATACTGCACTAAGCATAGCACCGTACCGCTCTTATTTTTATTTATGTGGAGATAAAAATTAATAATAATGGAAATTAATTGTCTGGATTTTATTTTTGTATTTATCAGATGTGATTATAGTTTTGAATTTTTAAATTTTTAGATGAGTAGTTAATAGTGATAATTATATACCCAAAAATGAATGACAATGAGTTGTGCATCAGACGAACTTTCTTTTATTTCTACGTCATTCTTACTAGCTATTATACTATATATCTGATTCTTCTTTCTTTTATAAGGTGGCAAAACTCATTTTCTGCCTATTTTTTTTATTACGAAATTTGAATCCGAGAACTTGTTTTTTAATTAAAAATTGTTATGGAGGGTGTTGAGTTCTCTGCTCATGGAGGGTCCTCTACTCCGGAGAAGCCACCCGATGACGGTGGTGGGGGACAAGGACATGCAAAAAAGTGCTCGTTTAGGGATAAACTACTGGGTAACAAAACTGTGCCACCCCCAAGGTAGAAGACTGATCTTATTGCGCAAGGGTTAGTCCGCTTGAAGCTAGAGGAGGGTAATAGATTACTTCCTTCGTTTGAAATTGATGATGGAATTATAAAGGACCTGAGCAGGCATTGGGAGGATGCGTTGGTAATCCATTTGCTTGGAAAATATATTGGCTATAGGGTGTTGAAAAATAAGCTTACGTTCCTGTGGAGGCTATATGGAGACTTTGAGGTCTCGTTTGGTGATCAGGATAGGATAAGGGCAGATAGGGATATGAGTAGGATAAGCTGTTATCCTATCCGACGTTTGGTGTCCACCAGATAACCAATTGGATAGCATTATAATTTAAGTATGAATTTTAAAAAATTTCGTTTTTATTCTAAATGTTTTCATCTTTTATTAGATTTATTTTTTTTATAATTTTCATTATTTAAATTTATATAAAAAACCAAAATTATCCTTGTGATAAAATTACATATACTGTTTTAAATTTTTAAATATTATCTAACTAAAATTATTTTTCTATATTTTTAAAAATTCATTTTTTGTTTTTACTTTACATATAGTTAAATTATTAGAATAATTTTTTATATTTTACAGTTTTTAAAAATAATATAAAATAACAAACTTAGCATTGTGATAAAATAAAAATAAATTTTAAAATTGATTATTAATATTTTTATAATTTTAAATATTTTATATTTTATTATACATTTTTTTGGTAATCATGTTAAATTTTATTATACTTTAAATTATTATTTTATTATACTTTAATTATTTTATATATTATATATTATATATTATATATTTTATATTTTATTATACTTTAAATTACCTTATCCTACTTGTTACCGGAAAAAAAAAATCACCTTATCCTATCATGTTGAGTTCTAACCCAGCCCTCCCCTCAGGATAGAATTTTAACTAGATTGACAGGATATGATAAGTTACAGGATTGACTTATCCTATCCTGCTGGCTCATCAAACAACAGTTTCAGACAGTATATGATAGTTTATCCTATCCTATCTCTCTTATCCTGACCACCAAACAAGCCTTGACATGATGGATATAGATAATGGGTTCTTTATGGTGAAATTTGATCGAGAGGAGGATAGGGAGAAGGTGATAGGATGATTTTTTACCATTATTTGGCACTATCTCATTGGATTCCGGACTTTGTTTCAACCAATGCCAAGGTGGAAAAAACTTTGGTTTGGATTCGCTTTACGGGTATCGCAACCAAAAATTACGACGAGGACGACGTTAAAAAGAGATTTTAAGGAAAGTAGAGTCACCATCAATTTTATTTAATTTAGGAAAAATTGGAAAACCTTTAAAAAATGGTCTTTGAAACCAAGTTGAGTTCGGGAGTCGGTTACGAGTAGAGAAGGTGTTAAGCACCCTACATCGCCCATCCTACGAATGGTACCGTGAATTAATTGTGCAAAATTAATAACTTTGAAATTATTTATTTTACCTCAAAAGTTATTTCACGAATAAAGATATTAGTAATTAGTATTTACACTAAAGAGGTTGAACATGGCACATAATTCCATATGGCAACCTTGAACTTGAAACTTTTCATAGAGCAATCCCAAAATAATATTAACAAAATATAATAATAATAATAATAATACTATTTACTAAAATAAAAATGCGAAAATCAGATTTAATTTCATGATTTTCTAATTTTAATTATCTTTGCTTTTAATTGTTAAATGTGGACAAGTCCTAGACAAGGTTGAATGTGGCACAAATCTCCATAACAACCTTAATTCTAAGGGATTGAACGTGGCACTCAAGTCCACATGGCATCCCTAAATAATACCAATTCAATTATTTTGATTAACTACATTGACAAATTAAAAAGAACACAAAAATAAAGGAAAAATAAAATTTTGGCTTGACGGGATGATTGATCCCGCTCCTACGTATTCCCTGCTGCGATGTGAAACTCAAAGACACGTAGTTCTTGTAGAACACTACTAGAAATCCATCTTTTTCGGACGGATTTTCGGACGGATTTCGGACGGAAATTGGACAAATTTCGGACGGATAATTCATTTCGGACGAATTTCGGACGGAATGGCATCCGTCCGAAAAAGCCCCGTGGGAAATTAGAAAATCCGTCCCAAATTCCGTCCGAAAATATTTACGGACGGATTTCAGACGGATTTCGGACAACGTGGAAATCCAGACTGTGGTTATTTTTCGGACGGATTTATTTTTATTTTCGGACGGATTCTGTGATTTTGTTGGTTATTTTTCGGACGGATTTATTTTTATTTTCGGACGGATTTCGGACGGATGCTGTGATTTTGCTGGTTATTTTCGGGGATTGCTGGATTTATTTTGTTTTCGGACGGATTTGGGACGGATCTGTGATTTTGTTGGTTATTTTAAGCACGGATTTATTTTTGTTTTCGGACGGATTTGGGATGGATGCTGTGATTTTGTTGGTTATTTTTCGGACGGATTTATTTTTGTTTTCGGACGGATTTGGGACGAATTTCCCATGGAAGAATCAAAAGTCAGAATCTGTCACGGCAGTGACATGTTAACTGAGTCAAGCCCCTTGTAAGCAGAATCTGTCACGGCCAGGCCGTGATACCCATCACGGCCGTGACAGACCATTTAGTGAAACAACATTCAAGGCAGAAGCTGTCACAGCCAGGCCGTGATGCTCATCACTGCCGTGACAGATCACTTCACTTACATTACAGTTTCACTATCTATGCGAATTATATGGCACCGATCACTAACATTTGCAGTTTCACATTCAATCACAAAATCATGAATTTAACTATTGTTACAAAATACAGTCTTGGTACCGTACAACTTCTAAAAATCAAATACCAATTGTTGCATGCAATCCAAAAGTCATGACTTAAAAACTATCAGAAGATCAAACCACTGTGAACTGTGAAGGTCATGTAATGAACCAAAAAGTTGAGGAATCTGAGAATCCAGCCTCTCCAAATTTGCTGACATTTTTCCTTTAGAAGTAGAATGACCTGCATCAATGGAGATGCCCCCACGATACACCTGAAAGATTTATATCCAACAATTCAGTAAAAGAATGAACCTTTCCATCAACCAAGCAAGTCAATTAATTAACAAACAGAAATAAGTGCACACATGTGTTCAACTGTACTCTAGAACCCCAAAAGAACTGAGCCGAGAAAGAAGCCCATGTGATCTATACTGTTTAGTATAGCTGTCTGAGCAAATATACATGCTACATATCAGTAAGATCGATGGTACTTCCAATAGTTCGAAAATATTTTATTTGTTGGTTTATTTTAATTTTTATGAAAAGGTTCTTTTTTTATTAAAAAAGGGGTTTATTTATTTATTTTTATTATTTTATGTTTTTTATTTCTATTGAAAACTCCTAAGTGAGATAGAACATGACATATACATCCACAGAGCTATCCCGCATTTAAGAAATTGAGTGTGAAACCTCTCACAAAACAAATCCCAAAATTATTTTTTAGTAATTCCCTTTTTACATCATTTTATTTATTTATTTCAACATAAATATTTCAACACAAATGTTTTTTTTTTATCAGTCCAATTCTTTTTATTTTTTAGTTCATCAGACCATTTGGCTTGGTTAACAGATAAAACAGAATAACCAATACAAGTCATAAGTTACAAACAGGAACGAAGGAAGGAGGCAGAGAAGTCTTTCCACTTCACCTGCGCAAGACCAGAAAAGAAGAATGGAGGCTGGCGGGGCAGAGCGGCGCGGCGGCGGCACCAGCAAAGCGGCAGATCTGGGTCTGTGCGCGCAACTCGCTTGCATCTTCAAAGGACATGGTAGCGGCGATCTGGGTTCATGACGAGGCGGCTTGGCATAGAACAGCGATGGCCCAACAGCTTATGGTGGAGGTCCTAGCGGGGCGCTTCAGTGGTCACGGAGGAGACGGCGAGACAACGACTGGGGTATGTTGTTCTGGGCTAGAAGCGGCGGAGCTCAGAGCTCATGGTGGTGAGATAGCATCGCCGCCGCGGCAGCGGCTACGAAGAACATGGGCAAAGGCGCTTTTTGTCTCTCTTTTTTGTTTGAGTGTTTGAATTTGGGTTAGTTTGGATGGAATAGGGATTATGGATTGATAGGGAAGATGACAGGTTTTGAGATTGAAGATGGTTATGGATTGATACTGTAGGTATGGAAAGAAATGGCGATGAAAAAAAAGTAGGGTGACTATGGTGGGAATGGAGGAGAAGAATGCATCTGATTTTTGCTGTTTCTATTTTTAGAAATTTCTCTCTCTTTTCTCTATTGATTTTCTTTCTGCTCTCAGTAAAAAAATTAATCTTTTCGCTGCCCTCACTCTTGTTCTCCTCCAATTTTCTTCCCATTATTTTGTAGCCCCCTGTTGTGATTTTATAATGCCAATTCGCTCTGATCTTGATCCTAAATATTTGCCAAGATTAAGATTTCTATCTGATCTTGATCCTAAAAATCTGCTAAGATTAAGATTTCTATCTCTGATTTGAAATAGAATCAAAAACTGTTGAGCCTCATCTACAAAAATTAAGGGATTTGCCAACTAGATTCAAAATTCAAAATAAAGTGGCTGCTAGGGTTTGTTGGAGGAGGATGGAATGGGTTCAACTGGTCTGGCCCAATTAAAAATCTTTTTATTATTTTTATTATTTTTATTTTCTTTTGCAATTTTTTTATTTTTTTATTTTTTTGAAATTTTTAGTGAAAACTAAAAGACCCGGTCAAAATGGGGTGTTCACAGTTGCCCCTCTTTACTTGTTCATTACTATAATACATGAAGAAAGAACGATTTTTTCATGTGATAGTAGTAAGGAACTAGTAAATAAAATGAACTCACATTTTAGCCGGGATGGGAAACAGGCTGGAGAAAATTAAGTTTTAGAGCTTGGAAAATAAAAACGACAGTGGGTCTTAGATCCCGAAAATAAAATTAGTGGTGAGCCTCAGAGCTCGAAGAATAAATTTGCAGTGGGCCTCATATCCCAAACTAGCAGTGAGCCTCAGAGCTTGAAGATAAATTTGCAGCGGGCCTCAGATCCCAAAAATAAATTTGCAGTGAGCCTCAGAGCTCGAAAAATAAATTGCAGTGGGCCTCAGATCCCAAATATAAAATTAGTAGTGAACCTCAGAGCTCGAAAAATAAATTGTAGTGGGCCTCAAATCCCAAATATAAAATTAGTAGTGATCCTCAAAGCTCGAAAAATAAATTGTAGTGGGCCTCAGATCCCAAATATAAAATCAGTAGTGAGCCTCAGTACTCGAAAAATAAGTTTGCGGCGGGACTCAGATCCCAAAAATAAAATTAGTAATGAGTCTCAGTGCTCGAAAAATAAATTTTCCGCGGGCCTCAGATCGCAGAAATAAAATTAGCAGCGAGCCTCAGAGCTCCAAAAATAAAATGCAGTGCACCTTGAGTCAAAATATGTGAGCCTGGAGCCAAAACAAGTAAGCCATGAGCCTTAAGAATAGACCATTGAGTCGGAAAAATTTTATGATTGGGCCATGACCCGAGAATTTCATGCAGTGGACAAGTGAGCCATGAGACTTAAAAAAAGATCATTAAGTCAGAAAAAAAAATTATGGTTGGGCCATGACCCGAGAATTTCATGCAATGGACAAGTGAGCCATGAGCCTTAAAAATAGGCCATTGAGTCAGAAAAATTTTATGATTGGGCCATGACCCGAGAATTTCATGCAGTGGACCTTAAGTCAAAACATGTGAACCATGAGCCTTAAAAATGGACCATTGAGTCAGAAATAATTTATGATTGGTCCATGACCCGAGAATTTCATGCAATGGACCTTGAGTCAAAACAGGTGAGTCATTATCCTTAAAAAGTAGACCATTGAGTCCGAAAAATTTTATGATTGGGCCGTGACCCGAGAAATTGATGGACTTTGAGTCAAAACAAGCAAGCCATGAGCCTTATAAAAATAGACCATTGAGTCATAAAAGTTTTATGATTGGGTCATGACCCGAGAATGCGATGGACCCTGAGTCAAAACAAGCAAGCCATGAGCCTTAAAAAAAATAGACCATTGGGTCGAAAATTTTATGATTGGGCCATGACTCCAGAAATTTATTGAAAACTGTCTTTTAGAAAATGCGGAACCAAACGCTTCTCAGAAAAGCTTTCACTAATCAAACCCATATTCAAATGGAATCTTCTGCAAAATTGATCTTGCCTATATACCTTTTCACTTGATAATGCCTCCTTGAGGCTTGCTACTTCCAGTATATCCATTTCTACCTCTCAGTCTTTATTGTCCATAAGGATGTCATTTCCTTCCATTACTAAAACTTCAGAGATCTTTTGGTCTGGACTGTTCATCAAAAGATTACCATTAGATGGTTAAATCATACTATTATGTCCAGGTTCATCTTTCTTGAAACATAATATAACATATATGCATTCATTCAGAAGTGTAATGAAAAAGGATTTGATTGACTCGATAACTTTGACTTGTGCGTTTGACTTCACAAGATACGGAAAACAAGGAAAGGGACACAAAGGATGGTGGAGATTTCAAAGGGGTTGTTTTCTTAATCTGGATTGTTCTGATCTTAATGAGATTGACCTTCTCTCAACAAGTGGATATCACGATCGAAATTTGCCCCAGTGTAAGGTATTCCAAAACAAAAACTCAAACATGGGTATACCTTTCAAGAACAAAATTGCCCCAGTGTAAGGCGTTCTAGAATAAACACAACCAAGGGTACACCTTTTAAGAATGACATTGCCCCCCAAAAAAAAAAATTCCCCAGTTTATGGTTCTGAGGATAAAGTTATCCTCATTCAAGCCAAATCTCGCCCTAACTTTTGCTTAGACCGCCCTTTCGAGTTTTCAGTCTAACGGGCTTTTTTCTTTTTTTTCTTTTTTTTAAGAGCAAAGTGCTTGGAAAAAGAAAGTGTGGATATCTTGTCTCACGATTAATATTTTATGAAAATAAGAGTAATTCCTCATTGATCAGAATGGACTTTTAAAGCTTGTAAGTGGCCATAGTTTAAGGGTTAAGAAACAAAAGGTATAAAAGGCTCAAACAAGTGTTTGAGGGTGAATGAGACAAAGGATCTTACATCATCAAGAGAATTGCTTTCTTTAACTTGCACACACAACTTTTTATTTTTTTCATTTCATTTTTCTCCTTCTCATCCCTTTTTTTTTCAATTCAATTACATTGCCAACATTGTCTCCTTTTGCTTTGAGCATCTCATTTTCCTTCTTTTCCTTTTTCTTTTGCTTCCTCTTCTTCTTTCTTTTAGCATCTCCTTCAGATTCTTCTTTCATTTTCCTTCACTTATTGTGGTTGCAATCAATCTTTTATACGAGCCCCCTTTTGCAGGGGTGATCCTTGTCCAAGGTTATTTTGAACGAATTTATAAGGCTCAACAGGGGTAACAAAGGATAATGATTTTTTTTTATGAAGGATAGAGAAAGATGGCCAATCTTCATTTCAAATTAGGATTACTCATTTTTCATAAAGAATTAAACTTGAGACATGGCAAAAAAAAAACACCTTCATTCATTTACTCTCTTTTTTTCTTTCTTTCTTTTTTCTTTTTTTTTCCTAGAGCAAATAGAACATGTGCAAAGGGTTTCATCAAGAAAGAAAAAAATCCAAGGGCTGGATACCCACATAGTTCCAATGTCAAAGAAGAAACCGACAAGAAAGATAGAGGTAAACACATAAATGAAGAAGCTAAACTATGATGGAATCCATGCCAATTTATTATATTAATGCTTCAAGAAGGATGACAAAAACTTAGATCTCAACAGATTCTAATCACTAAACACAACAAATAGTTAAACCATCATCGTGACAATCTATTGATGAACAAAACAAAATGCCAAATATTGTATTTCCTCAACTATTGTCAAAAGAATCATTTGTGATGATAAGCTCTTCCCCTTGAACACTAACTAGTCCAGATGCTAACAACCTTCTCACAGTGGTCTTGAAATCTTCACAATTATCAATAGAGTGACCACCTACCCCCATGTGAAACTTACAAGTGACATTCGGGTCATACCATGCTGGAAATGGGGGTTCCCTTGGGTGCACAGGCTTCTCTGAAATCATATGGACATCAAATAATCGTTGTAATAACTCATCCTTGGAAATGGATAGCCTTGGGAAATGTGGTAGGGTTGATGGAGGGCCAAAGGTTCTTCTCATTTGTGGGTTCACTTTGGGTTGGAATTGGCTAGGGTGATTTGGTGAGGAAACAATGGGATATGATGAGTGTGGTTGTGTGTATGGACAAGGTGATGATGGAGCTTGGAAAACATTTGTGGGATGGAAGATCTGGTGAGGTGGGTATATGAATGTAGGTGTCTGGTATAGAAAGTAAGGATTAGGATCATATGGTGGTGTTTGATATCTTGGGTACAATGTTGAATATTGGGGAATGGTGGTTTCTTGGTATTGTATGTGATTTGCCTCGGCTTCCTTCTTCCTTGGGTCAACCACTTTTTTTGGCTCTCTACCTTCTGCATCGTCAACCAGCAGCTTCCCGGCTTTAGCCAAAATTTCAATTCTCTCCCCTGTAGAGATCAAATCTGAAAAATCTTTATAAGCAACTCCTGCCATTGCCCATATAAAGGGTGCTCCCAGGGTTCCCAAAAAATATGAGCACGTCTCAGATAATGTCAATGGGGGTTGAACTTGTGCTGCCAAACTTCTCCACCTTTGTGCATACTGCTTGAAGGATTCCTCGTCTCTTTTTTGCATCACAATAAGTTGTTCACGGGTGGGAGCCGCATCCAGATTGTACTTTTATTGATCCATGGACATATCAGACAATTCCGTCCACCTCGAGATCTTAGAATGATCTAATTGAAGGTACCATTCTAATGCGAGACCCGTCAAACTTTCAGGGAAAAAAACTGATGAGAAATCTATCATCCTTAGACCAAATTGCCATTTTGGTGGCATAGCTGATTAAGTGAAATCGTGGATTCCCGCTTCCGTCATACTTGGAAAAATCGGGAACCTTAAAATCCTTGGGGATCATGACTTCCGTGGCAGGACACAGTTCCTCTATTTTGAGGGAGCCATAAGCACTAGAACCTCTAATTGCCTTGATCTCCTTTTCGACTTTCTCCATCCATTCCTCCTCCCTTTTGTCCTTGAGAATGGACACATGAGGTTGTTTCCAGGTGAGTCCTACATATTGATGAGTGTGATTCCACATCATCTTTGTCCATCATTTTGCATGCATTTTCATGTAGTATAGGCATATTTTTATTAGATTTTAGGTTAATTTTCCTTTGGAACGGGTAAGGCGGTTTTCGTGTGTTGTTTTGCAGATATCAAGGGTAAAATGCTCAAGATCATCCATGATGAAGTTTGGAAGAAGATAGAGCTTTAAAAGTGCAGAAAATGAGCCAAACAGAGCCCATCACGGCCTAGCCGTGATGCCCATCACGGCCTAGCCGTGATGCCTATCACGGCCATGATCGAGCAAAACTGAAAAAGAAGAAAGGTTGAAGTCAGAGTCTGTCACGGCCTGGCCGTGAATCACGGCCGTGACCCAAAACCACCACAAGTCAGAGCACATCACGGCCCAGTCGTGAAATTCATCACGGGCCATAACAGAGGGCTCGCGACGCGAGCTCATTCTCGCCTCGCGAGAAGACTGGTTTTTGCAGAACTGCCAGAAGCAGAGACCGTCACGGCCTGGCCGTGATGGCCATCACGGCCGTGACGCACATTACTTGGACCTGAAGAAACCGAAATAGATCAGATTTTGAGTTGGTTTGGGACTCTAACTTCCCCATTTCTATAAATAAGGATCAAGGCATCAAATCTAGGGAGAAAAAAACACACACATCAGACCTTTGGGGCTACTACTCTAGGCATAGATCTCTTCTCTTCTTCTCCTCTCTTCTCTTTTCTAATTTTTCTATTATGTTGTCAACCCAGCTTGTCATCTCCATGGCAAGACTGGAGTAGTAGTTTGTTTCTAGGGACTAGGGCTCTGCCCGAGGTTTGTAAATGATGTTAATTTGATGTAAAATCGTTGTTGATTTCGTTAATGTTTTAGATCTGAGTTCTAGTGTGTTAATCACTCATAAATTTCGGCAACCGTTTATTTGCGTGACGTAGACGTTCTAAGGAGGAACCTAGCGGTGAACTTAGGATTTCTAGGGTGTTTCACTCGTAAAGCCCGGCAGCCACTGGTTTGTGAGATGTGAATGATCCAAGGAGGAACCTAGCGATGAACTTAGGTTATGGAGACATTTCAAGGAGGACCAGCGGTGAACTTGGGTGAGGCATAGAAGTCAGACTTGGGACTGAAATCACGATGAAGCCGCCCTCAGGAGCCGAGTTGTCCGGGGTCCAATGGGATCGACTACCACGAGTAGTCAGGTCAATTGGGCACGGCTTTTGTAACCCGAGAGGGAGCTTAAGCTATCAGAGGATAAACTCGCCTTCAAGGCAATTTCGGTAATCAACAAAGGTAAATCAGATTAGCAACATAAACATCCTCAAAGGTAGCCCAAATCCCTAGGAATCCGTTTAAATCGAAAACCCCAAAAACATTTGTTTTCTGTTTTAATTGATTCTGTTTGTTTATCATTTAAATTCAAATTCAAAAAAAACCTTTTCACTCAAATCATAAAAATCCTTTTTACAAAGTCCAGATCTAATCGATTCGAAAACCGATTGCGATTCGAGAACACAGTCTCTGTGGGTTCGATATCTTTTATTACTTGACGGCAGTCCGGTACACTTGCCGGATTCGCACGAGCGTGCATGCGCGCGCGACATCAAGTTTTTGGCGCCGTTGCCGGGGACTGTGCCTTTTCGAATTTCAATTAGTTTTTAAATTGATTTTTCTGGACCTTTTCTTTTTGTTTGATTTTTATTTCTGAAATATATTAAAAAAAAAATCAAAAACATTCTTTTCCTTCTATTGTATCCATCTCTCTGTGTGTTATATGCAAAGATCCCTAAGTCTTGGGAGCCTTAGTGAGATTGATCCGGAGATCGAGAGGACCTTCCACAGACGTAGAAGACTACTAAGAGAGGAAGAAAGGTTGAGTCCCGTTCCACTCATGGCGAATCAACCGGATACAAAACCTTTGAAGGACTACGCAGCCCCAAATGCGAGAGGCTTGCGAACTGGGATTGCAAGGCCAGAGATTGAGGCGGAGAACTATACCATACCACCTATGCTAATCAACATGATTAGGCAACATCAATTCGGAGGATTGCCTTCGGAGGACCCGACCGATCATATAGAAACATTCTTAGAGTTCACCGACACAATCAGGATTAATGGAGCCTCAGTCGATGTTGTGTGTTTGAGATTGTTCCCCTCATCTCTCACTGGGAAGGCGAAGGCCTGGCTAAAGCAAATCCCCGCTAACACTTTGACTACTTGGGACCAACTGGAGCAGACGTTCTTGGAGAAATTCTTTCCTCCATCCAAGACGGCCTACATAAGGACCCAGATCACCGGCTTCTTCCAGAAAGACGGGGAATCATTATCAGAAGCTTGGGATCGATACAAGGGACTGCTGGAGTCGTGCCCACATCACGGACTCGAAAGGTGGTTAATAGTGCACACCTTCTATAACGGATTGGACTACTCTTCGAAGGTGTCACTAGATTCTGCAGCCGGTGGAGCGTTTATGAATAGGCCTCTCACTGAGGCATTCAACATCATCGAGAATGTCGCCACCAACTACCACCAATGGGGATCCGAAAGAGGTAATAACCCGAACAAGATTTCGGGGGGTAAGTTTGAAGTAAGTAGTATTGATCTGATTATGTCTAAATTTGACTCACTAAATAAACGATTAGATAATATTGAAAGAGCTAATGTGAGTGCAATAGGTGCTACTAATACTATTTGTGAGATTTGTGGAATGCAGGGACATGACATGATGGGATGCCCACATGGATCCGGCGCTTCGGGTGAACAAGTGAACTCTTGTAACAACTACTATGATACGAACCCGAAGCTGCCCAACTATGCTCCCCCAAATCCCTACAACCAAAGAAGGAACAACCCTTACCTCTCCTACGGCAACTACAGCAACACGCTTAATCATGAGTTCCAAGAGGGTCAAGGTAATAAGAGAGTAGCACCGGGGTATCCTCAGGTACAAAGATCTAAACTCGAGACTTTATTTGAAAGTTTTGTTGAAACTCAGACAAAACAGAATGAGGAGTTTAGACAACAAGGAAGGGCAGTGAGTGAAGCAATAAAGGAGCTAGCATCTAAGGTAGACAACTTAGCAACTCATAACAAGATGCTAGAAACCCAGATTGCCCAACAAGCCATCACGTACTCGAGACCTAAAGGTACATTCCCGGGGCAACCCGAAGCAAATCCCAATGAGCATTGCAATGTCATACACTTGAGGGATGATAAGCTTGGGGTGGGGGTAGCTGAAATGGAGGTGGAACCGGAGGAGGACACGAGCGAGAAAGAAAATCCAGAACCAAAGTACGTCCCTCCACCACCGTACCAACCCCCGATACCTTTCCCACAGAGGTTGGTTAGGAAAAAGCAAGTAGATGTAGAGACTAAAATGCCTACTAAACTGAAAGACCCAGGTAGCTTCTCCATCTCTTGCTCGATTGAACAAGTACACATTGACCAAGCCTTATGTGACCTAGGGGCTAGTGCGAGCTTGATGCCCCTCACTATCATGGAAAGGTTGGAAAGTAAAGAGTTGAGACCGTTCAAATTCTCCTTACAATTTGCGGACGGCTCAACTAGGACTCCTCTAGGCATACTAGAGAATGTTCCCGTAAAGGTAGGAAAATTTCTCATCCCTACCGACTTCCTGGTATTAGACATGAAAGGGAATTCCGAATTCCCCATCATTTTAGGAAGGCCATTCTTGGCAACCGTTGGGGCAGTAATAGACGTAAGGAATGGCAAACTCTCTCTAAATGTAGAGGAAGGTAGGGTAAATTTTCAGTTGACTAACTCTTGTAACAACCCTCCTTTTGAGAGCCATGTGTGCAGAATTGATGTAACGTCTCCAGCGGTAGAGAAAGAACTTAGCATGGAAGCAACCCCAAAGATATGCATGGTTGAAGATGCACCCAGTGGTGAAGTTGGAATTGATGTCCATGCGGAAACAAAACTTCCGCTGGGAGGAAGGAAGGCTAGGAAGCTCCGGGAAAAAAGAGCGAAGCGGAAGCATTATTGGCCGTATGAGCAGAAACGGCTTTTTGAAGGAGCTCCTTGGAAAAGAAGTGTGCCTGCACTTCTACGCCCAGCCGACCCCGGTTGATTTAAGGAAGTATGGTCAAGCTTAAGACCATAAATAAGCGCTTCTTAGAAGGCAACCCAAGTTTTCTTTCCCTTTTTCCTTTTGTTTTTGATTTAACCTCTTGAATAATTTGAGAAGATCAAGAGGCAAAAATATCATTAATAGGTTTGTCTAGTGTTTTCAGGTTGAGAAAGAGAAGAAGAGCATAAAAAAGATAAAGTCAGAGGCCATCACGCTGTCACGGCCGTGATGAAATAAACAAGAGCACAGAAAGGAACACGGCCTAGCCGTGACAACCATCACGGGCGTGATGAGTAGGATGCCAAAGCCAGAGAGCATCACGGCCTAGCCGTGATGTAGATCACGGCCGTGACAGGGCAACTCCTGAGGACAGAATTGATCACGGCCTAGCCGTGATGAGCCTCACGGCCGTGATAAAATTTCTACCCAAGTTTTGACTGGAATGTGAGCCAACACCCGCTACCGACTCGGTAAGTTGTTCCAATTTTTCTCCTCTCTCCGACTTGATTATTTACATTGGAGACAATGTAAGTAATCAAGCTTGGGGTAGGGGTATTTATTTCTGCATTTGCATTGTTGCATTCATATTGCATTCACATAGGCATGGATTGGTATGATCACATTCTCTAGATTGCCCCTCACTTAGAACATGCATCCGATTGTGAGAACTTGGAGCCAAATGAATTGAGATAGTGAATTTTGAACCCAATTTTTCATTATTCTTGTGATATGGCTAAAAATAAAAATTCTTGAGATAGTCATTTGATAGTTGATAATTAGCATGTGGTTTCTTAGACTTGTGTACCTCACTAATTTTTGAACTACTAAAGGTAAGATTTTGAGCCAAAAAGGGGGTATCCACTAAATCTACCCCATTTCTTGTGATAGAGTGTTGTAATTCCTCTTGGACTGTATTTTCTAGAACTTGACTTGAAACCATTTCAAAACTTAAAAATTTTTGAAAACATTTTTGGAAATGATTGAGGCACTAGGTATTTTTCCGGCCTCCCGAGCTTTGAATGATAAATGCTATCCCATAGTTGCCCAATTTTGAGCCTAAAAGAAAAAAATACTTTTCTTGGTACCATGAATTAATTTGATAAATAACGCTTGGTATGGCACCTTTTAAAGTATTACAAAAAGGGCAAAATGGTAGTTGGAAAAAGAATGGGATGAAAATATTTCTCTTGAGCTATAAATCTCCCCTTCTCCAAACAAATAAAAATGAAATAAACAGAAAAAAAAATGGAGAAGGGGATGACAAAGAAAGTGAGAAATGAAAAGAAAAAGAAAAAGAAAAAAAAATAAATAATAGAAGGAAGAAAGGTGGAAAAGTAAATCAAAGTCCCCAAAAGGTATTTTAGAAGGTGTCATGCTTTGTAATGTTTGATAATCTGTCTAGCCTTCTTGAAATTCCCTTTTCCTTGATTTTCCCACCTTACAATAAATCCCATGGCCACATTACAACCAAAGGAAAAGACCTCTTGATTCTTAAGTGTTTTCATTAATAAAGTGGAGATTTGGTTAATAGTCAAGCCTATGGTAAAATGCTTTCCTTGAGGAAATGGAGTGAATTGTCATAAACCCTAAAACACTTGAGTGAGGTGAGATGAGTGCCCAAATCAGTGAGGACATGAACTTGAAAAAAAACCTAAGCTTCTAATTGGACTTGAACTTGATTATCTCTTGAGTGCTTATTAAAAATGCCTATTACTTGGATTAGCTTCTAGGGTTCTTGGTTCACTATCCATGCTTTGATTGATTTATCTTATGGCCTGAGTAATTGCTTGAGGACAAGCAAAGTTTTAAGCTTGGGGTGATTTGATGAGTGTGATTCCACATCATCTTTGTCCATCATTTTGCATGCATTTTCATGTAGTATAGGCATATTTTTATTAGATTTTAGGTTAATTTTCCTTTGGAACGGGTAAGGCGGTTTTCGTGTGTTGTTTTGCAGATATCAAGGGTAAAATGCTCAAGATCATCCATGATGAAGTTTGGAAGAAGATAGAGCTTTAAAAGTGCAGAAAATGAGCCAAACAGAGCCCATCACGGCCTAGCCGTGATGCCCATCACGGCCATGATCGAGCAAAACTGAAAAAGAAGAAAGGCTGAAGTCAGAGTCTGTCACGGCCTGGCCGTGATATCCATCACGGCCGTGACCCAAAACCACCACAAGTCAGAGCACATCACGGCCCAGCCGTGAAATTCATCACGGGCCATAACAGAGGGCTCGCGACGCGAGCTCATTCTCGCCTCGCGAGAAGACTGGTTTTTGCAGAACTGCCAGAAGCAGAGACCGTCACGGCCTGGCCGTGATGGCCATCACGGCCGTGACGCGCATTACTTGGACCTGAAGAAACCGAAATAGATCAGATTTTGAGTTGGTTTGGGACTCTAACTTCCCCATTTCTATAAATAAGGATCAAGGCATCAGATCTGGGGAGAAAAAAACACACACATCAGACCTTTGGGGCTACTACTCTAGGCATAGATCTCTTCTCTTCTTCTCCTCTCTTCTCTTTTCTGATTTTTCTATTATGTTGTCAACCCAGCTTGTCATCTCCATGGCAAGACTGGAGTAGTAGTTTGTTTCTAGGGACTAGGGCTCTGCCCGAGGTTTGTAAATGATGTTAATTTGATGTAAAATCGTTGTTGATTTCGTTATTGTTTTAGATCTGAGTTCTAGTGTGTTAATCACTCATAAATTTCGGCAACCGTTTATTTGCGTGACGTAGACGTTCTAAGGAGGAACTTAGCGGTGGACTTAGGATTTATAGGGTGTTTCACTCGTAAAGCCCGGCAGCCACTGGTTTGTGAGATGTGAATGATCCAAGGAGGAACCTAGCGGTGAACTTAGGTTATTTGCATGACTGAGACATTTCAAGGAGGAACCTAGCGGTGAACTTGGGTGTCGGACCTATAGAAGTCAGACTTGGGACTGAAATCACGAGAGTTAGAAGCCGTCCCTCGAGGAGCAACGAGTTGTCACGGAACGCAAAGGGTCCAATCTGGGATCGACTACCACGAGAGTAGGGGTCAGGTCAATTGGGCACGGCTTTTGTAACCCGAGAGGGAGCTTAAGCTATCAGAGGATAAACTCGCCTTCAAGGCAATTTCGGTAATCAACAAAGGTAAATCAGATTAGCAACATAAACATCCTCAAAGGTAACCCAAATCCCTAGGAATCCGTTTAAATCGAAAACCCCAAAAACATTTGTTTTCTGTTTTAATTGATTCTGTTTGTTTATCATTTAAATTCAAATTCAAAAAAAAACCTTTTCACTCAAATCATAAAAATCCTTTTTACAAAGTCCAGATCTAATCGATTCGAAAACCGATTGCGATTCGAGAACACAGTCTCTGTGGGTTCGATATCTTTTATTACTTGACGGCAGTCCGGTACACTTGCCGGATTCGCACGAGCGTGCATGCGCGCGCGACATCACATATCCAGGAGTTTTGTGATAGGCATTTTCCAAAGATTGATATCCTTCTCCGATGGGAATTACTATTGGCGTTGTGCAATGCGACTGCTCTTGGTAAGGTAACCCCTGAGTAAAGCTTGTACTTATGCTTGAGAACATTGGTGTTGTTACCATGGAAGAGGTTTGTTGTGAAGTCTTATATGGACCAGCTTCATTTGCACTTCTATTTGTACTAAGCAAACTTAGTGACTCCCTCATATCCTACAATATTGCTTCTAGTCTTGCTTGGATCTCATTCATCTCATCTATTCTTCCTCTCATTCCATCCATTTCCAAACTCAGATTCATTCCCGCTTCATGATTGCCAGCAGCCATTCTAGCTCTAGTGTTGTGAACACGAGTTTGATTGGTGACTTCTTTTCTGGGACGCGCAATGATTCAACTTTTCGTCTGTGAGAAATTCATTCTTGGGATTAAAATAGATAAAATCATCGTCCCTACTTTTCCTTAGATGCAAAACTTATGTTGAGATGAGACGCAGATATATATATATTTTTTGCTTGAAATGAATCCTTTTTTCTCAAAATATTTTCAATTAAGCTTCTTTTTTTTTGAATTTTTTTTAAGAAATAACAAGAATAAAAATAATGCATGGCATGTTTGGAAAGAAAAATGCAAGTTTGTGCATGTAGTGAGTTTTTTTTTTATTTCAAGTTTAAAAATGCATGAGATACATGAAACAAGTTTTTTTATGAAGGGGAAAAAAATAGAAACATGAAATCAATTTTTTTTTTAAAAAAAGTTGACCATACATCCTTTTTTTTTCTTATAGGTACAAGAACATGTAGGATAGAGGGAAAAAATGCTCTATGTGTCCTAAAATAGTTCACTTTGCCGTAGAAGGTCGTGACTCAAAGGGGATTGGCCACTAAGTTGAACTATAAGTGAAAATTTCAGGGTGGATCTAGAATTCTAAAGGTATTGATCCCCAGATTGCCCCTGTCTCGAAAGGCAAGGACCCGGCTCATGAACCTAGCGACAAGTAGGGATAAACCCTCACAGGATGACTAGTCCATGATACCGGTAACAATCTGAGTGATGACTCAACAAATATCAGAGGGGCACCAGGCCGATCAATGACAATGTTGAGACACCGCCTAGTCCTAAGTTATCCACAAGCTCGGGTATAGAGCTAAAAAGTGTGTGCAGCAAGTGACAGTGCAGTGTGTGTGGAGAGAGCATACAAACTTGTACAGCCCTAAAAACTATGACAAACCTTACAAAACTAAGCCACACATCTATACATCAAATAGAGAACAACTACCCTAGGGTCGAGGTAACAAGCCAAATTATCATCAATGAAGTATACGAAATAAATAAAGGAGAAAATGAATATTAAGGAATATCAAATCTAGATAAAGCAAACAAAAATATATATTTTTTCTTTTTTTTTTCTTTTGTGTTTTTCTTAAATAAAAGAAAGGGGTAAAACAAATAAATTAAAATTTACTAAAAATTTGCACGATCAATTATACTAGGCTTAACTCTCTAAAAAACTTCCCCAGTTGAGTCGCCATCTGTCGCAACCAAAAATTACGACGAGGACGACAATAAAAATAAAATTTTAAGGAAAAGTAGAGTCGCCACCAATTTTATTTAATTTAGGAAAAAATTGGAAAACCTTTTAAAAAATGGTCTTTGAAACCAAGTTGAGTTCGGTAGTCGGTTACAAGTAGGGAAGGTGTTAAGCACCCTTCGTCGCCCATTCTATAAACGGTACCCTAAATGAATTGGCGAAATTAAATTATTTATTTTTTACCCCAAAATATTTACAAGGAAGAATTTATTTATTTATTTATTTATTTATATTTTTTATTTATGTTTCTTTATTAGTTTTTTTTTTTGCATTAAAAAAAGTTTTAAAAAAAATATTATTGATAAATCCTAAATGCGGTTGAACATGGTACATAAGTCCATAGGGCAACCTCAAAGCTAAGGGATTGAGCATGACACTTGTCATAGAGCATCCTAAAAGCATTAAATAAATTATTATTTAATTATCTACATTAAACAAATAAAAAAAGAACACAAAAATAAAGGAAAAATTAATTTTGGCTTGACGAGATGATTGATCCCGCTCCTACGTATTCCTTGCTTCGATGGGAAACTCAAAGCCACATAGTTCTTGTAAAAAATATTTTTTTTTGTTGGTTGATTTTAATTTTTAGCAAAAAGGTTTTTTTTATTTCATTTTAAAAAAACGGGTTTTTGATATATTCAAGTGTTTCATTTTTCAGATTAGTCCCTTTCAGTTTAGTATCTCCATTGGGCCAACTATCTAACCTACTAATCCAATGATCCAAATTAAATTTATACAGAAATAAGAACAAAACAATATAAAATAATAATAAATAAAACAAAAGCAAAATGAAATAAACACTAAAAGTCTAAAACACATATTATCATATCAGAAATGTTAGAGTACAAAGAGACCCTTTTCCTTCACAGTGCACGCAAGAACGAAGAGAAGGGAGGAGGCTGATGGCACAGTGGCGGCACCAGCGGAGCTTTGCGGCTGAGGCTGAGACACCAGGTCCGGATCGAGCTATCGCGAAGGAGATGTGGACACGGCAGATCTGAGCCTGCATCCTCAAAGGAAGCGGTGGCGAAGCGAGGCGCGATTGATGCTGGCGGTGCGACGGTGACTCACGGCTGATGGCGTCGCGAGACAATGACGCCGTTCTGGGAGGGCAGCGGCGTCGCGACGGTCCGGGTTGGACGGAATGGCGATGCGCGGTTGCCACGAAGGGGTACGGATGGCGGCACCTCCCTCTTCTTTCTATTTTTTTCTTTTTATCTCACACCCCTCTCTATTTGTTGTTCTGCTCTCAGTAATTCTGTTTCAGAGACATTTTTGGAATTTTTCCTCTTCCTCTCACTGTTGTTGTTTCTCTCTTTTTTTTGGGTCCCCCGATTCTGATTTTATAACGCCAAATTGTTCCGATTTTGATCTTGAAAATCTGTTAAAGATTAAAAAATTTATCCCTGATTTGAAATAGAACCAAAACTGCCGAGCCTTAACTGCCAAAATTAAGAGATTTGCCAACTAGATTCAAATTCAAAATAAAGTAGTTGCCAGGGTTTGTTGGGAATGATGAAATGGGTTTAACTGACCTGACCCAATTAAAAATCTTTTTATTATTTTTATTTTCTTTGCAATTTTTTTTTTTGTTGAAATTTTCAGTGAAGACTAAAAGATTCGATGAAAATGGATTGTTCACGTTAGGAATGAATTTAGTTCTTTACGATGAGAGCCTTGTTTTGGCTTTAGCTTCTGCTATTGGAAGGCCAGTCAAGGTGGATGAGCACACTTTGCAGGTTGAAAGGGGTCGTTTTGCTCGTGTTTGTGTTGAAATTGACCTTAATCAGTCAGTGGTGGGGAAGATTCGTGTGCGAGGCAATTGGTATAAGGTTGCGTATGAAGGTTTGCATGTGATCTGTAGTGGTTGTGGGTGCTATGGCCACATAACAAAGAACTGCCCAACTGCCTACCAAGCCCACGTCCTCTACTATGGACACGACCCCTCATGCACGTGCTACAGATGGAAAAAATAAGGGCACCGCTGATCTTTCTAAATCTTCAAGCACGACTCTTAGCTTGAAAATTGAAAATAGGAATGTGCAAGCTCCTGCCCAATTAACCATACCGAGACTGTGAAGAAAGGAGTGGGGGTCCAGCGCACCTTGGTCTAGCACGTGGCTTCTGAGGTTCTTATTTCTTCTGAAGTTAGGGGAGGAGCTTTTGTGATGAATAGGGCGCTGAAATTTTCTGCTATGTTGGATGATTGTGGGTTACTTGATTTGGGTGCTACTGGTAACTGCTTCACGTGGTTTAGAAGAGTGGAAGGCGCCCGTTCAGTTTCAAAAAGGTTGGATAGGGCCTTGTCTGATTGTGCTTGGAGAAACAGTTTCCCTAATGCTTATGTGGAAAATTTATGTTGCTTGCATTCAGATCATTGTCCTTTTCTTGTTCGTTGCAAGGCTCTGTTTTCTGACAAGAAAGCTAGGCCGTCTAGGTTCCAGGCTGCTTGGACTCTTCATAACGACTTTCGTGCTCTTGTGCATTCGGCTTGGGGGAGTGGTAAGTGGTAGCCATATGGTCATTGATGGGCTTAATAGAGTTAGAGAGGAAGCGCAGGAGTTTAATACTAGCGTGTTTGGAAATATTTTCCAGAAAAAGTGTACTATTGAGGCCAGATTACAGGGTATTCAGAAAACTCTTGAGTATAGTGATATTCGTAGCGTGGTGCTTTTGGAAGCTGATCTTCGCAAAGAATATAATGATGTTCTGAAGCAGGAAGAGTTGCTTTGGTTTCACAAGTCTAGAGAGCAGTGGGTCCGTTTGGGTGATCGTAACACTAAGTTCTTTCATAACCAAACTATTGTTCGCAGGAAGAGAAATAATGTGCATGGCCTTTTTCTGGAAGATGGTTCTTGGTGTACGGATGATGCTACTTTAAAGTTGGAGGCATTGTCATTTTTCAAGAATCTTTTTTCTCCTACCTTGGAAGCCTTGCAGACCCATGTTGTTGTTTCTAGTGTTCCGCAATTGACTAATATAGGGATTTCTAGGCTTACTGAACCGGTGTTGAAGGAGGAAGTTCGGAAATCGCTTTTCAGTATTAAATCTTATAAAGCTTCAGTCCCAGATGGATTCTAGCCTCTTCTCTTCAAGCATTATTGGGATATTGTTGGAGATGATATTTGGCACTTGGTGAGAGAGGCTTTTCAGAGAGGATATTCTCATGACAGGTTAGCTGAGACTCTTATTGTTTTAATTCCTACAGCTAATAACCCGATTAACTTGAAGAATTTCAGGCCTATTAGTCTTTGTAATGTCATTTACAAGGTTATTACTAAAGTGATTGTTCAAAGGCTCCGACCTTTCTTGGATGAGCTTATTGGCCCGCTTCAAAGCGCTTTCATTCCTTGGAGGGGCAGAAGGATAATGCTGTGTTAGCTCAAGAGGTTATCCATTATATATGCATCACTCTAAGTCCTTGAAAGGTTCTATGGCTTTCAAAGTTGATCTTGAGAAGGTTTATGATAGAGTGAGATGGGATTTTCTTGAGGAAACTCTTAAGGACTTTAGTTTCCCTCTTAACATTGTGAAGCTTATTATGTGGTGTGTTAGATCATCTCATCTATCTATTCTTTGGAATGGTTCTAGGTTGGAGAATTTTAAACCCACTAGAGGTCTCCGGCAGGGTGATCCCCAGTCTCCCTATCTCTTTGTTATTTGTATGGAGAAACTTGCTCTTTTGATCACCGATAAGGTTAATAGTGGGGAGTGGAAACCGATTCATGTGTCTAGAGGGGGTCCAGGCATCTCTCATATTTTCTTCGCATATGATGTGATTCTTTTTTGTCAGGCTAGCAGCATCAAGCTAATGTTGTAACGAAGACTTTAAATAATTTTTGTGATGCTTCTGGGCTCAAGGTTAACTTTGAGAAATCTAGGGGAATGTGCTCTTCGAAGGTCTCTAACAGCCGGAAGGAAAACTATCACAATATCTCTGGAACAACCTCTATGTGGTACGATGACTGGCTGGGCATTGGTAGATTGTGTGACAAGCTTGATTTTGTTCACATTTCAGACACAAACTTGCAAGTGAGGGACATTTGGAGGGATGGGGAGTGGAATCTGAATGGTTTAGCAACTCAGTTACCTTCAGATATTAAATATTCCATCCAGCAAGTTATTGTTCCTGTGATGGTGCACCCTCATTTATCTGATACATGGGCGTGGAAGGGTAGTAACGATGGTGTTTGTACTGTCTCTTCTGCTTATCATTGTTTACTTCAGAATAATGGGCTTTGGGATCCTAATCTTGATTGACGGTGGGTTTGGAATCTGCATGCGCCAGTCAAAGTGCAACACCTTATTTGGTTGACCATGCATCTTGCTATTCCCACTAATCAGCTTCGTTTTCAGCGGGGTATGGTTGCTTCTGCTTCTTGTCGGTGATGCTCTAATGGTGAGGAGGACATTAGTCATTGCTTGAGGGACTGCCCCCATTCCCGTGAGATTTGGATGAGGTTGGGTTTGTGGCAGAACTCTTCTTTTTTCTCTATGAATGACGCTAGAGCCTGGATCATGAGATTTGCTATTGGGGAAACTTCTATATCTGATCGTTCCAAGTAATAAAATCGGTGAGAATCGGATATCGTCTATAGGAATTAGTTACCAAGTACCAATTCATAAATTAAACAACTATTTAGACTAAAATTTGGTATGAAGAGAGCTCAAAATAAATAAAATAAAACAAAAGAGCAATAAAATATTTTTGGAATTTTTGTTGAGATAAAATAGAAATAAAAAAGTTAGGGATTTGATTTCATCCAATTATGAATCCAGATTCCTCATAGACAAGGAATCCTATAAATTACCGACACTCTAATTATCTTAATCTCAATTGGCATGTTGAAGGACAAATTCCTTTAATTAATTGAAGCTTAATTCCTTACTGAATCAATTCTATCAAACCTTACTAATTACCCTAATTCCTTAGGTCTAATTAACAAAGCATGATGATCATATAGCTCTATGGAATTTGTAAAATGCCCACATTAATCAGTTATCTATTCCTAGATTAACCAAATTAACAGTGATTATTACAAGAGGCAAAGTCCAAAAATCACTATTCCTAGCATGTTATTGAACCCTCAAAACACAAGAATGGTAGCTAAGCATTCAAATGTAAGCAAGCACAGTAAACATCACATCAACAATTTCAATTGTTCATAAGATAATCAAACTATCAGATAAAACTTCATCATAAAAAGATTACATCAAAACCCCAGGAAAAAGGAATTTAGCTAGACATGCTAAACCTTAAAATAAAATAAAATAAAGAGAAAGAGTAAAAAGAAAACTCCATGATAGTGATAACAAGAGAACACCACACTGCTAGATTCCTCCTCCAGTGTTGCGCTGCCCCTGCTCTCCCTATGCTGTGCGACCCTTTTTCTCAGTGTGCGGCTGTTGCTTTACGCTGTGCCTCACTTCACTTTGCGGCACCCCTCTTTATTTTCCTTTGCTGTCTTCCTTTTATATTGCTCACTACAAGAAAAAATGAATTTAGCGAGGGTCAAAGGCCGTCGCAAACAGCTTAAATCCGTCGCAAAACACATGTTTCTGACGGATTTGCGACGGCCATAAATCCGTCACATATTGGGTCGTCGCAAACACTTTCTGACCGTTTTTTTAAATGACCGTCACTAATTAGCGACGGCTTAGCCGTCACAAATTATAGGAGGCAAATTATAGAAATTAGCGACGGCCTAATCGTCGCAAATTAACATAAATTAGCGACGGTATGACCGTCGCAAATTATAGAAATTAGCGACGACCCGACCGTCGCAAATCAACATAAATTAGCGACGTCATGGCCGTCGCAAATTGCACCACATTTTTATAAAACTAAATAATTTAATTAAATAAATTTTTATTAATTAATTATTTAAAATATGAATTATTTTTAATTAATTATTTAATATTTAATATAAAATTCAAAATTAATATAAACATTAGTTATTTTTTATATTAATTATAATTTAGACTATATTATGATAAATGAATAATAATTTTAAACAATAAATGAAATTCATAAATAAAAGCAAATTGTTTTGACAGAGTGCATACATCATACAAAATAAAATCTAATATTAAAGAAACTAATAACCCTCTCTATAACCCCGCATTAACAAATCTGTAAAGGATTGATCATCCTCGTCACTGGTCTACCGATGACCCTCAGGCTGGGACGGTGGTGGGCCGTGGGTCGGGGGTGTCTTGTGAAGTCTTTGGTCCTGCCGCGATCGTGGGTCGAGGGGTGCTGGTTCCTAAGTAGCATGAGCTCTTTCTGTGCAGCTGCCATCATCTCTATCTGGTCCATCATCTGTGTCTGTTGAGTAAGCAGCTGTCGATTGATCTCATCCTGAGCTACCAGTTTCTGTCGCATCTTGACCATCTTCGCAGACTCATGAGACTGGCGGGGCCTAGTACTGGACGATGCTCGACTCTACTGAGTGAAGATGCTGGAGCACCCGCGTCGATAGTTACCGGCTAGGTCTCCCATGCCGTATATGCGACCCTTGTTCTTACCGCCAGCAACCTCGACCCATGCCTGCAACTCCAATTGGGCTTCCACCTCTGGGTCAAGTGTGGTGGAAGGGGAATATGAGGCTGCCTGAGACCGAACCTGAGATAACTTAGCATGATAGTCCTCCTGTCATTAAAATTGATGCACATCATCATACAAAATGACCATAATTATTAAATATAAAATAAAAATAATTTCCAACAAAGAGACATGTAAATCACCTGAGTGCGTCTAGAGCGCTCATCTACATACTCGCCGGTACCCTTCCTAGTATGAGTTCGGGCATGAAGCTCAACCGGCTTGACGCTACGGCCAATCTCCCTAGCCTGCACCAAAAAAAAACTTGTTCATATTTGAAGTTACACATTCTTAATAGCCAGACATGTAAATGAATTAACAAAATATGATGTTGGAACTTACAAAGCGTCGAGCATGCTCCTCGCATCGATGTTTGCCGCCAGTGTGCAGGCTCCCACCCTTTTCCGAGGCCCTGTTGAGCTTTGCCTGGGCGGATTTTTTCTTAAATGCAGGTGTAGCCCAGTAAGCACATAGCTCCCCCCAAATGGGTGGGAAACACCATTTTGGACGTTCTCCCTTTTTCCAATATCTCGTCAACAACTCGGAGAGGCGTTTGCTCGCTTTTTGATGAAAAATTATCTCTACATCAGTGGAATGCTCTACTCTCCAAGCAGCCTTCTCTTGTAAATAAGGAGAATATAATATTTTTTAGGATAATAATAAACTAAAGAAACATTAAAAGTAACTAAAAAATGGAAGTAAATTCAAAAGTACAAAATACCTTAAAAGCCGCAAAGAATCGATCCCGATCCTGATCCTCAAGCTCACTCCAATGTTTCCAGGCCTGATCAAACTGAGATGTAACTGCATACGTGACGGCCTCTGCAGATTTTCTCGACAGAAGGAACCTTATCAATAGAACATGAGAACAATCAATACATATACATATAAAATCTGCACTCAACAATAAGATAACAATATTTGAGATATTTCTTACCCTTTACCGGTCGGGGTAACAATAACTCGGTCATCTGACATAACATCGATCTCCTCATCATCTGATGATATAGGCGATGAATATCCATAACTCTCCTCATCGTCATCATTAGACTGATGATCACCGTCCATGGGCAAATCCACCCCTGATGCATCTGGTTGTCTGGAATTGTCTTCATGGGTCTGAGTCGGAATCCTTGGGGTGGGCATCATCGTGATCCCAATGGAGGTGTCCATGAACTGAGTGGCTAGAGCAACAGGTCGGTAGGGAGGTGTCAGAACATGTGTAGGCACGGGTGTGGGCGGTGGACATGGTGTAGGAGCAACAGGTGGGGGTGCCGGTGCCATATCATGTGGAGGCATGGGTGTGGGCGGTGGGCGTAGTGTAGCAGATGTAGATGGGAGGGACACGAATCCGTCATCGACTGTCCGTGTCACGAAGCGGGGTCGACCACGACGACGTGCCCCTCCAATAGGTGCCTTACCCTTTCCCTTACCATCAGTCATGTCTATAGTGAAAAATGATGCTAATAATAATTAATTAAAAGTAACCAAAACACAAATTTGCAAATAATGGAAATTGATGGTGATAATAATTAAATTAAAGTAAGCAAAAAAACAAATTTGTAAATAATGGAAAATGATGCTAATCATAATGAACTTAAAGTTATGACAATGACAATACAACTTAATACAAAATATATCACTAAAATAAATAAAGTAATTGTTATTCAGAATTTGAGCCAGTGTCATATTCATAGCCATCTTCATCTTCTGTTGATTCTGCTTCTTCAACATCTTCATCCGGAATGACTTGATTTGATGTTAAGCTGGAGGTATCCACTTCTTCCCCTACAACTTGTGTGTCTTGTAAACATGAGATTGGTTCAACTTCAATTACCTCATTTGCATGTGATATTTCATCCGTTTGATATGGCCCATCCAACTCTGAAACATCTATTTCAATGCGACCCCTTGGTTTTGTCTTGATTGCAACACACCAACCTCGTTTTTCTGTTTGAGTTGCTGGATAAGGAACGTAATATACTTGTCTCACATTATGTGCCATGATAAACGGATCAAACATATGATATCTTCTACTCATTTGGTTGTCCACAATATTATATTTTTTATTCAAATTAGTGCCTCTACTAGATGGATCGAACCAATTACAATAAAACAACACTATTCTCTTAGGGTAATCTAAATAACGATATGACAACTCATATATGTGTTGTATCACACCATAAAAGTCATCTGCAACTCCGCCTGGCTCACCCTTTATGTAAACACCACTATTTATTGTTGTTTTGTCTTCTGTCCATGATTGAGTATGAAATTTGTACCCATTCACGAAGTATGTGTGCCATTCTTTGACTTGTGTCAGAGGACCGTCAGCCAAGTTTCGTAAATATTGATTAATGACAGTAGGTGCCTCATTGTAAACCTATTCACAAAGTTTAACGATATATGTTTTTATCCGCATACATTATAGTGAATAACAGAATGATAAATGGGAAGATACTTACTTGTTGCTTAAAGCATTTTGGAAAATCTTCATTAGTACGAGCAGATGCATCACGAGAAGACAAGAATGCACTGAACATATATGGATAACATCAATGAAAATTGACATATGCTATCGAAGGAATAAAAATTATAAGCTCATACTTACTCATGGTATGGTTTAACCTCGGCGCAATTGATCAATACATGAACATGAGCTGAGTTCCACTCTGCCTCCGTTAAATAATGTGTCAACTCCTTTCCGGAATGACGATCAGGAAGACAAAAAATTGATAAGGTTCCAGGTAGTCTTCCACTTTCATTTTTCGTTTCGTTCCTTCTAGTTGTTGGCGACAAAACCATGTGTTTGAAATAATGAGAGCAGAAATGAATTGTCTCACGGTGTAAGTAAGACGCACAGATCGAACCTTCAACCCTAGCCTTATTTTTCACCGATCGTTTTGACTCGTCCATGAATCTATTAAAAAATGACGAGGTTATTATTAATTAATTAATATGCATGAAAGTGGATCAATAACTGTGATACTTTAATTACCTTTCAAATGTATACATCCACCTATATTGAACTGGACCACCAAGTCTGGCTTCATATGCAAGATGAATCGGAAGATACTCCATTGAATCAAAGAAGCCCAGGGGGAATATTCTCTCCAGCTTGCACAAAATGAGTGGAATGTTTTGTTCCATCCTGGTCAAATCGTCTTCCCTTAAAGTTGCAGAACACAAGTCCTTGAAGAATTGACTTATTTCAGTAAGGGCATTCAAAACATGGGGGGGACGAACTGAAGGCGATGGGAAGTAAGCACTTCATAAACACATGACAATCATGGCTTTTCATCCCATGCAACTTGCCTTTGATAACATCAGCACATCTTGCCAAGTTAGAAGAATAACCATCAGGCATCCTGAGCCCCTTTATCCATTGGCAAACTAACCTTGCTTCCTGGATAGTCAAGGTATAATTGGCCTTTGGCTTGTACATCTTCCCATTATCCTGATGTCTCAGCTCCAAATCTGGTCTCCTGTAGTACAACTTTAAGTCCATTCTAACCTTATCGTTGTCTTTGGTCTTGCCATGCACGTTCATCAGTGTTGAAAATGTTGTCAATGAAATTTTTTTCAATGTGCATTACATCAAGATTGTGCCTCAATAAATTATCTTTCCAATAAGGAAGATCCCAAAAAATACTCCTCTTTGTCCAATTATGCCACTGCCCGTAACCATCAAATTTGGAAACCCCAGCTTCAGTCACTTTTGGCAAGTCCCTGATTCTACTCCAAATTTGTTCTGGTATTAACCTCGGAGGCGGTCCATCCATTTCAACAACCCCCTTCTTGAAGGCATTCTTATTCCTTCTAAATTGATTATCGTTCGGTAAGAACCTGCGATGGGAATCAAACCAGGATGACTTCCCCCCGTATTTTAAGGTAAATGCCTTTGTATGCTCCATACAATGCGGGCATGCAAGCTTCTCATGCGTCCCCCAGCCAGACAACATGCCATACGCAGGGAAGTCATTAGTTGTCCACATCAACGCTGCCTTCATTGTAAAATTTTGTTTTCGAGAAATATCGTACGTCAAAACACCATTCCACAACCTCTTCAGATCATCAATCAAAGGTTGCAAGTATACATCAATGCCTGCCTTTGGATTAGATGGACCCGGAATCAGGCAAGTCAAGAACATATATGGCTTTGACATACACATTTCGGGAGGAAGATTGTAAGGGGTAACAATAACGGGCCAACATGAATAAGGTGATGCTGAGGCTTGGATATATGGGGTAAAGCCATCCGAGCATAACCCAAGTCGTACATTACGAGGATCAACGGCAAAATCCGGATGCACCCGATCAAAGTGCTTCCATGCTTCACCATCAGAAGGATGGCGTAACACTCCTGCATTCCTCCTATTCTCATGGTGCCATGTCATTTTTCCTGCAGTCTGCATCGATGCAAACATCCTCTGTAATCTAGGAATGATTGACAAGTAGAACATCGACTTTACCGGAACTGGTTTCAAATTACTTCTACTTGCATTGTGCTGACGATACCTTGGTGCGTTACAAAATCTGCATTCAACCAATGCGCCATCATTTTTGTCGAATTCATTATCATAAAAGATCATGCACCCATTCTGACAACAGTCAATCCTCTTGGACTCCAATCCTAACTTGGGCATTAATCTCTTCGCATCATAATAATTGTTGGGTAATCCTCCTTTGAAAGGCGTCCCGGCCAAAACCATTTTGGCAATGAAATCCAAGCCTAACTCGGGTATGCTCCAATTGCACTTGGCAGACAACAGTAGAACACACATCGATAACTTCAAGTCGAGGGACCCTTCCCACAAAGGCTTATTTGCCTCTATTAGGAGATTATAAAATTTTTGTGCATCTGCATTAGGAGGCTCTTCTGTATTATTGGACTTAAACGACCAGGACATCATAAGAGCGTCACACACCATCTCCTCCATGGAAACAATATGATCTCCATATCCAGCTTCTGCACCACTACTTGAACCACCAGTGCAATTCTAGTCAATGCCAAAATCAAATTGCGGCATTTCTTCTCAATGATTTGTCCAAATCCAGTAATTAGGCCTAAACCCAACTTTCTACAGGTCGACCCTCACATAGTCTACATTCTTAATTCGGGTACAATCACACTTCACACAAGGACATCTAATCACCCCCCCCCCCCCTCATTGTTATAAGTATCTTGCTGACCTGCCTTGGTAATAAATTCTTCAACACCATCAAAGAAAGATTGTTTTAATCCCCCTCTACGAGGATAAACCCTATCATACATCCAAGTACGATTCAAAGGAACAAATTCCATCCTCTGCATTTGCGCCAAAAAAAAGATAACTATAATGAAAAACTATTTTGGGCAAACTCGCAAAACTGCTCCATTTCTTTATTTGGTATGGCCCTATCCCATTCAAGAAAAACCTTTTTCAACACTAGTATAATAGTTGCTCATCACTTCTCATGTCTCATATCTGACGAAATTTCAGCAGCATTTCCCATTGGTCTCCAAGTACATGACTTGACCAGGGTGAGATATCACAATCAAGTATGTACCCAGAGAACAAATGGTAATGCGTCAGACCAAATTTTCATTAGATATATCACATAAGAATTAATGAATAGCTATTATACTAGTAGAGAAAAAGTTTTTTCTCAAACTGTCCCACTTGGACAATTCGAGGTCCAATATCAAGAGCACAATGACTTGCAACAGTACACGTGCTCTAAAATATTGCACCTCAAACGGGTAACTAAGGTTTTTCTCGACGATCAACTCATCTAGAAAATAAATCTTTATTATAAAGACAATTTATAATATCCCTTACATACTTGAAACAAAACATAAACAACATTACAAGAATAAGAATCATTTAATATAATATAGGCAAGAAACTTAAAACTTAAAACACTTAATATATATAGGCAAAAGTGAACAGAAAGATATAAGGATCATTTAATATAATATTGATAACCATAACCCTGTCAAAAATACACAAAAAACAATAAAGAAAATTCATAGTCCATTCAGCATAAGAAGAGATTATGATTCAAGCTACTCACCAATTCAGCCATTAATATCAAAAGAAAACTAACCCAAACACCTATAACATGACACATTCCAACCTAAAAGCATTTAATTAGGTGATTCAACAAACAGATTATAGACAAAGTAAAAAGAAAGAAAGAATCTTTCCAAGAAAAAAAATCACAATAGCTACTTACAGCATAAGAGTAAATGAACATAAGGAATTGGTTCCTTCATAATCATCAAGCATGTTTATCAATGAGGAAAAGACAACCCAAACTTGACAAATGAATGTATCATTTCACTCAATTTTTGAAAATTGTTTCAGACCTTCCATCAAACAGATTCAAAGAATGTAGTTAGTAAAGAACCCGTCAACAAATAGATTATAGACATTAATCAAAAGGCATTATATTACAAAAACAATTACAATCTCCACATCAAGGTGCACCAAAAAATGATCAAATCAATATCAAACATTCTCTCAATTAACGAAAAAAACGCACACCTTCTCTTGCTTTGTTTGATTGGAAGCGATTTTCCCTTGTTGTTGAACCTCAAAGTCGCGTTCTTACTCTCTCAGCGAACGTGACTCTCCAAAACTAATTCATAAACAAATATATGCAACAATTATGAGATTAAATATGGAACAAAAATTAATGATGCAAAAATGAGGTGGTGGTTGTTTATTAATGAGGAAAACAAGGTGGCAGTTTCGTAATTATTTCTGAAAACTGGACATGAAAACAGAAAATTAGAAACAAAACAAATAGGCACTAAGTTGTTATGAGATAAAAAAACATGGGATCAACTTCTCAGGTTCCAGGAAACATACAATGCTATCGTGTCCCATTCACAATTGAATACTTGTAAATAAAAATCACATTTTCATCATTCCCAAACAAAAACAAAGCATTGATGCTGTAAATCCCCTCAACAAATTAAAGTCACGCCCAGGCATAAAATTTGAAAAATAAACAAATTTATCAAAAATATTTGAAGCCCAAGTAATCGATAATCATAATGCAAAGAGGACTACTTAAAAACTATAGCATTTTACATGGATCCAGAATATCATTCTTAATAGACCACAACAACTCATGCATCAATATTGGACTAGCAACAAACAGAAAAAAATAACAGACAGACATCATTCAGGCATTATATCATATTGTTTTTATTGTGTCTACTATTTTCAAACATTTATACGGGAAACAGTGAAAACAAAAATTTTTGTGTTTCTTGTACAAATTCTTGAAATAGAAACATGATGAAAATAAGGTAAAAAAAAATCCAAACACACCCTAAGATTCTACCGTTTTGTTAAAAAAAATTCTTAGAATGCTGGAGGGGAATAGAGGCAAACATCCCTGAAACATGAGAAATTGATTTCCATATATGATAATATCTTTTCAATATTCGAGCCACAATGTAATTCTCTGAAGCAAGTGAAATGTTGATGATTCAGGATCTAGGAAGAATATCTAGGCCAGCAGAAATAGCATTTTGCCTCTAACATACAAACAGTTTCCAGATGAAAGATATATTATTAGCTCTTAATTAAACACGAATGAAGTTGCAGGAAATAAAAACGGAGTTCAGGACAAAACCATCCTCAAGGACTGCTGAATTCAAATCACAGCTGCAAAATCAAACACTAGCATAAAAGAAGCTTTATGCAGAAAAATGTAATGAGATGCAATATCTTGGCCAATATAAAGCAGCTACGTCTATCTGGCAGCATGCATTCTTTACTTGTGCATAAACATATAAGGCAATAGTATGAAAATCTCCCTAAAATTATGGAGGAAATTATATTTAAAGAATTCACGATCAAAAGAAAGATTGTTGATTAGCAATTTAAAACCAATTGTTGTCAAACTCCATTGCTTGTTGATGCTGTGGATCATGGTGCAGTAATACTAACAGGATAAAAAGCTAAGAGGTTTATATTGGAAAAGAACAAGGATGGATGTGTTAGAAAAAAGAACAAGGACTCTACACACATAATTATGGCTCAACCATAATCTTTCAAGCTCCAAATACAAACACAAAGAACATACAAGAGCCTAAGAACAACAATATTTTCTTGAGCTAGATACCATGACTCAAGTTTCAAGAAAACATCTAAAAGTTCTCCACCAGAACTTCAGTGAAGCTTCTCTTCCACAATAGAATAGATTGTATATCTTTAGTGTTAATACAAAACATATAATGAACACCAACACGCTAACTATTTTTTTTTCCTAAAAAATATATTTTGTTGTTTTGATCTCATCGGCTAGTTTATCTTTCAGAGAAATGAGTACTTCAAAAAACCAACATTAGCATAAATAGAACAAGTAAAAATATAAAATCAATCACACAATGCACACTACAGAGATAACACGAATTAATGGGAACAAGCAAACTACTAAATTCAGCATTATGAACTAGACAATGAACAGCCACAATAAGCTTCAGGAACTAAACCAAAAACTACACTCGAGTCTCAAGCTTCAGAATACACACACAACTAAATGGAACCAGTTTCATAAACAGGCATGAAAGCATCATGAAATTTTCTTAAACAATATTTTATGAATGGAAGGGAAATGGAACAATTTCATAAACAGACATGAAAGCCTCCCGACATTTCTTTTATAAGTAAAGAGCTATCAACATCCCTAAACCAGCTACAGCATCCCACCCAAAAAAAAAAACATAACATGGAGACTACAAATTAATGCCAAAGTGACAATCTCAACATGTGCAAACATAGATAAATGCTCAAACCTTACTATGAGGAGAAGAACCCAAACCAGAAATCAACCCAATGTCGCTGCGTGAGAGGGAAAGGCATAAAATTGGAGCCCTAGGAGTGCCTACGCATAAAAATGAAAGGGAAAAAGGGAATGCGGTCCAGAGTTCAAAAATGTAAAAATGAAAGGGAATGAGGAACACGGTTTAAAGTTTAAAAAATGAAAGGGAATGAGGAATGCGACCAGAGTTACGTACGTCGCGGCAGTGAATGGGCGGTGGAGGAAAGGAGGTGGTGCTGCTGGTCTTCGGGATCGGTCGGCAGAGGCGGCGCGAGAGGTGGTGGTTGGGCGGCGCGCGGTGGGAGCAGAGAACCAGAGTGAGAGGGGAGGAAGGGTTTCTGTGAAGATGACGACTGAGGGAGGAAGAAAACTGTTCGAGTAACTTAATGGAAATTAGCGACGGCCTTTTAATATTAGCGACGGCTAGGCCGTCGCAAATTATGATTCCATCACAAATTGAGAATGACCGTCGCAAAAGTACGGTCCGTCGCAAACCAATATGGCCGTTGGAAATGACCTTGGACAAACATTTGCACATTAGCGACGGCCATGCCCGTCGCAAATTGGCGCCAACATTTCGCGTAAAATGGCGGGAACAGATCGACAGATTTGCGGCCATTTTAACCGTCCAAGAATCTCTTCTACCATTTGCGACGGCTTAAGCCATCGAAAAACATAAAATTAGCGACAGATTTGAGGCCGTGGCAAAAATTCCGTCGCTAATTAGCCTTATTCTTGTAGTGGCTAAATCCCTACCAAATTGCGTTCCTTTCCTGTTCTGATCTCCATTTTTACGCTGTGGCTACTCCTTTTTTTTTTTTTGCTTTCTTTCATTTTTTAATTAAAGACTCCAAACACTTCTTGCAGGATGGCCTTCACGTGGGCTTCCAATTGAGTGGCTTATCCAATAACAATATCATAATTGGTCCCCAAATTGCCTAGACAGCAAAAGCAACAATATTTTTATATGGGCTTTTTTCTATTAGTGCAGTCCAATTCCAATTTGAGTTGGAATTCAAATTGCTCGGTCCTTTTTCATCCTTCCTTTTTATTTGATGTCGCAACTCAATTGCTATTATTTCCTACAAAAGTAAACAAGTGAAAAATATTATTAAATTAACTCTAAAAACATAAAAATAAACTAAAATATGTAAATCACTATTAAAAACTGAATTAACTAAACTTAGGGACAAAACTCAATCAATTAGTACAATTGGAAGCAAAAATTCACTCAAAAAATATATATAAATCACAGTATCTAGAGGATTATCACACCCCCAAACCTAAGACTTTGCTTGTCCCCAAGCAAAAGTAACCCAAACCAGCACACAAAACACTCAGGACAACAGACCAAACTCTTATATGATTTGGGAAAATCGAAAGAGCGCCCAATTAAACAAAATCACTATAAGACAAAATTGCACAATGACTAATTCCTAAAACAGAAGCATCAACCAAAAGCAAGCTCAATTCCAAAAATGCCAAGAGGCAAAAAGCACAACAACCTTGCAATCTCCATATTCTTCAAAATTAAAAATCATGGCAATTTAGCAAGGGAAGAAAAAATAGAACTTTAGTCCTCACAGGATACACACTCATCAAATAATCACTCAAGTATATGGTGGTGAAGTGTTTCCCTCAAAGCACACATTAGAGTCATGGAACCATAGATTTGCTTTTCATCTAACTCCAAAAAAATCACAAACCACAAGCATGCACAAATCAAAGGGACTTTATTTTGGGTTTTAACTTGGCTAAAGTGAAAAACAAGTGAGGTGAGAAACAAATAGAAAAATGTCCAAGAGAATAGGAGAGCAATTACAACAACTCAAATGTTTCAATGTAAAGCACAAATTCCCAATTGCTATAATTGAATTTTTTTTTTCTTCCATTTCTCCTTTCCCTTCTTTGAAGCTTCTTTCAACTTTATTCCTCAACCTTATTCACATAAATCTCTTTTTTTTTCAAACTTCTTTTTCTTTTTTTTTCTTTGTTTCAACTTCCATTTTTTCAATTTTTTTTTCTTGTGGGTATCAATTTTTCACCACTTTTTCATGTCTTTTTTTTCACCTTTTTTTCCCCCAAAGCTTCTCACGATATTTCATTACTCTCTCCCCCAAACCAAAGTCTTTGCTTGTCCACAAGCAATTCACCAATGCTCTCCTATCCTCAAGTTGAAATAAACATGGTAATCATCATTCACGAAGCAAGGGTGAGAACAAAAAGTAACAATAAGCTCAAAGGGGTTAGCAATGGAATTTTTCATGCAAGGTTGGCTTTTTGGCTCAAGTGGCTTATGAAAAATAATGCCCAAATCATTTTTATTCAACACATGCAATTCATGAATCTTAGATAAAAGAATCAAACAAATCTCAGCACATCAACTCAATGGTGCATACTCAAAGAATTAACAATCAAGTCCAATATCTCACTAAGGTTATAACTAAGATTCCAAAATTTCATTCAATACCTTATTGCGAATTTAATAAAAAAGAAACAAAAATATGCAAAGAGGTTATGAAAATTGCTATGAACAAATTTGAAAAATGAAGACTATACTACAAGAAGAACTTCCAAAGAAAGGAAAATATCCAGACAAAATGCACAAAATAATGATAATGCTAAAAGTGACATCTCAAAACAACATCCTAAATATTTAAGTGCTTGGCATGTTTTTATTCTAACACAAACTAACTAAAACATGTGAAACACACAACTAACAACAAGAAAATAAAAATAAATTAAAGTGAAGGGTTAAGAAAAACTCATTGAGAAGCTTCCACCCGGATCCCATTGCTTATAGCATAAGGGCCAAGAGATGCACAATATGTAAGATCCTCCTCCCGGATCCCACGGCTTGAAGAATGGCGATTGTAGAAGCAATATGACTCTATCCACAATTCCTCCTGGAAAGTGTGTGGAAACTCCATTGACCTCTTTAACTACAATAATGAACTCACTTCCTCTCGGGTCAAAAGGTATTTTCACAAGGAAATTTGACAGACAAGTGGAAGGGACTAACTTTGCAGTGTCCACACATGCATGTAAGCCAACATATTTATCCAATGCAGCAATTTCAGGTTTCTTAGCAAGCATGGTGGAGTGAATGTTTTCCAAATGACTTGTCTTCTCAATTGTTCTTTCCCAAGGATTTGTGAAAGGCAATTCCTCTTCTTGTGACTCATCTACCACCACCACTTCATCTTCATTTTGATCCATCCCCACAACCATATTTTGCTCAAATTTTGCTTCACGTGGCTCTTTGGGAATCACTTGTAAACATGGTGGTGGAGGTGGTAAATACGAACAAAAGGTTTCCCATTCCTCCTTGGAGCCTCTATATACAAGCTCACCCATCATACAATCAACTTGTGTTGGAATATCATGATCTCCCAAATCTATGTAGTCTCCCCAACACAAGTTGTTCTCTAAAGTGTGACTTGAGGCTTCCTCATCAGATGGATAATAATAGTTGTCCATGAATTGCATCCACCTTGCACAAACAAAACTCAAAAGAAAAGATCAAATATATACAAAAAAAAATGTCTAAATTAGTTGCCTCCTTTGTTACTAATGATATTGGCAAAACCAATCCCCGGCAACGGTGCCAAAAACTTGTTGACGATCTCGGCAAGTGTACCGGATCGTTGCAAGTAATAAAATCGGTGAGAACCGAATATCGTCCACAGGGATTAGTTACCAAGTACCAATTCACAAATTAAACAACTATTTAGACTAAAATTTGGTATGAAGAGAGCTCAAAATAAATAAAAAAACAAAAAGCAATAAAATATTTTTGGAATTTTTGTTGAGATAAAATAGAAATAAAAATGCTAGGGATTTGATTTCATCCAATTATGAATCCGGATTCCTCATAGACAAGGAATCCTATGAATTACCGACACTCTAATTATCTTAATCTCAATTGGCATGTTGAAGGACAAATTCCCTTAATTAATTGAAGCCTAATTCCTTAGTGAATCAATTCTATCAAACCTTACTAATTACCATAATTCCTTAGGTCTAATTAACAAAGCATGATGATCATATAGCTCTATGGAATTTGTAAAATGCTCACATTAACCAGTTATTTATTCCTAGATTAACCAAATTACAGTGATTATTACAAGAGGCAAAGTCCAAAAATCACTATTCCTAGCATATTGTTGAACACTCAAAACACAAGAATGGTAGCTAAGCATTCAAATGTAAGCAAGCACAGTAAACATCACATCAACAATTTCAATTGTTCATAAGATAATCAAACTATCAGATAAAACTTCATCATAAAAAGATTACTTCAAAGCCCCAGCAAAAAGGGATTTAGCTAGACATGCTAAACCTTAAAATAAAATAAAATAAAATAAAGAGAAAGAGTAAAAAGAAAACTCCATGACAGTGATAACAAGAGAACACCACAGTGCTGGATTCCTCCTTGAGTGTAGCGTTGCCCCTGCTCTCCCTATGTTGTGCGGCCCTTTTTCTCAGTGTGCGGCTGTTGCTTTACGCTGTGCCTCACTTCACTCTGCGGCCCCCCTCTTTATTTTCCGTTGCTGTCCTCCTTTTATATTGCTAAATCCCTACCAAATTGCATTCATTTCCTGTTCTCATCTCCTTTTTTACGCTGTGGCTGCTCCTTTTTTTTTGCTTTCTTTCATTTTTTAATCAAAGACTCCAAACACTTCTTGCAGGCTGGCCTTCACATGGGCTTCCAATTGAGTGGCTTATCCAATAACAATATCATAATTGGTCTCCAAATTGCCTAGACAGCAAAAGCAACAATATTTTTATATGGGCTTTTTTCTATTAGTGCAGTCCAATTCCAATTCCAATTTGAGTTGGAATTCAAATTGCCCGGTCCTTTTTCATCCTTCCTTTTTATTTGATGTAGCAACTCAATTGCTATTATTTCCTACAAAAGTAAACAAGTGAAAAATATTATTAAATTAACTCTAAAAACATAAAAATAAACTAAAATAGGTAAATCACTATTAAAAACTGAATTAACTAAACTTATGGACAAAACTCAATCAATTAGTACAATTGGAAGCAAAAATACACTCAAAATATATATAAAAATCACAGTATCTAGCGGATTATCAACTTCCACCATTTTTCTGGCAGGGTTGTGGTGGGCTTGGTGTTGGCGCAACAACATGCTCATGGGGGATGAGGCTTGGACCATTGATGCGGTGGTTTACAAAACTCATGCTTCTCACGATGTGTTTCGTGTTTCTTGCCAAGGATAATCAGAGGAAGGAGAGTCCCAGGCTTAGTCGCTAGAGTCATCCGCTTACCGATGAAGTTAAGGTGAATGTGGATGGTAGTTTCCTGGTCTCCAATGGTGTGATGGGTTCAGGAGGTCTTTGTCGCTCCTCTACAGGTGATTGGATAGCTGGTTTCACTTGCTTTGAGGGGCATGGTGATGTGCTCCTAGCCGAGCCCCTTGTTATCAAGAATGGCCTGGATATGGTGTGGGATCTGGGTTTCCGGAGAGTGGTGTTAGAGTCTGTTTCTTTGGAGGCTGTCCGATTGCTTCAGGTTGAGAGCCAGCACCACATTCATGCTGCTGCTAGTGTTATTCGAGACATAACTAATAGAAGCTGGGAGGTGCAGATCAATCATATCTTTCGTGAAGCTAACACTTGTGATGATTTCTTAGCAAAAGTGGGTAGCAGGCAAGAGGGTAGCTTGAAGATTTGGAGTGCTCCGCGGCTTGGGTTCTTTGCTGCTGGGTGATGTGCTTGGCATGAGGCTCCAGCCTTAGTTTTGTGTTTTTTTTTCCGCTCTTTTCTTCTTGAGCAAAAAAAAACTATATATTTGATGATTACCAGGTTGTTATCGATCGATCACCTTGTTAGCTAACTTGAAGTCTTTCACGTCGGTCAAAATAGTCCTTAATAGGGACTAAAACGCCCCCTAAATACCATTCTAATAAAAATGAATAATTTGATCGAAATTTGAAATTTTTTATGATCAAATTGGTATTTTCCAATTTTTATGGATCAAATATGTCTTTGTAATTTTTTTTTTCAAAGAAGTTTGGTCTTTTACTCTAAAACAATATATATATATATATATATATATATATGTATACATAAATATAATTTATAGAAAAAAATTTATATAAACATGTCCTTTTATGTTGTTTTATAATTATCAGCCATTTCAAAATATTGATATTACCAAACATTTCAAGTTCAATCCGCTAGCTTATCTGCTATTTGTTATCAACTAGTTTATCCGCTATCTGTTATAAGTTCATTCCTTGTTATGGTGTTCATCAAATGACCCAAATCAGTTCAAACCACAAAATCAGAAAACTGAATAAACAAATATAATATTCAAGATAAAACTTTCAAATTCTTTTTAAAAATATTTCAGCTAATTTTTGTATACATCAATTAATATATTTTTCTAATTCAACAAAAGATAAATAATCGACGTTGAGAATAAGAGATTAATATGTTTCTTATTATCTGTTATAAGTTTATCCACTGTTTGGATAAACTTATAACAGGTAATAAGGTAGATGATAATGGATAACAGATAAGTTAGCGGGTCGGATTTGGAGTGTTTAATAAATTAGCGATTGAACTAGTTGATAGATATAATATATCATAAAGGGATATGTTTATATGTCTTTTTAAATATAAATTCTATTATATATATATATATATTATAAACTCAAATTCTTTTTCATTTAACTTATAAAAAAATACTATAAGCTAATAAAACAATATTATAAACTAGTGAGAAAAACATTAATTGAATAGAGTTACAATATCATCTATCATAGGTTAACAGATTGACCTTGACAAACCTACTAGTACTTGTTTTTTACTAAAAAATATATTTCATTCATTCAAATTGGTAAAATATATTGAAAACAATACAAATTCAACACCGCAAAAAAATCGAAAAGCATGAATCTGCGAACAAACTCACAGCACCCAGGTTAATAGCATAACACGGCAAAATGCCTACAAATATGACAAAATCAAAGTGGCCGGAATACCCATGCCTCCGGATTTGTAACATTGACGCCCAAGACGACGAACAAAACACTATCGCATGCAGACGACGAAAACACAGAATAATAAGAAAGAAAAACCAGATCTATGTAGAAAAACCACTTATTCAGATAAAATGAGAGAAAACTTATGTTGAGGGGTGATTCCAGGAAAAAAATGGCCCAAAAACCACCCCTTCGGTGGTTGAAAAAGAAGGAAAAGAAGAACATAAGGAAGGTTGAGAGAGACGACTCTAGGATTTTTTTTGTTCAAATCCTACTTAACCTACTTGTACTTGTTACAAGAATATTTCTTGCTATTCAACCAATAATAATTGACATAGTTATAGTTATGGATGGATCCGGGAAACGTTATGGGAAGGAACCAATTTGTCTTGGAATTTTTTGTTTTAATTAATTCATTTTTTACATGCTGAGAAGTGAAAACAGAAGCGCAATTTCGTCTACCTAATTAATTAATTGACACCTCATCTTATTTTTGCCATCTGTTTGCAATTATTCCATGTCTTTTCCAATATGCTTTACCTAAACAAGAGTAACTCATGACAATTCATAGATACGGATAGAAAATAAATACACGGTCAAATACAAGTATATTTCTGCATCAACTCCTTATTAAATGGCTGAGATTTGTTGATGGTAATGATCGATTACTTGCCCAATCAGTTATCAATATTCAATTCTTGTCTCCGTTTCCACCGCCGTCATTTTTCAGCTGGCATTAGGATGGCAAAATGATTCATTTATCCACCATCCAATCCATCCATGAGAAAATATATCCATTTATAAAAAAAATAATATAAATGGATTGGTTCCATTGGATTATTTTTTTAGTGGATGGTTTATGATCCATCCAATATTTTTTAAAATCCATTGGACCAACAATCAAAAATATAATGGATCAACTTTTATCCATTCCAAAACCAATTTATTTTTTTCATATTATTTTTCACCAAATAAAAAAACCCTCCATTTGTAACAAAAAAAACACTCCATCTAATTTTCTCTTCCGTTCCCTATTATTTTTTCTTCACTATTTTTTTTTCTTTTTTTTCTTTTTTTGTTACATTAAGTATTAACTAATTAATTGTTCTCAAGCACTTGTTGTAGTCCACGTTATCACGTAGGTTTTCTTTTTTCGTTGCCGTTTTTTTGCTGAGAAACTTGAAAAAAAAAGTATTAACTCATTGAAGGCACAGAAAGTCGTAACAAGTTTCGTAAAACAATGTCATGGAACGTTGTGACAAAACAACCTCTGTAGATGCACATAATCAATAACTCCCATATAGTAATAGAAAAATGGTCGTGATACAAAATGGTTGTGAGATAGAGTAGAGAGAGAGTAAAGATAGAGAGAGTAGGAAAAAAAGGGAGAGAGAGGAAGAAAGATGAGAGCGAGAGTGAGATAGAGATAATATTTTAATTTTTTTTACAAATTATTATATTTTTAAAAATATTTTATGGATGGATAAAAGAGATATAAAATTATTTAATTTCTTAAAATAAATTTTAGTGGATGGATTGGATATCCATCCATGAAAAGTTGTTAATAGATGGATCGGATGGATTTTATTTAATGGATCATGGATGGATTTGATTTTTTTAATGAATTTTTAATGGATTATAATGGATTGTTTTTAATCCATCCGTTAAGATCCGAATAAAAATTTATTTGATCCATCCATTTGACACCCTTAGCTGGCATGCTCCCACCACCACTGAATCATCAACAACACTCAAACAATTGTGGGAGTGATTCTTCCTTCCATTTTCTCCATTTTCTGTGCAGTAGATCATCTCTTATTTTCTTTGTTTCCTTCTTCCTTTCCTTCTTTGTTTCTCTGCAATGACTCCTCTGATAAAAACAGGGCTGGTAACCCGTTGCCGCCGACAACCTCCCCTCGCCGCTAGATGAACTCGCCGTCAACCTCACAGATTCCGAGCTAACCTAACAGCCTACGTGATCTTCTTCGTCGCTTGTCACACCTCCTACGGCTTCCTAACAATCACCACTCTGACTCGCCGAGTCACAACCCGCCCAACTCACCCGCTACTCAAAGATCCCTCACCAGGTCACCTCCACTGCTGCCAGCAAGGTCAAGAAGGCCTTCGAGTTGAAATCACCAGATTCGGGTCCTGAGAAGCACCCCGACTCATCCGGTTCGGTGTCACTGTGTTGTTGGGCTTTTTGACCAAACTGGGTTCCTTTTAGAAACTATTTACCAGTTTAGGGTTATTCTGAAACTATTTACCAATGGGGGGGTCGTTTTGGACACATGGCATATTTTATTTTTTTTCAATTTGACAAGTCAAAGGCACCACTGCAGATGGCGCCTTTGAAGGCGCCACTACAGATGGCGCCTACCACTTAACAAAAAAAAAAGACAAAAGGGAGGTGCCACTGCAAATGGAGCCTTCCCCTGCAGTGGCGCCTCCCCCTGTAATGTACCTTGTGGCACTGCAAGGGGCCCCCCAGCCCCAACCAAAAATTGGACTCCTGCAATTTTAAAGGAACAACGCTACAATTTTAAAGGAACAAAGCTACAAAAAATTATACTATAAGTATAGGGAGTAACGATGACATTAATGATAAAGTATCTATTTAAAACAACAAGAGGCAATAAAAAAATCCCATAATAGTGAGTAACAAATAATATCACAGGAGCCATAAAAAAATAATAGCAATAACAATTTACACCAATAAATATTCATCAATTATTACAGTAATTTATCAATTTACCAATATCTCATTATTTATTTTATCACATTTTAGTTGAAATGACAATCATTTTAGTCTTAGTATATTTGTTTCATATTTTCATTTTGTAGGAATCAATAAAAGAGAGTGGGAAGCATGAAGTATATATGAAGCTTGGAAGAGAAGAATGGAAGGAAAGCATGCACTCTCAAGTCAGAGTTGGGTAGAGAAAGTCTATACTCTTGACTTGACCACTTCAGCCCCCAAGCATGTATTGCTCTGCTTTTTTCCTGCCCAGCTATAAACTAGGTAGCTAGGAAGTGAAGAAGAACTTGCCCTCTGTGAGTCTGTGGTGTCACTTTTGTTCACCAATATCAATCCCCGGTCCATTTATTCATATCATGAAACTAAAACACTTATGTTTTTTTTAGATACCATATAGACATGCATGGTAGATTGATGTGAGTGTAAATGAGATGAAAATATATCATATTTTGAGATAAAGTAGATACATGATATATAATTATAAGTGAAGGTTTTATTTAGATGTTCATAATAGTTATACAAATAGTATAACTAAAGAACAAATGGAATTCAAAGACTTATGAATGAACAATTTCTCTATTGACTGAAAGCAACACTTCAAAAGCTTTTCGGCCAGCTGAGCTGAATGTTCATGATCTTAAACAATTAATGGTCGACAATTATTATTTTCAAAGACAAAATCCTTGCCTTTCTTCACTCAATAAGGCTAATTAATTGCAACTTGCTTTCCACAGTCCAACTTTAGACCTTCAAGCATAGAGTACTTGCCAAGTAAGGAATTTGATCATTCTTTCACTGCACTGTTATCCACATCAGTCACTAAGAAACGTGAGCCAAGAAGCAAGAAGTCACAAAATTAAAAGCTATGTATGAGACTTTGAAAATATTCTGCTACTTTCTGGTATTGCTTGCCAAGTTCATTGCACTCTGTCCAAGCTTCCAGTCTTCTACTAAATCACACTGACACACGAACTTACACCTATTCAACAATTTATACTATAAATTTTTAGATATTGCTCAATATCATTGAATATCCATGTTAGCTAACATAAGATATTTTTTTTTAATCAAAATGTATTAAGGGAGATATAAGGGGCTTTTTGACCAAACTGCAATTTTTTAAATTTTTTTTTACTATTGTAATAATTGATGAATATTTATCGGTGTAAATTGTTATTGCTATTATTTTTTTATGCCTCCTGTGATATTATTTGTTACTCATTATTACGAGATTTTTTTTATTGTCTCTTGTTGTTTTAAATAGATACTTTATCATTAATGTCATCGTTACTCCCTATACTTATAGTATAATTTTTTTGTAGCGTTGTTCCTTTAAAATAGTAGCATTGTTCCTTTAAAATTGCAGGTGTCCAATTTTTGGTTTGGTTGGGGTGGGGTGGGGGCCCCTGCAGTGCCACGTGGCGCACTGCAGGGGGAGGCGCCACTGCTCCTGGCACCTTTTAAGGATGGCTTTTTTTCATTTTCATGATGGCTTTTTTAATTTTCAGACAAACCCATCTTCTTAATTTCACTCCGGAGATTTTTTGCAATGCTCTCACCAGAGTTCCATTATGTTAAGATGACAGAAGGAGAATTTTCCTTAAAATTTTAAACTAATAACAAGCATACTGTAAAAACAAGAATATGTGAATTAATTTTCTGGCATTTGTACCATCCAAGTATGTGAATTAATTTTGCAAATAAATTGAATGAAAGTATAATTCGATAATTATAAAATGATAGTAGCAAATTATATTTAAACTTAAATGAATTCGAATTAAAAATTCCAAATAAGAACCAGACTTGTGTATTGATAAAATATTGTATCACACTCTGAATTTTGATCAGTAGATGCCCGAGGAAAGTCTGATCCAAATAATTTTTTTTACTACTGTAATAATTGATGAATATTTATTGCTGTAAATTGTTATTGCTATTATTTTTTTATGGCTCCTGTGATATTATTTGCTACTCATTATTACGGGATTTTTTTATTGCCTATTGTTGTTTTAAATAGATACTTTATCATTAATGTCATCGTTACTCCCTATACTTATAGTATAATTTTTTTTGTAGCGTTGTTCCTTTAAAATTGTAGCGTTGTTTCTTTAAAATTGCAGGAGTCCAATTTTTGGTTGGGGCTGGAGGGCCTCTGCAGTGCCACGTGGTACACTACAGGGGGTGCCACTGCAGGGGAATGCGTCATTTGCAGTGGCACCTCCCTTTTGTCTTTTTTTTTTTTTTGTTAAGTGGTAGGCGCCATCTGCGGTGACGCCTTTGACCCGTCAGATTGAAAAAAAATAAAATATGTCACGTGTCCAAAACGATCTCCTATTGATAAATAGTTTCAGAATAACCCTAAACTAATAAATAGTTTCTAAAATAAAAAAACAATAGTTGCAATGCATGTAGAAATGGCACCGTCCATGACGAACAGATGCATGTGTAGAAATTAATAAATTCTCACGAGCTTCACAATTAAATAAATATATAAATTACCTCTGCAGCGATTTGCAATACAGTAAACTTTTGCAATACAAAAAGAAGGCGAACAGATGGTAATCAAGAAAGTTCAAGCAACCAGCACGTTGATATCTCAAAAGCGGGTTTCGAAATTTGGAGGTGTCATTTTGGTTGTGTTTGTTAAAAATTAGTGGATAACGAGTGAATTTATAATTGAAAGTGGATAACCCTATAACAGATAACAGATGAGTTAAGTGATAGTGGTTAGCGCATAAGTTAAGCATAAGTTAATTTATCGGTTTTGAAGTGACCGATAAAATTAATGTTTGAACGTCTAGCTGATAAATTTAAATTACATAAAAGGATAAAAGGACATGTTTATATGTATTTTTTTTCCCTAAAAATTCTATTTATATATACATAGATGTTATTTATTTTAAAATAATTATCCCTCTTAATACTTGAATTTATTAATTAATTGAGTTAAAAATTAGTATTTTTAATGTCAAAGGAGGAAAGAAAAAATTGGTAATTTTATGTTTTAAGGAGAAGAAAGAAGAAAAAGATACAAACTAATTCTGAAAAAAGCATAGATACATATTTGATACCTGAGAAATGAAAATTAATAATTTGGTCATAAAAAAATCTCAAATGTCGTTCAAAATAGCCCTTAATGGGGACTAAAACGTCCGTAAATACTATTCTAAAAATAACTAATTTGGCTAAAATTTGAGATTTTTAAGGATCAAATTGATATTTTTCATTTTTTAGGTACCAAATATGTCGTTGTATTGTTTTTCAAAGACAAGTTTGGGCCTTTACTCTAAAATAAAAATAATATATATATATATATATATAATTTATATAAAAAATTTATATAAACATGTCATTTTATATTTATCAACTATTTCAAATATTGATTTTATCAAACATTTCAAGTTCAATCCACTAGTTTATCTGTTTTCCGCTATAAGTTCATCCCCTATTAGGGGTGTTTATCAACCGATCCAAACCAATTCAAATTGCAAAATCCGAAAAACCAAATAAAGGACACTTGACATAAAAATTAAAACATAATAAAAACCGAAACCGCATTTTGTTGATCAGATTGGCTCAGATTTTTTCAAATAAGCAAATTGATCATTCCAAAGCACATGTTGTTTCCATCATTGGATCGAGTTACTTTTTGACTCAAAATTGATCCGATCCAATCCGCGCGATTCGGTTTGGATCGGTTCAGTTGATTTGGTTTTTACCGACACATCGTTACATATTGATATTACACCAAAGAATTAAGATTACAAGCTAAATTGAACAAAATTTTAAACACATATATATATATATATACTTGTTTATAATTCATGCAATAACATTTCATAAATTATGTTAAAGTAAATAAATATCATCATCAATTAATTCCATAATTTTTTTTAATGTTTGTAACATAGAAATAGTAAAAAAAATGTCAAATCAAAATAGGAAGTATTATTAAAAAAATCAACAAATAAAAAAAATTAACAATGCAATAAATAGAATAAATATATATTAAATTTATATATGCGGTTTGATTTGGATTGATTCGGTTTAAGAAAATGAATTTGAAATCCAATCCATATCCGATCGGTTTTCACAAAACAAGATCCAAAAAATCCGATAGACATCGGTTTTGTGCCATTTTCGATTTTTTTTATCGGTTTGAATACGAACACCTCTAACCCCTATCCCATGTTATCCTCTGATTTCTACCAGACAGAACCGAAGTGGCAACTAAGAGATTCGAACATTAGAGGTAACTTTCTTCAGGGTTACAATCCGTTGTCATTGCAACTAACCACTCAAGATTCTATATTTATCACCATTAACTACTCGTCAAAAAATTTAAAAATTCAAAATTATAATCACATCATATCTCAAATAAATAAAAAATAAAATTCGGACAATTTTCATTATTATTTATTTTTATCTTCACCAAAAAAAATGTGAATCAATAAATGGAATCCTCGTTTTGTATTTAATCTTTGTTTTCTCCAAAATTACTAATACTGATCACTTACATCTAAATATTTAAAGATAAAAATAAGATAAATTAAACAGCGGAGGAAAGAAAAAACTCGGAATTTTATGTTTTAAGGAGAAAAAAAAATAGAAGAAAAAGATACCAGCTGGTTTTAGAAAAAAGTAGAGATATATTTAATCTCTGAGAAATGAACATTAATAATTTAGTCCCAAAAAATCTTAAATATGTCAGTCAAAATAGTCTTTAATAAGGATTAAAACATTCCTAAATACTATTCTAAAAATACTAATTTGATTGAAATTTGAAATTTTTAGGATCAAATTTGTTATTTTTAACTTTTAGGGATCAAATATGTCTTCATAATTTTTCTCAAGACCTTTACTCTAAAATAATATATATATATATATATATATATATATATATATAGAATTTATACAGAAAAATTATATAAACATATTTGAAGAAAGGGAGAGTTACAAGAAGAAGAAGATAATATAATTTTTTTTACTAAAATAAAAAATAATAAAAACTTATTATTTAAAATATAAAAAAAATCAAAAATGACATGTGGCATTAAAATATTATTTATTTTTTTGCCATGTGGCATAGATGATATAGGCCCGTCGTTAGACACGACAATCAAACTTGGTTAAACTTGATGGCAGAGACCAATTGCAAAAAGTTAGAAGTTATGAATAGGGATGGCAAAATTACCTGCATCCGTGGGTATCCGCATAAATTACCCGCAATGGATAATAAATGGATACTTACTAAATGGGGATGAGGATCATGGTACCCGCCCCGCGGATACCCGTATATTTATAATAAATATTTTTTATTAAATATATAATATATATTATGGCAATTTCTATCATTTTGAGATGAAATAAATTTTATTTTCTATCTTATTTGATATTTTTTAGTGGTTAAAGCCATAATAATAAATCTTTTAAAATATATATAGTATATTATATAATGTTAATATAGTATATTGTTATATTATATTGTATAATTTTATTTTATTTTAAACTCTTGTACCTGCGGATATACATGAATATCCGCTACCCGCATAAATATTCATGGATATTGACGGGGTTGGATGCGGGGGAAGCACTACCCGCCCCCACCCCGCCCCGTTGCCATCCCTAGTTATGAAGACGAAATACAGAGGAAAAATATATATAGGAACTAAAACCAAAACACCATAATTTTACAAGGGGAATTCTAAAATAAAACCACCATTTTCATGATCAGCTTCTCTTTTTTAAACAGAGATTGACATCACATTATTAAATAAAGTTTTAAATCACTTTTAATGATCCTCTAACGGATTTTATCATTGAATTTAGCTTATAAAAAAAGTTTAATTGTATTTTTTATCCCAATTTTAGTTCATGTTTGATTTTGGTTCCTGTTGTTTTTTTTCGAACACATTTGATCCCATAATTTTTTGAAGTTGCATAATTAGCCCCTTCTTTAAGTTTTATCAATTTGTGTCCTACATGACAGGTTTGGTGCCAGGTAACACGTCTACCTGAATTTATTATATTAAATTATTACTATAATTTAAATTAATAAATATAAAAAAATTAAAAAAAACTTTTACTGCCTCCACTGCTCTACCCAGCGCTTCTACCTACCGAGAAATCACATTCTTAACAGCCAATTCGTCAAACAGTTGTGCTGTGTATTCAATCTCGCCATTTCTCATATACCCATCAACCATAATGTTCCAAGTTACCAAATTCGTGACACCCATTTGGTCAGCCATGAAAAAGGAGATATATGAGAGCTGAAGAAGGCTTAGAAGAAGCTGAAGCTGCAGAAGGTTTTCTGCAAAAACTTAACTCGGGGAATTGCAGTGGGTTACGGTTAGGGTTACTGGTGGGTTGAGTTTTTGCGGTGAGAAAGGGAATTGCAAGAGGATGAAGATGATTCAGGACCTTTTTTACTTTTATTTTTAAAATTTTTTAATTTAAAATATAATAATTATTTAATATAATAAATCCACATGTACTTTTCATATGGCACCAAGTCTGCCATGTAGGGCAAAGATGGATGCAAATTGGATGGAGGGTCGAATTTTACAACATTCAAATATTTGGGACCAAATGTACTTGAAAAAAACAATAGGATCAAAATCACATATGAGTTAAAGTTGGGGACTAAAGTACAATTAAGCCTAAAAAATGATTTAATTGATATACACTGACATTATAAATTTTTTTACACTGTCAACCAATCAGTAATTGATACATCATCACAAATCTTTGGTTCTTATCCTAACCATCTTAAAAGTCATCAATTTCGTGATTTCTGATTGATTGTTAGTGTAAAAATCTTTATACTAACCGTGCATAGAAATTAGACAGTAAAAAAAAAAAATTCCTCCCAAGGGCCCTAGTTATAAGTAAAAGTATAGAACTAATCAGCGTGAAATATGTCAAATAGCCTAGACAGAGCAAAGAGAGAGCACAATTTTAAGTTCCAAAACAGTGATTCAACATGCAAAAGAAGACATTTATTTCATACAAACTTTTTACTGAAGGGGAAGAACGAAAAATCGTTCACCTTCAAGCTATGATTGGAAACATAGATTTGTTAGTGATGACTACAAAAATCTTTATGAATGATTGCAAATAGAGGATCTTTTGTTAGATCATATCATTCGTTCTTGCTAAACAAGTTTTTAATCCACTCCCACTCCGAGTCAGATAAACCATGTTGATTTGTAAGGTCTGTTTGGTTCAAATCTTCTTTCTTGGTGGAATTTGGCTCCCCTTGCTCATCCCCTTTTGTGTTACATGGATTCAAGGAATCATCATTTGAGCCTTCCAAAACTTTTGGTTCTAGCTGAGTCTGCTCAACTGGAGGAGCAGACCACCAATCAATGTGTGTACCAAAATTTTCACCAAATATTGGAGGAATTGAACATGTAGGGGTTCCCCAATTGCTACCTTGTTGAGTTTTTGACATCTGTTCCAACTGTGCTTTGAAGGCGTCAATTGAGTTATTGCCACTTAAACCTGTAGATCTGCAAGTTAACCACTTAATTAATTGGTTAATTACATAACAATGGGATCACATATATATGGAGATATTCTTATATAAATTAACCTTGTAATTAAATATTAAGTTGATATAAACCAATTAGGTTCTGGTCAATGAGATATATAATATAATCCACTTACTGATCAAGTAATGTTGTGGCGGCAGTGCTGACACTAGTACTGCCCAAAGTACTATTGTATTGCATAGTTTGGGGAGACACCATTAATGGGAATTGGGATAAGCCTGAACCTTGTCCAAACATGCTACTTCCAGTTCCAGTAGTAGTTGAATAAGAAATTGGTGCTAATTGTGAGATATCAGCATGTTGGTTGCTTGAAGAAAATGAACTTTCTTGATTACCATGATCTAATCTCCTTCTTTTTGAAATGCAAAAGTTCATTATATCATCCTCTGTATGTCCAGGTAACTGATAAAAAGATAGAAATATATTCCAAAATTAATTTATCTCAACATAAATAATTATATATCAGAATCTTAATTAAAGAAACATGCCCAAAGAAAACTATTAAGAAATGAAAGAATCACACTCTTTCAAATACACTGCCTCGAAATGATATTGGTAGGTAAAAAGATTAGGTCTTGTTTACATGCATGGTATTAAATACAAAGTAATAAGAGAGATGGCATTCTTGATCAAGAATATTCTCTTCAAAGAGTATAAAATATGTTAGAATTAAAGAAACCTCATCATGCATGTATGTGTAGAAATTAATAAATTCTGACGAGGTTGACAATTAAATAAATTACCTCCGCAGCGATTTGAGCCCAATTGTTTCCAAAAATAGCATGAAGTTGAAGGATTTGAAGCTTTTCATCATCAGTAAATGGATCCCTAAGGTACCTCTGCCATCGTTTACGGCAGCTATCAACAGAACGTGATAGTCCTAATTTCTGTGGGTATAATGTTTTCCATTTACCCTCTCCATACTTTTTCACATAATCAGTCAAAATTCTATCTTCTTCTTTTGTCCAACCTGAACCCCGTCTTGAATAACCCTGTTTCTTGACACCATCTTCAAATTCATCTTCTTCTTCATTCTCATGTGATGGTGATGATGATGCTGCTGGTGAGTGCATGATGATGATAATCAACGTACGTACGTGAAAGATCTCAAGTGTAATAGCTAATTAACAACACGAAGGTGATATGATAACAACCTGATGATAGTACAATATATAGCTACAAATAAAGAATTCATATTCTGTTTAGAGTAACTAACACCAAACTGTTAGATTAGAAGAGAGAAATTTATCAAACTGCGCGCCACTGGGGATACTGCACTAACTGTCCAACCGTACCGATCATTTCTGTGAAGATAAAAATTAATAATAATCAAAATTATCTGTCTGAATTTTATTTTTGTATTTATTTGAAATATGTATTAGCTAGAGGTGATTATAATTTTGATATTTGAAATTTTTAGATGAATAGTCAACGGTGATAATGATATATATATATATATATAAATAAAAGTGATTGATCGCAGTAATAGTGGATCATGGTTTTAGACGATTCTTTTATTTCTAGGTCATTATTCTTGCTAGCTAGCTATTATACTATATATTTGATGATTATCAAGTTGTTATCGATCCCTCGCTTTGTTAGCTTACTTGAAATCTTTCACGTTGATTATCATACACTCACTTGGATCATCACCATCACATGAGGATGAAGAAGCTAATGGTGGAGCAGGTGAGTTGGAAGGACAAAAAGGTGTCAACAATAGTGGTAATTGGACAAAAGAAGATACAATTTTGACAGATTATACTTTAAGACATATTTGATGGAGGTCTCCGTAAAATATTTTTTTTAAGTTTAGACTTTTTAAAAAATAAAAATTTATATATAAAAAAATTATATATATATATATATATATATATCATCATATATTTGCACATTAACATTATAAAAACCATAATAATAATACCATACATATCCGATATTTGCACATACTAACAAAAAATTATTTCTAAATTCACATAACGTTAATTCACAATATTGACATTTATATTTGCACATACTTAACAAAATTTATTCCAAAAAACCCATTCACAATAATAACACCAATATTTTACATATCACATATTTACACATCAACAAAAATTTACCAAAAACCACCAAACAATATTTACATTGACCATTTTTATTCCTTTTTTTTTAAAAAAATTTAAAATTAATTTTATTTGTTTCCTCTATATATATATATATAACCTTTTATTTATTTTATATTTAATTATTTCAAATATTGATTTTATCGAACTTTCAATTAATCGCTTTTATCCACTATTTGTTACCAACTAGTTTATCGGTTTATCCGCTATAAGTTCATCTCCTAGAAGGGTGTTTATCAATTGATTCAAACAAATTCAAACCAAAAAGCCGAACCAAAAAAGCAGAATAAACAAAAAACGAAAATCAAATAAACAAAAAACCAAATAAACCGAAAACCAAAAATCGCTTTTTCATTGAAAACTGGTCCAATACAATTCAAACCGATATACTATATACATATACTATATATTATTTTTAAAATTATAGTACTAGTACTGAAAACTGATCCAATCCAAACTGATGTAGTATTTAAAATACAGTATTACTCATACTTAAGCATTGCTTTTCATATTTTTATGAACTAACACACTCATGCTTTTTATTTAATATTTCTGTTTGAATTCAAAGATATATGAGATTATTTAGAATAAATGTTAATGTCTTGAAATTATATTTTGCTTTAAGTTTTGATGTATATCATATATATAATAATATACTTGATTGAGTAAACATTGAAATTAGGAAATCAATTAAGTAAATTTGAAAACTAACTAGATATAATTTATTTGTAGTTGATTCAAAAAAAATTAGATAATTGAACGTAGATAAAGAGAATCAACATAAAAGAATATTTAATATAAAAGAATGTGTTAAAAATATCAATTTTTTTCTCAAACTCCCAGAGCTGATCAATAATTATCTAGAATTTTCCCCACTTGTCATCAAATCAAATAATGATTAATAAGGAATAAATAGTTGTTCTCTTTCATAAATGATCTACTTTTCTAGCTTAAAGATAGGTTAAAATAGGTGTTAGGCACCCTAAAATAGCTCAAGATTATCTTTTGTTCACTACTAAATCAATAGAAAGGATATTTGACGTAAAAAAATAAAGCATTATAAAAATCAAATTATCCAATCCAATTCAAACTGAATTTTGTTATATTGAATTGGATCAGGTTTTTTTTTAAATAAGCAAACAAATTAAATCCAATCAACGAACACCCCTATGACCTCCATCAGCTAGTTTTTTGGTTATCCTATGATTTCTACTAAACAGAGCCAAAGTGACAACTACAAGATTTGAACCTTTGACCTTACATGCAAAGTTCATCTGGTGACACAATCCACTGTCACTTCAACTAACCACTTATGGGTCTATAATTATCACCATTAACTACTCATCCAACAATTTAAAATTTTAAAATAAAATTCAAAATTATAATCACGTCAAATCTCAAATAAATACAAAAATAAAATTCGGACAAGTTTCATTATTATTTATTTTTATCTTCACAAAAAAAAAATTGTGAATCAATAAATGGAATCCTCGTTTGGTGATTAATTTTTTGTTTTGTTTTTTTTTTCTAAATTACTAATACTGATTACTCTCATCAATATATTTAAAGATAAAAATATTAAAAAGGATAAATTAACAAATTCTTATTTTTACGATTTTGTAAACTCCGCTGTGAACATCCTTGGAGGCTTACTGGTGAGATTGAATGATATTTCAATACATACTGATTACTACGATCATCACTTCAACAAACATGAGGTTGCAGGTGAACGTGCCTATGTATGATCGTAGTAATAATAAAAAGAAATGCTAAACGAATACAAACATTAGACACTTGTATCACTGTAGCAAAATACTATTTTAATGACAAACAGAATATTAACAATAAAACAAAACATTTATGAGCTAAGAAAATATCTAGAAATACTAAAAAAATTAGAAACAAAATAATTATGATCTATACCAACAATATAATTATGTTCTATACCAACAAGAAATGGTCAGAAAAAGAATTACAAAACTAAAACAAGAATTAGAAAATTACATAGGATAATGGGATTATCCGAAGAAATAGAATCAGGTTTCAAAGAATTAGAAAGACTTATGAAAGAAATAAACAGAAATATTATTCAACTAATTGAAAATACATAGAAAATTGCAAATCACACTTGCAATAGAATACAAAAAGGACGAATTGAAATAAAAGACATTAAAGAAACATTATATAATATAAGCAAAGGAAAAGAAACAGATAAAAATGAAGATATTGATAGAATAAAAATAATTTTAGAACAATTAGAAGACCTTTTGAAAAATGAAGAAAATAATAGATGTATAACAAAAGAAGAATTAAAAGAAATTTTGGAAACAAAAGATATAGAAAAAATAATAATTAAAAAAGAATTAGATCAAGAACCATCTAAAATACCTACACCAGTATCCGCATGGAGAGGATAAAAGATGAATATATGGAAACGTTAAGAAAATCAACTGATTTAGAAGAAATTCTTAAAATAGTTGAAGAAGAAAACAATCAAATACAAAAAATTGAAAAGATCGAATAATTTTAAATTATAGCTCATCCTCAAAATCTGAAGAAAACCATATAAGAATGGAAAAAGGTGAATATAGTGGAAAAAGCCCTAAGAGAAAATGTGAAGAATATAAATATACACCCAATGGAGCTTGGGATAGACATGAAGAAAAAACTATGTATAATAAAGGATATGCAAGAAAAAATAATAAATGGATAAAAGTTCAAGAAGAATTTAAACCTCGATATAATAATACAGGAAATATTTTAGACTTGGATTGTATAAGAAATAAGGAAGACGTCTTATTCAAATGGACCAATGAAATGATATTAATAATCTTGACTGATGAAAGATTTAAACAACTAAACTTTATAGAAACCAAGAATTTCGTACATTTAAAACATCAGGAAATGTACAAAAATTCTTAATGGGAATTAAAGATGAAGACTGGATTAACTATGGAAGAATAGTAGACAATAACATGGATTATATCAAACTAGTAATGACATTAATTCATCAAAAATTTCTAGTATAAACTGAATGAAATTGAATAGATGATGAGTCATACCTGATTTGGGTTCCTTGAAAACATATCTGGATTTCTTTTTGGTCCACCGCTGCTTCCGTTTAGTCAAGTCGCAATTCGATCTCAACGAGTAGTTAAAAGTGATGAAAGTAATGAAAGTAATAAGAAGTAGAGAAATATATGAAAGTAGTGTTTATTTGCAGTCTCTTTTTAAGATTATATGCACCATTTTGCCAATATCAGAAATATATTACCTTGAAAACACCATATATTTATCAAAAGCAACAAAGGGAGATTATCCAAATCCCAATTATTCATTTTTCTGCATGTATTTATTCATCAAAGTTTCAACAGCTGAAACGTGGTGAGATTATTAGTTTAATTTGTACAAAAATTCGTCATGCACTAATAAATTTAGAACCAAATAGAATAATTACAGCCCACATAGAAGAACTGTTGGACAAGGTTTGTAGCGAAAACCCTTTAGATCCAAAAATTAACAAAAATACTGAATTAGTCGAATTAAAATTAAAAGATCCGACAAAAGAAGTAAAATGTAAACCAATGATTTATACAAAAATAGATAGAGATGAATTTGCTGAAGATATTGAAGAAATGTGCCAAAAATGATTAATTAGACCATCAAATAGTAAACATTCTGCACCAGCTTTTATGTAGAAAACCATAATGAAATAAAAAGAGGTAAAAGAAGAATGGTAATTAATTACAAACAAATTAATGATGCCATGGAAGGAGATGCCTATTTTCTTCCTAGAAAAGACTTAATTATTGAAAGAATTAGAAATATGGATTGGTTTAGCACTTTTGATTGCAAATCAGGATTTTACCAAATCAGATTGACTAAAGAATCAAAAGCATTAACAACATTTAGTTTCCCTCAAGGTCAATATGAGTGGAATGTACTTCCAATGGGATTAAAGCAATCACCAGGAATCTTCCAACGAAGGATAGATTCAATTCTCAAAGAATTCAAAGATTTTTGTCTTATTTATATCGATGATATATTAATTTTTTCTAATAAAGGATTAGATGATCATTTTAAAAAGATAGAATTAGTTCTTAATAAGTGTTATAAACATGGAATAGTCTTAAGTAAGAAAAAGGTTGTTTTAGCCCAAAATAGAATTAATTATTTAGGATTAGAAATTGAAAAAGGAAAAATAATAATGCAGCGACATGTATTAGAAAAACTTCAGAATTTTCCAACAAAATTAAAGAATAAAAAGGATTTACAAAGATTTCTTGGACTATTAACATATATTTCAATGAAGGTTTCATCAGGAATCTTGCAGCGGAGAGAAGAATACTCCAACAAAAGCTGAAGAAGGATGTCCCTTGGACATGGACTGATGAAGACGATAGACTTATTATAAAAATGAAAGACTTATGCCAGGATCTTCCTGAGCTTTATCATCCATTGGATGATGATATAATAATTATTGAGACCGATGCCCCAAATGACTATTGGGGAGGTGTTATGAAAGCAAAACCCCCTGGTTACAAAAATGAATTACTGTGCTGATATATGTCAGGAACCTTTTCAGACAGTGAGATTAATTATCCTACTCATGAAAACGAGACATTGGCTTTGATCCGAATGTTGGAAAAACATCGGATTTATATACTGGATAAGGACTTTATTGTCCGAACCGATTCTACTTATGTTGCAGGTTTTAAGAACTTAAACCATAAAGGAACTTACAAACAAGGACGATTGATCAGATGGCAAATGAAACTTACCGAATACAATTACTCAATCTCCCACATTAAAGGAGATAAAAATGTTCTTGCAGATATATTATCAAGAGAATGGAGCAGCAAACAATTGAAGATATAAAGAAGCAGATTCAACTCCAAAGAATGCTCGAGAAGCAGAAAATAATGGAGCTGGACCTGATCAAAGCAAATATTGAAGTACTGGAATTCCAATTACAAGCAAAAGGAGAATCGGTGAAAGAAGATCCTATGAAGAATATAAAACAACAGGTACAGGAAAATACTAAAGAAAAATGGTACACCATTTTTAATGGACCACATCCAGGTGTTTATGATGAATGGCACAAAGCAGCCCCTCACTGCATTGGACTCCCCGGAGTTCATCACAAAGGATTTCGCACCAAGGAAGAAGCTGAGAAAGCTTTGATAGACTATCATAAAGAACATAGCAATGGCAAAGAAGTTTATCTTGGCCCAAGAACTTTCTCTGAAACAATAAGAACTCCACCAGAACCAAAGACTTCATTAAAAATACTTGGAAGAATCCCTTCTTCCATTGATGACTACCAAATTACTTCCAGAAAAGACCATGAACTGCAAATTCAATTTTCCAAAGAAAAATTTTGTGAAAATTTGAAAAGATTGACCCATTGGTCTGAAAAAGAAAAGATTAATTGTTTTTACATGGTGAATCGAAACATTTTCGGTGTTAAAGCCATAATTACTCCAGGAGCATCACCGATTCTTACATTTAATATGTTCCAATTTGGACTTATTAAATGTCTCTACTTAAGCAAAGACTTAGAAGAAATCAGCCTGTTTCCATATAATCTCAAAGAAGCCGTCTAGAATTATAGAAGAAATGTTACGAAAGATAGAACTATTTTCTTGAAGTTCTATTCAACCTATCCAGACTTCACTACTAAACAACCACCAAAAAATTTAATCTTTATTGGAGTAAGCAATAACAGCTTTTCCATGAGAGATGAACCAACTGGCGAATACTATAATGAAGAAAAAATAACTGCAATACTAGCTAATCAATTAGCAAGTATTTTTACGCAATGTCAAATTATTGGAAAAGATTCCTTCATCAAAGCACTATACAAAGGACCACATACTTTGCTGCTAAGCAAGATTAGAGGAAAGCTGATCAGAGAAAAGGACTTGGCAATACTGACAAACTTTGAATTACCCTTTTACACGCTTCAAGGACTTTCTATGAACTATCAGCCAGCTGTACTCGACTTATTATGCTCAATGATTAAAGAGAATGGGAATCATGCATGCGAGCGGTGCGTGACAAAAAAGGATTGTCGGCAAGAAGATAATGATTCAGATGAAGCAATAATAGAGGAATGACGTAAGCCCTGACGTCATCATGAATTATTGAAAGTCTGATAGATTATAATAATGTAAGTACTTTCTTGTAAATTACCTAGCCCTCTCGAGTGTATAAATAAGTCATTTTATGCTGAGGCAAATCAGAGTGAGTTTGTGAATACAACCCTCTCATCTTTGAGAAATTATCTTCTTAGAGAATTGTGCTAGCTTTTGCTAGTCGAATCCTTGAGAGTGGATTCAAAATAGTTCTATGTACTTTCACTACTGATCATAAATAAACACTACTTTCATATATTTCTCTACTTCTTGTTACTTTCATTACTTTCATTACCTTCACTACTTTCAACTAGTCGTTGTGATCAAATCTCAACTTGACTTAGACGGAAGCAGCGGTGGACCAAAAAGAAATCCAAATATAATTTCAAAGAACCCAAATCAGGTATGACTCAGTACTTATCTAATTTCATTCGGCTTTACTAGAAATTAATCATGTCAGAAATAGAACGAGAAATAATTGATAATATTGATGTAGAACATATACAAACTACTGAAGAAGATGGAAATTATGAAGGAAGTATTCTAATAGATCCAAAACTATTTCAAAAAATACAAAAGGAGGACTTAAACTTAGCTAAAGATGCAAACATGAAGAAACTAGGAGGAATAATGAAACTATTTAATCAGAAAGAAAATATAATATACTATGGAAAGATAATTAATGAAACTCCAATAGATATATCAGAAACACAAGGAAATACTTGTATACAATTTGTTAACTAAAAAGAAATTAATAGATCTAAAAAGAAGTTTAAAGAAAGAAGCACATAGAAAAAAGATTGGTTATATTCATATAGGAGCTATACAAGTTTTAATTAAAGCAACCTTTCAGGAAGGAATAGACTCACCCATAGAATTAGTATTAAAGGATGATAGAATAACAGATCCGAAAGATAAGATACTATGAGTAATCGAAGGTAATTTAGCTTATGCTAAGTTAAAATTTGAAATACACCCAAATATTAGTATACCATTAGATACCCAGAGACTAGATCAATCTTTGACTATGGAACATAGATTCTTAAGAAATAATTTAATGAGGCCCGAAGACAAGATTTTCTCAATTACTTACTGTGTCAATTATGCACTAACAAACTCTCATCATAGTATTACTTTTAGAAATAATGATAGAATAGATATACCAAGACTTTTTGAAGAAATAGGAAAAATTTACTACCCTAAAAGAAATGAATTAACTGAACTAGGAATATTTATAAGAAATCCAAAATCACTAAGCTTTAGACAAATCCCAAAACCAATTACTTTTCCTGAGAAAGAAAGAACGAATGAAGATGAAAATATAGATAAGCTATCAAACCAAGTAAGAGACTTGGCTCAATATTTAAGAAATAGAATATGAATAAAGAAAAAGAATTAAGAAAGATTTACGAAGAATCTTACAGTAAAATAAAACAAGATAAAAGAAATATGAAAGATTTCATGAACATCTACGATCATTATGTTAAAAAGGATTTAGAAAACAAAAATTGAAAATGGATGGAAAAACATATTATAGAAAAAGAAAAAGAACTCATTAACCTAAGAAATGAAAGAGAAAAATACAAAAGACAAGTAATAGAAAAAATAGAAAAAATAGCATCAACAAGAACTCAACCATCATCATCTAATTATTTTAGGTTAACTATACCACCCTTTGAGGATAGTGACATCGAATAAGCAATGGAAATATACTCTGAATTTGATAATCAAACAAAATGAAATAATAAGTGTACTAGTAATGGATTTACCTAACAATTGTAAACAATTAATAATTGAAAAAATAAAAGCCCAATTTAGACAAGAAGATTATTATCTTGCAACTATTTCATTAGACATAGAATGGAATTACATGGAAGAATTAGGAATGACTTTTGAATATGATGTACTATCTGATTTCTACATATATGAAGATTGAGACTTATTAGATGATTAATTTTCCGCAAATAATAAAAATAATAATGAAAATTATTGGAATTAATAGGGTGGCTCCGATCTGATATCAGAGCTAATTACTAATGGATTCTCAAAATATAGAAAATTTGTACACAAATTAAGTATGCTCGACTTAACAAATCAAGATTTATTACCTAATTTAATACAAGAATTAAAAGATGAAGCCACTGATACATGTAACAAACACATGGAATATCACTGTGAATATTGTGATTGTAAGGAATACGGTAGAAAAATATATTTACTAAAAATCATAACTGATAAATTAAATTTATGGACAGATCAACATGAATCATAGATCTAACGACTCACAACATGTACGTCACTATAACAAGTGTCGTATTGTTGTAAAAAAAAAAACTGTCTGAACAGCACAGCTCAATAATAAAATAGTACAAAGGGGACCGCATAGAGGACAAACAAATGGTGTGGGGGGAAGTAATATAAAAAATGGGGTTTCCTTTGTGAATGCTGTTAAGGAGGGGGAACATCAAATGTTGTTAAACAGATATTGTCTCATGGGCATAAATAGTTGGGAGTAGAGCTGTCAAATGGGCCGGCACTAGCCTATTTAGCCCTAGCTCGTATGGGTCATGGTCAAATGGGCTATAGGGCCAAAAGACCCACATTAAAAAAAAGCTCATAGGATCAAAAAGCCCTAAATTGCCCTAAGGGCCGGGACGAGTTCATGGGCCATAATTTTTTTATGGACCTATTTTTTTTTATTTTATAAAACTTGACAAAAAGAACAACAACTATAATCACTCTAACATTATGTAATAATATCATTTAACCTATGAAATTATCTATTTAAATATGTATTACGTGCTATAATTTTTCCTTCACTAACCGCACAACCACTTAGGTAATCCAAGTGAATGGTTTTCCTTAGCCGGAATATTATCTATTGCAATAATTTGATATCAGTTATTTACTTTAACAATTCATTTCATATAAAGACAAAGATGAAAAGAGATAAAACAATGGTTTCTCTTCAATATTTTTAGAGAAAACTATAGCACTTAATACATATTTGATAGTTAATTTCATAGGTTAAATGATATTATTACATAATGTTAGAGTGATTATAATTGTTGTTTTTTTGTCAAGTTTTATAAAAAAAAAGTAAAATAAATAGGGCTATCAAAAAAATATGGCCCATGGGCTGGCCTTGGCCCCTAGGGCTTTTTAGTGCTTTTTGGTCATGTGAGCTTTTTTTAATGTGAGCATTTTGGCCTTGTGGCTTATCATCATCCCCCCGACCCACATTTAAGGCTAAATAAATTTAGGGTGACCCATTTGACAAATTTCTAGTTATAAGTTTAAATGGATCGATTTATTATCATGCAGATAGATGGCCACTTGAAAAGCAGGGCCAAATTGATAGCTCTGGTTGGGAGGACATTCAGGTAGTAGAAACAGTAAGATGCATGATAATGATTGGAAAGGCCTAACATTTAATGTGGGTGAGGAGGATTTAAAATGGCTTGAAGGGGCATACATAGCTAGAACATTTAATCCAGAGGGTGTTTTCAGTCTACAAAATAACTTACCAAATGGAAGGAGTCTTTTCCATTCAGACAACTCCTATGGGGGGAATCTTGTGCTCCTTCAACCAAAAGAAGAAGGTGTCATCGAAGAGCTGCTTGGGGATGATACTTTATGCATTCCGAAACGGTTCCAAGAATTGAAGCATTAAAGCTCCGAACCGGTTGCAACAGAAAGATTGGTGTGGCTTAACATCTTGGGAGTCCCAATCCATGCTAGGGACGGTGTGATTAAAAGGAAGAAGAGGCGTCACGAAAATTCCAGGTGGTGAGAGATGTTCCTCTCTGTCAGAAGGTGAAGATGGTTCGGTGGCGGTGGTCTCGATGGGGAGGGTTTCTGCCTTGGTTCTGTCGGCTGTTCATTCGGACGGTCTTGTCGAGGTAGAGATATAACAAGCTTCTGGGTTACATGTTTGCCAAGGCACTGGATGTAGTCAGTATGGATGCGTTCCTGGTAGGGAGGGTGGTCGTGTGAATGAGGTCTCGGGGGATGGGGCTGAGTCCCATACAGGTATGTCTGTTATAGATGGCACAATCCGATACTGTAATAACTTAATTTTTCACAAGTTATCTACAGAGGCTGCAGTGAAGACTTGGGAATTAGGGAAAATAATTGGAGTCACCTATATAGGGGATTAGGGTGATGTTATACAGAGAATCCATGCCTTGGAAGAGAGGGATAGGGAAATTATCTCTCAAAATGGAGCACAGAGTAGTGGTTTAAGAAGATAGGTTCGCTGAATATAAGGGGGTTGGGGACGGGGCTTAAAAGAAGAAAAATAAGGACTCTAATTAAAGAAGAAAAATTGGATTTCGTTGCCATACAGGAAACGAAATTGGAGACGATAGCTGATGGTTTGTGTGAGAAGTTATGGGGAGGTAATGACTGTGGTTGGAGAGCATCTCCTTCACAAGGAATTTCTGGGGGTTTACTAAACCTTTGGAATTCTGGCATGGGGGCTCTATTATTTACTTTTACAGGTTGCGACTTTACTGGGGTATGTTTGGAGTGGGGAATGAAAAAACAGAGGTGCTATGTGGTTAACATCTACTCTCAGTGCAACATGGTTGGGAAAAGAAGGTTGTGGGATGAGCTCAGGATGTCCAAAAGGGGGTTTGGCAAGGGTCTGTGGTGTCTTGTGGGCGACTTCAAAGCAATTTTGAAGCCGGGTGAAAGGAGGGGACAATTTGTTTTCCAATCCAGGGTAGAGATTGATGAGTTCCGGTGCTTTGTGGATGATATAGGGCTACTAGATTTACCGATTCTGGGCAGAAAATATACGTGGTACAAAGGTGATGGATCGGCTATGAGTCGAATAGATCGTTTTCCCTTATAAGAGGATTGGATTTCTACGTGGGGTGTGACTTCACAATAGGCCCTAAATAGGGACGTTTCGGATCACTGCCCACTTGTGCTAAAAATGGGTGGGCCGGATTGGGGGCCAAGGCCCTTTAGATTCAATAATTGCTGGGTTAAACACCCTGGTTTTGACAAACTGGTAATCGATTACTGGACAAAGAATCATTTTTGTGGTTGGAAGGCGCAGGTGCTTAAGGAAAAGTTGAAAGCTCTCAAATTGGTACTCAAGGAATGGAACTGGTCGGTCTTTGGTGGCATAGATGAAAGAATTAAGAAGTTGGAGGGTGCAATTGGGGGCTGGGGGCTGGATGTCGAAGCAGAGGAGTCAAGTATCACTGTTTCTGATATTTCCAATCGCAAGACCCTTTTTTGCTGAACTGTGGCAATCTATGTTGGATAGGGACAGTTTACTACGGCAAAATTCAAGACAACTTTGGGCAGCGGAGGGGGATGCAAACACGGCCTTCTCTCATGCGTGTGTAAAGATGAGATCAAGACAAAATCAGTTACAGGCCTTACTTGTGGATGGGTTGTGGTTACAGGATGTGGATGCTATCAAAAAGGAAGTCAAAACTTTTTTCTCCAACCATTTCACTGAGGAAAACTGGTGCAGACCAGTTTTAGATGGGGTATGCTTCAACCAACATAATTCCTTGCAGTCTAGCGACCTATCAAAACTGTTCGGCATGAAGGAATTAGAGGAGGTGGTTCGGAGTTGTGAAGGGAATAAGGCACCCGGCCCGGATGGTTTTAATTTCAACTTCATGAAAAAAATGTTGGGATACAATGAAAATGGACGCGTGGGGAATGTTGGAGGAATTCTATGAAAATGCGAAGCTGCCAAAAGGTTTAACTTCATACTTTGTGACTCTAATAGCAAAGTGTGACAGTCCACAACATCTTGGGGACTTTAGACCAATTTCCCTACTTGGTTGCCTATACAAGATGATTGCAAAGGTGCTCGCCTTAAGACTAGGAAGGGTGCTGCCGTCCCTAATTTCTCCGAATCAGTTTGCCTTTTTGTCAAACAGGTATATGATGGATGGAGTGGTCATCATTAATGAAGTCACTGATTTTGCAAAAAAAAAAAGTGGGAAACCGTGTTTGATATTTAAAGTGGATTTTACAAAGGCTTATGATTCAGTGAATTGGGGGTTCCTAGAGTACATGATGGGAAGATTTGGTTTTGATGCTAAATGGAGGGCGTGGATGAAAGAATGCATTTTCAAGGGTGACTTGTCTGTCTTGATCAATGGGAGTCCGTCTGAGGAAGTGAAGATTCAGAGAGGGCTAAAGCAGGGAGATCCGTTAGCACCATTTTTATTTTTGATGGTGGCTGAGGGACTTACTGGCATGATGAGAAACTTTATGGCTACAGGTGCTTTCAAAGGATTCAGAGTATGTAATGATGGTGAGGAAATATCAATTCTACAGTATGCTGACGATACTCTTTTGATTGGAGGGGCGTCATGGGAGAATTTATGGGCTATGAAAGTCATTCTAAGATGTTTTGAGTTGGTTTCCGGTCTAAGGGTCAACTTCCATAAGAGTAGGGTTATCGGGGTTAACGTGGAGCAAAGTTTCCAACATGATGCGGAGGAATTCCTAAATTGCAGGGGTGGGAAGTTACCTTTCAAGTATGTGGGCAACATGGCAACCGATTTTAGACTCCCTGATAGGGTCCTTGTCTATACCGTAGGCCCAATTGATCAAGGCCCACTAATTCTATTAGAGTAAGAGAGAGAAAGATGATTATGTTATATAGGGGGGGACAATAGGGCATCTTTTGGAAAATTAGTGTGTTTGTTATGGATAGAGAGCACTAGCTCTCTATAGGAGCCTAGCTCTGTGGCAGTAGGAATACTCTTCCTCTGTAATTCCCTCATTCCAGTAAATAATACATATACTCTTTGGGTTCATATCAAACTGGTCCGAGAACAATAGGGCATCTTTTGAAAAATTAGTGTGTTTGTTATGGATAGAGAGCACTAGCTCTCTATAGGAGCCTAGCTATGTGGCAGTAGGAATACTTTTCCTCTGTAATCCCCTCATTTAAGTAAATAATACATATACTCTTCTGCTCTTCATTACTTTTCTACTGTTTTATTGATCTGTGGCTACTTGGGTTCGTATCAAACTGGTCCGACCTGCCGGATTGTTCGAGAGGGAGCCAGTGTCGCCAAAGATGGAGGATGTGTGGAAGGTGCAGCTGTCGGAGTTTTCAGGGACAGACCCCGTTGGATGGATCTCTAGTGCAGAAAAGTTCTTTGAAGAGCAGGAAATCTACCCATATGATAAGCTCCAGTGGGCATTCATGAGCATGAAAGGTGTAGCCATGCTTTGGTTACACTGTTGGAGCCAAGAGGGCCTGGATCAAAGTTGGGAAGCATTTTCCATGGCTTTGATTAGAATGTTTGAAACATAGAAGAAGCGAGTAAGGGAGAAGTTGACGCTGGAAAATCAAGAAATAGAACCCGTGTTGGAGGTTACTGACGATGGGGTGAGAGAGGCTGCCATCGGGGATTTTTTAGAGGTGCCAAAGAAAACAGATACTATCGAGGGAGATAATAATGAGGCTAAGAAAGGAGGGGAACTGGTTATGAGGGAGCATAAACGAGCAGAGTTTGAAAGCTCCATGGAGATGTGGGTTTCTAGAAATCCGGCTAAGCTTCCTCCAGAGCCTCCAAAACCAGATTTGTATGTGGCGGCAGGTGGGTCATTAGTGGCGGCTGAGTCGGCCAAGCTTCCACCACCGAAACCGCCAGACCTATGCCCTTCTACGGTAGCCGACACGGCCCAGCTTCCGCCACCGGAGCCGCCAGATCAGGACGTGTGCCTGAAGGAGGATGGGTCGACCAAGAGGTTGCTGTCGACGCCGTCAAAACTGCCCGAGCTGCCAAATCCAGGCCCCTCGACAACGTTCTTTGTCCACTATGAACAAACAGGTTGTGCTGGAATCCAATTTTCACCAACACCCTTCTACTTGCTTTCTAAGAATGACCCTGAAGCGGTAGGGTGCAGGTATGGGGTGTTGTTTGTTGCGACAGTGAGTTGGTTGCACAGGGTGGAGATCGGAGTTGTGGTTGAAGGAAAGCAGGTGGGTAGTGTTGCATGTGAGAACGATGATGCCCCACTGAACTTCTCACAAACGTCGACCAAACTTCCCCCGCCACCGGAGCCGCCCGACATCAATCGCATCGATCGTGATATTGGTCGCGCTGCCGAATCTCATATCACTGTGATTATCGTTGGAGGGGCCAGGGAGATAGAGCAAGGAAGGGCAAATATGGTATTTTGTAAGATAGGTCTAATTGTGGACCTAATGGGCCTGACCCAATTTGAAGATGACATATTTGTCTCTTTGAATTTGGAAGATATAAGGACAATATGGGTATTCTGGAAATTGGGTCACATTCTAACCCTATTGGGCTTGATCCGAATTGATGATACCATTTTGTCAAGGAATAATTTAATTCCAGGTCCAAGGTCATTGGGCCCAACCCGAGACAGACTTGTTGGGGATTTGAGGAAGGGTCACACGCCATTAACAGAGTCTATCGAGGGGCTAATTTTGTTGAAGAAAGAGAGAAGGGTAGGTTGGGTATTCTACAAAATGGGTCTAGTGCTTCACGTAATGGGCCTGGCCCAGTTTCAAGAGAAAAGGGTATTGGATAGCATAATTCATGGTCCAATTTTAATGGATCCTCTTGTGAGCCCTCCCAACCATGCGCTGCTACAGCTTCCAGAGAAATTGGAACGGTGGGTGCAGGTCATAAGAAATGGGCGTGGGCATTTGGAGAGTGATGAACTTCCATCATACTCTTTGATGGTTCAAGTGGGTGATCATGCAGCTCTCATAGTTATCGGGGAAGGAACTCAAAGGCCCCATAACACTGAAATGTTACTAGAAGGTGAGGCTCCTTTTATGTTCATTCACAAGGAAAGCATAGTCATCACTAGAGAAGGGATAGTGTTTAGAAGAAACTCTTACCTAGAAATTCTTGCACCGGAAAATGGAGGAATTCAAGTTGTTGAAAGTTATTTAGAATGGTTTGTGGATATTATATTTGGCTTGGCTTGTTATGGTACTAAAAACCCGGGGAAGAAAGCAACTCCAACAAATGAGGCATCTTTAAACTTGCCTTCATGTATTAACACCTCAACACATGTTCTGACATTGCCTTGCTTTTACTTCGGTGGTTGTTTAATGTTATTTGATGGAGAATTTAACATTCTTTCAATTGTTATGAGTCATCAGAGGGACTTTATGTAGCACCAACAAGCCTAGGAATTTTACAGATCTGCTTCTCTTACTCCCTTGAGTTGACAAATGAAGTGATAAGCTGCATTAAGTGTATTACTATATTGGTAAGGGTTATGCATCCTAAAATGCCTGACATGATAACTCTAGCTGAGTCATTCCTTGCACTATCTTCATTGACCCTTATTAATGAGTTTCCCATTTGGTCACATGAACAAAGGACACATGCTTTTAAAAAATATCTTGTGCCAGAAGGAGGTTGGTCTCTATTCAGTATTTTCAGTAAATATGGGAATAGCCAGGTTGAAGGTAAATGGGTGAAGAAGTACAAAAAGGTGGTTGCAGCTATAATGCATCTATATTTTCTCTCTTATGACATACTTGAGCTCATTGGAAGTCTTGAAGACCTTGGTGCACCTAAGTATACTCCTATATTTTTGAAGAAGTTCATAACTCTTGCCATGGATGAAAAGGTTAGGGAAAGGGAAATGGTATCAGCACTGTTGTATGTTCTTCATATAGAGATCTCTTTAATGCAGGATAAAGTGAATGGTTTTGTATTGCCTTTAACAAGTGCAGAAGATGCAGTTTTAGATATATGGAATGCTTCAAGTGAGCTTGTGTTTTTATTAGCTCGAGTTGTGAGTGATGACGTACTGGCCTCTCTGAATTTGGAAGAGAGTAACTGCATGTTGCCACCCAAATGCAGCGGTAGTGAAACTGTGCAGCAGGCTCGATCATTCGAAGTTGGGTCGTCAAGCTTCCAACAGTGGGATCCTGGGGGCAAAGGCTTGACTTTCAATGACTATTGCACAATGAGAGTTTTGAGGAGTCTGTTGGTCAATTTTATTTTTTTTTAAATACGGTGGAGTCTTTTTGGGAAGTCCTTTATCTGCCTTGAGGACAAGGCAGAATTTAAAGGAGGTGGTATTGATAGGGTCCTTGTCTATACCGTAGGCCCAATTGATCAAGGCCCACTAGTTCTATTAAAGTAAGAGAGAGAAAGATGATTATGTTATATATGGGGGGGAGAACAATAGGGCATCTTTTGGAAAATTAGTGTGTTTGTTATGGATAGAGAGCACTAGCTCTCTATAGGAGCCTAGCTCTGTGGCAATAGGAATACTCTTCCTCTGTAATTCCCTCATTTAAATAAATAATACATATACTCTTCTGCTCTTCATTACTTTTCTACTGTTTTATTGATCTGTGGCTACTTGGGTTCGTATCACTCCCTTAGTCAAAGGTTATCATCTTGGAAGATGAAACACTTGTCTCTTGGTGGAAGAATCGTCCTCATAAACTCGGTGCTCAACTCTCCTCCAACCTTCTTCTTGTCCTTTTTCAAAGCCCAAAAAAAGGTGATCAATTTAATTGTACGTATTCAACGGAACTTCTTGTGTGGGTGATAGGAGAAAGATTGCTTGGGTTAAATGGGAAATTGTATGTTTACCAAAAAATAGAGGTGGTTTGGGGGTTAAAAACTTGGAGAGGTTCAACTTGGCTTTACTAGGCAAATGGCGTTTGCGGTTACTTAGTGGGGATGAAGGTTTATGGGTGAAAGTAGTGAAGGCTAGGTATGGGGTACTTGATTATAGTGGTGTGGGGTGTGTTGGGGATATTTCTAGGAGGAATGCTTCCTCTTGGTGGAAAAATATAGGTGGCTGTGGTGTAGCAGAGGGGGCGGTAGATTGGTTTAGGAACGGCTTAGTTAGGAGGGTGGGTAAAGGAAACAAAACGATGTTTTGGGAGGATGTTTGGGTAGGGTCTAGGTGCCTAATGGAGGAGTTCCCTAGGCTGTACCAGGTTTCATTCCAAAAAAAACAGGGCTATAACTGATTTTGGAGTTTGGCGGGATAGAAAGTGGATTTGGGAGATCCTATGGTGAAGAACTTTATTTGTTTGGGAGCAGCAGTTGGAAGAACAGCTTCGTCTTTTGTTATCTTCGGCCACTCTAAAAGAGGAGGAAGAGGATGAGTGACATTGGGAACCGGATGGATGTGGGCTTTATTCAACTAAGTCCGCTTAAAGTTTTTTGGACAAACAGGAGGAGATACTGCCACAGCTATCGAATTCTGAGGCAAAGGTTTACAAATTGCTTTGGAAAGGGAAAACTCCTTGTAAGATTTTAGCCTTTGCTTGGAAGCTACTTAAAGGTAGGCTTCCAACAAAGATGAACCTTTTTAGAAGAGGATTGGGACTCAATGTGGAAGAACAACTTTGTAAATTTTGTAATAGTGCAGCTGAGACTGAAAACCATTTGTTCCTGTCATGTGAAATGTCTTTTAACCTTTGGTGCAAAGTGTATGGATGGTTACAACTTGCAGGTGCGCAACAGATTGACATTCAACAACACTTTTTGCAACATGGTGGGATGTTTAAAGGTAAAGATAGGAAGGTGAGGGGGATGGTTATTTGGTATGCTGTCATGTGGACGATTTGGGGAGAAAGGAATGAGGCAATCTTTAATACAAAAAAAAAACAGATTTAGTGAGGATGTTGGACTTGGTCAATTGCAGATCTTGGAATTGGATAAACACTAATCTGGAAGGTTGCATTGTGTTCTCTGATTGGTGTAATTGCCCACTGGATTGTTCAATTTTGAGATTGGGAGGAATCAAGCTATCCTCGGAATGACTGGTGGGTATGGTTTGGGAACTGGTATGCTGGTTTGGTTTTTGTTTTCAATATGCTGTTTGCTTTTTATACTCCTGCTGCTGCCACGGTTTCTGTGCTGCATACCAATTGGGTTTGCTGTTTTGCTAATGTTGGTGTCTTTTGGGTGTGGCTTTACTATTGGGGGGGGGGTGGGTGGTTATAGCTGCTAGAGCTAATTTTACTTTTTATATGTAACAGTTATGCAGCTTGTAAAATATTGGAACTAGTTGGGAATTAAGCTTACTGGTGTTTTGGTATCCGAAACAGTTATAGGTTTGGGGTTGGGATCGGTAACTTTTTGAAACATTTGGATGTAAATTATCAAGTACATCTTGTATTTTTATATATCAATACATACATACTTTGTTGATAAAAAAAATGTAGTGTGACAACTACCCTATGTCCCCCCCAAAAAAAAAAACTCAAGTATGTTTCTCTCTTTGTTTCAGTTGCCTGGACGTACGGACAATGAGATAAAGAAGTTTTGGCATACAAGAAGAAAGAAATTGGAACGAGCTTGCTTACAAGAAGAAAGAACTAAACCACACAATGGATCCTACTGTGCCACATCACATTTAAGTAATCGATCTAGTTTTCATTCCAATACTACATACAATAAGCAATCCTTAAGCAATCAAATATTTTATTATTTTTTATTAACACATGAATTTATTTTATCTTAAAATATTAATTCATTTATTTAAACAATACTTAAAATAAAATAAAAATATTTAAAAATAAAAATACATAACATTAATTAATTAAAAACAATAAAAAATACATAACATTATTTAATCCGTTGAAAATTTCGTCCCGTTTGGCCTGATACCAATTCTGATTCATAAACTCAAATTTCTTCCTATTGAGCAATACTTTATTGACTCTCAATCAAATTGATTTTCCAGAACTATCATTTTCTCACTCTCATTTATCATTTACTCTCAAAATTTTCGTCTACCCCACTCTCTCAAAAGAAAACCGCCTACCCCACTATCAACCACTCTCATCTTCATTTATCATTTTCTCTCCTCCACACTCACCTGTTTCAGTTTTCATTTTCTCTACCCCTGTTTCAGTTTTCACCTACACACTCCCCCCTTCTCTATGGTTCGGCTACCCTCTCCTTCCCTGTTTCTCCCTTCACCTTCACACTCCCCCTCCCTTCACTTGGTTCTCTCGGCCCCCTTCTTTCTTCAATCGGACCCTTCTCCCTCATGCACGCAACAATTTCGAGCTTTCTCTGTTAGATATTTGGCAAGAAGATATATATTTATTAATTTGAAATCTGATTTGCCTAATTAAAGGAATCAAATCAGATTTCAAATTAATAAATATATATCTGATTTAATTCCTTTAATTAGCCAAATCAGATTTGATTTGTTTTATTTGCTGTAATTATGATTTGATTCCTTTAATTAGGCAAATCAGATTTGATTTATTTTATTTGCTGTAATTAGACATGCTGTAATTAGGCTCTGGTGTAAATAGCTGTATTACGACAGGCACAAATTTAGAAGGAATTGTGGTGCCCATCTATGTATATAGCCTACGGGTCCTTAAGGAATAAAACATCTGAACCATTCCTTTTCATCCATAACAGTCAGTTATATTTTCCTAGGGTTATATGCGCTCTGATACCATGAAAAGGAATGGTTTAGATGTTTTATTCCTTACGAACCCGTAAGCTATATACATAGATGGGCACCACAATTCCTCCTAAATTTGTACCTGTCATAATACAGCTATTTACACAAGAGCCTAATTACAGCATGTCTAATTACAGCAAATAAAACAAATCAAATCTGATTTGCCTAATTAAAGGAATCAAATCATAATTACAGCAAATAAAACAAATCAAATCTGATTTGCCTAATTAAAGGATGACCAGATTTTAAATTAATAAATATATATCTTCTTGCCAAATATCTTAACATTCTCCCTTATCCAACAGATCAAGGTCCAAGGAGGTGTGTCCCTTCATGTCTCCTTCCTTCCTCCCTCAGATCCAACAGATTGAGGTCCCCTGAGGTGCATCTCCTCCTCCCTGCGGTGCGACCGTGAGTTGCGTCTCCTCCCTGCGGTGTCGAAGGTTCCGTCATGCCAGAGGTGCGACCATCATTAGAGGCAGCGGCCATGACTGTGTTGTAAACTGATTAGGGTTTCTGTTTTTTTGTTGTTGATTGGGTTCTGATTTGGGTTTTGCTTGAATCTGATTGGGTTTTTTTTTTCAATTTCTGATTCAATGTTTCTCACCGGGTTGTATATTTGTTGGACAATGATATAGTTTTTTTCCCTCTATTTTCTCTTCATTCTGTTAATTTTGGCTCACTCTTTTACATATATGATTTTTTGATTGATAAGCAACCTGATCTTGAGTTGCTTATATAAGCAACGTCGCTTAAATTTAAGCAACCCACGTCAGCCAGCTCCAATGCATGAAAAACTCAAGCAACGGTTGCTTATAAGCAACCCATAAGAACCTCTAGAACCATGCGATGGATTTGCTCTAAGTGAATTATATTTGTTCACACTAATTTTATGGAACTACTCACTCCGGTCACTATTATAAGCAAAAATTAGATAAAACACATATGTTAAGGTGGTTAGTTAATCTCATTTAAAAAAGTTATTGAGAATAAAAAATAAGTTTATTACATAAATTACCCTTCCTCTTATTTATTAAGCTTGTGTTGTTAAGAATAAAAGGAATCAATGGAAAACAAAATTTATATTAAATGAAGGGTGTTTCGAGAATAACATCATCAGATAAGATGAAAATAGTTGAAAGTTGCTTATATTTTGGACCAAAAAATTTGGAAAATTTTGCTTATATTGTTGACCAGAGAGAGTATGTTTTTTGGCAATCTAACTGAAGTATGTTAAATCATTCAAGATTATTTATGATAAATTGTTGTATGCTAATTATTAATCACCTATAATAATTATGTATTGGTGTACTCCTTCTGGACTCAATTATAAGCAAAAAAGTAGCTATTTTTTTGGATTCAAATATAAGCAAAAATCAACCAACTCAACTCTATTTAATGTGAGCATTTCAAAAATCAAGAACATTAACCAAACAAACCAATTATTCCTTTACTTTTTTGGTTATTCCCCACTAATTTACGCTCTATTTTGCACCCAAACCGATAGCTTATAGTGTAGAAGTCCGTAATTTTGTTTGGTAAATTTTTTTCTGATTAGTTTATGTTTTTTTTTTCTTTGAAGTAGTGTATGGACCCATGTCATGTTTATATGATTTTTTAAATAAATTAAATTTTTTTTGACAGACAAAAGGTATTTTCCATTATCTTTTTTTTATGCTAAATATATATCTAGTTAGTGAAAATAATCTTAAATATACTAGGATTATTGTTTTCTATTTTATTTAGCAAAGGATAAACCATGAGTTTAATTAAAATAATAAGGATAAAAATGAGAAAAATATTATAAACTAGTAAAAAAACATTATAAACTAGTGAGAAAAACATTAATCAAATAGAGTTACAATATCATCCGCTATAAGTTAACGGATTGACCTTGAGAAACCTAGCGGTACTTATTACAAGAATATTTCTTACTATTCAACCAGTAATAATTGACATAGTTATAGTTAGGGACGGATCCGGTAAACATTAACGGAAGGAACCAATTTGTCTTGGATTTATTATTTTAATTCATTTTTACATGTCGTGACTTTGAGGTGATACACTACTAAAAATGTTAAAATTACCGATGAAAAATAGAGACAAAAACATATTTGTCGCAGATTGCGACGAATTTAGCGACAAATTATGTTTTGATTTACAATATCTAACAATTTGCTATTTAGCGACAAATTCAGTGATGAAACGTGTTGTCGTTGCATATCTCGGAGCAAAATCCGTCGTAAAATTATTTCTTTGATTATTATTGATGGAATTAGCAGCAAAAAAATTCGTCGTGAGTCATCTTGTCGCTAAATTCATCGTTGATATTTTTATTTGAATTCACCATTGGATTTACAAATGAACATACAACGTCGCTAATTCCGTCATTAATGTATAAATTTAAATCAATTTAAAAAGGATATTATTAATATATTTATTTGTTAAATATGTTTTAACTTGAAACTATTTTTATTAATTATTCTATTCACACTTGAAAATAATATAACCGACTTGTATTCTCATCACCTTAAACTAAAACTCCATTCTTTATAATTTTAAATTTATATTCAATATTTTTCTGAGTTTTAAAATGTTTAAATTTTTATTAGTCCTTCTCTCTCTCTGTCTCTCTCTCTCTATTCTATTCCATCGTTATATGCTCTAAATGTTATTAGCCGGAGAGTCGTTTTTCAAAAATGTTTTCTACAAATTAAAATTACACAATTGATTTTGCCCAAGTGGGAGAATGTTAGAATTTTCCTAATAATTCATGTGGGCTACAATCAATTGTGGTTTTTGGTTTGTGAAAAACGGGCTAATGTTATGATCCATTTGATGATGCTTAAACCCGCTAATATGATGATCTATTCGTAATGAGCTATTGGCACTTGATACTGATATGTGTGGACGATAGTGTAAGCCTTAACATATAGGCCCGTAATAGGAGGTGCCTAAGGTTATTATTATTATATATATAATTGTCTAGGTCCCCTCTACCATTCGTGAACAGGCAGGGGAAGACTTGGTCTTTCAATTTCAGGGACTTAGAGTTGACAAGGAACCTACCATTGATGAGAATTCTATCGTTGGTTAGTGATCATGTCTTCAGCAAGGTAAGTCAAATTTGGTGTTCTAATTTCATATAATGTCATTTAAAATTATGAGGTTCAATTTTATCTTACAAAGACCACTTCCACCACAAGTCCTACACCCTTTTGGCAATTCTCCTTTTGGGAGCATTTCTAAATGAACTTGGTTTGTCCTTCCTCTTCCACAACACTGGTGGCAATCAACCCTTCCACTCCCCTCACATGCTACACAAGGAGATACACTATTAAAAATTTTAAAATTACGATAAAAATTACCAACGAAAACATATTTATCGCAGATTGCGACAAATTTAGCAACAAATTATGTTTTGATTTACAATATCTAACGATTTTTATTTACAATATCATCATGTCACTAAATTCGCTGCTGAGATTTTTATTTGAACTAACCAATGGATTTACACACGAACATACAATGTTGCTAAAGTTTGTCACTAAACCCGTCATTAATATTCTATTTGAAACCCATAGATCAAGAATTCGTTGCTAAATCTATAGTTGAAATTAGCGACAAATTTAGCGACGAATTTTTCAGCTATGCATGACTAATTCCATTATTAAAGTATAAATTTAAGTCAATTTAAAAAGGATATTATTAATATATTTATTTGTTAAATATTTTTTAACTTGAAACTATTTTTATTAATTATTCTATTCCTACTTGAAAATAATATGACCGACTTGTATTCTCATACCTTAAACTAAAACTCCATTCTTTATAATTTTAAACTTATATTTAATATTTTACTGATTTTTACAATGTTTAAATTTTTATTGTTTACCAAAAATAAAAAAATTATTAGCCCTTCTCTCTCTCTATTTCTGTTCCATCATCATATGCTCTAAACCCCCCGAGGAGTACTAGCAACACACTCACTAACATACTTTCTAACACATTCCCTCGTATTGGTTGAAATTCATGTGGGTCCCATTAATTCATGTTTGAATTTTTGTAGGACCCACATGATTTTCAACCAATAAGAGGGAGTGTGTTGGAAGATGTGTGCTAGAGAGTGTATTCCTAGCATTCCCCAAATCCCCATTACTCTTCACACGTTGCCACTGATAATAATTTTACGGGTCCGTTTGATTTGGTTTTTTTCAAGGCACAACACAGGACAAAACTAGGTGTTCTATGTTTGGTTTTCTAAAAGGTTACGGGACAGCACAAGTAATGGAAAGAAGGACAGGACAAAACTATCAAAAGTTGTTACCCACTATTTCACGGGACAAGTTTTTGTTACTGGTACAATATATTAGAAATGTCGAAATTGTCCTTATCATTCTCCCTCTCTCCTTACCCATGTACGACACTCATCCAACCTCTAGAACTTCCTTCTGCATTGATCCAAGCTCATGATGCTACTCTTCCCTATAAATGTGGAATTTTCTCTTTCTTTTCTCCTTTATTTGTTCCTATTCTTTTTCTATCATTACCCAAGAAAAGTAATATCATCATTTCAGCAGTTTGGATTGAGTTCCATCGTCACCATAGTGCAACCACCACGGGTCAGATCTGTTAGCTCTTCATTGTCGTGCAGCCACCAGTGGTCCACTGTTGCCGTTCGAGAGCTCCTTCCACCACGTATCACTCGTCTTTTTCACTGTTCAACATTCTCCTCCATCGTTCGTCCCTCTTCTTCGCCGCTCGATTAGTTCTGCTCCAGGTAACCACTCTCACTCCTCTATTGTTATTGTTCTATTCCTGTTCTCTCACCTCATTTGCTTACTATTTTTTGATTTGGGGGATTGTGGAATTGGGGACTTGTGGGATCGTTGGGGTTGAGATTTCGTTGGTGTTCATGCAAATTTTTTTAGCCTCACAATCATAAAATCAATTTAGATTTTGGATGCTTCTGATCTAGAATTACAAACCTGCTTTATTGAACTTATTTGAAATTTGGGTCGATTCTTTTATAAACTTTTAGGTTTTTTTCATTTTCGATTTATTGCAAGATTTTATGGTTTGCTATGATTAAGCTCTTTTGTTGAGGTTGATGATTTGATTTCATTTATGAGTCGACCACTCTTCCTGATGGTGTATGTTGTCTTTCACTTGCAACTGTTGTTTTGTGTTTTGTATGCCAAATGGTGATGAAAATGCTTAAAAGAGATAGGCTTCCTAGAATTTGTCAGTCAGTTCTTATGGTAAGCATGTTGTTGATGATGTATATTTGTTCCAGTGATTATGATAATATTGGTCTCCTTGGGGGATGGTGGAATTGGGGGCTTGTGGGTTTAATTCAGTATGGGTTTAAATCTTTTTGTAACCCTCCCCTTAGAAATTTAAATCTTTAATTATTGTATTCATGTGAAAGAGTAGTGTGGCTATTAAGCAATTTTTTTTAGATAAGGCTATACCACAAAGGTACATTGCTTGACAGTCTTGGATTGTAACACGTAAATGACCATGTTTTGCTGTGAATAATCCACTTGTTAATAAGTAGATAGATAGGATAGGTGGATTCTGGATTGGGTTTTATAAGTCAAACCATAACTAAATCTCAAATTTGAAAAATTAGCCTTCATGAATCATGATGATAGTTAGCATCTTTACCATAAATAAGTGTTAAACTTCATGATCATTAACCAAAATTAACAAAATGAAAAGTTAGTCATGATGATGGCATGTTCGAATCTTTAACAAAAAGGCTGTCACTAATCCACTCAACATTCCTAGGGACTTTTCTTTGTGGTTTATTTATAATATGATGTTGCAATATTGTAATGGTGATTCTACTTTGATTATGAATAATTTACTACTGAATTTTCTTGGTTGCTATTTGATTGTTTCTTGGTTATGTGCATCTGCATGTTAGTTTTGATTGAACAGTTGCAGAATGTGTTTTCTTTTTACGTGATTCTTGTACTTAAAACCATGGACTTGGATTTTATCTTAGTACTCACTTAAGTCATTTGAGATATTCATGTCTTTTTTATACATGTTCAATTTTTTGTTAGTTTCTTGATGGGTGTAATTTCATGCTTTGTAATGTTTTACTTTTCTTTTAATTTTTAATATTTTTTCTATATAGTTGCAATGGATGATGAACACATTTTTTATTACCTTCTCGCGCGGAGGATGCATTTCCACCTTTTGGCCATGTATGTTGCCGGGTATTATTTCTTAAATTTCATCTTAAGGAACAATTATGAAAGGAAAGCCTTGAATGTAAGAGTTTTAGCTAGGTACGAGTCACGAAGGGATGTTTTGGATTCTATCATTAGTACAAGTGACTACTATTGCATATGGGAATTGAGAATGTGTAGAAACACATTTGCACATCTTTGTGAGATATTAAGGGTACGAGGAGGATTAGTGCAACTTAGACAAGTAACTGTTAAGGAGCAAGTTGCAATTTTTCTGAATATACTCGCACATCACACAAAAAATAGGAGTATCCAAGTTAGATTCTCTAGATCGGGACAAACAATTAGTAGGTATTGTCATAGGGTGTTAGCTGCAGTTTTGAGGTTGCACAGTGACTTGCTTGCTAAACCAGAACCGATTCCTCAAGATTGCACAGATGAACGATGGAAATGATTTAAGGTAATACATTTTTCAATAATAAAAAAATATTTATAGTCACATTAATTAATATTCTATTGTAGACAACTTCTCTGATAAAGTTTGAACCTTCTGTTGAATTCTTAGGGATGCTTAAGGGCTTTATATAGGACTTACATAGCAGTCACACCAAGTGCTTCTGATAGGCCTAGATACCGAACAAGGAAAGATGGACTTGCAACTAATGTCTTGGGTGTTTGTACTAGAGATATGAAATTTATTTATGTACTACCAGGATGGGAAGGATCAGCTTCAGACTCTAGGATATTACGCGATGTAATAATCAGGCAAAACAGATTGGTTGTTCCAATTGGTATGAAAATTTAAAATTTGCATTTGTGTTAATATGATTATCGTTAATGAAAGTAAATATGTAATTCCATATTTTAAATTTAGGTGGATACTATCTTGTCGATGGTGGTTACACTAATAGGGTAGGCTTTCTTGCCCCATATAGAGGTAAACGATATCATTTGTAAGAGTGGAGCACTAGTCGACGGGCACCTCAAGATCACGACGAGTTATTTAATTATAGGCATGCTCGGGCAAGAAACGATATAGATAGATGTTTTGACCTATTGAAGAAACGATGGACTATATTAATAAGCCATTCATTTTATCCCATTAGAGCACAATGTCGAATGATTCATGCTTGTTGTTTGTTGCACAACTTCATCCGAATGAATATGGCTTTGGATCCTATAGAACATGCTCCATTTACAGAAGATGAGGTATCTGTAGGTGAGGGGTCAATCAATGTAGTTGAAATCGTTGAGCCTAGCAATGAATGGACCCAAATGAGAGATGCACTTGCACAAGAAATGTTTATGGAGTGGAGGAATAGATGTAGGAATTAGAGAGCAAGTTATTTAATTATAATGTGTATATGTAATGAAGTTTAAATTGTTCCTTTTTTGGACTTTATCTTGTTTGTGTTATGAATGAAATATTGGGTCATAGCATAAATGTAATGGCACTTGCATTATTGCTGTTTTTATATTGTATTTGTGTAGTTTGGTTCTGTCTTCTGTGATGGTTGGGTTTGTACCTTTATTTATTGTTATATTATCCTACCACATGAACTGTTCTGAATGGATAGATAGGATAAGATCTTAAGGAAATATTATGTTATTTATCATTGAATTTATTTCATGTATATGTTCTATTTGCTTATTGTATTTCGTCAAAATGTTTATTGTGATGATCTTTCAATGTTGTGGTCTTTAGTGATGGAAAACGAAGGTGAGAATAATAGCGAACATCCAATGAGCAACACAGGAGTCAGACGTAATTGGAGTGAACTTGAGGAGGAAACTTTGCTCACTATTTTAGAGGAGATGGTGGTGGCTGGAAAAAAAAGGAGAGAATGGGACATTCAAGTCTGGCACTCATGAGGAGGTTTGTAAGAGGATGAAAGATACGATTCCTGGAATTGTTATAAACGTCAAGCAAGTTGTTAACAAAATGAAAAGGTGGTCAACAAAGCTTAATGATGTTGTCGACATGATGAATACTAGTGGGTTTGGTTGGGATGATACAAGAAAATGTGTTACTTGTGATAGCAGTCAAGTCTTATCTGACTATTTGGAGGTATATAACTTTGTAGTTTTAAAAGTGCACTAATTTTTTATTAATATTTTTATTCATGTGGTAAGCTATATATATATATATATATATATATATATATATATATATATATATGTGTGTGTGTGTGTGTGTGTGTGTGTGTGTGTGACTTGCAGAAGCATCCCAAAGTTGGCAACCATGTCAATAAAGAGTTTAAAGAGTTTGAAAGGTTGCAAGGTATATTTGGCAAAGATCGTGCAAATGGTCGTAGGGCTGAGACTGCTTCAGATGCAGTGGAAAATGAAATTGGTAAGAATCAAGCTGCTGAAGATGAAAATGATTGGCTATAACATGATAACTCACCTCCCTCTATTAGAAACACTTCGGTAAGGACTGAACATGCTTCTAGTGGGTGACCTCCTAAACGCCCACGCCTTGCTGAATTAGCCAATAGATTTCTTGAAAGTTTTGATAATAATATGAATGTGGTGACCTCTGATTTTGGAAAGATTGCAGCTAGATTGCCAAAACCTTCAAAATCAAAAGGAGAATTGGTTGAAGAGGTTAAGAAATTAGGATTGACTAAAGAGGAGGAAATTGACTTGCTTATAAAGTTTGCTCAAAACCAACAATTTGAAAAATTCTTTTGGGAGCTCCAAGGTCCACAAAGAATATCTTTTGTGAGGAAGATAATGAGATTGTGATAACGAAGGAGGATTTGATGATGATGTGATGGGCTATATGGCAAGATGTTTTTATAATTTATGTGTTGATTATTTCTATATTTTTAATTTGAGTAATATTAGGCTTTTATTTTGTTTGTGTATATTTGGCTTTTATTTTGGATATTATTATTGTTAGACTCAATTTGCTGGACATATTTATATTTTGAATTATTATTGTTTGTGAATGACTATATTGATCTTTGTGTATATTTAGCTTATGTATTTTTGCTAATTTTAAGATTTAAGAGAGCTTGAATTATATTAAGTTATTTTATTTTATTAGCAATATATAAGTATGATAAATATTAGAAATTATATTAGCATTTAAATAATTTATTGTAATCTATTTTAATTTAAAACATGGTAATTGAAAAATATAGTTAATAAATTATAAGTAAAAGGATAGTATGATAATAATTTAATTATAAATAAAAATAATAATTTAAAATATAAAAATCTTGTTCCGTATCTTTTTATAATGCAAATCAAACATTATATAGTACAAAGGACATTTTAGTAATTTTGCATTGTTCTGTCCAGTACGTAAGCATATCAACAAACAACATACTGTACAAAATTGTTTGTATTGTATATTGACTAACAAACAGCATACAGCACAAAAAGTTTGTGCTGTGACTCGGGTAGTTATCCTGTTCTCCCTGTTCTGTAGATCAAACTGACCGTAGTGTCTAGGGATGGCATTTTTACCTGTACCCGTGAATACCCGCGGATAAAATCCGCAACGGACACGGGGCGGGTAGTTAAACGGATACCCGCAGATAAAATAAACGGGTAATTTCAATACCCGTTTATAAACGGGGCGCGGGCGGGTATCACACTATCCGTACCCACGAATACCCGCACCCGTTACTTAAATTACTAAAATACCCTTTATTATATATATGTAGTAATTGTTAAATGTATTTGATTACTTTTGTTAGTAACTTTTGTAATTGGATAATGCTTTGATGCTTTTTTAACATCTAATTGTATGAACATGATTATTTTAAATTGAATTACGTATATTTTAGCAATTTTTCAAGCAAAAGGAGTATATTTTTTTTTCTAAAAAAAATAATTCGCGGATACCCGCAAATCCACGAATATCCGTGAAACCCGTTGGATACCCGCCCAAAGGATACCCGTATGGATAACAGACGGGAACGTATACGAATTTTACCTGATGGGTAGGGGGTAGGGGAGTGCTATCCGTGCCCGCTAGGGGTGTTCGCGGATTGGATTGGATCGGTTTTTAGGCAAAAAACCATCCGATCCGATGATACAAACAGCATGCGGTTTGAATTGGATTGGATGACATTCTTAGAAAAATCCGATCCAATCCAATCCAATTAAATGCGGTTTGGATTGGATTGGATATTCGGTTTTTACCTATAGATTTTTACATAGTTATCTTATGTCGTGTTATCACAATATCCGGCCTATAATTTACCGCATTAGCACTAAATGAGGAAACTGAACATGAGGATCACAATCTACGACCATATTAAAATATCTAGCATACAAAATCAAGTTTATCAACCATCCAAGACATTACAATAGCAACACAATATCAAGCTCATTAACAGAATGTCATCACCAAATCAGTCTACTATCCGAAATATAAATAACATCACAAATCAGTCCATAAGAAATAAGAATAACATCCTAAGTAAAATAATAACATCCTTGAAACACAACTTGAAAACATCTTCCTTCAAGAGTAGCAACTTGCAAGGTCAAATCCACTAAACTTAGAATCATCTGCAGGAGTTCTGTAAGTGTCTACTATCCACCTGAAGCATATTCAAAGAAAAAAATTCATATTCAGATTTTAGACACCTCAAGCATATGCAAAGTTTTAAGGAATCCATGGAAATTTGATGCAACTAGTTAAATCACCAAACTATCAAGGACATAAATAGAAAATGATATTTAAAGAATGACAATTCAATACCTTTAGGCAATATTAATCAGACTCAGCTCCAGAATCATCTTCAGCTGGTTGTGTAGGAGGCACCAGATCTAAAGATTTAAAATAAAAACTTGTTAGTGATTGTAAAATTAGAATTAATATAAATAACTATAGCAGTAGTAAGAATAAAGTAGATTACCTAGCTCCATCTTTTCAAATTCTTCAAAAAGTTCTTCAATATCAGTTGTTAATGGAGTGGCCCGGAACCAATTTTGTGTACAGATTAAAGCCTCAACTATCTTAAGAGTAAGGGAACTCCTGTAATTATTAAGAATTCTACCTCCGGTGCTAAATGCAGATTCTGAAGCAACTGTGGATACTGGCATAGTCAACACATCCTTGGCAATTAGCCCAAGAGTAGGATATTTACTAGAATTCACCTTCCACCAATTCAAGATATCAAAATTATGAGATTTCTTCTCCAATGGCTCCATGAGATACAAATCCACCTCGTTTTTATTCATACTGTCACTCTTATTTATGTGGTTCACAAACTGCGTTGCAAATGAAGTAGTATCAACAACTGTATCAGAAGTATCCATCTCATGAGTTTGTGTAGTTTGAGAATCACTGATTCCATCCAAAAGTGTATAACAATTAAACATTTTGAGGAAAGTATCCTTTACTCTTCCACTTAAAAAATCAGCATCTTCTTTATCATAAAGCCTCTCAAAACTCCACTCCACAAATGCAAATTTGTATCGAGGATCAAGTACCACAACAATAAAAATCATCATGTTGATATTTTTAATGCTCCCCCAATATTTATCATGCTTAGCTTTCATTTTTTCAGCCATGCTCCCAAGCAATGAATCTAAACTATTTGCCCAATTTTTCAAAGTACTCAATATCATGAAATATTCATGAAAGTATTGAGAAGAAGTCACAAACAAGGAGCCTGATACTTTCTTAGTGACATCATAAAAAATCTTCAGAAACCTCACAAATACACGTGCATTATCCCAATCCTCATTTTTTGGAATACCACCTGACATCAATGCAAATTCTGTGTCTCGCTCTCCCAACCTTTTAAATGCCTTTTGAAACTTTAGAGCGCTTTCAAGCATAAGGTAAGTGGAGTTCCATCTAGTGGGGACATCTAATTGCACGGTGCAATTCTCTTGTATCCTGCAATCCTTTATGATATTTTTGAACCTATCCATACGATCAGGAGAAGCACGCACAAATCTAACAGCATTCCTAATCTTATTAATTGAAACATGCAACTCCTTTAATCCATCATTAACAACAAGATTTAGGATATGAGCACAGCACCTAACATGCAAATATTCACCTTTCAATGGATGAGCATTCCAATCCTCCATTCTAACTTTCAAGTAAGAAATAGCAGTATCATTTGAACTTGCATTATCAACAGTAAGAGTGAATACTTTAGAGATTCTCCAACTCAAAAGGCACTTCTCAATTCTCCTACCAATAGTTTCACCTTTATGATTCTTGATCAAACAAAAATTCAATATCCTTTTATGCAACTTCCATTCATTATCAATGAAATGTGCAGTGAGGCATAAATAATTCAAATTTTGCACAGAACTCCAGCAATCAGTAGTTAGACAAACACTTTGATTTGGAACACTAAAAACAATTTTCAGCTTATTCTTTTCATTGGTATAAAGATTCCAACAATCCCTAGCAATAGTGATCCTTCCGGGAATCAAAAACCTAGGTTGCACAACACTCATGAAATACCGGAATCCCTCCCCCTCAACAAACTTGAATGGCAACTCATCAACAATAATCATCCTAGCAAGTGCTTGTCTACATGATTCAACATCAAATGCAACAGCAGTAAATGTATTACCAACCCCTTTCCCATCTTCCTTTTTTAGTTGTTGGAGACTAAGAGTTGTTTGACTAGGATCATTAGAGGCTTTGGGAAACTTTTTGCAACTACCCAACAAGTGATTTTTCAAATTACTTGTGCCATTTTTATGTGTATCACATGTATAAGTTGTCCTACACCAATTACATTTAGCTCTAGGGGCATTTGTCTTAGGATGAAGTTCTTTAGTAAAATAATCCTATGTCCAAGATCTAGGTCTGGTGGGTTTCCTCTTACCTTCATCTTGTTCTTCAACTGAAGTTTCTCCACCTTTCCTTTTCTTGTTATTCTTGGGTACATCTGGTTCTGGGTCGTTTGGAGTGGGTTCACCGATTTCATTTGAAGACTTCATGGATTCCACATTTTCAACAATTTTCTCAACATCTTGAGAATTTTGTGCCTACATATAGAAAAGAGAAAATAAGCAAATTAGAATGTTAATAATTAGTGATGATCTCAAAGTAAAATTCTACTAAATAAACTCAAAACTTAACTCCGACATTTTTGGTAACTGGCAAGGAGGCTAACAAGGATGGCAAACTCGATTGGTTGAGAATTTTAATCTGCATTATTAAACAATAAACAGAACCAAACTTTCAGTGAAACCAATTTAATCTGCATTATTAAACAATAAACAGAACCAAAATTTCAGTGAAACCAAATTGCTATAGCTAACTAACTAAGTCACACAAAGCCACAAAAAAATTGTAGAAACCATAGATGAAAATCACTTAAGATGAGTTTGTAAATGCAGAAACGAAAATCTGTAAATGCAGAAACGAAACTGAATCAAACATGAGTTTGTAAATGCAGAAACGAAAATCTGTGCAATTAGTTCAGGGTATTTCAGAAACGAAAATCACTTAAGATGAAAAGAAGAAGGAGGAGGAGGAGGAGGAGGAGAAGAAGGAGAAGAAGGAGAATGAGGGTTACGCCATACGCACCAAAATGCAGATGGCTCCACACACGGCGTCGACCAACCAGGGAACGGTAGTGCTCGACGGTACTATGCTCGGAAGCTGGGAGAGAAGAGGACGACGCAAATAGAAGGGCTCTGTGGTGGGAGGATGCGCCGTCGCAGAAGGAATGAAATTAGGGATCGAAGCAAACACGGAAGGAAATTAGGTCAGGAGCTGGGAGAGAAGAGGACGACACAAATAGCTGTGTCTGTGGTGGGAGTCTGGGAGAGGCCGAGAGGATGCGCTCATGCGCCGTCGCAGAAGTAAGGAAATTAGGGATCCAAGGCACGAAGCAAACAAGGAAGGAAAGAAATTAGGTCACCAGTCAGGAGGAAAGGCATGAGCGCTGCGCAACCAATACCGTTCGCAAGTCCTCGGTATAGGGTGAAATGAGTGAAGGTTAAAATAGGAAGTATGCTATAAGTATAAGGGCTGTAACGTAAATACAGCAGGATAGTATGTATATTTATATGGAAGTTCGGTTCGGTTTGGATTGGATCGGTTTTGCAAATTGGAACCGAAAACCGATCCAATCCAATTAACAGAATCGGTTTTTTACGGTTTTCAGTTATTTCGGTTATCGGTTATTCGGTTCGGTCACTGCGATTGTCATTGGATTGGATCGGTTGATGAACACCCCTAGTGCCCGCCCCGCCCCATTCCATTGCCATCCCCAGTAGTGTCCTCTCACCGTTTCGATTCGGCACACGATTATTTTGGAGGGTTTTCACTTGATTTAAACTTATAGTCAAACGATTTCTGTTCATTTTCTCACTCAGCAACTCAGAAGTTGTATTCTCCTTCTCGCACTTTCTTCGACCTCTGGCGTTCTCACCAACTCGAACCAAATGCCAAATCACTCACAAATTTGAATCATCAAGGTTCGACGCCATCATCCAGATCTTGTTTTACGCCATCATCAAGGTTTGAATTGTTTGATTGATTTTCGTTTTCGAATTTGGAAAGGTTGAAGTTTTAGATCTTGAAGCTCAGTGTTTCTCTTTAAAATCATTTCTCTTTCAACTTTCGCCTTAAATCGTTCACCGCTCTGAGATATGCATGCTTGTTGACGAGATTTGATTGGAACAAAGGAAAAAAATAAAAGTAAATTTTTTTTTTGCCGTGTCAGATTTTCTCGGGAACCAAATGGAATAACGGTGCATCATTGCTTCTGAATTAAATTCAGTTTTCATTTTCATGCATTTTCATAGCATAAAGATCTCACCCCAATTTGTTAATTATTTGAGTTTTCATTGCAATGAACTCTGTATTGATTTGAAACTGGTAAATGCCTTAGGAATTGTGAATTGTCAACATGTGTGCTAAGATTTCCTAGCTGCTAGTCACCTGTGTTCAATGCTATCTATTCTATTGATGATTTATGTTAAATCATTTCAGTTGGATTTGGTATTCAGAGTTCAGATTTTATTTGGCTATTTGATTTATGAGTATACCTTTGGTTCTGCTTCTCACTCCTAATATACATTACACATATGTACATAACAGATTACACTATGTTTGACACGTGATCATCTTATGTTTGCCATCTGTTTGCAATTGTTCCACCCCATTTCCTATATGCTTTACCTAAGCAAGAGTAACTTGTGACAATTCATAGATACAGATAGAAAATAAATTGACACTCAAAATGAGTATATATTTATGCATCAGCTCCTCATTAATTTTGATTCATTTCAATACGAGCCTAAATCAGTGGGATGAACAACCCTAAAAAAAACATAGATTTGTTAGTGATGAGTACAAAAATCTTTATCAATGATTGCAAATAGAGGATCTTTTATTAGATCATATCAATCCTTGTGGCTAAATGTAACACCCTTCTCGGGTGCTACGTCGTAAGTGACATTTTAAGGTCGAAAAGTAGGTTAATTAAAATTGGCTATAAAAGAATGGGGTAAAATTTTCTTTTTCTTTTACGCAAGTCATAAATATAACTACTTTGATTTAAATGAATGAACAATAAAATTTTCCATTATCACAATTAGGATCATAAGTTCAAAAATCATTTACATAATACCCAACCCGACTCATAAATAGAAATCATAAACATAAACAGATCCAGTATAAGGATATGGAGACGCAGCTCCTAAAATATAAGATACTTGAAGTCACAGCTCCATAACAGTAACATTAACTCCCAAACATACCCAGTTGGCCAAACTAAAATAGAAAAGACCATCTTCTCTCATACCTCGTGAGAAGGACAAACCCAACTGACGAGATCTAGTGGAAACTCTATTTGAGTCCACTACCGACGTCGTCACAAAAGACACTACTGGAGCTACTACAATAGTAACCCTCGAACTAAGCCCTTTCCTCTTCCAAGAGGAAAAACATGGTCTACAAACCATCGACAGTCTGGAAGGCGTCCACTAGAAACTAAACCATAGCGCCCGCAAGCTCGAACCTCAATCTTTACGATGCATCAGTCAAGCGACATCTTGTTGTCTCAATCTTCTCAAAAGAATACAGAAGACACATAGCCAGCCGACATAGGCAATATAAAAATAAGGAGGTGAGATTTCCATTTATCTTACACATAAGGCAGCCATGCAATGGTACGACTCTCAGGTACGTACAATTATCAATATTCAGTCAGATCTACATTCATCACAAAACAATAATGTTTCACAGAAACATGACCACAGCACCGCGTTTTCCTAGATATAAGACATCTAAGACTTGAGGAATGACCTCTGAATTCCTATACCACAGTTTTACGAACAGTCAGAGAGAATGGTTCGAAGGATTGTTCCGGAGGTACCAGCCTTGGGTAATAAAGAATGCGTCAATAGTAAAGGGCGTGCACGTCATAGACTTTTTCGGGAACATCCTACACTACCAGAAAACACGTAGCGTCTATTCAAGTATGTCGGTGTATTGCCATATCACCACGCCACATGGGAGTAACCCACTGGGTCTATGTGAGTATTTCATAACCCCGACATCCCCAAGCATCAACCAGACCGGCCCTACGGAATTCACACCCGTATTAAAGTGTTAGCTCAATCTCCTAGGCACAACAGTCTTACAGAACATAGTTTCACTATGTGTTTAGGCAAAATTTGCCGGAAATGTGTTCTTCTTGTTTATCCATCGGATGACATCTTGATTCCATCGGAATTCTTTCACGTTTAAGTCCGAATTACGGTACTTAACATCGAGCTGAAGTTCTCTAGTAACCTTTCATCTTTGTGTAAAGATATCTTAAAACACTTTGTTTAAAAGTCCTAACGCATTATGAGATTGGAACACAAGTCCAATTATTTATTTCTCTGTACTTTTCTAATTGAGCCTTTTTCTTTGGCTTCCAAGAAAACAAATCATTATGAGTCCATTAAATTTTATGGAATATGGATAATGAATTATCCATATTTTATGACATAAGGTCGTGTTCCACCCTACGTCATAAATTATTATGTTTGTGTTTTCACTAAGTCGTTCATGACTTAGGGTTTTGTTCTTTACCGTAAATGCTTGTCTTTGAAGACTAAAACCCTTTTGATCTTAAAACCAAAACCTTTAGATAAAATCAAATCAATTTTCAAGAATAATTTCCATCAAAGATGCATAGGTATCAGTTTCTCAAAATATTTTCTCGAAAATCCTTAAAAACGTTTAACGACGTTTTCGCCGACTTTTACTGAATTTAGGCGTAAAAGTCATACTTTTGAAAACATGATTTTTCACCTCAAATGTATTACTCTCCTAGGTTATATTACTCATATGAAAATGTTGAAACACTGATTTTGCATCTAAATCTCCATTTATACAAAATTTCTAAGAATTTGACTGAACACGTTAATTTTGTAAATTGCGTAAATCATTTTTCAACGATTTTACACTCTAATAGTCCAAAACTCATTTTCGAGTTTTAGAACAGTTTAATAGGTATGAAAAACAGTTTTTAACTGTCCAATTACATAAATTTTCAAAAATTACAGTTTAGTCCCTAAACTTCCATTAATTACAAAAAGGTCCTTATTCACTTAAAACCTCTAACTTTTTATTTATAACTTCAAATCACACCAAACCAACTTCTATTGAAATATTTTTTAGTTGCCCTCAATTTTCCAGAAATTACATTCTGCCCCTAAATAGTTTACAATAATTGCAAAAAGGACATTGTTACAAAAAAACTTATAACTTTTTATGTATTAATCCAATTAACACCAAACCAATTTCTATGGTTTTATCTCATCAAGGACTACAATCTTAACACACAAGAATATGAATTTCAGTGGATCAGTTTGGGTGATCGTAACACTAAGTTCTTTCATACCCAAACTATTGTTCGCAGGAAGAGAAATAATGTGCATGGCCTTTTTCTGGAAAAAGGTTCTTGGTGTACGGATGATACTACTTTAAAGTTGGAGGCATTCTCGTTTTTCAAGAATCTTTTTTCTCCTACCTTGGAAGCCTTGCAGACCCATGTTGTTGTTTCTAGTGTTCCGCAATTGAGTAATATAGGGATTTCTAGGCTTACTGAACAGGTGTTGAAGGAAGAAGTTCGGAAATCGCTTTTCAGTATGAAATCTTATAAAGCTCCAGGCCCGGATGGATTCTAGCCTCTTTTCTTCCAGCATTATTGGGATATTGTTGGAGATGATATTTGGCACTTGGTGAGAGAGGCTTTCCAGAGAGGGTATTATCATGACAGGTGATAATCCGCTGGCTTATGATATTTTATCTATTATTTGAGAGCGGATTTCATCAATTAAATTTTGTTAAGTGCTTGATTTAGCCCAAATTAGACTTTGTTTTCCTATTTTGGTTATTTTAGAGTCAATGTGTGCATTTAATTAGATTCTTATTAATTTTCTCATATTTTCTTACTCTTATTTTTAGGAGAGGACAAAGAAGAAGGATTAAATTAAATTGAAGATTGCCAAGCAAATTACAAGGGCCCACATGAGGGATTTGAATCCAAATCAATTTGGATCTGAATTATTATGATTAAAAGATAATTCAATTGACATTAAGATAAAAGATTGGGTCTAAATTAATCAATTTGGATTTGGATAATAATTGCCTATCACAACAATAAGGATATGATAAGATTTGGAAATTAATTTGGAGATATTGATTTGGGTATGAAGATTAAAATGCTCATGACCAATTATGATGGAGCTTGAAGAAGTAAGAAAACTGAGCCAAATAGAGCTGATCACGGTCTGGCCGTGATGTCCATCACGACCGTGATGTGCCAACTGAACCAGACCCTCACAGGCAGAACTGACCACAGCTTGGCCGTGATGTCCATCACGGCCGTGACGTGCCAACTAAACCAGACCCTCACAGGCAGAACTGATCACAGCCTAGCCGTGATGGTGGTCACGGCCATGACAGACCAACCAGTGAAGCAAACTCAAGGCAGAACCCGTCACGACTTGGCCGTGATGGCCATCACGACCGTGACGCGCAATATTTGGATCTGAAGAAACTGATTTGATCTGAATCTGTGTTTGATTGGGATTCAAATTTCCCTAATCTATAAATATGGCTATCAGGCAGAGACTGGGTGAGACTTTTGGGCTGCTACACTTAGGAAAAATTAGGATTCTCTTCTCTTAGGTTTTATTTCATGTTTTTGTTAACCAAACTTGTCATCACCATGGCAATGCTTGAGTAGTAGCTTTATTTCTAGGGATTGGGGCTATGCCCAAGATCTATTTTATGTTATGAATTGATGTTTTCCCTTTGTTAATTTCGATTTCGCTTTCGATTTGATTTCTATCGCATGAATTACTTGTGAATCCGGTGCACACTTATTTGCATGTCATAGATACTCTAAGGAGGAACCTAGCGGTGAACTTAGGTATTCGATCTATAGGAATCAGACTTAGGACTTAAATCACGAGAGTTAGAAGTGGTCCTCCGATGATTAACGGATTGTCACAAAACTTAAATGGTTCAATCTAAATTCAACTACCACAAGAGTAGGGGTTGGTTTAATTGGGCACGGTTTTTGTAACCCGAGAGGGAGCATTAACTTATTTAGGATAAATTCGCCTTCAAAGCAATTTTGATAATTAAAAAGGGGTAGTCAATTTAGTAACATGAACAATCTTGTGGTAACCCAATTCCTAGGAATCTCTTTTAATTTGAAAATCCAAAAAATATTTGATTTCTTTTATTGTTTCTTTTATTTTCTTAAAATCTTTTCAAACCAATTTCTTAATCTAAAATAGTTGTTTAATTTGTGAAGTGGTACTTGGTTTCCCAATCACTGAGATCGATACTCGATTTCTCACCGTTTCATTATTACTTGCTTCGATCCGGCAAGGACGCCAAAAACTTGATGGGCTCCGGCAAGCGAACCTAATCGAAGCAAGTAATAATAAAACGGTGAGAAACCGAGTATCGAATTCAGGGATTGGGAAACCAAGTACCACTTCACAAATTAAACAACTATTTTAGATTAAGAAATAAGTTTGAAAAGATTTTAAGAAAATAAAAGAAACAATAAAAGAAATCAAATATTTTTGGGATTTTCAAATTAAAAGAGATTCCTAGGAATTGGGTTACCAACAAGATTGTTCATGTTACTAAATTGACTACCCCTTGTTAATTATCAAAATTGCTTTGAAGGTGAATTTATCCTAAATAAGTTAATGCTCCCTCTCGGATTACAAAAACCATGCCCAATTAAACCAACCCCTACTCTCGTGGTAGTTGAATTTAGATTGAACCCTTTAAGTTTTGTGACAATTCGTTAATCCTCGAAGGACTGCTTCTAACTCTCGTGATTTAAGTCCTAAGTCTGATTCCTATATATCCAATACCTAAGTTCACCGCTAGGTTCATCCTTAGAGTATCTATGACATGCAAATAAGTGCGCACCAGATTCACAAGTAATTCATGCGATAGAAACCAAAGCGAAATCGAAATTAACAAAGGGAAAACATCAATTCATAACATAAAATGGATCTTGGGCATAGCCCCAATCCCTAGAAATAAAGCTACTACTCAAGCATTGCCATGGTGATGACAAGCTTGGTTAACAAAAACATGAAATAAAACCTAAGAGAAGAGAATCCTAATTTTGCCTAAGTGTAGCAGCCAAAAAGTCTCTCCCCATCTCTGCCTGATTGCCATATTTATAGATTAGGGAAATTTGAATCCCAATCAAACACAGATTCAGATCAAATCAGTTTCTTCAGATCCAAATATTGCGCATCACGGCCAGGCCGTGACGGGTTCTGCCTTGGGAGTTGCTTCACTAGTTGGTCTGTCACGGTCGTGACCACCATCACGGCCAGACCATGATCAGTTCTGACTTTAGCCTTCTTTCTTTTTAGCTCTACTCGATCATTGCCGTGATGGTTATCACGGCTAGGCCGTGATGGGCTCTGTTTGGCTCAGTTTTCTTACTTTTTCATGCAAGCTCCATCATATTTGGTCATGAGCATTTTAATCTTCATATCCAAATTAATATCTCCAAATTAATTGCCAAATCTTATCATATCCTTATTGTTGTGATAGGCAATTATTATCCAAATCCAAATTGATTTGGATTCAAATCTGTCATGTGGGCCCTTGTAATTTACTTGGCAATCTTCAATTCAATTTCAATCCTTTTTCTTTGTCCTCTCCTAAAAATAAGAATAAGAAAATATCAGAAAATTAATAGAAATCTAATTAAATGCACACATTGACTCTAAAATAACCAAAATAGGAAAACAGAGTCTAATTTGGGCTAAATCAAGCATTTAACAAAATTTAAATGATGAAATCCGCTCTAAAATAATAGATAAAATATCATAAGCCAACGAATTATCAAACACCTCAAGCAAACAAAAGCTCAAAAAGACTCAAAACTTAGCAAGCTCAATGGACTCAATCAAACTTCACATAATCTTCATGCAATTTTACCAAAACAATTCCAATCAATGTTTCCCCCTATTTCATTATAGTAATCCCAACATTCATTTACTTCAAACAAAGAGAATTCCATCATTCATGTAATTATTAATATAAGTAAAGGGTTCGATTTACACACAAAAGGGAGATCACCAATTTTAAACATTTGCCTTCCTCACAAGGGCATTTAATATTTCACTCATTCGCTCAATTTGTCTAGGATATCAACTTTCACTCAATCTCACATTTCAAGAGCACTTTCCATGAATTTGATTTTCATCTCAAACCAAGTTCCCACGAAAACATAAATTCATCATCAAAAGGTCTTTTAAAGGTTGTAATGGGGCTTGGCTAAATGTAGGATATTCAAAGGTACTAGGTTTTACATCCCTAGGAATTAAGAGAGCATGAAACTTTTTACCTTGACTTTCCACTCTTATTCCTTTTTCAATTTTATTTTTATTTTTTTTATTTTGGTGGCTACAACCTTTTCCTTTTAATACCCTTTTTTGACATTTTTGAACTTTTATTCTTTTTCTTTTTGCCTTTGGCTTCAACCTTTACTTTTTTCTTTTTCTCATCCTAAAATAACATATCATATCCTTATAGCCACCCCAAACTTAGTTTCCTTCAACCCTTGTCTTGCTAAGCATCCATGCTCTCCTAAATCCTAAGATTGGGTTAACATAATTTTTCCGGATTTTTGGCTTATAACATAAGGTCATCAAGAAACAATAGGTTGTTAGGATCAATGTGGCTAACTAGGGAACATGCATTAGGGATGGTTCTTTTTAGGCCCAAGTAGCTATTTCAAAGAAAATTGCCTAAATCATTTGATGCAAACATATAACCACGCAAATCATGAAGAGATTCAAGCAAATCCAGGAAAGTGCAACTTAAAAGTGATTCACACAATTTAAAAACAATGTTGGAGGCTCAAATTCCTCACCTGGACATTTTTTAGCAAATTATTTAACCGAGATATTATCCCTAATGTGTGCATCCCTTCACCACAAACTTATCATAAATTATGCAATCACAATAAAATTTCTCAAAGTTCAAATTTCAATTTTTCACATGGGATCAATTTTCAATTTTCAAATCATTAGGGGAAATCATCAAAAATCAATATTTATCATGCAATCCATTTATGCTAAATTTAATAAAATCCATTCAAGCTTACCAACATGAGACTCACTCACATATGACTCAAGTAAAGAAAAGCAAAATAATTAAAAAGAGAATGGTTTAGAAAAACTCATTGAAGATGCTTCCACCCGGATACCATAGCCTATGGTAAAAAGACCAAGAGATGCCCAAGATGTAAGACCTTCCACCCGGATCCCATGACTTGTGGAGTGGAGATGGAAGAAGCAAGTGTGATGAGATTCCATTGATTTCTTTAAGTGTTATGATGCGCTCACTTCCTCCTGGGTCAAATGGTAAGTCACCTACTCCAAGAATGGCCTTTATATAATTTTTTCTCCATGAAGCACTAGAACCATAACTTTTTGAGGCGACCTTAGAGCCTTTGCCGCTGTTGATGAAAACTCCCAATTCTCATGTAGTGACTTGAACTCCAAAGTTGGTATTTTCACAAAGTAATGTTGTAGACAAATATAAGGTACCAACTTTGTTATATCCAAACATGCATGCAAACCAACATACTTATCCAACTCAGAATTTTTAGGCTCCTCAATAGGAATGGTGAGATAAGTATTTTCCATATGATTGGTATCTTTTGTCCCTTGCAAAGGAACAATAGGAGATATTTCCTCCTTGCACTCCTCTTCATGATCCTCTCCTCTTGAATCATCTTCCACCACCACTTCGTCTTCATTCACGTCCATGCTAGCAAATAGATTCTCTTCAATTTGAATTCCATGTTGTTTTTCTGCTAGCAATTTAGAAAATTCACTAGCTTGTTCTTCTAACTTTTGAAAGTTGTTACTTAGCATCTCCGTTACCAATTGAGAATGTTTCTTACGCATTTTATGCCTTTGAATCATGCCACTAAATTCCTCCTTGCAACGCTCTATGCTCTGGATCAAATGTTGAGCATCTATATCCCAAAGTGAGTCCAGCACATCGGGATCTAGCTTAATGTCTAGTGGTGGTTGTAAGGATGACAAATAGGATCTCCATTCCTCTTTGGAGCATATCTTCATGTGCTTATCAGTGATACCATCAAACACGATCCAATCAAGTTGATATTCCTAAGTTGGATAGTAACGAGAGTCCATGTGTTTCATCAACCTTGCACAAACAAAACTCAAAAGAAAAGGTCAAATATATACAAATAAAAATTAAAAAATACTAAAGTAGTTGCCTCCTTTGTTACTAATGATATTGGTATTGCCAATCCCCGGCAACGGCGCCAAAAACTTGATGGGCTCCGGCAAGCGAACCGGATCGAAGCAAGTAATAATAAAACGGTGAGAAACCGAGTATCGAACTCAGGGATTGGGAAACAAAGTACCACTTCACAAATTAAACAACTATTTTAGATTAATAAATAGGTTTGAAAAGATTTTAAGAAAAAAAAAAAAAAAGAAATCAAATATTTTTGGGATTTTCAAATTAAAAGAGATTCCTAGGAATTGCATTACCACAAGATTGTTCATGTTACTAAATTGACTACCCCTTGTTAATTATCAAAATGGCTATGAAGGCGAATTTATCCTAAATAAGTTAATGCTCCCTCTCGGGTTACAAAAACCGTGCCCAATTAAACCAACCCCTACTCTCGTGGTAGTTGAATTTAGTTTGAACCATAAGTTTTGTGACAATTCGTTAATCCTCGACGGACCGCTTCTAACTCTCGTGATTTAAGTCCCAAGTCTGATTCCTATAAATCCAATACCTAAGTTCACCGCTAGGTTCCTCCTTAGAGTATCTATGACATGCAAATAAGTGGGCACCAGATTCACAAGTAATTCATGCGATAGAAACCAAATCGAAAGCGAAATCGAAATTAACAAAGGGAAAACATCAATTCATAACATAAAATAGATCTTGGGCATAGCCCCAATCCCTAGAAATAAAGCTACTACTCAAGCATTGTCATGGTGATGACAAGCTTGGTTAACAAAAACATGAAATAAAACCTAAGAGAAGAAGAAGAAGAAGAAGAAGAAGAAGAAGAAGAAGAAGAAGAAGAAGAAGAAGAAGAAGAAGAAGAAAAGAATCCTAATTTTGCCTAAGTGTAGCAGCTCAAAAGTCTCTCCCAATCTCTGCCCGATTGCCATATTTATAGATTAGGGAAATTTGAATTCCAATCAAACACAGATTCAGATCAAATCAGTTTCTTCAGATCCAAATATTGCGCATCACGGCCGTGATGGCCATCATGTCCAGGCCGTGACGGGTTCTGCCTTGGGGGTTGCTTCACTAGTTGGTCTGTTACGGCCGTGATCACCATCATGGCTAGGCCGTGATCAGTTCTGGCTGTGAGAGTCTGGTTCGGTTGGCACGTCACGGTCGTGATGGATATCACGGCCAGGCCGTGATCAGTTCTGACTTTAGCCTTCTTTCTTTTTAGCTCTACTCGATCATGGTTGTGATGGTTATCACGGCTAGGCCGTGATGGGCTCTGTTTGGCTCAGTTTTCTTACTTTTTCAAGCTCCATCTTCATGCAAGCTCCATCATATTTGGTCATGAGCATTTTAATCTTCATTTCCAAATCAATATCTCCAAATTAATTGTCAAATCTTGTCATATCCTTATTGTTGTGATAGCCAATTATTATCCAAATCCAAATTGATTTAGATCCAATCTTTTATCTCAATGCCAATTTAATTATCTTTTAATCATAATAATTCAAATCCAAATTGATTTGGATTCAAATCTGTCATGTGGGCCCTTGCAATTTAGTTGGCAATCTTCAATTTAATTTCAATCCTTCTTCTTTGTCCTCTCCTAAAAATAAGAATAAGAAAATATCAGAAAATTAATAAAAATCTAATTAAATGCACACATTGACTCTAAAATAACCAAAATAGAAAAATAGAGTCTAATTTGGGCTAAATCAAGCATTTAACAAAATTTAATTGATGAAATCCGCTCTAAAATAATAGATAAAATGTCATAAGCCAGCGAATTATCAACATGTTAGCTGAGACTCTTATTGTTTTAATTCCTAAAGCTAATAACCAGATTAACTTGAAGAATTTTAGGCCTATTAGTCTTTGTAATGTCATTTACAAGGTCATTACTAAAGTGATTGTTCAAAGGCTCCGACCTTTCTTGGATGAGCTTGTTGACCCGCTTCAAAGCGCTTTCATTCCTTGGAGGGGCACGAAGGATAGTGCTGTGTTAGCTCAAGAGGTTATCCATTATATGCATCACTCTAAGTCCTTGAAAGGTTCTATGGCTTTCAAAGTTGATCTTGAGAAGGCTTATGATAGAGTGAGATAGGATTTTCTTGAGGAAACTCTTAAGGAGTTTAGTTTCCCTCTTAACATTGTGAAGCTTATTATGTGGTGTGTTAGATCATCTCATCTATCTATTATTTGGGAGTGGTTCTAGGTTGGAGAATTTTAAACCCACTAGAGGTCTCAGGCAGGATGATCCCCTATCTCCCTATCTCTTTGTTATTTGTTTGGAGAAACTTGCTCTTTTGATCACTAATAAGGTTAATAGTAGGGAGTGGAAACCGATTCATGTGTCTAGAAGGGGTCCAGGCATCTCTCATATTTTCTTCGCAGATGATTTAACAACTCAGTTACCTTCAGATATTAAATATTCCATCCAGCAAGTTGTTGTTCCTGTGATGTTGCACCCTCATTTATCTGATACATGGGCATGGAAGGGTAATAACGATGGTGTTTGTACTATCTCTTCTGCTTATCATTGGTTACTTCAGAATAATGGGCTTTGGGATCCTAATCTTGATTGGCGGTGGGTTTGGAATCTGCATGCGCCAGTCAAAGTGCAACACCTTATTTGGTTAACCATGCATTTTGCTATTCCCACTAATCAGCTTCGTTTTCAGCGGGGTATGGTTGCTTCTGCTTCATGTCAGTGATGCTCTAATGGTGAGGAGGACATTAGTCATTGCTTGAGGTTGGGTTTGTGGCAGAACTCTTCTTTTTTCTCTATGAATGACGCTAGAGCCTGGATCATGAGATTTACTATGGACGCAACGACATGCTCATGGGGGATGAGACTTGGACCATTGATGCGGTGGTTTACAAAACTCATGCTTCTCACGATGAGTTTCGTGCGTTTCTTGCCAAGGATAATCACAGGAAGGAGAGTCCCAAGCTTAGTCGCTAGAGTCATCCGCTTACCGATGAAGTTAAGGTGAATGTGGATAGTAGTTTCCTGGTCTCCAATGGTGTGATGGGTTCAGGAGGTCATTGTCGCTCCTCTACAGGTGATTGGATAGCTGGTTTCACTTGCTTTGAGGGGCATGGTGATGTGCTCCTGGCTGAGCTTTGTTATCAAGAATGGCCTGGATATGGTGTGGGATCTGGGATTCCGGAGAGTGGTGTTAGAGTCTGATTCTTTGGAGGCTGTCCAGTTGCTTCAGGTTGAGAGCCAGAACCACATTCATGTTGCTTCTAGTGTTATTCGAGACATAACTAATAGAAGCTGGGAGGTGCAGATCAATCATATCTTTCGAGAAGCTAACACATGTACTGATTTCTTAGCAAAAGTGTGTAGTAGGCAAGAGGGTAGCTTGAAGATTTGGAGTGCTCCGCCTGTTGGCTTGGGTTCTTTACTGCTGGGTGATGTGCTTGGCATGAGGCTCCAGCCTTAGTTTGGTGTTTTTTTTCCGCTCTTTTCTTCCTGAGCAAAAAAAATATACTATATATTTGATGATTATCAAGTTGTTATCGATCGATCACCTTGTTAGCTAACTTGAAGTGTTTCACGTCGGTCAAAATAGTCCTTTACAGGGACTAAAACACCCCCTAAATAACATTCTAATAAAAATGAATAATTTGATCGAAATTTGAGATTTTTTATGATCAAATTTGTATTTTCCAATTTTTAGGGATCAAATATGTCTTTGTAATTTTTTTTCCAAAGAAGTTTGGTCCTTTACTCTAAAACAATATATATATATATATATATAAATAAAATTTATAGAAAAATCTATATAAACATGTCCTTTTATGTTGTTTTATAATTATCAGTCATTTCAAAATACTGATATTACCAAACATTTCAAGTTCAATCCGCTAGCTTATCTGCTATTTGTTATCAACTAATTTATCTGCTATCTGTTATAAGTTCATTCCTTATTATGGTGTTCATCAAATGACCCAAATTAGTTCAAACCCCAAAATAAGAAAACTGAATAAAAAAATATATTATTCAAGATAGAACTTTCAAATTCTTTTTAAAAATATTTCAGCTAATTTTTGTATACATCAATTAATATATTTTTCTAAATCAACAAAAGATAAATAATCGACGTTGAGAATAAGAGATTAATATGTTTCTTCTTATCTGTTATAAGTTTATCCACTACAGGTAATAAGGTAGATGATAATGGATAGCAAATAAGCTAGCGGGTCGGATTTGGAGTGTTTAGTAAATTAGCGATTGAACTAGTTGATAAATATAATATATCATAAAAGGATATGTTTATATGTCTTTTTAAATATAAATTATATATATATATATATATATATATATATGTATATATATATATATTAAACTCAAATTCTATTTCATTTAACTTATTAAAAAATACTACAAGCTAGTAAAACAATATTATAAACTAGTGAGAAAAACATTAATTGAATAGAGTTACAATATCATCTGTCATAGGTTAACAGATTGACCTTGACAACCCTACTAGTACTTGTTTTTTACAAAAAAAAAATATTTCATTCATTCAAATTAGTAAAATACATTGAAAACAACCTAAATTCAACATCGCAAAAAAACTGAAAAGTATGAATCTGCGAACAAACTCACTGCACCCAGGTTAATAGCATAACACGGCAAAATGCCTACTAATGTGACAAAATCAAAGTGACCGGAATACCTATGCCTCCAGATTTGTAACGTTGATGCCCAAGACGACAAACAAAACACTGTCGCACGCAGACAACGAAAACACGGAATAACAAGAAAGAAAAACCAGATCTATGTGGAAAAACCACTTATTTAGATAAAATGAGAGAAAAACTATGTAGAGGGGTGATTCCAGGACAAAAAAATACCCCAAAAACCACCCCTCCGATAGATGAGGAAGAAGGAAAAGAAGAACAGAAGGAAGGTTGAGAGAGAGACGACTCTAGGTTTTTTTTTTTCAAATCCTACTTAACCTACTTGTACTTGTTACAAGAATATTTCTTGCTATTCAACCTATAATAATTGACATAGTTATAGTTATGGATGGATCCGGGAAACGTTATGGGAAGGAACCAATTTGTCTTGGAATTTTTTGTTTTAATTAATTCATTTTTTACATGCTGAGAAGTGAAAACAGAAGCGTGTAACACCCGGGTGTCGACGAGGGCGGGGACTGGTCGCCAGTGCAAGAAGGCACGGACAAGGAGCGGCTCTTGGCAGGCTTCTAGGCGAAGGGGCACATGAATGAACCGATTACACACCCGAATGAGAGGGATCCTGAGACTGTGTAGGTATGGGACTATACAATTGAGGAAGGCTTATATGAATTGATTGGTACTACCTATGCTATCAAGATGCATCTTCTTTTCGGAAGCCCATCACTTAAGAAATCCACAGTTAAGAGTGCTTGACTTGGAGCAATTATGGGATGGGTGACCTCCTGGGAAGTTTTCCGAGGAAGCGTGTGAGTGAGGACAAAGCACGCTAAAAAGACCCGTGTTGGTCTGTGGGGACAGTCGTCAATCCATAGAGCAGTCAGGGATGTTACAAATGGTATCAGAGCGGCACCTCTCCCAGTACGGTGTGGTTCGGGGATGAACCAAGCGGAAGCTGGTGGGCATATAACACCCGGGTGCCGACGTGGGCAGGGAGTGGTCGCCGGTGCAAGAAGGCACGGACAAGGAGCGGCTCTTGGCAGACTTCTAGGAGGAGGGGCACATGAATGAACCGATTACACACCCGAATGAGAGGGATCCTGAGACTGTGTAGGTATGGGACTATACAGTTGAGGAAGGCTTATATGAATTGATTGGTACTACCTATACTATCAAGATGCATCTTCTTTTCGGAAGCCCATCACTTAAGAACTGCACAGTTAAGCGTGCTTGACTTGGAGCGATTCTGGGATGGGTGACCTCCTGGGAAGTTTTACCGGGAAGCGTGTGAGTGAGGACAAAGCACGCTGAAAAGACCCGTGTTGGTCTGTGGGGACAGTCGTCAATCCATAGAGTAGCTAGGGATGTTACAAATGGTATCAGAGCGGCACCTCTCCCAGTACGGTGTGGTTCGGGGACAAACCAAGAGGAAGCTGGTGGGCATGTAACACCCGGGTGCCGACGAGGGCGGGGAGTGGTCGCCGGTGCAAGAAGGCATGGACAAGGAGCGGCTCTTGGCAGGCTTCTAGACGGAGGGACACATGAATGAACCGATTACACACCCGAATGAGAGGGATCCTGAGACTGTGTAGGTATGAGGCTATACAGTTGAGGAAGGCTTATATGAATTGATTGGTACTACCTATACTATCAAGATGCATCTTCTTTTCGGAAGCACATCACTTAATAACTCCACAGTTAAGCGTGCTTGACTTGGAGCAATTATGGGATGGGTGACCTCCTGGGAAGTTTTCCTAGGAAGCGTGTGAGTGAGGACAAGGCACGCTGAAAAGACCCATGTTGGTCTGTGGGGACAGTCGTCAATCCATAGAGCAGTCAGGGATGTTTCAAAGCGCAATTTCGTCTACCTAATTAAATAATTGACACCTCATATTATTTTTGCCATATGTTTGCAATTATTCCATGTCATTTCCAATATGCTTTACCTAAACAAGAGTAACTCATGACAATTCATAGATACGGATAGAAAATAAATACACGGTCAAATACAAGTATATTTCTGCATCAACTCCTTATTAAATGGCTGAGATTTGTTGATGGTAATGACCGATTACTTGCCCAATCAGTTATCAATATTCAATCCTTGTCTCTAGAGTTTCTACCGCCGTCACTTTGATTCTTCAGCTGGCATGCTCCCACCACCACTGAATCATCAACAACACTCAAACAATTGTGGGAGTGATTCTTCCTTCCCTTTTCTCCATTTTCTGTGCAACGGATCATCTCTTATTTTCTTTGTTTCCTTCTTCCTTTCCTTCTTTGTTTCTCTGCAATGACTCCTCTGATAAAAACAGGGCTGGTAACCCGTCGCCGCCGACGACCTCCCCTCGCTGCTAGATGAACTCACCGTCAACCTCACTGGTTCCGAGCTAACCTAACAGCCTACGTGATCTTCGTCGCCGCTTGTCACACCTCCTCCGGCTTCCTAACAACCACCACTCCGACTCACCGAGTCACAACCCGCCCAACTCACCCGCTTCTCAAAGATCCCTCACCAGCTCACCTCCACTGCTGCCAGCAAGGTCAAGAAGGCCTTCTAGTTGAAATCACTAGATTCGGGTCCTGAGAAGCGCCCCGACTCATCCGGTTCGGTGTCACTGTGTTGTTGCATAGTTGCAATGCATGTAGAAATGGCACCGCCCATGACGAATAGAAGAAAGGCACCTCCAAAACCCTAGCTCTTCACCTCCGTCGTTGCAACCCTTGTGATTGGGGATTTTTTTTGTGTGGTTCAGACTTCAGACATGCATGCTTCTGATCAACTGATTGCTGAAGAAGATCAGGTCGGCATTGGCAACTCAGGCGTCATGGCGGTGGTCGACGTTTCCAGTGGGTTCGCGAACATAGAAGAGAAGGAACGGCGGAGTGGAGTGATGCAAGAAGTTTTTTAGTTTTTAATTTTTTTAAAATTTTTTGTCCGGTTTAATTGACCGGTTAACCGGTTACAAATATGGGAGGAACCAACCTCAACACTAAGGTTAGAGGATGTTAGAACGAGTCTATAGAGGGGGGGTGTTTTATCATCCAACCTATTATATATATGGGAAATGCCATTTGCAGGTAAAAAGATTACGTCATGTTTAGATGCATCGTATTATTTTGGAAAATAAATACAAAGTAAAAAGAAAGATGACATTCTTGATCAAGAATATTCTCCGAAAGTGCAAAGTAGACTTCAAAGAGTAATTAGAATTGACTAAAATTAAAGAAACCCCACAATGCATTTGTAGAAATTAATAAATTCTCACGAGCTTCACAATTAAATAAATATATAAATTACCTCTGCAGCGATTTGCAATACAATAAACTTTTGCAATACAAAAAAGAAGGCGAACAGATGGTAATCAAGAAAGCTCAAGCAACCAACACGTTGATATCTCAAAAGCGGGTTTCGAATTTTGGAGGTGTCATTTTGGCTTTGTTTATTAAAACCAGTGGTTAATGAATGAATTTATAGATGAAAGTGGATAACCCTATAACAGATGAGCTAAGTAACAGTGATTAATGGATAAGTTAATGTATCGGCTTTGAAGTGACTGATAAAATTAATGGTTGAGCGTCTAGCTGATAAATTTAAATTACATAAAAGGATAAAAGGACATGTTTATATGTATGTTTTATTTTCCTAAAAATTCTATTTATATATACATAGATGTTATTTATTTTAAAATAATTATCCCTCTTAATACTTGAATTTATTAATTAATTGAGTTAAAAATTAGTATTTTTAATGTCAAACACCGGAGGAAAGAAAAAATTGGTAATTTTATGTTTTAAGGAGAAGAAAGAAGAAAAAGATACAAACTAATTCTGAAAAAAGCATAGATACATATTTGATACCAGAGAAATGAAAATTAATAATTTGGTCATAAAAAAAAATCTCAATTGTCATTTAAAATAGTCCCTAATGGGGACTAAAACATCCGTAAATACTATCCTAAATATGACTAATTTGGTCAAAATTTGAGATTTTTAAGTATCAAATTGATATTTTTCATTTCTTAGGGACCAAACATGTCTCTGTATTGTTTTTCAAAGACAAGTTTGGGCCTTTACTCTAAAATAAAAAATAATATATATATATATATAATTTATATAAAAATTTTATATAAACATGTCCTTTTATATTTATCAACTATTTCAAATATTGATTTTATCAAACATTTCAAGTTCAATCAACTAGTTTATCTGCCTTCCGCTATGAGTTCACCCCCTATTAGGGGTGTTCATCAACCGATCCAAACCAATTCAAATCGCAAAAACCGAAAACCAAATAAAGGACACTTGACATAAAAAATAAAACATAATAAAAAATCGAAACCGCATTTTGTTGGATTGGATTGGATCAGATTTTTTCAAATAAGTAAATTGATCATTCCAAAGCACATGTTGTTTCCATCATTGGACCGAGTTACTTTTTGACTCAAAACCGATCCGATCCAATCCGCGTGATTCGGTTTGGATCGGTTCGGTTGATTTGGTTTTTACCGACACATCGTTACATATTGATATTACACCAAAGAATTAAGATTACAAGCTAAATTGACCAAAATTTTAAACATGTATATACTTGTTTATAATTCATGCAATAACATTTCATAAAATATGTTAAAGTAAATAAATATCATCATCAATTAGTTCTATAACATTTTTTTTTATGTTTGTAACATAGAAATAGCAAAAAAAAATGTCAAATCAAAATAGGAAGTATTATTAAAAAAACCAACAAATAAAAAAATTAACAATGCAATAAATAGAATAAATATATATTAAATTTATATATGCGGTTTGCTTTGAATTGATTCGGTTTAAGAAAATGAATCCGAAATCCGATTCACATTCGATCGATTTTCACAAAACAATATCCAAAAAATCGGATAGACATCGATTTTGTGCGATTTTCGATTTTTTTGGATCGGTTTGAATATGAACACCTCTAACCCTATCCCATGTTATCCTCTGATTTCTACCAAACAGAGCCAAAGCCAACGTGGCAACTAAGGGATTCGAACATCTGGCCATGCAGGTAGCTTTCTTCTGGGTTACAATCCATTGTCATTGCAACTAACCACTCACGGTTCTATACTTATCACCATTAACTACTCGTCAAAAAATTTAAAAATTCAAAATTATAATCACATCATATCTCAAATAAATAAAAAATAAAATTCGGACAATTTTCATTATTATTTATTTTTATCTTCACAAAAAAAAATGTGAGTCAATAAATGGAATCCTCGTTTTGTATTTAATCTTTGTTTTCTCCAAAATTACTAATACTGATCAATGACATCTAGATATTTAAAGATAAAAATAAGATAAATTAAACAGCGGAGGAAAGAAAAAACTGGGAATTTTATGTTTTAAGGAAAAAAAAATAGAAGAAAAAGATACAAGCTGGATTTAGAAAAAAGTATAGAGACATATTTAATTATTGATAAATGAACATTAATAATTTAGTCCCAAAAAATCTTAAATATGTCGGTCAAAATAGTCCTTAATAAGAATTAAAACATTCCTAAATACTATTCTAAAAATGATTAATTTGATCGAAATTTGAAATTTTTGAGAATCAAATTGATATTTTTTATCTTTTAGCGATCAAATATGTCTCCATAATTTTTTTCAAAGAATAGTTTGGGCCTTTACTCTAAAATTATATATATATATATATATATATATATATATATAATTTATACAGAAAAATTATATAAACATATTTGAAGAAAGGGAGAGTTACAGGAAGAAGAAGAAGATAATATAAAATTTTTTACTAAAATAAAAAATAATAAAAACTTATTATTTAAAATATTAAAAAAATGGAAAATGACATGTGGCATTAAAATATTATATATTTTTTGCCATGTGGCACAAAAGACATAAGCCCGTCGTTAGACACGTCAGCATTTAACAGTTAAACTTGGTTAAATTTGATGGCAGAGACCAATTGCAAAAAATTAAAAGTTATGAAAACGAAATACAGAGGAAAAATATATATAGAGACTAAAATTAAAACACCATTATTTTACAGAAAGAAAAGGATTTATTAAGCCAAAATTCTAAAATAAAACCTCCATTTTCATAATCAGCTTCTCTTTTTAAACAGAGATTGACATCACATTATTAAATAAAGTTTTAAATCACTTTTAATGATCCTCTAACGGGTTTTATCATTGAATTTAGCTTATAAAAAAAGTTTAATTACACTTTTGGTCCTCCAACTTTAGCTCATGTTTGATTTTAGTTCCTGTGGTTTTTTTCGAGCATATTTGGTCTCATAATTTTTTAAAAGTTGCATATTAATCCCTTCATTAAGTTTTATCAATTTGTGTCCTACATGACAGGTTTGGTGCCACATGACACGTCTACCTGAATTTATTATATTAAATTATTATTATAATTTAAATTAAAAATATAAAAAAACTTTTACTACCTCCCCTGCTCTACCCAGCGCTTCTACCCACCGAGAAATCACATTCTTAACAGCCAATTCGTCAAACAGTTGTGCTGCATATTCAGTCTCGCCATTTCTCATATACCCATCAACCATAATGTTCCAAGTTACCAAATTCGTGACACCCATTTGGCCAGCCATGAAAAAGGAGATACATGAGAGCTGAAGAATGCTTAGAAGAAGCTGAAGAAGGTTTTCTGCAAAAACTTAACTCGGGGAATTGCAGTGGGTTAGGGTTAGGGTTACTGGTGGGTTGAGTTTTTGCGGGGAGAAAGGGAATTGCAAGAGGATGAAGATGATTCAGGACCTTTTTTATTTTAACTTCTAATTTTTTTTAATTTAAAATATAATAATTATTTAATATAATAAATCCACGTGTATTTTTCATGTGGCACCAAGCCTGCCACGTAGGACACAGATGGATGGGAATTGGATGGAGGGATTAATTTTACAAATTTCGAAAATTTGGGGGACCAAATGTGCTTGAAAAAATCAATAGGATCAAAATCACACATGAGCTAAAGTTGGGGACCAAAGTACAATTAAGTCTAAAAAAGGATTTAATTGATATACACTGATAGTGTAAAGTTTTTTTATACTATCAACCAATCAGAAATTGACACATCATCACAAATCTTTGATTCTTATCCTAACCACCTTAAAAGTTATCAATTTCGCGATTTCTGATTAGTTATTAGTGTAAAAATTTGTATACTGATAATGCATATAAATTAAATCGTAAAAAAATAAAAAAAAAAATCCTCCCAAGGGGCCTAGATATAAGTAAACGTATAGAACTAATCAGCGTGAAATATGTCAAATAGCCTAGAGCAGAGCAAAGAGAGAGCACAATTTTAAGTTCTAAAACAGTGATTCAACATGCAAAAGAAGACTTGAAGCACTGCACTATTTATTTCATACAAACTTTTTACTGAAGGGGAAGAACGTAAAATCGTTCACCTTCAAGCTATGATTGGAAACATAGATTTGTTAGTAATGACTACAAAAATCTTTATGAATGATTGCAAATAGAGGATCTTTTGTTAGATCATATCAATCGTTCTTGCTAAACAAGGTTTTAATCCACTCCCACTCCGAGTCAGATAAATCACCTTGATTTGTAAGGTCTGTTTGGTTCAAATCTTCTTTCTTGGTGGAATTTGGCTCCCCTTGCTCATCCCCTTTTGTGTTACATGGATTCAAGGAATCATCATTTGAGCCTTCCAAAACTTTTGGTTCTAGCTGAGTCTGCTCAACTGGAGGAGCAGACCAATCAATGGGTGTACCAAAAGTTTCACCAAATATTGGAGGAATTGAACATGTAGGGGTTCCCCAATTGCTACCTTGTTGAGTTTTTGACATCTGTTCCAACTGTGCTTTGAAGGCGTCAAATGAGTTATTGCCACTTAAACCTGTAGAGCTGCAAGTTAACCACTTAATTAATTGGTTAATTACATAACAGTGGGATCACATATATATGGAGATATTCTTATATAAATTAACCTTGTAATTAAATATTAAGTTGATATAAACCAATTAGGTTCTGATCAATGAGATATATAATATAATCCACTTACTGATCAAGTAATGTTGTGGCGGCAGTGCTGACACTAGTACTGCCCAAAGTACTATTGTATTGCATAGTTTGGGGAGACGCCATTAATGGGAATTGGGATAAGCCTGAACCTTGTCCAAACATGCTACTTCCAGTAGTAGTTGTATAAGAAATTGGTGCTAATTGTGAGATATCAGCATGTTGGTTGCTTGAAGAAAATGAACTTTCTTGATTACCATGATCTAATCTCCTTCTTTTTGAAATGCAAAAGTTCATTATATCATCTTCTGTATGTCCAGGTAACTGATAAAAAGATAGAAATATACTCCAAAATTAATTTATCTCAACATAAATAATTATATATCATAATCTTAATTAAAGAAACACGTCCAAAGAAAATTATTAAAAAATGATAGAACCACACTCTTTCAAACACACGACCTCCTATGAGAAATGATATTGGTAGCTAAAAAGATTACCTCATATATGTTTACATGCATTGTATTAAATACAAAGTAATAAGAGAGATGGCATTCTTGATCAAGAATATTCTCTTCAAAGAGTATAAAATATGTTAAAATTAAAGAAACCCCATCATGCATGTATGTGTAGAAATTAATAAATTCTGACGAGGTTGACAAATAAATAAATTACCTCCGCAGCGATTTGAGCCCAATTGTTTCCAAAAATAGCATGAAGTTGAAGGATTTGAAGCTTTTCATCATCAGTAAATGGATCCCTAAGGTACCTCTGCCATCGTATACGGCAGCTATCAACAGAACGTGATAGTCCTAATTTCTGTGGGTATAATGTTTTCCATTTACCCTCTCCATACTTTTTCACATAATCAGTCAAAATTCTATCTTCTTCTTTTGTCCAACCTGAACCCCGTCCTGAATAACCCTGTTTCTTGGCACCACCTTCAAATTCATCTTCTTCTTCATTCTCATGTGATGGTGATGATGATGCTGCTGGTGAGTGCATGATGATGATAATCAACGTACGTACGTGAAAGATTTCAAGTGTAATAGCTAATTAACAACACGAAGGTGATATGATAACAACTTGATGATAGTACAATATATAGCTACAAATAAAGAATTCATATTCTGTTAGAGTAACTAACACCAAACTGTTAGATTAGAAGAAAGAAATTTATCAAACTGCGCGCCACTCGGGATACTTCACTAACTGTCCTACCGTACCGATCATTTCTGTGAAGATAAAAAATAATAATAATCAAACTTATCTGTCTGAATTTTATTCTTGTATTTATTTGAAATATGTATTAGCTAGAGGTGACTATAGTTTTGATTTTTGAAATTTTTAGATGAGTAGTCAATGGTGATAATGATATATATATACCCAAAAGTGATTGATTGCAGTAAAAGTGGATCGTGTTTCTAAACGATTCTTTTATTTCTAGGTCATTCTTGCTAGCTATTATACTATGTATCTGATGATTATCAAGTTGTTATAGATCCCTCGCCTTGTTAGCCAACTTAAAATCTTTCACGTTGATTATCGTACACTCACTAGCATCATCACCATCACATGAGGATGAAGAAGCTAATGGTGGAGGAGGTGGTTTGGAAGGACAAAAGGGTGTCAAGAATAGTGGTAATTGGACAAAAGAAGAAGACACAATTTTGACAGATTATACTTTAAGCCATATTTGAAAATTAGGGTTCGAATCTTCGAGGTATCACTTTGATTAGGGGTGGCAAATGGATGGTTTGGATAAATTTTTATGCGGATTTTAATGGATGGATTGAAAACGATCCATTAATCCATTATGATCCATTAAAAATTCATTAAAAAAAATACAATCCATCCATATCCATTTAATAAAATCCATCCAATCCATCCATTAACAATTTTTTTATGGATGGATATCCAATCCATGCATAAAAATTATTTTAAAGAATAATTTTTTTTTACAATTAAATAATTTTAATGGCGGTCAAGATCTTCGGCAATTGATGGCGTCAATTTAGGTTTTCCTGCTGATGTCCCTGAACTGCACATACCATATCATTAAGAATGTTAACATAAAAATACAAACAAAGAAACTTATATAAAAATACAAACAAAGAAACTTATAATGGAATGAGAAAATACTCTAGCATTAGCAGCAATCCGAATCCTCTTCAACAGTTCAATTCTCTTGACCAATTTTCTTTGCTTAAATTTAACACATGTCGCATGTAGTATTCATATGTTGTGTGTTTTTGTTTTTAACTCAAAAATGGATCCGTAGTGGATTTTGTAAATTTTGTTTTATTTTTCAATTTTATCCAATGGATTTGTTTTTAATTTAAGAATATCATCCAATGGATTTAGTAACATAGTGGATGGATAGTGATCCATCCTTAATATGAAATGATCCAACTTGATCCAATCCATTACAGTTTTTTTTTTTTTTTGTAATGGATGGATTGGATGGATAACTCTTTGGATGGACTGGATAATTCTTTCAATACTTTTATAGTGTTTTTCCTTAAGACAATAGGCACAGTAACTAGAATACTGTACCTAAGTTTGATCCTAAATAAAATAAAAATAGTGAAGAAAAAATAATAAGGAACGGAAGAGAAAATTAGATAGACTTTTTTTTTACAAATGGACGTTTTTTTATTTGGTGAAAAATAATATGAAAAAAATAAATTGGTTTTGGAATGGATAAAAGTTGATCCGTTACATTTTTTATTGTTGGTCCAATGGATTCTAAAATATATTGGATGGATCATAAACCATCCACTAAAAAAATAATCCAATCCATCCAATCCATTTATATTATTTTTTTATAAATGGATGGACTGGATGGATTTTTTCATGGATGGACTGGATGGATGGTGGACAAATGGATCATTTTGCCACCCCTAACTTTGATTGTGTTTAGTAAAAACTAACAGACATTATATGAATTTGTAGTTGAAAGTTGATCATCCTATAATCGATAACGATGAGCTAAGTGATAGTGGTTAGCGGACAAGTTAGCTTAAATAGACTTTGAAGTGATTGATAAAATTGTCGTTTGAACTAGTTGATAAATTTAAATGACATATATATATATATATATATATTATTTATTTTAAAAAAATTATCCCTCTTAATACTTGAATTTTTTAATTACTTGAGTTAAAAATTAGTATTGTTAGGGCTTGTTTGGATTGGCTTATGAACAATTTATCTGGACTCATCTACTGGCATAAACACTTGCCAGAGTATTTGGAAGAGCTTATGGAAACCGCTTATGATATGTTCATAAGCTATTTTCAACTTATTTTTATAAGCTCTCCAGGATAGCTTATGAATAGCTTATGAACATATCATAAACGGTTTCCATAAGCTCTTCCAAATACTCTCTCTAGGATAGCTTATGAAAACAGTTTATAGCTTATATGAAATAGTTTGACTGTATTTTCTCTTTGATTATAGAAAAATAACTTTTATGTAAGCGCTTATATGATAAGCCCTTATCCTATAAACGCTTAATTAAGCCGTTTTTCCAAACAAACACTTGATGTTAATCAGCGGAGGAAAGAAAAAATTGAGAATTTTATGTTTTGAGGAGAAGAAAGAAGAAAAAAAACAATACAAAATGGTTTCTGAAAAAAAGCATTGAGACGTATTTGATCCTTGAGAAATGAACTTAACAATTTGATCCTAAAAAATCTTAAATGTTTATCAAAATAGTCCTTAATAGGGACTAAAACATCCCTGGATACTATCCTAAAAATGAGTAATTTGACCAAAATTTGAGATTTTTGAGAACCAAATTGGTATTTTTCATTTTTTTAGGGACCAAATATGTCTCCGTAATTTTTTCAAAGACTAGTTTCGGACTTTACTCTAAAATAATATATATATATATATATATATATATATATATATATAAACATGTCTTTTTATGTCATTTTATACTTAACTGCTATTTCAAATACTGATTTGACAGAACATTTTAAGTTCAATCCGCTAGCTTATCCACTATTTGCTACCAACTAGTTTATCGGTTATCTGCTATAAGTTCATCCCCTAGAAGGGGTGTTTATCAACTGATTCAAACAAATTCAAACCGCAAAAACCGAACCGAAAAACAGAATAAACAAAAAATCGAATAAACCGAAAATCAAATAAACAAAAAACCGAATAAACCGAAAACCAAAAAATCACTTTTTTCATTTGATTGAATCGAATTTTGGGTCCCAAGTGAAAACTGGTCCAATACAATTCAAATCGATATACTATATACATATACTATATATTATTTTTAAAATTATAGTACTAGTACTGAAAACTGATCAAATCCAATCCAATCCAAACTGATGTAGTATTTAAAATTACAGTATTACTCATACTTAAGCATCGCTTTTCATATTTTTATGAACTAACACCCTCATTCTTTTTATGTAATATTTCTGTTGGAATTCAAAGATGAGATTATTTAGAATAAATGTTAATGTCTTGAAGTTATATTTTGCTTAAAGTTTTGATGTACATCAAATATATAATAATCAGTACAAAAAAATTGAATTTAGCATGGGCCAAAGGCCGTCGCTAACAGCTTAAATCCGTCGCAAAACAAATGTTTTTGACGGATTTGCAACGGTCATAAATCCGTCACATATTGGGTCGACGCAAACGTTTTCTGACGATTTTTTTAAAAGACCGTCGCTAATTAGCGACGGCTTAGCCGTCACAAATTATAGGAAATTAGCGATGGCATGGCCGTCGCAAATTATAGAAATTAGCGACAGCCTGACCGTCGCAAATTAACATAAATTAGTGACGGTGTGACCGTCGCAAATTATAGAAATTAGCGACGGCCTGACCGTCGCAAATCAACATAAATTAGCGACGGAATTTTTTATTAATTAATTATTTAAAATATGAATTATTTTTAATTAATTATTTAATATTTAATATAAAATTCAAAATTAATATAAACATTAGTTATTTTTTATATTAATTATAATTTATACTATATTATGATAAATGAATAATAATTTTAAACAATAAATGAAATTCATAAATAAAAGCAAATTGTTTTGACAGAGTGCATACATCATACAAAATAAAATCTAATATTAAAGAAACTAATAACCCAAACTAATAACCCTCTCTATAGCCCCGCATTAACAAATCAGAAAGGATTGATCATCCTCGCCACCGGTTCCGCCGATGACCCTCAGCCGGGACGGTGGGTGGTCAATGAGGGGTCTTGTGAAGGTCTTTGGTCTCGCCGCGACTGTGGCTGAGGGGTGCTGGTTGCTAAATGCAACATGAGCTCTCTCTGTGGAGCTGTCATCATCTCCATCTGCTTCATCATCTATGTCTGTTGAGTAAGCAGCTGTCGATTGATCTCTTCCTGAGCTACCAGTTTCTGTCGCATCTTTACCATCTCCGTAGACTCATGAGACTGGCGGGGCCTAGTACTGGACGATGCTCGACTCTGCTGAGTGAAGATGCTGGAGCACCCGCGTCGATAGTTACCGGCTAGGTCTCCCATACCGTATATGCGACCCTTGTTCTTACCGCCAGCAACCTCGACCCATGTCTGCAACTCCAATTGGGCTTCCACCTCTGGGTCAAGTGTGGTGGAAGGGGAAGATGAGGCTGCCTGAGACCGAACCTGAGATAACTTAGCATGATAGTCCACCTGTCATTAAAATTGATGCTCATCATCATACAAAATGACCATAATTATTAAATATAAAATAAAAATAATTTCCAACAAAGAGACATGTAAGTCACCTGAGTGCGTCTAGAGCGCTCATCTACATACTCGTTGGTACCCTTCCTAGTATGGGTTTGGGCATGAAGCTCAATCGGCTTGACGCTACGGCCAAGCTCCCTAGCCTGCACCAAAAAAAAAACTTGTTCATATTTGAAGTTACACATTCTTAATAGCCAGACATGTAAATGAATTAACAAAATATGATGTTGGAACTTACAAGGCGTCGAGCATGCTCCTGCTTACTGATGCTACCGCCAGTGTGCAGGCTCCCACCCTTTTCCGAGGCCCTGTTAAGCTTTGCCTGGGCGTATTTTTTCTTAAATGCAGCTGTAGCCCAGTAAGCACATAGCTCCTCCCAAATGGGTGGGAAACACCATTTTGGACGTTCTCCCTTTTTCCGATATCTCGTCAACAACTCGAAGAGGTGTTTGCTCGCTTTTTGATGAAAAATTATCTCTACATCAGTGGAATGCTCTACTCTCCAAGCAGCCTTCTCCTATAAACAAGGAGAATATAATATTTTTTAGGATAATAATAAACTAAAGAAACATTAAAACTAACTAAAAAATGGAAGTAAATTCAAAAGTATAAAATACCTTAAAATCCTCAAAGAATCGATCCTGATCTTGATTCTCAAGCTCACTCCAATGTTTCCAGGCCCGATCAAACTGAGATGTAACTACATACATGACGGCCTCTGCAGATTTTATCGACGGAAGGAACCTTATCAATAAAACATGAGAACAATCAATACACATACATATAAAATCTGCACTCAACAATAAAATAACAATATTTGAGATATTTCTTACCATTTACCGGTCGGTGTAACAATAACTCGGCCATATGACATAACCTCGATCTCCTCATCATTTGATGATATAGGCGGTGAATATCCACAACACTCCTTGTCGTCACCATTAGACTGATGATCACCGTCCATGGGTAAATCCACCCCTGATGCATCTGGTTGTCTGGAATTGTCTCCATGGGTCTGAGTCGGAATCCTTGGGGTGGGCATCATCGTGATCCCAATGGAGGTGTCCATGAACTGAGTGGCTGGAGCAACAGATCGGTAGGGAGGTGTCAGAACATGTGTAGGCACGGGTGTGGGAGGTGGACATGGTGTAGGAGCAACAGGTGGGGGTGCTGGTGCCATATCATGTGGAGGCATGGGTGTGGGCGGTGGGCGTAGTGTAACAGATGTAGATGGGAGGGACACGAATCCGTCATCGACTGTCCGTGTCACGAAGCGGGGTCGACCACGACGACGTGCCCCTCCAGTAGGTGCCTTACCCTTTCCCTTACCATCAGTCATGTCTATAGTGAAAAATGATGCTAATAATAATTAATTAAAAGTAACCAAAACACAAATTTGCAAACAATGGAAATTGATGGTGATAATAATTAACTTAAAGTAAGCAAAAACACAAATTTGTAAATAATGGAAAATGATGCTAATCATAATTAACTTAAAGTTATGACAATGACAATACAACTTAATACAAAATATATCACTAAAATAAATAAAGTAATTGTTATTCAGAATTTGAGCTAGTGTCATATTCATAGCCATCTTCATCTTCTTCATCTTCTGTTGATTCTGCTTCTTCAACATCTTCATCCGGAATGACTTGATTTGATGTCAAGCTGGAGGTATCCACTTATTCCCCTACAACTTGTGTGTCTTGTAAACATGAGATTGGTTCAACTTCAATTACCTCATTTGCATGTGACATTTCATCCGTTTGATATGGCTCATCCAACTCTGAAACATCTATTTCAATGCGACCCCTTGGTTTTGTCTTGATTGCAACACACCAACCTCATTTTTGTTTGAGTTGTTGGATAAGGAACGTAATATACTTGTATCACATTATGTGTCATGATAAACGGATCAAACATATGATATCTTCTACTCATTTGGATGTCCACAATATTATATTTTTTATTCAAATTAGTGCCTCTACTAGATGGATCGAACCAATTACAATAAAACAACACTATTCTCTTAGGGTAATCTAAATAACGATATGACAACTCATATATGTGTTGTATCACACCATAAAAGTCATCTACAACTCCGCATGGCTCACCCTTTACGTAAACGCCACTATTTATTGTTGTTTTGTCTTCTGTCCATGATTGAGTATGAAATTTGTACCCATTCACGAAGTATGTGTGCCATTCTTTGACTTGTGTTAGAGGACCGTCAGCCAAGTTTCGTAAATGTTGATTAATGAGAGTAGGTGCCTCATTATAAACCTATTCACAAAGTTTAACTATATATTTTTTATCCGCATACATTATAGTGAATAACAGAATGATAAATGGGAAGATACTTACTTGTTGCTTCAACCGTTTTGGAAAATCTTCATGAGTACGAGCAGATGCATCTATATGGATAACATCAATGAAAATTGACACATGCTATCGAAGGAATAAAAATTATAAGCTCATACTTACTCATGGTATGGTTTAACCTCGGCGCAATTGATCAATACATGAACATGAGCTAAGTTCCACTCTGCCTTCGTTAAATAATGTGTCAACTCCTTTCCGGAATGACGACCGGGAAGACAAAAAATTGATAAGGTTCCAGGTAGTCTTCCACTTTCATTTTCCGTTTCCTTCCTTCTAGTTGTTGGCGACAAAACCATGTGTTTGAAATAATGAGAGCAGAAATGAATTGTCTCATGGTGTAAGTAAGACGCACAGATCGAACCTTCAACCCTAGCCTTATTTTTCACCGATCGTTTTGACTCGCCCATGAATCTATTAAAAAATGATGAGGTTATTATTAATTAACTAATATGCATGAAAATGGATCAATAATTGTGATACTTATATTACCTTTCAAATGCATACATCCACCTATATTGAACTGGACCACCAAGTCTGGCTTCATATGCAAGATGAATCGGAAGATGCTCCATTGAATCAAAGAAGCCCGGGGGGAATATTCTCTCCAGCTTGCACATTATGAGTGGAATGTTTTGTTCCATCATGGTCAAATCGTCTTCCCTTAAAGTTGCAGAACACAAGTCCTTGAAGAATTGACTTATTTCAGTAAGGGCATTCAAAACATGGAGGTGGGGGGTGGGGGGGACGAACTGAAGGCGATGGGAAGTAAGCACTCCATAAACACATGACAATCATGGTTTTTCATCCCATGTAACTTGCCTTTGATAACATCAGCACATCTTGCCAAGTTAGAAGAATAACCATCAGGCATCATAAGCCCCTTTATCCATTGGCAAACTAACGTTGCTTCCTGGATAGTCAAGGTATAATTGGCCTTTGGCTTGTACATCTTCCCATTATCCCGATGTCTCAGCTCCAAATCCGGTCTCCTGCAGTACAACTTTAAGTCCATTCTAGCCTTATCGTTGTCTTTGGTCTTGCCATGCACGTTCATCACAGTGTTGAAAATGTTGTCAAAGAATTTTTTTTCAATGTGCATTACATCAAGATTGTGCCTCAATAAATTATCTTTCCAATAAGGAAGATCCCAAAAAATACTCCTCTTTGTCCAATTATGCCACTGCCCGTAACCATCTAATTTGGAAACCCCAGCTTCAGTCACTTTTGGCAAGTCCCTGATTCTACTCCAAATTTGTTCTGGTGTTAATCTCGGAGGCGGTCCATCCATTTCAACAACCCCCTTCTTGAAGGCATTCTTATTCCTTCTAAATTGATGATCGTTCGGTAAGAACCTGCGATGGGAATCAAACCAGGACGACTTCCCCCCGTATTTTAAGGTAAATGCCTTTGTATGCTCCATACAATGCGGGCATGCAAGCTTCCCATGCGTCCCCCAGTCAGACAACATGCCATACACAGGGAAGTCATTAATTGTCCACATCAACGCTGCCATCATTGTAAAATTTTGTTTTCGAGAAATATCGTACGTCAAAACACCATTCCACAACCTCTTCAGATCATCAATCAAAGGTTGCAAGTATACATCAATGCCTGCCTTTGGATTAGATGGACCCGGAATCAGGAAAGTCAAGAACATATATGGCTTTGACATACACATTTCGGGAGGAAGATTGTAAGGGGTAACAATAATGGGCCAACATGAATAAGGTGATGCTGAGGCTTGGATATATGGGGTAAAGCCATCTGAGCATAACCCAAGTCGTACATTACGAGGATCAACGACAAAATCCGGATGCACCTGATCAAAGTGCTTCCATGCTTCACCATCAGAAGGATGGCGTAACACTCCTGCATTCCTCCTATTCTCATGGTGCCATGTCATTTTTCCTGCAGTCTACATCGATGCAAACATCCTCTGTAATCTTGGAATGATTGACAAGTAGAACATCGACTTTACCGGAACTGGTTTCAGATTACTTCTACTTGCGTTGCGCTGACGATACCTTGGCGCGTGACAAAATCTGCACTCAACCAATGCGCCGTTATTTTTGTCGAATTCATTATCGTAAAAGATCATGCACCCATTCTGACAACAGTCAATCCTCTTGGACTCCAATCCTAACTTGGACATTAACCTCTCCGCATCATAATAATTGTTGGGTAATCCTCCTTTGAAAGGCGTCCCGGCCAAAACCATTTTGGCAATGAAATCCAAGCCTAACTCGGGTATGCTCCAATTGGACTTGGCAGACAACAGTAGAACACACATCGATAACTTCGAGTCGGGGGACCCTTCCCACAAAGGCTTATTTACCTCTGTTAGGAGATTATAAAATTTTTGTGCATCTGCATTAGGAGGCTCTTCTGTATTATTGGACTCAAACGACCCGGACATCATAAGAGCATCACACACCATCTCCTCCATGGAAACAAAATAATCTCCATATCCAGCTTCTGCACCACTACTTGAACCACCGGTGCAATTCTGGTCAATGCCAAAATCAAATTGCGGCATTTCTTCTCCGTGATTTGTCCAAATCCAGTAATTAGGCCTAAACCCAACTTTATACAGGTCGACCCTCACATCGTCTACATTCTTAATTCGGGTACAGTCACACTTCACACAAGGTCATCTAATCACCCCCCCCCCCCCCCCCAATTATTATAAGTATCTTGCTGACTTGCCATGGTAATAAATTCTTCAACGCCATCTAAGAAAGATTGTTTTAATCCCCCTCTACGCGGATAAACCCTATCATACATCCAAGTATCATTCAAAGGAACAAATTCCATCCTCTGCATTTGTGCCAAAAAAAGATAACTATAATGAAAAACTATTTTGGGCAAACTCGTAGAACTGCTCCATTTCTTTATTTGGTATGGCCCTATCCCATTCAAGAAAAACCTTTTTCAACACTAGTATAATAGTTACTCATCACTTCTCATGTCTCATATCTGACGAAATTTCAGCAGCATTTCCCATTGGTCTCCAAGTACATGACTTGACCAGGGTGAGATATCACAATCAAGTATGTACCCAGAGAACAAATGGTAATGCGTCAGACCAAATTTTCATCAAATATATCACATAAGAATTAATGAATAGCTATTATACTAGTACAGAAAAAGTTTTTTCTCAAACTGTCCCACTTGGACAATTGGAGGTCCAATATCAAGAGCACAATGACTTGCAACAGTACACGTTCTCTAAAATATTGCACCTCAAACGGGTAACTAAGGTTTTTCTCGACGATCAACTCTTCTAGAAAATAAATCTTTATTGCTAAAGACAATTTATAATATCCCTAACATACTTGAAAAAAACATAAACAACATTACAAGAATAAGAATCATTTAATATAATATAGGCAAGAAACTTAAAACTTAAAATACTTAATAGATATAGGCAAAAGTGAACAGAAAGATATAAGGATCATTTAATATAATATTAATAGCTATAACCCTGTCAAAAATACACAAAAAACAATAAAGAATAGTCCATTCAGCACAAGAAAAGATTATGATTCAAGCTACTCACCAATTCAGCCATTAATATCAAAAGAAAACTAACCCAAACACCTATAACATGACACATTCCAACCTAAAAGCATTTAATTAGGTGATTCAACAAACAGATTATAGACATTAATCAAAAGGCATTATATTACCAAAACAATTACAATCTCCACATCAAGGTGCACCCAAAAAATGAGGTGCACCAAACGTGGGTTATACCTAGATGTGGCTTCCAGGTTGGTCAATTACAGTACACTCATCAGTTTAAAAAGAGAAGCAAATGGAACTGTAGGTAAAATGGTTAAATCTTTTGATTGTTCAGTGCAAAATCGAAAAAGAGAAGCAAATGGAATTGTAGGTAAAAAGGTGGATGAAGAATATATCAAATCCGAGGAGCAGATAAATAGTACAATCACCAAAATTTTATGGCCACTAAATAATTACCACTAAAAATAGATTTTAATGTAGTGTTAGCGGCAATCACTAATATTTTACTTATAAAAAAAATCAACATTCATAAATGAAAAACATAGAGGTAAAGTATGTCTTTCTATTTACAAAAGATAAACAAAGTAAAAAGAAAGAAAGAATCTTTCAAAGAAAAAAAGAAATAAAGAAGGAAGCTTGATTTTTATTAATGGTTTTATTTTGTTTATTTATTTATTTTTACTCATTTTTGTTATTGCAATCATCATTCATAAATCACAATAGCTACTTACATCACAATAGCTACTTACAGCATAAGAGTAAATGAACATAAGGAATTGGTTCCTTCTCTTCATTACAAAATGAGACGTGGCACTACCAACAAAATATTGATCACGATTTTTTATCTTCACTCCTTTCGAATAGCATCAAGCACACATAAATTCACAGAGCATGGTAACACAGAGGACCAGATCTGCGAAACGTACTGATGATCGATTTATCAAAACTTAAATCCCTACTAGCTTGATTCTTCACAACTTCAGCTCTATTAAAGTTCTAAGTATCGACAGGGGGCATTGAAGTAACAATTCACTAATCCCTTATATAATCATCAAGCATGTTTATCAATGAGGAAAAGACAGCCCAAAATTGACAAATGAATGTATCATTTCACTCAATTTTTGAAAATTGTTTCAACCTTCCATCAAACAGATTCAAAGAATGTAGTTAGTAAAGAACCCGTCAACTCAGACTATTAAAGAAGAGAAAATCATGCCATGGCAAAATCAACTCAAAATAAAATATATTGCTTTCCAACCAATTGCTTAAGCATCCTTAATAAATCTTAATCCTGTCATAAATACACAAAAAAACAATAAAGAAAATTCATAGACCATTCAGCACAAGAAGAGATTATGATTCAAGCTACACACCAATTCAGCCATTAATATCAAAAGAAAACTAACCCAAACACCTATAACATGACCACATTCCAACCTAAAAGCATTTAGGTGATTCAATAAACAGATTATAGACATTAATCAAAAGGCATTATATTACCAAAACAATTACAATCTCCACATCAAGGTGCACCAAAAAATGATCAAATCAATATCAAACATTCTCTCAATTAACGAAAAAACACACACCTTGTCTTGCTTTGTTTGCTTGGAAGCGATTTTCCCTTGTTGTTGAACCTCAAAGTCGCGTTCTTACTCTCTCAGAGAACGTGACTCTCCAGAACTAATTCATAAACAAATATATGCAACAATTATGAGATTAAATATGGAACAAAAATTAATGATGCAAAAATGAGGTGGTGGTTGTTTATCAATGAGGAAAACAAGGTAGCAGTTTCGTAATTATTTCTGAAAACTGAAGATGAAAACAGAAAATTGGAAACAAAACAAACATGCACTAAGTTGTTATGAGATAAAAAAACATGGGATCAACTTCTCAGGTTCCAGGAAACATACAATGCTATCGTATCCCATTCACAATTGAATACTTGTAAATAAAAATCACATTTTCATCATTCCCAAACAAAAACAAAGCACTGACGTTGTAAATCACCTTAACAAATTAAAGTCACACCCAGGCATAAAATTTGAAAAATAAACAAATTTATCAAAAAGATTTGAAGCCCAACTAATCAATAATCATAATGCAAAGAGGACTACTTAAAAACTATAGCATTTTACATGGATCCGGAATATCATTCTTAATAGACCACAACAACTCATGCATCAATATTGGACTAGCAACAAACAGAGAAAAAAATAACAGACAGTGATCATTCAGGCATTGTATCAAATAGAATGTGTGCAAACATAGATAAATGCTCAAACCTTACTATGAGGAGATGAACCCAAACCAGAAATCAACCCACTGTCGCTGCGTGAGAGGGAAAGGCATAAAAATGGAGCCCTAGGAGTGCCTACGCATAAAAATGAAAGGGAAAAAGGGAATGCAGTTCAGAGTTCAAAAATGTAAAAATGAAAGGGAATGAGGAACACAGTTTAAAGTTTAAAAAATGAAAGGGAATGAGGAATGCGACCAGAGTTACGTACGTCGCGGCAGTAAATGGGTGGTGGAGGAAAGGAGGTGGTGTTGCTGGTCTTCAAGATGGGTCGGCAGAGGCGGCGCGAGAGGTGGTGGTTGGGCGGCGCGCGGTGGGAGCAACGAACCAGAGTGAGAGGGGAGGAAGAAGAGGGTTTCTGCGAAGATGAGAAGTGAGGGAGGAAGAAAACTGTTCGAGTAACTTAATGAAAATTAGCGACGACCTTTTAATATTAGCGACGGCTAGGCCGTCGCAAATTAGGATTCCGTCACAAATTGAGAATGACCGTCGCAAAAGTACAGTCCGTCGCAGACCAATATGGCCGTTGCAAATGACCTTGGACAAACATTTGCACATTAGCGACGGCCATGCCCGTCGCAAACATTTCGCGTAAAATGGCGGGAACGATACTGACAGATTTGCGACGGAACTGCCGTCAGTAATCTCTTCTACCATTTGCGGCGGCTTAAGCCGTCGGAAAACATAAAATTAGCGATGGATTTGAGGTCGTGGCACAAATTCTGTCGCTAATTAGCCTTATTCTTGTAGTGAATATACTTGATTAAGTAAACATTGAAATTAGGAAATCAATTAAGTAAATTTGAAAAATAACTAGATACAATTTATTTGTAGCTGATTAAAAAAAAAATTGGATAACTGAACGTAGATACAGAGAATCAACATAAAAGAATATTTAATATAAAAGAATATGTTAAAAATATCAATATTTTTTTTCTCAAACTCCTAGTGCTGATCAATAATTATCTAGAATTTTCCTCACTTGTCATCAAATCAAATAATGATTAATAAGGAATAAATAGTTGTTCTCTCTCATAAATGATCTACTTTTCTAGCATAAAGATAGGTTAAAATAGGTGTTAGGCGCCCTAAAACAGCTCAAGATTATCTTTTGTTCACTACTAAATCAATAAGAATGACATTTAACGTAAAAAAATAAAGCATGATAAAAACTAAATTCCCCAATCCAATTCAAATTGTATTTTGTCAGATTGAATTGGATCAGATTTTTTTTAAATAAGCAAACAGATTAAATCCAATCCATGAGCACCCCGATGACCCCATCAGCTAGTTTTTTCGTTATCCTATGATTTCTACCAGACAACTACAAGATTTGAACTTCTGGACCTTTAGACAAAGTATATCTGGTGGCACAATCCACTGTCACTTCAACTAACTACTTATGGGTCTATAATTATCACCATTAACTACTCATCCAAAAATTTGAAATTTTAAAATGAAATTCAAAATTATAATCACGTCAAATCTAAAATAAGTACAAAAATGAAATTCGGACAAGTTTCATTATTATTTATTTTTATCTTCAGAAAAATTAAAAAATATTTGTGAATCAATAAATGGAATCCTCGTTTGGTGATTTTTTTTTCCCTTCTAAATTACTAATACTGATTACTCTCATCTATGTATTTAAAGATAAAAATATTAAAAAGGATAAATTAACAAATTGTTATTTTTACCATTTTGGTCTAAACCTTAGAGGCTTAGTGCCTGTTTGTTTTAGATTGTTGCCAACGCCAACTGCATTTTGGGTTACTATTCATGCATCTGGGTAGTGTTCATGCATTTGTTTATGAAACTCCGTTGGAAATAATTGATTCCTGATGGATCAAAACTGAGTTTTGTGAAAGCAAAAATTTCTTGCTTTTCCGTTGAAAATAATTGATTCTAGATGTAGGCCCCACAAAATTCTACATATTTATACTTCAAAAGTGATTTTACTTTATCATCCAAATAAAATCAATTCTTCTAAACTCACTTTTAAAATACCTAAACCAGACACAATCAATTTTTTTAATCTTGATTTTTTCAAAATCAATTTTTCCAAAATTAATTCTATCAAAATCTAAAACAAACGGACCCTTGCGGTGAGATTGAATGATATTTGAATAGGTGACATGAGGTTGCAGGTGAACGTGTCTATGTATGATCGTAGTAATAATAAAATAGTACAAAGGGGACCGCAGAGAGGACAAACAAATGGTGTCGGGGGAAGTAATATAAGAAATGGGGTAACATCAAATGAATGCTGTTAAACAGATATTGGCTCAGGGGCATAAACAGTTGGGAGGACATCAGGGGAGAAACAGAAGAGCAGGAAGATAAAGCAGCTAAATCCCCTGCCAAAGGGGAGTGCACATCAGCATTATGACGGAATATAGTATTTAAATGGACGGGGAGATGAAACCAGGAATCGGTACGAAGGTTAATGTGGGAGGTCTGAAATTCAAAGGAATTTCTTCTAACTAATTCTTCTATTATAAAATTTTTACACAAAAATTATAATATTATTGATAAAAATATTATTCATTTTTTATACCTCATTATTATTAAAAAATCGTTTATTTTTTTTATATTCTTCTATATTATAAATAATTTTTTACATTTTTAAATTTTAATAAAAATTGTAAATTGATGAATATTTATTGGTGTAAATTGTTATTGTTATTATTTTTTTGTGACTCTTGTGATATTATTTGCTACTTGTTATTATGGGATTTTTTTATTGTCTCTTGTTGTTTTAAATAGATACTTTAGCATTAATGTCATAGTTACTCCATGTACTTATAGTATAATTTTTTTGTAATATGTTCCAATTGCAGGTAACTTTCTTTTAATTCTTACAAGGTAATTTTTTTTTACTACTGTAATAATTGATAAATATTTATTGGTATAAATTGTTATTGCTATTATTTTTTCAAAAATGCTAAACAGACACACAATTTCGGACAACATCCGATAATCGTATGAACAAGATCTTACGATCATGCAATGCAGATCAGACTTTGATGCCATGACTTGTTTATTTTTTTTTAATTTAAATTTTTTTTGTAAATAAATTTTTTGATTAAGTATGTGTCAATATCTGGTGAATTCAGTTCATTATCTGGTGAATGGGTTTTTTTGAGAAATATTTTTTTTGATTAAGTATGTGCAAATATCTGGTGAATCCGGTATAAATATCTGGTGAATTCAGGTCATTATCTGGTGGATAGATTTTTTTGAGAAATAAATTTTTTGGTTAAGTATGTGCAAATATATGGTGAATCGGGTATAAATATCTGGTGAATTCAGTTCATTATTTGGTGAATGAGTTTTTTTTTATAAATAAATTTTTTGATTAAGTATGTGTAAATATCTGGTGAATCGGGTAGAAATATCTGGTGAATTTGGTTCATTATCTGGTGAATGAGTTTTTTTGAGAAATAATTTTTTTGGTTAATTATGTGCAAATATCTGGTGAATCCGATATAAATATATGGTGAATTCAGTTCATTATCTGGTGAATAGGTTTTTTTGAGAAATAAATTTTTTGGTTAAGTATGTGTAAATATCTGGTGAATCATGTACAAATATCTGGTGAATTCAGTTCATTATCTGGTGAATAGGTTTTTTTGAGAAATAAATTTTTTGGTTAAGTATGTGTAAATATCTGGTGAATCATGTACAAATATCTGGTGAATTCAGTTCATTATCTGGTGAATGTGTTTTTTTGAGAAATAAATTTTTTGGTTAAGTATGTGCAAATATCTGGTGAATCGTGTACAAATATCTGGTGAATTCAGTTCATTATCTGGTGAATGTGTTTTTTTGAGAAATAAATTTTTTGGTTAAGTATGTGCAAATATCTGGTGAATCGTGTACAAATATCTGGTGAATTCAGTTCATTATCTGGTGAATGAGTTTTTTTGAGAAATAAATTTTGGTTAAGTATGTGCAAATATATGGTGAATCATGTACAAATATCTGGTGAATTCAGTTCATTATTTGGTGAATGTGTTTTTTTAGAAATAAATTTTTTTTTTAAAAAGTCAAAAATAAAAAAAAATAAAAAAAAGTTGCTGCTACAGTGTGTGTTTAGCACGGCTGTTATTTTTTTATGACTCTTGTGATATTATTTGCTACTTGTTATTAGGGGATTTTTTTATTGCCTCTTGTTGTTTTAAATAGATACTTTATCATTAATGTCATCGTTACTCCCTATACTTATAGTATAATTTTTTTTTTGTAGCAGTGTTCCTTCTAAATTGCAAGTAACTTTCTTTTAAGTCTTACATGATAATTTTTTTACTACTGTAATAATTGATTAATATTTATTGGTATAAATTATTATTACTATTATTTTTGTATATCTGCTATGAATTTTGAAATTGTTTTTTAATTGACAATATCCACAAGTATACCAACCGGGAATCATTGCAGGAAACCTGCTTTAAATCGAAACTGGCACATCATTTACCGGCTACTGCCTAGGCCAGTCATTTTTTTCAGTGAGGATGCAAACTCAACTTTTGCGCGTTAGGATTGAAGACTCCCCCGATTGGAAAGGCCTAACATTTAATGTGGGTGAGGAGGATTTAAAATGGCTTGAAGTGGCATACGTGGCTAGAACATTTAATCCAGGTGGTGAGAGATATTCCTCTCTGTCAGAAGGTGAAGATGGTTCGGTGGCGGTGGTCTCTGCCTTGGTTCCGTCGGCTGTTCATTCGGACGGTCTTGTCGAGGCAGAGATACAACAAGCTTCTGGGCTACATGTTTGCCAAGGCACTGGATGTAGTCAGTACGGATTGGGGAGTTGGATGTCAAAGCAGAGGAGTCAAGTCTCACTGTTTCTGATATTTCTAATCGCAGGACCCTTTTTGCTGAACTGTGGCAATCTATGTTGGATAGGGACAGTTTACTACGGCAAAAATCAAGACAACTTTGGGCAGCGGAGGGGGACGCAAACACGGCCTTCTTTCATGCGTGTGTAAAGATGAGATCAAGACAAAATCAGTTACAGGCCTTACTTGTGGATGGGTTGTGGTTACAGGATGTGGATGCTATCAAAAAGGAAGTCAAAGCTTTTTTCTCCAACCATCTCACTGAGGAAAACTGGTGCAGACCAGTTTTAGATGGGGTATGCTTCAACCAACATAATTCTTTGCAGTCTAGTGACCTATCAAAACTGTTCAGCATGAAGGAATTAGAGGAGCCGGTTCGGGGTTGTGAAGGGAATAAGGCGCGGGGCCCGGATGGTTTTAATTTCAACTTCATAAAAAAAAGTTGGGATACAATGAAAATGGACGTGTGGGGAATGTTGGAGGAATTCTATGAAAATGCGAAGCTGCCAAAAGGTTTAACTTCATACTTTGTGACTCCAATAGCAAAGTGTGACAGTTCACAACATCTTGGGGACTTTAGACCAATTTCCCTACTTGGTTGCCTATACAAGATGATTGCAAAGGTGCTCGCCTCGAGACTAGGAAGGGTGCTGCCCTCCCTAATTGCTCCGAATCAGTTTGCCTTTTTGTCAAACAGGTATATGATGGATGGAGTGGTCATCATTAATGAAGTCACTGATTTTGCAAAAAAAAGTGGGAAACTGTGTTTGATATTTAAAGTGGATTTTGCAAAGGCTTGTGATTCGGTGAATTGGGGGTTCCTAGAGTACATGATGGGAAGATTTGGTTTTGATGCTAAATGGAGGGCGTGGATGAAAGAATGTATTTTCAAGGGTGACTGGTCTGTCTTGATCAATGGGAGTCTGAGGAAGTAAAAATTCAGAGAGGGCTAAAGTAGGGCGATCCGTTAGCACCATTTTTTATTTTTGATGGTGGTTGAGGGACTTACTGGGATGATGAGAAACGTTGTGGCTACAAGTGCTTTCAAAGGATTCAGAGTGGGTAATGATGGTGAGGAAGTATCAATTCTACAGTACGCTGACGATACTCTTTTGATTGGAGAGGTGTCATGGGAGAATTTATGGGCTATGAAAGTCATTCTAAGATGTTTTGAGTTGGTTTCCGGCCTAAGGGTCAACTTCCATAAGAGTAGGGTTATCGGGGTTAACTTGGAGCAAAGTTTCCAACATGATGCGGAGGGGTTCCTAAATTGCAAGGTTGGGAAGTTACCTTTCAAGTATTTGGGCATCCCAATCGGCCAGATCCTAGGAAGCTAGCAACATGGCAGCCGATTTTAGACTCCCTTAGTCAAAGGTTATCATCTTGGAAGAGGAAACACTTGTCTCTTGGTGGAAGAATCGTCCTCATAAACTCGGTGCTCAACTCTCTTCCAACCTTCTTCTTGTCCTTTTTTAAAGCCCAAAAAAAGGTGATCAATTTAATTGTCCATATTCAACGAAACTTCTTATGGGGGGAGTGAGAATAAGAGAAAGATTGCTTGGGTTAAATGGGAAACCGTATGTTTACCAAAAAATAGAGGGGGTTTGGGGGTTAAAAACTTGGAGAGGTTCAACTTGGCTTTACTAGGCAAATGGCGTTGGCGGTTACTTAGTGGGGATGAAGGTTTATGGGTGAAAGTAGTGAAGGCTAGGTATGGGTAATTGATTATAGTGGTGTGGGGTGTGTTGGGGATATTTCTAGGAGGAATGCTTCCTCTTGGTGGAAAAATATAGGTGGGTGTGGTGTAGCGGAGGGGGCGGTAGATTGGTTTAGGAACGGCTTAGTTAGGAGGGTGGGTAAGGGAAACAAAACGATGTTTTGGGAGGATGTTTGGGTAGGGTCGAGGTGCCTAAAGGAGGAGTTCCCTAGGCTGTACCAGGTTTCATTCCAAAAAACAGGGCTATAACTGATTTTGGAGTTTGGCGGGATAGAAAGTGGATTTGGGAGATCCTATGGCGAAGAAATTTATTTGTTTGGGAGCAGCAGTCGGAAGAACAGCTTCGTCTTTTGTTATCTTCGGCCACTCTAAAAGAGGAGGAAGAGGATGAGTGGCATTGGGAACAGGATGGATGTGGGCTTTATTCAACCAAGTCCGCTTAAAGTTTTTTGGACAAACAGGAGGAGATACTGCCACAGCTATCGGATTTTGAGGCAAAGGTTTACAAATTGCTTTGGAAAGGGAAAACTCCTTGTAAGATTTTATCCTTTGCTTGGAAGCTACTTAAAGGTAGGCTTCCAGCAAAGATGAACCTTTTTAGAAGAGGATTGGGACTCACTGTGGAAGAACAACTTTGTAAATTTTGTAATAGTGCAGCTGAGACTGAAAACCATTTGTTCCTGTCATGTGAAATGTCTTTTAACCTTTGGTGCAAAGTGTATGGATGGTTACAACTTGCAGGTGCGCAACAGATTGACATTCAACAACACTTTTTGCAACATGGTGGGATGTTTAAAGGTAAAGATAGGAAGGTGAGGGGGATGGTTATTTGGTATGCTGTCATGTGGACGATTTGGGGAGAAAGGAATGAGGCAATCTTTAATACAAGAAAACAGATTTAGTGAGGATGTTGGACTTGGTCAATTGCAGATCTTGGAATTGAATAAACACTAATCTGGAAGGTTGCATTGTGTTCTCTGATTGGTGTAATTGCCCACTGGATTGTTCAATTTTGAGATTGGGAGGAATCAAGCTATCCTCGGAATGACTGGTGGGTATGGTTTGGGAACTGGTATGCTGTTCTACTGGTTTGGTTTTTGTTTTCAATATGTTGTTTGCTATTTATACTCCTGCTGCTGCCACGGTTTCTGTGCTGCAACCAATTGGGTTTGCTGTTTTGCTAATGTTGGTGTCTTTTGGGTGTGGCTTTACTTTTGGGTGATAGCCGCTTTGGAGAGCTGATTTTACTTTTTATATGTAACAGTTGTGCAGCTTGTAAAATATTGGAACTATTTGGGAATTAAACTCACAGGTACTGGTGTTTTGGTATCCGAAACAGTTATACGTTTGGGGTTGGGATCGGTAACTTTTTGAAACATTTGGACGTAAATTATCAAGTACATCTTGTATTTTTATATATCAATACATACATACCACCCCAAAAAAAAGAATCAAGTATGTTTCTCTCTTTGTTACAGATGCCTGGATGTACGGACAATGAGATAAAGAACTTTCGTCGTTCAAGAAGAAAGAAATTGGAACGAGCTGGCTTACAAGAAGAAAGAACTGAGCCCCACGATCGATCTCATTTGGCCACATTACATTTACATTTAAGTAATCAATCTAGTTTTCACTCCAATGCTATATACAATGGGTGCGTTTGGAAAAACAACTTAATTAAGAGCTTATCACATAAGACCTTATCGTATGAGAGCTTATGCCATAAGCGCTTAAAGAAAGAAAAAGAAAGAAAGGGGTATGAGAGGATTCGAATAGTGAAAAACACGGAGATGGTATTTAGTGCATAAGCTCTTATGATAATTCCATAAGCTTCTCCCAGTGCCTTATGAAAATAAGTCAAAAACTCCTTATGGGATGGCATAAGTTATTTTTATAAGCTCTGTCAAACACACTGCATAAGAGCTTATGTCATCAGATAAGTCAAAAGGAGCTTAAATAAGCTCTTCCAAACGCCACCAATAAGCAACCCTTAAGCAATCCAATATTTTATTATTTTTTATTAACACATGAATTTATTTTATCTTAAAATATTAATTCATTTATTTAAACAATACTTAAAATAAAATAAAGATATTTAAAAATAAAAATACATAACATTAATTAATTAAAAACAATAAAAAATACATAACATTATTTAATCCGTTGAAAATTTCTTCCCGTTTGTCCTGATACCAATTCTGATTCATAAACTCAAATTTCTTCCTGTTGAGCAATACTTTATTGACTCTCAATCAAATTGATTTTCCAGAACTTTCTACTCTCTACTTCATTTATCATTTTCTCACCCTCATTTATCATTCAAAAATACTAATTTGACACAAATTTCCCGACATCAATACGGCGAGATCGTATGTGTCACACTATACGATACTGTAGCTGTATGGTGCAGCATTGTAGCAGGTCATTTTTTTAAAAAAAAATTAACTTTTTTTTATAAATAAATTTTTTGGTTAAGTATGTACAAATATCTGGTGAATCGGGTACAAATATCTGTTGAATGGTTTTTTTTATAAATAATTTTTTTGGTTAAGTATGTGCAAATATATGGTGAATCAGGTATAAATATCTGGTGAATTCAGGTCATTATCTGGTGAATATGTTTTTCTGAAAAATAAATTTTTTGGTTAAATATGTGCAAATATATGATGAATCAGGTACAAATATCTGGTGAATTCAGTTCATTATCTGGTGAATGTGTTTTTTTTAATAGATAAATTGTTTGGTTAAGTATGTGTAAATATCTGGTGAATCAGGTACAAATATCTGGTAAATTCAGTTCATTACCTAGTGAATGGGTTTTTTTGAGAAATAAATTTTTTGGTTAAGTATGTGTAAATATCTGATAAATCAGGTACAAATATCTGGTGAATTCAGTTCATTATCTGGTGAATGGGTTTTTTTGAGAAATAAAATTTTATTTTTTTAAAAAAATAAAAAAAGTGACACTACATTCGAGCTACAGTACTATCAACCACTCTCATCTTCATTTATCATTTTCTCTCCTCCACACTCACTTGTTTCAGTTTTCATTTTCTCTACCCCTGTTTCAGTTTTCACCTACACACTCCCCCCTTCTACCCTCTCCTTCCCTGTTTCTCCCTTCACCTTCACACTCCCCCTCCTTTCACTTGGTTCTCTCGGCCCCCTTCTTTCTTCAATCGAACCCTTCTCCCTCATGCATACAACAATTTCGAGCTTTATATTTGGCAAGTAGATATATATTTCATAATTTGAAATATGATTTGCCTAATTAAAGGAATCAGCAAGAAGATATATATTTATTAATTTGAAATATGATTTGATTCCTTTAATTAGGCAAATCATATTTAATTTGTTTTATATGCTGTAATTATGATTTGAATAATTTAATTAGGCAAATCAGATTTAATTTGCTTTATTTGCTGTAATTATACATGCTGTAATTAGGCTCTTGTGTAAATAGCTGTATTATGACAGGCACAAATTTAGGAGGAATTGTGGTGCCCATCTATGTCTTTAAGGAATAAATCATCTGAACCATTCCTTTTCATGGTATCAGAGCGCATACAACCCTAGGAAAATATACCTGGCGGCTGTTATGGATGAAAAGGAATGGTTCAGATCCTTTATTACTTAAGGACCCGTAGGCTATATACATAGATGGGCACCACAATTCCTCCTAAATTTGTGCCTGTCATAATACAACTATTTACACAAGAGCCTAATTACAGCATGTCTAATTACAACAAATAAAACAAATCAAATCTGATTTACCTAATTAAAAGAATCAAATCATAATTACAGCAAATAAAACAAATTAAATCTGATTTGCCTAATTAAAGGAATCAAATCATATTTCAAATTAATAAATATATATCTTCTTGCCAAATATCTTAACATTCTCCCTTCAGATCCAACAGATCAAGGTCCAAGGAGGTGTGTCCCTTCATGTCTCCTTCCTTCCTCCCTCAAATCCAACAGATTGAGGTCCCTTGAGGTGCGTCTCCTACTCCCTGCGGTGCGGCCGTGAGTTGCGTCTCCTCCCCACGGTGTCGAAGGTTTCGTCATGCCAGAGGTGCAGCCATCATTAGAGGTAGCGGCCATGACTGAGTTGTAAACTGATTCTATTTTTTTTTGTTGATTGGGTTCTGATTTGGGTTTTGCTTGAACTGACTGGGTTTTTTTTCAATTTTTGATTCAATGTTTCTCACTGGGTTGTATATTTGTTGGACAATGATATATTTTTTTCCCTCTATTTTCTCTGTTAATTTTGGCTCACTCTTTTACATATATGATTTTTTGATTGATAAGCAACCTGATCTTGAGTTGCTTATATAAGCAACGCCGCTTAAATTTAAGCAACCGACGTCAGCCAGCTCCAATGCATGAAAAACTCAAGCAATGGTTGCTTATAAGCAACCCATAAGAACCATGCAGAACCTTGCGATGGATTTGCTCTAAGTGAATTATATTCGTTCACACTAATTTTATGAAACTACTCACTCCGTTCACTATTATAAGCAAAAATTAGATCAAACACAGATATTAAGGTGGTTGGTTAATCTCATTTAAAAAAGTTATTGAGAATAAAAAATAAGTTTATTACATAGATATTTTAAGTATAGTTGAAAGTTGCTTATATTTTGGACCAAAAAAATTGGAAATTTTTGCTTATATTGTTGACCAGAGAGAGAAGTATGTTAAATCATTCAAGATTATTTATGATAAATTGTTGTATGCTAATTATTAATCACCTATAATAATTATGTATTGGTGTACTCCCTCTAGACTCAATTTTAAGCAAAAAAGTAGCTATGTTTTTTGGATTCAAATATAAGCAAAAATCAATCAACTCAACTCTATTTAATGTGAGCATTTCACACTAGTGCAATAAGTGCTTTTTACGTCAGTTAAAATTGTTTTTTTATGTCAGAATACTGACTGACGTAAATACAGCTGACGTTAAATATAAAACTATTAATATCAGTTCTTTAACACAACTGACGTTAATTTTGTAAAAATTAATGTCAGTTGTTTAAACAACTGACGTTAAACATAAAACTATTAACGTCAGTTCTTTAAGACAACGGACGTTAATTTTGTTAAAACTAACGTCAGTTGTTATAAAGAACTGACGTTAAAGGTTTTAATTTTAACGTCAGTTGTTTATTACAACTGACGTTAATAGTGTACTGTATATTTTATAAAATACTATTAACGTCAGTTGTTTGATACAACTGACGTTAATTCCTTTTTTTTTTAAATTCAGTTTTAAAATATAACTCCCCTCAGCTATTCCTGCACTCAGTAAATATCCCAGTAACACAGAATATCACACACATTACAGAATTGCAAATGAAAAATGGAACAATGGGGGGACTTAAAACCAAAACCCATGTATAGGAAAAACATAACTATCTACAAGTATATATATATAAATTTTAGTCTCCAATGTCTAAAAACAAAACTACCAATCTAAGGATATATATATACATGTTATTAATTAGTTTCTAAAATCTAACAAAAAAACTATTCATCTAAGTAGTGCGAAGGTATCTTGTCAATTCCTTTTTCAGCCGCATACTTGAAGAAGAATTCAGCGAAGCGCATCCTCAAGTCTCTTAACTCATCTTCTTTAATAGGCGATTGGTCGTTAAATGCCTACACACGTTCAAATAATAACAATAACATCAATGCAAGTCATCTTCAAAACTATAATATATAATTTAACAAGTTGTTTAAATATTACCTTATTCCATCCATTCGTAATAGATGCAGAGACTATGTTCAGCATATGAAGCATCACATAATAGCCTCACGACCACCCATCAATTTGAAATCGAGACTACCAACAAAATTAATTTCAACGTCAGTTGAATATACATATAAATTCGTAATTATAATATTAATTATTTGATAAATAAACTACCAAACCTTGATGATGTTCCATACAGGATTTTCTTTAGCCTTAGAAGTCCTACTTCTCCCGTTGGCGCAACTTATGCTACTCGCCTTCAGCGCGCTATCATAAATAAATAATCATGTCGATCAATTGACAAATTTATATATCATGTGTGTAATAAACTAAAAACAACTGATATTAAAACTTAAATTAAATTTAAGATTAGTTACTTACTTATTTACAGCTTCCAACACCACCTGTGGCGGCTGTTGGTGGAGAGAGCAAAAGAATATGACAGTATGCCTAGACGGGCGAAGTACGAACAACTGCCAATGGTTTTTCATACAGTTGGGAGCCAGATATAATTCTTTCGGATTGTCTCCCAACAAGTTCCTTAAATATTTACTCAATGCATCGCCAGCAAAGAAATCGGGCAGAAGGATTGACGGATCTAAGAAGCCGTAAACTGATGCAACGCCCTTATCAAGCTGAAGACGATGGAGATACCTAAGATATGAAAAGGTGTGGATGTTAATTACATAATATATATATTGAAATTAAAATAAATTATTAAATGGAGAAATACCAAAAATAAATAAGTTATAAAATTAAAATTAACTTACGTGCACCAGAGACTCAAAACTGTGCTGGCCATCCAGACGTTATTTCTACAGGCGTTCCCGAGATCGTCACCACAGAAGGAAAATATCCTCTGTTGATCTAGGCGTGCCACCCATCCATCATGCTCCAATGGACATTCAAAAATATCAAATGCATAATCCTCACCAAGTGAGAACAAACGAGTGATAGGTGACAGCGACACCGACGTCGACTTGGCCTTCAGTTTAGGAAAAATAAAATAGATAATTTGTTGATAATTAAAAAAACACAAGTAATTGTTTGACTAATTTGGACATTAATAATGAATACATCTTTGTTAACATTTCAAGCTCACGTCGTTTGGAGTCCAACTCAAGCTCACACCTTTTCATTTCCAACTCATGCTCATGGCGTTGGACTTCGAACTCCCGCTCCCTAGCTGCCAACTCATCGTCCTCCACATGTGCCCTACTATAACTCTCTTTTGTGCTCACATGTGAAGGATTGGCATGCCCTGCGATGTCCTGGGATGTACCGACGGAGGAAAGCTCTCTGGCAAGTGCCTGCTTGAATTCTGGGTTGGATATTAAGCTTTGCATCAGATGTGTTGTAATAGCTGGGTTGGACATGAGGTGCTGAGTAATGTCAGCCAAAATTGATGCTTCATCGACCACCCGCTTTCATGAAGCAGACTTGCCATAATATTCTTTGATGGTCACGTTCCCATGAACACCGAGAACCCGACCAGGATGGTCTTTCTTGCCTAGAGCAGTCATCAAGACGTCCCGCCGTCCAGAAGGGACGAATGAGCCTTGGGAGGATTGTGCTTTAAGATCCATTTACAATGAAAAAAAATGAAAAAACGTGCAAGTGAAAAGTGTTGCAAATATCTATACAAATATCAATTGAAATCAAGTTAATTATTTACTTACAATCTTATCTGCCACTTCGCGAGTGGCATCAACTTTAAAAGATCCCGTCTTTGTCATGCGGCCGGCTAACCAGACATCCTCGAGGTCGATGTCCGACAGAGGACTTAATGGTGTGCCCTCAGGCACCTCTCCTCTTTCAATCCTAGCAGAGTGCTCTTCCTGCTTCGCCCTCAGCCTATCCGCCATCATCTGCTCGATCCGAGTCTGGTACCCACCCTGAGACATGGTGTGGCAGTGGACGTTCTTCGCATGATTCTGCCGATCCTTATTTGCCTTAGCCTATTCAAACAAAAACACATAATTAAATACAGTTAAATGATCTATAAGAAGCATACAAAATTAACTTAATCAACCAACCTGAAATTCTCCATCCTGTCGACTCCTGGCAAACATATCCCAAGTATCCTGATCAATCCAGGGATAATCCGAGAACATTTTATCAAGCCGCTTCTTCCCAGATACATAGTACCTGGTAAGATCATGCTTGAACCCATTCCAATGCTTTGATGCCATTTTCATACATTTATGACGATGATCCTCGTCATTTGGCACAGTCCAAGCTACCTACACATTAAATACATAAAAACTGGATGGATTATAACTCGGATAATTATCTAATAATGTAAATCAAACGAATGTAAAGGTAAAATACCACGATAGCCTCCCAAATCTGATCCTTAACGTTCTGTGGAACGTCACTCCAGTGGTTGTAGTTGATGCTTACGTGCTGCTTCGCTTGTAGAAACACCCACTTATTAAATTCTTTAGCATGGGGTCCCTGGGCATTTAGATTAGCATCGAAGGACACCTCAAGCTTCTGTCCGCTTTGCTTGTCCTTCTCTAGTTTCTTCAACGAGGTGGCTCCTCTACCCGTTTCCTATGAGCCTGTGATGTCTGTATGGACAAAAAAAAATGATAAAATAGAGGGTTGCAACATTATAAACTTACATTAAAAAGAAGGACTAAAGATAGTATATAACATGTAAACTTACACTAGAATCAGGCGTAGGCGTGATCGGGTCTTGCGTAGCCCCCACAGTGTCCTCCCGTGCATGTGGGCTATCCGACTGATCCATATGTATGCCTGTTCAGAAACAATATATATGTATTAACATAGGTTATAACTCAAAATAAATACAGAAGTATAAATAAAAATAACTAGATAGGTCATGTAGATATACAAAACATATATCCAATATAAGGACAATACGGGAGATTGAAAACTATAGTTTTTGAAGATTGCCAAGCACTGGTCACGTCCTGGCAGTGATGTCCATCACGGCCGTAACGTGCCAACTGAACCAGACCCTCACATGCAGAACTGATCACGGCCTAGCCGTGATGAGCATCACGGCCGTGACAGATCAACCAACAGAGCAACATGCACTCAAAACCAAAAATAGAGGCATTCCAAACAACTCAAACTCACGGTTTAAAGTTTCAACTACTGAGACTACAATTTCAACATACACTCAAAACCAAAAATAGAGACATTCCAAACAACTCAAACTCACAGTTTCAAGTTTCAACTACTGAGACTACAGTTTCAACATACATTCAAAACCAAAAATAAAAAAATGTGCCTTAAAGACTCACCAGAAATAGGTGCTCGCGTGGTGGTGGGGAGGGGAGCTCGAGTGGTGGCCAACATTCGATGTGGTTACTCAGAGCAGAGGGACAAGGAGAGTTAGTGCGCGGGAAAGGGAAAGAGAGATGTCAAGTTATTACAAAGAATGAGCGGGAAAGACAGAGTTAGGGGTTAAGAGTGTACCTCACGGTGGTGGCGAAGAAGCCCTCGCGGTGGTTGCGGTGGAGATGAGCTCGCGATTAGGGCAGAGTGAGAGTGAGAGTGAGAGTGAGGGTTGAGAGTGAGGGTTGAGCGTGAGGAAAAGAGAAAAGAGACGTACAGAGCGAAGTGCAGAAGGCACGCAGGTGTAAACGTTATAATCAAAATAAAACAACATTTTACGTCAGTTGTTTGTAAAAACTGACGTTAAAGGACATTTAATTAACGTCAGTTGTACTAAGAAACTGACGTTAAAAATAAAAAACTTTTAACGTCCGCTGTTGAAGACAACTGATGTTAAAAGTGTTCTGCAAAAACATTAATTCCTTTGACTAATGTGCTACCTACCCCTGAGCATTAAGTTTATAGATCAGTTTTCAAGAAAATCAGTCTTTCTTCTCTATATAGGATATAGGATTATTTACGTCATCTAGTTATTTAACTGAAAATCACACTTTTAACGTCAGTTGTTTAAAAAACTGACGTTAAAAATAAATATTTTTTAAAAAAACACTTTTAACGTCAGTTGTATTAAACAACTGACGTTAAAAGTTTATTAGTTTCTGCAAAAACATTCATTCCTTTGACTACTGTGCTACTTACCCATTCACCTTGTAACCTAATCCTCTTAATGAGCATTAAGTTTTTAGATAAGTTTTCAAGAAATTCAAGTAGTCTCTGTTCTCTATATAAAGAACCATATTCTTCTGTATCAGTCGATCTGTATTACACCCCCCCTCTTTTCCTCTATATTTCGTGCTTTTTCCTTCACAATATGCCTCTATCATATTTGAGGTGTTGTTATTTTTTCCTATTCATAGACTTAAAGGTCTCTGTCTTAATGGTAAAAAAACTTCTGAGGTTGAGTAAATCACATAACATGGATGGTAAGGTTGGGTGAATCACGTAATGTGATTCCCTCACTTTATTTCATCCCCGTCATCCCTTTCACTTTGCTTTGGAAGCAAGTGACTGTGGATTCAAGACGATGCATCAAGGAATTCCAGTGAAGGAGAATATGCAAGGATCCATTTCAATGTGGATTCACTTTTGCATCATGGAATTCAAGTGAGGGAGGAGATGCATCCATTGGAGTTTCTGAGGACAGGACTGAGAAGAAAATGATGTTGAAGAGCAAAACTTTTTTATATTTTAGGGCTATGTTGCAGAATTTTTTATCTTTTAATCATTTAATTGTAACTTATGAATCGCTTCAATGAGATACGATTTGATTATACATATAACTTGTTTTTATGTTAAGTGTTTATTTATTTTAATTTGCACAAGAATTTGTTTAATAATTCAAGCTAATTAATGAAGATTAAAAATAAACTTGTTTAAAAAAAAGTTTAGAAATAAACTGCACTATATATATATAGTGACCTGTGTTAAGAGTGACAACAGGGCATTTCAGATAGGGATATAGGATTATTTACGTCAGCTATTTATTTAACTGAAGTAAAAATCACACTTTTAACGTCAGTTGTATAAAAAACTGACGTTAAAAATAAATATTTTTTATTTTAAAAACACTTTTAATGTCAGTTGTATTAAACAACTGACGTTAAAGGTATATAAGTTTCTGCAAAAACATTCATTCCTTTAACTACTGTGCTACTTACCCATTCACCTTGGAACCTAATCCTCTTAATGATCAACTTAATTTTTTAGCAACTTACCATGCCTAGTAACTTCATCCTCTGCTCCAATAAATAGCTTCCTTCATTCCTTTTATTTTTCTGCTTCACAATATGGCTCTGCCATGGAGATTAATTTTATCACTCTTTCTTCCTATTCCTAGACTCAAAGATCTTTGTCTTAATGGTCAAACAACTTCTGAGGTTGTGTAAATCACATAACATGGGTGATAAGGTTCTGTAAATCACATAATGTGAGTTGTTCACCTTATCATCCTTCCGGAGAATCGACTGCTACAGTTCCAAAACCTCAGCTTATGAATGACCACATTATCAGCATGTACCTCGATTCCAACATGAGTAACACCATCACTGCTAGACATGGTCACATTCGGAGTATAGTTTTCCCTTTGTCATATTTCATAAAACTCTCTGATGGGATGTAGCTTTAATGTTTCGGGTGTGATAAGGGGTTCCAAAAGTGGCCTTATGCTTTGCCACACAACCTCCTCATTGAATTCTGGAAAACTCAGTCGCTCGACTCTCCTCTCTTGCTCACCCGTGAAGGGAACGAAGCCTCAACAAATGTTTAGGATTTTAAACCCTTTCAATGTAACTTTTTTATAGGATTTTAAACCCTTTCAATCTTCTGTATCAGTCTGTATTACACTTCATGAATGAGATCCGGTTTGGGTTATTGATTCAACTTATACTTCGCACATATATTTTAGTTTTCAAAACAGAAACACAAAACATCAAAGCAATTGTGAAACTGAAACTTTGAGGAAGGCAATGCGGAAGGGTACGCATACTAGATAAAAAAATTATTAAAATAACCTTTAACGTCTGTTGATGTAAGGACTGACGTTAAAAGTGAGTCACTTAACTTTTAACGTCAGTCCTTACAACAACTGGCGTTAAAATTGAATTAATGAAGTCTGATATTTACAAAACTGCCACCGCCTCCTTTTTAACGTCTAGCTTTTGGTTAACTGACGTAAACATTTCCCGTCTAATGTATATTTTCCACTAGTGTCAAAAATCAAGAATATTAACCAATCGAACAAATTATTCCTTTACTTTTTCAAGAGCATTGCACATTTCCTAGACAATTAAATGGTAGTTTAGTAATTATAACTAATATTTTTTTTACATAAATCGGGACAATTAAATTAACTAACTTCCTTAATAAGTATGAAAGTATTTATTTTTGCTTATAATTGAGTCCGGAGGGAGTATTACATTAACTTAATGATTTAAGGTATATTTAAGATTAATATCTCCATATGTTGTCTTTTGTATGTGATCACTGTGATTAACTAGGTGGTTAACTTTCAGGTATTCAGGTTTAAGTGGCAATACCTCCATCATATGTGAGGCCATGAAAGCAGAGTTGCCTTCACTCCAGTGTATAGAAACTCAACCAGGTAGCAGTTGGGGAATACCTGTATGTTCCCTTCCTTTATTTGATGAAACTTTTGATACATACATTGATCGGTCTGCTCCTCCAGCTGAGCATGCTCAGTTAGAACCACGTTCTCCACGCAGCAATGGTTATTTGGAAGCAATATTCTATCCACCAAAAGTTTTGGAAGACTCAAATGATGATTCCTTGCATCCATGTAACACAAAATGGGATGAGCAAGGGGAGCCAAATTCTACCAAGAAAGAAGATTTGAATCAAAGAGACCTTACAAATCAACATGATTTACCTGACTCGGGGTGGTCGTGGACTCAAACCTGGTGTAGCAAGAAGGATCGATATGATCTAATAAAAGATACTCTGTACGCAATCATTGATAAAGATTTTCTTAGTTATCACTAACATGGGGATCTATATATGTTTTTTTTTTTATTCCCCACTTGTTTTGGCTCTATTTTGCACCCAAAACGATAGCTTATAGTGGAGAAGTCCGTAACTTTGTTTGGTAAATATTTTTCACATTAATTTAAATTTATTTTTTCAAATGACTTGAAGTAGTATTTGTACTTATAACTTATGACTCATTTTTTTTACTATTTTAGTTTTTTTTTTACTCATTCTTACTATTTTAATTAAATTTCTCTTTTATCCTATCTTAAATAAAATAAAATATCTCAATCCTAATATCATATGTTTCTGATCCCTCTACATATGCATTTTCCGCTATGTAGAGTAAATATGGGGCCTTCATTCTTTATTGAGTAAATAGTCAATTTGGTCCCTGAAACTGTGAGATCGTGTCAATTTGGTCCCTCAAATTAACGAAATTGCAAAAAGGTCCCTGAAACTGTCAAACGTTGATCAAGTTGGTCCCTCCGTTAGACAGGGTTACTTGACGTCGTTAATGGCGCTGACGTGGCACGTTAAGTACCCATGTGGCATGACAATGTGTACCACGATTTTGGGGACTAATCGACACTAAATTTCGGGGACCAAATTGACACTCAAAAACCTATCTTCTTCTTCCTTTATTGTCTTCTTCCTTTGCGCAGAGAATCCCCGCCTCCACGGAATCCTTTTATGCTAAAGAACAAAGAATCGATTAAACTGTTTTGGAATCTATATCCATACAAGCAAAGCAAAATCGAATCATCGTTGAGAACAATTATTTAGCACTAGCTTTTGGAAGAAACAATCACCCGCACGCTCACACCCTGGCCGAAGAAAAAATAACAAGCAATTGGGAGAAAATAAACTCACTCTAAGTTACCTCTTTGGTGGCAATTCGAGGTACTCAATGTATTATAATTAAGGATGGGGATATTTGAATTGGATTATTAATCAAAACAAGTGCGATAAAGGAAAAGATCAATAGAGTATCGACCTTTAACAAATACAAAGACCAAGGAAAAGATCAATAGAGTACCAACCTTAAACAAATACAAAAATCGAACGTGCACCTTACATTTTTAAGGTTCTATGACACACATTAGGCAAGTTCACCCGGATGATGCGGGGCACCGAGAATAGATTCAGATGCAAAAACAAGCAATTGCCTTGCACATAAGCACATTGTTATTCTAAGTTAAAAGTCGTGAACCGAATTGCATATCAACGGATAAACGGAAAAGGACAACAATGACCCTCGAAGCAATCTGCAGAGCATACACAACTTCATCATAATGGTCCCGGCTATTCTTAACAAATGGCGTTCAAGTGCGAGGCACAATCATTTTTAAAACAAAGAACACATGTAGAATATGGCCTCGTAACCTTAAATCAAATTTCTCCATGAAATAAACTTGGTTCTGCTATTTATATGTGAAAAATTCTCAAGCAGTGTTCCTATTAAACATTGTTTGGTTCTCTCCACCTAAAGCAGAGTTTTGGCTATTCACTGAAGTTGACTGCTGCATATTAGGTCCTCCCTGACCTTGGCTCCAGTTCTGTCTTTGAAGAGGCTCTCTCCTTTCAACCGAGCATTGTTTCCGGCGCTTTGTCATGCCGTGGCCGAGGTCTGCTCCTACTAGGTTGCCTTTCGAATATCTATCTTGTGGCCTAGGGATTACTTTCCCATCGATAAATAAATCACCTGAAATTCACCCGAAAATGATCAAGACAACCAAAATTGAAAAAACAAAAAGGGATCCAACAATTAATTAATCCCAAACTTATGTCAAATTTCTCCACTCACCTCCATAATCCTTGTTGGGAACATCAAGATAGGAATCTGGTAACACCCAAAGAACTCCAGGCAGCTCTATTAAGGCAGAAAAAAAGTTGCTACAAAAATCAATCCAGTACCCAAATATCCATAATGAGATGCACATAAATATGCTGTGCCAATTCCCAGTTAGGTCTCAAAAATCACAACAGTAATAATTGATGTTGATCATAAGGGAAAACATAGGGAAGATCGCAAAGACATCCCATAAAATAAAGGCCCCAACTTCCATTGGTATCAATATAGTATGAGAATTCCAAAGAAATAAATGGTAGCACAACAGCATTCAAAATAAAACCTTAATTACTAGTCACAGAAACAACTCATGGCGAAGCAGGCAGCCAGTTTAACCAAAATGAAGGAATAAAGAGAAAGCATTGAAATGGTTTGTTTGAGAGAGAAATCACCTTTGACTTTATAAGAAAGCTCTTCGGAAATGAGGGCACCAAAACCTGTATATGTAGAAGTGGAAACAGAGTATATCTTCTTTTTAGCCTCTTCCTCACTACAATCAAAACCCATTAAACAAAAAAGCCCCTTTTAGTAGAAATTACTCAATTAGAATTAGAATAGAAAAGAAGTTTCTAGCAGAGAGACAACCAGAGACGTCTAAGGAAGAAGACAGTCGAAGGAAGAAGAAGATAGGTTTTTGAGTGTCAATTTGGTCCCTGAAATTTAGTGTCAGATTGGTCCCTGAAATTGTGGTACAGCTGTCATGTCACATGGGCACTTAACGTGCCACGTCAGCGCCATTAACGGCGTCAAGTAACCCTGCCTAACGGAGGGACCAACTTGATCAACGTTTGACAGTTTCAGGGACCTTTTTGTAATTTCGTTAATTTGAGGGACCAAATTGACACGATCTCACAGTTTCAGGGACCAAATTGGCTATTTACTCATTCTTTATTTTAAAATATTTGTCACTTTTAATATTTTAAATTATTTATCATCTAAAAAATTAAGATTTTAATTTTAAATTATCAAGCAAACTAATGACTTGTCCAAACCATGATGTTCGAATTGGTTTCATTTGAGTTTGACACATTAAAACTGTTCAATATGATGCACTCAGCGCTCACGCTATTAAGTGTGTAAGTCCCACATTGGTTGAGTATATGAGCCAAGAATCATTTATAATAACTTGGATATCCCTCCCTCCATTAGCTAGCTTTTAGAGTGGAGTTAGGCCCAATTATTCTAACATGGTATCAGAGCCTGCAGATGTCCAGTCCTACAAACTTCACGTTCCAGATATCAAGTCCTGGGCGTGAGAGGGGTGTATTAAGTGTCTAAGTCCCACGTTAGTTGAATATATGAGCCAAGAACCATTTATAATAACTTGGACATCCCTCCCTCCATGAACTAGCTTTTAGAGTGAAGTTAGGTCCAATTATTCTAACACACGCATCTTTCACAGCATGACCTTTGGTCTTTATAGCATATCTGCTCATCTATAAACCAATCCAATGGTCAAACACCCGAACGCTATCGTCTCATCTCAAGTCCCTTTTATCTATGTATAAAGTAAAATTGACCTCATTAATGAGCTTTGAAGTAGCTCAAACTCTCATAATGTTGATTAAGCATATTGAACACTAACATAAACCTATTGTTCTCATAACTAGCTCCTCTTTTTCGGCAAATAAAGATTGCTCACCTTTGGGAATAAATGTTGAAACCACTTTTAATCATCCTCAAAAGTTCAAAAAAAGATGGTTATTATTAAATTCTAATAGAAAACCACCATTCTCATAATCAGCTCTCTTTTTAAACAAATAGAGATTGACGTCACATTATTAAATAAAATTTTAAATCACTTCTAATGATCCTCTAAGGGGCTTAGTTATAAGTAAAAGTATAAAACTAGTCAGTGTGAAATATGTCAAATAGCCTAGAGCAGAGCAAAGAGAGAGCACAATTCAAAGTTCCAAAACAGTGATTCAACATGCAAAAGAAAACTTGAAGCACTACACCATTTATTTCATACAAACTTTTAATGTGCCTCAACATATAAAATGCAATACCAATGCTTATTCATTCTAAGATGAAAACAGCCTAGAAAACAAGTAACCATGGCATCCTTGCACGGTATCTAGCAGAGGTGCAGTTTGGCATGCTTCCTCAACTACACGATTCATCCATTTTTCTAATATAACTTCAGCAATAGGACCAACCTGATGCTGCAACAATGCTGCACCAAGGGGTCCTATCAAATTTAGCCTTGTTGCAGCAGAAATCACATCTCTCATTGTGATGAACATGTAAGCTCTCTGAGAAGTAGTACTATCAAATCCTAGTGCTCCACAAACAAGTCCAAATATAGGAGCATGGTGAAAAGATACAATCCCTGACCCCAGAGAAGCATCTCTCATGGTTTTCAGAGAGGGAATCTCAGAAAACACAGCTGAAGCCACCCTCATCAATGCAGAACCTTGCGATATTGATGCCTTTCGACTTACTTCATTAGTTAGGGTAGCATCCAATATTCTGTCAAGATTATGCCAGGTTTCCATACCGGGCGACATGGAAGCAGAGTACACAAAAGGAAGGAGTAAGCTTCCTGTATTCTCCAAGACATGGATAACAAATGTCTTAAGCTCATTGGGATTAGACACCACGTGGGACTGTACCGCTGCTTCAAGGCCAAAAGAATGAGCAAATCCACCAGTAGGTAGAAGAGAATCCAGCAACTGCCATTGACTCCACTGTGAAAATGAGCCTGCAAGGCAGGGTTTGTTGTGACCTTCATTTTGCATCGTAAATGATACCTCCAGGCCAACAAGGGATATCAGATTACTACAAGTGCCTGGATGAATAAACCAGGCTTATGCACTCAAATTTTAAAACAATATATGGATCCTTTGAAAATGAATTATATATGTAAGAGAGAAAGTTTTCGAGAAACTCAACCTGACCAAAGTTGACTTTCCAATAGTGTTATATGATTCTATAATATCACATGCTTTAAGCTCAGAGAAAATAGTTGCTATGAGTCAGCAAACATTTACTGATCATAACTTACAGGTTACAGCAGATTTAGTATAGTAAGAATCTTCTCCAGAAAGGAAAAAAAAAAATGTAGCTATCTCACTTGATCATAGAAGGTTTTATGTCAACAACCAACTCTTCCAAAAGTTTAAGTTGTTATATAAAGGCTCATGCATGGTTTTATAGCTAACAAAAATTAAATCAGCTACTCGAGTTACAACATACTAGCCTGCATGTTAAAATCAAATAGCACTGGGAAGAAAGAGTTAGAACAATCTATTAATGGAGGTTCTCCATGAGACAAATTATCTGTACCATGACATTTTCTATGACCTTGAACCTAATATCATCCCCCAAGAGAAAAAACTAAGACTTCTTTTCTTGGGATTGATTGCTTCCCATGTTCATGAAACGGAAGCCCATGATATACCTATATTCTCCGGTCCCAAGGCAGCGAGAGCAGTAACCAAGACCACTTCCACCACAAGTCCTACACCATTTTGGCCATTCACCTTTTGGGAGCATTTCTAAATGAACCTGGTTTGTCCTTCCTCTTCCACAACACTGGTGGCAATCAACTCTTCCACTCCCCTCACAGACTACACAAGGTGGATCTGGCTTCTTCCTTATTTTCTTCCGAACATTCGACTCCGTTCTCACAACCCAAGATGGCTTTGCAAGCGAGAGATGAGGCAACGACTCGCGTGACCGAGCTGGAGGCAGACCATTGAAACTCGAAGCCTCAAATCGGACCGTTGTCGATAAACTCAGTGTCCAGAGAGCCATCTATGCCAGCAAAACTCCAGTGTCTGTCTACTCCATCTCGACCAATGAAATCTGAAACAAATGAGGCATCTACTTACTGCAGGCTTCCAACAATCATTTCCTTAAATAATGATCAGCATTTTTGTGGCTTGGCCTGTGGGTACCCTCTGACAATAATTTTGGGCATATATATAGGCCATATATTCTAAGATACTGAAGAAGTATCCTTTTGCTATGGATGTTCCAATTACCCTTATTTACTACCCTAATTGAAGCATTATCTCCATGACTAAACATGGGAATCTAAGAGTTTTACTAATTTGCTAGTAGCAGGAAAAACATCATGGTATGTTGATGTAACATGTGATTAAACGCAATTCATCGAATATTATGAAGAAAACAAGGAAACGGGGCAATGAATCTTCGAAAATGGGTACAAGCAATAGCAAAATTAAGAGGCAGCTTCAAAACCCAGAAAGCAATTGCAAAAGATAAGAATGAATGAAGCATTAGGGTAAGTGAAGTTTACCGATTAGCAGGTTGATGTTTTGGTTCTCCCTTTCCGCGAACCCCTCCCTCCCTCACCCCTGGATATGCTTCTGCACTTCCTTCGTTCTATTTCAGTAATTTCATATTTTGCCCCTCTTTCTACCAAAAAAATATATATATTTTGTTTTTATAACTTCAGCTTTTCTTTTCTTTTCTTTTTAAAAATTATATCTTTTTAAATTTATAATAATTAGTGTGAATTTGGAGATTTATAATTTTTTTAATATTAATATATTTGATATATGCATTTCTTGAAAAAATATTATCACTTGTGTTGATTTGTTTGATAACCAGTGACTTTATTAGGTTCAAATGATATTAAAGAAAAGATCATTTGGGCTATCTTTGGTTTTCAGTTATGGATTACAAATTTCAATTTGTAATGACAGATTTATAAAATAATTTACATCTAATGTGAAAGCAAGTTTTTGCTTGGATTGTTGAATTTGCTTTTGTAACACAAAATCACACACTAAGTAGACAAGAATAAAAAATAAAAATAAAAACTTTTTTTTTTTAATATATCAAGAACAACTTAATTGATACCCGAAAATTAATCCCTTTCGAAACATAAAGCTCGTGAAAGAGGATTTTATCTCTCTCAGTAAAGTCTTTTCTCTAAACTAAATAAGCGTTTCATAAAAATTAATTTAACCATAGCATCTATTACTTTTTTTACCACTTAAATAAATATGGTGGTATCTTTTTAGCTTTTAATAAAATGACATGATTTTACACATATTTACCATATTAAATATAGGCATGTAACCAAAAAACTATTAAATATAGGCAACTTCAATGGTGAGCAACGTCAGCAAGTCACTCACCGTGCAACACATGTTTTTACCATCAGATTTGGTCAAAAAATATATGGACGGACAAGATAAAAGCATGGTTACTGTTTCTCTCCATCATGCTTGACGTGGAACAAGAGTGAATGAAGACATGGAAAGGAGCGGTCATCCCCATCGAATTGATGAACCCATAAAAGAGTGGCGTAGCGACGTGCAATACGCTGGAGATTATGGCGTTGCGCGTGGTGCTTCTTCTTGTGTGTGTGACCTTCAATGGTGTTGGATTTGGCTTCTACGGTGGGGAGAGAAGAAGCGTGACATGACTGGTTCTTGGAGGGAGAAGGCGGAAGTGTAGCGGTTGGCTCTGGAGACCGGTTCGTGTGGCGGAGGATGACATTGCGCGTGATGGTGAACGATGGTTGAATGTGGTTGAATGTGAGGAGGAGGAGCTGTATAACTACTTGTGACCACAAGTTGTTTGGTGAAATACTTGAAACAATTGGATTCGTGTTTATGCCAACTGGTGGGAAAAATGTAGTTATTCTTTGTTGGTTTTCGATTCAAGCGGTGGGAGCAAGTTTTTCATTGAGGAAAGATCCTTTTTTTGCGAAATCAACCATTTCCTCGTACCGCCTGGCTTGCTCTTTAAGCTTCACCATGTCAACAAACTCTTCACGGAGGAAGGGGCAGTCACCATTGTGAGATAGATTTGGATAAGGATTGACATTAGGGCTTTGTGGAGGGAGATCTTGGTGCAAAGCTCTTCAGGGCTAAGGTTGTAGAATATATCGTAGTTATGGGGGCGACAGTAATCAACCTTGTTCTTGAAGAACCTCAATAAAAGGATGTCTCCAATGGGGTTGTGACACTTGGACGGTTGCGACCAAGTTACGAGGAGAATATCCTTCTTGTTTGTCGGTGTTGCGGCTTTCATAACTGCTTTGGCTTTATTCTTATCCACCTCTATTCCTTTTTTGTGAACTAAAAACCCTAAGAATTTGGCAGTCGACACTCCGAAGCTGCACTTTTCTGGGTTCATTTGGGGGTTGTGCCTTCTCATTCTTTCAAACCCTTGCTTCAGGCTCCTGCATTCTTTAAACCGAAAGGCATGACAATCCATTCATATGTCTCAATTTCTCCCGGACACTTGAAGGCAGTTTTTGACACATCTTCTTCGGCTATAAAGATTTGATTATAACCCGCATGGCCATCCATACAACTTAAAATTTTATTCCCTGATGCTGAGTCGACAAGCATGTCGGCTATTGGCATCGGATATTCATCTTTAGGGATAGTACTATTTAGATTTCTAAAATCTATGCATACCCTCATCTTGCCATTTTTCTTAATAACAAGAACTACATTAGAAAGCCAATCGACATACCTGGTTGTTCGAATGAACTTTGCCTTAAGCAGTCTCTCTACTTCCTCTTTGATTTTATGTACCACCTCTTGGGCAAACCTTCTACTCGCTTGTTTGACAGGTTTGCAATCTTCTCTGAGTGGTAAACGATGTTCGATGAGATCCCTGCTCAACCCAGGCATTTCATCATAGTCCCATGTGAAGCAGTCTTTGTATTCTGTAATTAATCTGACAAGTTTTTGTTTGTAATCATCTGGCAGAAATGTGCTCACAAAGATAGGTCTTTTCTTGGCCTAAGTGCCTAAGTTTATCTCTTCCAGGGGATCCTTAACTTCCACATTCTGTTTCACTTCGGCTCCCTTTTCGAAACCTAAAAGGTCGTAATCAATTATACAATCTGCTAACACACTCCCTGAAGTGTGTACTTCCTTGTCAGCTAGATAAGCCGACAATTTCCTTAGTTATGTTTCAAGACTCATTGTCGAAACTTGGCCGAGGTTTGTCGGTCTCTTCCTTTACCTTAACACCAAATTGACTGAGAAGGCTTGCTTCCAATGCATCATTGTCAATAACCCCCTCGTTTGCAGTTATAGGTTTGACATTTGGTGAGTATACCTTGAAATCAACATGTAATTGCTGAGCATAACAAGCGTTGTCATCTACTTCAACTATTTCCACCTGATCTTGTGCATTCCACAAAATTACTTTCTGATGCACCATTGACGGGATTGCTTCTACCGCATGAATCCAATCTCTGCCAAGTAATAAATTGTAGCTCGACTTGGCGGGGATTATCACAAATAGCATCATTCTTTCGACAGTGCCAACTTGAATATTCAACAGGATGACGCCATCTGGCTGAGAAGTCTTGCCACTGAAATCATTGACAACCATATCTGTTGGGATTAGATCTGACTAATAATTCCCTAGTTTTTTGAACATTGTTCTTGGCATCGGATTCACAGCGGCTACTCCGTCAATTAAAACCATATTGGTAGGCCTTCCATCTATTATGGCATTTACATGCAATGGCCTCAAATGGTTTCTCTACTCATCCGTCGGCTTTTCCAACTGAGCCACGTTATCAAACACAGTAACCAAGTTTTCTTGAACATGCATCCAAAAATCGCCTGGGTCTCTATCATCGTTGACAACATCTTCGCCATCGGAAAAATCAACTTCGAGATATCCTTCATATTCTGCTGGGATAAACGAAATCAACCCTATCTTCATTCTCATCCCTGGTTCCAGTATGATTTCATTTTCTGGATCCTCTTCCAAGAATACACCTCCAACCATTCTGCCATAATTTCTTTTTAAATCACTCTCATAACCCGATCCTGACCTATCTGACAGAGGTTGGGCTATTTCTGCGCCACAGTTATCCAGTGCCTCAATGATATCAGCTAGATCTTCATTTTGGCTATCTGTGTCATGTCTTTACTGTTGTTTATGTCATCATTTGGATCATTCGGTGCTTCGATGACAGCATCGAAAGACAATTCTTCTTTGGTTAAGTCGCATTCAGGCTTGAACATTGCCAACTGTTGTTCTTCCATTCTTTCCTCAACCTCGTTCTCGAGCCCCGCAACCTTTTCCATGTCTACCAAACCGACAGTCCATTTGCTTGTGGATTTTGTTGGTGGTGATGCCATCTCTAAGGCCTTCTTCTTCTCTACATAGACCCGCGACATAGGCTTATTCGGCCTGACTTGTGTAACAGGCACCCTCGTGTCAACATCCATCGGGTGAGCCTCTATCACGCTTTTCATTTTGACATTTCCACTCTTGTCAGCTATGTTGTTAGCCACTGCAACCAAGTAACCATTATCCTGTGAAGGCGGTTCCTTTATGATGATGCCCCTTGCTTGACAAGCTTATTCTTTTGAGCCTATCGGAGTCTCTGCAGCCTCCTTTTCTGACTCTTGAATATAGCTGGCTGACTTGACGATCCTGACAAACCAGGTCCTGTTATCTAAGTATTCTGAGCCAATTTCCCCTTTCGGTAATCCTTATTTCTGCTTTCGCAGTTCTGGATAACGGGCCATGGAAGAATTCCTTACCCATCGATCCACCATTACGTTGGATGGGGGCTTCATGGTCTTGACGGAATTGAATTCTCCGTAGACAGATTTGTTACTTCCCACTGATTCTCTAACTGGTTCTTCGAGCCAACCTCCAGTGTTATGTTGTCTAGGTCTTGTTTGATATATATGTTGCTGACGACTATCTGTCTGTCGGTTGACAACATGTGCAGCACTCATGTGCACATTGTTAGACCCAATATGACTGCTGGGGTGCGAAAACTTGCCTTGACTATTACCATCACGAGACTCAGTTCTGTCCTGTGGGTGATACAATGGCGTTCTCTGCACCCTAGCTTTCTTGGCAGCAGCATCGTCGTAAAATTCTTCACATCTTGGGCAGACTTTAAGTATGCCACCAGATTTTTTCCGTGTCATGAAATCGACAAGCGGTTCTCCTGGCTTTGGATAGATATCAAATGAATCTGTCAAGTCCATCTGGATATTCTGCCCAGCCCTAATATTGACCATGCCTATTTCCATAGGGACTTGGCGATCAGCCTTGTTAACTTCAAGATCAAATGGTTGTGTCAATCTTCATGTTCGGTTTCTTGTCTGGAAATTTCAGTCTCCCTTCTACTAAACCTTTCTGAATGATGTCTCTGAAATGCATACAGTCGTTAGTTACATGACCAAAAGTATTATGAAACTTATAGTACTTCCGATCCTTTATTTCATGGGCTTTCAACAGCCTACGATCATTTGACAACTTTAACTGCTTATCCTTAAGCAATATGTCAAATATTTGGTCGACTTTGGTCACGTCAAACGTATACACTTTCTTTTTGATGATAGGAATCCTCTCTCTGGCCCTTGCGGGTCTCAAGGCTTGGCATGTATAGGGTGGACCATTTTTCAATTCGATATAATCTATCTCATATTCCTCAGAATTATTATCTTCTTCGTCGGAACCATCGTGTCCGACAAAATTAATCTTTTCCCTTTTGAGGAATTTCTTTTGCTTGAAACCCTTTTCGGCTTTCAGCTGCTCAACTTGTCGAACTTTGTCACCCAACTGGGCGAGATCAATTAAATGTTGGTTGACCAATTTCTTTCTAGTATGATAATCTAGACCTCCGGCAGCAATCTTCACTATTTCTGCCTTGGGGATTGGGGTAAAGCAACGACTCCTCATTTGACAAAATCGAGTAAGGTAGTCATCGACAGACTCATTATTTATTCTCTTAATGCCAAATAAATCTGTCAACCCAACCTTTAAGTCACCCCTAAAGAATTGATCATGAAAACTCCTCTCTAAATGATTCCATGAATGTATGGAATTAGGTTTCAAGGTTGAAAACCAAGAGAAAGCATTTTTCGTCAAGGAACTTGGGAAGAACCTCATCTTGAGCCCTTCTTCCAATGCCCAATCTCCTATTTCGATAGTGTATCGAGCAATGTGTTCGACCGTCGACTCACCGCTTTCTCCTGAAAATTTTGACAACTTTGGCATTTTCACACCTCTAGGCATTTCTACCTGTTGTACCCAATCTGGGAATGCAGAAGCGAAGTATGGCTGATTGGCATAGCCAATGTTGAAGCCAAACCGATTCAATGCTTGCTCGACTACTTGGTTGACATTCTGGTTTAGAATATTTTGACGAAGCGCTCCAAGAGCACCCTGGTTTATGGCAAAGTCTTCGTCCTCCCTTGGTGATGAGTGTGATTTCACCTCATATTTCATTGACATTTTGCATGCATTTTCATATAGTTTAGGCATCTGTAATTTGATTTTGGTTAGTTTTTACCTTGGAACGGGTAAGGCGGTTTTGTGGTGTTGTTGTGCAGGAATCAAGGATTAAAGTGCTCAAGATTAACCATGATGGAGCTTGCATGAAGATGGGGCTTGAAAAGTGAAGAAAATGAGCCAAACAGAGCTCATCACGGCCTAGCCGTGACAGCCATCACGGCTATGATCGAGTAGAGCTAAAAAGAAAGAAGGCTAAAGTCAGAACTGGTCACGGCCTGGCCGTGATGTCCATCACGGCCGTGACATGCCAACTGAACCAGACCCTCACAGGCAGAACTGATCACGGCCTAGCCGTGATGGTGGTCACGGTCGTGACAGACCCAACAGTGAAGCAACCTCCAAGGCAGAACCCGTCACGGCTTGGCCGTGATGGCCATCACGGCCGTGACGCGTGATATATGGATCTTTAGAAACTGATATGATCTGAAATTGTAGTTGCTTGGGATTCAAGTTACCCTAGTCTATAAATAGAGCGCTTAGGCTCGAAAATAAGGGACTCTTAGGGGACTTTTTGGGCTGCTACCTTAGGCAAAATTAGGATCTTCTCTTCTTCTTCTTCTCCTCTCTTAAGTTTTCATTTATGTTTATGTTAATCAAGCTTGCCATCACCATGGCAATGCTTGAGTAGTAGCTTTATTTCTAAGGATTGGGGCTATGCCCAAGATCTGTTTTATGTTATGAATTGATGTTTTCCCTTTTTTAATTTCAATTTACTTTCAATTTGGTTTCTATCGCATGAATTACTTGTGAATCTGGTGCGCACTTATTTGCATGTCATAGATACTCTAAGGAGGAATCTAGCGGTGAACTTAGGTATTGGATTAATAGGAATCAAACTTAGGACTTAAATCACGAGAGTTAGAAGGGTCCTTCGAGGGTTCACGAATTGTCACAAAGCTTAAAGGGTTCAATTTAAATTCAATTACCACGAGAGTAGGGGTTGGTTTAATTGGACACGGTTTTTGTAACCCGAGAGGGAGCATTAACTTATTTAGGATAAATTCGCCTTCAAAGCAATTTTGATGATTAACAAGGGGTAGTCAATTTAGTAACATGAACGATCTTGTTGGTAACCCAATTCCTAGGAATCTCTTTAGATTTGAAAAACCCCTAATTGATTTACTTTCCTATTTTAATTGATTGCATTCTTAAATATCTGATTTTCTATTTGATTCTTATTACAAAAATCAAATCCTTTCCAAATCCCTTTTTTATATAGTCCAGTTAAATTGATTTAATAATTAATTGTTATTTGAGACCACGGTCTCTGAAGGATCGATCTTTTTATTACTTGGCGACGAATCCGGTACACTTGCCGAAATCCACCCATCAAGTTTTTGGCGTCGTTGCCGGGGACTGTGCTTTCTTGAATCTCAATTTAATTTTTAAATTGATTTTTCTGAACTTTTTTTATTTATTTTTTTATATTAAATTTTCTCTTTCTTTTTTTTTCGTTTATCTCTTTTTCTTTTTTTTTAGTATCTATCTTTCTCTTATAGGTGTTTTTCTCTTTTATGCAAGGATCCCTAAGTCTTGGAAACCTTATTAAAGTTGACCCCGAAATCGAAAGGACTTTTCATAGACGTAGGAGACTACAAAGAGAGAGGGAGAGGTTGATTCCCATTTCACTCATGGTGAATCTACCATATACCAAACCACTGAAGGACTACGCAGCCCCAAATGCTAGGGGTTTGCGAACTGGGATTGCTAGGCCAGAAATCGAGGCGGAGAACTACACTATACCTCCTAAGCTAATTAGCATGATTAGGCAACATCAATTCGGAGGATTGCCCTCGGAGGACCCGACTGATCATGTGGAGACCTTCTTGGAGTTCACCGATGCAATTAGAATTCATGGCGACCTGATTGATGCTATTCGCTTGAGGTTATTCCCCTCCTCTCTGACTGGAAAGGCAAAATCTTGGCTGAAGCAAGTGCCCGCTAATACCTTGTCGACTTGGGACCAACTGGAGCAGGCATTCTTGGAGAAATTCTTCCCTCCATCCAAGATGGCTTACCTACGAACTTAGATCACCAGCTTCTTCCAAAAGGACGGAGAATGCTTATCCGAAGCTTGGGATCGTTACAAAGGATTGCTGGAGTCCTGCCCACATCACGGGCTCGAGAGGTGGTTGCTAGTGCATACCTTCTACAACGGATTTGATTACTCTTTGAAGGTGTCACTCGACTCCGCAGCTGGTGGAGCCTTTATGAATAGACCTCTGACTGAGGCATTCGATATCATCGAAAATGTAGCAACCAACTACCACCAATGGGGTTCGGAAAGAGGTAATAACCCGAAAAAGCTTTCGGGGGGTAGGTTTAAAATGAATAGCACTGATCTAATTATGTCTAAATTTGACTCACTGAATAAACGCTTTGATAAGCTTGAAAAGGCTAATGTGAGTTCAACATGTGCTACTAATATTGTTTGTGAGATTTGTGGAATGCAGGAACATGATATAATGGAGTGCCCACATGGTGTTGCTCATGGATCCGGTGCTTCGGGGGAACAAGTGAACTCTTGTCACAACTTCTATGACACGAACCTGAAGTTACCAAACTACGTTCCCCCAAATTCTTACAACCAAGGAAGGAAGAATAGCCCTTACCTCTCCTACGGGAACTACAACAACACGTTGAACCACGAATTCCAGGAAGGCCAAGGTAATAGGAAACCCGCATCGGGGTATCCTCAGGTACAAAAGTCTAGACTTGAGTCTCTCTTGAAAAATTTTGTTGAAACTCAAACAAAAAAAAATGAAGAGTTTAGACAACAAGGTAGGGCAGTCAATGAGGCAATAAAAGAGTTAGCATCTAAGGTAGATAACCTAGCCATCCATAATAAGATGTTAGAAACTCAGATTGCCCAACAAGCTAGTACATATACTAGAACTAAGGGTACGTTCCCAGGGCAACCCGAAGTTAATCCCAATGAGCACTGTAATGCTATATACTTGAGGGATGATAAGCTTGGGGTGGTTGAAAAGGATGTGGAAGGTGAGGAGGACATGAGCAAAGATGAAGAGATAGAGCCAAAATATGTCCCTCCACCACCTTACCAACCCTCAATACCTTTCCCACAAAGGTTGGTCAAGAGAAAGCAAGTAGAAATAGAAACTAAGAGCTTAATTGAGGAGCATAATGCCATGATAAAAACTAATATGCCTCCTAAACTAAAAGATCCAGGAAGTTTCTCTATTGCTTGCTCAATTGAAGAAGTGAAAATAGACCAAGCCTTATGTGACTTAGGGGCTAGTGCGAGTTTGATGCCGCTTACTATCTTTGAGAGGTTAGGAACCAAGAAATTGAGTCCATCCGAATCCTCTTTACAATTTGCGGATGGCTCAACTAAAACTCCTCTAGGCATACTAGAGAATGTTCCTATAAAGGTAGAGAAAATTTTCATTCCTACCGATTTCATGGTGTTGGATATGAACGGGAATTCTAAATTTCCTATCATTCTAGGAAGGCCATTCTTGGCCACAGCTAGAGCAATAATTGATGTAAAGAATGACAAGCTCTCTTTGATTGTAGAGGAAGGTAGGGTAGATTTTGATTTGACTAACTTATATAACAACCCTCCTTTTGAGAGTCATGTGTGCAGGATCGAGATAATGCCTTCAGAGGTGAAGGAAGAGCCTAATATGGAAGCAACTCCCAAACTTTGCATGATGAATGATGCACCAAATGGTGATGAAGTTGGAGTTTCTCCTCATGTGGAGATAAAACTTCCACCGGGAGGAAGTAAGGCCATGAAACTCAGTGAAAAGAGCAAAGCGAAAGCGCAATTGGCCATATGAACAAAATAGGCTCTTTGAAGGACTCCCTTGGAAGAGAAGTGTTCCTGCACTTCCAAGCCCAGCTAATCCCGGTTGACTGAAGGGAGTATGGTCAAGCTTAAGACCGTAAATAAGCGCTTCTTAGGAGGCAACCCAAGTTTCCTTTCCCTTTTCCATTTCTTTTTGAATTTTATTTTTGAATAATTGAGGAGATTAAGAGAAGAAATATCACTAATTGATGGTTTTGCCAAGTATTTTCAGGTTATGAAAGCAGTAAGAGCAAAAAAGGCAAGGAAAAATAAAGTCAGAAGTCATCACGCCCAGACCGTGACGGTGGTCACGATCGTGATTAGCTAACCAAATAAGATTAGAAAGGATCACGGCCCAGCCGTGATATCCATCACGGGTGTGATGAGAAGGACCCTGAAGATTAGGGTGTATCACGACCTAGTTCCTGACACTGTACGAGTTACTCTAAACTCGTCCCACCGGGCGTGTCAATTTGTTAACGTGATTTTTTGGTTATTGACCAAAATTCCTTTGCGACAAATAATTGAAGATCAAAACGAGTGTGAGACCTACGAGTTATGTGGTAATATCGTCAAGTTGATATTTTGCAAACTATCTGCCAAGTATGAATGTGACAATTAGTCAAATTGGGATATACTGGCAATGATAAATAGTCTGGATTTGACAAGTGAGAAAATTGACAATGTACATTGACAGGCAATTAATTGGATACGAATATTAGACAGATAATGCTATCTAACTTTCAAATAAGAAACATATGATTATATGTAGAAAGTATAGTTATTCAATGAAGATGACAAAAACAGTTTCTGGAATTGAAATAACTGACTATGGAATACTTGACAAGGAGTAGGATTTAGGCTTAAAAAAGTAAGAACAACGTAAAAAGTGGTTATTTATTAAAGGAATACTTTCTGGAAAATTAACTAGAGAACTAGTGAAAAATGTTGGTTTGAATGAAAAGATATTAAACAAGAAACTACTTAAAAATGCTAAAGTAAAGGGAAACTTGATTAAACAAATATTAATTTGCAGAAAAGTATTGAAGTTTAAAGAAATAACATGAAGATGATTATAAATAAACTGGAAAATGCAAAAAGAACTATTGAAGAAATAGTAAAAGTTAATAAAAATTAGCAAAAAAATAAAGATGAATTCGCCATTACAATATTGATGGCAGCAAAATAAAGAAGTGTAAGAACACCATGAATTTGAGATGAACATTAAAGGAAAGAAATGGAATTGAATAAAGAAATTGTATTGAATATTGAATATCTGAAATGGGTAGAAGGAGTACTTGAATTAATCCGTCAGTCTGCTGTGTGATTGAGACGTGTGGGATGTTTCAAGTTCCAACCCCATTTACATTGTGCTTACTAGTATTTATAGGCAAATAAAGTAACTATCTATGACTAACTTCCAATCTTAATGACTGCCACGTATCTTGACAGTTCTCTAAATTTTAAATTTAAACTGCTTGTCAAACAACTCTGATAACCGCTCAATTTCTTGAACCGCTCCGCATCAACTTGATTGTCTTCAACGGTCTGGCTGCTTGACAGCTTATCTTCCTAACATTGTTAGTCTTGGGGACTTAGCCATTTTCACACTTCTCTGTACGTTTGACAACTCTTCTTAATACTTTGTCAAACAATTTGGTTGTCAATTTATCTTTTATATCGACCAGTATTTTCTTGTCAACTAAATATTTTCAATACTTGGAAAATATTAGTCATTATTTTGATTCCTTCGTCAGCCTGTCGAAATGCATCCGTCAATAATCAGAAATTTCACCCCTAACAGATGCCCCACAAGTTTTACTTTTCGATGGCCTTGTTTGTCTGACATGTCAACTGAAGAACTTATTGTCAACTCCACACTTGTCAATTCTTCTATAATCTTCTGAATTCGACGTTCTTCTTTATGTCAAATTTTTTTGTCAACTTTCCGCCTGTCGACTTAGCACTCAATTTTGAGACTTCTTTATTAATTTTTATGTAATCTTTTTCCGTCCGTAGAATGAAAGCTCAAATTTAAAAATTCAATCATACCATATAGGGATTGAGATTATTGCTTTGTGGAGGGAGATCTCGGTGCAAAGGTTGTAGGATTAATTGACGTTGGTGATATCCTTAAGAAGCTTGAGGCCCGCTTCACCAAGCTCCTCAACGACAAGGACAATGGGCTTGGCATCAAGGGAGACAGAAATGAGAAAGAGGATGGACAGAGAGGGAGAAGGCAGATGAGAGAAGGAGCGAAGAGGAGAGAATAGAAATGCGACGGCTGCTATGATGTGTGGGAAGAGAGATGAAGATGAAGAATGTGTGAGAGAGATTCAAGAGAGGAAACCTGCGAATCGGACTAGTTTATCAAACCATGTACTTTCAATTTGATTAGAAGAGGTTAACAGAGGACGAGTAATTTTGACTCCTTCCTCAAAAACTAGTCAAAAGTCAGTAAAACGACAACCTTAACTCAAAAGCGAGAGAGTGAGAGGGAAACAAACGAGAGAATGGATGCGTGATATGAGTGAGAGGGAGAGGGAGAGGGTTCAGATCACCTTATTGCTCTTCAATCCACCCACCACCACGATGCTATCACTCAAACACGTAATATTACCCAAAACCAATCACAGATCCCTTCTTTCTTCAATCTTCTCCACACTCCCTTCTCCCTCTCCTTATTTGTATCATGGTTCTATCTCAGCCTCCGCCGTCGCCCAAAACGACGTCGCAGAATCCTTCAAATCATGGTTCCAGACCTCCCACCGCGACCCACTCCTCCACAACATCTACCAAATCCTCTCCTCCTCCCAAAACCGCGACGAATTCTCCTCCGCCCTCTCCTCCCTCCCTCTCCCTCCCCTCTCCGAACCCTTCGTCCTCCGCGTCCTCCGCCACCTCTCCTCCAACCGCCGCAACGTCCTCTCCTCCCTCAAATTCTTCGACTGGGCCGGCAACCAGCCCAACTTCCACCACACCCGCACCACCTTCACCGCCATCTTCCGCATCCTCTCCGGCGCCAAACTCACCCCTCTTATCCTCGACTTCCTCCACAACTTCCGCACCCACCGCCGCCACCTCCACGGCGTCCGCTTCAACGACACCCTCGTCATTGGATACGCCATCGCCGGGAAGCCCGACATTGCACTCTACATGTTCGGTAAAATGCGCTTCCAGGGTCTTGACTTGGATGCGCACGGTTACCATGTACTCCTCAATGCCCTTGTTGAACAGAACCATTTCAACGCGTTTGAGGTAATTTCTAAGCAAATTCGAATGAGGGGTTTTCAGAATCATGTTACTCATGCCATTGTGATCAAAAGTTTGTGTAAGCAGGGTAAGTTGGATGAGGCTGAGGGTTACCTCAATGCATTGGTGGCTAGTGGAAACGAATTGGATGGTTCTGAGGTTAGTTTTCATGTTGGTGCATTGTGTCAGGGTAATATGCTTCACCAAGCCTTTAGGATGGTTAGGCAATTTGGGGAAACTGGGTTGGTTCCGTTGGAGAATGCTTATGGGGTGTGGATAAAGGGTCTTGTTAGGGCTGGGAAGTTGGAGGAGGCATTGAAGTTCTTTTTGCAGAAGAAGGATGAAGAAGGGTATGTGCCGGGTTTGGTCTGGTATAACATCTTGATTTGCAGGTTTTTGAGGAAGAACAGGCTTCGCGAGGTCTATGATTTACTGATGGATATGAGTGAGACTGGTATTCCACCTGATATGATTACCATGAATGCTGTCTTGTGCTTCTTTTGCAAAGCCGGGATGGCAGATGTCGCGCTTGAGTTGTACAATTCTAGGTCTGAGTTTGGGTTGTCTCCCAGTCACATGGCTTATAAGTACTTGATACTCACTTTGTGTTGGGATGGATGTGTTAAGGAAGCATACAGTGTGTTGAAGAGCGCGGTTGGTCGAGGTTATTTTCCGTGTAGACGCACCTTTAATACACTGGCCAATGCTTTGTGTAGAGAGTGTAAGATTGATGAGATGAAAGAGTTGCTCGAACTTGCCTTGGCCCGGAATTTTATGCCTCATAGTTCCACATATGACAAGTTTATATCGGCACTGTGCCGAGCAGGAAGGGTAGAAGATGGTTATTTGATACATGGGGAAATTAATCATGTAACTGCTAGGATATCCTACACGAAGATGATTAAGGGTTTTAAGAAGTCAAAAAGGGGAGATATGGCCGCCCGTCTTCTTATTGAGATGAAAGCGAATGGTCATAGACTGACACGGTCCTTGTGTAGACCTGTTCTTTGCTGTGTACTTGAAATGGACAATCCAAAAGCACCTTTTTTCAATTTATTGGAGATGCTCTCTCGTCATGAGACTCATTGTGAGATTTACAACTGTTTCATTGATGCAGCTGGGCATGCCAAGAACCCTGAGGTGGCCAGGGAAGTATTTGAGTTGATGAAAAGGAATGGCATCCAGCCCAATATGTCTTCTCAAGTTCTTATGTTGACGAGTTATTTGAAAAGTGACAGGATTTCTGATGCTCTGAATATCTTTTATTATCTCCGGTGTCAGGGTATGGTGACTAAAACCTTATACAATACCTTGATTTATGGTCTCTGCCAGAGCAATAAGCTGGACATTGCCCTTGATTCCTTGTCTGAAATGATAAGAGCCGAATTCAATCCAAGCACTGAATGCTATGAAAATCTTGTGCGTCAGCTATGCATATCGGGTAGATATCATGAAGCAATTAATCTGGTTAATTTGTATGAGAAAATGGGACGTCGATTAACATCTTTCATTGGTAATGTACTTCTTTACCATTCTTTGATTTCACCGGAAGTCTACAATATCTGTGTTCATTTAAGAGGAGTGAAAGAGGGGGATTTTTCGGGTAGTTCAATGCTTAGCTTGATTATTGGTGCATTTTCTGGTCGTCTCAGAGTAATCCATTGTATTGAGGACTTGGAGGAATTAATAGCGAAGTGCTTTCCACTTAACAGTTACACCTACAACCTGTTGTTGATAAAGGTAAGCAATAGTGATATGGACCAAGCTTGTGAGTTGTTTGATCGGATGTGTCAAATGGGTTATAAGCCTAATCGGCGGGCTTATAACATCATGTTACGTGGTTTCTCAAAGCAAGGGAGGAAAGATAAGGCTAAGCAGTGGGTTGAAGAAATGTATCAAAAGGATTTTATCCAACAGAGAGGACTAGGTCTAGAATGTCCATTTAAGGAGAATTGACCGATGTTGGATATGTGTTGAGATGCAAAATGGTTAACACAATTTTGGTAAGGATATTTTTATATTTAAATATTTATTAAAAATTGGGTTACACTGGATGCATTGGTTTTAGTTTTTCTATTTAAATTTATTCATGTTAATCTTGAGCAGTCCTTGTATCTTTTATGGCTTCCCTCTTTCTTGATGTGGAAGCACTAGGAAATAAGTATGCTTCCACCTTGTATTATTTATCACACTAGATTGACATAAGCTATGATATTTGACATAGCTTTTATACATCATTTTATTTGAGTTTGACATACTCTATTTTGAAAGTTTTTTGAAGCATCACTTCTTAGCCTTATTTTATGCTAGTTGTGATTACACAGATGAAAAAATCAATATCAGTTGATTTATCACACAAATTTAATGGATTTTAAATTTCAACAAACTAGTTGTTCATAGTGCCACTATTCACTGAATTATTCAGTTTGATTTGTCTCTGTGATTGTCTATTCAAATGGATGTGATTAGGAATGCAGAACAGGAGGTGAAGCTTATAATATGGGATTGTTGTTTTCACTTGTTTTGCATGACATTGGATTTTGCTATTTCTTTTAAGGTTTTTTGGACCTGCCCATTAGATGGGCTATCCACCAAGAAATTAATTAAAAGCCTCTCTCTTCTATCTTTCTAATCATCATTCATCTGCCATGCCATAATAGGATAGGATAGCCGACCCACGTTTTACTTTTGTCCTTGAAAAATGGACCGCACACCTCATAAAGACTTGGTGGTTTCATATCAATGCCATATTGAGCATTGCCATCAGTAACTGCAGCAAAAATATTACAGTTAACTGAAATTAAAGGGATTTGCATCATACATCAATGGTGGAATTTGCCTATGAACCGTCTTTGTTGCTTCCTTCTTGTAAGCAAAATCTGCAGTAGTTTATTATCCGTTGGCAATATTTCTGTTTTGTACTAACTCTTAGTTCGGTGTACAAAAGAATCAGTCTGTCATTTTTGCTTTTGTTTGTTTAATGAACAGTGTGCCTGACTCCTTCCTGTTTAGAACTTGCACCTGAAGTCATCTTTTTTATTAGTTCCAAATAGCAATTGATCAATGTCATCCTCAATCTCATGTTCCATCATACGGTTTATGTCAAAAATTCTCAAAATCAGGCACCAATTTTTTTTCATTAACATACTCCTAGTCTCCTAGTATCAACCTAGTAATAAGTTGGAGAGCTCAGGTGTCTATATTTTCAGGTCATGATATACGTACAATGATATTGTTATTCCTACCAATTAGATGTTGCCTGGCCCTAGTAATCCTTCCATTTGTAACTTATTTATAAAAATTGTATGCCATGTTTGGAGTCTTGGTGGGATTTCCATATCGATAGTACTTCATGGTAGTTTGATATCTTGTTAGAACTCATTTTGCAATGGATTTAATTCTTAGGAACCTAGATTGAAAGCATATATAATAGTAATCAGGAAAACATATGCATTTCTATATGGTGCTACCACGAACAGAATCTAATTGAAAGCTGAAACAAAGAGAAGAGAAGGTGAAGAGAGGGGGGGAAGAATTTAAAGAAAGAGCCCAAGGGGTGAAGAGAGCCATTACCCCAGAAAAAGACCCAGAGAACTCAGGCTGCTGATGAACTGAGAGTCACTATGAAGCATGGGCTATGACATGGACAGTGCGACATGTTTAACTTTTAAGACCGGTAAGGTTTTAAGTTTTGCAAATTTTCTGACATTTGTGTCTGGCACACAACTTCATAGATTTGCGATACTGATGAAGTCATTTAAGTTGTTTGGTGGTGTGAAAATGAATGATAGGAAAAGAAAGAATACTTAAAATTGATTACTTAATTGCATGACTGCATGAGATTAACAGAGAATCATTAAAATGTAATCTACACCCCTGGTTTGGTTCAAGTCAAGCTTCAAAGTTTTTTCAATTTGCTCTGTTCTCGGTTTTAGGAGGTAATATTTTAATACAAATTCTCTCCACTATATAGCAACTGTAATTTGTTTCTATGTACATTATAGACATTGATTTTCAGGGGCTGTCAATAGTTGCATTATTGGAAGTTCAAAAAATAGGGGAATGGTAACGAGTGCCCTTGGGGCATTGTTTAAGGAATCAAGAAAGGAAAAATTGTATGGGTAATGGTGTATTTAACATTTTGAAAAGTGTTACATTTCGTTTTTCAATACAAATTTTCCTTTTGTATCTTCCTTAACCAATGCCCATAGGACACTCGTCAGCAAAACCCCCCAAAAATATATCTTTGTCAGTTTAATTTATCCATAATTGTTATCCTTTGGGTAGTGGTCTTGTATTTATTTGGAATGATGAGATCAAATGGGGAAAAATGCATATGATCCGCGTGTTAATTTTTGTACTTTGCTTTTTGTGGCTTGTGTTAACCTTTGTTTTATTGGTATGATGTTGCTAAGAATACGAGAGGAGAATGTAATTAAATTACCAGCATTATTTTTGCCGCATCTAGATAGGTTTTTTCAGTTCATCAACTGAAGTTGTTATATAAATGAATAGGCTTTGGCTATTAAATTTGTCTATAAGAAAGGCTCACATTATTGGCCGCATGATCTAGAAGAGAAGATCATTGCTGCTTCTTGATGGCTATTTCTGTTAGGAACCCAGGAAAGAAATAGAGAAAAAGAAAAATAGATTTTATTGGTTGCCTGAAATTGAACAACCCAAGGAGAGAAATATGGATCCAGGCAATGGGTAGGGTACCATAGTACCCGTCTTCATACCTGTGTTTGAAAAAATTAATCATATCCGGACTCGTACCCAACTTTAGGATCATTACCCGCACCTGCACCCGTTAGCCGTCATTTAACAGTGAAAAAGCATTAAATAACAAAAGAAAGATATAACAATTAAAAAACAATTCAAAGGTCTTTTAAATATATTAATAAATATTATAAATCAAAATATTTAAATAAATAAAAACATCCAAAAAGGAATTATAGATGCAACTAGGTTTAGAAAGTTAAGAATCTTTAGATTAATTTTGGTTTAAAATTTTGTATTATAGTTAAAATTATATATATTAGTAATAAAAAAAAAAAATTATATATGCATATACATTATGTGCGGGTATGGGGCGGGGTGGATACCATAATATCCGTACTCATTCAAATTTACGGGTAATTACCTATACCATTACCTATTGTGCGGGTAATTACCCTACCCATCGTGGGTAATTTTTGTGGGCACTCAATGGGTAGGGTACAAATTGTTATCCATAGAGAGAAACTCTTCTCTAAGGCCCAAGGGGTTTCCCATTCTCTCAAAATACAATCATCTAAAAAACATCCCCTTCTACCCTTATTTGAGTTAGTGCCTATTTGGAATCACGATGGGAACAATGCTCATCGTGAAAGCTACTATTTGTAGCTTCATAAAAATTGCGGTGGACATGGTTGGTGGACGTGCAACCAAACGGTACATTATTTCCTCCCCTCTAACTAGCTTATTGCCTTAACCCTTTAACCCTTTATTCTTGTAATTAATTACCCATTTGTCCTTCTGTCCTAACAATTTACACCGTTTCCAACTTTCCACTGATTCACTGCAACCAGAATTCATAGGAGCGTCATCAACAAATATAGAATGTTATTGCTTCAGTGCATCAGCATTCCAATGGCATGGCCCATAGGCAAATATCGACTAGGGAATGGTTTTACAGAGCGACAAAGAAATTAGTAGTAGGGAATGTTACACTTGCAACTTCAATTTTTTCAAGACACTGTTTCGGGGCCATTCTGACATTCATACTACCTATAAACGTTTGGCAGCAGATTTATATTGGTATTTGGAAGGGGCTTTATCATGATGTTAGGAATTCTATGCAGGAGTGCAGTGATTTTGGTAATATTTTGAAAATTGGTTAAACTATACTTTTGGTTTTCATAGGTGATGCTTAGTTTTAATTTGATCTCTATACATAATTTTTTTTTAATTCAATCCCTATATGTATAATTTTTTTTCAATTTGTTCTTCGCCGTTTATTGTTTATAACATTGTTTATTGGGGTTGAAGTACAAGGATTAAATTAAAAATAATTGTCACGTGTATGGACAAAAGTGAAAATGATTATAACATATAAAAACCAAAAAATTCATGTTTGGTTCTTACATTTAATAGTCATTTTCAATACGAACTTTATATTTTGATTTAACAAACAATATTATAACAATAATAAAGGACGAGAATGCAATTGAAAATAATTCTAGGAATTAAATTGAATTATTTTAGGTATGTAGATCCAGTTGAAAATGATTTTTATGTATGGAGTTCAAAAATATATTCTAAAAATGTCTTTTATTTGAACGTTTACGAGTTCAACAACAATTTTAAGCAATTGAACCAATTGAATTATTTGGAGGCTTCAAATTGACAAATACTTCCCTTATGCACAACATTTGCTCAAATAACTAAAAGGAAAACTAGAAGGAAAATTGTAAAAGGAAAACTATAGATGCAAAACAGCTGCATCATCAGCTAAAGCCTAAATTAGAGAAACACAAAGTGAAACTGAATATCTTGCCAACTTGCTTTGACCAGGGTATTCTAGATATTTTACTTTATTGTCCCTTTCATACTAGTTTTTTCCTTAACTTTTTTCTCTTCGTGTGCTCTACTCATACGTGAATGGAAGTACTGGTTTTCACCTTTTTCAAGGAACAGCAATGAGAAGCATTTGTATTCATCATTACAATTAAATCAAGTTTTGTATCTTAGCAATACAAAATTATAAAAATACTAAGAAAATCACCATTTATTAGATTTTTCTATTAGAAAATGACATCTATTAGTAAATTCAGGGTTCTACATTGAGAGATGACATCTATTAGAAAATTACATCTATTAGTAAATGACATCGAAATATAGGAAGAGAAAATATCAGAAATTGTAGTTTATCTGACCTGAAATCTGCATATACACTCATAATTTAGTTTGCATATAAACATTATAATAGTATTACATGCAAAACAATTGTGGGTGTTCTGACTTCACAAGTTTATCAATGTCAATTGTCAACCGATGGAATAATTAATAACTTCATACATCTAAATTTAGCCCAAATAAAGTCAGAACACCAATTATTTGTTACATTGATTATACTATAAGTTGTACGGGTAGCAGTCACCTCCACTTATGCACATTGGCTCGAAATTCAAAATAAGATAAGAAAAGAATACAGGATAAAAGCCATGATAGTTGACTAATTAATTTACATTGTTTCCCACTTATTGTTAACAAACAAATGTCCAATCAAATGCTTCGTTTCTTCTATTCTTCTTCATTGCCTCCTTTATCCTCCTTTTTTTCTCGTCCCCCATTTTTTTTTAAGGAAAAAACAATTGGGGTTTCTTCTCCCTAGCCTACCCGGTTTTTTAATTGTAAGCTTGTTCTAATTAATCGTACTGTTTCCGAAACTATTATAGCAAGTATATGGGAAAGATAAGCATGGTAAAAAAGAACGACTATTGTGGGTAACAAGTCTTTTCTTTTGTATGTACGAGTGATGAGGAGTAAAAATACCATGGAACACCCGGTTTTTCACTGTGTTAATATGGGTAAAATAAACAAAAATGTTTATATTTTTATTCTAAGCTTTAGAAATGATTTAGGATAAACCAAGATCATATCCATACTCTACTTTACCGTAGAGAGTTACGATTAAATTTTGGGTCGAAAATTCAGACGAAATCCGGTCTGCGTTTTAATGACAATAAAAATTTTACCGCTCAAAAGACCTAATTTTGACTCGTGAATGAAATGGTTAGGGTTTTTATGGAGTTTCCAACGACTTTGGTTGTTTTAAAAATTTTCACTTAAAAAGTGAAATAATATATATTATTCGGGCGTTATACGAAATCGAGCGAACGACGGAGCTGAATACGGGATTTTCGGGACCCGCTAATAGATAAATCATAGGTCATTCCAAGATAACTCATAAGGGTGAGTCATAAGAGTGACTCACTCTTGTCATGATGGCCTTGGAAGTAAAATTACTATAATGTCCTTAAGTTGATTTTATATCACACAATTGCCATTTTGTGATATTACTTCTTTGTCCCTAAAATTTTCTCACCTTGGACCCTTATGCCCCCATTTCCCACGGCCCAACCCACCACTTGAGGCCATTTCATTCCTCTTTAAGCACCACTTCATCATCTTCTTCACGAGTTTGTTCTTCATTTTCTCTAAAAACTCTAAGTTTCCATAGCCATCTTTTGTAAAGAAACCACTTGATTCTTAGCTTATTTTCAATCTTCAAGAGGTATACCATGCTCTTCTCACTTAATCATCACTATGTTCTTCATTCATTTTTATGATTTAAGGCCATGATCATCATGTTTCATCTTAGGGTTTTCATGTTCAAAAATTCATAGAAAATCATAGAAAATTACTATGATCATAAAACCAATTCCTATGATCTTATAATCATATCTATGTTTATAATCCAAGAGTATGCATCAAACAAAAATTTCTTGCCCATTTATTTTACCAAGGCCGAACCTAGCTTGGTGTGGGGGGAGGAACCTTGTTCAATTTTTTTTTTAACAATTCATGTTTGATTCAATCCTTTTTATTCATGTATGTATTGAATCCAAGATGTTGAATTAAACTCAAACCTCTAGCCTATATTTTGTGTCATGGCCGAAATTGGTTCTTAAAAAGGTTGAAGTATTTTATTTCAGTCTTTGTATTTTAATCATTGATTTAGGGTTTCAAGTGATTAAGGATCACTAATCCAAGAGCTTAAGAATTTTAGAAATTTTTAGCCAATTAAACACCTCGTGGCCGAACCCATCATATAGGAAAATAGGTGTTTTTAGTTGTTTGATTGTTAATTTGTTGTTATGATTTGTTGAAGGATAACTACCGTATCGGGTACGTGTGATACCAACGTTCGGATTTGCGACAAAAACCAAAATCGGAAGTAAAAGTCTCTAAGAGGTAAGGGGAGTACCTGAGGGGTTTTTCCGATAGCTATATGCTATTTGTTTGTGGTTTGTATAATTTATTTGGGTGTATTTATTATCTTACGTAGTTAGAATTATCTGCTTTTAATTATTTATCTGCATTTAATTGTTATCATATTTTAATGCATGTCATAAATTGTGCTATTTGTTATATTATTGGCATGAAATTATTATTGATGTTGATTGTGGATTGAAAAGCCTGACAGTGATTAGTACTCAATTAATTACGAGGTTAAAAGTGATAAAAAAACTTTTTAAGAAATAATAATTTTTTAATGGTTAGAATATAGTAATAAAATATTATTTAATGATTTGATTGGTTAGAAATGAGCAATAAATGAAAATATGATTATTATAATAATTTATTGACGTAAGAGTGTTTTATGAGTCATTGTGATGATGTAACCGTGAAAATATTTTAGTACAACTAATTTTTACGTAAGAAATTTCTGAATATTAGAAAATGTTATTATAAAAAAATAAGTTTCAAAAATAATTTTACTATGGTGTTGGGAAAATCATTTTACTAAAAAAGTCAAATTTTGGACTTAAAACGTTTTTAAAATGTCAAGCGACGGACAATTCCAACAATATTTACAGAAGTATTCTTAAAAACAGTAATATTAGTTAAAACAGAGAATTAGTCTCAAAACGACATTTTCTTGAAACTAAGGTTAAAAATATAGATTTTTCAAAAAAAAATGAGTTTAAGTGGTTTTGATGATTTTATAAACGAATATGCATGTAAAATGATTTTCTGTAAAGTAGCTTTATACAACGGTGTTATTTCCAACAACTTGGATAAGTTGAGGAAATTTTGTTTTTGATTCACTACAAAAAATAACTGTTTAGCGACCGACATATTCGGTCGCTAAACTTTCTAATTCGGTCACTATTTAATTTAGCGACCAAATTAGCGACCGATTAATGGTGGTGACTGATAACCTGGTCGCTACGATTTTAGAGACCGAAACATTAATTCGGTCGCGAAATAGCGACTGTAATTTCGGTCACTAAATAATAAAAAACGGTCGCTACACGGTTGGTCGCATTGTTTGGGTAACCATTTTTAGCGACCAATAATCGGTTGCTAGTTCGGTCGCTAATGTTGGTTACTGTTAACATATATTAGCGACCGATTTTCGGTAGCTAGACCACAATCTTTTGATGTTAACTAAAGTTTAGCGACCGAATTATTGGTTTCTAATTCGGTTGCTAAACTAGAATTTATTTTAAAAAAAATTTAAATTTAATTTTTAAAATAATAATTTTTTTCTTTTTTCTTTAAACTTTAGCAAAACTACAAATAAAACACACCATATTACTAATGAAATATACAATCATAAGAAATAATGAATATATATAAAAAATAATAATCCAAAGTGTCGTACAAGAATCGTTTAAAGTCAAAAAAAATGAAAAAAAAAAAATCAGTCATGATGAGGGGGAGGTGGAGGAACCCAATCATCCTCAGTGTCCGTACCGCCGACGTCTGCTATCTGATCGTCCTCTGCGCAGAGTGACATCGAGTGGCGGCGGAAACTAGAGGAGCGGCAGCAAGAAGCGCACAACCGCCGTCGAGCATCACCCCGAGCAACTGGAGTCTGGATCCTCATCTACTCCAACACCAGCCCAGATGTCGACCACCGCTCGATGCTGTCTCGCATCATTCTTTGGTGTGCTTGAGTCAACTGTGCAATCTGGTTCGCCATCTGCTGCTCTCTCTCGCTCTTCTCCCGAAGCTTCGCGTTCAGCTGCGTGATGGTGTCCTGCATTTGGTTGAACTGCTCCTGAGGGACGGTATCGGCATAGGAAGGAGCAGGCGTGCCGGATGATGAAGCGATAAACTCGCCTCCCAGGTGTCCAAGGCCATACACGTGCCCCTTCTTGTTCCTGCCCCCGACGACCTCCAAATAAATGGCATTATCGTCGACAGAGATAGGAGAGCTGGGCCCATCACCAGTCAAGGCCTCATCTTGTGATTGTGAGACACGTGATATGGCATCGTCCTTCTTCTCGTTGAAGCCCACCTACAAAGTATAGATGAAGAGATTTAGTTAAAATTATAATCAATATTAACAAATCATTTATAATAAATTACAAGTAAATACTAAATTGTTTTTTTTTTGCTTACAACATAGTTACGGGCCTTGTCGTTGACCCATGTCCCCGACTTCAACTTCTTCGTCCTCTCCACCAACTCCATAGCAGTGGGGGCCCGCTGTTTTTGTGCTTTCTGTACAGAAAAATATAATCTTAAATTCATAAGAATATTTAAAAATGAAAACTCATTAAATAGTATATTCAGTCAATAGTATATCAGCGGCTGCAAGTACACATCAATCTTACCTTTTGGATTAGACGGACCCGGAATTATGACTGTTAGGAATATAAACTCCCGCTTCATGCGCATCCCCGGGGGAAGATTGTACGGAGTCAGGATAATCGGCCAACAAGAGTATGCTTTTCCAGACTTCTCGAAAGGATTAAATCCATCAGTAGATAACCCCAATCGGACATTCTGAGGGTCCTGCGAAAATGCCATATGAACCCTAACAAAATGCTTCCAAGCTTCTCCGTCAGATGGATGACACATGACATCTTGCTCCCTCTCATGCTCACTATGCCACATCATGTGAGCTGCAGTGGCCATCGAAGAGTACCATCGTGTAAGTCTTGGCACGAGCGGAAAGTACCACATCTTTTTTAGCGACCTTTTCTTCTCAATGCCCATCCTAGTGGTTGTCTTATACCGATCCGCACCACAAAATCGATAACATGTTATGCTCTCCACTGAATCATCCTTATAGTACAACATACATCCATTCGGGCAACAATCAATTTTCAAACACCCTAGACCCAAAATTTTCATAGACTTCTTAGCATGATAAAACTAGTATGCATCCGATTGTCTTCTGGCAACGCCTTGGACACTGACCTGGTGAGGCGATTAAAACAGCCTTCTTGCATATTGTAGTTAGATTTGATACTCAACCATTCCATGCACATCGACAACTCCGTGTACTCCCGACATCCTTCCCACAATGGAGATCGTTCAGCACTCAGCATATCATAGAATCTTTGAGCTTCGGGATTTGGATTCTTCTCTATGTATTGGGAACCCATTCCACCATCTTCTCCCCTATCTTCTTCCAGTACAACACCAACCGATGGTCCAGCATGATCCATTATCATCTGCTCGTATTGATTTAATTCTTCCCTCCGGTCACCACTTCCATAGTACGAACCTTCAAATACAACCGGGTTTAAATCAAGCAACGTCTCACCATGGTTAGTCCACCAATAGTAATCAGGCACGAAGCCCTTCTCATAAAGATCGACTACAACCCCATCCACGCTTTTGAAAGATTGACACTTGCATTTTTTGCAAGGACACCTCAAATGATCACCGCCCAGCCGTATAAATCTCTCCCGGCTAACAACAAACTCTATAAACTCACCCACTCCAACTCTATACTCTTCCCTAAGACGTTTATTCCGATCCAACCTACGATACATCCATTTCCAATTCTCAGGAATATCCATCGCTGGCAATTAAATAGCCTGACCAACCCTACAACAACACATATATATTACGGTGCATTCTAATAACTCCATCAATCTCGTTCTTATGACAAGGTATGAACCTATCCCATTCGAGAAGAAACCTTTACCACACTCGGCTAATAATAGTTATTCCCTTATTCAAATACCTTATACGTAACAAAATTTCGGCAGCATTTCCCATCGGTCTCCAAGTACACGACTCGAGCACGGTGAGAATCACCACGATCAAGTATGCACCAGGAGAACAAAAGGAAATGCATCAGACTGAGATTTCAACAAGTATACAAGGCATTTGAACATGGAAATGACTATTGTACGAGTGTGAAAAAGGTTTTTTCCTAAACTGTCCCACTTGGACAATTCAAGATTTAATACAATGAGCATGCATACCCTGAGAAGGTACACATGCTCATTAATATTGAATCTCAAATAGGAAACTAAGGCTTTCGTAACTTAATAATTAACTCTAGCAGAAAATAAAACCATTGACTTATAAGGATTGCAACATACTTCAACAACTATATATTGAAGCATAATTTAATACAAACTTAGATAAAATATAGTAGCAAACATCCTATTGAGCTCCATTCTCCACTAACAAGTAACACATAATTGTCAAACACATGCATAACTTCTAAATTAGAAACACACAACAAGCATCCCGCCTTTTTGATAGGATCACATCCTATTGAGCTCTGCTCTCCACTAACAAACAACACATAATTGCAAATACATGTATAAATATTAAATTATCAGCACACAATCAGCATCTTGCCTTTCAGGAAGGATACCTTCCTATTGAGCTCAGCTCTCCACTAACAAACAACAAGATATATAATTCACATAACACATTACAAGCACCACACAATCAGAACCTTTTAGACAAAGCAGAACCTTAAAAGAGAGTATTGAGAGAACTTACCTATGCGACAAAATGCAAAAACAAGTAAGGATAAGGGGAGGAGCCGCAGACAAGAAGATCAGGAACGGATAAATATAATAAGACAATATGAAAGCAAATTAATATCCTTAGAGCCAACTTAATTATATTCAAGTTAGTAATATAAAAGTTCAACAAATTGCCATTACGACCAATTGATTACCTGTGGAGATGGAGAGGGAACGAAGGGACTCGGTTTCAACTCACGAGAAATAGAGCAATGACCTATAATGCATAAATAAAATTAATCCTATCAAATACTAACATTTAAGAAACTAACATTTAAGAGTTTGTTGAAAGCCATTAGGCCTTTTACTTTTGTCCTCTCTTTCTGTGTTTTTTAAATCATTGCTATATTGGGTCTTGAACTCTTTGAATTTCTTAAGGATATACACATGAATAACAGATTTGAATAGAGAGAGAGTAGTACAGAAAGCAATGCAAAATAGTTGATTAAACGAACCTTTAGCAAACTTCATGCAAATGAATCTATTTCTGTATTCATGACATGAATAGAACAGAAATGAATTAGATAACCATGTAAAAAATAATCTATCATCAATGACTTAATGCACCACTTATAATATTTAAGTTGTGAAGTATATACCACTTGGGTGTGGAGCATAAGGCTTGGTGAAACAGCCGTACTTCCTAACAAGTTGGTTTGTTTATACAATACAATATATATCAAACAAGTTCAATGTAGAGTTTATCATTCAAGTCCAGACCGTTTGATAATCAGGCTTCAGATTATAACTATTTAATATAAAAAATAGTGACTTGATAACCTACCAACAACTAACATGTCAAATTCTAACATTTCAACAAATTGACAAATATTTGGTCGTTGGTGGGTGTCTACTTGTTCCTTGAATGCTTGTTATTGTAGTTATAGCTCACAAGCATCTAAGTCAATACTTATATTTATAATAATCTATTCTGATATCTAATTTCTTATCAATTTGTCATTGACTTGGTCTTCAAACTCATATTAACATAGTCTTCCTTATGTCTAATACAATGTGCCTATAATTTACTAATTACATTCTTGGCTTCATATTTGCTTATTTTATGAAGGGATGGCCATGAAGCTTATAGTAGTCCTACTTCCAAGCATTACAGTATTAGAGATAGTGAATCAAGAGGAAGCTAACTTATATTATCTATCCAATGAGTTATTTAAATCAGTATACCCCTACTACCATAATTTCTCTACTCTGGATTTCACTAGAACAACATCAATGATTAATTTGACAGCATAAATACCCATACCGACAGAACTTCCCTAAACCCTAACCTAAGACAAAACTGATCGGAGGAGACTGTGGGGGTGGTGGTCGCGCGAACAGAACCCCTTGAGATGGTGGTGGTGGCCGGAGGAGGAAGAGACAACACCTGAGAGAGACATGGAGAGAAACTGAGACAAAGAGAACTGAGCAAGAGGGAGAGAGAGAGCGAGATACACAGAGAGAGAGGAGAGGAGAGGAGACCTTACCAAAGGAGGAGGTCACGGTGCTACAGTGGTGGTCGTGGTGGCGGTGGGGGACACGGTGCTGCTGGGAGGAGGAAGAGAGAGTGAGAGACAGAAGTAGAAACTCAAAATGAGAAGGATAAGTGGAGAACGGAGAACCTTACCAAGTGGTGACCGGAGGAGGACGAGACGATGAGTGGTGGCGATGCGCGGTCGGAACAGGGAAGGGGGAGGAGTTGCGCGTGAGAGAGAAGAGAAGAAAAGAGAGAAATGGGGGAAGAGAGGAAGGAAATCGCAATTTAGGGATTTTATTTTTAGCGACCGAATTATTCGGTCGCTAAATCAGTCGCTAACTGGGTTAATTTGAAATTTGAATTCATAAATTTAGCGACCGATTTATCGGTCGCTAAATCGGTCGCTAACTGGGTTAATTTGAAATTTGAATCCATAAATTTAGCGACCTATTTTAAATCGGTCGCTAACACGCTCTATTTTAATTTTTTTACACGCCGTTTAGCGATCGAATTAATATCGGTTGCAAATATAAATAAAATTTAACCATTGCATTTAACTCGGTCGCCAGTTCGATCGCTAAAAAGTCATCAAGTTTTGACTTTTACTTTCCTTTATTTAGCAATCGAAATAATGACCGATAACTTTGCTACGCTCTATTTCGGTCGCTATTTCGCTCGCAATATCAACTATAACCAGTGTTTCATGTAGATCCTACAATCGATCGCCATTTCGGTAGTAAATAGCAACCAACAAATTCGGTCACTATTTTTGGTCGCTAAATAACCTTTTTTTGTAGTGATTTGTGTTTCACAGAACAAAAATGATTTTACAAATGAAAAACGAACCTAGAGGCCGAGACGCTGGGGTTCTACTGTTTTATGGTGTGGACGATGTGTCCTAAAGGCAAAGTTATGGACTATATGTCCTATAAAACGTTGTATTGATTTTTGTGCACTAAAATCTACGTATCTAAGACTGGTGCATCGGTCTAGATTTCATGATTTGAATATTTAGACTTGGAGCCCGTTTTATTGGAATGGTTGATAAACTTAAATGTTTAAACGTTGGATTGGTCGTGAGTGAAATAACCAAAGTTAACACAAAAAGGGGGGTTGAATGATATTTACCAACTTTTTCGGAAACTTTGAAAATAGTTTTTGCAGGCACAACAAGCAAAACTTAGACAACAGAAAATTAGACGAGTGAAACGTCTAAATTCAATATAAAACACACGTGTAGACAGAGAAGGGTAAAACAGAGTTTGATATTCACAAAATAACTCCCCAGGTTAAAAGCTTAAACAAATGATACTTAACCAAATTAAATAGATAAGGGAAGATAGATATCTTTCAAGAGATTTATATTGGTTCACCCCAAAATCCACAGGGCTACGTCCAGTTTCTTGGAAGTACCAAGTTTTCACTATAACTGAGTAAATTACAGTACAAATATTCTTTGCACACCTAGGCTCTTCAGGCTCAACACTCAAGAAAGTATTCTTTTCTCATATAGCCTCTTCAGGCTCAAAAACCGTAAGGAATAAAGGTTTTGTGTAATTAATACAACTTGCAAGTCTTTCAGATCACACTCAAGGAGTGAAATAAATATGAAGTATGAATGACTGCGAATTAATATCAAATGATTGAATGTGTATTCAATGAAAGAATGAACAAGTTAATGAAGAGAGTAAATGCTTCTGCGTAGTGTTCTTAATGATATTCAACTTCTTGTCTTCATCTTCATTATTTGATCTATTTAAAGACTTCAATAAAATAAATCCGTTAGGCACAGCTTCAGAATTTGTGTTCTTCTGATTTGAGCGTCTGAGACACCATTAATGCCAAAGAGTCGTTCTGAGAGAACATTAAATGCTTGGGAACGTTGAGCTTTGACAAGTGTGTCCAAAAGTACACTTTATTCTGAGCAGCTGTTGTTTCAGACTTGCAGCAACATGCTTCTTGTACTTCCAGCAAAGAGCTTTCCTCTTTCAGTGCAACACTTAGTTCACTTTCTGGAAAGCACTTTTACTTTGTACTAAAACAGCAAAAAGGTTACTGCTGTGATACAGAGGTTGCGTGTTTATTCCTTAAAAACTTAAAAACAAACGTTCTTTATTCTTTATCCTTTGTGCTATTGTCCAGAGGTCTTTGAGATCCTTAAGGAAGACATCTGATTTGAATAAGTTGACTTGGACTTCATTTCTGACATTGTAGCAGTGTTGGAAAAGTAGACGGGTGAAAGGCAATACAGAATTTAGACGGGTGCTCATGTAGTTCAAAAACTAGACGGGTGAACCACTGAGTCTTTTCCAGACAGATGCTTCTTGCCATGTTATCAAGTATATTCGAATCTCCACTGAGCATTGAATTGATCTTTGACTGTGTGTACTGAATTTTAGACGAGTGGTTTTTAGACGAGTCTAAAACTGAGCTCTACCAAAAAGTAAACGGGTCATAAAATAGTCGAATGACCTTAAATCTATTTTCTTGCACACTTATCAGATATGCCAGTAATTTCATATGGTTTAATATTACCATACTTAATCTATTTGGAATCATCAAAACTTAGAGAATTTACACATTGTATGCGTTTCAGACTTATGAGGTCTCAACATTCTCCCCATTTTTTATGATGACAAATAACTTTTCTGATTTTATTGAACATCAAAAATCAATTAGAGAAATTTTCAAAGGATATAAATTGATCCGAGTATGTTATGCTCCCTCTTAATTCATACATCAGATAAAAACATGTATTAGAGCACAAACAAGATACCAGAGCATATATTAGTTTCAAACAACTTATATCAGAGCAAAAATCAAACTTTTTGGTCAGATAAGTATAAATTCATGAATAATTTTTTTATTATATTTCCTCCCCCTTTTGGCATCAATCAAAAAGTAAAAAGCAGTAAAGCAAACATTTAAACAAAGAGCCAAAAGGTATACCAAAACACCAATTCATTTCATATGATCAGAGTCAAAAGGAGTACAAGTAAGGGACATCACTGACTAATACATTGCATGACTCAAGAGCTAGGTCCTCCTTGGCTTTTGAAGAAAGCTTCCATCATCTTCTGCATTGCTTCCTACTGAGCTAGCATCTGGGCCTGAAAAGCAGCTTGTTGAGCAATTGCTTCATCCTGTCTTTGAATAACAGTCTGCAAACTTGATGCCATTTCATCCAGCCGTCGATGTGCAATAGGATTATAAGCAAATACTTGAGAAGTAGAATCAATTGTGGCCAGTGCAGTTGCAGATACGGATGGAGGTGGTGGACTAGGAGGAGGGGTATGAGGTAATTCTTCAACAATAATGTGGTCCTCAGGCTGAGGGTCTAGAAAAATGTTGGTTAAGAGAGTTGTGACAAAATCATTGTTGGGATAGAATTCCTCTAAGAAGGCATGAATTTGTTCATGATGAAGAAGAGAGTCCACTATAGATAGGAGAAATTCATAAGATCTCCTAATGAGATTTATGTGAGTGATAGGAGTGGATTCAGGGAAGTTTAGGAGAAAGAAGGGAAAAACCACAAAGAATGGAGGTATGGTATAGATTGAGGGTGAGAAAGGGTACAAGGAAAAAGCTTGACTACCTCTGGTTGGGATGGTTTTCTTCTCTTCCTCAGACAAGTTAGTGCTGGAACCACATCTCCAGTAGATGTCTCTGACCTTCAGAAACTGGTGATGAGTCTTAGTGGTCAAAAGCTTCTTCCTATATTTGCATTTGTTGTTAGTCAGCTTGATCAGAGAGAATTTTTGTTCCCCAGGCATACTGATGACTTTCTACTTTCCTTGCAGAGACATTGAATCAGGCATCACTTTGATCTCAGTAGAGGGCCTCATGAAGATGTGTGGATTGAAAAGCCATTTTCCTACATGCTTGAGTTTTATGTCCAACTTTGCATGCTGTCTTTCAGCTTCAAGAGAGGCAATGACATCAAAGGCCTTGCCATTTAGGAAGTTGGAGCATGATTCATCTGTGACAGAAAAAAGGGGTGATTCTGGAAGAGGGGTGATAGGGAGATAAGGTGGCTAAAGTAAGTGAGCTGTGTCTGGTTTCAGAGAATAAGTCTGGAAAGTCTATTCTCAGAGGGACTTGGTTCTGGTTTCTGATATGGTCAGGGATTTGGGTTTTAGGTGAAGGTGGAGTAGGAGTGGGATTGTAAAAATATGCAAAGCCATTGACATCCTCAGTGAGAAGGGTATCAGAATAGTGAGATGTTTGTGGTGTGGAAGTCTTGGATGAGTGAGTTTCAGACAGGTGAGTTTCTGAGACAGTAGGGTTAGGTTCAGAAACTTGAATTTCAAGTGTTTGTGGTTCAGGAACAGAGAATGAAGGTAAAGGCTCATGGACAGGTAATGATAAAGGAGGTGTTGGTTGTCTAATTGGTGATATATGTGGAGGAGTTGGAATTTTTGGTGAAGCAGGTGGAGTGGTGGACAGGTAAAAAAGGTATTAATTTACTAGAATTGTTTCGTAATTAAAATAAATACAAAATTTAATATAAAAAATATATAAAGTTTTTTTTTAAAAAAGGACAGATGATCATGTGATAGGCAATTCACGTCAGGGGCTTTCCTATGGCATTTTTACTAGTTAATAATATTAGTAAAGTATAACTAAGGGGAGAGGTGGGGCCCAAATGGTTATCATTGAAAATTGCTTTAGGTTATTTAAGTCACCAACACAAGGGTTTTGTTTACAATAGCACCAATCAAGGAAAAAAAAGGGGGCAAGGGCAGTTTAGTTTATACAGGGGCGCAAGTAGAATAACAGACTGGTTTGGTTTACGTGCAAGTGAGGCAAATAACATGTTTGTCATTCTATACGAGATAGAAGATGATGTACAGGATTCGTCATATAAATTTTTAGAGCTTTTTGGAGGTGTATGATAAGTAAGTTAATACCCTTATTTTTAAACTTCCATGGTATAGATTTTAAAGGGTTTGAGTATGAATTCAAAGGGTAATTATTTGAGGTTTTGTCTTTAAAATGAAATTGATAATTTATTGGTGATTGATTATTATGAGATTGAATATCTACATATTGAGTAATATGATGATTATTGTTTGGTATAACGTTTTATGATATGTGATACCTTAGTGTTTGTTGTTTTGATGTGAACTTGATGAGTATTAATGCATGTGACATGATGTTATGTATTGAGATTATTTTGGAATGACCGTTTGGAAATATGCGTGTGTTTGGTTATCTCCCTTGGGGAGAGATAATCGTTTGAGATACCTCCTTCGAGGATACGGCAAAAGGCCTAACTCGTAGCGATGGCAAATTGACCTAATGCGAGGCAATGGCAAAGGGCCTCCCTCAAGGAGAAGGCAATGATGATTATTGCAAGAGTATGAGTACCTCCTTTTAGAGATGGCAAAGGGCCTAACTCGTAGCGATGACAGATTGGTCTAATGCGAGACGATGGCAAAAGGACGTCCTACATGGAGAAGGCAATGTTGGACATTGCAAAGTTGTGGATACTTCCTTCGTAGAGATGGCAAAGGGCCTAACTCGTAGCGATGACAGATTGGCCTAATGCGAGGTAATGGCAAAGGGATTCCTATGAAGAGAAGGCAATGAGATGTCATTGTACTGATGTGTTTGTTTTGTTGTTAATATTATTTGTTGTTTATTTACGTTATTATTTGAGATACTTTGAAATTATATTATTTTGAAAATGGTGGACTACCATGGTTGTCTTTCCGGTTGTCGCGCCGGCTAAAAGCAACATCTTTTCGAAAACCTTTTAAAAACTGTGTTTACTTACTGGGATTAAAAATCTCATTCGTGTTGCTGTCTTTCAAAGCTTACAGGTGATGGATATATGATGCAGCGTTTTGAGACAGTCTTGAAGATATTAGTTATACTTTATTTATTTATTTATTTTGGGTTTATTAGACGCCCGTGTTTTGAGACAAAAATAATTATAAAAGAGTTGCAGTTTTTATTAATGTATATTTATGAGGCTTTATTTTATTTGGATATAATGTTTTATTTAGCAATAATACTTTACTTATTTATTTTAAATATACGAGATACTTTCGGACTTGATTTTATTGTGAAAAATTTTATGACTCCATTATTTAATTTAAATATTTTAAAGGTTTTTATAGAAAAATTAATTTGGGTTACTAATGTAACGAAGGGCGTTACAAGTGGGGATTTTTTGTTGTGGTTGTGGTGATGGTGTTCTTTGTAGTGGTGGTGTTGGTGCTCTTTGTGGTGACATAGCAGGTAATGGTGATGAAGGTTGTGGAATCGAAGTTGTTGTGGCTGTTTGTTGAGGTGAAAAAGATGATTCTTTATGAGGTGAGGGTGATGGTGAGGGAGTAGGAAGAAGTACAACTTTTCTTTTTGTCACAGTGGTCTTCTTTTTCTTAGGGATCACGACCTCTTCTGGTTGAGACTCCCCCTCAGCTTGTACAACTCTTTTTCTCTTGAATACCTTGGTAATACTTGGTCCAATGGGGACAAAGGTATAAGCTTGAACAACAGGTTCAGTAACTTGAGAGAAGGTTTCAGTAGCATTCTGAAATAATGAAGCTTCATCAGATGCCTGATCAAATGACTCGGCAATTTTTCTTTTCTTCCTTTGCAGTTGAGGCCTTTCCTCTTCAACTGGTTCCTCAAAGGGTTCAATTTTGACAATGGGAACAGAGAGAGATTCTTGAGAGGGGCCGGCAACAATAGATGATGAGGCTTAAGCAAAATGATCAACAGTGGGGGTCAGAGACATCTTCATCAAAGACAGAGTCTTTGTGGTGATCTCGGTGCAGAGATAAGCATAGACAACAGAACTCAAATCCAACTTGCTTGCCCTAAAAATCCTTGTCATGATCATAGCATAAGGATAACCCTTTTCCTTTCATCTAACAGCTTTCTCCATGTGAATGAAAATCAAATCGGTAATATCTATCCTAATTTTTTGGACTAGATGAAATAGAGCAAACTTCTCTATTTTAATGACATGATTCCTAGACCCAGTTCTAGGCATGACACAATTTATGATTAAGACATGTAGAAATCTTACCTTAGGAGATAAGTACTTGGAGTCTTTGTTTGCAGGTTTTGCAACTCCATACATAACGAGATTCACATTGGCTTCTCCTTGGTCCTTTAGTCATTCTTTGTAATACCCAACACATTCCCTTGGGCATTTTGTTACTTCAGTAAGTACCTCATGAGTTGTGAAAACGTGATCTTCACCCACGTCTCCAGAAATCAAGGAGGTTGAGTTGTTCTTGGTGATTTTTGCAGTGGTCCAGAAATCCCTAACAAGATTAGGGAAGACAAGCTCTTGTAGTTGAAATAAGGGTAACCATCCAGCGTGGTTGAGTTCAGGAAGAACATCCAAACCCTTGGTTCTGAGTTCGTCAAAGTTAAGGACCCTCCCAGGGTGCACCTTTTTCAATTCAGAGATTGGAAGCTTAGTACTCTCTGCCAGAGATCCAAGAAGTCTTTTGGGTGCCACTGATTCAGAGAAGTGAAAGTTAGGTTTTTTGGTAACGAAGAGTTTTGAGAGGTTAAAGACGAAGAGAGTTCAAAGAGATTGAGACTTGAGAGCAAAGATTGTGAGTGGGTAGTCTTCAAACGACACGGGTTGTTTTGTTAAAACGCTTGAGAGCTTTTTGCGTTGGTAACAAGGGAGAGAGATTATTGCCATAAACCGCAATAAATTTTGAAAAGATAGTTGTTAAAATAATGAAACGTTTTTCAGAAAAAGAGGGAAAATGCAATGTACACGTGTCTCAGTCTGGGTTTAGCACTGAGTGCTTTTAGCCACGTCATCAGATGCTTGGCTAAAGTAGACGGGTGAAGCATAGAGAAAAAAAAAGACGAGTCAAGCAGATATAAAAAAATTAGACAAGTAATTTTTCAGACATATTAGTGTACACTCATTCACACACATTATGCATATTAAGATTTCTTCTAATAAAAACAAATATATCTTCACTCAAAGGTTTTGTAAAGATGTCTGCCCATTGATATTCAGTGTTAACAAACTTAATTTCAAAAACACCTTTTTAAACATAATCTCTAATAAAATGATTGTTTATTTCTATATGCTTTGCTCTAGAGTGCTGTATGGGATTTTTAATAAGTTGATAGCACTAGTATTATCACACCAAACGGGTATATTATGCTCAAACATTAAATAATCCTCAAGTTGATATTTTACCCAAAGCAGCTGTGAACAATGTTGTGGGCCGCAAGTGCACGGTTATGCCAAGTAGTAAAATATCATTCTCCTAGGACCGTGTTGTTGAGTACCAATTACACACAATCATGATTATCTAGACGAATCAATTTTTCAAGATATTAAAGTAACCAAGAAAAAGATAATTTCAAAAGAACAAAATTGATAAGGCAAAAGAGTTGAATAAGGATAACAATTTATAAAAAGCTCTAGGAATCAAGATTGACCACAATAGTATCGACAAGTCTATAACAAAATCACCCCCTTAATCATCTGAATTATCTATGAAAGCGAATTATCCTATTTAATTATTGCTCCCTATCAGAATACGGCAGCGTGCCCAAAATAATCCAATACTATTTTCATGGCATTCAAATTAAGATGAACCCTTTAAGAACAATGATAATTCAACAATTGCTTCAAGGAAAGTTAATATAATTTCGTGATTAACAATTCAAGTTTAGTTTTAGAGTTCTAAAATTAAGGTTCACCTTTCAGTTCATCCCTTAAGATCAATAATCATGTAAAACATGTGGCCACATATTCACAAACAGTTGGTGTGCAAAAATTGAATCATAGACATAATTCATAGTTTAAGGAGAGAAAATATCAAGATATTGTCAATAACAATTAGGCTAATCCCACATCCTAGAATAAAGAACTACTCAAACATATTCAAAATAAAACCCATGAATATCAAAAAGAACATTCAGAAAACTAGAGGTGAAATACAAAATAGGAGAAGGAAAAGAACTGAGAGTTTCCGCCGAGAATCCTGATGTCCTCCACTTTTCTCTTGTAAAATACCTTGATTCTTTGTGTTCCTTTATGTTCTGTAGTGTTCTTCCTTTCCATTTTCGAGCTCCCTACCCTCCTTTTAACCTCCTCTTTTGTTTGTAACCACTCCTCCCTCAATAAAAGGCAATAACTTGGATTGTTCCACGATCCACGGCCATGGATTGTTCCATGACCTAGCCATGGATAGTTCCAGCTCCTTCAAAAATTCTGCACAGCATGGGTTCTTCGAGATCCACGACCCTGGAATGTTCCACGGCCTGGCCGTGGATCTTTCAGCTGATTTTTGAAATGCTTCCTCTATTTTCCACGACCATGGCAGGTTCCATGGTCAGGTCGTGGAACCTTCAGCTACTGAAAGAAATAGCGCATAACCTTTCGTGGGTGTGGTACATTCCATGGCTAACCTGTAGAACTTGCAATCCACCTACTTATGCAACAAAAACAAACAGAAATCAGCCGAACTAAAGGTAAAATACAAGATGCATGCTAAATGCTAAAAATCACTAAAAACTATGCTAGAAAATGCAACAATTAAATGCTAACTAAAATGAAAATATATGCATATTTCACACATATCAAACTCCCCCAAGCTTAAGACCTTGCTTATCCTCAAGCAATAACTATGGTCAAACAAAGATGTGGGATCAAGATACAATATTAAATGAGGAACCCGAGAAAACAAACAACCAAGCAATAGGCGAAGGCAATCCAAGAAAAAGAGAGGCAACCAAAATCAAGTCCAATTAGAGTCTAAGGTTCTCAAAAATCATGCTCATCACCGAATTAGGATCACTCCACTAACTACACTCAAAGTGTTTAAGGGTAAAGACAATGCGCTCAACATTCCATGGCTAACCTGTAGAACTTGCAATCCACCTACTTATGCAACAAAAACAAACAGAAATCAGCCGAACTAAATGTAAAATACAAGATGCATGCTAAATGCTAAAAATCACTAAAAACTATGCTAGAAAATGCAACAATTAAATGCTAACTAAAATGAAAATATATGCATATTTCACACATATCAAACTCCCCCAAGCTTAAGACCTTGCTTATCCTCAAGCAATAACTATGGTCAAACAAAGATGTGGGATCAAGATACAATATTAAATGAGGAACCCGAGAAAACAAACAACCAAGCAATAGGCGAAGGCAATCCAAGAAAAAGAGAGGCAACCAAAATCAAGTCCAATTAGAGTCTAAGGTTCTCAAAAATCATGCTCATCACCGAATTAGGACCACTCCACTAACTACACTCAAAGTGTTTAAGGGTAAAGACAATGCGCTCAATATTCCTCAAAGAAGATTCACTTCCATAAGCTTGATAAGAAACCAAATTTCCACTAATAAATTGCATGCATTCAAGAATCAAAAGGTCTTTCAATGGTTGTAATGGGGCCAAGTGAATGATGTTAGGAAGGGTAAAGAAAGGAAGGTATACACAAAGGGCTAACAAATTTTTTTCTTCAATAAACACAAGTAACCCAATAGAACAAAAAAATGGAGCAAACGCATTTTCAATATCAAGAGCATAACTCCACAATTCCAAACCTTTTTTTTTCCTTTGAAGCCTTCTTCTCATAATTTTTTTTTACTTTATTTAACTAAGGGAAGAGACTTCATCAATATTTCTTCATTTGAGAAGAAGAAGGCTCAAAAACATATTATTCCCAACACAACTTTCAAACACAATTTGCTCCATGTAATATTCTACTTGATTACCAACAACGAATCATCATAGGCATCAAGAAGAAATAATTACGCTCAAGATGGGCTACTAATGGATGAAAATGTGACAATTATTTCAGAAGGCCTAGAAAAATACCTAAGATGCCTTTATCATATTCAAGCATGCAAACAAAAATTTCGCCTTAAAATGGTTTCAAATCAAGTTCTAGAGCACAAAATCAATGAGGAATTATCACTCAACAAAAAGAATGGGAGCAAAGAAAATCATGTTGTGCATACATCCCATGAAGGCTCAAATCTCACATTTAGTTGTTCAAAAATCAATGAAAAGCACAAATTCAGAGAACCACAAGCTAATTATCAACCATCAAAAGATTACCTTATCTATCAATAAAAATCATGCCAGTTGCCTACCACAAAGAACAACAAATTGGGTTCCAAATCAATACTATCTCACAATCCTCAAAAGAAAGGGGCACAAAGTTCAACTAAAAAAACAAAGAGACATGATGCGTGAAAATGGAAATGAAGATGCAATACAATATGCAACATGAGAATGCATGAAACTACCAAAAAAAAAAAATACGAATATAAAAATACCCCCTCAAGTTTAGAAATTTACATTGTCCCCAATGTAAAAATCTAAAACAAGAGAAGGAATAAACATGCATGATAGTTCAAGTGGTATGACATTTTTCAAATGGGACATAACACAATTAATCCACAATCTCAATATCAACTCAATGACACAAGAAAAACAAAAGTCAAACAAGGGTTCAATGCAACCAATTTATTCAAAGCAATAAACAAATAAAGAGAAAAGCTTAGAAACCACCTGGATCCCATAGCTTGTGGTACAAATAACAAGGTGTTCTCAAAACATAAGACCTTCCTCCCAGATCACATTGCTTGTAGAAGAAGATCCAAGTGATGCTCAACATATAAGAGCTTCCTCCCGGATCCCATGGCTTGAAGCATGGCGAATGTAGGAGCAAAGGCTTGAGAGCTATAGTGGCCCCTTCGAATGTGAAGGTACTTTCGATTCCTCTTGGATCGAAAAGTAAGTGATAGATTCCTCTTTTGACTCTTCATGCATTAGACCTCCATAAAGTACATGAGGTTTTACTTCTTGAGAAAATTTTGTAATATCCACAAATGCATTCAAGCCAATATACTTATCCAATTCAGAATTTCCAGGTTCCTTGGCAAGCATGGTCAAGTAAGTGCTTTCCACGTGAATCTTCTTTTCCACCACCACTTCATCTTCATATAGGTCCATCCTTGCAACCATGTTTGTCTCCAATTTTGCTTCATACGGTGCTTGTGATAACTGTTTGCAAATCTCCCCTTCTTGCTCTTTGAAATTCTGCACAATAACTTCCATACAATCATAAGTGGCAATTGCTTTGGCAGCAGAGTTGGATAACTCTTGTGCATATTTCTCCAGAGCAACTTTCAAAGGTTTTGACTCGTTCAATTCCCATTCCTCCTCATGCTTCATTATTATACTGTAAGCTTGTGCATGAGGGCAATTATTTCCCCAAAGCACGTAGTCTCCCAAGCACAAATTGGACCCAAAGTAATATCTTGTAACGCCCTCCAAGGTTGGATAATAATAATTGTCCATGTGTTGCATCCACCTTGCACAAACAAAACTCAAAATAAAAATCAAATATATACAAAATAATAATAAAAATGTCAAGATTAACCAACATGCAAGTAAAACTGAAATCAACAAATCACAGTCCCCGACAACGGCGCCAAAAACTTGTTATGGGCCGCAAGTGCACGATTATTCCAAGTAGTAAAATATCGTTCCCCTAGGACCGTGTTGTTGAGTACCAATTACACACAATCATGATTATCTAGACGAATCAAATTTTCAAGATATTAATGTAACCAAGAAAAAGATAATTTCAAAAGAACAAAATTGATAAGGCAAAAGAGTTGAATAAGGATAACAATTTATAAAAAGCTCTAGGAATCAAGATTGACCACAATAGTATCGACAAGTATATAACAAAATCACCCCCTTAATCATCTGAATTATCTATGAAAGCGAATTATCCTATTTAATTCCCTTTCAGAATATGATGAGTGTGATTTCACCTCATATTTCATTGACATTTTGCATGCATTTTCATATAGTTTAGGAATTTCTAATTTGATTTTTGTTAGTTTTTACCTTGGAACGGGTAAGGCGGTTTTGTGGTGTTGTTGTGCAGGAATTGAAGATTAAAATGCTCAAGATTAACCATGATGGAACTAGCATGAAGATGGAGCTTGAAAAGTAAGGAAAATGAGTCAAACAGAGCCCATCACGGCCTAACCGTGATAGCCATCACGGCCATGATCGAATAGAGCTGAAAAGAAAAAAATGGAAAAGTCAGAACTGGTCACGGCCAGCCCGTGATGAGCATCACGACCGTGACATGTCAGCTGAATCAGACCCTCACAGGAAGAATTGATCACGGCCATCCCATGATGCTGGTCACGGCCGTAACAGACCAACCAGCAAAGCAACCACCAAGACAGAATCCGTTACGGCCTAGCCGAGATGGCCATCACGGCCATGACGCGCAACATATGGATCTTCAGAAACTGATTTGATCTGAATTTGTATTGGCTTGGGATTCAAATTGCCCTACCTTATAAATAGGACCTAGAGGCTTGAAATTAGGGGGCTCTTAGAGACTTTTTGGGCTGCTACCTTAAGCAAAATTAGGATTTCTCTTCTTCTTCTTCTTCTTCTTCTTCCCTTCTCTTAGGTTTTCATTCATGTTTTTGTTAATCAAGCTTGCTATGATAATGGCAATGCTTGAGTAGTAGTTTTATTTATAGGGATTGGGGCTATGCCCAATATCTTTTTTATGTTATGAATTGATGTTTTCCCTATATTAATTTCGATTTCGCTTTCGATTTGGTTTCTATCGCACGAATTACTTGTGAATCTGGTGCGCACTTATTTGCATGTCATATATACTCTAAGGAGGAACCTAACGGTGAACTTAGGTATTGGATCTATAGGAATCAAACTTAGGACTTAAATCACGAGAGTTAGAAGCGGTCCTTCGAGGGTTCACGAATTGTCACAAAGCTTAAGGGGTTCAATTTAAATTCAATTACCACAAGAGTAGGGGTTGGTTTAATTGGGCACGGTTTTTGTAACCCGAGAGGGAGCATTAACTTATTGAGGATAAATTCGCCTTCAAAGCAATTTTGATAATTAACAAGGGGTAGTCAATTTGGTAACATGAAAAATCTTGTTGGTAACTCAATTCCTAGGAATCTCTTTTGATTTGAAAAACCCCTAATTGATTTGCTTTCCTATTTTAATTGATTGTTGATTTTCTAGTTAATTCTTATTTCAAAAATCAAATCTTTTCAAAATCCTTTTTTATATAGTCCACTTTAATTGGTTTAATAATTAGTTATTATTTGAAGATCATGGTCTCTGTGGGATCGATCTTTTTATTACTTGGCGACGAATCCGGTATACTTGTCGGAATCCACCCCACCAAGTTTTTGGCGCCGTTGTCGGGGACTGTGCTTTCTTGAATCTCAATTTAATTTTTAAATTGATTTTTCTGGACTTTTTCTTTTTAATTATTTCCTTTTTAAAAAAATATATTTCTGTTTTCATTTATCTCCTTTTCTTTCTAGAGTATTTATCTCTCTCTTATAGGTGTTTTTCTCTTTTATGCAAAGATCGCTAAGTCTTGGAAACCTTATTGAGGTTGACCTCGAAATCGAAAGGGCCTTTCATAGACGTAGGAGACTACAAAGAGAGAGGGAGAGGTTGATTCTCATTCCACTCATGGCGAATCTACCGGATACAAAACCACTGAAGGACTACGCATCCCCAAATGCTAGGGGTTTGCGAACTGGGATTGCTAGGCCAGAAATCAAGGCGGAGAACTACACTATACCGCCTATGCTAATTAGCATGATTAGGCAACATCAATTCGTAGGATTACCCTCGGAGGACCCGACCGATCATGTGGAGACATTCCTGGAGTTCACTGATGCAATTAGGATTCAAGGTGCCCCGATTGATGCTATACGCTTGAGGGTATTCCCCTCCTCTCTGACTGGTAAGGCAAAAGCTTGGTTGAAGCAAGTGCCCGCTAATACGTTGTCAACTTGGGACCAACTGGAGTAGGCATTCTTGGAGAAATTCTTCCCTCCATCCAAGACTGCTTACCTACGAACCCAGATCACCGGCTTCTTCCAAAAGGACGGAGAATGCTTATCTGAAGCTTGGGATCGCTACAAGGGATTGCTAGAGTCCTGCCCACATCATGGACTCGACAGGTGGCTATTAGTGCATACCTTCTACAATGGATTGGATTACTCTTCGAAGGTGTCATTTGACTCTGCAGCTGGTGGAGCCTTTATGAATAGACCTCTGACCGAAGCATTCAATATCATTGAAAACGTGGCCACCAACTACCACCAATGGGGTTCGGAAAGAGGTAATAACCCAAAAAAGATTTCGGGGGGTAAGTTTGAAATGAATAGCACTGATCTAATTATGTCTAAAATTGACTCACTGAATAAACACTTTGATAAGCTTGAAAAGGCTAATGTGAGTTCAATAGGTGCTACTAATGTTGTTTGTAAGATTTGTGGAATGCAGGGACATGACATAATGGAGTGCCCACATGGTATTGCTCCTGGATCCGGTGCTTCGGGGGAACAAGTGAACTCTTGTCACAACTTCTATGACACGAACCCGAAGTTTCCAAATTATGCTCCCCCAAATCCTTACAACCAAGGAAGGAAGAATAGCCCTTATCTCTCCTATGGGAACTACAAAAACATGTTGAACCACGAGTTCCAAGAAGGCCAAGGTAATAGGAAACCCGCATCAGGGTATCCTCAGGTACAAAAGTCTAAACTTGAGTCTCTTTTGGAAAATTTTGTTGGAACTCAAACAAAGAAAAATGAAGAGTTTAGGCAACAAGGTAGGATAGTCAATGAGGCAATAAAAGAGTTAACATCTAAGGTAGATAACTTAGCCATCCATAATAAGATGTTAGAAACTCAAATTGCCCAACAAGCTAGTATATATTCTAGAACTAAGGGTACGTTCCCAGGACAACCCGAAGTTAATCCCAATGAGCACTGTAATGCCATATACTTGAGGGATAATAAGCTTGGGGTAGTTGAAAAGGATGTGGAATGTGAGGAGGACATGAGTGAACAAGAAGAGATAGAGCCAAAGTATGTCCCTCCACCACCTTACCAACCCCCAATACCTTTCCCACAAAGGTTGGTTAAGAAAAAGCAAGTAGAAAAAGAAACTAAGAGCTTAGTTGAGGAGCATGATGCCATGATAAAAACTAATATGCCTCCTAAACTAAAAGATCCAGGAAGTTTCTCTATTGCTTGCTCAATAGGAGAATTAAAAATAGACCAAGCCTTATGTGACCTAGGGGCTAGTGCGAGTTTGATGCCGCTTACTATCTTTGAGAGGTTAGGAACCAAGCAATTGAGTCCATCTAAGTCCTCTTTACAATTTTTGGATGGCTCAACTAAAGCTCCTCTAGGCATACTAGAGAATGTTCCCATAAAGGTAGGGAAAGTTTTCATTCCTACCGATTTCATGGTATTGGATATGAATGGGAATTCTAAATTCCCTATCATTCTAGGAAGGCCATTCTTGGCCACAGCTGGAGCAATAATAGATGTAGAGAATGGCAAGCTCTCTCTGAATGTAGAGGAAGGTAGGGTAGATTTTGATTTGAATAACTCATATAACAACCCTCCTTTTGAGAGTCATGTGTGCAGGATCGAGATAATGCCTCCAGAGGTGAAGGAAGAGCCTAATATGGAAGCAACTCCCAAACCTTACATGTCGAATGATGCACCAAATAATGATGAGATGGGAGTTGCTCATCATGTGGAGTTAGAACTTCCGCCGGGAGGAAGTAAGGCCATGAAACTCAGAATTAAAAGAGCAATGCGAAAGCACAATTGGCCATACGAACAAAATAGGCTCTTTGAAGGACTTCCTTGGAAGAGAAGTGTTCTTGCACTTCCAAGCCCAGCTGATCCCGGTTGATTGAAGGGAGTATGGTCAAGTTTAAGACCGTAAATAAGCACTTCTTGGGAGGCAACCCAAGTTTTCTTTCCCTTTTCAATTTGTTTTTTATTTTTGTTTTTGAATAATTTGAGAAGATTAAGAGAAGAAATATCACTAATTGATGGTTTTGCCAAGTAATTTCAGGTTATGAAAGCAGTAAGAGCAAAAAGGCAAAGAAAAATAAAATCAGAAAGGATCACGGCCCAGCCGTGATATCCATCACAGACGTGATGAGAAGGACCCTGAAGATCAGAAAGGATCAAGGCCTAGCCGTGATCAGCATCACTGCCTAGCCGTGATCAGCATCACAACCGTGACATATTTTCCAAGAGCTCTTTGACTGGCATGTGAGCCAGCACCCTCTACCACTTCGGTGAATTGTTCCATTTTTCTCCTCTCTCCGACTTGATTATTTACATTGGGGACAATGTAAGTTTTAAGCTTGGGGTAGGGGTATTTTTGCAATTTTTTTTTGCAATTTTTTGCATTTTCGCATTTTTCATATTGCATTCATATAGGTGTAGTTATGCATGATCACATGATTAGATTGCTCCTTGCTTAGAGTATGCATACAATTGTGAGAACTTGGTGCCAAATAAATTGAGATAGTGAATTTTTTAACCCAATTTTGGTATTCTTGTGATAAGGCTAAAAATAAAAATGCTTGAGATGATCTTCTGATAGTTGATAATTAGCATGTGGTTCCTCATATTTGTGTTTCTCATTGATTTCAAACTACTAAATCTGAGATTTTTGAGCCTAAAAGGGGCACTCACTAAATCTACCCCATTCTTTGTGATTGAGTGTCTTATTCCTCTTGGACTGTATTCTCTAGAACTTGACTTGAAACCGTTTTGAAACTTAAAAAATTTTGAAAACATTTTTGAAAATGATTGAGGCACTAGGTATCTTTCCGGCCTTCTAAGCTTTTATTGATTAAATGCTACCCCTTAGTTGCCCAATTTTGAGCCTAAAAGAATAAAATACTTTTCTTGGTACCTTGAATTATTTTGATGAATGATGCTTGGTATGACATCTTTTAAAGTATTGCAAAAAGGGTACAAAGGTAGTTTGAAAAATAAATTGAGGGATGAGAAAGTTAGAAAAATATTTCTCTTAAGTTGAAAATCTCCCCTTCTCCAAATAAATAAAATAAATAAAATAAAATAAACAAAAAAAAAATGGAGAAGGGGATGAGGAAAAAATAAAGTGAGAAATAAAATAAAATAGAAAAAAAAGAAAGGTGGAAAAGTAAATTAAAGCCCAAAAAGGTATTTTAGAAGGTTGTCATGTTTTGCATTGTTTGATATTTTGTTTAGCCTTCTTGAATTTTCCCTTTCTTGATTTCCCCACCTAACAATTAATCCCATGGCCCCATTACAACCAAAATAAAAGACCTCTCGATTCTTATGTGTTTTCATTAATAAAGTAGAGATTTGGTTAATAGTCAAGCTTATGGTAGGATACCTTTCTTGAGGAAATTGAGCGAATTGTCACATACCCTCAAACACTTGAGTGAGGTGAGAAGAGTGCCTAAATCAGTGAGAGATATGAATTTAGGGAACCTAAGCTTCTAAATGGACTTGAAATTGATCGTCTCTTGGGTACTTATTTGAATATGCCTATCACTTGGATTAGTTACTCGGGTTCTTGGTTCACTATCTATGCTCTGATTGTTTATATTTTCTGGCCTTAGTGATTGCTTGAGGATAAGCAAAATCTCAAGCTTGGGGGTGGTTTGATGAGTGTGATTTCACCTCATATTTCATTGACATTTTGCATGCATTTTCATATAGTTTAGGCATTTCTAATTTGATTTTTGTTAGTTTTTACCTTGGAACGGGTAAGACGGTTTTGTGGTGTTGTTGTGTAGGAATTGAAGATTAAAATGCTCAAGATTAAACATGATGGAACTAGCATGAAGATGGAGCTTGAAAAGTAAGGAAAATGAGCCAAACAGAGCCCATCACGACCTAGCCATGATAGCCATCACGACCTAGCCGTGATAGCCATCACGACCATGATCGAATAGAGCTGAAAAGAAAAAAATGGAAAAGTCAGAACTGGTTACGGCCATCCCGTGATGAGCATCACGGCCGTGACATGTCACCTGAACCAGACCCTCACAGGCAGAATTGATCACGGCCAGCCCGTGATGCTGGTCACGGCCGTGACAGACCAACCAGCAAAGCAACCTCCAAGACAGAATCCGTCATGGCCCGGTCGTGATGGCCATCATGACCGTGACGCGCAACATATGGATCTTCAGAAACTGATTTGATCTGAATTTGTATTGGCTTGGGATTCAAATTGCCCTACCTTATAAATAGGACCTAGAGGCTCGAAATTAGGGGACTCTTAGAGACTTTTTGGGCTGCTACCTTAGGCAAAATTAGGATTTCTCTTCTTGTTCTTCTTCCCTTCTCTTAGGTTTTCATTCATGTTTTTGTTAATCAAGCTTGCTATGATAATGGCAATGCTTGAGTAATAGTTTTATTTCTAGGGATTGGGGCTATGCCCAAGATCTGTTTTATGTTATGAATTGATGTTTTCCCCTTGTTAATTTCGATTTTTCTTTCGATTTGGTTTCTATCGCATGAATTACTTGTGAATCTGGTGCGCACTTATTTTCATGTCATAGATACTCTAAGGAGGAACCTAGCGGTGAACTTAGGTATTGGACCTATAGGAATCAAACTTAGGACTTAAATCACGAGAGTTAGAAGTGGTCCTTCGAGGGTTCACGAATTGTCACAAAGCTTAAAAGGTTCAATTTAAATTCAATTACCACAAGAGTAGGGGTTGGTTTAATTGGGCACGGTTTTTGTAACCCGAGAGGGAGCATTAACTTATTGAGGATAAATTCACCTTCAAAGCAATTTTGATAATTAACAAGGGGTAGTCAATTTGGTAACATGAACAATCTTGTTGGTAACCCAATTCCTAGGAATCTTTTTTGATTTGAAAAACCCCTAATTGATTTGCTTTCCTATTTTAATTGATTGCTGATTTTCTAGTTAATTCTTATTTCAAAAATCAAATCTTTTCAAAATCCTTTTTTATATAGTCTAGTTTAATTGGTTTAATAATTAGTTGTTATTTGAAGATCACGGTCTCTGTGGGATCGATCTTTTTATTACTTGGCGACGAATCCGGTACACTTGCCGGAATCCACCCCACCAGAATACGACAGCATGCCCAAAATAATCCAATACCTATTTTCATGGCATTCAAATTAAGATGAACCCTTTAAGAACAATGATAATTCAACAATTGCTTCAAGGAAAGTTAATCTACTTTCGTGATTAACAATTCAAGTTCAGTTTTAGAGTTCTAAAATTAAGGTCCACCATTCAGTTCATCCCTTAAGATCAATAATCATGTAAAACATGTGGCCACATATTCACAAACAGTTGGTGTGCAAAAACTGAATCATAGACATAATTCATAGATTAAGGAGAGAAAACATCAAGACATTGTCAATAACAATTGGGCTAATCCCTCATCCTAGAATAAAGAACCACTCAAACATATTCAAAATAAAACCCAAGAATATCAAAAAGAACATTCAGAAAACTAGAGGTGAAATACAAAATAGGAGAAGGAAAAGAACTCTGAGAGTTTCCTCTGAGAATCCTGATGTCCTCCACTTTTTTCTTGTAAAATACATTGATTCTTTGTATTCCTTTGTGTTCTGTTGTGTTCTCTGTGTTGTTATTCCGAGCTCCCTACCCTCCTTTTAACCTCCTCTTTTGTTTGTAACCACTCCTCCCTCAATAAAAGGCAATAACTTGGCAGTTACAATTCTGATGCACACGATCCACGGCCATGGAATGTTCCACGGCCTAGCCATGGATCGTTCCAGCTCCTTCAAAAATTCTGCATAGCATGGGTTCCAGTTCCTTCAAAAATTTTGCGCAGCTCTTTCAGCTGATTTTTGAAATGCTTCCTCTAATTTCAACGGCCATGGCAGGTTCTATGGTCACGCTGCGGAACCTTCAGCTGCTGAAAGAAATAGTGCAGAACCTTCCGTGGGTGTGGTACATTCCATGGCTAACCTGTAGAACTTGCAACCCACCTACTTATGCAATAAAAACAAACAAATCATCCAAACTAAAGGTAAAACACAAAATGCATGCTAAATGCTAAAAATAACTAAAAACTATGCTAGAAAATGCAACAATTAAATGCTAACTAAAATGAAAATATATGCATACACATATCAAACAACAACTGGCTGCAGATATATACTCAGCTTCAATAGTTGATAGAGCAATAGTACTTTACCTTTTCCTTGATCAAGAGATCATATTTGCTCCAATGAAGTGACATCCTCCACTGGTGCTTTTTCTATCAATTCGATCTCCAGCAATATCAGCGTCACAAAATCCAGATAACCTGAAATCTTAAGTTTTCCTATATAATAAACCAAGGTTAGTGGTTCCAATTAAGTATCTGAAAATTCTTTTAACAGTCTTATAATGAGATTCTTTTGGATCTGATTGAAATCTAGCACAAAGACAAACACTGAATTGAATATCAGATTTGCTAGCAGTTACATATAGAAGAGATCCAATCATACCTCGGTAGACAGTTTGATCTACATTTTTACCTTCTTCATCCTTGTTTAGAACAACTGATGGATGCATAGGAGTACTCATAGGCTTTGAATTTTCCATTTTAAACTTTTTCAGAAGCTCCTTGATGTACTTCTGTTGATGGATATAGATTCCATCACTTGCCTGTTTTATTTGAAGACCAAGGAAGAACTTCAATTCTCCCATCATGCTCATCTCAAGTTCATTCTGCATCAACTCAGAGAACTCTTTGCAGAGCTTTTCATTTGTAGCACCAAGTATAATATCATCAACATAAATCTGTACTACTATGAAATCTTTCTTTGAGCATTTCTTGAAAAGTGTAGTGTCTACTTCTCTTCTAATGAAATTATTTTCCATTAAATATGTGCTTAACCTATCATACCAAGCTCTAGGAGCTTGTTTGAGTCCATATAAAGCTTTCTTAAGCTTATAGACATGGTGAGGATTTTTAGAATCCTTAAACCCAGGAGGTTACTTGATATAAACTTCCTCCTCAATGATTCCATTTAGAAAAGCACTTTTAACATCCATTTGATAAAGAGTTATATCATGTTGTGCAGCATAAGACATGAGAATTCTAATTGCTTCTAATCTAGCTACAGGTGCAAAGGTTTCAATGAAATCAATACCTTCCTGTTGATTATATATACCCTTGAGCAACTAGTCTTGCTTTGTTTCTTACCACTCTTCCATCTTCATCTAGTTTGTTTCTAAATACCCATCTGGTTCCAATAACAAATTTATCCTTGGGTTTAGAAACTAAAGTCCAAACATCATTTCTCTGGAACTGATTCAATTCATCTTGCATGGCTAGAATCTAGATTTCATCTTGGATTGCTTCTTCAATCTTTTTGAGTTCCAAATCTGATATGAAGGCCACGTTGTTGATTTCTTTGAAAGCAGACATGGTTCTAACTCCTTGAGATGGACTTCTAATGATAAGATATTCTGGATGATAGGTCTTTAATTTCCAATCTTTCTTCAAATTCTGAGTTTCAGATGTATCAGCACTTGTCTGATTTTCAGACACGTCTATTTTTGACTTGTCTGAAGATTCCTCCACTGCAGGATTCAGTTCAATACCTGCAACATCATCCTCTAGATCTGGTAGTTCCCTATCAATCTTTAAACCATCATTAAACTTTACATGAATTGATTCTTCTACAACATAAGTTCTAGAATTAAAGATTCTAAAAGCTTTAGACATTTCAGAATATCAAATAAATATGCCTTTATCTACTTTAGAGGCAAATTTACCAAGATGATCTTTTGTGTTAAGAATGTAACATTCACATCCAAATGCATGAAAATATGATATGTTGGGTTTTCTATCTTTCCACAATTCATAAGGAGTCTTATTTAGGATAGGTCTAACCAGAATTCTGTTTTGCACATAACAAGCAGTGTTAATGGCTTCTGCCCAAAAGTACTTAGGGAGATTATTTTCATTGAGCATTGTCCTTCCCATCTCTTGAAGAGATCTGTTATTTCTCTCAAGTACTCCATTTTGCCGTGGAGTTCTAGGTGCAGAAAATTGTGAGAAATACCATTTTCCTCACAGAACAATTTAAACTGCTCACTTTCAAATTCACCCCCATGGTCACACTTCTAATAGCAGAAATACAAAAACCCTGCTCATTATGTAGTCTTTTACTGAATACTGTAAAGACTTTATAAGACTCATCCTTGTGGGTTAAGAAGAGTACCCATGTAAATCTAGAATAGTCATCAACTATGACAAAACCATATTTCTTTCCACCTAGGCTAGCTACACCGACTGGTCCAAATAGATCCATGTGTAATAGTGGCAAAGGTCTAGAGGAGGTGACTTCTTTCTTAGATTTGAAACTTGATTTTACCTGTTTACCTCTTTGACATGCGTCACACAAAACATCTTTCTTAAAAGAAATATCAGGCAATCCTCTCACAAGGTTATGCCTTTTCAATTTAGAAATTTGTTTCATACTAACATGTCATAGTTTCTTATGACATAGCCATTTTTCATCCTCTTTAGACATAAAGCATGTTACACTTTGATCTGAAAGTTCAGATAGGTCAATCTTATACAGATTGTTTTGCCTTTTAGCAAAAAATAGGGTATTTCCACTATTGTCATTGACTATGCATGCATCCTTAGAAAAAGATACAGAAAATCCACTATCACATAATTGACTTATGCTAAGCAGATTATGTTTCAGCCCTTTAACATATAAGACATCACAGATAATAGGTAAGGGAGGTTTACCACGAATTTTACCTACACCAACCACTTTTCCTTTCTGGTTGCCACCAAAGGTTACATGTCCACCTTTCTTAGGTTGGAGGTCTAGGAACATAGACCTTTCTCCTGTCATATGTCGCGAGCATCCGCTATCCAGGTACCATGATAGGTGTTTGTTTTGTCCTGTTAAGCATGTCTCAGTTTCTGATTCAGAATCAGTATCTGTCATAAGACAGAGATTTGATTCAAGCTCTTCTCCTTTCACTTTCAGCAGAGCTTTCATCAAGATCTTCCCAAGTGACCATCATTCCCTTCTTCTTTTTGTTAAAGAACTTCTTGGGAGGTTGCTTCTTGAGTTGAGGATATTCTGCTTTGATGTGACCAGGCTTATTGCATTCATAGCACACAATGACATTTTTGTCATTAGATCCACCATTTTTGTTGCGCTTTTCTTTATTGAAACGCCTGAAAGGTTTATCGTCTCTGAAGTTTCTTTTCTTCCAAAGTTTTTTCATCTTTCTGGTGAAAAGGGAAATTTCATCATCTTCATCATCAGAGTCATCGTTGAGCTTTTGACAAGTTTGACCAAAAGTACACTTTATTCTGAGCAGCTGTTGTTTCAGAGTTGCAGCAGCAGGCTTCTTGTACTTCCATCATAGAGTTTTCCTCTTTTAGTGCAACACTTAGTTCACTTTCTGGAAAACACTTTTACTTTGTGCTAAAACAGCAAAAAGGTTACTGCTGTGGTACAGAGGTTGTGTGTTTATTTCTTAAAAACGTAAAAACAAACGTTCTTTATTCTTTATCCTTTGTGCTATTGTCCAGAGGTCTTCGAGATCCTTAAGGAAGGCATCTGATTGAATAAGTTGACTTGGACTTCATTTCTGACAGTAGCAGTGTTGGAAAAGTATATGGGTGAAAGCCAATCCAGAATTTAGACAGGTGCTCATGTAGTTCAAAAACAAGATGGGTGAACCACTGAGTCTTTTCCAGACAGATGCTTCTTGCCACTTGCTATTGAATGCGTTTCAAACATATGAGGTCTCAATAGTGAGCCTTTGAGCTTCGACAAGGAAAGAATGAACATAAAGAAAACGATGTGAACAAAATGTTTTACATGCATTTTTGGGCAGACGTGCCTGTGCATTTGGACTTGAATTCTTGATGACAAGTATTCATGATGTTGCATCATTGTGCCTTGATGGACAATGAAACCATATACTATAAATAGTAAACACTGTGCCTCGATGTGGATAGTGCTACGGTTAGGGGTGGGAATAGGCCAGGTCAGGCTTTGCTTAAATAGGCCTGGCCTGTTTTAAAAATTACAAGCTTGAGCCTGTCCTATTGCCTATTAAAGGCTTCATTTTAGGCCTGGTCTGACCTTTTTTAAAAGTCTGGCCTGACCTACTAGTATGTTTAAAAGCCTTTTTCATTTTAATATTTTAAATGTTGGAGATGTAATTCAGATTTAGTTAGAAGTGTTAGTTAGTTAGTTGAGTTGTTGATATAGTTAGTTGTGATGGTTAGTTGCAAGAGTTAAGAGTTATTTGTTGATTGTTATAGGTGTAATAATGATAAGCCTCTGGTTCATCTAGTTTCCAGCTAGAAAAGGGGTAGATTTTGTGCCTAATTGGGCGAGTCAACCTCGCTAATCTCCCAAATTGGCCTTGTTTTGTTCCTAAGTTAGGATTTGATTCGTTCAATGTATTTTTAGTAGTTTTTAGTTTATTTTGAGTAGAATTATGCTTTTCGTTTCCTTTTATTGTTTTAGGTTAAAAGTGAAGCTCTTAGAGTCAAGGAAAATGAAGAAAACAGTGGAAAAGCAATTCTGGAAGTTTCGCCTCGCGAAACAGGATCTTGCCTCGCTAGACTGAAGACCAGCCTGAACAGCAACAATCACCCTTTCTGTCTCGCCTCACGAATCACCATCTCGCCTCGCGAGCCTGAAGGCCTGACTGTGCCAGAAATGTCACCCTCTATGTCTCGCCTCGCGAATCACCATCTCGCCTCGCGAGCATTCAAATCAGGATGGAACCAAAACTGAATTTCGCCTCGCGAGGGCTTGCTCGCCCCACGAGCGGGCGCGAACCAGAATCCCTATTTATAGGCTGTTTTAGGTCAGATTGGAAACCTTTTGTTCACCATTTGTTTTAGATCGTTTTGGGACGAATCCTTGTTCTCTGGAGCCGCGTCTCCCTATTTTCTTTTCTTGTTTTACGATCATGATGAACTCCAATTGTTTGTGTCTTGTTACAAGCATGAGGAGCTAATCCCCTTGTCTAAGGGATCAATGAAACCACCCATGACGGTGTAGTTCAATGTGATGTATGTTTCTCTCCTTTATCTCACTTCATGTTTTCCAATTCTGAATTTATTGCGTTGATCATAAGCATGCATGATTGACTAGTTAACGTGATGAGGCTTGATAGGCAATTCGCGTTTAGAACTTGAATTGGGATCACTGATTGAATATTGCACGAGAGTGAGTAGGATATCAGTGTAACCTTATAGGGAACAAGATTTAATAGAGTTTGATGATTGGGTTATGAGACCTAATAAGTAAATAATTCAATCGTTGAATACGTCCTATTGAGAACGACAGTGTCATTAGGAGAATTTGGGGGTCCTGGTTGACAGTGTAATTGAACTTAGGGAGGGAATCATCATCACTTGGGTACTATGCATGATTGGGTAGGTGGATTTGTGACCTTAGATGTTTAATTCCAGATTTTAATACTATATCTCTATTTGATCTGTTGATTTGAATTGTGATCCTATTTTTTCTCTCTCCTCAACCTCCTGCTTTTACTTGATCAAACGTATCAAATTTCTTGCGAATTGGTAGAATTGGTAGTCCAATCTCTGTGTCCGACCTCGGTAATTACTTATCGTGTTTTATTACTTACGACGATCCGGTACACTTGCTGGTGACTCAACAAATAGCACTATAAATACATGTGATGTAAGTGTAATCGAAAGTAGAATTAGTGATTGATATTCAAGTGTTATTCATAGAAAACTATCTCTTTCTTCTCTCAATTTTCTCTCTTTGATTTCTTTGTTCTTGTGAGTGTGCACTATGAGCCTATATTCCAATATGGTATCAGAGCTACAAGATTAAGGACTTGTGACTATGGGTCCATGGTTGTGCAAATTGGAGAGATTATGGGTGGGGATTTTTCAATCCCATTACCGGTTCTTGATGGCAAGAACTTTGAGCATTGGGAAGTGAAGATGGAAACAATATTTGGTTTCCATGAAGTGTTGGAAACAGTGAAGGATGGGATCCAAGAAGAGGAGGATAGTGCTTCCTACAAGCAATCAAAGAAGAGAGATTACAAGGCTCTCATCATCCTTCATCAATGTGTGGATGATGTGAATCTTGGGAAGATTGCTTCAGCCAAGAATGCTAAAGAAGCATGGGAAATCTTGCAACAAGCCTATGGAGGTGATGAAAAAGTGAAGAAAGGTGTTGCAAGCAAGAAGGAGATCAAAAGTATAAAAAAGAATAAAGAAGAGGACACAAGGAGAAAAGAGAAGCAGAGAACAAACAAGACAGAGTGCAGTAATGATGATCTTGAGGCAAACAAGAGTTGTCAAGAAGCTGCTGGTCCTGGGTGTGGAGAGTCAGAAGACGAAGATGAGGTGGATGGGGTCAAGAAACCGCCACCATCATCTCAGGGCTGGAACCCGTATACGGTGGGTGGTTCACTACCGGAACGGCGAGCAGCCTGGGCCGTGTTGCCAGCGGAGGTGCTGACGGAAAGAGATGAGAACCCGGTCTGGGTGGCGATGGTAGAAGGTGGCAGGAACACTACTGAAACGGAGGTGGCGATTCCAAATCTGGAACTCGCGACGGAGGTTCAAATGGAGCGATTTGGACTTGTGTCGGTCACAGTGTCACCGGACCTTGATTCTCATACGGTGGTGCATGAAAAGGAGCACGCAGCGATGACAAAGGCCGTCGTACATTGCAGAGCCGTGCATGGAGGACAGCGCGGAGGAGTGTGGCGGTGTGGTAGGTCGATGGTGGAGCTCTCTGACCCTCATCGGTTCTGCTACCTGCGAAGGGCGGCGATAACGTCGTTTATGGTAGAGCCCAAGGATGCTGATGAGAGAAAGGTCCCGACTGAGGATGCACAGATCAAAGGTATGAAGCTGACGGAATCGCCGGACTGGGAGGCTCGCCCGAAAGCTGGCGAAGCACTTGCAGCGGCGACATCAGAGAGGGCGGAGCCAACGCACTCGCCTATGGTGGTCGACGCATCAGTGGTTTTAACATTCAAGAATGAGGTTGCTGCAAAGATGGGAAGATCTAGGTTGGAGCCGACGAATGTGGACCAACTTATGGTGGTCGGAAAGGTGTTTTCCAATGAGCTGTCGTGGTGTAGTGTTGGAGAGGTGAGGAATCTGCAGGTTGTTATCGAGAGGGAGATGATGATTGTAGGGGCAAAACTGGAAATTCAAAAATTAGGTTCATTTTATGACCTAATGGGCCAAGCCCAAGTCATGGAGGAGGAGTAGAAATTAATTTCTGCCTTGGGAGTTCAATCTTTGGTATATTGGGCCAACAACAACATTATGAAGAAATATGGGCCAACTTTACAGATTTATGAAGGTTTTGTTTTAATGGGCCATGTCCAATTCTTGTTGAATTTTCCATGGGATCCTGGTGGACAAATGTGTGTTAGTGTTAATAAAGTGTGCATTATAGAAATGCAAATTTGAGTGTAAAATTGTGATTTGTATTTTTAGCTAATCTGAATTAAGGGGGTGTGTTGGAGATGTAATTCAGATATAGTTAGAAGTGTTAGTTAGTTAGTTGAGTTGTTGATATAGTTAGTTGTGATGGTTAGTTGCAAGAGTTAAGAGTTAGTTGTTGATTGTTATAGGTGTAATAGCACTATAAATACATGTGATGTAAGTGTAGTCAGAAGTAGAATTAGTGATTGATATTCAAGTGATATTCAGAGAAAACTATCTCTTTCTTCTCTCAATTTTCTCTCTTTGATTTCTTTGTTATTATGAGTGTGCACTATGAGCCTATATTCCAATATTAAATAGGCCATTGAGACTATCTGTAAATAGACCCATGATATTTGCATTTGATCCAAACTATCAAAATATATATCAAAAGGTAAGAGTAAAAGTAGCAGGGCAAAAAAAAAAAAAAAAAAGAAACAAATTTTTTAGTTGTATGATTAAAAATTGGGAATAAAAAAATATTTGTCATCTAGCCTAGTAACAGGAACTATTGACAAATCACTTAGTTGTGCTTTGCCTTTGGAAAGAAATGAAATATTGGATTTGCCTTGAACTGCAAACCCGTGGGACGAAGGAGAAAGTGGATGAAGGCAAAACGCTTATATAAAGATAAAAGGAAAGAGTTAGAGAAATAGAGAAATAAACACTGTTGCTTTGTTGGACTTTTGTCGAGTCCGGAGTGTTGCAAGCCGAAGAGCAGTAATAAGATGTGGCACAGCCGTTTGATGCAGGTGGCACAGCCGCAATGTACTATTAGAACTCGTTTGATGATCACGATAAGAGAGATATGATAGAATAAATTATCATATCATATCAGAAACTGTTGTTTAATGAGCCAGCAGGATATGATAAATCAATCATGTCACTTATCATATCCAGTCCATCTAGTTAAAATTCTATCCTGAGAGGAGAGCTGAGTTAGAACTCAACATGATAGGACAAAAAGATTTATAGTATTAATAAAATATAAAAAGATTTTATATATAATAATTAAAGTATAATAAAACATAACATGATTGCTAAAAAAATATAATAAAATATAAAATATTTAAAATGATAAAAATATTAATAATTAATTTTAAAAATTGTTTTTATTTTGTCACAGGGTTAATTTTGTTATTTTTTATTAACTTAAAAAAATGAAAAATATAGAAATTATTCTAACAATTTAACCATATGTAAAGTAAAAATAAAAAAGAATATTTAAAATTATTAAAAAAATTGATTTAAGTTAAACAATACATTTTGGTGCTCAAGTTAAACAATATTTTAAAAATTTAAAAAATTATATGTAATTTTATCATAATGCTAATTTTGTTTTTTTTTATATTTAAAAAATAAAAAATATAAAAAAGAGTAAAATCTAATAAAATATGAAAACATTTAGAATAAAAATGAAAATTTTAAAATTCATACTAAAATTAAGTTTTATCTAGTTGATTATCTGGTGGATACCAAACGTCGGATATGATAATAGTTTATCATACTCATATCCTATCATTCTCTTATCCTATCCGTCCTTATCCTATCTTGACCACCAAACAAGCCACCAGGGATTCTAATTTGCAATGAGAGAAAATGACACTTGACGGGTACTCACGCAAGTCCCCGATGCAAGTAAGTAACGCTGTAATACAGTAATAATATAAAACTAAATTAATTTTTTAATATTACTAAATATAAATATTTTAGTATAATCTATAATTTTTTAATTAAGTATATTATATATAATTTATATAATATTTATTTAATTTTATAATCAGGCTGACCTGACAGGCCTAACAGGCTTTTTATTAGGCCTAAGCCTGGCCTATTCAAGTAAATAGGCTTTTTGAAAAACCTGATCCTAGCATTTTTATTAAACAGGTTGGGCTAGGCCAGGCCAAAAGAAGGTCAGACCGTAGGCCCCTGTAGGGCAGCCTGGCCTATTCCCACCCTTAGCTATGGTTCAAATCCGGTATGCCTTATTTGGCAAAGAGAGCTTGATCAGCTCATTTATTTGGTGAGTGGATCTCCGGAGATTAAGTACAAAATTTAGGTGATGAATATTGAAGTGTCATTTTTTTTTAAAACGACGACGACTGTCAGATATGAAACCCTTTGATAAATAAATTATTTATTCTTGAATATATGTTATATCATGTTTGTGTGTGTCATGGGGGTTATCGTTTTAAAATCCATATATTGGTTCTCACCCTTGCTCGTTTTATTGTTGGTTCTTCTTCTGTGTGGCATATATTTCTATCTGAGTATAGATGGACCCAGAGATACCGCTAGCCCATACGGGGGTACGTTCCCTCCGGTTTGAGGACGCAGAGAACATCGGCACGTGGGTGATTAACCCGAGAGCCCATAGCGCAACATACACCGGGCCTATACGAACTTTAGAGGGCACTATTGCGACCGGACCACAGAGAGAGCATCGTTCGGTAGAGACCATTGAGGTATCCCTACATCCTATGTGGTTTCTACTACAGCATTTGGTTGACCAGGGAGAGCTCGATGTCATCCCTCTTATTGCACAACCGTTGAATGAGGCAGCATCGACACCACCTCCAGAGCAGATGGTTGTAGATCCTGAGGAGGATCCGGAGGAGTTTGTCGAGGATGAGCCAGAGTACGTCCCTCTTGATGACGACGATGATTCACCGGATGAGGGAGTAGTCATGTCTTCATAGGACACTTCTACAGTGAGTGGGAATGATCATCCCGGCTTCCCAATGGGTATCATTAGGTATGACCAGTTGTAGGGGGATTCCATTTTTGAGGTAGTGACTTCGTCAGTCTATTTCTGGCTATTGAGAGCCATGATTTTGTTATATGGTCATAGACGGTTCGCTACGTGTCAGTTATGTTTTTATTTTCTTTACTTTGTTAAGTTGAGAATGGCCTGTTATGATAAAGGCCCTGTATAGTGATATGGTTTGTACAAAACTTCTTATGCATATATTTATATATATGTTATGTTTGACTATGTTGTTGTATGTCAAATTAAAAGAAAAAAAATTTATCACCATTTTTGTATTAATAAAAGGGTTAGAAAATATTATTTTCCGAAAGTAACCAGCATAATTAAAGTTTATTTTCCGCAACCTGTTACTATGTGATGACCCAAGAAAGGGTGTCGCATTTGTGGTATCAGAGCTAGTCGAGTCTTTCGGGAATGTTTGGGGAATAGGTCTGTTGTGTTGATGTTGTGTGTTCTTTGATTAAGATTTGTTTGAAATTACTTCTTAGGAGTAATGTGTGTTAATAAGTAAGTAAGTGTTTCATTTTATGGTGGTGGTCTAACTGATTTGGTCTTGTAGGTCAGTTATGGAACTCGAACCAGAAGGTAGATGTGGACGTGGACGCGGTCCTGGAATGGGTCGTAGAGGTGGTCCCTTTGGTGGCCGTGGCAATATGAATGAGGACTACGATGGTGGAGTGGATTACACTGCACAAGCAATGGATAACATTGTGGCTGCTATTTCTATGCAGACAGCTGCTATGGCTGCTCAGACTCAACAAGCGGCGGAATGTAGAGGTTTGACTACATTCCGACGTCAGAGTCCTTCATAGTTTCACTGGTAGGAGATGCGGGGTGCTGGTGGATAGGTGCTCGACAATTGCTGGAAGCCAATCATCAGGAAATTACTTGGGATGTGTTCAAAAACATATTTCTGGACAAGTATTTCCCAGAAAGTGGATGAAGGCAAAATGCTTATTCAGGATAGACATTTTCTTGTTGGTCTGATCTGCTTGCCTTTAATACAAACACTGGACCGATATCCATGGCACCATATCGTATGTCGTCATCAGAGCTAGAGGACTTGAAAGAGCAATTGGTGGAACTGATGATAAAAGAATTTATTAGACCCAATGTGTCACCATGGGGAGCTCCAGCTTTACTGGTATGGAAGAAAGACGAGACTTCTCGTTTATGTCTAGATTTCCGTCAGTTGAACAAAGTGACAATCAAGAACAAGTATCCACTTCCGAGGATAGATGACTTGATGGATCAGTTACGTGGAGCGGCTGTTTTCTCAAAGATAGACTTACGATCGGGCTATCTTCAAATTCATGTGAAGGAAGAGGATATCCCGAAAACAGCGTTTCGAACACGTTACGGGCATTATGAGCATCTTGTGATGTAGTTCGAAGTGACGAATGCTCCTGCTATATTCATGGATTACACGAATAAGATTTTTCGTCCTTATTTAGATCAGTTTGTCGTTGTCTTTATAGACGACATTCTAATTTATTCTCCTAGTGAAGAAAAGCATGTTGAACATCTCAGTGTGGTTCTTCAAATTTTAAAGGAGAAACAGTTATACGTAAAACCTGAAAAGTGCGAGTTTTGGTTAGATCAAGTTCTGTGTTTAGGACACGTTATATCGAATGAAGGAATCGTGATGGATCCGTCAAAAGTTGAAGTTGTTTTAAAATGGGAAAGACCAAAGACGGTAACAGAAATCCATAGTTTCGTGGGTTTAGCTGAATACTATAGGAGATTCACCGAGGGATTTTCCAAAATAGTAGGGCCTCATACCCAATTAACTCGGAAGGACCAAGCATTACATGGACCGAAGCGTGTGAAGAAAGTTTCCAGGAGTTAAAGAGAAGGTTGACTACGTCACTTGTGTTAGTATTACCGGATCCTAAGGAGCTTTTTGAGGTATACTATGATGCTTCGCATCAGGGGTTAGGTTGTGTACTAATGCAAAATCAGAAAGTTGTAGCTTATGCTTCAAGGCAATTGAAGATTCATGAGAGGAATTACCCTACTCATGACTTGGAATTAGCAGCGGTGGTTTTTACTTTAAAAATATAGAGGCATTATTTGTATGGAGCAACGTTCAACATTTTCAATGATCAGAAAAGTTTGAAATACCTTTTTGATCAAAAAGAGCTCAACATGCGGCAGAGACGCTGGTTGGAATTTTTGAAGGATTACGATTTTCAACTACAATATCATCCTGGAAAAACAAATGTAGTAGCGGATGCCTTGAGTGGGAAATCAATGCATGCATCTACCATGATGGTCAAGGAACAAGAATTGTTAGAACAGTTCCGAGATATGCGGTTAACAGTTAAGATGTCGCCGGGAAAATTTTGCTTAGCTATGATTACTGTTTCCAATAAATTGATGGAACAAATACGAGAGAAACAAGAAAGTGGTCAATACCTACAAGGAGAACGGGAAATAGTACGAAATGGAGCGGTATTAGAATTCAAAGAAGGAATAGATGGAATTTTAAGGTTCGATGAAAGGATTTGTGTACCTGATGACGGCGAGCTTGAGAAGTTAATTCTGGAGGAAGCTCACAAGAGTAAATTGAGTTTACATCCGGGAGCCACCAAGATGTATCAAGATCTCAAGCAGTTATATTAGTGGTATGAGATGAAGAGAGACGTAATGAAATATGTAGCTTCATGTCTAGTCTGTCAAAAGGCTAAAATTGAACATCAAAGACCAATAGGAATGCTACAATCTTTGGACATTCCAGAATGGAAATAGGATGGTATTGCGATGGACTTTGTAACTGTAACATCCCTGGCTGCTCTATGGATTGACAACTGTCCTCACAAACCAATACGGGTCTTTTCAGCGTGCTTTGTCCTCACTCACACGCTTCCTGGGAAAACTTCCCAGGAGGTCACCCATCCCAAAATTGCTCCAAGTCAAGCATGCTTAACTGTGGAGTTCTTAAGTGATGGGCTCCCGAAAAGAAGATGCATCTTATTGGTATTGGTAGTACCAATCAATTCATATAAGCCATCCTCAACTGTATAGTCCCATACCTACACAGTCTTAGGATCCCTCTCATTCGGGTGTGTAATCGGTTCATTCATGTGTCCCTCCGCCAAGAAGCCTGCCAGGAGCCGCTCCTTGTCCGTGCCTCCTTGCACCGGCGATCACTCCCCGCCCTCGTCGGCACCTGGGTGTTACATTCCCACCAGCTTCCGCTTGGTTCGTCCCCGAACCACACTGTACTGGGAGAGGTGCCTCTCTGATACCATTTGTAACATCCCTAGCTGCTCTATGGATTGACAACTGTCCCCACAAACCAACACGGGTCTTTTCAGCGTGTTTTGTCCTCACTCACACGCTTCTTGGGAAAACTTCCCAGGAGGTCACCCATCCCAGAATTGCTCCAAGTCAAGCACGCTTAACTGTGGAGTTCTTAAGTGATGGGCTCCCGAAAAGAAGATACATCTTATTGGTATAGGTAGTACTGATAAGCCTCTGGCTCATCTAGTTTTATAGCTAGTATGACCAGGGTTTTGTGCAAATTATATCGTATTTTCACCCAAATTAGATTAGATTGTCCTCAAGCAAGGTTTTGAATCTCTAGAGTAGTTTTAAGTTAATTTAGCAAGTTTTAAGTCAAAATAATACACTCATGCTTATTTCCTTGTTTTCAGGTTAAGTAGAAGTTGAGAAAATAAAGAACAGGGGATTCGCCCCGCGAAAGACATGCTCGCCACGCGACCCCGAAGCCTGACTGTTCCAAGAAATTGCTAAGTCTCTGGGTCGCCTCGCGAAAAAGGTCTCGCCCCGCGAGTCTTGCAAACATGAAAAAGTCAGAGACGATCACGGCTTGCCCGTGTTGAAGGTCATGGCCGTGGCAGTTTTGAAGCTGAAGAGTCTCGCCACGCGAGAATCACTTCGCCTCGCGAGAATGCCAAGGGTTGCTGACAGTTCATGAAATTCGCCTCGCGAATGGTTGTTCGCCTCGCGAGCCCTCTGAATTCTGAAATTGTATAAAAGGCTGTTCTGAATATTTTGTAGAGACTTTTTTGCTTCTCCAACTTTCGAATATACATTTTTCTCTGTGATTTCGTTGTTGCCATGGAGCACTAAGTCCTAGGATTAGTCTACTGTTTGAGGATCCTATATACTTGAGGTTATGTAAATCCCTATTTTAATTGCTTTTCCCTTTTCAATATCATATTGCATATTTCTGTTTGTTATTTCAGGAGTGTGTAATATTTTATTGATTTGTTTCAGTGATGTAAATTTCCTATACATAATCGCGTTTGTTAATTCGCGTGTGTTCATTCATGATCGTTTGATCATGAGCGCTTAATCCCGTTTGTTATTTCGGGAATAGGAATTTGCATCCTTAGTAGTAATTACGTTGTTAGTTATTCAGAATCGAAAGGGGATTAGAATCTGCTTAGGGCTTGGGTTTACATTAACCAAGGATAGTTGGGAATTCTTGACAGTAGATTAATCGTTGTTTGATAACTGATAATCCCTTTTCAACTGCTTTGTTTTTTTGATTGCTCTGTTTTGTTTATTTCTTAATTGCATTCCAATCCAAACCCCCCCCCCCCCCCCAAAACTTATTTTTGTGAAAAGTAATATTCTCAGAGTCCTTAGAGACGACATCCGAGTTGTCGCACTATACTACAGTTTTAAACCCGCTCGTCCTTTTTGGCGCGTGCGCGACAGCGCGACCAAAAATTGGCGCCGTTGCCGGGGACTCTGAGTTGTTATTTTTCTCAATTTGTTTTTATTTTATTTTCTGTTCTTTCTTTTAATTTCTTTTCTGTTTTGAATTGGTCTGGCTACTAGGTCTCATTGCCCTGAACTGTGTGATTTTGACCCGGAAATTGAAAGAACATTGCACACACTCCGTAGGGATTTTCGGGCTAGCACTAGTAGTGATTCCAATTTTAAAACTGCTTTTGAAAACATGGGAGACCAAAGGACTTTGAGGCAGCTTGCTGCCCCTGATGTGAATTATAATGGTTTGTGCATTGCTTATCCTGGTGCTGACACACCTTTTGAGTTAAAATCTGGGCTAATCCATTTGTTGCCTAGATATAATGGTCTTGCAGGTGAAGATCCACACAAGCACTTGAAGGAGTTCCAAGTTGTCTGCTCCACAACTTTGAGGCCAGAAGGAGTAACTGAGGATCATATCAAGTTAAAGGCTTTTCCATTCTCACTCCGGGAGCTGCAAAAGATTGGCTTTTATACCTTGCGCCGAATTCCATTACCACATGGAACGACTTGAAGAAGCTCTTCCCGGAGAAATATTTTCCTGCCTCCCCGAGCCGCTGCAATTAGGAAAGAAATCTGTGGAATAAGGCAAGGAAATGAGTCGCTAGCTGAGTATTGGGAGAGGTTCAAGCAGTTGACATCTAGTTGCCCCCAACACCAAATTTCTGAACAGCTCCTCATCCAATATTTTTATGAAGGATTGCAGCCTATGGATAGGAATATTTTGGATGTTTGCTAGTGGGGAGCATTGGTTGACAAGACTCCATCTGCTGCCAAGCAACTCATTGAGAACATGTCATTAAATTCCCAGCAATTCACTACAAGAAGAAATTCTGTTGAGACTAGAGGTGTACATGAGATCCGCACTTCTTCTTCCATCCATGACCGTGATGATAGAATTGACAGGCTCACTTCCTTGGTAGAGAAATTGGCAATGGATAGGGTGCAGCCTGCGGTATTGTGTGGCATGTGTAGTTCTCCTGAGCACCCATATGAAGCTTGTCCTATTTTGCAAGGAGGATCAATTACTGAATCACCTCAAGCCTTTGCAGTCCATCCGTATAATCAGGGCAATAACCAGAACAGATACAACATTCCGGATCTTTCAACAAATAGGTATCATCCCAGCTGGAGTAATCATCCTAATCTGCGGTATGGGAACTCATCCCAACAACCGATGGCACCTCAGAATCCTCCAGTGACCACTTCTGCACCTCCCGGACCGTCAGTTGATGATATGTGCAAGCAAATAACTTCACAATTGAATGCACAAATGACTACACTTTTCCAGCAGCAAATGGGACAGTTCCAGGCACAGTTCCAGGCCTCACAGGCACAATTTCAGCAGAGAACGGATGTGAGTATTCAGGCATTGCATACACAGATTGGACAGATGGCTACAGACATAAATAATATAAAGCAAGGTCAAAGAACAACCCAGCTGCCAGCACAGCCAGTGATCAATCCTAATGCCTCCAACCCCAATGTGAGTTCTATATCTCTGAGGTCTGGAAAGGTTGTTGAGGCCACTTCTGGAAAGAATGAAGAAACTATGAAGGCTACTCCTGAGCCTACTGTGGAAGTTACTCCTGAGCCTGTGGTTGAAGTTGAAACTGAGAGAGTGTATAGACCACCCATTCCATTCCCACACAGAATCCAGAAAAATTTGAAAAGTGGTGGTGAAAATAAGGAGAAGGAGATTCTTGATGTTTTAAGAAAAGTGGGTGTTAATATCCCTCTGTTGGATATGATCAAGCAAGTGCCCAGATATGCAAAATTTCTCAAGGACCTATGCACCAACAAGAGGAAGATGAAGACTAATGAGAGGGTTGACTTGGGAAGAAATGTCTCAGCGCTTATCCAGTCTAAGCCAGAAGAAGTTGTTGCTTTCACTCAGGCACTGCCACCGAAGTGCAAGGATCCAGGCACCTTCACTATCCCATGCACTATTGGGGACAAGAAGTTTGAAAACTGCATGCTGGACTTGGGAGCATCTATCAATGTCATGCCTACCTCTATCTTTAATAAACTGGATCTTGGTCCTTTGAAGTACACCGGTATCACCATTCAGTTGGCCAACAGGACCTGTGCACGCCCTATGGGAATGGTGGAGGATGTACTGGTGCAAGTTGATGATCTGATCTTCCCAGCTGATTTCTACATCTTGGACATGGCAGGCGAGACACATTCCGAAGAAATCACCAATCATCCTGGGCCGGCCATTCATGAAGACAGCCAAGACTAACATTGATGTGGGTGATGGGACCATGTCTATGAAGTTTGGGGATATAGTTGCAAAGTTCAACATATTTGATGCCATGAAACATCCAGCGGAAGAGCACTCTGTATTCCACATTGAGCTGGTATCTGAGACTATTGAGGATAACCATGAGAACTTGTTTTCTAATTTTCCACTTAATTCTGGATGTGATGATATTCTTTCTTTTCTTGATTGTACTAACGCTAACCATTTTGTGGTTTGTGCTGAGATTGCTGCATGTTTAGCAGGTGATAAGATTGTCAGTGCAGTGGATGAGAACCATGAAGAGGATGAAGCAGCACTGGAGGCCCTATCTACCTCTTTGGACTTAGACTGCAAGGAATGGGATCCAGGTGACAGCTCCCGCTTACACTGCACCTGATCAGGGAGTACTCTTTTCCTTTCCCTCACTATGATCTTATAATTCTGTTGTTCATTGGGGACAATGCATGTTTTAAGTGTGGGGGAGGGAATTAGTTGTAGTTTTTCTCTTCTTTGATTGGCAAGTTTTCTTTTCTTTGAATAAAGCTCCTGAATAATTTGAGAAGCTCAGGAGCATTTGTGTGTTGAGTCTTTTGTTGGCAAGTTTGTTAGAATTTTATTGATGTTGCACAGATTGTTTGCATGATTGATATGTAATGATTCCCCCTAGCTGAAAAATTTTTGTTTTTGAAATGTGATTCCCATGTGAAATTGAAAACTGAACTTTGGGATTTTGTTATGATGGCATGATGAATGATAAGTTTTGGGTGATAGGAAGTACACACTAGGGATAGTATCTCTTTCAAACAATTTGCATGAATGTCCAGGTGAGGTTTTGAGCCTCCAACATGTTTCAAACTGTGTGAAAATCACTTTCAAGTTGCACTTCCCTGGATTTGATTGAATCTCTTTTTGGTTTGCATGATTATATGTGTGTAGCAAATGATTTAGGCATTTTCTTTGTAAATAGCTACTTGGCCTGAATAAACCAATTCCTAATGCATGTTCCCTAGTTAGCCCTTTTGAGCCTTTTAGCCTATTAGTTCTTGATAACCTAATGTTATAAGCCCAAAAATCTGGAAAACCATGTTAACCCGATCTTAGGATTAGGAGAGCATGTAATCTTAGAATGGGTGCAAGAAACTAAGTTTGGGGTGGTTGCAGGGTGTAATATGTTGTTGGGATTGAGAGAGTTGGAGCCAAAAAGCTTGTGAAAGAAAAAAAAAAAAGGGTGTACAAATATTAAAAAAAAACAAAAATACAAAAATACAAAAATGCCAAAAAGAAATAAAAAGAGCTGTAGCCACCCAGAAGTGTAAAGAAAAAAAAATAAAAAAGAAAGGAACTTGAGTGAAATTCAAAGTGTAAATATAGTTCATGCTCTCTTAGTTCCTAGGGTCTTCAGCTTAGTTCCTTTGTATATCCTACCCTTAGCCAGGCCCCATTACAACCCAATAAAGACCTTCTGATGTTGCTTGCATGTTTTCTGTGGGAACCATTTTGAGATGAAAAGCAAATTTTTGGGAAGTGTACTTGAAAAGTGAAACTGAGTGCAAGTTGTTAGCCTGACATAAACTGAGTGACTGAGTGAACAAATAATGCCCTTGTGAGGAAGGCAGTTGTTTGGATTTGGTGATCTCCCTCTTGTGTGTGACTTAGATTCCCTGCTTAGATTTCTGATTGTTTTCATGATGAAACTCTCAATTATTTGGAATAAATGAATGTGGGAATTGCTCTGTTTGAAATAAGGGAAACAATGAAGAAAAATTGTTTTTGAAGTTGCTTGAATTTGTGCAATGTTGGTTGAATCTTTTAAGCTTGCCAGGTCTTGAGTCTTTTTGATTTTTGAGTCTTAGTTTGCTTGGGGACAAGCAAAGTTTAAGTTTGGGGTATTTTGATAAGCCTCTGGCTCATCTAGTTTTATAGCTAGTATGACCAGGGTTTTGTGCAAATTATATCGTATTTTCACCCAAATTAGATTAGATTGTCCTCAAGCAAGGTTTTGAATCTCTAGAGTAGTTTTAAGTTAATTTAGCAAGTTTTAAGTCAAAATAATACACTCATGCTTATTTCCTTGTTTTCAGGTTAAGTAGAAGTTGAGAAAATAAAGAACAGGGGATTCGCCCCGCGAAAGACATGCTCGCCACGCGACCCCGAAGCCTGACTGTTCCAAGAAATTGCTAAGTCTCTGGGTCGCCTCACGAAAAAGGTCTCGCCCCGCGAGTCTTGAAAACATGAAAAAGTCAGAGACGATCACGGCTTGCCCGTGTTGAAGGTCATGGCCGTGGCAGTTTTGAAGCTGAAGAGTCTCGCCACGCGAGAATCACTTCGCCTCGCGAGAATGCCAAGGGTTGCTGACAGTTCATGAAATTCGCCTCGCGAATGGTTGTTCGCCTCGCGAGCCCTCTGAATTCTGAAATTGTATAAAAGGCTGTTCTGAATATTTTGTAGAGACTTTTTTGCTTCTCCAACTTTCGAATATACATTTTCTCTGTGATTTCGTTGTTGCCATGGAGCACTAAGTCCTAGGATTAGTCTACTGTTTGAGGATCCTATATACTTGAGGTTATGTAAATCCCTATTTTAATTGCTTTTCCCTTTTCAATATCATATTGCATATTTCTGTTTGTTATTTCAGGAGTGTGTAATATTTTATTGATTTGTTTCAGTGATGTAAATTTCCTATACATAATCGCGTTTGTTAATTCGCGTGTGTTCATTCATGATCGTTTGATCATGAGTGCTTAATCCCGTTTGTTATTTCGGGAATAGGAATTTGCATCCATAGTAGCAATTACGTTGTTAGTTGTTACTGTAACTGAAAGGGGATTAGAATCTGCTTAGGGCTTGGGTTTACATTAACCAAGGATAGTTGGGAATTCTTGACAGTAGATTAATCTTTGTTTGATAACTGATAATCCTTTTTCAACTGCTTTGTTTTTTTGATTGCTCTGTTTTGTTTGTTTCTTAATTGCATTCCATTCCAAACCCCCCCCCCCCCCCCCCCCCAAAACTTATTTTTGTGAAAAGTAATATTCTCAGAGTCCTTAGAGACGACATCCGAGTTGTCGCACTATACTACAGTTTTAAACCCGCTCGTCCTTTTTGGCGCGTGCGCGACAGCGCGACCAAGTACCAATCAATTCATATAAGCCATCCTCAACTGTATAGTCCCATACCTACACAGTCCTAGGATCCCTCTCATTCGGGTGTGTAATCAGTTCATTCATATGTCCCTCCGCCTAGAAGTCTGTCAGGAGCCGCTCCTTGTCCGTGCCTCTTTACACCGGCGATCACTCCCCGCCCTCGTCGGCACCCGGGTGTTACAGTAACAAGTTTGCCAAGAACTTGAAAGGGGCACGATGCCATATGGGTAATAATTGATTGCCTGATCAAGTTGGCTCACTTTTTACCCATTAACATAAAGTATTCAATAGAGAGATTAACTCAGTTATACATTGGAGAAATTGTCAAATTATATGGTGTACCTTCGAGTATTATTTCGGATCGTGATCCGAGATTTACGTCAAACAGTTATAATAGTATTACATGCAAAACAATTGTGGTTGTTCTGACTTCATAAGTTTATTAATGTCAATTGTCAACCGATGGAATAATTAATAACTTCATACATCTAAATTTAGCCCAAATAAAGTCAGAACACCAATTATTTGTTACATTGATTATACTATGTGTTGTACGGGTAGCTGTCACCTCAACTTATGCACATTGGCTCCAAATTCAAATTAAGAAAAGAAAAGAATTCAGGATAAAAGCCATGATAGTTGACTAATTAATTTACATTGTTTCCCACTTATTGTTTTTGAGAAAAGAAGCTCAAGGAATCTCGTTAGCGATCAAAGCAACAATACAAGGGGAACATGATAGAAAATATGGGGACCAGCAGTGAAAAGAGTCGCCCTAGCTAACAAATGAGCTACTCTGTTCGCTTGTCTCCTAACAAAACTTATCCGAAAGTTTAGAAAAGAACAAAGAAAGTCATAACATGCTCTAATAGTTACTCTATATTCGGAGATGTCAACTTTAGGAGATTTGGCATGGTTGACCACTACTTGACAATCTAGCTCAAAAATAACATGGTCTAAATTCAACTCTTCGACCCATTTGTTTCCCACTTATTGTTAACAAACAAATGTCCAATCAAATGCTTCGTTTCTTCTATTCTTCTTCATTGCCTCCTTTATCCTCCTTTTTCTCCCGTCCCCCATTTTTTTTAAGGAAAAAACAATTGGGGTTTCTTCTCCCTACCCAGTTTTTAAATTGTAAGCTTGTTCTAATTAATCGTACTGTTTCCGAAACTATTAAAGCAAGTATATGGGAAAGATAAGCATGGTGAAAAAGAACGACTATTGTGGATAACAAGTCTTTTATTTTGTATGAACGAGTGATGAGGAGTAAAAATAATATGTGTAACACCCGGTTTTTTACTATTTTAATATCGGTAAAATAGACATAAATATTTATATTTTCATTCTAAGATTTAGAAAATGATTTAGGATAAACCAAGATCATATCCATACTCTACTTTACCGTAGAGAGTTACGATTAAATTTTGGGTCGAAAATTCAGACGAAACCTGATCTGCGTTTTAATGACGGTAAAAATTTTACTACTCAAAAGACCTCATTTTGACTCGTGAACGAGATGGAGTTTCCATCGACTTTGGCTATTTTAAAAAAAATTCACTTAAAAAGTGAAATAATATATATTATCTGGGCGTTATACGAAATCGGGTGAACGACGGAGCTGAATACAGGATTTCCTGGACCCGCTAAGGGACAATTCATAGGTCATTCCAAGATGACTCATTCTTGTCATGATGGCCTTGGTAGTAAAATTACTATAATGTCCTTAAGTTGATTTTATATAACAAAATTGCCATTTTATGATATTACTTCTTTGTCCCTAAAATTTTCTCACCTTGGACCCTTATGCCCCCATTTCCCACGGCCCAACCCACCACTTGAGGCCATTCCATTCCTATTTAAGCATCACTTCATCTTCTTCATGAGTTTGTTCTTCATTTTCTCTTAAAACTCTAAGGTTCCATAGCCATCTTTTGTGAAGAAACCACTTGATTCTTAGCTCATTTTCAATCTTCAAGAGGTATACCATGCTCTTCTCACTTAATCATCACTATGTTCTTCATTCATTTTTATGATATAAGGCCATGATCATCATGTTTCATCTTAGGGTTTTCATGTTCAAAAATTCATAGAAAATCATAGAAAAATCCTATGATCATGAAACCAATTTCTATGATCTTATAATCATCTCTATGTTTATAATCCAAGAGTATGCATCAAACAAAAATTTATTGCCCATTTATTTTACCAAGGCCGAACCTAGCTTGGTGTGGGGGGAAGAACCTTGTTCAATTTTTTTAACAATTTCATGCTTGATTCAATCCTTTTTATTCATGTATGTATTGAATCCAAGATGTTGAATCAAACACAAATCTCTAACCTATATTTTGTGTCATGACCGAAATTGGTTCTTAAAAAGGTTGAAGTATTTTATTTCAATCTTTGTATTTTAATCATTGATTTAGGGTTTCAAGTGATTAAGGATCACTAATCCAAGAGCTTAAAAATTTAAGAAATTTTAAAATTTTTGGCCAATTAAATACCTCATGGCCGAACCCATCATATAGGAAAATAGGTGTTTTTAGTTGTTTGATTGTTAATTTGTTGTTATGATTTGTTGCAGGATAACTATCGTACCGGGTACGTGTGATACCAACGTTCGGAATTACGACGAAAACCAAAATCGGAATTAAAAGTCTCTAAGAGGTAAGGGGAGTACCTGAGGGGAATTGCTATATTATTGGCATGAAATTATTATTGATGTTGATTGTGGATTGAAAAGCCTGACAGTGGTCAGTGCTCAATTAATTACGAGGTTAAAAGCGTTCAAAAACTTTTTAAGAAATAACGAATTTTTAATGGTTGGAATATAGTAATAAAATATTATTTAATGATTTGATTGGTTAGAAATGAGGAATAAATGAAAATATGATTATTATAATAATTTATTGACGTAAGAGTGTTTTGTGAGTCATTGTGAGGACATAACCGTGAAAATATTTTAGTACTGCTAATTTTTACGTAAGGAATTTCTGAATATTAGAAAATGTTATTATAAAAAAAATAAGTTTCAAAAATAATTTTATTATGGTGTTGGGATAATCATTTTACTAGAAATGTCAAATTTTGGACTTAAAACATTTTTAAAACATCAAGCGACGGACAATTCCGACAATATTTACAGAAGTATTCTTAAAAACAGTAATATTAGTTAAAACAAAGAATTAGTCTCAAAACGATATTTTCTTGAAACTAAGGTTCAAAATATAGATTTTTGAAAGAAAATAAGTTTAAGTGATTTTTATGATTTTATAAATGAATTTCCAATATAAAAGGATTTTCTGTAAAGTAGCTTTATACAACGGTGTTATTTCCAACAACTTGGATAAGTTGAGGAATTTTTTTTTTTTGATTTGTATTTCACATAACGAAAAAGATTTTAAATATGAAAAACTAACCTAGAGGCTGAGACGTCGGGGTTCTAGCATTCTATGGTGTTGACAGTGTGTCCTAAAGGTGAAGTTATGGACTATATGTCCTATAAAACGTTGTATTGATTTTTGTGCGCTAAAATCTACGTATCTAAGTCTGGTGCATCGGTCTAGATTTCGTGATTTGCATATTTAGACTTGGAGCTCATTTTATTGGAATGGTTGATAAACTTAAATGTTTAAACGTTGGATTGGTCGTGAGTGAAATAACCAAAGTTAACACAAGAAGGAGGGTTGAATTGTGTTTACCAACTTTTTCGGAAACTTTGAAAATAGTTTTTGCAGGCACAACAAGCAAAACTTCGACAGCAGAAATTTAGAAGAGTGAAACATCTAAATTTAATATAAAACACACGTGCAGATAGAGAAGGGTAAAACAGAGTTTGATATTCACAAAATAACTCCCTAGGTTAAAAGCTTAAACAAATGATACTTAACCAAATTAAATAGATAAGGGATGAGAGATATCACTCAAGAGATTTATACTGGTTCACCCCAAAATCCACAGGGCTACGTCCAGTTTCTTGGCAACACCAAGTTTCCTCTATAACTGAGTAAATTACAGTACAAGTATTCTTTGAACACCTAGCCTCTTCAGGCTCAACACTCAAGCAAGTATTCTTTTCTCACCTAGCCTCTTCAAGCTCAAAAACAGTAAGGAATAAAGGTTTTGTGTAATTAATACAACTTGCAAGTCTTTCAGATCACACTCAAGGAGTGGAATACATATGAAGTATGAAAGACTGCGAATTAATATCAAATGATTGAATGTGTATTCAATGAAATAATGAAGAAGTTAATGAAGTGAGTAAATGCTTCTGCGCAGTGTTCTTAATGATATTCAACTTTTTGCCTTCATCTTCATTGTTTGATCTATTTAAAGACTTCAATCAAATAAATCCGTTAGGAACAGCTTCAGAATTTGTGTTCTTCGGATTTGACCGTTTGAGACACCATTAATGCCAAATAGTCGTTCTGAGAGAAACATTAAATGCTTGGGAATGTTGAGTGATGAGTGTGATTCCACCTCATCTTTGTCCATCATTTTGCATGCATTTTCATGTAGTTTAGGCATATTTTTATTAGATTTTAGGTTAATTTTCCTTTGGAACGGGTAAGGCGGTTTTCGTGTGTTGTTTTGCAGATATCAAGGGTAAATTGCTCAAGATCAACCATGATGAAGTTTGGATGAAGATGGAGCTTTAAAACTGAAGAAAATGAGCCAAACAGAGCCCATCACGGCCTAGCCGTGATGCTCATCACGGCCATGATCGAGCAAAAACTGAAAAAGAAGAAAGGCTGAAGTCAGAGTCTGTCACGGCCTGGCCGTGATAGCCATCACGGCCGTGACCCAAAACCACCACAAGTCAGAGCACTTCTCGGCCACGCCGTGAAATTCATCACGGGCCATGAAGGTGAGGGCTCGCGTCGCGATAAATTGAATTTTCCATAATTGGCAGAGGCAGAGACCGTCACGGCCAGGCCGTGATGGCCATCACGGCCGTGACGTGCTTTACTTGGATCTGAAGAAACCGAAATAGATCAGATTTTGAGTTGGTTTGGGACTCTAACTTCCCCATTTCTATAAATATGGACCAAGGCATCAGAAACAGGGGATCATCAGACCTTTGGGGCTACTACTCTAGGCATAGATTTAGGATCTCTTTCTTCTTCTCCTTCTTCTCTTAGTTATTTTCATGTTATTTGTAATCATGCCTGTCATCTCCATGGCAAGGCGTGAGTAGTAGCATAGTTTCTAGGGATTAGGGCTCTGCCCAAGTTTGTTTATGATGTAAATTTGATGTAAACTCTTTGTTAATTACGATTTACTTTAGATCTGATTTCTAGTGTTTAATCAATCGTAAAACGACTTTTTGCGTGGCGACGAGGCGTTCTAAGGAGGAACCTAGCGGTGAACTTAGATTTCTATTTCACACGAAAGTTGCCGCGTTCGTAGATATTCTAAGGAGGAACCTAGCGGTGAACTTAGGTTATTTGCATGACTTAGACATTCTAGGGAGGAACCTAGCGGTGAACCTAGGTGTCGGATCTATAGAGTCAGACTTGGGACTGAAATCACGAGAGCTAGAAGCCGTCCCTCGAGGATCAACGAGTTGTCACGAAACGCAAAGGGTTCAATATGGGATCGACTACCACGAGAGTAGGGGTCGGGTCAATTGGGCACGGCTTTTGTAACCCGAGAGGGAGCTTAAGCTATCAGAGGATAAACTCGCCTTCAAGGCAATTTCGCTAATTAACAAGGGTAATCAACTTCATAACGTAAACGATCTTGTGGTAACCTAAATCCCTAGGAACCCATTTAGATCTGAAAAATCAAAAAGATTTGTTTTATGTTTTGTTTGATTCTGTTTTATCTCTTAAATTCAAATTCAAAAACCATTTCAAAAATATAAAAATATTTTTAAACAGTCCAGATCTAATCGATTTGATAATTAGTTGCGATTCGAGAACACAGTCTCTGTGGGTTCGATATCTTTTATTACTTGGCGACGATCCGGTACACTTGCCGGAATCGCACGAGCGTGCATCCGCAGCGCGCACATCATTGAGCTTTGACAAGTTTATCCAAAAGTACACTTTATTCTGAGCAGTTGTTGTTTCAGAGTTGCAGCAGCGGGCTTCTTGTACTTCCAGCAAAGAGATTTCCTCTTTCAGTGCAACACTTTGTTCACTTTCGGGAAAGCACTTTTACTTTGAACTAAAACAGCAAAAAGGTTACTGCTGTGGTACAGAGGTTGCGTGTTTATTCCTTAAAAACTTAAAAACAAACGTTCTTTATTTTTATCCTTTGTGCTATTGTCCAGAGGTCTTCGACATCCTTAAGGAAGGCATCTGATTTGATTAAGTTGACTTGGACTTCATTTCTGACATTGTAGCAGTGTTGGAAAAGTAGACGGGTGAAAGGCACTCCAGAATTTAGACCGGTGCTCATGTAGTTCAAAAACTAGATGGGTGAACCACTGAGTCTTTGATATTGTGATATGGAGCAAGTGGGGCTCCAAGTCATTAAATTGATGATAACTGATATGAAGAATTGCAATTGCCATTAATTGATGTGGGCCATGATAACAAACTTAGGAGATTTAGTTTTCATCCAAATTAAATCAAATCATGAATTACAATTTGCAATAAGTGCAACAACGTGATACAAGCATTTCCAGGGGCCCATGCAAATTGAAGATTTGGAGGCTTGCATCTATATATAGCCACAACGTCAGGAGGAAAAGAGGGGGGGGGGGGGGGGGGCAGACACAGTAGCCGCACAGGGGGAAAAAATAGAGAGAGAACTATACAGAGTTTTGAGGGGGAGAAAAGGGAGCAATCAAGATAATTGAAGCTGATGAGTAGAGACTCATGTTGACTACCTTGCCTTCATCTTCTTCATCTGGTTCTTTCTTTTTAATTATGTTTAGCTAATTTTCTTTTGTTGGAGGTAGATGGAACTGCCTAGATAACTTGTTTTGATTCTGGATAATTACTTGTTCAGGTTTGTTTAATTTCAAGAGTTTATTCACTGTTTTCATGTTTATCTACTATATGAATTTCCAATTGGGAAATTCGGATTCATAGTCGCTGTTTGTGAATAAACGATTTGTGCGTGTTACTTAGGAATAAGAACACAGCCAAATTAAATTTTTTTTTAGTGAAAATCTTTCTTAATGCTTCTGCTATTTGTCTAATACTCAAGGAATTGAATTAGTAACTTAAACAGATAGGTTTATTCACCTAAGGAATTAGGGGATAAATTACAAAACTCAGTTTGAATTTTTCTTTTGAGTTTTGTTTTTGTTAGGTGGATGCAACACATGGACCCTGACTACTATTCAAATCAGGAATATCAAATTGATTGGGTCGTGCTTGATTGTATCATTGCTAACAATGTAAAGACATACTCCAATGAGGAATGGAGATCACATTTGTCATCTTTACCACCACCACCACACTTTAAGCTGAATCCTAAGGTGCTAGAATTTCTTTGGGAGATAGATGCTTAACTTATGATCCAGAGCATAGAGCGTAACAAGGCTGAAATAAGTACCATGACTCAGGGGTTTGAAATGCAAGCTGCGAAACATTCTAAAGAGCTAGTAGCGCAACTATGTGTCATGATTCAAAAGTTAGAAGCGGAAACTATGGAACATTTGAAAAAGCTAGCTGAGGAGCCACTGGAAACCCATATTCAAGAGAATGTGGTTGCGGAGATGGATCAAAATGAAGATGTAGTGGTGGTGGTAGATGAGTCACAAGAGGAAATATCTTTCACCATGCTGGCCAAGAAACCTGAAATTGCTGCATTGGATAAATATGTTGGCTTACATGCATGTGTGGGCACTGCAAAGTTGGTCCCTTCCACCTGTCTGTCAAATTTCTTTGTGAAAATAACATTTGACCCGGGAGGAAGTGGGTTCATTATTGTACCAAAAGAGGTCAATGGAGTTTTCACACACTTGCCAGGAGGAATTGAGGATAGATTCATCTTGCTTCTGCAATCGTCACTCCACAAGTTATGGAATCCAGGAGGAAGCCTTCACATATTTAGCATCTCTTGGCCCCTATGCTACAAGCAATGGGATCCAGGTGGAAGCTTCTTAATGAGTTTTTTAACCCTTCTCTTTAGTTTTTTAAGTTGACTTGGACTTCATTTCTGACATTGTAGCAGTGTTGGAAAAGTAGACGGGTGAAAGGCAATCCAGAATTTAGACGGGTAATCATGTAGTTCAAAAACTAGACGGGTGAACCACTGAGTCTTTTCCGAACAGATGCTTCCTTCCATGTTATCAAGTATATTCGAATCTTCATTGAGCGTTGACTTGATCTTTGACCGTGTGTACTGAATTTTAGACAAGTGGTTTTTAGACGAGTCTAAAAACTGAGCTCTACCAAAAATTAGACAGGACATAAAATAGACGAATGACCTTAAATCTATTTTCCTGCACACTTATCAGATATGTCAGTAATTTCATATGGTTTAATATTACCATACTTAATCTATTTGGAATCATCAAAACTTAGAGAATTTACACATTGAATGCGTTTCAGACTTATGAGGTCTCCACATTCTCCTCCTTTTTGATGATGACAAATAACATTTCTAATTTTATTAAACATCGAAAAGCAATTAGAGAAATTTTCAATGGATATAAATTGTTCAGAGTATGTTGTGCTCCCTCTTAATTTATACATCAGATAAAAACATGTATTAGAGCACAAACAAGATACCAGAGCAGATATTAGTTTCAAACAACTTATATCAGAGAAAAAATCAAACTTTTTGGTCAGGTAAGTATAAATTCATGAATAACTTTTTTTGCTATATTTCCTCCCCTTTTGGCATCAATCAAAAACTAAAAAAGCACTAAAGCAAATATTTAAACAGAGAGCCAAAAGGTATACCAAAACACCAATTCATTTCATATAATCAGAGTGAAAAGAAGTACAAGTAATGGACATCACTGACTAGTACATTGCATGACTCAAAACAAATGAAAAAGACTAAGGCCTAAAACCTAAAAGCTAGGTCCTCCTTGGCTTTTGATGAAAGCTTCCATCATCTTCTGCACTGCTTCCTGCTGAGCTAGCATATGGCCCTGAAAAGCAGCTTATTGAGAAATTGCTTCATCCTGTCTTTGAATAACAGTCTGCAAACTTGATGCCATTTCATCCAGCCGTTGATGTGCAACAGGATCATAAGCAACTACTGGAGCAGTAGAATCGGTTGTGGCCAGTGCAGTTGAAGATGCGGATGGAGGAGGTGGACTAGGAGGAGGGGTATGAGGTAATTCTTCAACAATAATGTGGTCCTCAGGATGAGGGTCTAGAAAAACATTGGTTGAGAGAGTTGTGACAAAATCATTATTGGGATAGAATTCCTCTAAGAAGGCATGAATTTGTTCATGATGAAGAGGAGAGTCCACTACAGATAGGAGAAATTCATAAAATCTCCTAATGAGATTTATGTGAGTGATAGGAGTGGATTCAGGGAAGTTTAGGAGAAAGGGGAAAAACCATAAAGAATGGAGGTATGGTATAGATTGAGGGTGAGAAAGGGTACAAGGCAAAAGCTTGACTACCTCTGGTTGGGATGGTTTTCTTATCTTCCTCAGACAAGTTAGAGCTGGAACGACATATCCAATAGATGTCTCTGACCTTCAGAAACTGGTCATGAGTCTTAGTGGTCAAAACCTTCTTCTTGTACTTGCATTTGTTGTCAGTCAGCTTGATCAGAGAGAACTTTTGTTCCCCAGGCATACTGATGCCTCTCTGCTTTCCTTGCAGAGACATTGAATCAGGCAACACTTTGATCTCGGTAGAGGGCCTCATGAAGATGTGTGGATTGAAAAGCCATTTTGCTACATGCTTGAGTTTTCTGTCCAACTTTACAAGCTGCCTTTCAGCTTAAAGAGAGGCAATGACATCAAACTCCTTGCCATTTAGGAAGTTGAAGCATGATTCATTTGTGAAAGAAAAAAGGGTGGTTCTGGAAGAGGGGTGATAGGGAGATAAGGTAGCTAAAGAAAGTGTGTTGTATCTGGTTTCAGAGAATAAGTCTGGAAAGACTATTCTCAGAGGGACTTGGGTCTGGTTTCTGATATGGTCAGGGATTTGGGTTTTAGGTGAAGGTGGAGTAGGAGTGGGATTGTCGAAATATGCAAAGTCATTTACATCCTCGGCGAGAAGGGTATTAGAATAGTGAGATGTTTGTGGCGTGGAAGTCTTGGATAAGTGAGTTTCAGACAGGTGAGTTTCTGAGACAGTAGGGTTAGGTTCAGAAACTTGAATTTCAAGTGTTTGTGGTTCAGGAACAGAGAATGAAGTTAAAGGTTCATGGACAGGTGATGATAAAGGAGGTGTTGATGGTTTATTAGTGTTTAAGTGGTCTTGTAATTCCTAAGTATAAATTTGTATATTTATTTGCATGTGTGTGATCCTCTTGGAAGATTTAGTTTGATATATGTTGGTTGTGATATATGTGGTTTTGGTGTTGTTGATCTTTAATTAAGACCTTGACCATTGTTGATTGCTTTGTTAAACAAAGATACTTAACATGAATAATTTAAGGCCATTCGGCCATAATTAGTTAATGGGGTTTCAAGTTGAATTAATTTGTTTGAATAATTTTTATGAGGATTGAATGAACATATAAGAATGTAGAAATTGGTTTGGATTGATTTGGATGTATATATTGAAAGATGTGATTTTATGAGTCCTTAGGGACTAAAATGCAATTTCTGAGAATTTTAGTGGCTGCACTGAAATTCATATTCTTGGGTGTTAAGATTGTATTCCTTGATGAGACAAAACCATAAGAATTGGGTTGGTGTTAATTGGATTAATATATAAAAAGTTATAAGTTTTTTTGTAAAAAATGACATTTTTGTAATTATTGTAAAATATTTGGGGCAGAAATGTAATTTCTGGAAAATTTGAGGGCAACTGAAAAAAATTTCCAAAGAAGTCGGTTTGGTGTGATTTGAAGTTATAAATAAAAAGTTATAAGGTTTTAAGTGAATAAGGACCCTTTTGTAATTAATGAAAGTTTAGGGACTAAACTGAAATTTTAAAAACTTTATGTAATTAGACAGTTAGAAACTGTTTTTCATTTCTATCAAACTGTTCTAAAACTCCAAAATGAGTTTTGGACTATTAGAGTGTAAAATCGTTGAAAAAAGGATTTACGCGATTTACAAAATTAACAATGTTCGGTCAAATTCTTAGAAATTTTGTATAAATGGAGATTTTAATGGAAAAGCAGTGTTTCAACATTTTCATATGAGTAATATAACCTAGGAGAGTAATACATTTGAGGTGAAGAACCATGTTTTCAAAAATACGGTTTTGGGCCTAAATTCAGTAAAAACCGACGAAACCGTTGTTAAATGTTTTAAAGGATTTTTGAGAAAATGTTTTGGGAGAAATGGATACCTAAGTGTCTTTGATTTTATCTAAAGGTTTTGGTTTTAAGCCAAAAAGATTTTAGTCTTCAAAGACTAGATTTTACTGTAAAATGTAAAAACCTAAGTCAATAATGACTTAGTGAAAATACGAACGTAATGATTTATGACGTGAGGTCGAACACGACCTTATGTCATAAAGTATGGATAATTCATTATCCATATTCTATGAAATTTAATGGACTCGGAATGATTTGTTTTATTGAAAGCCAAAGAAAAAGGCTCAACTAGAAAAGTACATAGAAATAAATAATTGGATCTGTGTTCCAATCTCATAATGTGCTAGGATTTGTAATCAAGTATTTTAAGAAAACTTTGCACAAAGATGAAAGGTTACTCGAGAACTTTATCTTGATGATTAAGTATCGGTGATTCGGACTTAAGAACATCTAGCATCTGTTACAGTACGTTGAAGAATTCCGAAGGAATCACGATGTCATCCGATGGATGGACGAGAAGAATGCATTTCCGGTAAAGTTTGCCTAAACACATAGTGAAACTATGTTCTGTAAGGCCGTTTTGCCTAGGAGATTGAGCTAACACTTTAATGCGAGTACGAATTCCGTAGTGACGATCTATTGATGCTTGGGGATGTCGGGGTTATGAAATACTCACATAAGTCCAGTGGGTTGCTCCTCTGTGGCATGGTGATCTTGCAATACACCGACATACTCTACTAGAAATTATGTATTTTTTGGTAGTGTAGGATGTTCCCAAAAAAGCCTATGGGCACCAAGTTGACACATTTTATTACCCAAGACTGGTGGACTTCGGAACAATCCTCCGAACCACTCTCTCCGACTGTTTGTTAAAACCATGGTATAGGGAATCAGAGGTCATTCCTCGAGTCTTAGATGAAGTTGACATAGGCAAACACAAGAAAGGGGATTGAATTGTGTTTGTTAATAATTTTCGAAAACAACCTTTTAAAACTATTTTCTCATACAAGAAATTAATACAGAAGCAAGCACACAAAAAATGATCTTTTAGAAACTTAACAAAAGCAATATCAAATCCCCACAGTCAGTATAAACAAATAAAGCTGTAAGAGTTATGGGATAGAAGATTCACACAATAGATTTTATCCTGGTTCCAACCAAGAGCTGCGTCCAATCCCTTCGACTTGAAGGTTTTATCCACTATTTCTCCAAATAGAGTACAACCAAGTATTCAACACCTCTCCAGGCTACAAGTATTCCTTCCTTACTAATCCTTTTTAGGCTCTAACTCTAACAAAGAGATTTAACTTATGATCTTCTTAACTTACTATGTGAGAGGATATGAAAGTTTAAGATCTGTTGAATATTTTCACAAGATTCAAACTAAAGAATACAGACTCTTGCTGTTGAAAGAATATTAGAACGAGAAATTATAGATTGGCAAAAAAGTGCTTCTTCAGTTGTTGAGGTCTTCTATTTATAGTGACCTTCTTCTTCACTTGAAAAACTTCAACGATGATTTTGAATATACCTGTTTAGAGATAGCATTAAATGCATAAAATCCGTTGTGACCGATAGCTTGATCGTGGCCATTGTGAAATGTACTCTTGGTTATCACTTTTGCACGATATGGAATGATACACCTGTGAGCAATTGTAACTTGAAAAACTGTCTTTCCTTCTTTGTGTAAATTCCAGCTATTCCAGTGATAAAGGTGACAGGGTACATAGCGTTTTGCAATTCCCATTGTACTATTTTACTTTTTGTATTTCCTTGATGGTACTATGTTTCTCTCACAAGGAAACAAAGAATTTAAACAGTTAAAACAAATAGGAAGGACCAATATTCGTTTGAAATAAATATCAATCATTTGATATAAATTCAAGTGGACCGTATTGCATTTATTCTCCTTAGAAAGAACATATTGGAGATAAAAACTCGTCTACTAAAAATCTCCGTCAACTCAGTTATATGTGAGACTAAGCCTATTTATTCTTTCATTTAACTCGTCCACTGACGTGGAATATCCTCTCGTCTATCAAGTCTTTGGACTTGCTATATCTCAGTGAGTTATCTTGATCTCCGTCTAGTGACGTGGTAATTAGAGCTCGTCTACTCGTGAGAAAAATTCTCCTCTACTCGTTATTTTATTTCTCCGTCTACTCAATTATATTAAAGCTCTCGTCTACTTAAATAAATAAGTAAATAACTTTACCAAACATTTGAGCAGCTCGTTTATGGACGCGGATTCACAAGATCAAATCCAAGCAGATATATATGGTAACTTCATCAAGGTTTTCATAAATTATAAGGTTCAAGTAATCCTAGAAAACTGGATAACCTTTTTAGATCTCAACTAATACTTCACCAAGTAAATTTAATCCTTTTGTTAACATCAAAACTTAGAGATTAATTAAATGCAAATCACTTTGGTTCCAACAATCTCCCCTTTTTTGATGATTGCAAAAACTAATTAAATTTGAGTAGCAAAGTCTAAGAAAGCTTACAAAGATCCCTCTAAGACAAAGCATTCAAACTTTTAACTGGAAGAGCATATGACAGAAATTCAGTAGCACATGTATATAGCTTATTAGATCAGTGCAACTACTTATCAGGTGAGATAGAAACAGAGCTTTGTAGTCTTTATCAAACTTATAGTTAAATTTCAGAGAAAATAAAATATATCATATCAAACAATGTTAGAGCATGTAGACTTAGGATATATCAGAGCAATAAACAAATCATAGTAAACAGTATCAGCATTCAAAACAGATATGATATGTCAAGGCATAAACATACATGCATATGTAGACAAGTGCATACTTTTCAAAAACTGACTTTTCATATTAAGTTTTATTCTCTTTCCTTTCTCCCCCTTTTTTTTCATCGGACAAAAAGGTAAAAGGAGTGGACCATCATTGTCAGTAGGGAAACAACAAAATAAAAGCCTAAGAAGAGGGTGGAGGCGGAGGAGGAGGATTTGGATTTGGTTTTGGTGGGGGAGCAGGAATTTGAGTTGGCGGATTTTGACTCTGTTGAAATTGCAGCATGATGTTCATCATCTGGTTCATCATGACGTTTGTTGGAATCAGGGCTTCTGCTACCTGCTCTTTTACTTGTTCTTTAACCTCAGTTTCTACTCTTTCATCTATAATCCTTCCAATAATTTCTTCAAAATTTGGAGGCAGTGAGAGTGAGGGTCTTGAGCTTTCAGCACTATCTTGAGCATGAGCTAGACTTGGAAGAGTGTCCAATGCTCTGGAAGTTTGAGGTTGCTTTGATGGATGAATGACAGTCAGAGCCATTGGCTGAGATGATTGCTTCTCAGAAATGCTTGATCTAGGAGCAGACTCAGCAACTTCCTCATTCTCAGTGACTGATTTAGCAGAATCAATCTCCATAGCAGGGTCTTCAACTATAATTTCCTCATCAGTATGCTCTGAAGATGGTGAAGGAGGAGGTGAAGTAGCATATTGCAGCACTGGTTCTGGTATCTCTTTGGCCCAATGAATAGTGTCTTCATTTTCAAGATGCAGGTTGGTAACAAGAAGGCACAAAACGTCCTTGATTATGATGAATCCACATTTGGAAAGGCCACATTTGCCTCTGACTTTAGGGATGACTCTTTTCTCTTCTTGAGTTAGACCTGAAGTAGATGCCTCTCTAGTGCAGTGAATGATGTGAGATCTCCAGAAGTCAGCAACAAGCTCAGTTTCGGAAACTTGTTCAATTGGAAGGGATTCCCGATACTTCAGCAGAGTGTCATCAAAGGGTTCAGAATCACGATCCAGCATTATTGATTCATTCTCTGGCTTCTTTCTTCCGAATCTTTACTTCTTCTTGTCCTTATCCTTGTTGAGGTCAATCATGGGCAATATTGGACATATCATGTAAGGCTTGATTCCAATTTTGGTCTTCTCCAAAGAATGCCTTAACCAAGTTGGAGGGACAAAGTTTGCAGCTCCAACAATCCTGAAGTGCTCAAACTCCCATTTCAGCATTTGATACATAAGAAGATCAACAAAATCAGCAGCTTTGCCATAAATGGTAGGGTGCCTGAAGGTCTGCCATTTGGTGTTCTTGTCCATAATGATGGGGACATGGCTGAAGGATCTGGATCTTTTGGAGATGCCATCTGTGAGATTCATCTTGGTAGGGTCTGTGTGCCAGCCATAGATGATGTGTCTCTCAACTCCTTCAGTGAAAGGCTTGAAGGGTGGATATTTGACAAGGTTAGGATAGATTTTTCTGGGAGGGAATTCCTTTAGGGGTAGATGGGTGATGAGAGGTCCAAGGTAATGTACAGTTTGGATGGTGGAAGGTCAGTAGGAATGTCAGGGTGAGGTGAATGCCAGGGGTAGATAACAGTTTCAGGTTCATAATCATACCTGGACAATGGATAGAAGGGTCTGGTATAGACAGGTTTAGGTTCATGCTTATGGAACAGAATTTTCCAATCCCTCTTAACTTTGGCCTAGTTTTCAGCCTTATTCTCATACAGAACAGATGGGTCAGTATAGGGAAATCTGATTTTTCTTATCTTTGGAAGATGTGCACCAGGGCTAATACCAGTGTCTGGTTGGTTGAACCATGGGTCATTCTTAGGTATAATGGGTGGGAATTTTTGTCTTTCTGGTGTGGTTATTTGTGGTTGGTCAAGGGAATTTGTTTGTGGTGAAGGTAGTGTAGGAAGTGTAAAAAGCTTGTTCTATTGTTGGAACGTCGTGGATTTCAAGATTTGGAAGCTTTGATGGAATTATTCTCTCTAACAATTTGCATGCAATTGCTGAATATGCATTTGTTGAGCTGGCTAAGAGAGTGGTTGCTAGGATTTCATGTTGGTTCACAGAAGCAGATACAGCCATATCCGTCCTATCCTCAAACCTAGAAACTAAGGCATCTGCTGCTATCTTGACAGGATCATTAGCAGGAAGAATTACCTCGGTTCCCATGACATCTTTGGGTTTTCTCTGAGGTTGCCTTCTCCTAGTTGGAATTTGGACATCAGCAACATCAACATCAACAGAGGCAACAATTCTCCATTTCTTCAACACAGAGCTGATGGGGATACTGTCCTCATCATCCTCCTCATCCTCATTGTGAGATAGGATCGAGTTCCTTGTCCTCTTCCGAGAAAGTGCAGATTGTGGGGCAACATCTGATGGTTCCGTAAATACAATTCCACCAGTGGGCCTCTTAGGCATAGGTTTCCTTGCTGCAATGGTTTTCTTTCTGACTGTCCTTGATAATCCAAGAACTTCTGCATTATTTTAATCAACCATTTCTTCTTTGACCTTCATCATTTCTTCAGTCTTGGGCAAAGCAGCAGCAGTGTAAGTGCTTAGATTCATGTAATATTCATTTTGCCAAAAACAGCAGCAGATAGTGGCTTCTCAGTTATTATTCTTGCTTGCCCTTCAGGTGTCCTAGCTGCAATGAAGTCATACATCCCTTGTGACTTGAAGATTTTTGATAAAAGATGGCAGTAAGGGAGTGCCGAGAGATTCTTCCTATGAATAGCATCATCTCTGAATCTACTAAAGAGAATTATGGGCAAGTTTATCTTAGTCTCTGTAAAGAGATGGCAGAGACAGAACTTGTGCAAGGTTGATAGGTTGTCCTTGGAACCAGTTTTGTGAAGAACCACCTTATTCATCATCTGACGAAGAATACAGACATGATCCTTCATTTCAACTCACTTCCAGGAATAGGATCTTACTGTGTCTTCTTTCATCAAAAAGGCAGCAATGACTTCTGAGCCACCAAGGTCCGTCTCCAATGACTCAGTAAATACCACTACATCTTGAGAGCAGAAGATGGCATCAGCAATGGTTTTCTCAGAAACCACGATTTTCTTCCCCAATATAGTAGCGAAGATTTTTGTATTAGTGACTTGAATTCTTCTCCATAAGTCCTTTATCAGGTTGGGATAAATGGAAACCTTTTCTGCGAAAAGTCCTCCCCAGCCAGCAGCGTTGATGTTCTTGCTGATATCAGTTATACTTTTCCAAGATTCCAAAATTGAAGTGATGCTCAATAGCAACATTTAGCTTGTCCACGCTGAAGGTAGAAGAAGATGCCATTTTTGGTGATTTGAGAGTTAGGGTTTTGGAAGCAAAGAACAAAGAGCTCGAGAATACTCAGAGATGATAGGGTAGTGAATGGTTTCTCAGAGGGAAGAGACTTGCTTAAAAAGGTTTTGATTTTCAAAGGTTTTTCTTTTGGAAATAAATTTTTTAAAAAATTGACAAGACATGTCATAAAGGATAAAACAGCGTTGATATTTTGAAACTATAAAAAGTTCTTGATGGAATTGATGGAAGTTACTGACTCAGCAAAGAGAATAAAGGATAAATTTATTTTTGAGACAAAATAAATGCAATTAATAAATAAGAGTATGGACGAATCCAAGTGAAATGCAATCAAACATGGACGCGACATGCAGTGGACGCGGTACACAAATATAGTGGACGTGGTATGCAATGGACGTGCTCTAAAATCATGCAATAGACTTGAAATGCTTTAGACGCACAAACATCAACAACAAAATTCTCAAGGTTGGACGCCTTAATCAATCCACACAAAGCATATGAAGATGCTTTCTAATAAAAATAAACCTATCCTCCGCAAGAGGTTTAGTAAAGATATCTGCCCATTGATGGTCAGTATCTACAAATTGGATATCAAAAACACCTTTTTGCACATAACCTCTTATAGAATGATGTTTAATCTCTATATGCTTAGCTCTAGAATGCAATATTGAATTCTTAGACAAATTAATTGCAGCAGTATTATCACAGATAAGTGGAATACTACTTCCAAACACATTGTAGTCCTCCAATTGATGGTTGATCCATAAAAGTTGTGAGCAGCAACTTGCAGCTGAAATATACTCAGCTTCAGCAGTTGATAAGGCAATGGTACTTTGTCTTTTACTTGACCATGAGACAAGATTGACTCCAATGAAGTGACATCTTCCACTGGTACTCTTTCTTTCAATTCTATCTCCAGCATAGTCAGCACCACAGAAACCAACTAATCTGTAATCTTTATTTTTCTTAAAACATAAACCCAGAATAGTAGTACCTTTTAAGTATCTGAATATTCTCTTAACTGCTAATAAGTGAGATTCTCTAGGATCTGATTGAAATCGAGCACAAAAACATACACTGAACATAATATCAGTCCTAGATGCAGTAAGATATAGAAGAGATCCTATAATACCTCTATATACCTTTTGGACTAGATTTTTCTCTTTATCATCTTTGTTCAGTATGGATGTGGGGTGCATAGGGGTATTCATTAGCTTGCAATAATCCATTTTGAACTTCTTCAGGAGTTCATTTGTATACTTGGTTTGATGAATGTGCACCTCGTCCATAGTTTGTTTAACTTGAAGTCCAAGGAAGAATATGAGTTCTACCATCATGCTCATTTCAAACTCTTTCTGCATTAACTTAGAAAACTCTTTGCACAGAGATTCATTAGTAGCTCCAAATATAATATCATCAACGTATATTTTCATAATTATGGAATTAGATTTACTGGACTTTCTAAACAAGGTTGTATCAACCTTTCCTCTATTAAATCCATTTTCCATAAGAAATGAACTTAGCCTATCATACCAAGCTCTAGGTGCTTGTTTAAGGCCATATAAAACTTTCTTAATCTTATATACAAGTTCAGGTTGGGTTTCAATCTCAAAACCTGGAGGTTGCATTACATAAAATTCTTCATTAATAAAGCCATTTAGAAAAGCGCTCTTAACATCCATTTGAAAAAACATAATGCTATGATATGCAGCAAATGAAAGTAAAATCTTAATTGCTTCTAATCTAGAAATCGGTGCAAAGGTCTCAGTATAATCTATACCTTCTTCCTGAGAATAACCTTAAGCAACAAGTCTTGCTTTATTTCTTACCACCCTACCATTCTCATCAAGCTTGTTTCTGTAAACCTATTTTGTTCCGATAACTGATTTACCTTTAGGCAGGGGTACCAGGGTCCAAACATCACTTCTTTCAAACTAATTCAGTTCTTCTTGCATAGCTAGAATCCAGCCATCGTCTAGCAGAGCCTCGTCTACTGTCTTTGGTTCCAACTCAGAGACTAGTGCAGAATCTTCCTGCTCTCCAAAAGTTGATTTGGTTCTTAGCCTATCATTGGGGTTTCCAATGATTTGATCTTGTGGATGATAATTTTTGAAGTACCAAGATCTCTGAACATCATCTTGTTGAGAAGTGGAGGTTTCTGGTTGTTGTGGAGGGTCGCCCACTTGATCATCAGCTTTTACTTCTGTTGTATCTCCTGAGATATTTAAATCAAGATCTGCAAAAGCTTCATCTAGCTCTGATAATTTATCAGGCTGCTTGTCATCAAACTTGACATGAATATATTCTTCTACTACTAGAGCCTTTTAAAGTTTCAGAATACCCTAACAATATCCCATTATCTACTTTTGCATCAAACTTTCCTAGTAGATTGATCAGCCTCTGGCTCATCTAGTTTTATGGCTAGTATGACCAGGGTTTTGTGCTAATTATATCTCATTTTCGCCCAAATTAGACTTGATTGTCTTTAAGCAGCATTTTGAGTCTCTAGAGTATTTTTAGGTTAATTTAGTTGATTTAGAATCGAATAAAGTACTTACTGTTATTTCTTGTTTTCAGGTTAATAAAGTGAAGCAGTTCTGGGATTGTTCGCCCCGCGAGAGTGCATTCGCCTCGCGAACCTGAAGGCTGACTGTTCCAGAAATTGCAAACCTCTCTGTCTCGACCCGCGAAACATGACTCGCCTCGTGAATAATGTGAACAGTCTTCAGCTTTTGGTTCTCTCGCCGGGCGAGCTTATCATTCGCGAGGCGAGACTCTTCAAATTCCAAACTGTCACAGCCGTGACCTTCGACACGGGTAAGCCGTGATGGCTTCTAGTCTTCCAGGGTTGGATTACTCGCGAGGCGAGTCATGTTTCGCGGGGCGAGACAGAGAGGTTTGCAATTTCTGGAACAGTCAGCCTTCAGGTTCGCGAGGCGAATGCACTCTCGCGGGGCGAACAATCCCAAAACTGCTTCACTTTATTAACCTGAAAACAAGAAATAACAGTAAGTATTTTATTCGACTCTAAATCAACTAAATTAACCTAAAAATACTCTAGAGACTCAAAATGCTGCTTAAAGACAATCAAGTCTAATTTGGGCGAAAATGAGATACAATTAGCACAAAATCCTGGTCATACTAGCCATAAAACTAGATGAGCCAGAGGCTGATCATAGATCTTTAGTATTCAATATATAGCATTTACAACCAAAAGGATGAAAATATGAAATGTTGGGTTTTTGTCCTTTCCACAACTCATAAGGAGTCTTGCTCAAGATTGGTCTAATGTATATTCTGTTCTGAATGTAACAGGCAGCATTAACAGCTTCAGCCCATAAGTGTCTAGGGACAGAGTTGTCATTGAGCATAGTTCTAGCCATCTCTTGAAGAGATCTGTTCTTTCTCTCTACCACACCATTTTGATGTGGTGTTCTAGGTATTGAGAAGTTATGAAGAATACTATTCTCTTCACAAAACTTATGAAATATCTCATTTTCAAACTCTCCCCCATGGTCACTTCTGATTGAAGTGATACACATGCCTTTTTCGTTTTGTACATATTTGCAGAATATAGAAAAGACCTTGAAAGACTCATCCTTGTGATCTAGGAACATAACCCATGTCCATCTAGTGTAGTCGTCTACAATGACTAGACCATATTTCTTACCACTGACAGAAGCAGTCCTTGTTGGACCAAAAAGATCAAGGTGTAGCAGTTCTAGTAGCAGTTCTAGTGGTCTATTGGTACTAACAACATTCTTAGATTCAAAAGAACCTTTGACTTGTTTTTACTTTTGACATGCATCACAGATAGCATCAGATTTGTACTTAAGGTTTGGTAACCCTCTCACGAGGTTATGCTTATTTAGCTTTGAAATTAACTTCAAGCTTGCATGACCTAGCCTTTTATGTCAAATCCATCGCTCATCTTCAAAGGACACTAGACACGAGACACATTGATTTGAGAGGTCCTCCAAGTCAATCTTATACAGATTGTTTTACCTTTTAGCAGTGAATAAAATTGATCCATCATTCTTTTTGACATTACACATGTTTTATAAAAAGAAACAGTATATCCACTATCACATAATTGACTTATGCTCAGCAGATTGTGTTTTAAACCATTTACCAAAAGAACATTATCAATGGAGGGAAAATGATGTTTACCAATTTTACCTATACCAATGATCTTCCCTTTCTAGTTTCCTCCAAATGTAACCCAACCACCATCTTTGTGTTTAAGGTCTTGGAAAATACACTTTTCTCTCCTCATGTGATGTGAGCACCCACTGTCCAAGTACCAATATGTTTGTTTCTTTCCTGTTGTTAAGCAAATCTGCAACAGGTATTGCTTATCTTTAGGTACCCAAACTGACTTGGGTCCTTTCTTGTTAGTGGTCACTGGACGAGAATGTTTAGCATGTTTATTATGTATGCATCTAGATGTGACATGCCTACTTTTTCCACACACTTTACAAAAGGTGTTGGACGGGATTGACTTAGTTATAGCATGTTTATCCGAGGCTTTTGAAGCTCTATGTTATGCATGCAGTTTTGACTTTTTGTGAGATACTTAATGCTTCTCCTTGTCATAACCGAGGCCAGATTTATCATAAGGTGACCTAGAATACCTTAGAATGAGATTGAGCTTATCTGAGCCACCTACAAACTTTGACAGAGTGTCTGCCAAATACATCACATCTTGTTTCAGTTTTGCAACTTCACAGGAAACATCAGGCTCACACTCCAGTTTGTCAGTTAGACTGACATTCTCTGATTTTAGTGTATCATTTTCATCTTTAAGGTTTTGTTTTTCAATGCAGACCCTATCATATTCTCTAAACAGTTTATAAAATTTCTTCTTGAGGCTCGTATACTCTCTAGACAGTATGGACGACTCATGCAACAATTCATTAAAAGCATTTTGAAGAGTGGACGGGTCAGAGTCCATTACCTCAGCATCAGTGTATTCACTTTCTGATGATGTGTCGGCCACGAGACAAATGTTTGCTTCTTCCTCAGCTTCATCTTCTTCATCTGATGAAGACAAATCAAGATCATCCCATGTAGCCATTAATCCTTTCTTTTTTTTGAAGAATTTCTTTTTATCCTTCAGCTCAAGGCAATCGGCTTTGAAATGTCCAGGTTTCTTGCATTCAAAGCACAAGGGTGGACCTTTTTCCTTTGGGTCTGACTTCTCATTGGAAATTTTTTTGTTGAACTGCTTCCTTCTGAAACCACCTTTCTTTCTCCACATGTGTTGAATCTTTCTGGAGATGAAAGATAGTTCATCTTCATCTGATCTTTCATCACTATCTGAAGGTTCAGCATCATCTGAAGATTCAACAGCTTTGAGGACTTTTGATGAGCTTGCTTTCTTTGCCTTTAGGGCAATAGACTTTCCTTTTCTAGAGTTGTCTTCTTCATTCAGTTCAAGTTTGTGAACTTTGAGTCTTTGAGAGATCCAAGAAGCTCTTCTAAAGAAAGAGTATTCAGGTTCTTAGCTTCCTGAATAGCAGTAACTTTGGATCTTCATTGATTGGATAAACTTCTTGGAATCTTTCTAATGTGGTCTCTATTTTCGTAAGTCTTTCCAAGAGATCTGAGACTGTTGGTGATAGTTTGAAATCTTCCAAACATTTGATCTGTAGTTTCATGATCAGCCATTTTAAATAGTTCATACTGATGAACAAGCATGCTTATCTTTGATTCTTTTACTTGAGATGAACCCTCATGAGCTGAAGCAAGAATATCCCAGATTTCTTTGGCAGTGTTGCAGCTGTGAAGCTTATCATGTTTAGATCTAGTAATAGCGCACATAAGATAATGCTTAGCTTTTAGATTGAGCTGATGTTGATTTTTCTGCTCTTGAGTTCATTGGGCTCTAGGAACAGCAGCTCCAGCTTCATTTCTTGGTTCTGTGTAGCCAGTTTCAATCAGCTCCCAAATATCTACATTCTGTGCATCCAAGAAGGCCATCATCCTCTTCTTCCAGTAGTCATAATCAGTTCCATCAAAGAGAGGAGGCTTGTTGATAGTTTGTCCTTCTGCATCCATGGTTGTTGGATCGTACTCCCTCAACACTTGTTAGATGCTCAACCCTTTAGAGGATGAGCTCTGATACCAACTGAAGTTGACACAGGCAAACACAAGAAGAGGGGTTGAATTGTGTTTGTTAATAATTTTCGAAAACAACCTTTTAAAAACTATTTTCTCAAACAAGAAATTTAATACAGAAGCAAGCACACATAAAATGATATTTTAGAAACTTAACAAAAGCAATATCAAATCCCCACAGTCAGTATAAACAAATAAAGCTGTAAGAGTTTTGGGATAGAAGATTCACACAATAGATTTTATCCTGGTTCACTCTCTTCCAACCAAGAGCTATGTCCAGTCCCTTCGACTTGAAGGTTTTATCCACTATTTCTACAAATAGATTACAACCAAGTATTCAACACCTCTCCGGGTTACAAGTATTCCTTTCTTACCAAGCCTCTTCAGGCTCTAACTCTAACAAAGATATTTGACTTATAATCTTCTTAACTCACTATGTGAGAGGATATGAAAGTTTAAGATCTGTTGAATATTTTCACAATATTCAAACTAAAGAATACAAACTCTTTCTCTTGAAAGAATATTAGAATGAAAAATTATAGATTGGCAAAAAAGTACTTCTTCAGTTGTTGAGGTCTTCTATTTATAGTGACCTTCTACTTCACTTGAAAAACTTCAACGGTTATTTTGAATATACCCGTTTAGAGATAGCATTAAATGCATAAAATCCGTTGTGACCGATAGCTTGATCGTGGCCATTGTGAAATGTACTCTTGGTTATCACTTTTGCACGATATGGAATGATACACCTCTGAGTAATTGTAACTTGAAAAACTGTCTTTCCTCCTTTGTGTAAATTCCAGTTATTCCAGTGATAAAGGTGACAGGGTACAGAGCGTCTTGCAATTCCCATTGTACTATTTTACTTTTTGAATTTCCTTGATGGTCCTGTGTTTCTCTCACATGGAAACAAAGCATTAAAACAATTAAAACAAATAGGAAGGACCAATATTCGTTTGAAATAAATATCAATCATTTAATATAAATTCAAGTGGACCGTATTTCATTTATTCTTCTTAGAAAGAACATATTAGAGATAAAAACTCGTCTACTAAAAATCTTCGTCTACTCAGTTATATGTGAGACTAAGCCTATTTATTCTTTCATTTAACTCATCCACTGACGTGGCATATCCTCTCGTTTATTAAGTCTTTGAACTTGCTATATCTCAATGAGTTATCTTGACCTCCGTCTAGTGACGTGGCAATTAGAGCTCGTCTACTCATGAGAAAAATTCTCCTCTACTCGTTATTTTATTTCACCGTCTACTCAATTCCATTAAAGCTCTCGTATACTTAAATAAATAAATAAATAAGTAAATAACTTTACCAAACATTTGAGCAACTCGTTTATGGACGCAGATTCACAAGATCAAATCCAAGCAGATATATATGGTAACTTCATCAAGGTTTTCATAACTTATAAGATTCAAGTAATCCTGCAAAACTGGATAACCTTTTTAGATCTCAACTAACACTTTGCCAAGCAAATTTAATCCTTTTGTTAACATCAAAACTTAGAGAATAATTAAATCCAAATTACTTTGGTTCCAACATTAGATGTCTTCTATCTAGGAAAAATGTTGCCCTGTGATTATGTTGTTGTGAAACATTATTATTTCTGTTGTGATGGATGATATAACTGTTTATTGATATTTATACATATCTGTGTGTCATACCACTGCATGTCTGCGTTAAGTGTAAGATGAACGGAAATCTCACTTCATTTCTGTATTTTCTGGTTTGTTGTTTTCTATTTTACGTTGGACGAAGATGACGACAGCACTGTTTCTCCATCACACCCTGCTGGAGTTTGAGAGTACTTGTAGACATGGACACAGTCTCGAGGGCTTTTGTATAATGGACATTTTATCATTATTTTGTATCTGGCCAGTCTCGTGCCTATGTTATATTTTATGGAGCTATGTCTCTAAAGTTGTTACTATTATTATAAACATATTTCCAGTAAGTTGTTGTTTTATGGGTGTTGGTATTTCCACCTTCTTTCTGAATATGTATGACTGATAGTACTTGAAACTTGGTTTGTAAAATACTTATATATACATATATATATATATATATGAGTGAATGGTGTATGTTAACGAATATGTATGAAATCATTTGCGAAAGAGAAAAGCAAAAAGTAAACCCATATTTTTGGTAAAAGAATTATTTTCCGCTTTACTCGGTCTTATAAAATAGAAATGTCACAGTCAATGTAGCGCCCGAGAAGGGTGTTACACACCTTATAGCCGAACCCATCATATAGGAAAATAGGTGTTTTTAGTTGTTTGATTGTTAATTTGTTGTTATGATTTGTTGAAGGGTAACTATCGTATCGGGTACGTGTGATACCAACGTTCAGATTTGCGACGAAAACCAAAATCGGAAGTAAAAGTCTCTAAGAGGTAAGGGGAGTACCTGAGGGGTTTTTTCGATAGCTATATGCTATTTATTAGTGGCTGTATAATTTATTTGGGTGTATTTATTATCTTACGTAGTTAGAATTATCTGCTTTTAAATTATCTATTTTTAATTATTTATCTGTATTTAATTATTATCATATTTTAATGCATGTCATAAATTGTTCTATTTGCTATATTATTGGCATGAAATTATTATTGATGTTGATTGTGGATTGAAAAGCCTGACCGTGGTCAGTGCTTAATTACGAGGTTAAAAGTGTTAAAAAGCTTTTTAAGAAATAACGAATTTTTAATGGTTGGAATATAGTAATAAAATATTATTTAATGATTTGATTGGTTAGAAATGAGGAATAAATGAAAATATGATTATTATAATAATTTATTGACGTAAGAGTGTTTTATGAGTCATTATGAGGACGTAACCGTGAAGATATTTTAGTATTGCTAATTTTTACGTAAGAAATTTCTGAATATTAGAAAATGTTATTATAAAAAAATAAGTTTAAAAAATAATTTTATTATGGCGTTGGGAAAATCATTTTACTAGAAAAGTCAAATTTTGGGCTTAAAACATTTTTAAAACGTCAAGCGACAAACAATTCCGACAATATTTACAGAAGTATTCTTAAAAACAGTAATATTAGTTAAAACATAGAATTAGTCTCAAAACGATATTTTCTTGGAACTAAGGTTCAAAATATAGATTTTTGAAAGAAAATGAGTTTAAGCGATTTTGATATATTTTGAAAGAAAATGAGTTTAAGTGATTTTGATGATTTTATAAACGGATTTCCAATGTAAAAGGATTTTCTGTAAAGTAGCTTTATACAACAGTGTTATTCCAACAACTTGGATAAGTTGAGGAAATTTTGTTTTTGATTTGTGTTTCATAGAACGAAAATGATTTTAAAGATAAAAAAACGAACCTAGAGACCGAGACGTCGGGGTACTAGTGTTCTATGGTGTGGACAGTGTGTCCTAAAGGTGAAGTTATGGTCTATATGCCCTATAAAACGTTGTATTGATTTTTGACTGCTAAAATCTACGTATCTAAGACTGGTGCATCGGTCTAGATTTCGTGATTTGCATATTTAGACTTTTAGTCCGTTTTATTGGAATGGTTGTTAAATTTAAATGTTTAAATGTTGGATTGGTCCTGAGCCTTTGAGCTTCGACAAGGAAAGAATGAACACAAAGAAAATGACGTGAACAATGTGTTTTACAGGCATTTTTTGGCAGACGTGCCTATGCATTTGGACTTGAATTCTTGATGGCAAGTATTTATGATGTTGCATCATTGTGCCTTGATGGACAATGAAACCATATACTATAAATAGTAACCACTGTTCCTCGTTGTGGACAGTGCTATGGTTCAAATCCGGTATGCCTTTTTTGGCAAAGAGAGCTTGATCAGCTCATTTATTTGGTGAGTGGATCTCCGGAGATTATGTACAAAATTTAGATGATGAATATTGAAGTGTCATTTTTTTTAAAACGACGATGATTGTCGGGTATGAAACCCTTTGATAAATAAATTATTTATTCTTGAATATACATCTTATATGGTTTTGTGTGTGTCGTGCATATGGTTATCATTTTAAAATCCATATATTGGTTTTCACCCTTGCGTGTTTTATTGTTGGTTCCTCTTCTGTGTGGCGTATATTTCTATCTGAGTATAGATGGACCCAGAGATACCGCTAGCCCATACGGAGGTACGTTCCCTCCGGTTTGAGGACGCAGAGAACATCGACGCGTGGGTGATTAACCCGGGAGCCCATAGCGCGACATACACCGAGCCTATACGTACTTTAGAGGGCACCATTTCGACCGGACCGGAGAGAGCATCGTTCGGTAGAGACCATTGAGGTATCCCTACCTCCGATGTGGTTTCTACTACAACATTTGGTTGATCAGGGAGAGTTCGATGTCATCCCTCCTATTGCACAGTCGTTGGATAAGGCAGCACTGGCACCACCTCTAGAGCAGATGGTTGTAGATCCCGAGGGGGATCCGGAGCTCAGGATCCGGAGGAGTTTGTCGAGGACGAGCCAGAGTACATCCCTCTTAACGATCACAACGATTCACCAGATGAGTGTAACACCTCGATTTTTCGCTGCTTTCAAGTGTCGGTAATAAATATATAAAAATATATTTTTATCCGAGACTCAAAATGATTTTGGGTAAACCACTGTTATTTTTACGTTATGTTTTATATCTTAGGGTTACGATGAAAGTTTGGGTTGAAAATTCAGACGAAACCCGGTTTGCGTTTTCACTGACAGTAAAAGTTTACTGCTCAGAAAACCTAATTTTAATTCGTGAACGAAATGAAAAATGTTTTTATAGTATTTACTACGATACTGGAAGTTTTGAAAAATTTAGCGTAAACATTAAAATATTATAATTGCTGCGGGTGAAATACGTCGAGATATCTCTAAGAAAAACCTGCATCAGATGAACCAGGGAGTCAGCAACGGGGCTGAGGTGACGGATTTGACTGATGTGACAGGCATTTATGACGATCCTATCCGCGTCATAATGGCCATAATGGCGCATTTATGACAAAGGAATATTTTGCCAAGAAATGACCATTTTACCCTTGGCTCTTCATGAATTTTTCAAGTCATGCCATTGTAAATTTTGACTAAAACACCCCTAAAACCCACGGTTCCACCCTTATCACCCTCACTTAGGCAATTCTTCATGTCATTTTCTCTCCAATGTTAAGCTTTTTGCCTTAGAACTCATAAGAACACCATAGGAGTTTTGTGAAGAACATCATCAAGATCATCCTTTTCTTTGATCATCAAGTGGTAACAACTCTTTATCTTGTCATTTAAAGCCTTTCTCTTCACAACTTTTGTAGATTTATGACATGAATCATCATGTTCTTCATTTCACTCAAAGTTCATGAAGCTAAATTCAAAAATTCATAACTAATTCTAGAAAAATCATTTTGACATGAAACCAATTGCTATGTCTCATAATCATATCTATTTTAATTATATATAAGCATGTGATCATGAGAAATTTCTTTACCAACTTTCTGAACTGGGCCGAATCCATGGAAAAAGTGATGTTCATGGGTTTTGTTTCATTTTCATGTCTTGATTCATGATTCAATCTTTCAGTACCTTGATAGTTCTTGTATGTAAGTAAATAGAAGATCAAAAATCAAACCCTAACCAATTTGTTTCATAAAGGCCGAAACCCAAGCTATGAACAGTTGATGGATTTGTGATTCAAAAGTTGTCTTGTGACACTTGAATCCAACTCTAAGTTTTGTATGTTGATTAAATCCAAGAGTTAAGAAATTTTAAAAACCTCTATCCTATGATTTTGAGAAAACCGAAACCCTAGTTCTTGGAACTAGATGAGTTTTAATCCATGTTCTTGGTTCATGATCTTGGTTTAAGTGCTTAATCATGTTTAAGTTACTTCTGGATCATAAATCCCTAAGTTAACAAAATTTTAACTTTCCTAACATAGAAAAATTGTTGAGGCCGAAACCTAACCTTCATGATCCAAGTATGTTGTTGTTTGATTTGATTTATTTTGGTTGCAATTCGTTTGAAGGAATCATTCAAGTTAGCTTGACTTAAGCTGACGGAGGAGAATCGGATCGGGATAAGGAGATTAAGTGAAAACTGCTAGTTCAAATCTTTAAGAGGTAAGGGGAGTATGCCTGAGGAGTTTAAGATAATCACATGCTTATTGTTAGAGTCATTTGTTAATTTTCTATAGAAAATAATTTATGGTCTTGCATTGTTTATTGTTGACCGCGAATTGATTTGATATTTAACTGAGTAACTGAATTGATGTGATGTGTTGATTTATATGATTATAATTATTTGGTTATATTATAATTGTGATGCATGTCATAGATGGATATATGTCATGTTATTCGGTGATTGAAATTTATCAGCTGTTGAGTGTTGGACTAAGAACCTGACATTGGTCAGTGTTAAAAAAAAGAAAAACAAAAAAAAAATTAATTTGAGGATAAAAAATTTAATAAGCTTGGATAATTAATCAGAGGGATTAATTTGAGAAAATTTGAGGAAAAAATGAAAAAAAAGTATTATTTTAATAATATTTTATGGAAATTGGGTAGATAAGCGACAGTAAGGGCGAAACCGTGAAATTTTTTCACATGCTCTAATTTTTGTAAAATAAATTCAACTTTATTATAAAATGTTATTTAAAGTGTTTAAGTTCCGAAAATAATATTTTATAGCAGTCAGAACAATTACTTCTGACAGAAAAGTGATTTAAGTTATAAAAAGAATTTTATTAAAAATTTTGGGAAAAGATTAATTATCTAATTATTTTATTATTATAAATTAATTTATTGACTACTTTTTAAAGTTGACTTTTATTGAGAATTAATTTCAGAAATAAAATAATCAGAAATGAAAGGAATTTATCAATGATTTTCAGAATTTATCAACGTTTTAACAGAAAAATGATTTCTGTAAAAATATTTTTATTCAGCGAAATTATATCGTTAAACTTGGATGAGTTTTCGCAGCTTTTGTTTTGCATTTGTTTTTTCACTTAGCGAAATGTTTTACAAGCAGATAAAATAAACCTAGGAACCGAGACGTCGGGGTTCTAGTGTTCTATGGACACGTAGATCAAGGATCCGTGTCATTGGACGAAGTGTCCTGCAATAATTTTATTTTTGGACTGTGTGTCCTAAATTGATGGGGAAAGTGTGAGTTCCATATCCGCGAAGCCTAAGACTGGTGCATCGGTTTAAGGGTGTGACACCCCTTCTAGGGCCATCACATACTTACCCCAAAAACGGAAATTAAATTATTAATCGCTGGTTACTTTCGGAAAATATATTTTTGAGTAACTGTCTCTTTACAAAAATAGTGCTGAATTTTTTTTTTTCAACATTGAACCACCGTAAACATAAACAAACATATACGTATATCTATATATATACATCACCTTTTCAATACACATACCTATAATAGGAGATAACAAAAGAGCCCTCATAAGTATAGGCTATTCTCCATCAAACTAAGCAAAGAAAATAAAAACATATATATATATATATATATATATATATATATATATATATATATATATATATATATATATATATGCAACGAGTAGTTCAGAACCATATTCAAAAACTCATGGCTCTCAGAAGCCAGATCAAAAACTGACAAGACTCGCTACCCCAAAACTACACCTATAGCTGGTCAAGCTAGTGAAACCCATTGGGAAGATCCTGATGATCAACCCCACCTACAACCGAAGTCTCTGACGAAGATGCATCTGCTTCCGCTACGTCATCGGAAGACTCCTCGTCATCAACCGCAGGAGGGTGAAACTTAAGATCGTCCTCAATGTACTCCTCTGGATCCTCCTCACCATCATCTAACTCCACTTCGAAGAGGAGGTTCCTCAGGTCCTACTATCTGAAGAGGATGTGGTTGAGGTGGCGGATCCATCAATCCGTGCTCTTCCAAGTACTATAGGTATAGCCAAATTGGAGGTAGAGATACCTCGACAGTCTCAACGACATGAATTATCTGATGTGGTCCTTCCTCTATTGTGCCGATAACTTCTCTGCTAGGGCCATGGTAGGTGGCGCTGAGTGCCCCAGGGTTAATCTCCAAGGCACCACTGTACTGTGCACGATCAAACATGATCGTTCGAACCCTCGACTGTACCAAAGGTATATCCGGGTCCATATGAACATGTAAGAGTGAGAAACCAATACATGGATCTTACTCAATAACTACATACTAGCCACCACATAAACACATCAGCATTTACCAAATACAAACATTTATAACAACTAGTTTATCAGTGGGTTCAACACCCCAAACATCATCGATTTGAAAATTATGCATGACACTTCATAGTCATCATCTAATTTTCGTCCTAATCTCATGAGATATCCCAACATATAATGAGTTGATCAGGCTCCATAGCCACACTGGCTAACTTGGCACGCAGCCACTAGGCACGCAGCCTCTTCCCATCCACACAGGCACAAAGCCAGGCACACTGCCAAACACATTGCATACTGTCCACACTCAGGGCACCAATAGCAACGAAGATGGGGTCTCAAATGTCCTCACTAGGCACATGAGAAAAACACAGTAAGAACTACCTCACGCCGCAGGTAATTAATACATCGAACCGCGGGCACGTCTACCAAATGCATGCAAAACACTTTTGTTTCGTTCTTTTCTTTGTGTTCAATCTTTCTTTGCCGAAGCTCAAAATGGCTTATGACTCACATAGTTTTAAAACACCTTTAAAACTTTCATTACAACACAGGACCTCACAGTCCGAGTGCTAAATCACGACCTCTCGATCGATGCATGGTGTCGTGCGAGCGCACGTGCGATTCCGGTAAGTGTACCGGATTGTCGCCAAGTAATAAAAGATATCGATCCCACAGAGACCGTGATCTCGAATCACAACCAATTGTCAAATTAGTAAATCTGGACTGTATAAAAAGGATTTGGATTTGAAAAGGTTTTGAATTTGAATTAAGAGATAAATAAAACAGAATCAAATAAAACAGAAAACAAATCCTTTTTTATGGTTTTTTAGATCTAAATGGATTCCTAGGGATTTAGGTTACCAACAAGATCGTTTATGTTGCTAACTCGATTCCCCTTGTTAACTATCGAAATTGCCTTGAAGGCGAATTTATCCGCAAATAGCTTAAGCTCCCTCTCGGGTTACAAAAGCCGTGCCCAATTGAACCAACCCCTACTCTCGTGGTAGTCGAATTCAGATTGGACCCTTTGTGTTTCGTGACAATTCGTTGATCCTCGAAGGACGGCTTCTAACTCTCGTGATTTCAGTCCTAAGTCTGATTCTATAGATCCGACACCTAAGTTCACCACTAGGTTCTTCCTTAGAATGTCTATGACACGCAAACAAGTGGCCACCGAATTTACGAGTGATTCTAACACTAGAAATCAGATCTAAAACTAAATCGTGATTAACAAAGATATTACATCAAATTAACATCATAAACAAAACCTGGGCATAGCCCCAATCCCTCGAAACTAAGCTACTACTCAAGCCTTGTCATGGTGAAGACAAGCTTGATTACAAATAACATGAAAGTAAACTAAGAGAAGAGAGGAGGAGGAGAAGAGAGCGATCCTAAATTGTAGCCTAGGAGTAGCAGCCCAAAAGTCCTCTTCTGCCTCTGCCTGGGTGCTTATTTATAGATTTGGGAAGTTTGAATCCCAATCTAACTCAAATTCTGATCCAATTCAGTTGCTTCAGGTCCAAGTAATGTGCGTCACGACCGTGATGGCCATCACGACCAGGCCGTGACGGCTTCTGCCTTGGGCACTTCTATAGATTCCAGATTCTCGCGAGGCGAGTGGACTCTCGCGTCGCGAGACTTCAAGTTCTAGCCTGTAACGGCCGTGATAGGCATCACGGCTAGGCCGTGACAGATTCTGACTTGTGGGGGTGAAAGGTCACGGCCGTGACAAGTTCTGACTTCAGTCCTTCTTCCTTTTCAGTTTTGCTCGATCATGGACGTGATGGACATCACGGCTAGGCCGTGATGGTCTCTGTTTGGCTCATTTTCTTCACTTTTCAAGCCCCATCTTCATCCAAACTCCATCATGGTTGATCCTAAGCATTTTACCCATGATTTCTGCAAAACAACACCACGAAAACCGCCTTACCCGTTCCAAAGTAAAAATAACCAAAAATCAAATTAAATGTCCCTAAACTACATGAAAATGCATGCAAAATGATAGACAAAGATGAGGTGAAATCACACTCATCAAATCACCCCAAGCTTAAGATTTTGCTTGTCCTCAAGCAATCACTAAGGCCAGAAGATATAAATAATCAGAGCATGGATAGTGAATCAAGAACCCGAGAAACTAATCCAAGTGACAGGCACATTCGAATAAATCCCCAAGAGATAATCGATTTCAAGTCTAATTTGAAGCTTAGGTTCATCAAATTCATATTCTCACTGATTCAGGCACTCGTCTCACCTCACTCAAGTGTTCCGGGGTATATGACAATTCGCTCAATTTCCTCAAGGAATGTATTCTACCATAAGCTTGACTATTAACCAAATCTCTACTTTATTAATGAAAACACATAAGAATCAAGAGGTCTTTTACTTTGGTTGTAATGTGTCCATGGGATTAATTGTTAGGTGGGGAGATCAAGAAAAGGAAATTTCAAGAAGGCTAAACAAATTATCAAACATTGCAAAGCATGACACCTTCTAAAATACCTTTTTGGGCTTTGATTCACTTTTCCACCTTTTTTTTTCTTTCTTTTTATTTTTATTTCTCACTTTCTTTCGTCATCCCCTTCTCCATTTTTTTTGTGTTTATTTCATTTTATTTATTTGGAGAAGGGGAGATTTTTAGCTCAAGAGAAATATTTTCTAATTTTTCTCATCCCATTCTTTTTTGAACTACCTTTTTACCTTTTTTGTAATACTTTAAAAGGTGTCATACCAAGTATTATTCATCAAAATAATTCAAGGTACCAAGAAAAGTATTTTATTCTTTTAGGCTCAAAATTGGGCAACTAAGGGGTAGCATTTAATCAGTCGAAGCTCAGAAGGCCGGAAAAATACCTAGTGCCTAATCATTTTCAAAAATGTTTTCAAAAATTTTCAAGTTTCAAAACGGTTTCAAGTCAAGTTCTAGAAAATACAATCCAAGAGGAATTAAAACACTCTATCACAAGGAATGGGGTATATTTAGTGAGTACCCCTTTTTGGCTCAAAATCTTACATTTAGTAGTTCAAAAATCAGTGAGAATCAAAAATTTAAGGAACTACATGCTAATTATCAACTATCAAAAGATCATCTCAAGAATTTTTATTTTTAGCCTTGTCACAAGAATAAAAAAAAATTGGGTTCAAAAATTCACTATCTCAATTTATTTGGCACCAAGTTCTCACAATTGGATGCATATTCTAAGTGAGGGGCAATCTAGAGAATGTGATCATGCAAACTATGCCTATATGAATGCAACATGAAAAATGCAAAAATTTGCAAAAATACCCCTACCCCAAGCTTAAAACTTACATTGTCCCCAATGTAAATAGTCAAGTCGGAGAGAGGAGAAAAATTGGAACAACTCACCGAAGTGGTAGCGGGTGTTGGATCACATGCCAGTCAAAGCTTGTTGGAAATTGTATCACGGACGTGTGGCGTATCACGGCTAGGCCGTGATCAATTCTGGTCTCCTTTATTAGCTCATCACGGCCGTGACCACTGTCATGGCCAAGGCGTGATGGCTTATGACTTTATTAGTCCTTGCTCTTTTTGTTCTTCCTTCCTCTTTAACCTGAAAACACTAGACTAATCTATTAATTTATGATTTTTGCCTCTTGATCTTCTCAAATTATTCAAGAGATAAATTCAAAAATAAAAGGAAAAGGGAAAGAAAACTTGGGTTGCCTCCCAAGAAGCGCTTATTTATGGTCTTAAGCTTGACCATACTTCCTTCAATCAACCGGGGTCGGCTGGGCGTAGAGGTGCAGGAACACTTCTCTTCCATGGAACTCCTTCGAAAAGTCGATTCTGCTCATACGGCCAGTTGTGCTTCCGCTTCGCTCTTTTCTCTCGGAGCTTCCTGGCCTTCCTCCCCCCCGGCGGAAGTTTTGTTTCCGCATGATCAGCAACTCCAACTTCATCACCACTGGGTGTATCATCAGCCATGCATATCTTCGGAGTTGCTTCCATGTTGAGCTCTTCCTTTACCACTGGAGACGTTATATCGATCCTGCACACATGGCTCTCAAAAGGAGGGTTGTTATAGGAGTTAGTCAAATGAAAATCTACCCTACCTTCCTCTACATTTAGAGAGAGTTTGCCATTCCTTACGTCTATTATTACTCCAGCAGTGGCCAAGAATGGCCTTCCTAAAATGATGGGGAATTCAGAATTCCCTTTCATATCCAATACCAAGAAATCGGTAGGGATAAGAAATTTCCCTACCTTTACAGGAACATTCTCTAGTATGCCTAGAGGAGTCCTAATTGAGCCATCCGCAAATTGTAAGAAGAATTTGAATGGACTCAACTCTTTGGTTCCCAACCTTTCCAAGATAGTGAGGGGCATCAAGCTCGGACTAGCCCCTAAGTCACATAAGGCTTGGTCGATTTGCACTAGTTCAATTGAGCAAGCGATAGAGAAGTTACCTGAGTCTTTCAGTTTAGGAGGCATTTTAGCTTCTATGTCTACTTGCTTACTCTTGACCAACTTTGTGGAAAAGGTATTGGGGGTTGGTACGGTGGTGGAGGGACATACTTTGGTTCTGGCTCTTCCTTTTCGCTCATGTCCTCCTCCGGTTCCACGTCCTTTTTAACCACCCCAAGCTTATCATCCCTCAAGTGTATGGCATTACAATGCTCAATGGGATTAGCTTCGGGTTGACCCGGGAACGTACCCTTAGGTCTAGTGTATGTACTGGCTTGTTGGGCAATCTGAGTTTCTAGCATCTTGTTATGGATTGCTAAGTTGTCTACCTTAGATGCTAGCTCCTTTATTGCCTCGTTTACTGCCCTACCTTGCTGTCTAAACTCCTCATTTTGTTTTGTTTGAGTTTTAACAAAACTTTCCAATAAAGATTCGAGTTTAGATTTCTGTACTTGATGATACCCCGGTGCGGGTTTCCTATTACCTTGGCCCTCTTGGAACTCATGGTTCAGAGTGTTGATGTAGTTGCCGTAGGAGAGGTAAGGGTTGTTCTTCCTTTGGTTGTAGGGATTTGGGGGAGCATAATTGGGCAACTTCGGGTTTGTGTCATAGAAGTTGTGACAAGCGTTCACTTGTTCCCCGGGCCTAGGATCCATGAGCAATACCTCGTGGGCACTCCATGATGTCGTGTCCCTGCATTCCACAAATCTCACAAACAATGTTAGTAGCACCTATTGCACTCACATTAGCCCTTTCAAGCTGATCAAAACGTTTATTAAGTGAGTCTATTTTTGACATTATAAGATCAGTGCTATTAACTTCAAACTTACCCCCCGAAATCTTGTTCGGGTTATTACCTCTTTCTAAACATCATTGGTGGTAGTTGGTGGCCACGTTTTCAATGATGTTGAATGCCTCAGACAGAGGCCTATTCATAAATGCTCCACCAGCTGCAGAATCAAGTGACACCTTCGAAGAGTAATCCAATCCGTTGTAAAAGGTGTGCACTAGTAACCACCTCTCGAGTCCATGGTGTGGGCAAGACTTCAGTAGTCCCTTGTAGCGATCCCAAGCTTCCGATAAGGATTCTCCGTCTTTTTTGAAGAAGCCGGTGATCTGGGTTCGTATATAGGCCGTCTTGGATGGAGGGAAGAATTTCTCCAAGAACGCCTGCTCCAGTTGGTCCCAAGTAGACAAGGTGTTGGCGGGCAATTGCTTTAGCCAAGTCTCTGCCTTTCCAGTCAGAGATGAGGGGAATAACCTTAAGCGTATAGCATCGACCGGGGCACCCTAAATCCTAATTGCATCGGTGAACTCCAAGAATGTTTCTACGTGATCAGTCGGGTCCTCCGAGGGCAATCCTCCGAATTGGTGCTGCCTAATCATGTTGATTAGCATAGGCGGTATAGTGTAGTTCTCCGCCTCAATCTCTGGCCTGGCAATCCCAGTTCACAGACCCCTCGCATTTGGGGTTGCGTAGTCCTTCAACGGTTTCGTATCTGGAAGATTCGCCATAAGTGGAATGGGAATCAACCTTTCTCCCTCTCTTTGTAGTCTCCTACGTCTGTGAAAGGTCCTCTCGATTTCGGGGTCAACCTTACTAAGGCTTCCAAGACTTAGGGATCTTTGCATAAAAACACAGAGAGATAGATACTCTAGAAGGAGATTTTTTTTTCAAATATAAAAATTAAACAAATTAAAAGAAAATGTCTAGAAAAATCAATTTAAAAATTAAATTGAGATTCGAGAAGGCACAGTCCCCGGCAACGACGCCAAAACCTTGGTGTCGTGCGAGCGCACGTGCGATTCCGGCAAGTGTACCGGATTGTCGTCAAGTAATAAAAGATATTGATCCCATAGAGACCGTGATCTCGAATCACAACCAATTATCAAATTAGTAAATCTGGACTGTATAAAAAGGATTTAGATTTGAAAAGGTTTTGAATTTGAATTAAGAGATAAATAAAACAGAAAACAAATCCTTTTTTATGGTTTTTTAGATCTAAATGGATTCCTAGGGATTTAGGTTACCAACAAGATCGTTTATGTTGCTAACTCGATTCCCCTTGTTAACTATCGAAATTGCCTTGAAGGCGAATTTATCCGCAAATAGCTTAAGCTCCCTCTCGGGTTACAAAAGCCGTGCCCAATTGAACCAAACCCTACTCTCGTGGTAGTCGAATTCAGATTGGACCCTTTGTGTTTCGTGACAATTCGTTGATCCTCGAAGGATGGCTTCTAACTCTCGTGATTTCAGTCCTAAGTCTGATTCTATAGATCCGACACCTAAGTTCACCGCTAGGTTCTTCCTTAGAATGTCTATGACACGTAAACAAGTGGCCACCGAATTTACGAGTGATTCTAACACTAGAAATCAGGTCTAAAACTAAATCGTGATTAACAAAGATATTACATCAAATTAACATCATAAACAAAACCTGGGCATAGCCCCAATCCCTCGAAACTAAGCTACTACTCAAGCCTTGTCATGGTGAAGACAAGCTTGATTACAAATAACATGAAAGTAAACTAAGAGAAGAGAGGAGGAGGAGAAGAGAGCGATCCTAAATTGTAGCCTAGGAGTAGCAGCCCAAAAGTCCTCTTCTGCCTCTGCCTGGGTGCTTATTTATAGATTTGGGAAGTTTGAATCCCAATCTAACTCAAATTCTGATCCAATTCAGTTGCTTCAGGTCCAAGTAATGTGCGTCACGACCGTGATGGCCATCACGGCCAGGCCGTGACTGGCCTCCGCCTTGGGCACTTCTATAGATTCCAGATTCTCGCGAGGCGAGTGGACTCTCGCGTCGCGAGACTTCAAGTTCTAGCCTGTAACGGCCGTGATAGGCATCACGGCTAGGCCGTGACAGATTCTGACTTGTGGGGGTGAAAGGTCACGGCCGTGACAAGTTCTGACTTCAGTCCTTCTTCCTTTTCAGTTTTGCTCGATCATGGACGTGATGGACATCACGGCTAGGCCGTGATGGTCTCTGTTTGGCTCATTTTCTTCACTTTTCAAGCCCCATCTTCATCCAAACTCCATCATGGTTGATCCTAAGCATTTTACCCATGATTTCTGCAAAACAACACCACGAAAACCGCCTTACCCGTTCCAAAGTAAAAATAACCAAAAATCAAATTAAATGTCCCTAAACTACATGAAAATGCATGCAAAATGATAGACAAAGATGAGGTGAAATCACACTCATCAAATCACCCCAAGCTTAAGATTTTGCTTGTCCTCAAGCAATCACTAAGGCCAGAAGATATAAATAATCAGAGCATGGATAGTGAATCAAGAACCCGAGAAACTAATCCAAGTGACAGGCACATTCGAATAAATCCCCAAGAGATAATCGATTTCAAGTCTAATTTGAAGCTTAGGTTCATCAAATTCATATTCTCACTGATTCAGGCACTCGTCTCACCTCACTCAAGTGTTCCAGGTATATGACACCCGCTCAATTTCCTCAAGGAATGTATTCTACCATAAGCTTGACTATTAACCAAATCTCTACTTTATTAATGAAAACACATAAGAATCAAGAGGTCTTTTACTTTGGTTGTAATGTGTCCATGGGATTAATTGTTAGGTGGGGAGATCAAGAAAAGGAAATTTCAAGAAGGCTAAACAAATTATCAAACATTGCAAAGCATGACACCTTCTAAAATACCTTTTTGGGCTTTGATTCACTTTTCCACCTTTTTTTTTCTTTCTTTTTATTTTTATTTCTCACTTTCTTTCGTCATCCCCTTCTCCATTTTTTTGTGTTTATTTCATTTTATTTATTTGGAGAAGGGGAGATTTTTAGCTCAAGAGAAATATTTTCTAATTTTTCTCATCCCATTCTTTTTTGAACTACCTTTTACCTTTTTTGTAATACTTTAAAAGGTGTCATACCAAGTATTATTCATCAAAATAATTCAAGGTACCAAGAAAAGTATTTTATTCTTTTAGGCTCAAAATTGGGCAACTAAGGGGTAGCATTTAATCAGTCGAAGCTCAGAAGGCCGGAAAAATACCTAGTGCCTAATCATTTTCAAAAATGTTTTCAAAAATTTTCAAGTTTCAAAACGGTTTCAAGTCAAGTTCTAGAAAATACAATCCAAGAGGAATTAAAACACTCTATCACAAGGAATGGGGTATATTTAGTGAGTACCCCTTTTTGGCTCAAAATCTTACATTTAGTAGTTCAAAAATCAGTGAGAATCAAAAATTTAAGGAACTACATGCTAATTATCAACTATCAAAAGATCATCTCAAGAATTTTTATTTTTAGCCTTGTCACAAGAATAAAAAAAAATTGGGTTCAAAAATTCACTATCTCAATTTATTTGGCACCAAGTTCTCACAATTGGATGCATATTCTAAGTGAGGGGCAATCTAGAGAATGTGATCATGCAAACTATGCCTATATGAATGCAACATGAAAATTGCAAAAATTTGCAAAAATACCCCTACCCCAAGCTTAAAACTTACATTGTCCCCAATGTAAATAGTCAAGTCGGAGAGAGAGGAGAAAATTGGAACAACTCACCGAAGTGGTAGCGGGTGTTGGATCACATGCCACCAAAGCTTGTTGGAAATTGTATCACGGACGTGTGGCGTATCACGGCCAGGCCGTGATCAATTCTGGTCTCCTTTATTAGCTCATCACGGCCGTGACCACCGTCATGGCCAAGGCGTGATGGCTTATGACTTTATTAGTCCTTGCTCTTTTTGTTCGTCCGTCCTCTTTAACCTGAAAACACTAGACTAATCTATTAATTTATGATTTTTGCCTCTTGATCTTCTCAAATTATTCAAGAGATAAATTCAAAAATAAAAGGAAAAGGGAAAGAAAACTTGGGTTGCCTCCCAAGAAGCGCTTATTTATGGTCTTAAGCTTGACCATACTTCCTTCAATCAACCGGGCCTACTGGGCGTAGAGGGTGCAGGAACACTTCTCTTCCATGGAACTCCTTCGAAAAGTCGATTCTGCTCATACGGCGGCCAGGTTGTGCTTACCGCTCTTTTTCTCTCTGAGCTTCCTGGCCTTCCTCCCCCCCGGCGGAAGTTTTGTTTCCGCATGATCAGCAACTCCAACTTCATCACCACTGGGTGTATCATCAGCCATGCATATCTTCGGAGTTGCTTCCATGTTGAGCTCTTCCTTTACCACTGGAGACGTTATATCGATCCTGCACACATGGCTCTCAAAAGGAGGGTTGTTATAGGAGTTAGTCAAATGAAAATCTACCCTACCTTCCTCTACATTTAGAGAGAGTTTGTCATTCCTTACGTCTATTATTACTCCAGCAGTGGCCAAGAAAGGCCTTCCTAAAATGATGGGGAATTCAGAATTCCCTTTCATATCCAATACCAAGAAATCGGTAGGGATAAGAAATTTCCCTACCTTTACAGGAACATTCTCTAGTATGCCTAGAGGAGTCCTAGTTGAGCCATCCGCAAATTGTAAGAAGAATTTGAATGGACTCAACTCTTTGGTTCCCAACCTTTCCAAGATAGTGAGGGGCATCAAGCTCGGACTAGCCCCTAAGTCACATAAGGCTTGGTCGATTTGCACTTGTTCAATTGAGCAAGCGATAGAGAAGTTACCTGAGTCTTTCAGTTTAGGAGGCATTTTAGCTTCTATGTCTACTTGCTTACTCTTGACCAACTTTGTGGAAAAGGTATTGGGGGTTGGTACGGTGGTGGAGGGACATACTTTGGTTCTGGCTCTTCCTTTTCGCTCATGTCCTCCTCCGGTTCCACGTCCTTTTTAACCACCCCAAGCTTATCATCCCTCAAGTGTATGGCATTACAATGCTCAATGGGATTAGCTTCGGGTTGACCCGGGAACGCACTTAGGTCTAGTGTATGTACTTGCTTTTTGGGCAATCTGAGTTTAAAGCATCTAGTAATGGATTGCTCATTTGTCTACCATAGATGCTAGCTCCTTTATTGCCTCAAGCATCGCCCTACCTTGCTGTCTAAACTCCTCATTTTGTTTTGTTTGAGTTTCAACAAAACTTTCCAATAAAGATTCGAGTTTAGATTTCTGTACTTGATGATACCCCGGTGCGGGTTTCCTATTACCTTGGCCCTCTTGGAACTCATGGTTCAGAGTGTTGATGTAGTTGCCGTAGGAGAGGTAAGGGTTGTTCTTCCTTTGGTTGTAGGGATTTGGGGGAGCATAATTGGGCAACTTCGGGTTTGTGTCATAGAAGTTGTGACAAGCGCTCACTTGTTCCCCGGCGCCGGATCCATGAGCAACACCGTGGGCACTCCATGATGTCGTGTACCTGCATTCCACAAATCTCACAAACAATGTTAGTAGCACCTATTGCACTCACATTAGCCCTTTCAAGCTGATCAAAACGTTTATTAAGTGAGTCTATTTTTGACATTATAAGATCAGTGCTATTAACTTCAAACTTACCCCCCGAAATCTTGTTCGGGTTATTATCTCTTTCTATACATCATTGGTGGTAGTTGGTGGCCACGTTTTCAATGATGTTGAATGCCTCAGTCAGAGGCCTATTCATAAATGCTCCACCAGCTGCAGAATCAAGTGACACCTTCGAAGAGTAATCCAATCCGTTGTAAAAGGTGTGCACTAGTAACCACCTCTCGAGTCCATGGTGTGGGCAAGACTTCAGTAGTCCCTTGTAGCGATCCCAAGCTTCCGATAAGGATTCTCCGTCTTTTTTGAAGAAGCCGGTGATCTGGGTTCGTATATAGGCCGTCTTGGATGGAGGGAAGAATTTCTCCAAGAACGCCTGCTCCAGTTGGTCCCAAGTAGACAAGGTGTTGGCGGGCAATTGCTTTAGCCAAGTCTTTGCCTTTCCAGTCAGAGATGAGGGGAATAACCTTAAGCGTATAGCATCGACCGGGGCACCATAAATCCTAATTGCATCGGTGAACTCCAAGAATGTTTCTACGTGATCAGTCGGGTCCTCCGAGGGCAATCCTCTGAATTGGTGCTGCCTAATCATGTTGATTAGCATAGGCGGTATAGTGTAGTTCTCCGCCTCAATCTCTGGCCCGGCAATCCCGGTTCACTGCACCCCTCGCATTTGGGGCTGCGTAGTCCTTCAACGGTTTCAGATCTGGAAGATTCGCCATAAGTGGAATGGGAATCAACCTTTCTCCCTCTCTTTGTAGTCTCCTACGTCTGTGAAAGGTCCTCTCGATTTCGGGGTCAACCTTACTAAGGCTTCCAAGACTTAGGGATCTTTGCATAAAAACACAGAGAGATAGATACTCTAGAAGGAGATTTTTTTTTTTCAAATATAAAAATTAAACAAATTAAAAGAAAATGTCTAGAAAAATCAATTTAAAAATTAAATTGAGATTCGAGAAGGTGCACGTGCGATTCCGGCAAGTGTACCGGATTGTCGTCAAGTAATAAAAGATATTGATCCCATAGAGACCGTGATCTCGAATCACAACCAATTATCAAATTAGTAAATCTGGACTGTATAAAAAGGATTTGCATTTGAAAAGGTTTTGAATTTGAATTAAGAGATAAATAAAACAGAATCAAATAAAACAGAAAACAAATCCTTTTTTATGGTTTTTTAGATCTAAATGGATTCCTAGGGATTTAGGTTACCAACAAGATCGTTTACGTTGCTAACTCGATTCCCCTTGTTAACTATCGAAATTGCCTTGAAGGCGAATTTATCCACAAATAGCTTAAGCTCCTCTCGGGTTACAAAAGCCGTGCCCAATTGAACCAACCCCTACTCGTGGTAGTCGAATTCAGATTGGACCCTTTGCGTTTCATGACAATTCGTTGATCCTCGAAGGACGGCTTCTAACTCTCGTGATTTCAGTCCTAAGTCTGATTCTATAGATCCGACACCTAAGTTCACCGCTAGGTTCCTCCTTAGAATGTCTATGACACGCAAACAAGTGGCCACCGAATTTACGAGTGATTCTAACACTAGAAATCAGATCTAAAACTAAATCGTGATTAACAAAGATATTACATCAAATTAACATCATAAACAAAACTTGGGCATAGCCCCAATCCCTCGAAACTAAGCTACTACTCAAGCCTTGTCATGGTGAAGACAAGCTTGATTACAAATAACATGAAAGTAAACTAAGAGAAGAGAGGAGGAGGAGAAGAGAGCGATCCTAAATTGTAGCCTAGGAGTAGCAGCCCAAAAGTCCTCTTCTGCCTCTGCCTGGGTCCTTATTTATAGATTTGGGAAGTTTGAATCCCAATCTAACTCAAATTCTGATCCAATTCAGTTGCTTCAGGTCCAAGTAATGCGCGTCACGGCCGTGATGGCCATCACGGCCAGGCCGTGACGGCTTCTGCCTTGGGCACTTCTATAGATTCCAGATTCTCGCGAGGCGAGTGGACTCTCGCGTCGCGAGACTTCAAGTTCTAGCCTTAACGGCCGTGATAGGCATCACGGCTAGGCCGTGACAGATTCTGACTTGTGGGGGTGAAAGGTCACGGCCGTGATGGCCATCACGGCTAGGCCGTGACCAGTTCTGACTTCAGTCTTTCTTCCTTTTCAGTTTTGCTCGATCATGGCCGTGATGGACATCACGGCTAGGCCGTGATGGACATCACGGCTAGGCCGTGATGGTCTCTGTTTGGCTCATTTTCTTCACTTTTCAAGCCCCGTCTTCATCCAAACTCCATCATGGTTGATCCTGAGCATTTTACCCTTGATTTCTGCAAAACAACACCACGAAAACCGCCTTACCCATTCCAAAGTAAAAATAACCAAAAATCATATTAAATGTCCCTAAACTACATGAAAATGCATGCAAAATGATAGACAAAGATGAGGTGAAATCACACTCATCAATGCTCCAGTCTTAGGTTCGTGGTACTAGAAAACATCTTCAATGTTTCAATACGGTATACACCACATATACGGTATAGGACCTCAAAGTCCAAATGACCCCGAGTCCATCACAACACAGAATCTTAGTACCCCGACGTCTCGGTTACTAAGTCCAACTGCACTTTCAACACGGTTGAATTTATTTTTGGTTTTTAAGAAATCCTTTCCAAATTGGAATTTCCTTAATAAAATCCTTAAAACTTAGCTTTTCACAAACCAATGAGTCACTTGAGGTTTCTTCAAAATACGCACTGCCGTTTCAAAATACTTGCCGTCTACACTTTTCCAAATTTGCCGTCAAATATTATTTTTAAGGCTTTTCAAGTCAAAATTTAGCTTTTTCCACTATATTAATTTTCTAAAATCACAATTAACTTATTTTCACCAATTAATTTCATAAAAGAATATTTTGTAATATTCCAGAATTTCTTACGTAAAATTTAGCAGTACTAAAATATTTTCACGGTTTCGCGCTTATTGTGACTCATAATTCACTTTTTCAGTAATAAATTATTAAAATAATAATATTTTCCAAAATTCCTTATTTTTCCAAATAAAATTCCCTTTAATATTATATATATCAATATTTTACCGTTAAAATATTGAATATAATTTGCGAAGCTTCTTAAAGCTTTTATCCGATTAACTTAATTGGGCACTGACCACTGTCAGCCTTCTCACACATCAACCAACAATTATATCACAGATATTTCCCAGGCAGATCATGCATCACAGTAGCATAATATAATTACAGAGAAACAATTAAACGCAATTAAAACCACACAGATACAAACAACACAACATTAAACAACTTAAATAAACACTAACAGACAAATAATTACAAACAACCACGGGATAGCATTTAGCCATCGAATAAATCCTCAAGTGTTCCCCTCTTACCTTTCGGAGACTTCTTGTGAATTTACTGATTTCCTTCGATAGTTCGGATACCGCGTAAACGTCGTACTCACTTAACCTTCAACCATTTCAATCAAATAATTACAAGTCAAGAAATCATAACATTCTAAACCCTAATACATAGTCACGGCCTCTAGGGTCTTGCATGACTAAAATTTCTAATCATGATTAAGTCATGGATTAATGATCCTTGATCAACCTAAATCATGGATTAGTGACTAAACAACTAAGTTTCAAACTCAAAACTTCCTAACTCTTATATACTAAGATTCGGCCTCAACATGTTTATAGGGCTAGGGTTCTTAGTTTAATAAACCAACTTGGATTTATTAAGCATACATACTAATAGCTTGATTACCAAGATCATTTATGAAAACTTTGGACCAAAACTCATCAAATCTCTCCCACCTAGGGTTCGGCCAACATAGAGATTTTTGAGTAAAGATTTTCATTTTAATAATCTATCATGGATTAGAGTGTGTAGACATACATGTCATATAGAATACATGATCATACATGACAACACATGAACAAAACTCTACCAAACCTATTCTAATAGATTCGGCCAAGGCTAGGTTTTTAGGAAAGAAATTTTTGATTACATCATGCTCTTGGATTTAGATAATATGCATGATATCAAGAATATATAAAGTTATTTCATCATCATGAGATTTTTCTAGAATTTATTATGACTTTTCAAAGTTCAAGGCTTAGAAACTTGAAAGTGATGAACACATAAGAAACAAACTTTGAATCAAGAAAATTATTAAAGAAAATAGGCGTGATTAAGGAAGAAGATTAGGATTTACCTCTTGAAGATCAATGACAAAGGAAATCCAAGAACTTGCTTCACAAATTTGACACTAAAAGACTTATAAACTTTAGGGTTTTTAAACAAATGGCAATAGAAACTAAATGAAATGTGAGAGAAGGTATTTATAGAGATGGGTGGTTCCATCTTGGAAGGATCTAGAAAGGATGAGTTGTCTTGTTCAAAGGATTGAAATGCAAATACTTCCTAGGGACCATTTTGCAAAGATTCCAAAAGTATAAGGACTATTTTGCAAATTGCCAATAAATTGTAATGATGACTATTTGCCACATTAAATGTGATCTTATCTTGACTATTTTGGGATGATTTTTCCATAAGATATTTTAGGAAGAATCAAGAAGAGTTTAGAACATTATAGAAGATGGTAGAATCATGTAGAAGAATGTAGAATAGTGTGGAATGTAGTAGAAAATTCTAGAATGCTCTTTGCTCATCCAAGATGAGGGAAGCCCCTTCTCCCTCATGGTCTTGCGCATGGCCTAATATATTTGGGCTTGGATTCATTTTTGTGGGGCCCACTAAAAGATTTAAGCTTAAGCATGACATAGGAAACTTGTATAGTTTCAAATAGGCTTTATGGAATTAATCCATGGACTAGGAATTTGGGCTTCATAGCCACGGTCCAATAAGAGATTGGTAAAAAAAGATTATGGCCCAATTCAATTGAAAAAAACTTAGAAACTAACTTAGGGACAAAAGGGTGATTAATAGAAAGTTCGGGGACTTAAGCGTAAAATTCAAAAATTTTCACTTTAACCCTGCAGAACCTTCTAGACTTAAAAGTATGATTCATCCCCTTGAATCATCTCAAAATACTAAGAGAAACTCTTTATCTGCTCTTGAAAACTCCGAAATCCATTTTGCCGCTCACCCGATTGCGTATTCTGCCCGTAAACCGTAAATTATTTTATTTTTTTTCTGACACAATTCTAATAATACATAATTGTAGGAAATAAAATACTAAACTTAAGTATTTCGTTCACGAATTAAAATTAAGTCTTTTGAGCAGTATAATTATACTGTCAATGGAATTCGCGGATCGGGTTTCGCCTGACTTCCAACCTAAATTTTAATCGTAGCTTCCTACATTCAAGTTGGATTGAGTGGTAAACTCCATTTATTTAAAATAGTTTTCTAAAAATCAAATAAATTTATAAACATATTTATATGTATTACTGTTATTTAAAATAGTAAAATACAGGGTGTTACAAAGGGCCTCGTGATTGAGCACTCGGACTGTGTGTCCTGTGTTTTGTTTATGGGGGAAAATATTAATAATAAATTGAGGATGGTCGTTAGCTTTGTGCTTCGACAAGGAAAGATTATTACGACAAAGAAAACAAATCGAGAATAAAAGTTTTTCTCATGAATAGATGGCAAACGTGTCATGTGTTGTGATCATTGGGTCCAGAGTGGATCAATGTATCTGTTATGGACTATATTCCTTTTAATCATTGGGACTCTATACATGTGTGAGCCAATGTATCTTTACTGGACTGTGTGTCAAATTTTATGCGATAACTATTGTGGTTCTGAGTGATGCAATAGGTTATGGACAATAAACTCCATTGTTCGCAGTGACCATTGGGACTCTGTACATGTGTGAGCCAATGAGTTACATTTTTGAACAATAACCCTGGTGAAACTGTGTGTGACCAGTGTGTTATGTGTTCCCTTGGGCATTGTTTTATTTCATTTTTACAATGTGCCGTGTGTGGAGCTTGATCAGCTCGAAACGAAACAGAAATTTGTCGGATCTACGGAGATTAGGCATTAAAAATAGAACCTGAACATCGAAGTGCCATGCATTTTTATAAAATGACGATGATTGCCGGGTATGAAACCCTTTGAATTAAATTATTTTGCTGTTTCGAATTAATTTTATTATGCTGTGAATATATGATATTTGCTATTTGAGTGTCGTGCATGGGGTTGTCTTATCAAAACTCATATATTGGAAACTCACCCTTGCATATTTCTTTGTGATTTCCTTTACTATGTGGGACCTACGTATTTATACCTGCGTTTAGATGGATCCGGGCACAGCGGATCTGAACTACTCAAGGGTTCGAGCCCTGATGTTCGACAATGCTGATCAACGGGATGCTTGGGGTGATTAACCCAGGAGCTCGGAGTGCCACTTACACCGGTCCTATGCGGACGCTCCGAGGTAATGTAGCAGATGGACCACAGCAGTTGATTCATAGTAAAGAGACAATTGAAGTTTCATTACCGCCTATTTGGATGATCCTAAGATATCTGGTACAACACGCTTTGTTCAACCGTTACAGCAAGTAGCACCGGGATCACCTCCTGCACCCATAGTATTGATTCCAGAGGATGTCCAGGAGGAGATGGAGGAGGATCCAGAGGAGGATCCGATGGTTTATCCAGATTATATTCCTTTAGGAGACGAAGGGTCTCCAGCTGTTGGAGAGGGAGCTGTTGTATCCTCTCTAGATATACCTCCCGGAGGTGGGGGAGTTTACACTGGACTCCCCAATGGATTTCTGTAGTGATGACCAGCTTAGGATGTAGTTTTAGGAAAGAGTGAGAATTTTAGGTTAGTCTGACTTAGTGACTAATGAGAGCCATCTTTTGAGTGGTATTTTCAGACTCCCACCATGACATAGTTATGATATTTCAATTAGTGTAAAATACGTGTGTCAGTAGATGGTGACCTAGTAAGAAAAAGGTCTGTTGTAAAACGTTGAAGCATATGTAAAATATATAGTGATGTATATTATTTTACGAGTGTTCGATGTGTGTACAGTAATAATAAAAAGAAAAAAAAATTATCACTATTTTTGAGAAGTTATGGAATTAGAAAACGAATCTTGTTTTCCGAAGGAAACCAGCAAATTTATATCTTTATTAGGTTTGATGTTTGAACCATGTTACGTAAATGTGATACCTGTAAAAGGGGTGTCGCATTAGTGGTATCATAGCTGGTCGAGTCTTTCGGGAAAACCTTTGGGAGTAGGTCTGTTGTGTTGATGTTGTGTGATCTCTGAAGGGAATTGTTTGAATTACTTCTTAGAAGTAATGTGTGATAGCTATTAGATTAAAGTTTCATTTTTTGGTTGTCATTTAACTGATTGTGTCTTGTAGGTCAGTTATGGAACTAGAAGGTGGACGTGGACGTGGACATGGACGCTGCCGTCACTAGTGGAAAATATACATTAGACGGTAACCAAAAGCTAGACGTTAAAAAGGGGTGGTGGCAGTTTTGTAAATATCAGACTTCATTAATTCAATTTTAACGTCAGTTGTTTTAATGACTGACGTTAAAAGTGAAGTGACTCACTTTTAACGTCAGTTCAATAAACAACCGACGTTAAAAGTGAACATTTTAACGTCAGTTCGATAAAGAACTGACGTTAAAAGTGAGTCACTTCACTTTTAACGTCAGTCCTTACATCAACAGACGTTAAAGGTTATTTTAATAATTTTTTTATCTAGTATACGATCCCTTCCGCATTGCCTTCCTCAAAGTTTCAGTTTCACATGAATTGCTTTGACGTTTTGTGTTTCTGTTTTGAAAACTAAAATATATGTGTGAAGTATAAGTTGAATCAATAACCCAAACCGGATCTCATTCATGAAGTGTAATCGATCGATCTGAGAAGATTGAAAGGGTTTAAAATCTTATAAAAAGTTACATTGAAAGGGTTTGAAATCCTATAAAAAGTTACATTGAAAGGGTTTAAAATCCTAAACATTAAAGCTACATCCCATCAGAGAGTTTTATGAAATATGCCAAAGGGAAAACTATACTCCGAAGACCTCAGAAAACTGGGGGGCATGAGAGAGCTCAAGAGAGAGGCAAAAACAGGTGCACTAGATCTGTTTCAAGCAAAGGCAGTGGTTCCAGAGACTTCCAAGACGGTCACTTGCTGCCAAAGCTGAGGTTTTGGAACTGAGACCCCCGAGCACCTGATTAGCCCTCCAGCAACTGATTCTCCGGAAGGTGATAAGGTGAGCAACTCACATAATGTAATTTACTCAAACTTATCACCCATGTAATGTAATTTACTCAAACTCAGAAGTTGTTTGACCATTAAGACAAAGACCTTTGAGTCTAGGAATAGGAAGAAAGAGTGATGAAGTTAATCTCCACGGCAGAGCCATATTGTAAAGCAGAAAATTAATTAAAAGGATGAAAGGAAGCTATTTATAGGAGCAGGGGATGAAGTTACTAAGTTATTCTGATTTTCTTGAAAACTTACCTATAAACTTAATGCTCATTAAGAGGATTGAGTTACAAGGTGCATGGGTAAGTAGCACAGTAGTCAAAGGAATGAATGTTTTTGCAGAGATATCTATACACTTTTAACGTCGTTTTTAACAAAATCGGCGTTAAAAGTGTTTTTAAAATAAAAATATTTATTGTTAACGTCGCTTTTTTAAAAACCGGCGTTAAAAGTTTGATTTTTACTTGATTAAATAAATAGCCGACGTAAATAATCCTATCTATTATAAACGTGCGAGAATGAATATTGGAAATAATGTAATTAATATCACGGGAACTTGGCGGTCATAAATTAAGTTGATGTTAAAAATGAGGTGGTGGCAGTTTGTAAATATTATTCACTATTTGCGTCACTCTATAAATAACTGACGTAAATAATTATGAAACTCATTTCATTGGTTGTCATGTCCCTGTTGTCCCTCTTAACGCAGATCACTCCATATAGTACTGCAGTTTATTTCTAAACCTTTTTTTATACAAGTTTATTTTTAATTTTTATTAATTAGCTTGAATTAGTAAACAAATTCTTGTGCAAATTAAAATAAATAAACACTTAACATAAAACAAGTTATATGTATAATCAAATCGTATGTCATTGAAGCGATTCATAAGTTAAAATTACATGATTAAAAGATAAAAAATTTCTGCAACATAGCCCTAAAATATAAAAAAGTTTCTGCATCAACATCATTTTCTTCTCAGTCCTGTCATCAGAAACTCCAATGGATCGATGCATCACCTCCCTCACTTGAATTCCAAGATGCAAAGTAAATCCTCAGTCTCTAGCAGCGAAAGCAAAGTGAAATGGATCTTTGCATCTTTCTTCTTCAGTGGAATTCCTTGATGCATCATATTGAATCCACAATCACTTGCTTCCAAAGCAAAGTGGAAGGGATGACGGGGATGAAATAAAGTGAGAGAATCACATTACGTGATTCACCCAACCTTAATATCCATGTAATGTGATTTACTCAAACTCAGAAGTTGTTTGACCATTAAGACAAAGATCTTTGAGTCTAGGAATGGGAAGAATGAGTGATGAAGTTAGTCTCCATGGCAGAGCCATATTGTGAATCAGAAAAATTAAAAGGATGGAAGGAAGCTATTTATAGGAGGAGTGGATGAAGTTACTAGGCTATTCTGATTTTCTTGAAAACTTATCTAAAAACTTAATGCTCATTAAGAGGATTAGGTACAAGGTGAATGGGTAAGTAGCATAGTAGTCAAAGGAATGAATGTTTTTGCAGAAACTAATAAACTTTTAACGTCCGTTGTGTAATACAACTGACGTTAAATATATGACCTTTAACGTCAGTTCTTACTAACAACTGACGTAATAAGTGTGAGAGTTTTTAACGTCAGTTTATTAAAACAACTGACGTTAAATATGATATTTAACGTCAGGTTTTACTAAAAACTGACGTAAAATGTTGTTTTATTTTAGTTTACACCCGTGCGCCTTCTCCACTTCTCTGTACGTCTCTTTTCTCTTTTCATCACTCTCAACCCTCACTCTCGCTCTCACTCTGCCCTAATCGCGAGCTCATCTCTAGCGCAACCACCGCGAGGGCTTCTTCGCCACCACCGTGAGGTACACTCTTAACCCCTAACTCTGTCTTTCCCGCTCATTCTTTGCAATAACTTGACATCTCTCTTTCCTCTTCCCGCGCACTAACTCTCCTTGTCCCTCTGCTCTCAGTAACCACATCGAACGTTGGTCACCACTCGAGCTTCCCCCCCCCACCACCACCACCACGCGAGCGCCTATTTCTGGTGAGTCTTTAGGGCACATTTTTTTATTTTTGGTTTTGAGTGCATGCATGTTGCTCTGCTGGTTGAAACTGTAGTCTCAGTAGTTGAAACTTGAAACTGTGAGTTTAAGTTGTTTGGAAAGTCTCTATTTTTGGTTTTGAGTGTATGTTGAAACTGTAGTCTCAGTAGTTGTAACTTTAAACCATGAGTTTGAGTTGTTTGGAATGTCTCTATTTTTGATTTTGAGTGCATGTTGCTCTACTGGTTGATCTGTCAAGGCCGTAATGCTCATCATGGCTAGGCCGTGATCAGTTCTGCCTGTGAGGGTCTGGTTCAGTTGGCACGTTACGACCGTGATGGACATCACGGCCAGGCCGTGACCAGTGCTTGGCAATCTTCAAAAACTATAGTTTTCAATCTCCCGTATTATCCTTATATTGGATATATAGATGTTTTGTATATCTACAGGACCTATCTAGTTATTTTTATTTATACTTCTGTATTTATTTTGAGTTATAACCTATGTTAATACATATATATTGTTTCTGAACAGGCATACATATGGATCAGTCGGATAGCCCACATGCACGGGAGGACATTGTGGGGGTTTCGCAGGACCCGATCACGCCTACGCCTGATTCTAGTGTAGGTTTACATGTTATATACTATCTTTAGTCCTTCTTTTTAATGTAAGTTTATAATGTTACAACCCTCTATTTTATCATTTTTTTTGTCCATACAGACATCACAGGCTCATAGGAAACGGGGTAGAGGAGCCACCTCGTTGAAGAAACTAGAGAAGGACAGGCAGAGCGGACAGAAGCTTGAGGTGTCCTTCGATGCTAATCTAAATGCCCAGGGACCCCGTGCTAAAGAATTTAATAAGTGGGTGTTTCTACAAGCCGAACCAAAGACGTAAGCATCAACTACAACCACTGGAATGACGTTCCACAGAACGTTAAGGATCAGATTTGGGAGGCTATCACGGTATTTTACCTTTACATTCGTTTGATTTACATTATTAGATAATTATCGGAGTTATAATCCATCCAGTTGTTATATATGTATCTAATGTGTAGGTAGCTTGGACTGTGCCAAATGACGAGGATCATCGTCATAAATGTAAGAAAATGGCATCAAAGCGTTGGAATGGGTTCAAGCATGATCTTACCAGGTACTATGTATCTGGGAAGAAGCGGCTTGATAAAATGTTCTCGGATTATCCCTGGATTGATCAGGATACTTGGTATATGTTTGCCAGGAGTCGACAGGATGGAGAATTTCAGGTTGGTTGATTAAGTTAATTTTGTATGCTTATTATAGATCATTTAACTGTATTTAATTATGTGTTTTTGTTTGAATAGGCTAAGGCAAATAAGGGTCGGCAGAATCAGGCGAAGAACGTCCACCGCCACACCATGTCTCAGGGTGGGTACTGACTCGGATCGAGCGAGATGATGGCGGATAGGCTGAGGACGAAGCAGGAAGAGCACTCTGCTAGGATTGAAAGAGGAGAGGTACCTGAGGGCACACCATCAAGTCCTCCGTCGAACATCGACCGCGAGGATGTCTGGTTAGCCGGCCGCATGACAAAGACGGGATCTTTTAAAGTTGATGCCACTCGCGAAGTGGCAGATAAGATTGTAAGTAAATAATTAACTTGATTTCAATTGATATTTGTATAGATATTTGCAACATTTTTCACTTGCACGTTTTTTCATTTGTTTTCATTGTAGATGGATCTTAAAGCAAAATCCTCCCAGGGTGCATTCGTCCCTTCTGGACGGCAGGACGTCTTGATGACTGCTCTAGGCAAGAAAGACCATCCTGGTCGGGTTCTCGGTGTTCCTGGGAACGTGACCATCAAACAATATTATGGCAAGTCTGCTTCACGAAAGCGGGTGGTCAATGAAGCATCAATTTTGGCTGACCTTACTCAGCACCTCATGTCCAACCCAGATATTACAACACATCTGATGCAAGGCTTACTATCCAACCCAGAATTCAAGCAGGCGCTTGCCAGAGAGCTTTCCTCCGTCGGTACATCCCAGGACACCATAGGGCTTGCCAACCCTTCACATGTGAGCACAAAAGAGAGTTTTAGTAGGGCACATGTGGAGGACGATGAGTTGGCAGCTAGGGAGCGGGAGTTGGATGTCCAGCGCCATGAGCTTGAGTTGGAAATGAAAAGGCGTGAGCTTGAGTTGGACTCCAAACGACGTGACCTCGAAATGTTAGCAAAGGTATTTATTCATTATTAATGTCCAAATTAGTCAAATAATTACTTGTGTTTTTTTTTAATTATCAAAAACTTATCTATTTTATTTTTCCTAAATTGAAGGCCAAGTCGACGTCGGTGTCGTTGTCACCTATCACTCGTTTGTTCTCACTTGGTGAGGATTATGCATTTGAGATTTTTGAATGTCCATTGGAGCACGATGGAAGGGTGGCACGCCCAGATCAACGGAGGATATTTACCTTCTGTGGTGATGATCTCGGGAACGCCTGCAGAAATAACATCTGGATGAACAACAATGTTTTCAGTCTCTCATGCACGTAAGTTAATTTAAATTTTATAATTTATTTATTTTTGGTATTTTTCCATTTAATAATTTATTTTAATTTCAATATATATATTATGTAATTAACATCCACACCTTTTCATATCTTAGGTATCTCCATCGTCTTCAGCTTGATAAGGGCGTTGCATCAGTTTACGGTTTGTTAGATCCGTCAATCCAAGTGCCCGATTTCTTTACTGGCGATGCATTGAGTAAATACTTAGGGAACTTGTTGGGAGACAATCTGAAAGAAATATATCTGGCTCCCTACTGTATGAAAAACCATTGGCAGTTGTTCGTACTTCACCCGTCTAGGCATAGAGTCATATTCTTCTGCTCTCAACACCAAAACCCGCCACAGGAGGTGGTGGAAGCTGTAAATACGTAAGTAACTAATCTTAAATTTAATTTAAGTTTTAATATCAGTTGTTTTTAGTTTATTACACACATGATATATGAATTTGTTAATTGATCGACATGATTATTTGTTTATGATAGCGCGCTGAAGGCGAGTAGCATAAGTTGCGCCAACGAGAGAAGTAGGACTTCTAAGGCTAAAGCAAATCCTGTATGGAACATCATAAAGGTTTGGTAGTTTATTTATCAAATAATTAATATTATAATTACTAATTTATATGTATATTCAACTGACGTTGAAATTAATTTTGTTGGTAGTCTCGATTTCAAATTGACGGGTGGTCGTGCGGCTATTATGTGATGCTTCATATGCTGAGCATAGTCTCCGCATCTATTACGGATGGATGGAATAAGGTAATATTTAAACAACTTGTTAAATTATATATTATAGTTTTGAAGATGACTTGCATTGATGTTATTGTTATTATTTGAACGTGTCTAGGCATTTATCGACCAATCGCCTATTGAAGAAGATGAGTTAAGAGATTTGAGTATGCGCTTCGCCGAATTCTTCTTCAAGTATGCGGCTGAAAAAGGAATAGACAATATACCTCCGCAATACTTAGATAAATAGTTTTTTTGTTAGACTTTAGAAACTAATTAATAACATGTATATATATATATCCTTAGATTGATAGTTTTGTTTTTTAGACATTGGAACTAAAATTTATTTATATATATACATGGGTTTTGGTTTTAAGTCCCCCCATTGTTCCATTTTTCCTTTGCAATTCTGTAATGTGTGTGATATTCTGTGTTACTGGGATATTTACTGCATGCAGGGATAGCTGAGGGGAGTGATATTTTAAAACTGAATTTAAAAAAAAAAACCTATTAACGTCAGTTGTATCAAACAACTGACGTTAATTGTATTTTATAAAATATAAAGTACACTATTAACGTCAGTTGTTTATTAAAACTGACGTTAAACATAAAACTATTAACGTCAGTTCTTTATTACCACTGACGTTAGTTTTAACAAAATTAACGTCAGTTGTCTTAAAGAACTGACGTTAATAGTTTTATGTTTAACGTCAGTTGTTTAAAAAATCGACGTTAATTTTGATAAAATTAACATCAGTTGTGTTAAAGAACCAACGTTAATAGTTTTATATTTAACGTCAGTTCTCAACTGATGTTAAAATTTTAACTTTTAACGTCAACTGTATTTACGTCAGTCAGTATTCTGACGTAAAAAATCAATTTTAACTGACGTAAAAAGCACTTATTGCACTCGTGCATGGAAGAGGTCGTAGAGGTGGTCGTGTTAATGGCCGAGGGAATTTTGAGGAAAATTATGAAGAAGAAGGAGGTATGGACTTTGCTGCACAAGCAATGGCGGATGTAGCTGCTGCTATTATACAGCAAACTGCTACAATGACTGCCCAGAATTTGCAGGAACAGATTCGAGCGGAACAGGCTACTGAAGGCAGAGGTCTTACTGCTTTTAGACGCCAGAATCCTCCACAATTTCATGGAGATGTGGATCCTATCAAGGCTGACTTATGGATTTAGGAAGTGGAGAAGATTTTTGAGTTGATCAATAGTCCAAAAGGAGTGAAGGTACCGTATGCTACCCATCTGTTGTTAGGAGATGCTGAGTATTGGTGGAGAGGCACTAAGCAACTACTAGAAGTAGAGAATCAGGTGATTACTTGGGTGATATTTAAGAACATGTTTCTAAACAAGTATTTTCCCCAGAGCGCTCGAGCAGAGAAGGAGCAGGAATTTTTACGTCTGTCTCAAAGGGATTTATCTGTAGGAGAGTATGCAGCCAAGTTTGAGTCACTGGCCAAGTACTTCCGCTTTTTCCAAAACAATCCGGATGAAGATTGGAAGTGTGAACGTTTCGAATCAGGATTACGATTTGAGATTAAGGAATCTGTACTTCTGTTGGAAATAAGGAATTTCCAAGCTTTGATTGAAAAGTGTAGGAAGATAGAGCAAATGAGGAAGGGAAGAGATAACAGAGGATATGTGGGAGGACCATCAAAATACAAAGGCCAATATCAGAACCAGAAAGGGAAGCAGGTCCAGAATAAACCGTATTATCGAGCACCGGGGAATAATCGCAATCAACAACCCTATCATCCTGTAGCTGCTGCATTGAGTGTTGGAGGCTAGAAAAATCAAAAATCAAAACACAATCAGAAAATGTTACAAGTGTGGAGATCCAAATCATTTGGCGAACAATTTTCCAGTGAGAGGACCCAAGTGTTTTAATTGTGGTCAGATGGGACATTTAGCTAGAGACTGTGGTAGGCCAAAGACTGCACCAGTTGTCAATACTGTCAAGACCAATAAACCGATGACTAAGGGAAGAGTTTACACCATGAGTGGTGCTGAGGCTTCTGATTCTGATGATCTCATACAAGGTAGTTGCGACATAACTGGTAATCTCTTAACTGTACTTTTTGATTTGGGTGCAACACATTCCTTTATTGCGATGGATAATGTGAAACATTTGAAATTGCCTATTTCTTCTTTATCCTATGACTTGATTGTTTCAACTCCAACTGCTTAGCCAGTTATTGTGAATTCTATATGTCTGAACTGTCCTATCGTTATTCAGGATAGACACTTTCTTGTTGATTTGATATGCCTGCCTTTAATACAGATAGATGTAATTTTAGGCATGGATTGGTTATCTTCCAACCATATTATGTTGGATTGTGCTAAAAAGACTTTAATTTTTCCTAATCCTGAGATTTCTGGGATCTTATCTACCAACCATATAAGAACTTTTTCGAGAGAAAAAGATCAGGGATACATGCTTTTAACTAACTTAGAAGTCAAGAGGGAGATCGATTTGAGTACGATGCCTATAGTAAGAGAATTTCTGGATGTGTTTCCTAATGACGTTCCTGGATTGCCGCCAGTGAGGGAAATTGAATTCTCCATCGATTTGATACCAGGAACAGAACCAATTTCTATTGCTCCATATAGGATGGCGCCTACAAAGCTTGTGGAATTGAAAACTCGACTGGAGGACCTGTCAAAACAATTCATTCGACCAAGTGTTTCTCCATGGGGAGCACCAGTTCTTTTAGTGAGAAAGAAAGACAGAGGTTCAAGGCTTTGCGTGGATTTTCGACAACTCAATAAAGTGACGATTAAGAATAAGTACCCGTTACCACGTATAGATGATCTGATGGATCAACTGCAAGGAGCCGTTGTGTTCTCAAAGATTGACTTGGGAACAGGTTATCATCAGATTAGGGTAAAAAGTGAAGATATTCCAAAAACTGCATTCAGAACCCATTACGGACATTATGAATATCTCGTAATGCCATTTGGAGTGACGAATGCACCTGCTATCTTCATGGATTACATGAACCGGATTTTTCATCCGTTCCTTGATAAGTTTGTTGTGGTGTTCATTGATAATATTCTTATTTAATACAAGAGTAATGAGGAACATGAAGAACACTTGCGACAAGTTTTACAAGTTCTGCGTGAGAAAATTTTGTGTTTAAACTGTCTAAATGCGAATTTTGGCTTGAGGAAGTAAAGTTTTTAGGACATGTGATCACCGAGGAAGGTATTGCTGTCGATCCTGCAAAAGTAGAAGAGGTAATTTCTTGGGAGAAACCAAAGACAGTAACCGAGATCAGAAGTTTTGTGGGTCTAGCTGGTTACAAAAGAAGATTTATTGAAGGATTTTCCAAGATAGTTGCGTCGTTAACCTTGCTTACAAGGAAAGATCAACATTTGTATGGATAGACAAATGTGAAGAAAGTTTTCAGAGGATTAAGGAACAGTTGACAACCTCACCAGTTTTAATATTACCTGAACCAAATGAACCTTACGAAGTGTATTGTGATGCTTCTCATCAAGGTTTAGGATGTGTGTTGATGCAACATAGGAAAGTTGTAGCTTACGCATCCCGTCAGTTAAAAACACATGAAAGAAATTATCCGACGCATGATCTGGAGTTAGCTGCAGTGGTTTTTGCACTAAAGATATGGAGGCATTACTTGTACGGAGCAATGTTCGATGTCTTTAGTGACCACAAAAGTTTAAAGTATCTGTTTGATCAGAAGGAGCTCAACATGAGACAAAGACTTTGGATGGAATTTCTAAAAGATTACGATTTCAAGTTACAGTATCATCCTGGAAAGGCTAACGTTGTAGCTGATGCACTTAGCCGAAAAGCCATTCATATCTCAAAGAATGATGGTAAAGGAACTAAAGTTAATAGATTAGTTCCATGATCTCAATTTGATTATGGAATTCAATAAGGAGAAGATCAGTGTAGGAATGATCAAAATTTCTAGTGGATTAATGGAAGAAATCTGAGAACGACAAGTTACTGATGCTTATCTTCAAGAAAAGAGGAATTTAATGAGACAAGGAAAAGTTGCAGAATTTAGTTTGAGATCAGATCATATCTTAAGGGGCAATGGACGAATATGTGTGCCTGATAATCATGAGATGAAAAAGATGATTTTAGACGAATCACATAAGAGTAAGTTAAGTATTCACCCCGGATCGAAAAAGATGTACCAAGACTTGAAACAAAGATTTTGGTGGCCAGGCATGAAAAAAGCAAGTAGCAAATTACGTTGCATCTTGTCTGACATGTCAAAAAGCGAAGGTGGAACATCAAAGGCCAGGGGGTATGCTTACATCACTAGATATACCAGAATGGAAGTGGGATAGCATATCAATGGATTTTGTGGTAAGTTTACCACGAACTTCTAAAGGTTTTGATTCAATTTGGGTGATAGTAGACAGGCTAACGAAATCGGCACATTTCTTACCTGTTAAGATCAATTATACAGTAGAGAATTGACTGATATTTATATCAAGGAAGTAATCAGATTATATGGGGTACCATCAAGTATTGTGTCAGATAGAGATCCGAAGTTTACTTCACGTTTCTGGGGAAGTTTACATCAAGCTTTAGGAACTAAGTTAAGGTTAAGTTCAGCTTATCATCCTCAAACCGATGGACAAACAGAAAGAACGATTCAATCGTTAGAAGATTTGCTGAGAGCATGTGCTTTAGACCATCGAGGGAGTTGGGATGACTTGTTACTGCTGATCGAATTCACATATAACAATAGTTTTCATTCAAGTATAAGGATGGCACCCTATGAGGCTTTGTACGGAAGGAAATGTCAAACACTTGTGTGTTGGTACCAAGATGGGAGCATGATTTTAGGTCCTAAAATTGTGCAGCAGACGACGGAAAAAGTAAAACAAATCCGTGAAAAGATGAAAACGGCACAAAGTAGGCAGAAGAGTTATTCAGATCAAAGGAGACGACCTCTCGAATTTGAAGAAGGTGAACATGTATTTCTAAGAGTCACACCAACGACTGGGGTAGGTAGGGTTATGAAGTCCAAAAAGCTCACTCATAAATTCATTGGACCTTACCAAATTCTTCGTCGTATTGGTCCAGTAGCCTATCAAATTTCCTTGCTGCCTTTCCTTTCAAATATTCATGATGTATTCCATGTTTCACAACTAAGGAAGTATATTCCTGATCCATCACACGTAATCGAACCCGATGAAGTACAATTAAAAGAAAACTTGTCTTATGAGACTTTGCCTGTACGAATCGAAGATAAGTTGATTAAGCAACTCAGGGGTAAGCAAATTTCCTTAGTCAAAGTTATTTGGGATCAAACTACTGGAGAAGCAACGTGGGAAGCCGATGACAAAATGAGATTACAGTATCCTGAACTTTTTACAGGTACATAATTTCGAGGACTAAATTTTTTTAGTGGGGTAGTAATGTAACACCCCGATTTTTCGCTGCTTTCAAGTGTCGGTAATAAATATATAAAAATATATTTTTATCCGAGACTCAGAAAATGATTTTGGGTAAAACACTGTTATTTTTACGTTATGTTTTATATGTTAGGGTTACGATGAAAGTTTGGGTTGAAAATTCGAGGATTTAAACCCTATTCATGTTTTCACTGACAGTAAAAGTTTACTGCTCAGAAAACGTAATTTTAATTCGTGAACGAAATGAAAAATGCTTTTATCGTATTTACTACGATATTGGAAGTTTCGAAAAATTTAGTGTAAAAATTAAAATATTATATTTGCTGCGGGCGAAATACGTCGAGATATCTCTACGAAAAACATGTGTCAGATGAACTGTGAGTCAAAGAACGGGCTGAGGTGATGGATTTGACTGATGTGACAGGCATTTATGACGATCCTATCCGCGTCATAATGGTCATAATGGCGCATTTAGGACAAATGAATATTTTGCCTAAAAATGACGATTTTACCCTTGGCTCTTCGTGAATTTTTCAAGCCATGCCATTGTAAATTTTTACTAAAACACCCCTAAAACCCACGGCTCCACCCTTATCACCATCACTTAGGCAATTCTTCATTTCATTCTTCATGCCATTTTCTCTCCAAAGTTAAGCTTTTTGCCTTAGAACTCATAAGAACACCATAGGAGTTTTGTGAAGAACATCATCAAGATCATCCTTTTCTTTGATCATCAAGAGGTAACAACTCTTTATCTTGTCATTTAAAGCCTTTCTCTTCACAAATTTTGTAGATTTATGACATGAATCATCATGTTCTTCATTTCACTCAAAGTTCATGAAGCTAAATTCAAAAATTCATAACTAATTCTAGAAAAATCCTTTTGACATGAAACCAATTGCTATGATCTCATAATCATCTCTATTTTAATTATCTATAAGCATGTGATTGTGAGAAATTTCTTTCCCAACTTTATGAACTAGGCCAAATCCATGGAAAAAGTGATGTTCATGGGTTTTGTTTCATTTTCATGTCTTGATTCATGATTCGATCTTTTAGTACCTTGATAGTTCTTGTATGTAAGTAAATAAAATATCAAAAATCAAACCCTAACCTAGTTGTTTTAAAGACCGAAACCCTAGCTATGAACACTTGATGGATTTGTGATTCAAAAGTTGTCTTGTGACACTTGAATCCAACTCTAAGTTTTGTATGTTGATTAAATCCAAGAGTTAAGAAATTTTAAAAACCTCTAGCCTATGATCTTCAGAAAACCGAAACCCTAGTTCTTGGAACTAGATGAGTTTTAATCCACGTTCTTGGTTCATGATCTTGGTTTAAGTGCTTAATCATGTTTAAGTTACTTTTGGATCATAAATCCCTAAGTTAACAAAATTTTAACTTTCCTAACCTAGAAAAATTGTTGAGGTCGAAACCTAAGCTTCATGATCCAAGTATGTTGTTGTTTGATTTGATTTATTTTGGTTGCAATTCGTTTGAAGGAATCGTTCAAGTTAGCTTGACTTAAGCTGACGGAGGAGAATCGGATCGGGATAAGGAGATTAAGTGAAAACTGCTAGTTCAAATCTTTAAGAGGTAAGGGGAGTATGCCTGAGGAGTTTAAGATAATCACATGCTTATTGTTAGAGTCATTTGTTAATTTTCTGTACAAAATAATTTATGATCTTGCATTGTTTACTGTTGACCGCTGGATTGATTTGATATTTATCTGAGTAACTGAATTGATGTGATGTATGGATTTACATTATTATAATTATTTGGTTATATTATAATTGTGATGCATGTCATAGATGGATATATGTCATGTTATTCGGTGATTGAAATTTATCTGCTGTTAAGTGTTGGATTGAGAACCTGACATTGGTCAGCGTTAAAAAAAAGAAAAAAAAAATTGAGGATAAAAAATTTAATAAGCTTGGATAATTAATCAGAGGGATTAATTTGGGAAATTTTGAGAAAAAAAAAAGAAAAAAAGTATTCTTTTAAATGAAAAAAAATATATTTCGCGAAACCGTGAAATTTTTCTCTGAGCTCTAATTTTTGTAAAATAAATTCAATTTTATTATAAAATGTTATTTAAAGTGATTAAGTTCCGAAAATAATATTTTATAGCAGTCAGAACAATTACTTCTGACAGAAAAGTGACTTAAGTTATAAAAAGAATTTTATTAAAAATTTTGGGAAAGGATTAATTATATAATTATTTTATTATTATAAATTAATTTATTGACTACTTTTTAAAGTTGACTTTTATTGAGAATTAATTTCAGAAATAAAATAATCAGAAATGAAAGGAATTTATCAATGATTTTCAGAATTTATCAACGTTTTAACAGAAAAATGATTTCTGTAAAAATATTTTTATTCAGCGAAATTATTTCGTTAAACTTGGATGAGTTTTCGCAGCTTTTGTTTTGTATTTGTTTTTTCACTTAGCGAAATGTTTTACAAGCAGATAAAATAAACCTAGGAACCGAGACGTCGGGGTTCTAGTGTTCTATGGACACGTAGATCAAGGATATGTGTCATTGGACGGAGTGTCCTGCAATAATTTTGTTTTTGGACTGTGTGTCCTAAATTGATGTGGAAAGTGTGAGTTCCATATCCGCGAAGCCTAAGACTGGTGCATCGGTTTAAGGGCCTCGTGATTGAGCCCTCGGACTGTGTGTCCTGTGTTTTGTTTATGGGGGAAAGTCTTAATAAGAAATTGAGGATGATCGTTAGCTTTGTGCTTCGACAAGGAAAGATTATTATGACAAAGAAAACAAATCGAGAATAAAAGTTTTTCTCATGCATAGATGGGAGACGTGTCATGTGTTGTGATCATTGGGTCCGGAGTGGATCAATGTTTCTGTTATGGACTATATTCCATTTAATCATTGGGACTCGTACATGTGTGAGCCAATGTATCTTTCTTCGGATGTGTGTCAAATTTTATGCGATAACTATTGTGGTTCCGAGTGATGCAATAGGTTATGGACAATAAACTCCATTGTTCGCAGTGACCATTGGGACTCGTACATGTGTGAGCCAATGAGTTACATTTTTGAACAATAACCCTGGTGAAACTGTGTGTGACCAGTGTGTTATGTGTTCCCTTGGGCATTGTTTTATTTCATTTTTACAATGTGCCATGTGCGGAGCTTGATCAGCTCGAAACGAAACAGAAATTTGTCGGATCTTCGGAGATTAGGCATTAAAAATAGAACCTGAACATTGAAGTGCCATGCATTTTTATAAAATGACGATGATTGCCGGGTATGAAACCCTTTGAATTAAATTATTTTGCTGTTTCGAATTAATTTTATTATGCTGTGAATATATGATATTTGCTATTTGAGTGTCGTGCATGGGGTTGTCTTATCAAAACTCATATATTGGAAACTCACCCTTGCATATTTCTTTGTGATTTCCTTTACTATGTGGGACCTACGTATTTATACCTGCGTTTAGATGGATCCGGGCACAGCGGATCTGAACTACTCAAGGGTTCGAGCCCTGATGTTTGACAATGTTGATCAAGGGGATGCCTGGGGTGATTAACCCAGGAGCTCGGAGTGCCACTTACACCGGTCCTATGAGGACGCTCTGAGGTAATATAGCAGATGGACCACAGCAGTTGATTCATAGTAGAGAGACAATTGAAGTTTCATTACTGCCTATTTGGATGATCCTAAGATATCTGGTACAACACGGAAATCTGGAGCACCAACCACCTCACTTTGTTCAACCGCTTCTGACAAGTAGCACCGGGATCACCTCCTGCACCCATAGTATTGATTCCAGAGGATGTCCAGGAGGAGATGGAGGAGGATCCAGAGGAGGATCCGATGGTTTATCCAGAATATATTCCTTTAGGAGACGAAGGGTCTCCAGCTGTTGGAGAGGGAGCTGTTGTATCCTCTCCAGATACACCTCCCGGAGGTGGGGGAGTTTACACTGGACTTCCCAATGGATTTCTGTAGTGATGACCAGCTTAGGATGTAGTTTTAGGAAAGAGTGAGAATTTTAGGTTGGTTTGACTTAGTGGCTACTGAGAGCCATCTTTTGAGTGGTATTTTCAGACTCCCACCATGACATAGTTATGATATTTCAATTAGTGTAAAATACGTGTGTCAGTAGATGGTGACCTGGTAAGAAAAAGGTCTGTTATAAAACGTTGAAGCATATGTAAAATATATAGTGATGTATATTATTTTACGAGTGTTCGATGTGTGTACAGTAATAAGAAAAAGGAAAAAAATATCACTATTTTTTAGAAGTTAAGGAATTAGAAAACGAATCTTGTTTTCCGAAGGAAACCAGCAAATTAATATCTTTATTAGGTTTGATGTTTGAACCATGTTACGTAAATGTGATACCTGGAAAAAGGGGTGTCGCAATGAGGGAGTAGTCGTGTCTTCATCAGACACTTCTATTGTGAGTGGGAATGATCATTCTGGTCTTCCCAATGGGTATCATTAGGCATGACCAGCTATGGGGGATTCCATTTTTGAGGTAGTGACTTCGTCAGTCTATTTCTGGCTACTGAGAGCCATGATTTTGTTATATGGTCATAGACGGTTCGCTACGTGTCAGTTATGTTTTTATTTTCTTTACTTTGTTATGTTGAGAATGACCTGTTATGATAAAGGCCCTGTATAGTGATATGGTTTGTACAAAACTGTTGATGCATATGTTTATATATATGTTATGTTTGACTATGTTGTTATATGTTGTTGTATATCAAATTAAAAGAAAAAAAATTATCACCATTTTTGTATTAATAAAAGGGTTAGAAAATATTATTTTTCGAAAGTAACCAGCATAGCTAAAGATTATTTTTCACAACGTGTTACTATGTGATGACCCAAGAAAGGATGTCCCACTATGAATTTTTTATTTTGACCGAAAAAATATTACGAATTTAATTGTCCTATCAATCTAAAAAAATTATATGGTCAATCAGACATAAATTAATACATAATTAAAAATATTTTATTCTTATAATAATCACCTTAAAAATCTAATATATAACGATTTGTTATTTGTTAATTGTGTAAAACATTTTAAATATCATATGTACCGAATATTGCACAAGACCAATGACAATGAGATAGATAAATTTTGGATTTCATTATAATGCTTTGTAGTGTAAAAGTTTTTTTACACATTCAACCAATTATGTATTATCACTTAATTGAAAATATATGATTTTTATAATAATATATTAAAAATCATAGATTCGATGATTTATAATTGATTAACAATGTAAAAAATTTACACGTGATCAAAATTAAACTCTAAATTTTAATTTTAAAAACTTTTATCAATGTGAAGAGCCAAAACTAAGTGCAGCAAAGTTTCTACTATTAGTGATCAATATATGTAAAATCAAGAGTCTCTCAAGAGTTCACTATAATCACTCACTACTCGTTACCAAGAAAGTGGAGATCAACACTATGCCAATATATCTTCAAATTGTTTTAAAACGTGTGGAAGATCTTTGGTAGTGAGTCTTGGACTAGCATTAACATATTCCAGAAGCTTAAGCTCATGATCGAGTCAATGTTTCGACCAATGTAGTAGGCCTTCTTTTATCCACGTTGTCTTGCATTCACTGCCTCATATGTGGAAGTCCAACTATATATAACAAAATACGTGGTATACAATGCATATTGAATGAAAATGTTGTGAAAGGTGCATCTCTAATTAGCACTATCAGAAATAAAGCGTAGACTTAGAGCTTAGGTAGTTGATATAGTGAAGATATGAGCAGGTTATGACTTTTGGTACTCATAATGGCTCTTACCATTCCAAACACTGGCACAAGTTGACAATATAACATTTTTTATATCAACAATTAAATCTTATATTTAAAATGTTTTAAATATTTTCCTCCCCTCCAAATTCATCAATATTGGAGAGAGTAATTTTTTAATTAATACCTTAGGACATCGATTGACATTTACCTTAATTATTATGGAAGAGTTTGCCTGGGCTAGCTTCTAGAATTTATTCTCATATCTTGGAAAATAAATATTTGGTAAGCCTAAAGATCAAGGTTCTATTATAGTGATTACTTTGGCGTAGTGTAAACAAAGAATTGGGAGAGAAATATATAAATGAGGAGATAATCTAAAGTGATAATAAAACCGATAATTTTTTATATTTCTATATTGAGTTTTTTCTTTAAAAAATATTAAGGATTTTATTTTTATTTTTTTTTACAAAAGAAAATTTAAGCAATTTCATTAATAATGGAGAACACAATACATTCAGTAACATCATCACAAATTTGGAGAATAGTAATATATGTAGCCACCCCTAACAAAGAGAACTACATGGACTTTCCTCCTATCAAACTCTACCAAAGAGTTGTTAACATTAGATGATAAAAGACTCCTACAATTTGAAATAACAGCCCTATAATTATCTTGGTCCTCTTGAAGGAGACATATGACTTCCTCTTTTTGCACCTGGAGTCTGGGAGAATAACTATAAAATTTAGCTTTGAAGAAACATCATCACTCATCACGTAAATTGTGATCGAAGACGATGCTTCGAGCTACCTGCAAGAAAGACTCAATGCACTGCTAATTGTCTTCGATTTTATTTGCATAAACTAAAAAAACCAAAATTAAAAAGAGAAAATGACAAAACGTGTCTAGCCAATAACACCAAATGAGGTATTTGTTGATAAAAAATGCACACATGTTACCCATGCCTCTGCAGTTCCAACTGAGGATACTTATGGCTTCTGACAGGCCTGAGAACCAGAACCTGCCAATAAAAAATGGAGAGAAATGGAGAGAAATAATTCATTCATTTTCTTCATCCAGCAACGATAGACTCTCATGACAGATGGAGAGAAAAGCATAGCTCTTATAGATGGAGAGAAAAACATAATACTCATGAAAAGCATAGCTCTCGTGAAAAGAGAGAAAAATTATTTCTTGAAAAGGGTAGAGAAACGAAGAATAGAAAACAAGGACTAAGGATTTTATATTTTATAAAATGAGATTAATTTCTTGATTTTTTTTAATATAAATTACAGGGTCTAAGCCCAAAAAAGAATTACAAAGAAATAAGACGAGGAGTAACAACTCATATAGCATCATAGCGCAGAACCTGTGCTAGCAATACAGGAGGTTGCTCATAAATCACCAATTGAGAATCTTTTACTCACAACCTAAATTAGCCACACACACACACACACAAAAAAAAAAGAAGAAGAAGAAATCAGCACACCTATTGGCCTCTAGAAAAACATGACTAATGTGAACATTCCAATCAAGAATTAGCAGGGCTTTGATTTGTCGAGCGAGATTTAATTGGATTTAATTTTGTTAGGTGTAAAGATATTTTTACACAGTTAACTAATTATAATTTATCACATCATAAAAAAAATATTGACTTGTATCATGACGTGTTACTTTAAAAGTTACATATAGAATAATTTATGATTGAATGATCATATAATTTTTTTTTTTTACAAAGTTTAACTTTAATCTCTTTAAATATTGAAACGATACAATTAAATTTTTTTTTGACTAAAAAGGTATTCATTCATTCAAATTGGTAAAATACATCGAAAACAACACAAATCTAATATCGCTAAAAATCGAAAAGGATGAATATGCGAACAAACTCACAGCACCCATGTTAATAACATAACACAACAAAATCCAAATGCCAACAAAAGTGACAAAATCAAAGTCACCGGAATACCCATGTCTCCGGATCTGTAACATTGACACCCAATTCTTGATTAAATCTGTGATGGATCGAAGTAGATTTGTCAATCTGAACCAAACGAGCACCGCACCAAGACGGGAAACCAAACAATGCCTCACCAAGAAAATGAACAACAATGCTGCCGCACAAAGACGACGAAAAACACGAAAACACGAAGAAAAAAACCAGATCTATGTGGAAAACCCACTTATTTAAATAAAAGGGGAGAAAAAACGAAGTAAAATGATGATTCCAGGCCAAAAAAATGCCCCAAAATCACCCCTTCTAGTGGTGGCACGCGGCTGTGTGTATAGAGGGAAGGGAGAGAGTTTGAAGTTAGAGAGAGAATAGGGTAAAAGAGTTTTATTTATTTAATATACAAGATGCAATTAAATTTTGAGAAATGATTTTTGAATACAAAAATGAGAAAACAATTTTTTATAACAATCATGTATATTTGAATATCTGAAAATACTAGTTAATGTTGTTCAAAATCGTGATTAATTACGTTCATTGGATGATTAATGAATTGTGACATTTTGTTATATTCATTAATCATCTATTAAATATAATTAACCAATATTTAAACTGTATTAATCTTTTAAATTGTTATCGAAAATTGCTGTCATTTTTTATTCAAATTATACAAGTAACGTCTCTTATTCTCCCGAGGCGAAACGTTTGTCTCCACTGAGAATGCAGTTTGGTTCCCATATTGATTTTTATGTGCCAGCTTGAATCCTTTATTTGTTCATGATCAGTAAATATCCAAAATCACCTATATGGTTGAAAGCACGGTTTCGAATGTGGCTTTCTACTAATTATTCTATTTATGTTGGTGGTGCCCCCCACGCCGCCCATAATAGACAATCCATAGAAAAACAAGAAATTATATGTGATTCAGATCTCTCCTTTTCTCCTCTCTTTTTCCATCTCTGATCAAGAGAAATAAAGATACGGTAATAAATTTACTTTTATGTGTAAGTCCATTGAAACTTGTTATTATGTTTTTACTTCTCCTAACATAATAGTGAAAATAAGAGGATCCAAATCCAATTATATGTCGTTATTATCTTAATTTATTGTTACAATTATATTTTCTCCCGTAATTAAATAATTTTACCATATATTTGTTCTTACTAATAGCCTCTAATTCTTTTAAAATTTTCATGAAAAATATTTTTACGAAAATAAGAACCATGTTAACTTGCTTGACATTTCAAGAGAAAAAACATGCTTCAAATTACTGAACCTTCTTTTAATTTGATCTAAGAAATTAGAATGAGGATTTGATATATGCCTTATAATTACCATTGGCTCACAAGAATAGGTGAATTTAGTAATTCAAGCATTTCTGTATCCTTCAAAGCATCGTGTGAAGTCATCTGATTTACATTCTAGTTATATAATCAATTGGGGGATTATTAGTTAAAATCAGAGAGATTATAAGGAGGGCCCTTGCCCCTCTTGTTCAAAAAAAAAAACAGAGCGATTATAAGGAAAATTGGGTTGACTATTTTAATTAGGGTAAATAGAGTTGGATTAATTGAGGATGCTATGTCAACTGACAATTGCCTTATTATTTGAAAATCATAGGTTATTGAACAATGATCTGTGTTAGAATCAGATTAAAGGTAGATCCTAAATGATGACAAAAAAGAATCTTTTAATTCCACTCTTCCTTTATATGACACTATAGTTAAAGTGAAAACAAGTTTCACCTACCCGTTTCCCACTTATGCTTCATTATCCAATTTGTTTATCTTTGGATAGATTACTTTTGGGTTAAATATGTTTTTGTTTATTTTTTATTTTGGTCTTGTTTTTTTTTTTTGGTTCAAATTTTCAAAAAACTATTGCCTTTAGTCACACACCCATTAGTGAGCACTCGTTAAAACAGAGATCCTACGTACTAGTGTTACGTGTCACTCAAGTTCTTAAACCAAACCCAAAAAAAAAGAATGAAATTGAAGAAAAACAAAAAACAAAATTATTTCTAGGATAAAAACATATTTTAGCCATTTTTTTTTTCATATTCCTATCTTCTTTGGCATCCTATGAGGCTTCTCCCCAACATGGCATCATTGTATCAGACGACACAAACAGACCCCCTTTTCATAATCATCTTTTTTATCAGCTGATTTTTTTACTCATATGTGTGTGCATTGGCGTCATTTGATTCATGTAATCGATCCCTGATGGGATAAGACTTGATTATTGTTGTATACACACTAGTTAGATTAGCTAGATGTTTTGCTTGAATGACAAAGAATTGCGACCAAACAATAGGAGTAAAACAGAAATCAGCCATTACGATACAAAGGGGTTCATATGCTTTTCATATCAATATTTAGTCATGTAAACACTAATAATAATAACCAAGACCCAAAGGGAGAAAAATGGCATCAATTTGCTTAATTAAAAGTTAAAACCATACTCTTTTGACACCCAAAAAAAATGCCTTACTTTTTATATTTTTTCTTTCTTTGCAGGACAGGAACCAGGCAACATATATGTTTTAATACTAGCAAAAATCTTTTCTGTTTCTATTTAGAGCAAATTTCCACTAATTAAGAACAGGGAGAGAACAAAATGGAGAACAAGAAGAATTTCATCAATATCTATAAAATTATACCTCCATTCCAGACATAGATGTACCTTATATTAGTAAACAATGACATATGTGTGGAAAATTGTTTTACATGATCAACCCCAAAAGTAGTTCAGTTTTTTTTTTTTTTTTGGCTGATCCATGCAATCACCTATTGTATTTTATATGATACAAACTGTATAAACAAAAAAAGAGGAAACAAAAGTAAGGGACAAGAGAGGGATCTAGGCCATTCAAATGCATATATATGTTCATACAAACCCAGAACAGCAATTTTGTATTTACATTTTCTACATCAAAATTGCATATCTCATGCTGTCACTTACCATGAGATGATTCATTTCAGAAATCTGTGAAAATTCACCAGTTACCCAAAGCCCATCAGGCCCATTAACCTGAGGATGAGAAACACATGAGAGTATTGATATTGGAGCTTGAAGAATGCTATGTATAAGTGAGAATCTTCCCCAACCATGTTGTCTTCTTCCCCTTTCATGTCCAAATATCTGTAGTTCAACACCGTTTCCTGCTTCAAACATGCTCTCATCTGCCACCTTTGAGCTCTTTCTTGTGTTCTGAAGGTTTCTTGTTACTACAGTTAGAAGACGCCACATCTTCAAGTACTTTGTTTAGCAACTTTAGCTAGCTAGAACTTAGGTTAGTATTATATTTATAGTCCAATTGTTGGAGTAAGATATATATATATATATAGAATGTGGATGTATTTGAAATCTGGGATACAAATCCGCGGTCCCAAAAAATGTGTCTCGGTGTCCCCTATCAATCAAAAGCTGAGAATGTATATAAGTATTAATGAATTATGATTTTATTAAGTGACAAATTATAATTGATAGGGACGGAGAATATGACGGGAAAGTGGATCCCTTGAATTTTAAGAGAAAATGAAAGGCTAGAAAGGACCAACTTTTTCTACAAGGCTTTTGATAACATATATACTATTCATACACCAAAATTTACACAACACTTTTATGAGTAAATATCCAATTTGGTCCCTGAAATTGTGAAGTAGTATTAACTTGGTCCTTGAAATTATTGAAATTCCAAAAGCATCCCTGAATGATAAGTTAGTATCAATTTGGTCCCTCATTTTACCCACTTAATATCAATTAAGAGCTCGTTTGGTGGTCAGGATAGTATAGGGGCGGATAGGATAAGGGAGCATGATAGGAGTAGGATAGGATATGAGCAGGATAAGCTGTTATTCTATCCGACGTTTGGTGTCCACCAGATAACCAACTGGATAGGATTGTAATTTAGTATAAATTTTAAAATTTTCGTTCTTGTTCTGAATGTTTACATATTTTATTAGATTTTAGTTTTTTTATAATTTTCATTTTTTAAGATTATATAAAAAGACAAAATTGTCCTTCTGATAAAATTACATATAATATTTAAATTTTTTAAAATATTGTTTAACTTAAATTAATTTTTTTATAATTTTAAATATTCATTTTTAGTTTTTACTTTACATATAGTTAAATTATTAGAATATTTTTATTTATTTTTCAGTTTTTAAAAATAATATGACGTAACAAAAATAGCCTTGTGAGAAGAAATAATAATTTTTAAAATTAATTATTAATATTTTTATTATTTTATGTTTTATTATACCTTTTTCGATAATCATATTATAATTTATTATACTTTAATTATTTTATGTATACATTTTTTTATACTTTATTATACTTTAAATCACCTTATCTTATCCTGTTGAGTTCTAACCCAGCTCCCCCCTCAGGATATAATTTTAACTGGATGGACAGGATAGGATAGGAGACAAAATTGATTTATCCTATCCTGCTGACTCACCAAACAATAGTTTCAGACAGGATATGATAGCTTATCCTATCACGTCTCTCTTATCCTGACCACCAAACGAGCCCTAAGTTCCTGACACTGCAAACTTAATATCAGCTTAGTCCATATGATTTTTAACGGAGGGACTAAGTTGATCACCGTTTTACAATTTCAGGGACTAATTTGAAATTTCGATAATTTCATGAACTAGGTTGATACTACTTTACAATTTCAGGGATCAAATTGAGTGTTTACCCACACTTTTATACCCAAAATTTGTGTGTAAAATTTTTTTAATGTTAAATTATTAATATTTCTGATTACTACACTATATATGTTATTTATCAATTATTTACACATTAATGCACTATAGAAACAGTGTGCAAATTTTAGTGTAAAAGTGTCTTTTTCATTTTGATAATGGTATCTGGTTGGTGGTGTTACTAGTGCTTGTGTTTATCACAAAAGGTTTTGTTAGTGCATTTTTTTAGTTTTAAAGAGGCAAATATAACTACCAACATTTCTTTTCCCATTAATCGAAGGTGGGGTATGCTAAGCCCAACTTGCCTATAAAGCTGCCTAATTGTCCAAAATGTCCAAGTCTTTGTCTTCCAAATTTTGGTTTTACTTTTAGTAGATTATTCTTGTACGTAGTTACCAAACTTGGTGGTACCAAAACACAAGGAATTTTGAAGGTATACAGCTTTACGTTTTACAGTTAATTTGGCTACAATTTGAAGGGTCCCCTAAAATACATGGAGCATTGGACAAAAAGTTTAGATGCAGATCTTATCAAAATTGGGTATGGTGATCCATCATTAGATTAGAAACTTGAGCATAGAATCATAACCATCGAGGATTGATCTTTATGTAGATAGACATGGCCTGTATATCAGAAGAGCAATTCAGCAGAGAATAAGGCAAAGTTTTGGGTTCCCCACAAATCAAAAGTGAATATAGCACCAAAATGTGATGCAGACCCATGTGGGGGTATGTCAATGAGTACTATTCCTCCACTAAAGAAGCCTCAAATGCTTTTCAACTTGTGGAAAACCAATATATATGCACATAAAAATGCACACGAGATGTTGGTCAAGTAGAGGCAACTTAACCCATACGAAGGATAACCTGAAGAATATGGGTTCAAATCCTTGTGGTATCACCCTCATTGAGATAAATCCTTGTGATATCATCCTCATTGAGATATTGAGAAACAAAGGTTAAAACCCTGCTTAATCTCATAACGGGTCCAAAAGACCAAAGCCGTGAGGTCTGGTGGACCCACTCGGGGCAAAGGGTTAATTAGAGTGGTTCTAAACCAAAAAAAATGCACATATAGTTAAATTAAAAAAAAAACAAAATAAGGAGAGAAGTGTGCACTTGGATTGGATTATTATTAATTAAGTCAAATAACTACTATATGATACCTTCTTAGTTAACTGTTATATGACTCATTAAGAAACAGGTAATGATATTTGTTCATCAAAATTCTTATATTACTTTTTACTTTTTAGTTGTTTGGGTAAAAACAGAAAAAGAAACATTATGTTAAAGGAGAAAGTCTTGTATAGACACAATCCTCAGACCTCACTCTCGGGCACAACCTATTAAAGGAGAAAGTCTTGTATAGACACAATCCTCACACCTCTCTCGGGCACAACCTATAAAATAATTACAACACATTAAAATATAAATAAAATATATAATATAATAAATAGGACCAAGTCAAAATAATAAAATAGAAAAATTAGTTCAAAAAGTCACCTTGAATACTGAATACAAAGATAGTTAAAACCGGACCGACAGGTCAAACCGGGAAACCGCCTGTTGTTCGGTCCGAAATATCTGCATAACCGTTCTGTACATAAATCGGTCGGAAAACCATCGAACCGGCACGAAACTGGAGAAACTGGGTAAACGTTTTGCTCCTGCACTATGCAGCGATCGACCCGACGACCTGGCCAACGTTCTGTTGCATCTTCAACGTTTTGAGAAAAGAGGAGACGAGAAAAAGAAGAAAGGAGAGAGAAGTGAGGTCGAACTTCGAAGAAAAAGAGAAGAGACACACATTGAAGAGGAGAGATGAACAGAACGCAGAACGGTAGAGAGGATGGTGAGAGGGGAGGGGAGGGGATGGGCGGCTGCTACAAATTGGAAGGGAAAATTAGGGTTAAGACTTAAGTTCTGCCTTTTTTTTTTGAATGGGCCTAAACGCCCGGCCCAACTTAACTTCTATTTTTATTTTTATTTTGTTTTTGTATAACGGGCTTAAACCAACCAAATTCTAATTTTGTTTTTATTTTTATTTTTGATGATATAAGAGAGCTTTGAGTAACATCCTTAAAGTTGATTTTTTTTACACATTTTGTAGCAAATATAACAATTATTCTTGTAAATTTATTAATACAAAATGTAAAAGCATATTTTATATTATTAAAAAAAATGCTAATATGTGAATATTACTTGATATATTATATTAAAAATTTAAAAATTATATTTAATTATTAATGGTTCAACCATGGTTAAATCATTGAATCTTAAATCGATGTCTCTTCACCGGTTCAATGACCGATCCGATTTTAAAAACCTTGCTGAATAGCCCTACCTCCATCTGCACCACCACCACCACCATAACCCAACCCACCTATCTGTATCATATTGGTTCATAAACAAGCAATGTTCCTCTAGGAAAAAAAAAAAGCAAGCCCCTTTATTGCCCTCGCTACCATAAAAAGAGTAAGAAATTAGTTGTTTTTATAATAGTGGAAGCTCGAGGCTGGAGCTAAATAGGACCAAGTAATTTAAGTATAATAGGAAAATGGTGTCTACTATAATTTGCAGTGTGACCCAATGCCTCTGTTAGTCACCAGCGGCTTCTCTCCTTTCATCCTCCTGTTCCCTCTAAGTTTCCTACGTTTCACATTCACCGTGAGAAATAACAGAGAAAGTTCCTAGAAAATATTAGAGAATCTAGGACCCCAAAATGTGGTTTTTAAAACCAAGAAAAGTGTGATATAGCATGTGCTGCAAACAAATATGATGCTGATAGGTGGCTTGAATCCCAGAGCTATGTGCGAACTGAGGTGGGGGTTAATGGGTTATTCACGGTGACTTTTCAGTTTTCTTAATAGAATTTTTATTTTATTTTATTGTTTTGATAATTAAGTTTATTGGGTCCCATTTATTATTATTTTTATTTTTATTTTAATGTGTTGTCATTATTTCATAGGTCGTACCTAAGAGTGAAGCGTTGGGTGTTGCTAACGAGTGTTCTAGGAATATTGGTTAAGGAATCCACAAAAGAAAAATTTATATTGGAAATTTAAATATTACACTTTTCGAAATGCTAAATAAACAATTTTTCATACAATTTTTCTTTCTTTTTTTTTTCTCTTAAACAATCCGTTTAGTGCACTTTGTAGAAACTGGATTGAATCAAGAAAGGATCAAAGATGATCCAAGAACAGTGACCAACACTAGTCACGGTGAACAACCAAATGAGAAAGAACCGAAACTTGCAGAGCAAGCTATTGGTAACAGAAAGAAAGAAGAGTTGAATTAACAGAGAAATGAGTGAATGATTAACTGAATTCATTCATCTTACTGGAAACAAAAACAGTAGCAAGTTATTTATACAAAGGCTAGGAAGAGAAAACATAAAAACAGAATTCTAACTAACTAACTAACAAATAACTAACTTCTAACTGAATAACTAACAGCTGACTATAAACAATAAACACATATGGTTAACACCCCCCTCAAGCTGGGGCACACAAATTGAGAAGTCCCGGCTTGGAATGAATGTGAGTGAAGTGTTGAGGACAAAGGGGCTTGGTAAGTGTGTCAGCCAATTGTAGTGATGATGAAATAGGAAGGAGTTTGATGAGGCCCGAAGCACATTTCTCCCTCACAATGTGGCAATCAAGCTCTATGTGCTTGGTTCTTTCGTGGAAAACTGGGTTGGCAATGATCAGCCTCTGGCTCATCTAGTTTTATGACTAGTATGACCGTGGTTTTGTACTAATTATATCTCATTTTCGCCCAAATTAGACTTGATTGTCTTTAAGAAACATTTTGAGTCTCTAAAGTATTTTTAGGTTAATTTAGTTGATTTAGAGTCGAATAAAGTACTTACTGTTAATCCTTGTTTTCAGGTAATAAAAAAAAGCAGTTCTGGAGTTTTTCGCCCCGCGAAAGGATGTTCGCCTCGCGAACCTGAAGGCTGACTGTTCCAGAAAATGCAATCCTTTCTGTCTCGCCCCACGAAACAATGTCTCGCCTCGCGAGTAATCCAACCCTGGAAGACCAGAAGCCATCACGGCTTACATGTGTTGAAGGTCACGGGCGTTACAGTTTGGAATTTGAAGAGTCTCGCCTCGCGAATGATATGCTCGCCTCGCGAGAGAGCCAAACACTGAAGACTGTTCATATTATTCGCCTCGCGAAGGTGTGCTCGCCTCGCGATCTCGCGGAATCCAGAATATGTATTTAAGTCTGTTTTAGGGCAGAACATCATCTTCTCTTCTCTTCTTTATCTTCTCTTCTTCTTTTCTTTTCACAGTTGCAGTTGCAACAGTAGGTTTAGGTTTAGCATTTTGTGTTTCGTTTTTATGGAGAACTAAATTTCTTGGATTAGCCTACTGTAATCGATTTCCACCGCACTTGAGGTTCTGTAATTCCTATTTTGTTTGCTTTTCCCTTTTCAATGCTATGCTATATATTTCTGTTTGTTTAATTCAGGAGTGTATAGTGTTATGTTGATTTATTTCGGTGATGTTATGTTCCTATATTGAATCGCGTTTGTTTAATTCGCGTGTGTTCGTTCATGTTCGCTTAGTTCATGAGGGCTTAACCCCGTTTGTTTAATTCGGGAATAGGAACATATATCTCGTAGTAGCGATTTCGTTTGTTAATTGTTGCTACAGCCGAAAGGGGATTAGAATCTGCTTAGGGCTTGGAATATACATGAACCGATGATAGTTGGGAAATCGAGAACAGTAGATTAATCATCTTTAGCTTATTTGATAATCTTTTAAACTGCTTTGTTTTTATTGCATTGTTTTTTTTTTTTTGCTTTGTTTTCCTTAATTTAGTTTCAAACCCAAACCCCCCAAAAATCTAACTTTTTTTTATAACAACAACCCAAGAGTCCTTGTGAGACGATACTCGAGCTGTTGCTCCCTAAACTGCATTTTTTACAAACCGCTCGCTTTTTGGCGCGTGCGCGACAGTGCGTCAAAAATTGGCGCCATTGCCGGGGACTCTTGTTGTTATTAACAGAAAATTAAAAAAAAATTACTGAATTAGTTACGGCTGCTTTGTCTGGTTGTGAATCTTAGTGCTTTCCATGGATAATTACATGTATGGGTATTTGCCTAATGTTGATTATAAGCCACCACCATGCATATATTATCCTGACTTTAGTAAACCACCACCATGCATATGTGATCCTAACTTTGTTGGAAGTTATGAGTTTAGCAGTGGTTTTGACATGATTGGAGTGAATGAGGAGCAACCTTTCTATCATAGCCAACATGGTGGAGATCAAGGCAACAATCAGAACAGGCACAACATTCCTGACCCTTCCACTGATGAGTACCACCCCAGCCAAGTGACCACCTCTGCACCTTATGGACCTTCACTAGAGGACCTGTTCAAGCAGATAACTGCACAGATAACTGCACAAATGGCAGAGAACAATCAACGGATGGAAGAGAACAATCAACGGATGGCAGAACAAAGTCTTGAATTTCAACAGAGGATGGAAGCAAGTCAGTGGGATTTTGACACTCAAAATGCTTACATCGTTTCCGCCTTGGCTACACTGCAAACTCCACATCCCCTTGAAGAACATACAGATTCACAAGTAGTTATTCTTGACAATACTTCTGAGGATAATTTTGATAATGATGTCAAGAATACTTCTGTTGATGAACTGTGTGTTGAATCTCCAGATATTCATACCTTTCCTGATTCTAGCTATTATAATTCATGTGCTGATTGTACTGACACTGCTTCATGTGTAGCATGTTTTGAAAGCTCATTCTTTTCAGGAAACATAGAAAATGAGGATCAGGAGGACATCTGCTTCACCATGCTTGAGGATAATGAAGAACCTTTGGAATTAGATGCATGTGTTGAAAGTGATGGGGTGGATGAACTGTGTGCTGAATTTCCAGACATTCAGGCCTTTACTGATTCATTTTATTGTAACATATGTACTGACTGTACTAACACTAACCTTTGTGTGGTGTGTGCTGAGAATTCTGCATGTATAACAGGTGATGGATTTGTCAGTGCAGTGAATGAAAAACGTGCAGAAGTTGAAGCAGCACCAGAGACCCTCTCTACCTGTTTGCCACCTCCCCCTGTGGAACCACCAGCGACGGAGTTCAAGCCTTTGGATTTTGCACCCTTGGATATGAAGACACTATGGCCAGTCCAAGAGGTTGAACCCCGATTCTATTGGGAGGACTTTGTAGAGAAAGAGATCAATCTTGACCCAAGAGGGAGTGAGAAGTCCGCCGCACTTGGCGAAGTCACCATAACTGTCAAGCACTCACTTCCATATCAAGGCTGCAAGTTAGGGGACCATGGAACAAGCTTCAGTCCTTTGTCTATTACGTGGGCCTTATGCTGCATGCCATGGGATCCGGGAGGATCATATTGCACTTTGGGCATCCCGTGGCCGGCCAGATCACGCAGACAAGTGGGATCCTGGTGGAACCGCCCCCCAATGAGTTTTCTTAAACCCTTTCTCTTTAGTTTACTTTCATTTTCTTGTTAGTTTCTGCTTTGCTTTGTTTTTGTTTTGTTTTCTTTTAGCTCCTGAATAATTTGAGAAGATCAGGAGTATGTGTGTTGAGTCTTATGTCGGCAAGCTTGATTGGTTTTGATTGAATTTTGCATAGATTGAGTGCATGTTATATGTTGACTGTTTTTCCCCCTAAGTCTTGAAAATTTAAAAATTTGATCCCCATGTTGAAAAATTGAAAATTGAACTTTGAGATATTTTGTTATGATGGCATGATTTATGATAAGTTTGGGGTGATAGGATGCACACACTAGGGATAGAATCTCGGTCAAACAGTTGCAAAATTGTCCAGGTGAGGATTTGAGCCTCCAGCATGTTTTTAACTGTGTTAATCACTTTCAAGTTGCACTTTCCCGAATTTGCTTGAATCTCTTTATGGTTTGCATGTTTATGTGTTTGCATCAAATGATTTAGGCATTTTCTTTGTAAATAACCACTTGGCCTAAATTGAACCAGTCCCTAATACATGTTCCCTAGTTAGCCCCTTTGAGCCTAATTAGCCTGTTAATTCTTGATGACCTGATGTTATGAACCTAAAATCTGGAAAAACCATGTTAACCCGATCTTAGGATTAGGAGAGCATGGATCCTTAGCAAGAGAATGGTTGCAAGAAACTAAGTTTGGGGTGGCTACAAGGATGTGACATGTCATTCTGGATTGAGAAAAAAAAAATATATAATAAAAAGGTTGGGAGCCAAAGGTTTAAAAAAAAAAGAAAAGAAAAGAAATAAAAAGTGCAAAAATGTCAAAAAAGGCTATTAGAAGAGAAAGGCTGTAGTCACCCAAAGCATAAAGAAAAATGAAAAAAGGAACTTGAGTGGAAATTCAATGTATAAAAATGTTTCATGCTCTCTTAATTCCTAGGGACTTAAGCCTAGTACCTTTGAATATCCTACCCTTAGCCAGGCCCCATTACAACCTTAAAAGACCTTTTGATGTTGCATGCATGTTTTCTGTGGGAATCATTTGAAGATGAAAATCAAATTTGTGGGATGTGCTTCTGAAAGGTGAATTGAGTGAATTGTTGATAGCCTAGACAAACTGAGAGATTGAGTGAATCACTAAATTCCCTTGTGAGGAAGGCGATTGTTTGAATTTGGTGATCTCCCTTTTGTGTGTAACTTGGATCCCTTGCTTAAATTGATGACTGCTTGAATGATAAAATTCTCAAATGTTTAGAATAAATGCATGTGGGGATTGCTTTGTTTGAAAGGGGGAAACATTAAGGGAAAAAATTGTTTGTTGAAATTGCTTGAAATTTGTGCAAAGTTGATTAAATCTTTTAAGCTTGCCAAGTCTGAGTCCTTTTTGAGTTTTTGAGTTTTAGTTTGCTTGGGGACAAGCAAAGTTTAAGTTTGGGATATTTTGATCAGCCTCTGGCTCATCTAGTTTTATGACTTGTATGACCGTGGTTTTGTGCTAATTATATCTCATTTACGCCCAAATTAGACTTGATTGTTTTTAAGCAACATTTTGAGTCTCTAAAGTATTTTTAGGTTAATTTAGCTGATTTAGAGTCGAATAAAGTACTTACTGTTAATCCTTGTTTTCAGGTAATAAAAAGAAGCAGTTCTGGAGTTTTTCGCCCCGCGAAAGGATGTTCGCCTCGCGAACCTGAAGGCTGACTGTTCCAGAAAATGCAATCCTTTCTGTCTCGCCTCGCGAAACAATGTCTCGCCTCGCGAGTAATCCAACCCTGGAAGACCAGAAGCCATCACGGCTTACCTGCGTTGAAGGTCACGGGCGTTACAGTTTGGAATTTGAAGAGTCTCGCCTCGCGAATGATATGCTCGCCTTGCGAGAGAGCCAAACACTGAAGACTGTTCATATTGTTCGCCTCGCGAAGGTGTGATCGCCTCGCGATCTCGTGGAATCCAGAATATGTATTTAAGTCTGTTTTAGGGAAGAACATCATCTTCTCTTCTCTTCTTTATCTTCTCTTCTTCTTTTCTTTTCACAGTTGCAGTTGCAACAGTAGGTTTAGGTTTAGCATTTTGTGTTTCGTTTTTATGGAGAACTAAATTTCTTGGATTATTCTACTGTAATCGATTTCCACCGCACTTGAGGTTCTGTAATTCCTATTTTGTTTGCTTTTCCCTTTTCAATGCTATGTTATATATTTCTGTTTGTTTAATTCAGGAGTGTATAGTGTTATGTTGATTTATTTCGGTGATGTTATGTTCCTATATTGAATCGCGTTTGTTTAATTCGCGTGTGTTCGTTCATGTTCTCTTAGTTCATGAGGGCTTAACCCCGTTTGTTTAATTCGGGAATAGGAACATATATCTCGTAGTAGCGATTTCGTTTGTTAATTGTTTCTACAACCGAAAGGGGATTAGAATCTGCTTAGGGATTGGAATATACATGAACCGATGATAGTTGGGAAATCGAGAACAGTAGATTAATCGTCTTTAGCTTATTTGATAATCTTTTAAACTGCTTTGTTTTTATTGCATTGTTTTTTTTTGCTTTGTTTTCCTTAATTTAGTTTCAAACCCAAACCCCCCAAAAATCTAACTTTTTCTGATAACAACAACCCAAGAGTCCTTGTGAGACGATACTCAAGCTGTCGCTCCCTAAACTGCATTTTTTACAAACCGCTCGCTTTTTGGCGCGTGCGCGACAGCGCGTTCAGCGGCTATGTGCATGGCCGATTAATTGTCACAATAGATGACTGCTGGGGAGATAAAAGGGATGTGAAGATCTTGCAGCAAGTAGGTGATCCATTGGACCTCACAAGTGGTAGCTGCCATAGCCCTATATTCTGCCTCACAGGAGCTTCTAGAAATAGTGCTTTGTTTCTTGGATCTCCAAGAAATGAGGGAGGATCCAAGATAAATGCAGAAGCCTGTGATGCTCCTTCTTGTATCTGGACATGTGGCCCAGTCACTGTCACTGTAGGCCTTTAATTGGAGTGTGGAATTGCTAGGCATGAATAATCCAAGTCCAGGTGAGTCTTTGAGATACTTAAGCACTCGAGTTGCTGCAGCATGATGAAGATTAGTTGGTTTTGCCTTGAATTGAGATAGTTGTTGAACTGCAAAGGCAATATCAGGGCGAGTTGTGGTGAGATATAGGAGCCTTCCAACAAGTCTTCTGTAACCTGTGGCATCATCAAGAGGATTTCCATCATTTTGGCTCAAGTGAACCTTCTTGTCCCATAGGTGTGGTGGTGGTTTTGCAGCCAAGAAGACCAGCATCAGAGATTAGTTCCAGGGCATACTTTCTTTGGTTGATGGAAATACCAGCTTTGCTTCTAGCAACTTCTAGGCCTAGGAAGAATTTAAGATCTCCTAGATCTTTAATTATGAACTTGTCATCAAGGGCTGTTTTGATAGAATTGATTTCTGAAGTATCATTTCCTGTCAGTATCACATCATCAACATACACCAAAAGAGCTGTGAAAAACTGGCCAGAATGTTTGACAAAGAGGGAATAGTCACTTCTGGATTGGTGATAACCAGCCTCAATCAAGAAGGAAGACAACTTGGCAAACCATTGCCTACTGGCTTGTTTAAGACCATAAAGAGATTTCTTCAACTTGCATACTTGGCCAGGATGTGCAGCATGTAAGCCTGGTGGCAGAACCATATAAACATCCTCAACTAAGTCTCCATGCAAGAAGCCATTGTTGACATCCAGCTGTTTCAATAACCAGCCATTGATGGAAGCCAATGATAGAACAAGTCTTACTGTTGTCATTTTGGCAATAGGAGAAAAAGTGTCCAGATAATCAACTCTTTCAGTTTGAGTGTAGTCTTTAGCTACCAATCGAGCTTTATGCCTTTCTATAGAGCCATCTGCTCTATGTTTAATTTTGAAGACCCATTTGCAGCCTATTGGTGTCTTTCCTTTTGGAAGATCAATTAAGGACCAGGTTTCGTTTCTTTGCAGAGCCGAATCTTTCTTGAATGGCTTGCTTCCAGCAATCATGTTTAATGGCCTGAGTGTAGCATTGAGGTTCAATCTCAGAAGAAACAGAAAGAACAACAGATTTGTGAGAAGGAGTCAATAAATCATAAGAAAGATAAGACTGGATTGGATAGGATACATTTGATGATGATTCAGTATCAGCTTTAGTGCATCCAGTTGCAAGGTTACAGTGATAATGTTGTTGTTGGACGGTTCTGGGCAAGTATACCCAGTCGTACAAGTAATACGGTGGTAAGATCGGTTTATCGTATCCACGGGGACTGCAACAAGTACTAGCACGTACCTATTCAATTACTATCTAAGCGATTCTTGGATTGAAGAGAGTTCTATGCTAACAAAAGCTAAAATTAACAAAATAAGAAAGACAAACTCTTTTTGTACTTTTCTCAAACACTTGGAAGGCAATAAAAGATGGGTTTTAAAGATGATAAAAGCAGCTGGGGTTAGGTTCACTAAGCTTTATCCTCATGCAATGAAACAACTCACAAACAGTTTCCACTTCAGTTATGACAATCAATCCACTAAATTACTCAAGTCCTGATTCCTCGGATGACAAGAGCCTAAATCCACTAATAGACCCTAATTCCTTAGGTGGCCTAGATTAATGAATTCGCATTAAGATTAGGGATCATGTGATTGCTAATAAACCCAGTTCCATTCCTAGATACAAGGCTTACTAGGTGATTAATCTCAATTCCGGTTTCAACACGAATTTTCCAATTGCATATTAAAACACAAATCGAGTCATGGGGGTGCTAGCCACAACAAGCATTAAGTACAGAAATCAACCACTCAATAACAAAGCAGAAACTGTATTGTAAGATTACATCAAATACATAAGAATTCAGACATAGTTACCCTAACCCCAACAATGGAGGTTTAGCTACTCGTGGTCATAGATACAACCAAAGAAAGATGGATGAAGGAGAGAAGGGATTCCATGGGGGCAATCCTCTACAGCCGCCTCTGCTTCCAAAGAGCCTTTAGGGTTTCCAAAACTCGTAGCCTCCAAGCCTCCAAAAGTGTCTTCCAATTCTGCCTTAAACAGCTTATAACAGGGAATCTGATTTTCGTGTACTCGTGAGGCGAGCTTATGTTCCCGACGCGAAACTTAATTTTCCAGTCTTTCATGGCCGTGATGTCTGTCACGGCTAGGACGTGACAGTCTCTGACTTTTGCTGAGAAATGGGATCTCGCGAGGCGAGAGTGGCTTCGCGACGCGAGCCAGTAAAATGGTTCTCCAATATGCCCGTGAGGAGCATCATGGCCTGGGCGTGATAGCTTCTGTTTCTCAGTCTCGCGAGGCGAAAGATTGTTAGCGAGGCGAGTCTTCAGAATTCTGCTTGGCTCAATTTCTCTCTTTTTAAGCTCCAAAAATCATCCAAGCTTCATTATAGCCAAACATACAAAGTTTTCCTTCAATTTCTGCAAAACAACACACAGAAACCACCTTCACCCGTTCCAAGGGAAAATCTAATAAAACTCAACTAAAGAATGCCTAATCTATATGAAAAATGCATGCAAATATGTACAGGAAACATCATGTAAAATCACACTATCAAATCACCCCAAGCTTATTCAATTGCTTGTCCTCAAGCAATCACTAAGGCCAGAAGAATAAACAGAACATTGATAGTGAACTAAGAACCCGAGCAAATAATCCAAGCAATAGGCAATTCAAACAATTCAGAAAGAGACAATCAAATCAAGTCCAATTAGAGGCTTAGGTTCCTTAGAATCATGTTCTCACTGATTTGGGCACTCTTTCTCACCTGAAGCTCACCCCAAGCTTGTTCGTTTGCTTGGCTCTCTTTCTACCTCACTCAAGTGTTTAGGGGTATATGACATTTCGCTCAATTTTCCTCAAGGAATGAATCCTACCATAGGCTTGACTATCAACCAAATCTCTACTTTATTAACAATCAAGAATCAAGAGGTCTTTTATTTGGTTGTAACGTGGCCATGGGATTAATCGTTAGGTGGGGCAATCAATAAAAGGACATTTCAAAAGGGCTAAACCAAGTATCAAGCATTTCAACACATGACACCTTCTAAAATACCTTCTTGGATTTTCAATTCATTTTTCCACCTTTCTTTTCTTTCTCTTTGCTTTTATTTTTCACTTCTCTTTTTGTCATCCCCTTCTCTATTTTTTTTTTCTTTTATTTGGAGAAGGGAAGATTTTTCAACTGAAGAGAACATTTTTCTGATTCTTTTCCCAAACTTTTTCAACTACCTTTTTTACCCTTTTGTAATACTTTAGAAGGTCCCTTCAAACATATTTATCAAAACATTTCAGGGTACCAAGAAAAGTATTTTCTTTCAGGCTCAAAATTTGGGCAACTAAGGGGTAGCATTTCATCATTCCAAGCTCAGAAGGCCAGAAAAAATACCTATTGCCTCAATCATTTTCAAAAATGTTTTCAAAAATTTTTAAGCTTTGAGATGGTTTCAAGTCAAGTTCTAGAGAAAGCAAACCAAGAGGAATAACACTCTAACACAAAGAATGGGGTAAAATTTTGTGAGTACCCCTTTGGCTCAAAATCTCACATTTTAGTTCAGAATCAATGAAAAACAAAAATCTTCAGAACCATATGCTAATTATCAACTATCCAAGATTATCTCAAACATTTTCATTTGCAGCCATATCACAAGAATAACAAATTGGGTTCAACAATTCACTATCACAAATTATGGGGCACTTAGTTCTCACAATTGGATGCAAAATCTAAACAAGGGCAATCTAATTGTATGATCATGAAAACTATCATGCAAAACTATATGAATGCAACATGCAAAATGCAAATGCAAAATACCCCTACCCCAAGCTTAAAAATTTACATTGTCCCCAATGTAAACAATAAAGTTGGAGAAAGGGAAGAAAAATAAAATAAAATAAAATAAAAAATTGGAACGGCTTACAGAGGCGGTAGCTGGTGCTGACTTTGCTTTTTCTCTGCCCTTTTTGCTCTTCTCCTTGTCTCCTTGCTCTCCCTTCCTTCCTTCCTACCCTGAAAGCACTTGTCACTTCTCAATTTATTATTTTTTTCTCTTGAGCTTCTCAAATTATTCAAGAGATTAAAGCAAAAACAAAACTATTAAGAAAATGAAAACAACTAAAAAGAAGAGTTAAGAAACTTGGGTTGCCTCCCAAGAAGCGCTTCTTTAACGTCACTAGCTTGACGTGTAGACTACTTCTTTCAATTAACCGGGGTCTGCTGGACATAGAAATGCAAGAGCACTTTTCTTCCATGACACTCCTGTAAAGAGCTGATTTTTCATATAAGGCCAACATTTGTGCTTCCCCTTTGCCCCTTTCACTCTGGGCCTCTTGCCCTTTTTCTTACTCCTTCCCGGTGGAGGTTCTGTTTTCACACGATGAGCAGAGCCAACTTCCTTACCAACTGATACATCATTTGTCTTGCAGAGCTTCAGATTTGCTTTCATGTTGGGCTTTTCCTTCTTCTCTGGAGTAGAAGGGTGGTGTTGATGTGCAACAACTTCTTCAGCCACTGTATCCACCATATCCATGCGGAAACACTCCTCTTCATTGCTCGTGCGATGCATAGCTTCCAATACATTGAAATTGATTTCTTCTTCTTGCACTCTGAATTTCAGCTGGCCTTTTTCTACATCTATCAAAGCTCGTCCCGTGGCTAGAAAAGGTCTCCCCAGTATGAGCGGAACTTCAGCATCCTCCACCATGTCTAAAACCACAAAGTCCGCTGGAAAGATAAACTTATCCACCTTTACAAGAACATCTTCCAAAATACCATAAGGATGCTTGATTGATCTGTCAGCTAACTGCAATGCCATCCTTGTGGGTTTCACCTCTCCTCCTCCAAGCTTGTTCAAAATGGAGAGCGGCATCAAGTTGACAGTTGCTCCCAAGTCACATAAGGCCTTCCTGATAGACACATTCCCAATAGTGCAAGGGATTGTAAAACTCCCAGGATCTTTCAGCTTCGGAGGTAGCTTCCTTTGCGATGATCGCACTGCACTCCTCAGTTAAGGCAACAGTTTCGCCTTCTTTAATCTTTCTTTTCTTTGTGAGCAGTTCTTTCATAAATTTTGCATAATGGGGCATCTGCTCAAGTGCTTCAGCAAAAGGGATATTGATCTGCAACCTCTTGAAAATATCAAGGAACTTGGCAAACTGTTCATCTTTCTCCTTTTTCTTGGTCAAATGAGGGTATGGCAACTTCACATAAGAGGGAATCACTTGAGGCTTGTCCCAATCTTTCAAAAGCTGACTTTTAGTCTTCCTCAAAATTGAATTCTCATCTACTAGCTTCTCCCTCTTGTCTTGTGCACTGACCTTTTCTTCTTCCTCAACTATAACATCTTCATCTTTTTCTTCTTTTTCCTCTGCACTCAATTCTGTTTTCCCATCAACATTCTGATTCTTCACCAAAGGTTCACCGGGCACATTCTCAATACTTTTTCCACTCCTCAAAACAATAGCATTGCAATGCTCCTTCGGATTAGTTTGAGTGTTACCAGAAAAACCGCTGCTAGTTTGCTCGGCTAGGTGCTTTGCAATTTGGCCAACTTGAACCTCCAAATTCTTTAGAGAAGCATCGGTATTTTTCTGGTTCGTCATGGACAACTGCATGAACTAATTAAGTGTGTTTTCCAGAATAGAAACCCGATCTTGAAGCGGTTGTGTAGGAGGAGGCTTGCTTGTTTGCCCGGCATCTTGATTCCAACCAAAATTTGGTTGATTCTTCCACCCTTGATTGTTGCCTTGTCGCCCATAGTTCCCCATATAATTGGCTTCTTCATGGGAACTATGTGGTGCCTCACATCTTCCATTCTCATGATCACCTCCACAGAAATCACATCTCAGTACCTGTTTGTGTGGCATGGTTGTCCCTTGAACAGATTGGAGTTGTTGTGGGAGTTGAGCTAGTTGTTTGGTAAGAGACTCCAATTGTTGTGTCATGATCTTATTCTGAGCCAACAATGCAATTTGTGAATCTAGCTCCAACACTCCCCTTCTTTGTGTGGGACCCCGATCATGATGCATCAAGTAATCATTAGAGGCCATTGCTTCTATCAAAGTCAGGGCTTCCTCTGCTGTCTTTGTATTCATTGAACCTCCAGCTGAGGCATCCAACATGTACCTGGTTGATGGCCTCAATCCATTACAGAATGTTTGCATCTGAGTAAGATCATCAAAACCATGGTTTGGGCACCTCCGAAGTAATTCCTTGAACCTTTCCCAGGCGTCATGCAGTGTCTCACCTTCTTGTTGAGCAAAACTCATGATGTCACCCCTTGCCTTTACAAATCTTGATGTGGGGAAGAATCTTGCCAGAAATTTTTCTTCTAAGTTGTCCCATGTAGTGAAGCTCCCCCTTGGTTGTGATTGAAGCCAAGACTTGGCTCTATCTCTTAGAGAAAAAGGGAACAATCTCAATCGAATTGCATCATCAGAAGCACCATTTATCTTCACTGTATCACATAACTCAAGGAAAGTGGAAATATGACTATTAGGATCTTCCTTCTCCAACCCAGCAAACTGATTTTGTGAAACCATGTTGATAAGATTAGGCTTGAGTTCAAAATTGTTGGAGTTCACCGGAGGTCTCACTATACTCGTGACATGCCTGTTGAAATTTGTATAGGAGTAGTCACCAAGTGTCCTCCGTGGTGGTGGAGGAGTATCTTCACCATTCCCTACCATTCTGAGTTCTTCTTGACAAACTTGAAAGATGGAAGTCTCTTGGTCTTCTCCTTGTTGCTCTAACAAATTCTGCTGTCTTGCTTGCCTCCTATTCTCCCTAGCTGTTCTTTCAATTTCTGGATCGTATAGGAGTTGGTCAGCTGGAATAGTACCTCGCATACAAAAACAGTCTAGCAAACAAGATTGTTAGTAGTAAAGGTTAGCACACAACAGCAACACCCAAAAAAAAAAAATTTGACAGCAAAAACACACTAGAAAATTGACAGCAAAAACAAAGCAGAAAAAAAAAATGACAGCAAACAATTTATAACAGAAAAGAAAAAATTTAAAACAGAAAAATTTTGTGCTCAAATTAGTAACCAAAATGGATATGCTAATATTGAACTACAGTCCCCGGCAACGGCGTCAAAAACTTGTTGGACGGTTCTGGGCAAGTATACCCAGTCGTACAAGTAATACGGTGGTAAGACCGGTTTATCGTATCCACAGGGACTGCAACAAGTACTAGCACGTACCTATTCAATTACTATCTAAGCGATTCTTGGATTGAAGAGAGTTCTATGCTAACAAAAGCTAAAATTAACAAAATAAGAAAGACAAACTCTTTTTGTACTTTTCTCAAACACTTGGAAGGCAATAAAAGATGGGTTTTAAAGATGATAAAAGCAGCTGGGGTTAGGTTCACTAAGCTTTATCCTCATGCAATGAAACAACTCACAAACAGTTTCCACTTCAGTTATGACAATCAATCCACTAAATTACTCAAGTCCCGATTCCTCGGATGACAAGAGCCTAAATCCACTAATAGACCCTAATTCCTTAGGTGGCCTAGATTAATGAATTCGCATTAAGATTAGGGATCATGTGATTGCTAATAAACCCAGTTCCATTCCTAGATACAAGGCTTACTAGGTGATTAATCTCAATTCCGGTTTCAACACGAATTTTCCAATTGCATATTAAAACACAAATCGAGTCATGGGGGTGCTAGCCACAACAAGCATTAAGTACAGAAATCAACCACTCAATAACAAAGCAGAAACTGTATTGTAAGATTACATCAAATACATAAGAATTCAGACATAGTTACCCTAACCCCAACAATGGAGGTTTAGCTACTCATGGTCATAGATACAACCAAAGAAAGATGGATGAAGGAGAGAAGGGATTCCATGGGGGCAATCCTCTGCAGCTGCCTCTGCTTCCAAAGAGCCTTTAGGGTTTCCAAAACTCGTAGCCTCCAAGCCTCCAAAAGTGTCTTCCAATTCTGCCTTAAACAGCTTATAACAGGGAATCTGATTTTCGTGTACTCGCGGGGCGAGCTTATGTTCGCGACGCGAAACTTAATTTTCCAATCTTTCATGGCCGTGATGTCTGTCACGGCTAGGACGTGACAGTCTCTGACTTTTGCTGAGAAATGGGATCTCGCGAGGAGAGAGTGGCTTCGTGACGCGAGCCAGTAAAATGGTTCTCCAATATGCCCGTGAGGAGCATCATGGCCTGGGCGTGATAGCTTGTGTTTCTCAGTCTCGCGAGGCGAAAGATTGTTAGCGAGGCGAGTCTTCAGAATTCTGCTTGGCTCAATTTCTCTCTTTTTAAGCTCCAAAAATCATCCAAGCTTCATTATAGCCAAACATACAAAGTTTTCCTTCGATTTTTGCAAAACAACACACAAACCACCTTCACCCGTTCCAAGGGAAAATCTAATAAAACTCAACTAAAGAATGCCTAATCTATATGAAAAATGCATGCAAATATGTACAGGAAACATCATGTAAAATCACACTATCAGTTGTAAATAAGGTGCATGTCTGTGTCTAGTAGACCTTCTAGTTTGCTGAGATAATGGTGAACTGGGAATGGAGGTTTCAATGGAAGGTGAATTCTGTGGAGAAGTATTATGAAAATGGTGAGGTGAAGGAGACTCTAGCCTAGAATGTGAGACAGGTGTGGACTGAGATTCTGTGGGAGAAGGAATATCACAAACCATTGGATCAATGCCTTGTGATGTAGGGAAAGGACATGGTGAATTAGACTGGATGGACTCAATGTTGTGGTTGTGAAAGAAAGGAAAAACAAGTTCATGGAAAAGCACATTCCTTGAAACAAAAAGTTCTCTGGTTTTTAAGTTTAATAGGATGAAGCCTTTGGTTCCTGCTTTAAAGCCTAGAAAAACACATTTGTATGCTTTGGCATCTAGTTTGGTTTGAGATCCTGCAGGTATATTGGCAAAGGAGAGACAGCCAAATACCTTTAGGTGAGTGAAATCAGGTGGTTTTCCATGCAATTTCTCAAAAGGTGAGAGTTTATTAAGGAGAGGAGTGGGAAGCAAGTTGATTATGTGAACAACATGTGCAATGGCATATGTCCAGTAGATTTTAGGGAGCTGGCTTTGCAACATCAGAGCTCTAGCTACATTTAGGATGTGTTGGTGCTTCCTTTCAACAATTCCATTATGTTGGGGAGTATATGTGCAAGTGGTTTGATGAACAATGCCATTGACAGAATAATATTCTTTCATGTAAAATTCAGGGCCATTATCACTGCGGATAGTTTTAATTTTGTAAGAAAACTGTCTTTCTATCAGAGTGAAAAAATTTTGTAGAAGTTTGGATGCTTCTCCTTTAGTTTTCATTAAGAATATCCAAGTGAATCTTGTAAAGTCATCTACTATACTCAAGAAATACCTATGACCATGAACAGATACAGTAGGGAAAGGTCCCCAGATATCAACATGTATCAAATCAAAGGAATGAAAAGAGGTGGAAGTGCTAGTGGGAAAAGGAAGTTTCTTTTGTTTTGACAAATGACAAATGTCACAAATGTAAGTCGTATTCATCTCAATAGAGGGAACAGTACATTGAATAGTTTTTACACAATCAATTGAGGCATGTGCTAACCTAAAATGCCAGAGACTGGACTGAGGAATATTGACAGAAACAGATTTTATTGAAACATAACTAGAAGAAGGTCCACTGGTGCACATAGTCATCTTCAATATGTAAAGTCCATTTTGCACTTTAGCTGTACCAATCATCTTCAATGTAGCCTTCTCCTGAATGTGACAACACTATGAATCAAAGGATATGACATATGGCATACAAGAAGTCAGTTTAGTGACAGAAAGAAGATTATAGGAGAAATGAGGTATATACAGAACATCATGAAGAACAAAATCATTGGAAAAGACAATGCTTCCTGAATGGCATGCAAGAACATCATTTCCGTTTGGGAGTTTCACCCTAATTGGTCTAATTTTGTGATAGGATGAATAAAAAAGGAGATGATAACAAATGTGGTCAGTGGCACCACTATCCATTATCCAAAAGCTAGAACCAAAAGAATTGTTACCTGCATCATGTGTGGAAGAGGCTTGTGTATGTGATGTTGAAGACATCACAGTACTGATCTGATTAGCGGAGGGTAAAGATTTTTGTGATTGCTGTAGCAAACTCAATAAGCCTTGATACTGTTCAGCAGTGAAACTGAAACTGGACCTGTCCTGGTCTTCCTTTTGGAAAGTACCAATCTGCTCATTGTTTTCAACATCATCACCTTCTGCAGCATTAACTGAATTGATTCTCCCTTGATTTCGAAACTGAAAATTAGGAGGGAATCCATGCTTTTTATAGCAATTATCAACAGTATGCCCTAGTTTTCCACAATAAGTGCATTGTTTTCCATTGCCTCTTCCACCTGAGTTTCTATTGAAATTTCCATTGCCTCTTCCATTACCACGGTCATAACCATAGTTATTGTTTTCTCTACCAACTGCTGCAATCAATTTTGGCTCATCATGATCACCAACAATTTGCCTTTCTTGCTGAATTATCATTGAAAAGACCTCAAGCTCTGAAGGAAGTGGCTTCATGAGCATGATCTGTGACCTAACTGCTGCATAAGGTTCATTCAACCCCTTCAAGAATCGAATTACTCGATCTTGATTCCTATAGTTTTCAACTTTCACAAGAGCATCACATGAACATTTTACTTGACAGCTACAAGTAGGCAATGGTCTATAATTGTCTAACTCATCCCAAAGGATCTTCAACTCAGTGTAATAATCAGTTACACCATACTCACCTTGCTTTAATGCAACAATCAAATCTTCCAAATCCGAGATTCGGAAAAGATCCCCTTGTGAAAACCTTGTGTTGAGTTCTTTCCAGATATTACAGGCTGCATCATTTCTGAGAATACTTCTCCCAATTGAAGTTGAAACTGCACCAATTATCCAGCGAACAACAAGATTATTCGCTCTTCTCCAATCGGAATACAATGGATCTGTCTTCTCTGGTACTGGAATTGTTCCATCAATGAAACATATCTTGTTCTTTGTGATCAAACTCATCTCCATGGAACTCGCCCACTGATGATAATTTTGCCTAGTCAAAACTTCAGAAACCAGAACAATTGAAGGATTTTCTGAAGGATGAACATAGTATGGCGAAGATTCATCCACACCAGACCTTGAACCTCCCCCTGATCTATTGTTAACGATGGAATTGTTTTCAACCATGAATGTGCACCAACGTAGCAGAGCTCTGATGAATCAGATCTCTGATACCATGTAGAAACTGGATTGAATCAAGAAAGGATCAAAGATGATCCAAGAACATTGACCAACACTGGTCACAGTGAACAACCAAATGAGAAAGAACCGAAACTTGCAGAGCAAGCTATTGGTAACAGAAAGAAAGAAGAGTTGAATTAACAGAGAAATGAGTGAATGATTAACTGAATTCATTCATCTTACTGGAAACAAAAACAGTAGCAAGTTATTTATACAAAGGCTAGGAAGAGAAAACAGAAAAACAGAATTCTAACTAACTAACTAACAAATAACTAACTCTAATTGAATAACTAACAGCTGACTATAAACAATAAATACATATGGTTAACACACTTGTTAACATTCTTTTTTATTATTTTAAAAAAATTACATAAGAATGATATAGTAATTTTGATATGCAAATATCACTACTGTTAAGAAACTTAACGGCCAATGCTATGTGAGTTATGTGACTCATTTATGACCACAAAAACTACGTGAATTCAAGATGCGACTAATAGTGTCTTGAAGTAAGTAGCAAAATTAGATCATGATTACTCATATTCTTATTCGCTAATATTAGGGTGCTGGTTAAGAAATTCAATAAAGATAAATTTTCATTAAAAAATGAGAGAAAACACTTTTCAAGAATTTGAATGCATCACTTTCAATGAAAAATTTCTCTTTTTAGCTCCTTTAACCACATTTTTCTTCTTATTTTCTTCAAAAAAAAATTTATAGCCCCTATTTGGGTTTTAAAAATATATGTGGATTCGCATAATTCTTGCACACAAAGCACATTTATATCAACCATTTTTCTGGTGCAGTTTTCTGTCTTGGTCTGATTTTGCTACTTCTTTTCTTCATTGTATTTTGGGCTGGTTAGGTACTTAGGTTGGTTCTTGGGCGTGGGCTGTTTACACGCAGGATGGATTGGTGGTTGAATCTATAAGGGTTATGTCTTGGGGTTTAAGATAACTAGCGTTGTTAACCCGTGCGGGACGCACGAGTCAATTCTAATTCTTTTCCATAGCTTATATGTTAATTAATAAGGTGAATGAATAACTTAAATACTGATTATTATTATTTTTTGACAAAACTTAAAAACTGATTATAATATAAAGGGTGCATCATTCTATATTAAAAGGACATAAATGTATCTTTATTTTCTTATAACATATGTAGTAATATAACAACATACATATAAATTATCCATTTAAATTTTAATTATGCAACTTTCGAGCAATCAACATAAACTTTATTAAAACATAACCCTAATATAGAAAATACTATATTTTCAAATAAAAAAGCAGAGACAACTACACGCATCAATGTGCTAAAACAAAATAATTACAAACAAAGCTATTTCCTAGATCCAGTAAATTCATTATTACAAAAACAACTATTTCCTAGTGTAACACCCCGATTTTTCTGCTTCCTAAAATCGGTATAAATATAAATAAACGTTTATATTTTTATCTAAAACTTAGAAAATGATTTTGGGAAAATCAAAGTCATATTCATACTATACTTATTTTTATAAGTATACGGTTAAATTTTTTGTTGAAAATTCAGACGGAACCAGATCTGCATTTTCACTTACGGTAAGATTTTATTGATCGGAAAACCTAATTTTGACCCGAGAACGAAATGAACAGATTTTATATCTCATTTCCAATGATATAGTTATTTTGAAAATTTTCAAAATAAATAGGTTATTATACGTGATTCGGGCGTAAAACCCTAAATCGGGTAATCGACGGAGTCGAGAACGGACATGCAGAGACAAAACCCGACATCGGATGTTGAGATATCTTGCCACCTAGGGTGGTGAGTCATATGGATGACTCACCAATGTAATGATTACATTTAGAAAATATCTAGATATTTCTTCAAAATAGTGTAAAGACCATTTTGCCCTTGGACTATTTTACCCTTGAACTTTCATTGAAATGCCAAGTTTGTCCCAACAATTTGTGGACAGAAATCAGTCACATCTCCAACCAATGCTCACCACATGTTTGTCATGATGGTTTTTTTGGGAAATTACCATTTTGTCCTTAAGTTGTCATTTAATCACAAAATTATCATTGTGTAAGATTACAACATTGTCCCTAAAAATTTTTTCCTTGGACCCTTTTACCCCTAGATTCCCACGGTTCAAACCCCATTTGTGAGCCCATTCCATTGCTATATAAGGCATCTTCATCTTCTTCCTTAAGTTTGTTCATCTTTTATTTCTAAGTTTCCATAAGTCATTTTTGTGAAGCAACCAAGTGATTCTTAGCTCATTTTTCATTTCTAATAGGTATACCATACTTCCCTCAATCAATCATCATCATGTTCTCCAATTATTTTTGTGTTTTGAAGCCATGATCATATTTTTCAATTCCTAGATCTAGAAAGTTTGAAAATCTCTAGAAAATCATAGAAAAATCATATGAGCATGAAACCAATTTCTATGATCTTAGTATCATCTCGATATTTAAGATCCAAGAGTTTGCATAAAACAAAAATTTCTTGCCGTATGATATTGTCAATATCGAACCCTAACTTAGTGTGGGGGGAGGAACTTTGTTCAATTTTTTTGGTAAATCATATGTTTTATTCATTCCTTTGAGTACATGTATGTCTTAAATCCATGATGTTGAATCCGAATAAAACCTCTAACCCAAATTTTAATTTATGGCCAAAATTAGTGTTCTTGAAGGATTGGAGTATTTTATTTCAATCTTTGTGTTTTGATCCTTAACCATGTATTCCAAGTACTTAAGATCTCTAATCCATTTTTAGAAGATCAAATCATAATTTAAACCAAAATTCTATATATGACCGAAAATCTTAACTTTGTGGTTAAGATAGTTTTGATTCAATTTTTGTTAAGTAAGCTTTGTCTATGTCTTAATCTTGCTTAAGGATCCTTAATCCAAAAGCTTGCAAAAATTTATCATGTTTAGCCAATTTAATCTCCTCATGGCCGAACCTAGCCTTAGGAATTAGGTGATTTTATTTGTTTTATGTTGTTGATTGTGTTGTGATTTGTTGTGAAGGATTAAGTGATTGTTTGATTGGTTGAGTTGTGTGGAGGAAACCGGAATCAAATCGAAAAGTACTTCGAGAAAGGAATCAGAAACTTCAAGAGGTAAGGGGAGTACCTGAGGGATTTTTCTGATAGCTGTATGTAATTTGTTTGTGGTCTGTATGATTTATTTCGGTGCGTTTGTTATTTTACGTAGTTCGAAATAACTGCTTTTAAAATTATCTGCTTTTAATTATTTATCTGCACTTTTGTAAGCAAAAATAAGGCAAGCAAAGTCATCACAATGGAAATAGGCATCTCAACTATGTTAGCACGCCTAAAACCATCCATCATTTGCAGCTCACCTTAAAATTTATTAATAGAAATAAAAGAATACAAAATAAAAGGCAAGGGGGGACAAAACCAAAACCCAAGGCAAGGTTCGATTATATGTCATTAATGTCAGTGCTCAATTAATTATAAGGTTAAAAGCGTTAAAAAGCTTTTTATGAAATAAAAAAGGAGTTCTGAATTGATGGAAAATAGTAATATAATATTACTTAATTATTTGATTGGTTAAAAATGGATAACAGTGAAAAATAATATTATTTTAATAATTTAACAGCGTAAGAGTGTTTTATGAGTCACAGTAAGGACATAACCCTGAAAATATTTTAGTACTGCTAATTTATATGCAAGAAATTCCTAAATATTAGAGAATGTTATTTTAATAAAAATAAGTTTCCGAAAATAATTTTATTATGGTGTCGAAAAATTATTTTACTAGAAAAGTCATATTTTGGACTCAAAACGTTTTTAAAATGTCAAACGTCGGACAATTCCGATAATATTTACATAAGTATTATTAAAAACGGTAATATTAGTTAAAACATGTAATTTGTCTCAAAGCAATATTTTCAGGTTCAAAATATTGATTTTTGAAAGAAAATGAATTTTTAAGTGATTTTGATGATTTTATAAAACGAATTTCCAATGTAAAAGTGTTCTGTCCGAATATCTCAACAAGGGATACTCGTTCGGTGAGATTCTGTGGGAGTGTTTTTGGAATAGCTTGACAGAATTGGAATTCTGCTCCTACGTATCCCAAGTGGGAATCAAAGCAACGTAGTTCTAAGTGAGGGGGTTGATCCCCTATTTGAGAGATTTTTAGGTATAACAGTTTTGGTTGGAATGTTACTGAGATTGTTTCTATCTGATAAGATTATGTTGTTATCGTAACTAGATAGGGATAAGGTTCCGAGTTATTCGGAGAGATATTTGCGTAATCGAGTAAGACGTTTGACCAAGTCAGTTGTGACGGATTGCACAGGACCGAGATGTCTTCGTCCGCGGTCTATGATGGGATAGGTCCGAGTATTTATCCTCGGCTAACAAGTGTATTAACAGGTCCTCGGCTTTGGAGGAGTTTGGGCCAAGGCCCATTTACCGGAGTGAGCTTGGTCAACCCGGCCTTATATTCTCGGTCAGTACGCAAGTCCCCCCGAGCTTCGAGCTTAAATAAGCGAAAGAGCTGACAATTATCAAACCGAGCTTATACTTCGGCCGCGTAGACTTTCTTCCTTCTGTGTTTCAAACTGTCACTTCAACTGACAATGTTCCTTCTCCCCTTCCCCCTCTTTTTTTTTGTCAGAGAAGGCAATCATTCCCCTTCATCCTTCTGTTGCATGTTATAGGTGAGTAGCCCTAGAGCTCCGCGCTCATTTAATGAGGGAGGAAAATTAAAAGTCGTGCCCTTTTTCTTCTTTTATTTAAAGGAACGTGAACCGTTGATTATGTCTCTTCATCAACGGTTGGCGTGCGTCTTTTATAAATATCTCTTCTAATTCCACCTTGTTCTTCCTTGTCCATTATCTTCTTTCGCTCTTCAACTCTGTTCTTCGAGTTTCTGCGATTGTTTTTTCTGCCTTCCGTTCTTCAGGTACGCCCAGTCTTCTTCCTTCTTTCGTGTTTCTAAGTTTTATTTCTTGCTTCCGGATATGAGTTCATCTGAGTCTACTGAGTCGAACACTTCGCCTCTGGTGGAACGCGAGATTTCTCCCGAGGTTCTCCTTCCAATTCTTCTGTTCCTTCACAGGAACTAAACGTCGGTCAGGTAAGGTCGTCCTCTTCCGGATCGTCTTCTTCTGGGTCTGGTTCTTCTGGGTCTGGTTCTCCCTCCCCCCAAATTTCCAAACCTAAAGCACGTAAACGACCCTAAAGGGTTCCTAAAGACCCTATTCCCGATATTACCCTTCCTGGGTATACCTGGGTTAAGGGCGAAGTTGGGGTTTATTTTCTAGCTATCAATCTTCGGATTCAATCACTCGTCTTCGGTCCGATATTACTATCTCGGTATCTGGCAACGAGTCCGAGTTCATCTGTTCTCCTTGATCGGGTAACGAGTATGTTTTCCTAAGCGCTCATCCTTCCGAGCCTTTTTTTACATATATGTATAAAACACTTTTTTCTCAGCTACGTGTGTCTCTCCCCTTTACTGAGTTTGAGTGTGACGTTCTGAGAACCATGAATGTCGCACCTACTCAGCTTCATCCTAACAGTTGGGCTTCTTTAAAAGCCTTTCAAATACTCTGTCAATACATCGGGATGGAGCCTACCACCCCCAAATTTCTGTACTTTTACCAAACAAGGTTTGGTGCGGAAACTAGGTGGATCTCCCTCAATGGGCTGAACCGAAGAGGGCTGATTAGTTTGTATACATCATCGTATAAAAACTTCAAAGTTGACTTCTTCCGAGTTCGCCCCTCGGATTCTCACCTTTCCTTCTTTTTTGATGAAAGCGGATGTGCAACTTTCCTTTGTACTGGCAATCATCCCCTACCAAATTTGTTGGCTTTGAATACGAATCCCTTCCTGCCGAGGATAAGCGGGATATAGATATCTTAGAAAAACTTCCTCGGCCTCTCCATTGTGGACATCTTCTAAAACTCCCCTTTTCATCCACTCCAAGAGCTGATTTTAAAAGTATGTGTTCGGCTTTTTAGTTTTTAAATATTTTTTGTACGTGTTCTTGTACTAACAGCTTCCCTTTTTTGGCAGTTATTATGGGGAAATTCGACTTTTCAAAACTTTTGAGATCTGCCCCGAAGGAGGGTCCTTCATGACCGAGAAGCGAGAAGAAGAAAAGAGTTTCTTCGGCTGCTGCCAAGGGGACTTCATCGTCTGCCCCTCAAAAAAGAAAAAGGGTGGAGATGGTAATTGATGCCGAAGATTCTTCCCCTCCTCGCCCGAGTCCCAAACGTCCTACCACACATGAGGCGGGTGCTGAAGAGCGAGAGGAGCAACTTCCTCTTCCTGCCGACTTGAAGTGGTATAACACTTCTTTGAAGGCAGGAACCTCGTCTCTCTGGAGCAATGACTTCAACCCCTTCCCTTCTTTTGACTCGCATTTCCTGAAAGTTATCGATCTCCGCTTAATCAAGCAGCATGGGGCTCAGTCTAGTATGGAGGCCCTCTCAGTCTACTGTATCCGAGTTGCTGCTTTGGCCCGCTTGTGTAGCCGAGAATTGACAGAGACTGAGAGAAAGTCCCAAACCAATAGTCTCCTGAATACTACCATCGCCGAGCTTAATGGTCGAAACTCCGAGTTGAACTCCCAAGCAAAATTAGATGAGGAGGATAAAGCTCGTGAAGAGGATAAAGCTCGTGCTGAGGAGGAACTCAAGGAGGCTCAAGCTGTAATTGAACAACTTAGAGCCGACTTGAATGCCGAGACTAAGGCCAAGATGGAGGTTCAGGAAGATTTGAAAGAGGTACAAAATGGGGAACTTGTTCCCATTATTCCCAAGGAGGAGGAAGAGGACGAAGGGGGGGAAGATTCTCCCGAGGACCACGTCGGCGCCGAAGATAGCCATAGGGATGAGTAACTGTATTTTTGTTTTTCATACCCTTGTAATGGGTTTTACCTATGTAATCCTTGTTGACTTAATGAAAACTCTTCCAGCATTTTGATGACTTCCTCTTCCTCTTATAGCGTTTGTTCGGCCGAGATATTCTTCGAATACTTCGAGTAAGGCCGAAATATTTTTATATTCCGACGTTGTTTGTATTGCGTGCTCGACTGTTTAAACAAGACTTCGACTAGGGCCGAGATATTTCGTCGTTCATAACAAAAACGACTGGTTGTTATCAAATGCCAAATGCATGATTCACGTTTCATATATGTGTTCACACGTTATGTGCCTTGGAAATTCCAGTAGGTTCATGCAATTACTGCTTTTTGCTAAGTTTTGAGATTTATATTTTCAATAAACCTTTTCCCAACGCATATCTCCTCTTTCCAACGCTTCTTCCCCCTTATAAATAGGGTTGTTTGTTTGCTTCGCTTCTTCATTCTTCATCTTTTCGACCAGCGAAGTTCGTCCTCCTTTGACCCGAGTAATTCTCTTCATGATATTGCTAGGGGTTTACGTTCCTCTCTCCCAGTTAACATCCTTTTTTGAGCTTTATAGCTGCCAAAAAGGGTGTAATTGGGATATGGGATCTAGAATCCCTTTCGTGATTTAATCCTTTTTAAAAAGGATGTTAAATGGGAGAATAGTAGTTTTCGGTAGTGGAGAATGGGGTATCAACCATCTCCTCCCGAAGCTGGCCGAGCGTCTCATCATCCAGCTTTCTCAAGGGGAAGTGATTACTTCCTAGACCCAGAATGTTCTGGCCACTTGGTCTTGCTCCAGTTCCGAGGATTTTGAGGTCGACTCGGCCTTATTTTCTATTTCAGATTTGTATTTTTAAGGCTCGAACTCGGTCTTATTTTTATCTCAGCGTTGTAATTAAGTTGTAGTACTTTTTAATACTTGAGTTCCGCCTTGTTTTCAATTCCAGCATTATACTCGGTTTCCTTAATAATTCCATGACTCATATTTGGCCTTTGGATTCAAACGTTATTCTTTTTTAATTGATGCTTGTATTCGATTTCTCTTAACAATTTTAATGTTCGAACTCGGCTTCAATAATTTAATAGCTCGAACTCGGCTTGTAGGCTCAAACTTGGCCTTAAACAAATTAATGGCTCGTACTCGGCCTTTAGGCTCAAACTTGGCCTTAAACAATTTAATGGCTCGTACTCGGCCTTTAGGCTCAAACTTGGCCTTAAACAATTTAAATATTCACGGAATAATAGTAAATACATCGGCAAAATAAGAAAATGGACCAATGTTCATAATAAATTCTTTATTGGATAGAAGAAAAGTCTGCGGTGTGCCTCGTTAAAACCTTCTCGGTCAAAACCCTTTTTGGGATAAAATACCGAGGTAGGAAAAAGAGTACATCACCAGATTATATACATCAACTGTAATAAAATTTCAAATGAGAAGCATTCCATGTTCTCGGGATAGATTTTCCTGACAATTCTTCTAATTTGTATGCTCTGTTTCCCAAGTTTTCTACTACTCAGAATGGTCCTCCCCAATTTGCTGCTAGCTTGCCCTTGGTATGATCTCTTCTTGCTTCTCCTTGCATTCTTAGCACCAAGTCCCCATGCACGAAACTCCTCGATTTTAGCTTTGAATTATACCTCTGAGTAGCTCTTCGCTTGCAGGCTTCCTCTCTGATTTTAGCCTCTTCTCTGATCTCCTCCACCAAGTCAAGTTCGACCCTTAGGTTGCTTTCATTCTCATTCTGCTCATATTGCATTCGCTGAAAAGACGGCTCACCGACCTCAACTGGGATCATGGCATCCGTTCCATACGTCGTCCTGAAGGGTGTTTCTTGATTAGTGGACTGTGGCGTGCAGTGGTAGGCCCAAAGAATACCCGGCAATTCTTCTGCCCAAGCTCCTTTAGCTCTTCCCACTCTCTTCTTCAGCTCTCCGAGAATGACTTTGTTGGCTGCCTCGGCTTGTCCATTGGTTTGGGGATGTTCCACCGATGTGACGTGATGTTTAATACCGAGATTGACATAGAATTCTCGCAATGATTTATCTATAAACTGCCTTCCATTATCGGTGACAATTGTGAAGGGAATTCCATGCCTGCAGATGATATTTTTCCAAATGAACTTTTGTACCTTCTGGGCAGTAATTTTTGCCAAAGGTTCTGCTTCAATCCATTTTGTAAAGTAGTCTACCCCTACCAAAAGAAATTTGACTTGACCTTTGGCTATGGGGAATGGTCCAAGTATATCCATCCCCCACATAGTAAAGGGCCAAGGCGAGTTCAATGTGTGAAGTTCTTCGGGCGGGGCACGACTTATATTGGCAAATCTTTGACATTCATCACATTGTTTCGTCCACTCGATACAATCTGCTCGGATGGTAGGCCAATAGTATCCTGCTCGGACTACCTTGGAGGCCATCGATCTGCCCCCGCAGTGAAAACCGCAGATTCCTTTGTGAACCTCTTCCATTACATATTTTGACTGGGCTTTAGTCAGACACTTCAACATCGGTGCCGAGAATCCCCTTTTATACAACTCTCCAGAAATAATAGCAAAATGACTCGCTCTAAGCCTGATTTTTCTGGCCTCGATGTGATCTGGGGGCAAAGTACCTGAGGGTAAATATTCCCATATAGGTGTCATCCATTCTCGGCCAGCTAGTTCATTAGCCATCACCTCTCGAAGTGTAATACTCGGTTCATTAATAGTTTCCTGAATAACTGTCATATGCTGGCCTGGCCTCTTCGTGCTGGCCAATTTTGACAATAGATCAGCCCGAGTATTTTCTTCCCTGGGAATGTGTTCAATATCAAATTTCTCAAAATCGGAAATTAACTGATTTACTTTACATAAATACCTGGTAAGTTGAGGTTCTTTTGTTTGGTATTCTCCAGAGATTTGACCTGTGACCAGCTGTGAATCACTTCGGCATCTAACAGCTTTTGCTCCCATTTCCCTAGCCAACATTAACCCTACTATCAAGGCTTCGTATTCAGCTTGGTTGTTTGAGGTTTTGAACTCAAACTTTAATGATTGCTCTAGGATTAGCTCTCCCGGACCCTCCAGTATTACCCCAGCTCCACTGCCTTTGACATTCGAGGACCCATCCACATATAAATTCCACCATAAACCTTCAGTAATCGGCAGCGGATTGAGCTCGGCTACGAAGTCAGAGATACATTGAGCTTTCATGGGACCTCTCAACTCGTACTTGAGGCCAAACTCGGATAATTCCACTGACCAAGCAATCATGCGGCCTGCCAACTCAGGCTTTTTGAGAATTTGCTTAATAGGGTGATCAGTTTTGACAATCACCTGGTGACTCTGGAAATATGGACGCAATTGCCGAGCTATAGTTACAAGAGCTAAAACTAGCTTTTCTATGACTTGATACCGGGTTTCGGCGTAATGAAGAACTCTGCTGATGAAATACACCGGCATTTGCGTTTTCTCTACTTCTTGCACAATGACCGCACTGATGGCTTACTCGATGGCTGACAGGTATAAATACAACTCTTTCCCTGGGATAGGTCGAGTTAATATTGGCGGTGAAGACAGAAAGGTCTTAAAGTCAACAAAGGCCTTCTCACATTCCTCCTCACCCACGCGAAAGTTTGAGGTTTTTTCAATAATTTAAAGAAAGGCCGACCTTTCTCTGCAGATCTGGGGAGAAACCGAGATAATGATGCTAGTCGCCCTGCAAGCCGTTGCACTTCTTTAACATTTTGTGGACTTCACATCTCAATCACAGCTCGGCATTTGTCCGGATTGGCTTCGATTCCCCGGTGTGTCAACATAAAACCGAGGAATGTTCCGCCTTGGACACCAAAAACACACTTTTCTGGATTCAGTCTCATATTGTACTTTATTAATTGCTGAAAAATTTCTTCCAAATCCCTCGGGTGATTGTTGTGGTCATCGGATTTTACAACCATATCATCTACGTAAACCTCCATATTCTTCCCGATCTGTTTTTCAAACACTTTGTCCATGAGCCTTTGTTAGGTTGCTCCAGCATTGTTTAATCCAAATGGCATTACCCGGTAACAATAGTTTGAGCCTTCGGTTATAAAGGCTGTTTTTTCCTCGTCTGGGGGATACATTCGTATCTGATTGTACCCCGAGTATGCATCCAAGAAGCTCAAAATTCTGTACCCGGAAGCACCATCCACCAACCTGTCAATACTCGGTAAAGGATAAGAATCCTTTGGACAAGATTTGTTTAAGTCTGTATAATCAGTGCACATTCGCCACTTGCCGTTTGCTTTTTTAACCAGAACCACGTTGGCCAGCCAAGTAGTGTATTCTATTTCTCGAATAAAGTTGGCTTTAACCAATTTTGCTGTTTCTTCTTCTACCACTTTTCTTCTTTCCTCACCAAGTCTCCTTTTCCGCTGAGCAACCGGTTTTGCCTCGGGGCAGATTGCCAGTTTGTGACAAAAGAAATTGGGTCAATCCCCGGCATATCTGATGTTACCCAGGCGAACAAATCGGCGTTGCTCCGGAGTACTTCCATTATCTTTTCTTTTAAATTCGGCTCGAGTTGACCTCCTAGTTTAGTGCACTGATCGGGCTGTGATCCAAGCTGGAATTTTTCCAACTCCTCGATGGGTTGTGGCCGTTGTTCCTGCATGTCAATCCTCGGTTCTAGTTCAACAGAACTAACAGGAGTTCTGCACTCGTCTTTTCCTCTTTCTGGTGTTTCTTCAGGTGTAGGTTTGAGTTTGCTCACACGCAAACTATCTTCATAACACTGTCTGACCATTTTTTGATCAGCCCGGATAGTGGCTATGTCTCCCGAGTTGGAAGGAAACTTCATAGTAAGATGGGGAGTAGAGACCACGGCTCCCAACTCGTTCAAGGATGGTCTTCCAATCAAGATATTGTACGATGTTACTGCATTAACCAACACGTACCTGACCAAAATGGTTTTGGACGTTTTGCTATCTCCAAAAGTAGTTAGGAGGTCTATGTATCCTCGGGTATCCACCTGCTCTCCAGCAAAACCGATGAGTTTACTGTCGTATGGATGAATAGATTTTTCTGGGATCCCGAGCTTCTGAAATGTTGAATAATATAGAATATCAGCTGAGCTTCCCTGGTCGACGAGAGTTCTCTTGATGGAGAAGTTGGCCAATTGCACAGTGATTACCATTAGGTCGTCCTGATTAGGATCCACACTCAAGAAGTCTTCTTCGGAGAAAATAATCGGCGGGGAAGTTCTCGGGGGTTTGCCAACTATCGAGTTTACAGCCCGAATAGCCTGCAGGTGTTTTCTCCGGGCTGAGTTCGTTGTGCCCCCTCCCGCAAATCCACCTGAAATAGTATTTATTACACCTCGGACAGTATTATCCTCCGCCCTCTTTTCATTCAGCTCTTCCCTATTTTCTCTTTTTTCATCATTTTGCCCACCACCACCCCTTCCCGGGTTTTGGCCGCCTCCTCTTCTTCTTCCTCTGCTACGCCCTTCACCATTGTTGTGACTTCTCTGAACGAAATTATTCAGATGACCAGCTTGCACTAGCTCTTCAATCTTGTCACGCAAGACCCATCACTCCTCCGTGGTATACCCGTAGTTACGATGGTACCGACAATGCTTCTGTCGATCAGCATTCTCAGGCGTGTGACCACGGTTGGGGAGTGGCAAAAGTTCTGCATTGTAGGCTTCCTCAAACACCCGAGCTCGATTGGTGTTGAGGGGGGTATAGTGCTCATACTTTGGCCCCCTATACGAATGCTCGGATGTCTTTTTGAATCTCTGCTTGTCACCTCCAGCCCTCCTCTTCTCTTTCCCCTCTCGTCTATCAGAATCGTCAGTTCTTTCTCTCTTCTTAGACTATTCTATTTCTTCCATATTAATGAATCCGACAGCTTTTCTTCTCAACTCATCCAAGCTGGATGGAGGCTTCCGAGCTAGATGTCTGGCGAAAGGTTCGGGTTGTAATCCGGTCAAGATAGTATGCAGTGCGACATCGGCACTGAGATTCCGGATCAGAACGGTCTCTTTGTTGAACCTGGCCATAAAATCACGCAGAGACTCGTTTTTTTCTTGCTTAAAATTTACCAACGAGGTCGAGGTTTTCTGATGAGCTCGGCTCGTGGCAAACTGAGCGTTGAATTTAATCATAAACGTGTCAAAGGAGTCAATTGACACTGGCGGTAGCTGGGTATACCAGCTTAACGTAGCGTCTTTCAGAGTAGTAGGGAAGACTTTACACATAACAGCATCATCATTGGTAAAGAGGTATATTTGGATGGTAAAAGCATCTAAATGACGTTCCGGATCCGTGGTGCCATCATACCTGTCAATGTTTATTGGTTTGTAATTGGCTGGTAGAAGAACCTCCATGATGGCGTCAGTGAAGGGATGTCTCGGCTTCCGCGCGCCAGCCCTTTCATTAGGCCTATTTACCTGAAGTGAAAGTTTAGCGGCCTGCCTAGGAAATTCCTCCTCGCCTCTTCGGTCAACATGATGAGAAACACGGGGTTGTGGGATTCCTTCTTCTCTACGCGTGTTTCTGGATCCTTCATTCTCAGCTGTCTGGCGGTCTCTCTCATGAGGAGAAGAGGCAGATCTTTCTCTTCTTTATTCTCGTTCACGACGGCTGTTCTGCCGACGAATCTCTTCATTCTCCCTTCTCGACATTGCCACCTGCGCGAGAAGTTCTTGAATGATGGGATTGTCGGTCGTCGTCGCTGGGTTTAGGGATCGTTCTCCATTATCCCCATTGTTGGCGTTCTCCAGCCCCTCTCTCCTGCCGTTCCCGCTCCTTGTCCTCACCATTGTTTGTGGTATGGGAAAATTTTGCTTCGATTCCCACAGACGGTGCAAATGTTCCGTCCGAATATCTCGAGCAAGGGATACTCGTTCGGTGAGATTCTGTGGGAGTGTTTTTGGAATAGCTTGACAGAATTGGAATTCTGCTCCTACATATCCCAAGTGGGAATCAAAGCAACGTAGTTCTAAGTGAGGGGGTTGATCCCCTATTTATAGAGATTTTTAGGTATAACAGTTTTGGTTGGACTGTTACTGAGATCGTTTCTATCTGATAAGATTATGTTGTTATCGTAACTAGATAGGGATAAGGTTCCGAGTTATTCGGAGAGATATTTGCATAATCGAGTAAAACGTTTGACCAAGTCAGTTGTGAAGGATTGCACAGGACCGAGATGTCTTCGTCCGCGGTCTATGATGGGATAGGTCCGAGTATTTATCCTCGGCTAACAAGTGTATTAACAGGTCCTCGGCTTTGGAGGAGTTTGGGCCAAGGCCCATTTACCGGAGTAAGCTTGGTCGACCCGGCCTTATGTTCTCGGTCAGTACAAAAAGGATTTTCTGTAAACAACGGTGTTATTTCTGACAACTTGGATAACTTGAGGAACTTTTGTTTTGTTTTGTGTTTCACAGAACGAAAACGATTTTAAAGATGAAAAATGGACCTAGAAGCCGAGACGTCGGGGTTCTAATGTTAAACGATATACAGTTTGTCCCAATGGTGAAGTTATGGACTAGATCTCCTATAAAATGAGTATTGATTTTTGTGCACCAAAATCTACGTATCTAAGACTGGTGCATCGGTCTTGATTTCGTGATTTGTTAATTCAGTTCATTATCTGGTTAATGGGTTTTTTTAAGAAATAAAAATTTTATTTCTCAAAAAAACTAATTTTTTTAAAAAATAATAATCAAAAATTGTAAAAAAATAAAATAAAATACCGCTACTGTGCGCTACAGTATCGTATATGTCGCGTATGATGTCTACCTGGTGTGTTCAATTATCACAGCTGCATTTACTACACTATCTATCTATCTAGCAATCTGTATATTTTTTTGGTACCCATGTGATATATGCGAAGTATCCACCATCAATGATAGTGTCTAATCTCTGTTGAGAAACTTGAAGGCACACAAGGTGGATAGTCACCTCCCAACCAGGTTTTTGCCATTCATAAGAAATATGATTCAAACCACTTATTACTTATTTAAGGAATCCAAACCCTTACCCCTTGAATCAACTTAAGATAAAAAAACTAATAAAAAAAATAAGTTATAATGGGAAGTTGGCTAGGACGTACATTCAATGGGGAACCCATGCCCTCCCCTATTTAAAATAAAAAATAAAAAATAATCCAGCATTTTACGTCCAAATATATTTGTTTATTTTCATTTTTCTTACCAGCTAGGCCTACCCGATAATGTGGTGTCATCAATGGTCAGTCATCATGGTCAATTATCTGGTATTTAGTAAACAAAGTTGACTTTTGACTTCCAAACCATATCCCAATTTGTTTTAATTGGTGCTGATGCCACTAATCTCATTTACATTGAAGATAATGGGAGGAATGCTATCTATTTAATAAAAAGTTAAAAACAACAATGATAGTGATGTGGTCGTGCAAGGAAAATGATTTTTGAACATATAAAATGGACATAAATATGATGTCTTTTTGTTTTTATTGTGTATTTTTGGAATACGTGTATATAAGAAGATAAAAAAATAAGTGAAAGATAGAGATAAATATATACAATATCACATACGATATTAAAATTTTATGCTCAAATAACATAGCTGAAGGTGCAAAGTGCTCATGACCCGATGCAAGGAATGAAGATAATGTAGATAAATGAGGAATTAACATTATTGTTTCATGACCTCCCAAAGTCATTACTCATTGGGCATTTTCGACATTTAAGTAAATGTTTAATAATCAATTTATATTATAAAATTTGTAAATATCATATAACAATATACTTAAGTAAGAAAACAGAATACGTCATCGACTTAATGAACCCAAACTAACAGGAGGTTAATGGAAGGATTAAAGTATCCCTAGTTTAAAATTATAAAGGACTAATTTGATACTTTAGTTTTGTCGGGGAGTAAAACGGATTCAAATATTTTTCTCCGTGACCAAAATGAGCCTTTATTCTTGCTTTTATTTGCTACATAACTAATGTGTTTCACCAAGTTATGGTGATATAGTTGGGAAGTAGAGAGGACAAAAATATGCAAAGTCCATCCACACACACATTCAGTAACATTATGTAATCCATCACTTAATGGTCAACCACTTTTCTCATGAATTCATCATTATGAATTAAAAACAGTTTTATATTCAATTAAATTAATACATAGGTTTGTTTAACACATCTCCAGTTTTAAAAACAAATTCATTTTCGTCCACTTAAATCTCAAGTTGTTGTTTTTGTTTTGTTTTTTTTTTAAATTCTCGAGTTGTTTTTTCGTTAAACACACTTGTGAAACTTTAGACGGAAAAAGGTCCAAACTTAAAAACCACTATGAAAACTTAGAAACTAAACTAAACAGATTGCGTTGCAACCAATTAAAAGTAGAAGAATCACTAAACCAGAACATGTTTCATGAGTGTCCATTTGACAATGTTTGAAATATTTCAATTCCGACCAGAATAATGGTTTTTTTTTTAATCAATCAAATAATATATATATATATATATATATATATATATATATATATATATATATATATAGGAAAGTGAGTAGTACACACCAAGGAAGTTACAGACAGTGTTACAATCATATATTCACTGCCCCAACATCTATAATCTATAATATATTAATTAGTGATCCCAAAATCACTATTGAGTAATGCAATTGCGACACATGGCAATCTATTTAGGCCCACACAAGTTTCATGGTTTTGTCTTTTTTATGATTTTTCCATTTAACATTTATAAAAGGTTTTTTATTTATTCCTCTCATATCATACTGTTGAAAAATGACATAACGAGACTTGTCACAAATTAACGTTTGAGGTGTGTCTTGTGCGGGTCCCATTTCAGCTTTCAGTTAGTTTTTTTATTTAACAAAAAATATTATATTTTTTTCATACCAATTTATCTGCTACCAACCGTGGGTATCCTGTTTTGCTTAAGAGTTTAATTTCTATATATTGTTAGTATAAATTTTTTTACATTATCAACCAAACAAAAATTATGATATAAGTAACTTTTAAGGTAATCAGGATAAGGGTCAAATATTTAAACTTATGTGACAATTTCTGATTGATTGATTGTTAAAAATTCTTTACACTGACAGTGAATATTATTTAAATTCTTTAATTTATTGTAATGTAATGTAATTGTAATATTTATTAACAACCCATTTGTTATTGTTTATTTTCATAACAAAATCATTTTTTTTCATGAAATCAATCTTTAAAATTTTAAGTTTGTTTTTATTAATATTTTTTTTTCCTATTTTTTATTAAAAAAATTGTTAATTATTTTTTTCTATTTTTTATATTTAAATATATTTTTTTCCTATTTAAATTTATTTTTTATTTTTAAATTTTTTTTCTAAATATTTTTTATAGTAAATTTTATTTTTCTACTTTTTTTAAATTAATTTCTTCCTAATTTTTTTAACTTTTTCTAAAAATATTTTTTTAAAAAATATATTAATTAATATTATTTTTCTAATTTTTTAAAATATATTTTCTATTATAAAAAAAAATTTTTAAAATGTTTTTCAATATTTTTTCCTAATTATTTTTTTATAATTAATTTTATTTTCCTAACTTTTTAAAAAATATATTTTTCCTAATTGTTTTCCTTTTTTTGAAAAAAAAATTGTATTTTTTCCCTAATTAATTTTTTTTCTAATTTACTTTTCCTTTTTTTTAAAATATTTTTTCTTATTAATTTTATTTTTCTATTTTTTTAAAAAAATTAATTTTTCCCTAATTTTTTTAAAATTTCGTAAAAATTTTTTTTTTCTAATTTTTTTAAATATTTTTTTATAATTTTTTTTATTTTTATACTTTTTTTAAATATATTTTTTCCTAATTATTTTTTTCCCACTTTTTTAAAAAATATTCTTTTAAATATTTTTTTTCCTAATTATTTAGTGTAGCACAATAGTGCAAGCCACATGTCAACTTATAGAATTTTTGTATTATTTTATTATTTACTTTCTAAAATTTATATACTCTGTTGTTTTAGAATATTTACAAACTGGTTAAGGTACAATATTTTGGGAGTCAAACACGACAATATTAGGAAAAAAATGTTCTATCAACAAATAATATTAATAGACAATAAGTGGTGGTATTAGTTCATATTTTTTAATATATATATTCTAATAATTTTTTTATATTGAATTATTTTAGGAACATTAGAAAAAACATTAAATCATAAGTGCTCTTGCATCAGCACGAGCAACTATACTAGCATTTTTTTACCCGTGTGTACTCATGGGCAAATATTGTATAAAAATAAAGTAATAGTAATTTTTTAAAGTGGGAATACATTATACTTTATTAATTAAAACATAAATATAAATATGATTATATTTTTTTATAATTTCAATGTATTATGATATTGATTGACATGTACTGTGTTTTGCATAAAAGTTTCGCACAGTAGATGTAGACTATTGGACATAAAGCTTATTGCAGAGGTGCCATGTTTTGGCATTTGTTTTTGACTTTTAATTTAATGTTTTTGACTTTTTTTTTTTTGCACTCGATCAACCTCAACATGTACCATTTCAATATCTTTTTCTTTTTCCCGATCAAACCCTTCTCTCTTTTGTCTCGTCCCTTTGGTTTAGCTTCTTCAACCTCTGTCGACGTTTTCGGCCATTGTTTGTGTGGTGACTTGCGTCCTTGCCGTCAAGGTCTGGACGGTGTAGGATTTTGTGCTGAGCGGTGAACCAGCCGATGAGGGAGGAGTTGTGGTGTTGGAGGAGCTAACCTAGGGAGGAGATGTTGACAGTGAGTGGTGACTGAGGAGTTGAAGATGGAGATGTTAGATGAGGGGGAGGATAGGAATCCGATGACGGTGGCTAGGACGGTGAGAGAGTCGGGGGAGTTTATGGTGCCGATGACGGTGGTGGCGGCACAACTGTCAAAGAGAGAGAGGGGTGGAGGAGGTTGTCGATCGCTTTTGGGTTCTTTGATTTACCTTTTGGTCTTGTGGGAACTTGGGGTTTGCAGGGCGATTGTGGATTTTCACCAGGAAAATTGTGGACCATGCTACTGGGTATGGAAAAGAGGAGGAAAGAATAGGGAGAGCTTCATTCTACTTTCACCATTAGATCTTAGAATTCTAATATGGATGAATCTGGTATGCTCTTTCATATAATTGTTCTTGTCTCCTTTAGAATTTTATAATGCTGGCCAGAAGGTTGAGAAATATTAAGTAAAAATCTAAGATTTTGTGTTTCTTAGAATGTGAGACTTGACTGAGTGTAGTGATTGAGTATGTTTTTCTTTCATTTCGATAATTTCAAATGTTGATGTGGTTTGGTTAGTTTATACTATGATATATAAATTGCATGAGCTGCAATTTACATGTGTGCTTTTTATAAAAGAATGGCTGGAATTTTCTGTATTGATTTCACTAAGTTTACCTCTATGAGACATTTGTGTTATAGGTGGAAGAATTTGTGATGAAACTATCAGGCTCTTTGGGACCCTCTTTGGGAGTTGATTTAAACAAGCATACGAAGATTGTTACTTAATATTCCCATGTCTGTTAAAAAAAGGTTTCCAAGCTAAGCATTGGATCACCATGCCACGAAGATGTAACTGGTTGGCAATAAATCACAATTTTTGAACAACCTTATCTTTAAGCCAGCATAATGGTGTTATATGCTAGTGTAGATTATCTATTCGACTTTTGTAAAACCAAAATGGTAGCAGCTTTTGTTAAATACAGTTTAATCATGGGATGGTGCTTGACCTTTGATTGGTACAAAGTTTACGTGTGTCAAGAATATATATTGATTGGTCTGTGGCAGCAAAATTTAGGGATCGAAAATTCTATTTGGCTTCACTTTTTTGTTTGTTATTGTAGAGAAATTATGTTCCAGTGGTGAATTTGTTGAGATGAGGCGGCAAGAATTGGATACATTTGTAAATAGGATAACATGTCATCATGAACTTCACCTAAGTGAGGACCTCAAGCTGTTTTTGCCGGCAGAAAAAGAAGTGATACCACATCTTTAGTAGACTATATTATTTCTCTTTGTAGTATCTATTTTAGTTATGATTTTCTTTGTTTCACTTTCTTTTTGTTGTGCCACTTCAATCATTAGTGTTTTTTTTTTTTTTTGACACTTACAAATATGTTGGTTTAATATTAGTATTCTCATTGATCACATACCTGCAATTTTGTATTTTTTTAGCATCGATGTAATATTTTTGCCTCTATTTTTACTTTCGGACATATTTGTTCAGGGACTACTAGGAAAATATTGCAACTATAAAGTCCTTCTTTGATGCAAATCTAGCTGTAACACAACAGGTTTGTTTAATTGTCCTGTAAGTTTCCTCTACTTGTGATTCATATTCTGAAATTTCTGAAGCATATGATATTAGTTTTTTTCAAATAAAAATGACGAAAATATTGTATTAGTATCACAAGATGTCAGGATACACACATCTACACACATCTATATCAAGAGAGGATTAGAGAGAGATCAAGGGTTGTGTGAAAATAGAGAGACGAAAGACTTAGTTTCTCTTGTTTGTTCATCTTGAGCATGGTGGAGTGAATATCCAAGGGATCTCTATTGTAATCTTGATCAAAGTTCATAATGGAGGAGGCTCTCTCCCGTGGATGTAGGCCACATTGGTTGAACCACGCTAAATGTGTGTGTGCTCTCTATCTCTTCTTCCCTTTCTCTTTTTTGTTGCTGTAATTGAATTACCTGATGTGGTAATTCAATTACCACATATTGCTGTGCTTTTGTTGTGCTATTTTTATACTTGGTTCTTGCTGGTTGTTTGCTATAGTATTTCTTCTACATTAGGTGTATTGGGTTTAGGTTGCGAAGCTCTATTTCTTGGTACTGTGTAGTCTTTTGTTTATTGTTTCAGGGATCTTCTTTGGGTTCTTTCATACATTGGACCAACAAGTGGCGCCATCTGTGGGAATTGAAAGAAGAAGAAAGATCAAAAGACTGAACAATGGGAAACACAAAGTATGACATTGAGAAATTCTCCGGAAGTAATGACTTCGGGTTATGGAGGGTTAAGATGGAGGCAATCTTGATACAACTTGGATGTGTATAAGCTCTCAAGGGAGAGGCAAGGATGGTGGACACTCTATCACAAAGGGAGAAGACCGACATGATAGAGAAGGCAAAAACTGCAACCATTCTATGTCTTGGTGATAAGGCATTGAGAGAGGTTGCAAGGGTAAAGACAGCGGCGTCTATGTGGGCAAGGTTAGAAACATTGTACATAACAAAGTCACTAGCGAATAGGTTATGCTTGAAGCAACTTCTATATTCCTTCAAGATGACGGAATCAAAGTCCATTGTGGAGCAACTTGCAGAATTCAATAAAATTCTTGATGACCTAGAGAACATTGAGGTGAAGCTCAATGATGAGGACAAGGCATTGCTCCTACTTTATTCTTTACCTAAATCCTTTGAGCACTTCAAGGATGCTATTTTGTATGGCAATGATCAAACCATTTCCTTAGATGATGTTCAAACTTCAATCCGGACAAAGGAGCTCCAAAGGCAACAAGAGTTGAAAGCGGAGAATAATGGTGAGAGCTTGAACGTCTCAAGGGGGAGGAACGAGAAGAAAGGATCAAAGAGCAAGAGGTCTAGATCAAAATCAAAGAGTCATTCAAAGTCAAAGCTCAAGTGTTTCAACTGCGGTAAAATGGGACACTTCAAGAAAGATTGTCCTAAAAAGGGGGGCAAGGAATCAAGGAACTCCACTGAGGTTGCAGTTGCTTCGGATGGCTATGAGACTGCCGGGGTGTTGGTGGTATCAAGTTCAGAAACACAAAGGACTTGGGTCATGGATTCCGGATGTTCGTACCATATGTGCCCAAGGAAGGACTACTTCGAGACACTAGAATTCAAAGAAGGTGGAGTGGTGCTCCTAGGAAACAATAAAGCATGCAAGGTACAAGGTACGGGAACTATTCGACTCAAAACTTCTGAAAATCGTGAAATCCTTTTAAAGGATGTGAGGTATGTTCCTAAACTTAAGAGAAATCTTCTATCCATTAGCATGTTTGATGATTTAGGTTATTCCACTAAAATTGAACATGGTATGATAAAGATTTCCAGTGGTGCTTTAATAATAGCTAAGGGAACAAATAGAAATGGATTGTATATTCTTAATGGTTCCACTGTTATTGCACAAGCATCGGTAGCTAGCCAAACACCGCATGATAAAACCAAGTTATGACACTTAAGGATGGGTCATGTAAGTGAAAAAGGATTGATAGAATTGTCTAAAAAAACTTGTTAAATGGTGATAAATTGGAGAAACTAGAATTTTGTGATCATTGCATATTAGGTAAACAACATAGAGTTTCTTTTGGAACCGGTATGCATGCTTTTAGTAGACCTTTTGAGTATGTGCTCTCGGATCTTTGGGGTCCATCAAGGGTGATGACTCATGGAAGGGGATCCTATTATCATACCATGATTGATGACTTTTCTAGAAGAGTGTGGATTTATGATAAGCCTCTGGCTTATCTAGTTTTATGACTAGATGAACTAGGGTTTATGTGCCAATTTATTCGAGTTCACTCTCGTGTTCACCCAAATTTGCCTTGTTTTGTTCCTAAGTTGGACTTTGACTCGTTTTGCGTCTTTTGTGTAGTTTTTAGGTTATTTTGAATAGAGTTACGCTTGTGGGTGCTTTTGTTGTTTCAGATCAAATAAGTGAAGCTCCGGGAGTCAAGGAAAGTTAAAAAGCAGTGGAAATTGCAAGTCTGGAGACACTCGCCCCGCGAGTGTATTCTCGCCTCGCGAGACTGAAGGTCAACAAGGCAGCAAAAGTCAACATTTCTGTCTCGCCACGCGAGACTCTTCTCGCCCCGCGAATCATGAAGACCTGCAAGACAGAGACCATCACGGCCAAGCCGTGATGAAGACCACGCCCGTGAACAGTTTGAGGTTTGAAGACTCGCCCCGCGAGAGACATCTCGCCTCGCGAGTGAATGAAGACTTGGAAGTCAGAGGCCATCACGGCCCAGCCGTGATGAAGGTCATAGCCTGAAATTGAAGACTCGCCCCGCGAACACACTTTCGCCTCGCGAGAGTTCAAATTGAAAGCGCGCCAATTTTAATTCTCGCCTCGCGAAAGGCTGCTCGCCTCGCGAGCGAGCGCAGATCAGGAATCCTATTTAAAGGCTTTTGCAGATCAGATTTAAGGAGGGAATGGTGAGGGATCCAGTTTTCCACTTAGGTTAGGGCAGTAGTTACGAATCCTTATTTCTCCTTGGAGCTGCTTCTCCTTTTCTGGCTTCTTTTTATTTTACGATGGTGATTGTGTCCGAGTGTTTGTCTATGAGCATGAGGAACTAATCCCCCTCGTCCGAGGGAACGATGAAGCCACCCATGGCGATGTAAATCCGATATGATGTATGTCTTTCTCCTTTAATTCAATTCTTGTTTTCCGATTCTGATTTGAATGTTTGATCATATGTTTTGCGTGATTAATCGATTAAACGTGTTTGAGGCCTAACGGCGATTCGCGTTTCAGAACTTGAATCGGGATCATAAATGTTTTCTAATTCTGACTTGATTGTGTTGATCATATGTGTTGCGTGATTGACTTGTTAACGTCGATGAGGCCTAGTCAGCGATTCGCGTTTAGAACTTGAATTAGGATCATCGATCGAATATTGCACGAGAGTGAGTAGGAGATCGGTGCAACCTTATAGGGAACAAGAATTAACAGAATTCGAGATTAGGATTATGAGACCTAGTAAGTAATTAATCCAATCGTCGAATACGTCCTAATGAGCACGAGAGTGGATTTAGGAGAATTTAGGGGTCCCGGTTAACATTGCAATTGAACTTAGGGAGGAATTCATCATCACTTGGGTGTACATGTTGGGTAGGTGGATTTGTGACCTTGGACATTTTAGTTTTCTGATTTTTAGTTAATTAGTTTATTTAGACTTGTTAATTGAATTTCGATTCCATTCTCTCTTCTCTCTCTCAACCACCTTCTTCCGTAACTTGACCGAACGTATCCGATTTCCCGCGGATTAGTCGAATTGGCAGCCCAATCCCTGAGTTCGACCTCGGTAATTACTTACCGTGTTTATTTTTATTACTTGCGACGACCCGGTACATTTGCCGGAGTCACAACAAGTTTTTGGCGCCGTTGCCGGGGATTGGCACAACCAATTTTACTAATTTTAGGGTAGTTTGATTATTTGGTTAAGTTACTTTTATTTTTATTTTCATTTTTATTTCTATTATTATTCTCTATTTCTTGATCCCACTTGGTCTTGGCCCTGTTTTGTATGCGAGGTACCCTTTCAAGGTGGATTGCGAATCATGGAGACTGTTTATTTTCCAGCCTTGGACGGTGTTACAAAATATGACTTTGGGCCTAATATATCCCTGGGAGATCACTGGCGCTGGGGACGTAATTGCCCTCATGCACAAGCTTATAGTATAATCATGAAGCATGAGGAGGAATGGGAATGGAATGAGCAAACACCGTTGAGAGCTGCTCTAGAACAATATTCCCAGGAGCTATCCACCTCTGAGGCTAAGGCAAGAGCCAACTGTGACAGTATCGAAACTGTGATGCAAAATTTCAAAGCGCAAGCTGAGGAGATTTGCAAGCAGTTAGTACAAGAGTCACATGATGCCCAATTTGAAGAAAATCTGGTTTTGGGGATAGATCAAAATGAAGACGAAGTGGTAGTGGATTCCACACTGTTTGCCAAGCAACCGAAAATTTCTGCATTGGATAACTATGTTGGCTTACATGCATGTGTGGACATGGGTAAGTTAGACCCTCCCACTCGTTTGGCACACTTCCTCGAGAAAACACCATTTGACCCGAGAGGAAGTGAATTCATAATTGAAGAGGTCAATGGAGTTTTCACACACTAGCTGGGTGGAGTGGATGATAAGGTCATATTGATGCTACGATCTCCACTCCAATTACCATTTGTTCCGGGTGGAGGATTTGATATGATGAGCGTCCCTTGGCCTCTGTACCACAGACTATGGGATCCAGGTGGATGCTTCTTAATAAGTCAAGCTCGGGACGTTAAACAAGCGCTTCTTGGGAGGCAACCCAAGCTAGGTATCCCTCTCTTCTCCTAACTTTTGTTTTGTTTTTGTTTGTCGCTCTTGAATAATTTGAGAAGATCAAGAGTTGTTGTATGAAATGTCGTGTCGGCAAGCTTGTTGGATTTTAATTAGATTGAGCGTAGATTGATTGCATGAATTATTTGACCATTGATGATTTCCCCTAAGTTCTGAAATTAGAAAAGTTTATCCCCACTTAAAAATTGAAAACTGAATTTTGAGAACTTTGTTGTGATTACTTGATTTATGATAAGTTTGGGGTGAGGGGGTGCACACACTAGGAATCGTATCTCGGTCAAACAATTTGCAAAATGTCCAGGTGAGGATTTGAGCCTCCAACTCTGTTTTTGAATGTGTGAATCACTGTTAAGTTGCACTTTCCCGAATTTGCTTGAATCTCTTTATGGTTTGCATGTTTATGTGTTGCATCAAATGATTTAGGCAATTTTCTTTGAATTAACTACTTGGCCTAAAATGAACCATCCCTCATGCATGTTCCCTAGTTAGCCAAATTGAGCCCAATTGACCTATTGTTTCTTGATGACCCTACATTACGAGCCAAAATCTGAAAAACCATGTTAACCCAATCTTAGGATTAGGAGAGCATGGAAATGAGCAAGAGAAAGGTTGTGAGAAACTAAGTTTGGGGTGGCTACAAGGAGGTATGTCATTTTGGGGTGAGAAAAAGAAAAATAAAGGTTGAAACCCAAGGCAAAAAAAAAAAAAAAGAAGAAAACAAAAAAATTGCCAAAGGAAAAGGGGCAGAACAAAAAGATTAGCAAGGAAAAGGCTGTAGTCACCCGAGCCCAAATGAAAAATGGAAAAAGGAATTTGAGTGGAAAAAGTGCCAAAATGCTCATGCTCTCTTAGTTCCTAGGGACTTAAGCCTAAATATCCTTCATTATCCTACCCTGAGCCAGGCCCCATTACAACCTTTAAAAGACCTTCTGATGTTGCATATATGTTTTCGTGGGAACTACTTTTGAGATGAAAATCAAATTCATGGGAAGTGCTCTTGATATGTGAAATTGAGTGAAAAGTTGACAACCTTGACAAACTTGAGCGAATGAGTGAAATTTTAAATGCCCTTGTAAGGAAGGCAATTGTTTGAGATAGGTGATCTTCCTTTGTGTGTATCTCTGATCCTCAACTTAGAATAATGATGGAATGAATGATGAGTTCTCAATGGTTTAAAGTAAATGAATGTGGGGATTACATTTATGTAGGGGGGAGATCATTGGAGAAAAACTGTTTTGATTGCATTAAATTTGTGCGAAATCGATTGATTCCTTTAGGCTTGCCAAGTCTTGAGTCGTTTTTGAGTTTTAAGCTTGCTTGGGGACAAGCAAGGTTTAAGTTTGGGGTATTTGATAAGCCTCTGGCTTATCTAGTTTTATGACTAGATGAACTAGGGTTTATGTGCCAATTTATTCGAGTTCACTCTCGTGTTCGCCCAAATTTGCCTTGTTTTGTTCCTAAGTTGGACTTTGACTCGTTTTGCATCTTTTGTGTAGTTTTTAGGTTATTTTGAATAGAGTTACGCTTGTGTGTGCTTTTGTTGTTTCAGATCAAATAAGTGAAGCTCCGGGAGTCAAGGAAAGTCGAAAAGCAGTGGAAATTGCAAGTCTGGAGACACTCGCCCCGCGAGTGTATTCTCGCCTCGCGAGACTGAAGGTCAACAAGGCAGCAAAAGTCAACATTTCTGTCTCGCCACGCGAGACTCTTCTCGCCCCGCGAATCATGAAGACCTGCAAGACAGAGACCATCACGGCCAAGCCGTGATGAAGACCACGCCCGTGAACAGTTTGAGGTTTGAAGACTCGCCCCGCGAGAGACATCTCGCCTCGCGAGTGAATGAAGACTTGGAAGTCAGAGGTCATCACGGCCCAGCCGTGATGAAGGTCACAGCCTGAAATTGAAAACTCGCCCCGCGAACACACTTTCGCCTCGCGAGAGTTCAAATTGAAAGCGCGCCAATTTTAATTCTCGCCTCGTGAAAGGCTGCTCGCCTCGCGAGCGAGCGCAGATCAGGAATCCTATTTAAAGGCTTTTGCAGATCAGATTTAAGGAGGGAATGGTGAGGGATCCAGTTTTCCACTTAGGTTAGGGCAGTAGTTACGAATCCTTATTTCTCCTTGGAGCTGCTTCTCCTTTTCTGGCTTCTTTTTATTTTACGATGGTGATTGTGTCCGAGTGTTTGTCTATGAGCATGAGGAACTAATCCCCCTCGTCCGAGGGAACGATGAAGCCACCCATGGCGATGTAAATCCGATATGATGTATGTCTTTCTCCTTTAATTCAATTCTTGTTTTCCGATTCTGATTTGAATGTTTGATCATATGTTTTGCGTGATTAATCAGTTAAACGTGTTTGAGGCCTAACGGCGATTCGCGTTTCAGAACTTGAATCGGGATCATAAATGTTTTCTAATTCTGACTTGATTGTGTTGATCATATGTGTTGCGTGATTGACTTGTTAGCGTCGATGAGGCCTAGTCAGCGATTCGCGTTTAGAACTTGAATTAGGATCATCGATCGAATATTGCACGAGAGTGAGTAGGAGATCGGTGCAACCTTATAGGGAACAAGAATTAACAGAATTTGAGATTAGGATTATGAGACCTAGTAAGTAATTAATCCAATCGTCGAATACGTCCTAATGAGCACGAGAGTGGATTTAGGAGAATTTAGGGGTCCCGGTTGACATTGCAATTGAACTTAGGGAGGAATTCATCATCACTTGGGTGTACATGTTGGGTAGGTGGATTTGTGACCTTGGACATTTTAGTTTTCTGATTTTTAGTTAATTAGTTTATTTAGACTTGTTAATTGAATTTCGATTCCATTCTCTCTTCTCTCTCTCAACCACCTTCTTCCGTAACTTGACCGAACGTATCCGATTTCCCGCGGATTAGTCGAATTGGTAGCCCAATCCCTGAGTTCGACCTCGGTAATTACTTACCGTGTTTATTTTTATTACTTGCGACGACCCGGTACACTTGCCGGAGTCACAACAATTTACATTTTGAAAAATGAATCTAAAACGTTTTAAAAATTCAAGGAATGACACACTCTTATAGAAAATAAACTAGGCTCGAAATTGATAGTTTTAAGGACTGATAATGGCCTGGAGTTTGTTTCAGAGTATTTTAATGAGTTTTGCAGGAAACGGGGAATTAAAAGGCATAGGAATGTGGCACAGACTCCTCAACAAAATGGTTTAGCAGAAATGATGAACAGGACTATTCTGGAGCGTGTTAGGTGTATGCTTTTTGGTGTTGGACTACCTAAGAGTTTTTGGGGTGAAGCTGCAAATACTGCAGTGTACTTGATAAACAGATGTTCGTCTTCAGCCTTAGACTTCAAGGCACCTACGGAAGTATGGAGTGGTAAACCGATGGATTACTCTAATCTTAGGGTATTTGGTTCTTTGGCATTTGCTCACATCAAGGAGGACAAGCTTGATGCACGGGCGGTAAAATGCATCTTCATTGGGTATCCAGATGGTGTGAAGGGCTACAAGTTATGGAAGTTGGAATCGGGAGGATCAAGGTGCTTTGTAAGCAGAGATGTCACATTTGATGAGACCAGAATGGGTATGATGTGCAATGGCTTGGAGCAAAGCAGTTCAGATGAAACAGACCAGAAAGTTCAGTTTGAGGTGGAGTTTCCCACCTCTAGCATCAGAGAGGAAAGTCCACGACCAGCAGAACAGATAGATCAACAACCACCAGTAGTATTAGATTATCAGTTGACTAGGGATCAAGCTAGGAGGAATATTGTACCTCCTAAGAGATTTGGGTATGCTGACCTCATTTGCTATGCTTTTAATGCGGCTGAAGAGATACAAGATCCGAAACCGAGAAGTTTCAGAGAGGCTATGGAAAGCAAGGATAGTCAAAATTGGTTACAAGCAGTGCAAGCAGAAATGGAATCCTTGGATAAAAATCAAACCTGGTCACTTGTGGACTTACCTAAGAATCAAAGGGTAGTTGGATACAAGTGGATCTTCAAGAAAAAGGATGGCATTCCAGGCATTGAGGAGGCAAGGTTCAAGGCAAGACTGGTAGCAAAGGGTTTTACCCAGGTTGAAGGGATTGACTACAATGAGATCTTTTCACCTATGGTAAAACATTGTTCTACAAGGATATTGATGTCCATTGTGAATCAGTATGACTTGGAGTTAGAACAGTTGGATGTCAAGACAACATTTCTACATGGAGATCTAGAGGAAACTATCTACATGCAACAACCAGAAGGGTATGCAGAAGAGAAGACCAAGGTATGTCTCTTGAGAAAATCACTCTATGGGCTAAAACAAAGCCCTAGACAATGGTACAAAAAAATTGATGATTTTCGCTTGAGAGTGGGATTTCTGAGGAGTAGTAATGATAGCTGTGTGTACATACTAAGGAGAGATGAGGAGTGTGTTCTTTTCCTACTCCTATATGTGGATGATATTCTTATAGCCAGCTCTAGCAAGGAAGAGATAAGCAAGCTTAAGGACTAATTGAATTCTGAACTTGAGATGAAGGATCTTAGTAATGCAAAGAGGATACTTGGCATGGACATAGTCAAAAACAAAAAGAAATGGGAACTATTACTATCCCAGCAAGGTTACTTAAGGAAAGTTGTAGAAAGGTATAGGATGCATCAGTCTAAATCGGTTTCTACACCTTTAGGTAATCACACAAAGCTCTTTATTACTCAATCTCCTAGCAATGACACGGAAAGAAGAAGAATGGATTCTATTCCTTATGCAAGTGGAGTGGGTAGCATTATGTATGGGATGGCATGTAGCAAACCGGACTTGGCACACACCGTTAGCATTGTTAGCAGGTTTATGGCGGATCCGGGGGAAGCTCATTGGGAGGCTTTGAAGTGGGTTCTAAGGTATTTGAATGGTTCTCTAAATTCTGGACTTATGTACAAGAAAACAGCTCAAGGAGAAGATGCTATTGTGGGTTATGTTGATGTGGATTATGTCGGGAATGTTGATACAAGGAAGTCTCTTTCAGGGTATGTGTTCATTTTGTTTGGTACTGTAATTAGTTGGAAGTCTACTTTACAACTCGTGGTTGCGTTGTCAACTACACAAGCAGAGTATATAGCTCTTGCGGATGGAGTAAAGGAAGCTCTATGGTTAAAATGGATGATTGGTGAATTCGGAATTATGCAAAAGAGTGTAACTGTTCATTGTGATAGCCAAAGTGCTATTCACTTAGCTAATCATCAAGTTTATCATGAGAGAACGAAGCATATTGATGTAAAGCTTCATTTCATTAGAGATGTGGTTGAATAAAAGGAAATTCAGATTGAGAAGATAGCTTCGGAAGACAATCCAGCGGATGCATTCACAAAGTCACTACCAGGAGCAAAGTACAAGCTTTGCTTGGACTTGATAAACTTCATTGAAGCATAATTCCTTAAGTGGGAGAGCCACCACTTAAAGGTTAACTCAATCCTCTAATTTGGAGTCAAGGTGGAGTATTGTTGAAAGTGCCTCAAAATCAAGTTTAAAACTACAGAATTTGGTGTTCAGACAGCTGGTAATCGATTACGGGAAGGCCGTAATCAATTACGGAGCTTCAGCATGAAATTATGAGGTTTTAGAACTGTGGACAGACAGCTGGTAATCGATTACCAGAATTCCGTAATCAATTACGGTAATCGATTACCAACAGCTCGTAATCAATTACGACGCGTCAGTTTCTGATATTTGATTAAGTTCGTTACAGTAGCGAATGAAATGGTCTCTGGGGTTTCTTGGGTGCATTTTTCAGAGCGAAAAAGAGAGAAAAACTTAGAGAATACTATCATCTTGTATTGCTTTGATTCTATTGTGAATTGAGAGAAGAATCAAGAGAGGATTAGAGAGAGATCAAGGGTTGTGTGAAAATAGAGAGACGAAAGGCTTGAGTTCTCTTGTTTGTTTATCTTGAGCATGGTGGAATGAAGATCCAAGGGATCTCTATTGTAATCTTGATCAAAGTTCACAGTGGAAGAGGCTCTCTCCCGTGGATGTAGGCCACATTGACTGAACCACGCTAAACTGTGTGTGTGCTCTCTATCTCTTCTTCCCTTTCTCTTTTCTGTTGCTGTAATTGAATTACCTGTTGTGGTAATTCGATTACCACATATTGTTGTGCTTTTATTGTGTTGTTTTTGTGTTTGGTTCTTGCTGGTTGTTTGCTATAGTATCTCTTCTACATTAGGTGTATTGGGTTTAGGTTGCGAAACCCTATTTCTTGGTACTGTGTAGTCTTTTGTGTATTGTTTCAGGGATCTTCTTTGGGTTCTTTCATACATTGGTTAACTCATTAATTTGAAGTTGGTTAGTTGACTTGGATCCTAATTAAAGCTTCACAATGATTGGCTACATCAAGACTCACATGGATTGATGACTCATCAAGGCTATTAGTGATTGGTTGTATTAGTCTATAAATAGACATCATATATAGGTGATGAGTGGTATCACATTCACATGAGTGACACAATGTAATGTGTGAAAAGAAGAGAGGGATTTGGGTTTGAGGCAAATCTATCTTGAGGGAAATCATAAAATGATTGCGAGCTAGGGATCAAGGGTTGAGAGAATAGAGAGATAAGCTCGGGTTTTGCCATTGTTCATCAAGAGGATGAAAAGGGGCAAGAACACAAGGAGTTTTCTATTGTAACCAAGACCCATGCTCAATGGTTCAAGATAGTAAAGTGGGAGAAGATGACTTTTTGTGCTCTCTCACGTGGACGTAGGCCATCAATGGTCGAACCACTAAAATCCCGGTGTTCATCTTTTATTTTACCGTTTTATCTTGTTTATTTTTCGATTAGTTCTTGTTATGGTTGATTTGCATGCTTTAACTTTCTTGCTTGTTTTCTTTCATGGTGCATTACCTCTATGGAGGTTTCGTGGCCCCAATCTAACCCAACATCAACATATCAATGCTACTGGTCATTAAAATTTTGCCAAATTTTGTAAACTACATAAGGCTCTTGCTGAAAATAAATGACAGAATGCAAATTGTTTTAGACTTGGCAATGTCTCTAATTTTGTTTTTCATTTGGTTGTTCTTTCTCTTGCTATCAAATCTATAATAGTCATTATCTGCGTTTTCTTATTGTGGCTTATCTTTTGAACTTTTGCAGCCTAATTGGAACAATGCAATCCTCAAAATGTTTTGAATAGACTACATAGGTACTTCTCCTTAAATCAGATGCCTGCCATATCTAAAGCCTCATACATTAGGCCAAGGGACAAATTTTTTATCTTATCCTTCGATGGGCTCTACCAATATTTGACAAACGAAGAAACAGTAGCTGAAGTTTAGCTTTTCATTAAGTTGCAACCTAATAAAGGAGATCCAGTTCAGCATTTGGTAGAAGATGCCATTTCATCTTGCAGAGATATAACCTTCACCAAGGCTATTCATATTTACAAATAACTAATAGATGAAGATGGAGATTTATTTGATTGCCAAATTATGTGGGGTTCAATGAATGAAGAATTCTATGTTGCAACGGAGTGGGGAAATTTTTGTCAAAAAAATGGCGTAAAACAAGACAGTCAGATTGACATAGGTTATGTTTTTGTGTGGTATGCAAAAGTAATCTGTATCTAGGTGTAACACCCCCCTTGGGCATTACTTTGTAATACTTGCGGAAATAAATTAAAAAGATTTTTTTTCTGATTGCTTTCGAAAAATTGATTTATTTTAAGTCGAAAAAATCTGGGTATAAAAAAATTTCTTCCTAATACTTCGGAAGATTGTGATACACATAACAAAAACAGTAAGTTCACACTATACTACACAACATTCATACACAAGTTTTATTTATAAATGAACCTTCCACAACGCCCAAGTCTTTCTTAAAAATCTTTTCTTATAAACGATATGAAAACTATATAGATATTTTCAAAACACCTACACATACTTTCTGAAAAACATCCCACCCAAATAAAATCCTAAGCTGGTGGCTCTACAAAACACTCACTGATAAGACCTCGTAATCATCCCTATGATCACACCTCTTTCTGCCTTCCGTACTCAAGTCTCCAAGTGACTTAAGGAACTCTTTTGCAACATCTGCACTCGTGTACCAAGGTACAACAGCAAAGCCAGAAGATATATATATATATATATATATATATATATATATATATATGTGCAAGGGTGAGTTCCAATATATGGATTTTAAAACGATAACCATATGCACGACACACAAATAACATTTAACATGTATATTCAACAATAAACAATTTATTTATCAAAGGGTTTCATACCCGACAATCTTCGTTGTTTTAAAAACCATAACACTTCAATATTCATCAACAAACTTTTGTACCTAATCTCTGGAGCTTCAAACACCAAATAAACGAGCTGATCGGGCTCTCGTTGCCAAATAAGGCAGGTTTTAATCGTTGCCAGATAAGGCAGGTTTTAAATTAATCATAACACTGTCCAAAACGAGGCACAGTGGTTACTATGCATAGTATATGGTTTCGTGGTCATTTTTCCATCAAGGCACAATGATGCAAACTTCATGAATACTTGCCATCAAGAATTCAAGTCCTATGAAGAGGCACGTCTGCCCAAAGTTTAATCCATCATTCCAATAAAACAGACTCCAAGTCAAAATGTGCAAATCACGAAATCTAGACCGATGCACCAGTAATAGATACGTAGATTTTAGCGCACAAAAATCAATACTCATTTTATAGGACATCTAGTCCATAACTTCACCGTTGGGACAAACTATCCATATCGTTTAACACTAGAACCCCGACGTCTCGGCTTCTAGGTCCATTTTTCATCTTTAAAATCGTTTTCGTTCTGTGAAACACAAAACAAAACAAAAGTTCCTCAACTTATCCAAGCTGTCAGAAATAACACCATTGTTTACAGAAAATCCTTTTACATTGAAAATTCGTTTTATAAAATCATCAAAATCACTTAAAAATTCATTTTCTTTCAAAAATCAATATTTTGAACCTGAAAATATTGCTTTGAGACAAATTATCTGTTTTAACTAATATTACCGTTTTTAATAATACTTATGTAAATATTGTCAGAATTGTCCGACGTTTGACATTTTAAAAACGTTTTGAGTCAAAATATGACTTTTCTAGTATAATATTTTTTCAACACCATAATAAAATTATTTTTGGAAACTTATTTCCTTAAAATAGCATTCTCTAATATTTAGGAATTCCTTACGTATAAATTAGCAGTACTAAAATATTTTCAGGGTTACGTCCTCAATGTGACTTATAAAACACTCTTACGCTGTTAAATTATTAAAATAATATTATTTTTCACTATTATCCATTTTTAGCCAATCAAATAATTAAGTAATATTATATTACTATTTTCCATCAATTCAGAACTCCTTTTTTTATTTCATAAAAAGCTTTTTAACGCTTTTAACCTTGTAATTAATTGAGCACTGACCACTGTCAGACTTTACAATCCACAATCAACATCAATAACAATCTCATGCCAATAACATAGCAAATAGCAATTAATGACATATAATCGAACCTTGCCTTGGGTTTTGGTTTTGTCCCCCCTTGCCTTTTATTTTGTATTCTTTTATTTCTATTAATAAATTTTAAGGTGAGCTGCAAATGATGGATGGTTTTAGGGGTGCCAACATAGTTGGGATGCCTATTTCCATTGTGATGCCTTTGCTTGCCTTATTTTTGCTTAAAAAATGCAGATAAATAATTAAAAGCAGATAATTTTAAAAGCAGTTATTTCGAACTACGTAAAATAACAAACGCACCCAAATAAATCATACAGACCATAAACAAATTACATACAGCTATCGGAAAAATCCCTCAGGTACTTCCCTTACCTCTTGAAGTTTCCGATTCCTTTCTCGAAGTACTTTTCGATTTGATTCCGGTTTCCTCCACACAACTCAATCAATCAAACAATCACTTAATCCTTCACAACAAATCACAACACAATCAACAACATAAAACAAATAAAATCACCTAATTCCTAAGGCTAGGTTCGGCCATGAGGAGATTAAATTGGCTAAACATGATAAATTTTTGCAAGCTTTTGGATTAAGGATCCTTAAGCAAGATTAAGACATAGACAAAGCTTACTGAACAAAAATTGAATCAAAACCATCTTAACCACAAAGTTAAGATTTTCGGTCATATATATAATTTTGGTTTAAAGTATGATTTGATCTTCTAAAAGTGGATTAGAGATCTTAAGTACTTGGAATACATGGTTAAGGATCAAAACACAAAGATTGAAATAAAATACTCCAATCCTTCAAGAACACTAATTTCGGCCATAAATAAAAATTTGGGTTAGAGGTTTTATTCGGATTCAACATCATGGATTTAAGACATACATGTACTCAAAGGAATGAATAAAACATGATTTACCAAAAAAAATTGAACAAAGTTCCTCCCCCCACACTAAGTTAGGGTTCGGCCTTGACAATATCATAGGGAAAGAAATTTTTTTTTTGATGCAAACTCTTGGATCTTAAATATAGAGATGATACTAAGATCATAGAAATTGGTTTCATGCTCATAGGATTTTTCTATGATTTTCTAGAGATTTTCAAACTTTCTAGATCTAGGAATTGAAAAATATGATCATGGCTACAAAACACAAAAATAATTGAAGAACATGATGATGATTGAGTGAGGGAAGTATGGTATACCTACTAGAAATGAAAAATGAGCTAAGAATCACTTGGTTGCTTCACAAAAATGACTTATGGAAACTTAGAAATAAAAGATGAACAAACTTAAGGAAGAAGATGAAGATGCCTTATATAGCAATGGAATGGGCTCACAAATGAGGTTTGGACCATGGGAATCTAGGGTAAAAGGGTCCAAGGAATAAATTTTTAGGGACAATGTTGTAATCTTACACAATGACAATTTTGTGATTAAATGACAACTTAAGGACAAAATGGTAATTTCCCAAAAAACAATCATGACAAACATGTGGTGAGGATTGGTTGGAGATGTGGCTGATTTGTGTCCACAAATTGTTGGGACAAACTTGGCATTTTTATGAAAGTTCAAGGGTAAAATAGTCCAAGGGCAAAATGGTCTTCACACTATTTTGAAGAAATATCTAGATATTTTCTAAATGTAATCATGACATTGGTGAGTCATCCATATGACTCACCACCCTAGGTGGCAAGATATCTCAGCATCTGATGTCGGGTTTTGTCTCTACACGTCCGTTCTCGACTCCGTCGATTACCCGATTTAGGGTTTTACGCCCGAATCACATATAATAACCTATTTATTTTGAAAATTTTCAAAATAACCTATATCGTTGGAAATGAGATATAAAATCTATTCATTTCGTTCTCGGGTCAAAATTAGGTTTTCCGATCAATAAAATCTTACTGTAAGTGAAAATACATATCTGATTCCGTCTGAATTTTCAACCAAAAATTTAACCGTATACTTATAAAATAAGTATAGTATGAATATGACTTTGGTTTTCCCAAAATCATTTTCTAAGTTTTAGATAAAAATATAAACGTTTATTTATATTTATACCGATTTTAGAAAGCAGAAAAATTGGGGTGTTACACTAGGAAATAGTTGTTTTTGTAATAATGAATTTACTGTATCTAGGAAATAGCTTTGTTTGTAATTATTTTGTTTTAGCACATTGATGCGTGTAGTTGTCTCTGCTTTTTTATTTGAAAATATAGTATTTTCTATATTAGGGTTATGTTTTAATAAAGTTTATGTTGATTGCTCGAAAGTTGCATAATTAAAACCTAAATGGATAATTTATATGTATGTTGTTATATTACTACATACATTATAAGAAAATAAAGATACATTTATGTCCTTTTAATATAGAATGATGCACCCTTTATATTATAATCAGTTTTTAAGTTTCGTCAAAAAATAATAATAATAATCAGTATTTAAGTTATTCATTCACCTTATTAAACAACATATAAGCTATGGAAAAGAATTGAAATTGACCCGTGTGTCCCGCACGGGTTAACAACGCTAGTTATCTTAAACCCCAAGACATAACCTTTATAGACTCAGCCACCAATCCATCATGCGTGTAAACAGCCAACACCCAAGAACCAACCTAACCAGCCCAAAATACAATGAAGAAAAGAAGTAGCAAATTCAGACCAAGACAGAAAATTGCACCAGAAAAATGGTTGATATAAATGTGCTTTGTGTGCAAGAATTATGCAAATCCACATATATTTTTAAAACCCAACTAGGGGCTATAAATTTTTTTTTGAAGAAAATAAGAAGAAAAATGTGGTTAAAAGAGCTAAAAAGAGAAATTTTTCATTGAAAGTGATGCATTGAAATTCTTGAAAAGTGTTTTCTCTCATTTTTTTTAATGAAAATTGATCTTTATTGAATTTCTTAACCAGCGCCCTAATATTAGCGAATAAGAATATGAGTAATCATGATCTAGCTTTGCTACTTACTTCAAGACACTATTCGTCGCATCTTGAATTCACGTAGTTTTTGTGGTCATAAATGAGTCACATAGATCACATAGCATTGGACGTTAGGGTATGTTTGGATTGGTTGGAGGAGATGGAATGGAATGGAATGGAACATAATGGAAGGGAATGGAATGGAATAAAAACTTCATTCCATTGTTTGGATGTTTTATAATGGAAGGGAACGAAATGGAGTGCATTACAACTTTTTTATTCCATTATTATCCTTACTTTTTTTTTTGGTAACCCACCTCTTCCAACACAAATTGTCAAAATAGATAAATAATCAAACACATGCAGCCCCATGGCCATGGGAGGTAAAACTCTGAAAGTATCCCTCTTCTCCCCTCCTTCTCAACCAAATATAATATCTAATTAAAATCACTCACTTCATCTCCCTTTTTCCTCATAACCAAACTCATTCAATAACCAAATCCAGCCTACAATTAACCACGATACCATTATTGAATGTTTCCAAAGTCGTGGAATTTGAAGTTTACAAATAACATTATTGTTTTAAAAAATTCCCAGACAGTCGGTGACTAGTTTTGATGGTTATGTATTTGCATTCACGTATTAATCAGGGATTTTGTACGTGCGGCAAAGAGAATTCGGATACTTCCAGCAAAGGGGAACTTGAGGAAAGGTACCACAAGTACGAGAGAAGCATCAGTGAGATCACCTGCAGTTGTTTGGTTAATATATCATATGCAAGTAGGGGGAATATTGGGTGTATTTTGAGGGGTGAGGCAAGGAGGCAACAGTACCGTATGGGATAGGAGGAAGAAGAGTAGGTTTAGATTTAAAGGATTAAATTGTAATTTAATAGGATAAGAATAAAAAATGAACTGATCCCATCACTTACCCCCCAATTTGGGAGGGAACAAAAAGAGGGGGATTGGATGGAATGGGATGGAATGCATTCCATCATATTCCATTCCATTCCATTCTAAACTAAACAATCCAAACAATAAAGCATGGTTCCATTCCATTCCATTCCACCACATTCCATTACTTACCACCAATCCAAACATAGCCTTAAGTTTCTTAACAGTAGTGATATTTGCATATCAAAATTACTATATCATTCTTATGTAATTTTTTTAAAATAATAAAAAAGAATGTTAACAAGTGCACTAAACGTATTGTTTAAGAGAGAAAAAAAAGAATGAAAAATTGTATGAAAAATTGTTTATTTAGCATTTCGAAAAGTGTAATACTTAAATTTCCAATATAAATTTTTCTTTTGTGGGTTCCTTAACCAATATTCCTAGAACACTCGTTAGCCGCTTCACTCTTAGGTACAACCTATGAAATAATGACAACACATTAAAATAAAAAAAATAAAAAATAAATGGGACCCAATAAACTTAATTATCAAAACAATAAAATAAAATAAAAATTATATTAAGAAAACTGAAAAGTCACCGTGAATAACCCATTAACCCCCACCTCAGTTCGCACATAGCTCTGGGATCCAAGCCACCTATCAGCATCATATTTGTTTGCAGCACATGCTATATCACACTTTTCTTGGTTTTAAAAGCAACATTTTGGGGTCCTAGATTCTCTAATATTTTCTAGGGACTTTCTCTATTATTTCTCACGGTGAATGTGAAAAGTAGGAAACTTAGAGGGAACAGGAGGATGAAAGGAGAGAAGCCGCCGGTGACTAACAGAGGCATTGGGTCACACTGCAAATTATAGTAGACACCATTTTCCTATTATACTTAAATTACTTGGTCCTATTTAGCTCCATCCTCCAGCTTCCACTATTATAAAAACAACTAATTTCTTACTCTTTTTATGGTAGCGAGGGCAAGAAAGGGGCTTGCTTTATTTTTTTGTTGGAGGAACATTGCTTGTTTCTGAACCAATATGATACAGATAGGTGGGTTGGGTTATGGTGGTGGTGCTTGGTGCAGATGGAGGTGGGGCTATTCAGCAAGGTTTTTAAAATCGGATTGGTCATTGAACCGGTGAAGAGACACCGATTTAAGATTCAATGATTCAACCATGGTTGAACCGTTAATAATTAAATATAATTTTTAAATTTTTAATATAATATATCAAGTAATATTCACATATTAGCATTTTTTTAATAATATAAAATATGCTTTTACATTTTATATTAATAAATGTGCAAGAATAATTGTTATATTTGTTACAAAATGTGTAAAAAAAATCAATTTTAAGGATGTTACTCAAAGCTCTCTTATATCATAAAAAATAAAAATAAAAACAAAATTAGAATTTGGTTGGTTTAAGCCCATTATACTAAAACAAAATAAAAAATAAAAATAGAAGTTAAGTTGGGTTGGGTTGGGCGTTTAGGCCCATTTAAAAAAAAAAAGAAGCAAAACTTAAGTCTTAACCCTAACTTTCCCTTCCAATTTGTAGCAGCCGCCCATCCCCTCCCCTCCCCTCTCTCCATCCTCTTTGCCGTTCCGCGTTCTGTTCATCTCTCCTCTTCAATGTGCGTCTCTTCTCTCTCCTTTCTTCTTTTTCTCGTCTCTTTTCTCAAAACGTTGAAGACACAACAGAACGTTGGCCAGGTCGTCGGGTCGGTCGCTGCATAGTGCAGGAGCAAAACGTTTTCGCGGACCGGGAGAACCCGTCAAACCGTCGGTTTTGCCCGGTTTCTCCAGTTTCGTGCCGGTTCGACGGTTTTCTGACCGATTTCTGTACAGAACGGCTATGCAGATATTCCGGACCGCACAACAAGCAGTTTCCCGATTTGACCTGTCGGTCCGATTTTAACTATCTTTGTATTCAGTATTCACGGTGATTTTTTGAACTAATTTTTCTATTTTATTATTTTGACCCGGTCCTATTTATTATATTATATATTTTATTTATATTTTAATGTGTTGTAATTATTTTATAGGTTGTGCCCATGAGAGGTGTGAGGATTGTGTCTATACAAGACTTTCTCCTTTAAGTTGTGCTCGAGAGTGAGGTCTGAGGATTGTGTCTATAGAAGACTTTATCCTCTAACATAATGTTTTTTTTTTTACCCAAACAACTAAAAAGTAAAAAATAATATAAGAATTTTGATGAACAAATATCATTTCCTGTTTCTTAATGAGTCATATACCAGTTAACTAAGAAGGTATCATATAGTAGTTATTTTTTTATAATTAATTTTATTTTTATAATTATTTTAAAGATATTTGTACCTGATTAACCAGATATTTGTACATACTTAACAAAAAATTTTATTTCTCAAAAAAACCCATTAACCAGATAATGAACTGAATTAACCAGATATTTGTACCTGGTTAACCAGATATTTGCACATACTTAACCATAAAACCCATTAACCAGATAATGAACTGAATTAACCAGATATTTGTACCTGGTTAACCAGATATTTGCATATACTTAACCAAAAATTTTATTTCTCAAAAAAAAACCCATTAACCAGATATTGAACTGAATTAACCAGATATTTGTACGTGGTTAACCAGATATTTGCACATACTTAACCATAAAACCCATTAACCAAATATTTGTACCTGATTAACCAGATGTTTGCACATACTTAACCAAAAATTTTATTTCTCAATAAAACCCATTAATTTACACATACTTAACCAAAAAATTTTTTTCTAAAAAAAACTCATTAATTTGCATATACTTAACAAAAAATTTTATTTCTAAAAAAAAAAACCCATTAATCAGATAATGAACTGAAATTAACCAGATATTTGTACGCGATTAATTAGATATTTGCACATACTTAACCAAAAAACTCATTAACCAGATAATGAATTGAATTAACCAGATATTTGCACGTACTTAACCAAAAATTTTATTTCTAGAAAAAATTAATTATTTTTAAAAAGAAGAAAATATTATTTTTTAAACAAAAAAAAAAAGACTTGCTACAGTGCTACACCGCACCGTATGATGTTGGTTATGATGTCGATATTTTGTGTCAAAATATCATTTTTCATGTAAATATACTTATACATGTCAGAATTCATTCATCATTATTTTTCTTCCTCAAACATGTAAGTAGCATTTGGCCCATATTTTTTCGACTTCTATCCTCGCTAAAAGTAAAAGCTGGGCCAAATACTTTTGGAGTGTCTTTAGACCGTAGTCAGAAATGAATTGTGTCGCAACTAGACTGCACCACAAGGTGATCCAATGGGCCCAGTACAACGACCCTAAACTATCCCAAACATAATTGAGCTGACAGTTTTGGGCTCTTTTATAAATGGGTGTGGCATAACAAGCAACACCCTTTATAAATTATGCAACTTGGCCCAGGGAATTGTTATAAGCACCACATATTTGGATTTCCCCACCTCTCTAATAAATTTTTTTTTCAATATTTTACCCTGAACCCCCACACCAAAAACCAAACCCACCCGAGCCACCAACCAACGACACCAAAAGCCAAACGTTGCGGAACGGACGGAGTCGTCGCAACTGTAGATCGACACAGGCACAGAAGTAATCCTTTGTTTCCCTATTTTATTTTATTTTGCTTTGCATGAAGTGTGGAGTGTGGAATGTGCTGTGTTGAGAGGAGAAATATGTATACGGGTAGGTTAGGTTAAGAAGGATATTTAGGGGATAAATATTTTGGGCCTGTTTCGACAGATACAACTTCAAAAACCTAAAAACTGAAGGAAAAAAATAATAATAAATGGTAAACAGGCTTTCAATATATTTATTTTTTTGATTGTGCTCGTGTTTTTATTTTTGTTTCTGGGAGATTTTTTGCCAGTAAAATTGGTGCTACTATTTTTCTTGCCGAACCGAAACCCCTAAAGAAACCCTAATTGGATTCTCTATCGGCTTTGAATTTCAGTTTTTGGATAGAGATTTTTGGAGTAATGGCTATTGCAACGCCAGGGCAACTGAACGTGAATGAATCCCCCTCTTGGGGATCCAGAAGCGTTGATTGCTTCGAGAAGTTGGAGCAAATTGGCGAGGGCACATATGGGTTAGTTTCAATTTCTCTTATGTTTAAGCTTTCAGCTATCACAATCGTTTTTTTTTTCCTCTCTTTTTGAATTCAATGATAACTATGCTATTCATTTCATTACTTCTACTAGTTGGCAATTATTGTGGTGCTTCATGTGTATTATGCTATACTCAGTTGGGATTATAGGTTATATTCTTTGGTTAAACTTGAAAACATCTTCACATGAGATTTTTAGAACTTTTGATTGGCAACCATGTAGCTACATAGATCAGAAAGATTTTGTGAGTGAAGCAATCATCATAGTTGAAACAGCTACAAATGATAACATGTTGTGGGACTTTTGATGTCATTAAGAAAAAAATGGAATGGAGACCCTCCTTTTACTGGGTTTTGAACTTTTGAAGGTGGCAGGATCAAACATTAGGCGAGGCAGAAGTTAGGTTTTTTGAGGTTTCGTTGTTGTTTATATATATCTTCTGTTGAAGTTGTTTATTGATTCTTTCTGGTTTCTCTGGCTGTTTCTCTTCTAAAATGTCTTGTCTTGTGTTCCCTTCTTCCGTTTTCTGTTTCTGAAGTTGTATTTTTTGCTTGCCGATGTGATTTCTTCTTTGGACATGGTTCAAAAATAAATTAAAAAAAAAAAAGAGATCAGGTATCTTGAAATGGAAATAAATAATTGTTCTGATGGAACCTTCTTTTCTACTGAAGATTGGCCGTTGATACATGATCAGCCCATTCCTTTTTTTATTTATTATTTTCTTGATTATCTTTTATTACCAAATCAAATGACTGCCTTTAAATGGAAGGTATGTTTCTGCTCCATCACATCCTTAAATGCCTTCTCATCCACACATTTGTTTTTTCTTTGGGGTATTTGCTCCTATGTATGACACCCTTGAAATGCTTAATTTTTTACCTTCAGTCACGGATTATTTTCCTATTTTTATGTTCCAATTCCAATAGTATGGTTATCAAAATCACGCGATTCACTATTTAAACCGTACAATTTTATACGAGTCACCACTGAAACAATACATGTCAGTGGGGTTAATCGGATAGTCACTGAAATCACACCGCGAATCGCCAGAATCGTGCGATTCGGCTTTGACCCGTGAATCGCCGGACAGAAGCCATTCATGGATGCTGCATTTTCACATGGTGCAGTGTGTTTTGCTAAGTATGAGTGATTGCTTTCAGTCTACTATCAGTTTTGAAATTTGGAAACTTACGTTTTTTTTTGTTACTGAGAACTGAAGTTACTAATTTTTAATTTGTATTTAAGTGGGATTCTAAACTCAAAATGCCTATTTAATCCCCAAGCTACGGACTGCAAGAATCACAGAAAATTACTTCAATTCCTTCATACACGATAATGTGAATAAGAATGATAAAGGGAAAAGAACTGCCAACAAGAATGATAAAAGAAAAGGCATTCAGATTGATGAACCAGATTATGGAATTGGAGATGATGATAGTGAGACTGAAGATGAAGCATTAGTTATGCTAAATGATGATACGACTGATAGTGATAGTGATAACATTAATCTTGATGATTGACAAGTAGGAGGATAACTAGTTTTAGACTTGAATTGATTAGTTTTACTTATGTGTTATGGTTTTCCTTATTTATTAGTTTATGAGTGTTGAATCTGTTGGTGGCAACACTTAATTATGAACTTATAATTTGTGAATTTTTGAATTTACTTTTTTAATTCATATAGTGAGCAGATATACTTAATATATCATTTAAATGATATTCCAAGCTATTTTTCATTATGTTTATGAATCTTATGTTTCAATATGATTTACGATTCAAAAATTACCCTGGTGGTTTGACAATATTTACCTCTTTGTTACTGATATTGTCCCAAGAGAACTGATCTGTGCCTTCATATGCTTTTGCTTGCAGTCAAGTTTACATGGCTAAAGAGATCAAAACTGGTGAAATTGTTGCTCTAAAGAAAATACGAATGGATAACGAGAGAGAGGGGGTATGTCTTTGAATTGTTTGTTGTTTATTATATTATTGGTACTTCACTTCATCTGTTGTTTCCTGGACGTTTCCTGCTTTTTCAAACTTTTCATTCTACGTGCAGTTCAGTGGATCCAAATCAGAAGTTGCTGTGATACTCTGTCAATGCTTCTGTATTATAAATTTCTCATCTGAACTGTATTGTAAATTTTGTCATTGCAGTTTCCTATAACTGCTATACGAGAAATCAAAATTCTAAAGAAACTACACCATGAAAATGTGATCAAGCTGAAAGAAATCGTGACTTCTCCAGGTGCTGTTTTTAAATATATATGTGCTTTTGTTATCAAGATGATTTGTGCATAAAAAATTGGTTCATTTATATCTAGCAGTTTTTGTATCGTTTTTCAGGCCCTGAGAAGGATGAACAAGGGAGGCCTGGCAAGTTATTCATTCTCTTGTTATTAACCAATTACTTCATTTACAATTAGACAGTAGCAACTACCGCATAATATGCTTTATAGTTCCATCTGTTTGAATATATACATCAACACGTTTTCGTTACTCTTAGTTCCATACTAACCTAGTTCATCTGCGTTTTATTTTTGTTTTGGGGGTGGCAGATGGTAACAAATATAAAGGTGGCATCTATATGGTCTTTGAATACATGGACCATGATTTGACAGGTCTTGCTGACCGTCCTGGGATGAGATTTACAGTTCCCCAAATTAAGGTATTGCTGTTAATATGAAGTGTTATTTCATATATTAATAGTTTCATTTTAATGTTGTCTGAGTTAAGTTTTCCTTCCAAAGTGTTACATGAGACAGCTGTTGACGGGGCTTCACTATTGTCATGTAAATCAAGTACTTCATCGTGATATCAAAGGTATGTGTATTAACCTAGGAAAAACGGGTACTTTGAAATGTACGCCTTACCGATGTCGGATAGACGGATATGTACTCGATATTGATATGGGTACTCGATAAATGTTAGTCTGCATCATATCTGCAATAACTAAGGCCTAAGCAGAAAATAAAAACTCTCCCCTTTGCTTTTTCCCTCAGTCACGAAGTGGTTGTGTTTTATTTATGAGATCTAATGATGCATTCAAAAATTTTCTTTTTTTATGTTTATAGGATGGAATATATAGTTTTTCGTATTTATGCTATGCCATATCCTACCATACCGGTATCTTAATTTTTTTAACAAAAGCTGTATCCCTGTATTGTACTTGTGTCATATCCGATACCCTACCCATGCATCATAGGTACTGGATAATCCTTTTAGATTTTCTTGTAGAATCTATGACTCTATTTGATGTATTTTGTTCTGCTGTAGGGTCAAATCTTCTTATAGACAATGAAGGAAATCTGAAGCTTGCTGATTTTGGACTGGCACGATCATTTTCTAATGACCACAATGCAAATCTTACAAATCGTGTCATTACTTTATGGTACAGGTAATTGGTGTGATGGTGTCATTGTTATCATCAGAGTTCAGTGGGGAAAGGGTGGCGGTTATGAGATTCACCGGTGAATGTATTGATTTGTCATTATATATTTAGGCCCCCCGAGTTACTGCTAGGGACAACAAAGTATGGGCCTGCTGTAGATATGTGGTCTGTTGGGTGCATTTTTGCTGAGCTTCTTCATGGGAAGCCTATCTTTCCAGGAAAAGATGAGGTTAGTGATATTCTATGTATGATAGTTGAGAGAAATTATAGGCATTGGTGACTGATTGATGTGATATTGTTCATAGGCTAGATATGGTGTTATCTTGTATATCGTCAGTACAGCTTTGCATTAATGGTTGGAAAAATATATTCTTGATACTACCTTGTGGCTCCTCATATTCTGTCTCTAAATACTTGCTGCCATATTTCGTTCTCTGCATATTGTAAACATCTCAGAGCCAAGTTGCCACAATCAGAAAATAACCTGTTTGTTTTCATTGAAGTGACTTCACATTTATTTCCTTGATTCCTTCTTGTAGCGCCAATCTACCAAGCTATATGATAGTTTGCCTCTGAAAATGTTATTTTGTATTCAGAAGATCAACGATGTTAATGTTTTCCAACATATGCATTCTATTGAAAGTTATTTTCTGCTCAATACTTTTGAGAAATTCAGTTATTACATCCATACCGGATCTTGCTTTTATTATATGTATGGCTGTAGTGTATATCCAGATGGTAATTATTTTTTGTACCACTTAAATGTAATCCATGTTTTCTTTGCAATTATTGTAGCCAGAACAATTAAGTAAAATATTTGAGCTGTGTGGAGCACCAGATGAGGTGAACTGGCCTGGGGTTTCAAAGACTCCTTGGTATAATCAATTTAAGCCAAGGCCAATGAAAAGACGTCTGAGGGAGGTTTTCAGGCAGTAAGTAGCATGAGTATCAGTAATATATATGGTTTTTTATCACCCAAAAAGTAAGCATCTGATGCATTTTCTATGGTTTTATATTTACCTAAAGAGAATTTCTTCCTGTGACTTGAATTATAGTTTTGATCGTCATGCTTTGGAATTGTTGGAGAGAATGCTGACACTTGATCCAGCTCAGGTATCATTTCTTCACTTGAGGGTCTGATTTATTAATAGTTAAATGAATCTTGAATGCTATTTTAAGCACTTCTATACCTGTTATTCCAGTTTTATATCACTCAACCTCTTTTAATTTGGCAAGGTTAGCTGTATCTACTATTGTTTGGTAGGTACATATATTATATATTGACAAATCTCATATTAAACTTAAGATAAAAATGGTGTACATCTGGTTTCATTTTGAGAGGCTTAGGTAACGTGATTAAACTGGTGGAAAAAATAAATTGATGGCATAATGTTGGTGTGAAACAAATTTGAAAAGATTAAATGTTGGCGTAATCCAATGATAATTTGTTATTCACTGCTAGGTCATATACTTTTATGATAAATAATTTTGTCGTGGTCTGCATCCTAATACTTGTTTGTTAATTGTATTTCTTACTTTATAGAGAATTACTGCCAAGGATGCACTTGATGCTGAGTATTTCTGGACTGATCCGTTACCTTGTGATCCCAAGAGGTGTGACCGACCCTCCATGTACTTTAGCTTTAATTGTCAAAATATTGATTTTTCTGGAAAGTATGAGGTCTTGGTAGGTTTAAATGCCTGTCCCATTTATTGCTTCCCTTTTAACTTTGTTGTTTGATGTTTCTATTCAACAATTCGTTTCTTGGTTAATATTTCTCAATTCATTATTTCTTTTATGTATGGATTAGTTTACCCAAGTATGAGTCATCGCATGAGTTTCAGACAAAGAAAAAGCGCCAGCAGCAACGGCAAAATGAAGAAATGGCTAAGCGTCAGAAAATGCAACACCCGCAGCAGCACACTCGTCTTCCCCCCATTCATCAGTCTGGGCAACATGCCCAAATGCGGTCAGGACCTAACCAACAACAAATTCATGGTTCTCAACCCCAAGTTGCTGCAGGACCTAGTCATCATTATGGGAAGCCTCGAGGCCCATCTGGTGGGCAAGGAAGATATCCCCCCAGTGGGAACCCTGGTGGGGGATACAATCACCCAAATCGTGGAGGTCAAGGAGGAGCGGGAGCTTATGGCAGTGGGCCTTATCCTCCTCAAGGGAGGGGAGCACCTTATGGGTCTAGTGGCATGCCTGGTGGTGGTCCTCGTGGTGGTGGTGCCAGCGGCTATGGCGTTGGAGCTCCAAATTATACCCAGCAAGGTCCATATGGTGGGTCAGCGGCTGGACGTGGCTCAAACATGATGGGGGGAAACCGCAATCAACAGTATGGTTGGCAGCAGTGAAAGCACTCTCTTATAATGATCTGTTTTAGTGTTGTGATTTGGTGATGCTCTGATAAACTTGATCAGGAGTGAGTGATAGAAAAGACTACACAATTAAATCAGTCGAGTCATTGAGAAAAACATATGGCCTCTATGGATTGTAGATTATTGGGGTATCATATTCTCATTATTACTTGAATTGTCTGGAAACTTTTGTGGTGCACTTAATGTTTGGTGCTCCTTGTCGTAAGGGGACCACAAAATGGAGACAACCTCTGATTATGTATATTTTCATTATATGCCGTAGATTCATCTGCAGTATGTATAATAAAAGTAGCATGCTTCAAGATGTGTAACAACCTGCACTTATTTCCGGGATATAACCTTGTACCAAGTTTTGTTATAGTTTTACACTAGTATATTTTGCTTTGCAACTTTTCGTTTCCATTGTAATGTGTTGGCTGAAATATTTAACCAGAATTCACTGCCTTGATTATGCCTCAAGCCAACTTTGCTTCATATATTGCGATCTTTGCCACCTTCATGCGTTGCCATAACTGTTTTGGTCTGTGAAGTTCCGTGCATAAAAGTGTAAAGATGAATTTTACTATATATATTGATGTTTTGAATGAATATAATGGTGCAGAATTACAAATTTAATTTTTCTAACCGTACCCGTTTCAAACAATCCATATAATATCAGAAGAATCCAGCCGCTTAATCATGGGAATGATTCCCATTAAAAAACCTTAATAGAAATACACTGCCCCACGATCAGGTGAAAAGTTTTCACACAGGCAATAGCCAGAATTAAAGGAAGCAATTTTGTTGGTATGCATAAGCATTAGTCCACAGAGAAAAGCATCTCATAGTTTGTTGGAATTCTCAACTGACTTTTGTGAATGACTAGAATGCTTGGTTGAATCAGTCTCTGATTTTGGGGTCCTTGGGGTTGAATTTGAGGAATGTAGTGCTTCCAATGCAGCTACAACATTTACCATGGGTGGTCTATATTTGGGATCAGCATTCAGGCACTGCAATGCAAGTGCAGCTGCAGCTTGTGCTCCCTTCTTGGAATATTGACCACCTAACCTACTATCCATGATTCTCAAAATTCTTCTGCTATCACTCAGGAAAGGCCTTGCCCAATCCACCAGTGTTTCTTCTGAAAATCCAGGTCTGTCATCTTCAACTACACGCCTTCCTGTTAGTAACTCTAACAAGACAACCCCAAAGCTGTATACATCACTCCTTGGGGTCAAATGTCCTGTTTGTTTATTCAAATTTAGAAATCAAGGACATATTTATAATAATAATAATAATGGAAAACTACTTGAATAATGCTAGGTGCATATAACACCAAGTACATCTATGAAAGGTAAATCTACCTGTAGCTACATACTCTGGTGCAGCATAACCATGAGTTCCAATAACTCTGGTTGATACATGAGTGTTATCTCCAGTAGGACCATCTCTTGCCAAGCCAAAATCTGAAATCTTTGCATTGAAATCCTGCATAAATTTTAGTGCTACTCTTTCAGAATGGATACATTGGCATGTAAAACACAAGATGCAGACCCTCAAGCTCAAACTTTCAGTGTTCCATACCGAATCAAGTAGGACGTTGGCAGCCTTTAAATCACGATAGATAACATTTGCATGAAGGGCATGTAAGAATGCTACTCCTTTTGCTACATCAATTGCAATATTGATCCTTGTAACCCAGGATATGGGTTGAACACCTTCTGCAGAAGTTGAACGAAAAAAATTAAGGACTGTGTTATGGTTAAAGAGAAATTATGGCTCAGTTCAAAATCAATATGTTGTACTTAGTGGACTAATTGAGACCAAATATGTGGACACTCAAAAGTACTTACTTCTAAATAAATGATTTTCCAAACTTCCTTTTTGCATAAACTCATAAACTAGAAGCCTATTTTTAGCATCTGAGCAGTAACCAATAAGTTTCACTAGATTTTCATGGTGAAGCTGCCCTAGATAATTGACTTCTGCCTGCCAACAAAAGGGTGAAAATCAGTAAACTCCTAACAAGACCAACTACTTAAAAAGAAGATTGATTTGAGAACTTGTGTTGCACATACAAGCCATTCCTTGTGGCCTTGAAAGCTTTCTGGCTTTAGCTTCTTCACAGCCACTACCATCCCAGTCCCTGGTTTTGTGGGAGCATAGGTGTTCTCATCTATCCATCCCTTGTAAACAAACCCAAACCCTCCCTCCCCAATCAAATTTTCTTGCCGGAAGTTCTTCGTCGCCTCCTTTAGATCACTGAAAGTGAAGGACTTGAGGCTATTTAAGATGGATTTGTCAACATTTAGTGCTGAAGTTTTCAAATCAGCTTTTCGTTCAGCAAAATTTGAATTCGGCTTTGCCTTACTTTGAGACTTTGTACTTCCTGAGAGTAGATGAAATGCAAGTTATAAGCAGCCATTAGAATAGCTTCTAAAATCTTGTAAACCAGACTGCACAGCTCTATCACATGTAACTTCTTCAAGTTGATTATATGAAGTGCCAAAAAAAGGGTGCAATTAAGTACAGTATCTAATTAGATGCTGCAACATTATGTTTTCTTCCTATATGATTAATGTTAGGAATATTAATACCCATGCATAGAATCACTTCTCTAACCCCTGATCCAAATTTGCATATTTTTAAACATTACAGACATGTTGATCGATATAAACAGAGAAAGCATTTGGTTTTTAATTTTGATGATCAAGAAACAAGGAACTTCACATGACTTTAGGTAGTTAAATTCATGAAAAGATTGTACACCAATAAAGACATAGCTATGTCAAGTAGTTTCTAAGATTGGCGCAGAGACATATTTATACTAATTGAATCCACTTAGTATCAATGTCTGTCTAGTACAAATAAAAGGAAGGAAGGAAGGGATATCAAACTAATTTCCAGTGACACAAAAACTAATTTGGAGCACCTATTCCTTATTACTGAAAAGAAATAAAACTTAGCCAAAAGAAAATGCAAGAGATTTTAATGATCTACTCCAGCTAAAGCATGTCTGAAAAATGCAAAATTATTTAGAACCTGGATCAGAGCAAAGAAGCCTCAGAACCATCATTATTTCCTACTAAAATTTTAACAATCACGATACATGAAGTTTATATCAAAGTGAAACATATCATTTAATCCTAATTAAGAAGCCAAAGACTTAAGAATAATTACAAAAAACATATGAATAACTGTTTTAAACTTTTGAAAACATCGCCTTTTTCCCCTCTTCGTGGAAAACAGAGAGAAAAAAAAGGAAGCATCCACCATGACAAAGCAGTAATTAAAATTTAAAGCAAATGATGTGGCAGCAGGTGCTCAACAGAATAACAGCAAAGTTGTATGGAATGATTGAAATGAAACAAAAAAAATACCAAAAAAACTAGTTGAAACATGAGCAACTGGTTTTCTGCAGGAGTTTCCCATGAAGATGAAAGTGTTGTATGGTTGTTAGAGCAAAGCAGGAAGAACCATGAATAGAGAACAGAAAAGGGTATTATGAGGGAAAAGGAGGAACAAGTGTTTAATGGTGTCAAAGAAGAAGAAAATTTCCACGCCAAAGCCATTGCTAGACAAGTGTTGTTGAGGAATTAAGCAGCGTACGTAGTCAATGGGGGGAATTGCTTGCAACCCCTTCAACCAAACCAATGTAAACGTAAACATGCTTCATCACTTTGACTCGTCAAACATTCAAGTATATGGGGTAAGCTCACCAAAAACAGGACCACCTTTTAATTTACAAAAATGTTCTTCAAATTCAACAACCATGTTGAATTTGGTTAATAAATACATGATGTAACTCATTAATTGATAATTGAATATTAATAATATATAAATCTTGATTAATATAATTTAGCAGATGATTAATGAGTTATTGATCATTACCAACTTCAATATGCTATTAATCATTTTCAATTGTTATCCTATTTTTTTGACGTTGACATAATAAATTATGTAAGATATCCACTTCACTCCAAGTCCATGCACATGATGACATCTTCATATATAACAACAGTTGTTTGTTGGTTCTGTAGTTGAGACTGGGGTTGGAATTATGTACTTAACATCTTCCTAAAGTCCTGACTCCTGACAATATCATATGTTAGGTTATTAAACGGTTAAAGCATAGTTTAACCTTTGATCATCACTGTTTTTTTCAACAGCCGGAGTACATCGTTTCCGTGTAAATAGGGTTGAGGATTGTCGTACACCATATGCCACGGAGATAAATATATTATTATTATATGATATAATGACCGGAATGAGGTTGTATTTTAGCCTAGGTATTCAAATAATATACTCTAAACTTTTTTATCATTGACAAATTCAAACACTTGTGATCTGTTCTCTCTTTTGAAAGATATTTATATTTTAAAGTAATACTCCCTCCTATCCTTGTTATAAGAGGCAAAATCTTAAAATATATAGACCAAGAAAATGCATTGAAATAAGTTACTTGTAATTAATATTCGTATAAATTTATAAAGTTATCCTTTCTAATCTTAATAAATGTTCTAATATCTTATAACTAATGTATTGTTTGGAACTTTTAAACAGTGTATTAAATAAGGATAAAATTAGAAATGAGCATTTAATATTTATCAAAATATATGCAATCTCTTATATTTTGGACAAAAAAGATAATCATTTATCTCTTATAATAAAAACAAGAGGAAGTATAATATACTTCTTATTTCACATCTACGAATTTTTTTTATCATCTGACTATAGGTTGGCGACTCATTTTCTTCACACCTACATTAAGATTCAACCACCTCAATTATCTTACCATGTATTTATGAAATTATCATGGAGAGCTGTAATTTGAACATCTAAAACAAACACTTCCATCGTATAAAGTTATTTTACACATTTTTTTTATATTTTTTCTCTTTACTTTTTCATGGTACCTGATCAAATTATGCCTTCAAATCTTTAGTGTCGTATAAGGTGTCGAATCTGGGATGTACAAATAATGTTTCCCATTACTATTACATCATTTATAGCTCGCATATCTTACTTATACTGAGATTATATGGCAGAATTAGGTTTTAAGTATATAGAAAAAAATAAAATAGGATTAACTTTTTTTAAACCAAAAAATAGGATTAACTGTTAATTACCAAATAGTGAAAACTATATAAATATGATTTGATATGTTTTTTTTCTTCCAAAGATATCTCAGCATGCAATCATGGAAACTAATTACTTTTTGAGTCTTTGGACGACATTGAAGGGCTGATATCTCCCAACCAAATTTTCTCCATACGCAAGAGCCAATGATCAAACCTCTGACCACTTGTTTGAGGGGGACCCGAGTCCTTTACTACTCGGACCAACCACATTTTGGTATATGATATGTTTAAGTGTGTATATATAATATTATGGATTTAATTGGTATGCATTGTCAGTATGAAGATTTTTATACTATCAATCAATCATAAATTGTCACATCATTAAAAATATTTCACTCTTCTTATAACTATCTTAAAATTCACATGTAAAATTATTTGTGATTGGTTGACAACTTACAATAGCGATGTATCAAAGTAAAACTCTAATTTTATCCTTTATTTATACTAAAACATATTACTTTTATAATTACTAATAAGTTATTTCATTATCTTAAAAAGGTAAGGTTCATGCTAATAAGAGTTTTAATTTTTTTCTCCATATTCTATTGAGTTTCTTTCCTTTTCTTTTTTTTTTCCTGAGTGTTTCTCCTTTCATCTCTCTTATTTATTTATTTGGTGGAATGTCTCTTTAGCTCATTATAGTCTTCCATTGACCGAAAGTTATTAAGGTCCACCATGACACAGTGACACAGTCCTAACTCCTAAGTTGTATGAAAGGGTAAGGGATTTGTTTTTTTTTTAATTGTTGAGCGGCCATGCACGTGATCTAATTGGATGAAAGAATTATTTAAGTTATTTTTATAACACTTATTTGCAAGACGCTTAAACATATGGCCCTCGTTTTTCTTTATGAGGAAACATATCCCAGCTGCTAATTAATGAGGAGTCAAACCACCCATTAAGTAAATGGACAAATCTAGATGTTATCCCATAGGTATTTTTTAGTATTGTTTTTTAATCAGAGAATACATATATAGTTGTTATATTTGAATTAATGATTGATATGTTAAACATGTCTTCTTTTTCTATTGAAAAACAATACCTAAAATATTTATAAGACTGCACCTAAATTTTGTCCTAAGCCAATTCATGTTGCACAATCAAAGCAAGTTTAGTGAAATTCAAGTTGCATATTTATTATTTAAATAAGTTTCAGGTGATAATCAGCCTCTGAAAGTTGTTGTTTTAATAAAGAGCGAATTCTTAAAATTATCGTAAGATTTAATTAAACTATAAGAAGTTTCATCCTTAAATTATGCATATTATTCTTTGTAAATTTTTTAAAAATGATCATAATTGAGTACTCCAAACTACCCTGCACTGGTCAAGGAGTAAAACTCGGCCACCGAACTTGGATACCCGATCCGATATAAGCAGAAAGATAAGATCATGATACTATCTCAAATAACCTTATCTGGTTACAAGAGATAAATCCCACTAATTAAGGAAATCATATATCCCGGAGAAGATTTAAAGAGATAAATTCAATCTCTAAGGAGAACCCCAAGGGAAAGACACTTTTCACTAACCTAGGTGAATCTTCCTTAAGCGTATTAGAAAAACTAGCTTGACCAAGAGACTATTGAAGAGTCATTGCTCGGTGGTATTCATCATATACAAGATTAGGGGATTGAGATCACTGTATGATCAAGGTTGAACCAAGAACTACGTTTGACTTTGATTCCCATTGGGATACGTAGGATCGGAATACAATATTCTGTCAAGCCGTAATCTAAAACAACCCCCATTGATCACTCTTGGTTTCACGTTCTACGGCGAGATTCCGGCAAGTCGGATCTCGGCATGAACACTTGGCGCCCACCGTGGGGCCGAGGAAAAACTTTTCCCCGGTTCTATAAGAAAGCTTGATGGTGACTACACGGAATAGACTGAGGGGAGGGGCGAACAACACGAACCATGTTGATCATGAGGCTTCGAATACGAACCAGAACCATGACGACAATCCACCGCCCCCACCCCTCAATGAAGATAACCCTCAACTGGGAGAGGTTATGGCACAATTAAGGCAGTTGCGTCAGGAGAACGAGAGGATACGTGCTCATAATCAAAAGTTGTTAAGAGCTCGAAAAAGGGAAAGATCAGCAACACCTTCCGAGGAAGAGCAGTCCTCACCCGAGGATAGCCAAAAGGACACGTCGTATATACCTTCTCATCATGATACGAGCTGACCTTCCAAGACCAAACCTCGGCCAGAGGGTTCGGGAGTTAAATCTCGTGCGGAAGGCACTATTCAAAAAGAAAGGATAACAGACCGACGACCGAGATTGCCCTTCACGGATGACATAGATGAGCGAGCCGAAAGCATAAAAGGCACTCGGTCTCACTGGTGAATTTTAAACAATAAAAGAATGATCACTTAGAGATTACATGGCTCATTTTAATAATAAACAAATTTTAATCCCCGATATGAGCTCGGAACTGTCTCCATACTGTCATGGGCGGTTTGAAGCTGGGGCCTTTCTTTGAGTATTTATCTCGGAAACCACCGAGAGACTTTGAAGAATTGCAGGAAAAAGCCACATGTTTCATGAAATCGGAAGAGATGGTAGAATCCAAAAAGAGGGAAAGAGGTTTTGAGGACAAGAGCTCAGTCCCGAGCAAAGAAATAGACAGAGGGGCCAATCCACAAAGGGCCCAAAAAAGCAATGAAAGAGGGTTCTCAGAGAGGCAACCCAGGTACCAGTCCTATACACCGCTAAACCAATCCAGAGCAACCATTCTCCAGGAGGTGTGCAATGCCGAGTTACTCACCTTATCTCGACCGTCTAAAACTCCAGCCAATGCTGACAGAAGTAAAGAGTGTATGTGGCATCAAAACTATGGTCACTCCACTGAAGACTGTAGAACAGCCCAGGAAAAAATTGAGGACTTGGTACAAGCAGGCCGTCTTGATCGGTTCGTTCGTCGAGATGATAATGGAGGCGGATGAGCTGGCTGACGACGAGGTTATGAAAGTCGTAACCGAGATGCGAACCAGCAAGGTAACAATCAGAACGGAGATCGGGTACACAACCAGAGAGCTCCTAACGATGAAGCAGAGGGATGAGTCAGGGGAGTCATTAATACTATTTCAGGAGGTTTCGCAGGAGGAGGTGCAACGAGTTCAGCTCGGATGCATTATGTAAAAGCTGTCCGACCCGTCAACTCGGTGTCTGGAAAACCTACAAGGTCGAGACCTCCCATTACTTTCTCAGATGATGACTTCGAAGGGCTGGATCCTAATCAAGATGACCCGATGGTGATAACGGTAGAATTAGCCAACCACTCGGCCAAACGAACACTTGTTGATTAGGGTAGCTCGACTAATATTTTGTACTTGGCAACCTTTAAAAAGCTTGGAATTCCAGAAAAGTTGATAAAAGAACATGAGGACAAGCTAGTAGGGTTCCCCGGAGAGCAGGTAAAGACCCGAGGTTACATAGACCTCCTGGCAACATTTAGTGAGGGCAAGCTCGCCCGAACCATATCAGTCAGGTATGTTATCGTGGATGCCAACACATCGTACAACATCCTCATCGGAAGGCCAACTCTGAATGAACTCGGAGCAATTGTCTCAACCCCCCACCTCACCATGAAATTTCCAACTGATTCGGGAGAGATAGTTACCGTCCGAGCTGACCAGAGGATGGCTAGACAGTGTTATGAGGTTAGTCCAAAGGCGACCAAAGAGCCAGATATCACAAAAAATGCTAAAGATGATAAAGCAGAAGCGATAAGTTCAGTCAGTTTAGTTAGCCCAGCAAGCTCGGCCAGTATGTTTGAATTGGATCCTAGAATGGAGATGTATGAGTCCAGAGCTGAACCAATAGAGTCTTTAGAGGATTTCTAACTGGGAGCCGGAGCCGAATAGTGCATCGAGGTCGGCAGTCAGCTCAACCCCTTGGTCAAACAACAGATTCAAGCTGGTCTAAAGAAGAATGCCGATTTGTTTGCTTGGAAGACATCGGATATGCCTGGCATATACCCCATTTTTTTGTGCCATAGGCTATCTATGTGTCCAGAGGCCAAGCCTATAGTTCATAGGAAAAGAAAGCTCGACGAAGAAAGGCACAAGGCAATAGCCGAGAAGACTGTGAAGCTGATCAAAGAAAATTTCATCGGAGAGGTGAAATACACTACTTGGCTAGCTAACGTGGTGTTAGTGAGAAAGGCCAACGGAAAATGGAGAATGTGCACCGACTACACTGATCTCAACAAATCATGTCCAAAGGATTCTTATCCTCTTCCCAACATTGACATATTGGTGGACGGGGCTTCAGGTTACAAAATCTTGACTTTCTTGGATGCATATTCAGGTTATAATCAAATAAAGATGCATCCACCCTAATGAAGAAAAAACGGCATTTATGACCGATGGGGTGATGTCGTGCGATGCACGTCGTGTGATCCGGCAAGTGTACCGGATTGTCGCCAATTAATAAAAAGATATCGATCCCACAGAGACCGTGGTCTCAAATCGCAACTAATTATCAAATTGACTAAACTGGACTTTAGAAAAGGATTTTGAAAAGGTTTTTGATATTTGAAATAAGAGATAACTTAGAAAATCATATAAGGAATGTAATAAAGTAAAACAGAAAGTAAATCAATTTATGGTTTTTCAGATCTAAATGGATTCCTAGGAATTGGGTTACCAACAAGATTGTCTATGTTACTAAATTGACTAATCCTTGTTAATTATCGAAATTACTTCGAAGGCGAATTTATCCTCAAATAGTTAATGCTTCTTCTCATGTTACAAAAACCGTGCCCAATTAAACCAACCCCTACTCTCATGGTAGTCGAATTTAGATTGGGCCCTTTACGTTTTGTGACAATTCGTTAATCCTCGAAGGACCGCTTCTAACTCTCGTGATTTAAGTCCTAAGTCTGATTCTATAGATCTGACACCTAAGTTCACCGCTAGGTTCCTCCTTAGAATATCTACGTCACGTAAATAAGCGGCCGCCGAATTTACGAGTAATTAAAACACTAGAAATCAGATCTAAAGCAAAATCGCAATTAACAAAGATAAAACATCAATTCATTACCATAAACAAACCTTAGGCATAGCCCCAATCCCTAGAAATTAAGCTACTACTCAAGCATTGCCATGGTGATGACAAGCTTGGTTAACAACAACACGAAAATAAAAATAAGAGAAGAGAGGAGGAAGAAGAAGAGAGAGATCCTAAATTATAGCCTAAGAGTAGCAGCCCCCAAAAGTCCTCTTTTGTCTCTGCCCAGATGCCTTATTTATAGATTAGGGAAGTTTGAATCTCAATCTAACACAAATTCATATCCAAATCAGTTGCTTCAGATCCAAGTAATGTGCGTCACGACCGTGACGGCTTCTGCCTTGGGCACTTCTTCAGTGATTGGTCTGTCACGGCCATGATGCTCATCACGGCTAGGCCGTGATCAATTCTGCCTGTTGAGGGTCTGTTTCAGCTGACATGTCTCGGCCGTGATGGGCATCACGGGCAGGCCGTGACCAGTTCTAACTTTTGCCTTCTTTCTTTTCAGTTTTATTTGATCATGGCCATGATGGTCATCACGGCTAGGGCTCTGTTTGGCTCATTTTCTTCACTTTTCAAGCCCCATCTTCATCCAAGCTCCATCATGGTTGATCCTGAGCATTTAATCCTTAATTTCTGGAAAACAACACCACAAAAACCGCCTTACCCGTTCCAAGGTAAAAACTAACAAAAATCAAATTAAATATGCTTAAACTATATGAAAATGCATGCAAAATGACAATGAAATATGAGGAGTAATCACACTCATCAAATCACCCCAAGCTTAAGATTTTGCTTGTCCTCAAGCAATCACCAAGGCCAGACAATATAAACAATCAGAGAATGGATAGTGAACCAAGAACCCGAGTAACTAATCCAAGCGAAAGGCATATTCGAATAAGTACCCAAGAGACAATCAAATTCAAATCCAATTAGAAGCTTAGGCTTCCTAAATTCATATTCTCACTGATTCGGGCACTCTTTCTCAACTCACTTAAGTGTTTAAGGGTATATGACAATTCGCTCAATTTCCTCAAGGAAGAAATTCTACCATAAGCTTGACTATTAACCAGATCTCTACTTTATTAATGAAAACACATAAGAATCAAGAGGTTTTTTATTTTGGTTTTAATGAGGCCATGGGATTAATCGTTAGGTGGGGAAATCAAGAAAAGGAAATTTCAAGAAGGCTAAACAAAATATCAAACATTGAAAAGCATGACACCTTCTAAAATACCTTTTTGGCTTTGATTCATTTTTCCACCTTTCTTTCCTTCTTTTTATTTTATTTCTCCTTTCTTTTTGTCATCCCCTTCTCCATATTTTTTGTTTGTTTTATTTTATTTTATTTATTTGGAGAAAGGGAGATTTTCAATTCAAGAGAAATATTTTCTAACTTTCTCATCCCATACTTTTTCAAACTACCTTTTTACCATTTTTGCAATACTTTAAAAGGTGCCATACCAAGCATTATTCATCAAAGTAATTCAAGGTACCAAGAAAAGTATTTTATTTTATTTTTTTTAGGCTCAAAATTGGGCAACTAAGGGGTAACATTTAATCAATAAAAGCTCGGAAGGCCGGAAAAAATACCTAGTGCCTCAATCATTTTCAAAAGTGTTTTCAAAAAATTTTTAAGTTTCAAAATGGTTTCAAGTCAAGTTCTAGAGAATACAATCCAAGAGGAATAAAACACTCTATCACAAAGAATGGGGTAGATTAAGTGAGTACCCCTTTTTGGCTCAAAAATCTCACATTTAGTAGTTTAACATCAATGAGAAACACAAATCTAGAGAACCACATGCTAATTATCAACTATCAAAAGATTATCCGAAGCATTTTTATTTTTAGCCTTATCACAAGAATAAAAAATTGGGTTCAAAAATTCACTATCTCAATTTATTTGGCACCAAGTTGTCACAATTGGATGCATACTCTAAGCAAGGGGCAATCTAATCATGTGATCTTGCAAAACTATGCCTATATGAATGCAACATGAAAAATGCAAAAATGTAAAAATACCCTTACCCCAAGCTTAAAAACTTACATTGTCCCCAATGTAAATAATCAAGTCGCAGAGATGAGAAAAATGGAACAACTCACCGAGGTGGTAGCGGGTGTTGGCTCACATGCCTAGTCAAAGATTGTTGGAAATTGTATCACGGCCGTGATGGGTATCACGGCCGTGATGGGTATCACGGGCAGGCCGTGATCAATTCTGGTCTTCAGGAGCTGGCCTGTCACGGCCGTGACCCGTATCACGGCTTGGCCGTGATACTCTCTGATCTTTAGGGTCCTTCCCATCACGCCCGTGACGCCTATCACGGCTGGGCCATGATCCTTTCTGGTGCTCTTGGTTAGCTCATCACGGTCGTGACCACTGTCACGGCCTGGGCGTGATGACTTCTGACTTTATTTGTCCCTGCCCTTTTTGCTCTTCCTTCCTTCTTAACCTAAAAAAAAAAACTTGACAAATCTATTAATTTACGATTTTTTTCCTCTTGATCTTCTCAAATTATTCAAGATCTAATTTCAAAAACAAATGGAAAAGGGGAAGAAAACTTGGGTTGCCTCCCAAGAAGCGCTTATTTACGGTCTTAAGCTTGACCATACTTCTTTCAATCAACCGGGGTCAACTAGGCGTAGAAGTGCAGGAACACTTCTCTTCCATGGGAGTCCTTCAGAGAGCTGATTCTGCTCATATGGCCAATTGCGCTTCATCTTTTCTCTTTTCACTCTGAGCTTCATGGCCTTACTCCCTCCCGGCGGAAGTTTTGTTTCCACATGATCAGCAACTCCAACTTCATCACTACTGGGTGCATCATTTGCAATGCAAATCTTCGGAGTTGCTTCCATGTTGAGTTATTCCTTTACCACTGGAGACGTTATATCAATCCTGCACGCATGACTCTCAAAAGGAGGGTTGTTATATGAGTTAGTCAAATAAAAATCTACCCTACCTTCCTCTACATTCAGAGAGAGTTTGTCATTCCTTACGTCTATTATTGCTCCAGTGGTGGCCAAGAATGGCCTTCCTAAAATGATGGGAAATTCAGAATTCCCTTTCATATCCAATACCAGGAAATCGGTAGGGATGAAAAATTTCCCTACCTTTATAGGGACATTCTCTAGTATGCCTAGAGGAGTTTTAGTTGAGCCATCCGCAAATTGTAAGGAGAATTTGAATGGACTTAACTCCTTGGTTCCCAACCTCTCCAAGATAGTAAGCGGCATCAAGCTCACACTAGCCCTTAAGTCACATAAGGCTTGGTCGATTTGCACTTCTTCAATTGAGCAAGCGATAGAGAAACTACCTGGGTCTTTCAGTTTAGGAGGCATATTAGCTTCTATGTCTACTTGCTTTCTCTTGACCAACCTTTGTGGGAAAGGTATTGGGGGTTGGTACGGTGTTGGGGGGACATACTTTGGTTCTGGCTCTTCATCTTCGTTCATGTCCTCCTCTGGTTCCACGTCCTTTTCAATCACCCCAAGCTTATCATCCCTCAAGTATATGGCATTACAATGCTCAATGGGATTTGCTTCGGGTTGCCCCGGGAACGTACCCTTAGGTCTAGAGGACACTAGTGCAATAAGTGCTTTTTACGTCAGTTAAAATTGATTTTTTACGTCAGAATACTGACTAACGTAAATACAGCTGACGTTAATAGTCAATATTTTAACGTCAGTTGAGAACTGACGTTAAATACAAAACTATTAACGTCAGTTTTTTAAACAACTGACGTTAAACATAAAACTATTAGCGTCAGTTTTTTAAGACAACGGACGTTAATTTTGTTAAAACTAACGTCAGTTGTTATAAAGAACTGACGTTAAAGGTTTAATTTTAACGTCAGTTGTAATAAACAACCGACGTTAATAGTGTATTGTTTGATACAACTGACGTTAATAGGTTTTTTTTTTAATTCAGTTTTAAAATATCACTCCCCTCAGCTATCCCTGCATTCAGTAAATATCCCAGTAACACAGAATATCACACACATTACAGAATTGCAAAGGAAAAAATGGAACAATGGGGGGACTTAAAACCAAAACCCATGTATATATATAAATAAATTTTAGTTCCAATGTCTAAAAAACAAAACTACCAATCTAAGGATATATATATATATATACATGTTATTAATTAGTTTCTAAAGTCTAACAAAAAAACTATTTATCTAAGTATTGCGGAGGTATCCTGTCAATTTCTTTTTCAGCCGCATACTTGAAGAAGAATTCAGCGAAGCGCATCCTCAAGTCTCTTAACTCATCTTCTTGAATAGGCGATTGGTCAATAAATGCCTAGACACGTTCAAATAATAACAATAACATCAATGCAAGTCATCTTCAAAACTATAATATATAATTTAACAAGTTGTTTAAAAATTACCTTATTCCATCCATCCGTAATAGATGCGGAGACTATGTTCAGCATATGAAGCATCACATAATAGCCGCACGACCACCCGTCAATTTGAAATCGAGACTACCAACAAAATTAATTTCAACATCAGTTGAATATACATATAAATTAGTAATTATAATATTAATTATTTGATAAATAAACTACCAAACCTTGGGGATGCTCCATACAGGATTTGCTTTAGCCTTAGAAGTCCTACTTCTCCCATTGGCGCAACTTATGCTACTCGCCTTCAGCGCGCTATCATAAACAAATAATCATGTCAATCAATTAACAAATTCATATATCATGTGTGTAATAAACTAAAAACAAATGATATTAAAACTTAAATTAAATTTAAGATTAGTAACTTACTTATTTACAGCTTCCACCACCTTCGGTGGCGGATCTTGGTGGAGAGAGCAGAAGAATATGACAGTATGCCTAGACGGGTGAAGTACGAACAACTGCCAATGGTTTTTCATACAGTAGGGAGCCAGATATAATTCTTTCTGATTGTCTCCCAACAAGTTCCCTATGTATTTACTTAATCCATCGCCATCAAAGAATTGGGGCGGAAAGGACCGACGGATCTAAGAAGCGTGAAAGCGATGCAACGCCCTTATCAAGCTGAAGACGATGGAGATACCTAAGATATGAAAAGGTGTGGATGTTAATTACATAATATATATATTGAAATTAAAATAAATTATTAAATGGGAAAATACCAAAAATAAATAAGTTATAAAATTAAAATTAACTTACGTGCACCGTAGACCTGAAAACATTGCTGTTCATCCAGACGTTATTTCTGCAGGCGTTCCCGAGATCGTCACCACAGAAGGTAAATATCCTCCGTTGATCTGGGCGTGCCACCCATCCATCGTGCTCTAATGGACATTCAAAAATCTCAAACGCATAATCCTCACCAAGTGAGAACAAACCTCGATAGGTGACAACGACACCGACGTCGACTTGGCCTTCAGTTTAGGAAAAATAAACTAGATAAGTTTTTGATAATTCAAAAAAACACAAGTAATTATTTGACTAATTTGGACATTAATAATGAATACATACCTTTGTTAACATTTCGAGCTCACGTCGTTTGGAGTCCAACTCAAGCTCACGCCTTTTCATTTCCAACTCATGCTCATGGCGTTGGACTTCGAACTCGCGCTCCCTAGCTGCCAACTCATCGTCCTCCACATGTGCCCTACTAAAACTCTCTTTTGTGCTCACATGTGAAGGGTTGGCATGCCCTGCGGTGTCCTGGGATGTACCGACAGAGGAAAGCTCCCTGGCAAGCGCCTGCTTGAAATCTGGGTTGGATATTAAGCCTTGCATCAGATGTGTTGTAATAGCTGGGTTGGACATGAGGTGCTGAGTAATGTCAGCCAAAATTGATGCTTCATCGACCACCCGCTTTCGTGAAGCAGACTTGCCATAATATCCTTTAATGGTCACGTTCCCAGGAACACCGAGAACCCGACCAGGATGGTCTTTCTTGCCTAGAGCAGTCATCAAGACGTCCCACCGTCCAGAAGGGACGAATGCGCCCTGGGAGGATTATGCTTTAAGATCCATCTACAATGAAAAAGAATGAAAAAACGTGCAAGTGAAAAGTGTTGCAAATATCTATACAAATATCAGGCACCTCTCCTCTTTCAATCCTAGCAGAGTGCTCTTCCTGCTTCGCCCTCAGCCTATCCGCCATCATCTGCTCGATCCGAGTCTGGTACCCACCCTGAGACATGGTGTGGCGGTGGACGTTCTTCGCCTGATTCTGCCGACCCTTATTTGCCTTAGCCTATTCAAACAAAAGCACATAATTAAATACAGTTAAATGATCTATAATAAGCATACAAAATGAACTTAATCAACCAACCTGAAATTCTCCATCCTGTCGACTCCTGGCAAACATATCCCAAGTATCATGATCAATCCAGGGATAATCCGAGAACATTTTATCAAGCCGCTTCTTCCCAGATACATAGTACCTGGTAAGATCATGCTTGAACCCATTCCAACGCTTTGATGCCATTTTCATGCATTTATGACGATGATCCTCGTCATTTGGCACAGTCCAAGCTACCTACACATTAAATACATAACAACTGGATGGATTATAACTCGGATAATTATCTAATAATGTAAATCAAACGAATGTAAAGGTAAAATACCGTTATAGCCTCCCAAATCTGATCCTTAACGTTCTGTGGAACGTCATTCCAGTGGTTGTAGTTGATGCTTACGTGCTACTTCGCTTGTAGAAACACCCACTTATTAAATTCTTTAGCACGGGGTCCCTGGGCATTTAGATTAGCATCGAAGGACATCTCAAGCTTCTGTCCTCTTTGCCTGTCCTTCTCTAGTTTCTTCAACGAGGTGGCTCCTCTACCCCGTTTCCTATGAGCCTGTGATGTCTGTATGGACAAAAAAATTGATAAAATAGAAGGTTGTAACATTATAAACTTACATTAAAAAGAAGGACTAAAGATAGTATATAACATGTAAACTTACACTAGAATCAGGCGTAGGCGTGATCGGGTCCTGTGAAGCCCCCACAGTGTCCTCCCGTGCATGCGGGCTATCCGATTGATCCATATGTATGCCTATTCAGAAACAATATATATGTATTAACATCGGTTATAACTCAATAAATACATAAGTATAAATAAAAATAACTAGATAGGTCCTGTAGATATACAAAACATCTATCCAATATAAGGACAATACGGGAGATTGAAAACTATAGTTTTTGAAGATTGCCAAGCACTGGTCACGGCCTGGCAGTGATGTCCATCATGGTCGTAACGTGCCAACTGAACCAGACCCTCACATGCAGAACTGATCACGGCCTAGCCGTGATGAGCATCACGGCCGTGACAGATCAACGCACTCAAAACCAAAAATAGAGACATTCCAAACAACTCAAACTCACGGTTTCAAGTTTCAACTACTGAGACTACAGTTTCAACATACACTCAAAACCAAAAGTAGAGACATTCCAAACAACTCAAACTCACAGTTTCAAGTTTCAACTACTGAGACTACAGTTTCAACATACACTCAAAACCAAAAATAAAAAAATGTGCCCTAAAGACTCACCAGAAATAGGCGCTCGCGTGGTGGTGGGGGGGAAGCTCGAGTGGTGGCGGGGGGGAAGCTCGAGTGGTGGCCAACGTTCGATGTGGTTACTGAGAGCAGAGGGACAAGGAGAGTTAGTGCGCGGGAAGGGGAAAGAGAGATGTCAAGTTATTGCAAAGAATGAGCGGGAAAGACATAGTTAGGGGTTAAGAGTGTACCTCACGGTGGTGGCGAAGAAGCCCTCGCGGTGGTTACTGTGGAGATGAGCTCGCGATTAGGGCAGAGTGAGGGTTGATAGTGAGGGTTGAGCGTGATGAAAAGAGAAAAGAGACGTACAGAGAAGTGCAGAAGGCGCGCGGGTGTAAACGTTATAATCAAAATAAAACAACATTTTACGTCAGTTGTTAGTAAAAACTGACGTTAAAGGTCATATATTTAACGTCAGTTGTCTTAAGAAACTGACGTTAAAAAACACTCACACTTCTTACGTCAGTTGTATTACACAATGGACGTTAAAAGTTTATGAGTTTCTGCAAAAACATTCATTCCTTTGACTACTGTGCTACTTACCCATTCACCTTATAACCTAAAGGTCATATATTTTACGTCAGTTGTTAGTAAAAACTGACGTTAAATGTCATATATTTAACGTCAGTTGTCTTAAGAAACTGACGTTAAAAAACACTCACACTTCTTACGTCAGTTGTATTACACAACGGACGTTAAAAGTTTATTAGTTTCTGCAAAAACATTCATTCCTTTGACTACTGTGCTACTTACCCATTCACCTTGTAACCTAATCCTCTTAATGAGCATTAAGTTTTTAGATAAGTTTTCAAGAAAATCAGAATAGCTTAGTAACTTCATTCCCTGCTCCTATAAATAGCTTCTTTCCATCCTTTTAATTTTTTCTGCTTCACAATATGGCTCTGCCATGGAGATTAACTTCATCACTCTTTCTTCCTATGCCTAGACTCAAAGATCTTTGTCTTAATGGTCAAACAACTTCTGAGGTTGTGTAAATCACATAACATGGATGGTAAGGTTGGGTGAATCACGTAATGTGATTCTCTCACTTTATTTCATCCCCGTCATCCCTTTCACTTTGCTTTGGAAGCAAGTGACTGTGGATTCAAGACGATGTATCAAGAAATTCCAGTGAAGAAGAAAGATTCAAAGATCCATTTCACTTTGCTTTCGCTGCTAGTGACTGAGGATTTACTTTGCATCATGGAATTCAAGTGAGGGAGGTGATGCATCCATTGGAGTTTCTGATGACAGGACTGAGAAGAAAATGATGTTGAATCAGAAACTTTTTTATATTTTAGGGCTATGTTACAGAAATTTTTTATCTTTTAATCATGTAATTTTAACTTATGAATCGCTTCAATGAGATACGATTTGATTATACATAAAACTTGTTTTATGTTAAGTGTTTATTTATTTTAATTTGTACAAGAATTTGTTTACTACTAATTCAAGCTAATTAATAAAAATTAAAAATAAACTTGTTTAAAAAAAAGGTTTAGAAATAAACTGCACTATATGGAGTGATCTGTGTTAAGAGGGACAACAGGGACATGACAACCAATGAAATGAGTTTCATAATTATTTACGTCAGTTATTTATAGAACTGACGCAAATGGTGATTTAATATTTACAAACTGTCACCACCTCATTTTTAACGTCAACTTAATTTATGACTGTCAAGTTCCCGTATATTAATTACATTATTTCCAATATTCATTCTGCACGTTTATAATATATAGGATTATTTACGTCATCTATTTATTTAACTGAAGTAAAAATCACACTTTTAACATCAGTTGTATAAAAAACTGACGTTAACAATAAATATTTTTTATTTTAAAAACACTTTTAACGTCAGTTTTTTTAAACAACTGACGTTAAAAGTGTATAGATATCTGCAAAAACATTCATTCCTTTGACTACTGTGCTACTTACCCATGCACCTTGTAACTTAATCCTCTTAATGAGCATTAAGTTTATAGATAAGTTTTGAAGAAAATTAGAATAGCTTAGTAACTTCATCCCCTGCTCCTATAAATAGCTTCCTTCCCACCTTTTAATTTTCGGCTTCACAATATGGCTATGCCATGGAGATTAACTTCATCACTCTTTCTTCCTATTCCTAGACTCAAAGATCTTTGTCTTAATGGTCAAACAACTTCTGAGGTTGTGTAAATCACATTACATGGGTGATAAGGGTGTGTAAATCACATTATGTGAATTGCTCACATTATCATCCTTCCGGAGAATCAGCTGCTGGAGGGCAAATCAGGTGCTCGGGCGTCACAGTTCCAAAACCTCAGCTTTGGCAGCAAGTGACCGTCATGGAAGTCTCTAGAACCACTGCCTTTGCTTGAAACAGATCTAGTGCACCTGTTTTTGCCTCTCTTGAGCTCTCTCATGCCCCCCAGTTTTCTAAGGTCTTTAAGGATGCAAGTGACTATTCCAAGACCATTGCTAAAACAGATCGAGTGCACCCTTCGGAGTATAGTTTTCCCTTTGGCATATTTCATAAAACTCTCTGATGGGATGTAGCTTTAATGTTTAGGATTTTAAACCCTTTCAATCTTCTATATCAGTCTGTATTACACTTCATGAATGAGATACGGTTTGGGTTATTGATTCAACTTATACTTCGCACATTTATTTTAGTTTTCAAAACAGAAACACAAAACATCAAAGCAATTGTGAAACTGAAACTTTGAGGAAGGCAATACGGAAGGGTACGTATACTAGATAAAAAAAATTATTAAAATAACATTTAACGTCAGTTCGATAAAGAACTGACGTTAAAACGTTCATTGTTAACGTTAGTTGTTTATTGAACTGACGTTAAAAGTGAGTCAGTTCACTTTTCACGCCAGTACTTAAAACAACTGACGTTAAAATTGAATTAATGAAGTCTGATATTTACAAAACTGCCACCGCCCCCTTTTTAATGTCTAGTTTTTGGTTAACTGACGTAAACCTTTACCGTCTAATGTATATTTTCCACTAGTGGTATGTGCTGGCTTGTTGGGCAATCTAAGTTTCTAGCATCTTGTTATGGATGGTTAAGTTATCTACCTTAGATGCTAGCTCTTTTATTGCCTCATTCATTGCCCTACCTTGTTGTCTAAACTCTTCAGTTTGTTTTGTTTGAGTTTCAACAAACCTTTCCAATAAAGACTCGAGTTTAGACTTCTGTACCTGAGGATACCCCGCTGCGGGTTTCCTATTACCTTGACCTTCTTGGAACTCATGGTTCAGCGTGTTGCTATAGTTCCCGTATGAGAGGTAAGGGTTGTTCTTCCTTCCTTGGTTGTAAGGATTTGGGGGAGCATACACTAGTGGAAAATATACATTAGACGGTAAAGGTTTACGTCAGTTAACCAAAAACTAGACGTTAAAGAGGGGGCGGTGGCAGTTTTGTAAATAATTAATTCACTGTTAACGTCAGTTGTTTTAAGGACTGACGTTAAAAGTGAGGCGGTGGCAGTTTTGTAAATATGAAATCACTATTTGCGTCAGTTGTTTAATGAACTGACGTTAAAAGTATTTTGCAAGAAATTATTAAAACTTTTAACGTCAGTTGTTTATAAACTTGACGTTATAAGTGTGATTTTTACTTCAGTTAAATAAATAACTGACGTAAATAATCAACTCATTCCTACCTTTCTTTCGTTGTCATCTCCCTGTTGTCACTCTTAACGCAGATCATCACTCCATATAGTGCAGTTTATTTCTAATCTTTTTTTTAAAAAGTTTATTTTTAATCTTAATTAATTAGCTTGAATTAGTAAATTAACAAATTCTTGTGCAAATTTAAATAAATAAACACTTAACATAAAACAAGTTATATATGTATAATCAAATCGTATCTCATTGAAGCGATTCATAAGTTACAATTACATGTTTAAAAGATAAAAAATTTCCGCAAGATATATAGCACTAAAATATAAAAAAGTTTCTGCTTCAACATCATTTTCTTCTCAGTCCTGTGCTCAGAATCTCCAACATTGAATGCATCCCCTCCCTCATTTGAAGTCGATGCTCCATCTGAATCCACAGTCACTTTGGAGCCGTGGCAGAGTGAAGGGTGCACTCGATCTGTTTCAGCAATATTCTTGGAACAGCCACTTGGTTCCAAAGCTGAGGTTTTGGAAATGTAGCTGCTGATTCTCCCGAAGGATGATGGTGTGTGCAATTCACATAATGCGATTTACACACCCTTATCACCATGTAATGCGATTTACACAACCCCAGAAGTTGTTTTGACCATTAAGACAGAGACCTTTAAGTCTAGGTATAGGAAGAAAGAGTGATGAAGTTAATCTCCATGGCAGAGCCATATTGTGAAGCAGAAAAATTAAACGAACGAAGGAAGCTATTTATAGGAGTAGGGGATGAAGTTACTAGGCGTCGTAAGTTGCTAAAAAATTAAATTGATCATTAAGATCATTAGGTTCCAAGGCGCATTGGGAGTTGGCCTGGAAGTCATATATTATAAACGTGCAGAAAAGAAAACGCCCGAAGGAATAGGAAGAGACACTTTTAACGTCAGTTGTTGAATAAAACTGACGTTAAAAGTGTTTTTAAAATAAAAAATATTTATTTTTAACGTCAGTTGTTTATAAAACTGACGTTAAAAGTGTGATTTTTACTTCAGTTAAATAAACAGCTGACGTAAATAATCCTATATCCCTATCTCGAAATGCCCTGTTGTCACACAGTGCGTTAACGTCGATTGTTGAATAAAACTGAAGTTAAAAGTGTTTTTAAAATAAAAAATATTTATTTTTAACGTCTGTTGTTTACACAATTAACGTTAAAAGTGTGATTTTTACTTCAGTTAAATAAATAGCTGACGTAAATAATCCTATATCCCTAGCTATCTAAAATGCCCTGTTGTCACTCAATTAACACAGGTCTCGGAGCCATTTTGTGAAGGAATAGAAATATAGAGGAAAAGAAGAGACAGTATTAAAGACTGTTACAGAATAATGTTACTTTAACACTTTTAACGTCAGTTGTATTCAACAACGGACGTTAAAAGTGTTTTTTAAAAAAATATTAATATTTAACGTCAGTTTGTTAATAAAACTGACGTTAAAAAATTAATTTTAACGTCAGTTGTTTAATACAACTGACGTTAAATGTTGTTTTATGTTTACACCCGCGCGCCTTCTGCACTTCGCTCTGTACGTACGTCTCTTTTCTCTTTTCATCATGCTCAACCCTAAATCACTCTCAACCCTCACTCTCACTCTCACCCAGCACAGAACCCTAATCGCGAGCTCATCTCCACCGCAACCACCGCGAGGGCTTCTTCGCCACCACCGTGAGGTACACTATTAACCCTAACTCTGTCTTTCCATTCATTCTTTGCAATAACTTGACGTACATCTCTCTTTCCCCTTCCCGCGCACTAACTCTCCTTGTCCCTCTGCTCTCAGTAACCACATCGAACGTTGGCCACCACTCGAGCTCCCCTCCCCACCACCACGTGAGCACCTATTTCTGGTGAGTATTTAGGGCACATTTTTGTATTTTTGGTTTTGAGTGTATGTTGAAACTGTAGTCTCAGTAGTTGAAACTTGAAACCGTGAGTTTGAGTTGTTTGGAATGTACGTCTCTGTTTTTGGTTTTGAGTGCATGTTGCTCTGCTGGTTGATCTGTCACGGCCGTGATGCTAATCACGGCTAGGCCGTGATCAGTTCTGCCTGTGATGGCATGGTCTGTTCAGTTGGCACGTTACGGCCGTGATGGACATCACTGCCAGGCCGTTACCAGTGCTTGGCAATTAATCTTTAAAAACTATAGTTTTCAATCTCCCGTATTGTCCTTATATTGGATATATATGTTTTGTATATCAACAGGACCTATCTAGTTATGGATCGTAGTTGGATGGTTTGTAAGCGTACTAGTGCTGAGTATTTGAAGGGGGTGGGAGAATTTATAGAATTTGCTCAAAGGAATGTTCCTAATAGTAATGGAATGTTCTGTTGTCCTTGTGTCAAGTGTTTGAATATGAGGAAATGTACGGTGAAGGATATACGTACTCATTTGATTTGTGAAGGGATTTGCTTGAGTTATACAAGATGGATATGGCATGGTGATATGTTGTTGAGTAGTAATACGGCGAGTGTCTCCCAAAGTGAGGACGTTGACGTAGATATGGAGGATGATCGAGTAGAGGACATGATCCGTGATATTGGACAAGAATCTTTTCATCGAGCGCATGTGTATGATAGGTTGTGCGGTGATGCGGATAAGCCTTTATATCCAGGGTGTACTACTCATACACGGTTTTCGGCGGTGCTAAAATTGGTTTGTGTGAAGGCGAGAAATGGTTTGAGCGATAAAAGCTTCACAGAATTGCTTGAAGTGTTGAAAGACTTGCTTCCGGAGGACAACACATTGCCTGACCGTAACTATGAGGCCAAGAAGGTATTGTGTCCTATGGGTATGGAGTATAAGAAGATACACGCATGCCCCAATGATTGCATATTGTACACCGGTGTTCATGAAGACAAACACGATTGCCCCAAATGTGGGTTATCACGATACAAAGTGAAGGGTGGTGATGATGATGATGATGTTGATGATGTGAGAAAAAGGGGTCCTCCTGCGAAGGTGTTGTGGTATCTTCCAATAATTCCAAGGTTCAAGCGATTGTTTGCCAATGCGAAAGATGCGAAGAATCTTAGATGGCATAATGATGAGAGGAAACGTGATGGAAAGGTTCGCCATCCTGCTGATTCTATTCAATGGAAGAATATCGATACTATGTTTCCGGATTTCGCCGATGAGCCAAGAAACCTAAGGCTTGGACTTGCTACGGATGGAATGAATCCTTATGGTAACATGAGTAGTATTCATAGTTCATGGCCTGTTCTGTTGGTGATTTACAACATGCCCCCTTGGTTGTGCATGAAGCGCAAATACATGATGTTGTCTATGATGATTTCGGGCCCAAAGCAACCGGGAAATGACTTAGATGTTTATCTAGGTCCCTTGATTGAAGACTTGAAAACGTTGTGGGTGGAAGGTGTTGATGTAGTTGATGGGTATTCTCATGAGACTTTCAAGCTTCGTGCCATGTTATTTTACACCATCAACGACTTTCCAGCATACGGTAACTTGTCCGGGTACAGTGTCAAGGGTCATAAAGCATGCCCTATATGTGAAGAAGGCACATGCTACACTCAGTTGCATCATGGAAAGAAGACGGTTTACCTTGGGCATCGGATATTTCTTAGACGTGATCACCCATATCGTAAGATGAAAAAAGCTTTTAAAGGATGCCAAGAGACAGAAGAAGCGCCGACGGCCTTAATTGGAGAGCAGGTTTATCAGAGGGTAAAGGACATCGATGTTATATTCGGCAAGTCCAAAAAGAAAGGTAAAGCTGTTGAGAAAAACATATGGAAGAAGAGGTCGATATTCTTGGATATTCCATACTGGCGCAAGCTTGATGTCAGACACTGCATTGATGTGATGCATGTGGAGAAAAATGTGTGTGATAGTGTGATCGGGACGCTTCTCAACATTCAGGGCAAGACAAAGGATGGTGTGAATGCTCGTCTCGACCTCATTGCTATGGGTATACAAGAGCAGTTAGCTCCAGTTGTTGAGGATGGTAAGCGGACTTATTTGCCGCCAAAGATGTCATACTTTGTCAAAAAAAAGAGAGACAAAGTTTCTGCGGGTGTCTTCAGGGCATCAAAGTTCCACATGGTTACTCTTCAAATATGAAGAGACTTGTCTCTAGTGATCTTAAATTGGTTGGCTTGAAGTCTCATGATTGTCACATCTTGATGCAACAACTTCTGCCCGTTGCTATTCGTGGTATTGCTACAAAAAATGTGAGACATGCCATTACTCGGTTGTGCTCATTCTTCAATTCTATATGTAGTAAAGTCGTTGACCCCCGTATGTTGGATGACTTGAAAGTTGAGGCTGCTACAATCTTGTGCCAATTGGAGATGTATTTTCCTCCTTCCTTTTTCGACATAATGGTTCACTTAATTGTTCATTTGGTGAGGGAGATTAGATTATGTGGGCCGGTTTTTCAGAGATGGATGTACCCAGTTGAGCGCTACATGAAGATCTTGAAAGGGTACGTGAAGAATCCTCATCGTCCGGAAGCATCTATTGTTCAAAGGTATGTTGCAGAAGAAGCTATTGAGTTTTGTTCGGACTACCTTCATAACACGGATCCTATAGGGGTTCCTAAGCCTCGGCATGATGAGATCAGATGTCAAGGTAAGGGTACACATGGCTTAAGAATTAATAGGAAGGATCGGGAGGAAGTGCTTCAAGCACATTTGTATGTATTGAACAACATCGAATGTGTTCAGCCTTTCTTATTTGAACATAAAAGAAAAGTCAATCAAGAAAACCCTCGAATGAGCGAAAGGTGGTTGTTGAACAAGCATAACAAGACTTTCTTACCATGGTTCAAGGAAGAAATGCTTAAGGATGGTAGTACTGCTTCTGATGACGTAAAATGGCTAGCACGTGGGCCTAACTTCAACGTCATATGTTGGAGCGGATACGACATAAATAACTTTTCCTTTTATACAAAGGAACAAGATAACAAGAGTACCATGCAAAATAGTGGGGTTATGATCGTGGTCGAAGCAATGCACTTCTCTAGTGCAAAGGACACAAAACCCGTTACAAAGACCGAGACCTTACTTTGGATATATTGAAGATATTTGGGTGCTCGATTACACTAAGCTTACGTCTGTAGGTATTTAAATGTAAGTGGGTTGATAGTAACGGTGGTGTACAAACCGACGAATTGGGGTTCACATTGGTAGACCTCAACAAGTTAGGTCATATAAATGAGCATTTCATAATGGCTTCCCAAGCAAAACAAGTGTTCTACATCACTGATCCTTCTAACAAAAGGTTGTCCGTGGTTCTCCAAGGAAAAAGCATGTATAATGGTAGTGATGAAAATGAAGATTCAAATCTTGATATTCCTGAGACTCCTTCTTTTTCAACAAACATGCCTCCGTAATCGAGGAGACACAGGTGGACGATGTACATGCCACTCGTGATGATCATCACGAAGGGATATTGATATAGGTAGTTTAAACTTAGTATACATTTATAACCTATGTTAATAAATATATATTGTTTTGAACAGGCATACATATGGATCATTGTTCCATTTTTCCTTTGCAATTCTGTAATGTGTGTGATATTCTGTGTTACTGGGATATTTACTGAATGCAGTGATGGCTTAGGGGAGTGATATTTTAAAACTGAATTTAAAAAAAAAAAATATTAACGTCAGTTGTATCATACAACTGACGTTAAAAGTATTTTATAAAAATATACAGTACACTATTAACGTCAGTTGTTTATTACAACTGACGTTAAAATTAAGACCTTTAACGTCAGTTCTTGATAACAATTGACGTTAGTTTTAACAAAATTTACGTCGGTTATGTTAAAGAACTGACGTTAATTTTGACAAAATTAACGTCAGTTGTGTTAAAGAACCGACATTAATAGTGTGATATTTAACGTCAGTTCTCAACTGACGTTAAAAGTTAAACTTTTAACGTCAGCTGTATTTACGTCAGTCAGTATTCTGACGTAAAAAATCAATTTTAACTGACGTAAAAAGCACTTATATCACCAGTGATAATTGGGCAACTTCGGGTTCGTGTCGCCGGATCCATGAGCAATACCACGTGGGCACTCCATTATGTCATGTCCCTGCATTCCACAAATCTCACAAACAATGTTAGTAGCACCTATTGAACTCACATTAGCCCTTTCGAGCTGATCAAAGCGTTTATTCAGTGAGTCTATTTTAGACATGATAAGATCAGTGCTATTCATTTCAAACTTACCCCCCGAAATCTTTTTCGGGTTATTACCTCTTTCTGAACCCCATTGGTGGTAGTTGGTGGCCACGTTTTCAATGATGTTTAATGCCTCAGTCAGAGGCCTATTCATAAAGGCTCCACCAGCTGCGGAATCAAGTGACACCTTCGAAGAGTAATCCAATCTGTTGTAGAAGGTGTGCACTAATAACCACCTCTCGAGTCCATGATGTGGGCAAGACTCCAGCAATCCCTTGTAGCGATCCCAAGCTTCAGATAAGCATTCTCCGTTCTTTTGGAAGAAGACGGTGATCTGGGTTCGTAGGTAAGCCGTCTTGGATGGAGGGAATAATTTCTCCAAGAACGTCTGCTCCAGTTGGTCCCAAGTCGACAAGGTATTAGCGGGTATTTGCTTCAGCCAAGCTTTCACTTTTCCGGTCAGAGATGAGGGGAATAACCTTAAGCGAATAGCATCAACCAGAGCGCCTTGAATTCTAACTGCATCAGTGAACTCCAAGAATGTCTCCACGTGATCAGTCGGGTCCTCCGAGGGCAATCCTCCGAATTGATGTTGCCTAATCATGTTGATTAGCATGGGCGGTATAGTGTAATTCTCCGACTCAATCTCTGGCCTAGCAATCCCAGTTCGCAAACCCCTAGCATTTGGGGCTGCGTAGTCCTTCAACGGTTTCGTATCCGGGAGATTCGCCATGAGCGGAATGGGAATCAACCTCTCTCTCTCACTTTGTAGTCTCCTACGTCTATGAAAGGTCTTTTCGATTTCGGGTTCAACTTCTATAAGGTCTCCAAGACTTAGGAATCTTTGCATAAAAAGCACAGAGAGATAGATACTCTAGAAAGATTTTTTTTTCTTTTTTGATTTTTTTTTTCAAATATAAAAATTAAATAAAAAGAAAAAGTCCAGAAAAATCAATTTAAAAATTAAATTGAGATTCGAGAAAGCACAGTCCCCGACAACGGTGCCAAAAACTTGATGTTGTGCGATGCACGTCGTGCGATCCGGCAAGTGTATCGGATTGTCGTCAAGTAATAAAAAGATATCGATCCCATAGAGACCGTGGTCTCAAATCGCAACTAATTATCAAATTGACTAAACTGGACTTTAGAAGAGGATTTTGAAAAGGTTGTTGATATTTGAAATAAGAGATAACTTAGAAAATCAGATAAGGAATGTAATCAAGTAAAACATAAAGTAAATCAATTTATGGTTTTTCAGATCTAAATGGATTCCTAGGAATTGGGTTACCAACAAGATTGTTTATGTTACTAAATTGACTAATCCTTGTTAATTATCGAAATTACTTTGAAGGCGAATTTATCCTCAAATAGTTAATGCTCCCTCTCGGGTTACAAAAACCGTGCCCAATTAAACTAACCGCTACTCTCGTGGTAGTCGAATTTAGATTGGACCCTTTACGTTTTGTGACAATTCGTAAATCCTCGAAGGACCGCTTCTAACTCTCGTGATTTAAGTCCTAAGTCTGATTCTATAGATCTGACACCTAAGTTCACCGCTAGGTTCCTCCTTAGAATATCTACGTCTCAAAAATAAGCGGCCCCCGAATTTACGAGTAATTAAAACACTAGAAATCAGATCTAAAGCAAAATCGCAATTAACAAAGATAAAACATCAATTCATTACCATAAACAAACCTTGGGCATAGCCCCAATCCCTAGAAATTAAGCTACTATTCAAGCATTGCCATGGTGATGACAAGCTTGGTTAACAACAACATGACAAGCTTGGCTCATTTTCTTCACTTTTCAAGCCCCATCTTCATCCAAGCTCCATCATGGTTGATCCTGAGCATTTAATCCTTAATTTCTGCAAAACAACACCACAAAAACCGCCTTACTCGTTCCAAGGTAAAAACTAACAAAAATAAAATTAAATGTGCCTAAACTATATGAAAATGCATGCAAAATGACAATGAAATATGAGGAGTAATCACATTCATCATGGGGCAAACTGCTACTACCGAGTAATGCCTTTCAGTTTACAAAATGTCAGATATCAAAGACTTATGGACGAAGTGTTTGTCAATCAGATCGGAAAGAACCTAGAAGTTTATGTTGACGATATGGTGGTAAAGTCCGATGAACCAAAGCAACACCCAGTCGACCTCGAAGAAATTTTTGGCCAACTCAGAAAGTACGACATGAGATTAAATCCTAAAAAATGCTCCTTTGGTGTACAAGGAGGGAAGTTCTTGGGATATATGCTAACACATAGAGGAATTGAAGCTAATCCTGATAAGTGCAAAGCTGTCATTGAAATGCGGAGCCCATAGAGTGTGAAAGAGATATAGAGGCTAGCTGGCCGATTAGCTTCTCTATCTCGCTTTCTCCCAAAATCTGTAGAAAAAACAAGACTCTTCTTTCAGCTTCTGAAAATATCAAAAGAGTTCACTTGAACTGAGAAGTGTGAAAAGACATTTGAAGACTTTTTCCACTAGTAAAATGTATGCAGCGATGCGATAATGTTGAGGGTTGGCCCAACTAGCTGTATAGAACAATATTTACACAAAAATCTTGAGTTGGACTCTGCTTGTGACGTGCTTTGAACTTGGAATTGAACAACCTTTCTGCCACTATACTTTTGTCCTTTTACCATATACAAAAAAAAGTGTGAGATAACAGGTTCCTTCAGTAAACCATTAGAAGATGTAGTTACATATTACTCATTTTTTTACTAACAGGCATGAAATTATGGCAAAGAATATAAGTCGTTGAATTAAAAGAATATGTACTTAAGAAGCTAATTTAATTTGAGAATAACCTCCGATGAACACAGGAAAAATTTAGAGAGTAAAAGTTTGTTGGTAAAATTTGTGCATTCTATTATGACTCAAAGGCTATGCTTATAGCATCGGGTGCTTACAAAGTGCAACAAATGAAAGGTCTACCCGATACTATCACCTCGGCAGGTGTGCAAAGTAAAATTAATTGACTAAAAAGACCCTAAATGACATAAAGAGTCCAGCATAAGCAAAATAGAAATAAGCTAAGTATTACAGTATTAATTGACTAGGAATTCCTGTAACAAGTTCGTTCACATACCAATTATTTAATGGTGATTCACGTGCATATGGCGTGCTCATGCAAGATAATTAAGGCACTATGTTTAATTTATTGTTACTAACGTATGTTTTGAGTTTAGGAATCAAAATGGAGGAATCAAAATGGCACGTGTGAGGGGAAAAAAATTAGTGTCCTAACTTTATAATTACCTAAACCTATTGTACAACGAATTTTAAGCCACACATCACTCCACAGTGCACACAAGACCTACATGAGCACTAGTGCAGAAAAGGGATTCCACGTCGGTTATTTATGGATTTCCACATCGGTTTTCAAACCGATGTGGAAACGACCGATGTGGTTTATTGCCACTTTACACATCGGTTATAAAACCGATGTGTAAAGTATATTTTAAACAGCGGTTTACTTTTAACCGATGTGGAAAATTAATTTGTCAATTGATAAGCAGTTGGAAATTTCACTTTCTACATCGGTTTTCCCAAAAACCGATGTGGAAATTTCACTTTCCACATCGGTTTTAATAATAACCGATGTGTAAAGTGAAATTTACACATCGGTTTTTGAAGAACCGATGTGTAAAATCTCTTTTTTTTTTAATCTGTTATTTACATTTCAATCATTCCTTTCCCCTGTTTCAGTAATGCAGATCAATACCAGAATAACATACTGTAAATTTTGGGGTAAACATAATGTAGTTATTGCACCAAACTAGTAGAAAATGATAACAAGCAGCCACATACAATTGGAAGACACAATTTTTTATAGTTCATTCGATGACAAGAAACAGCAAGGCATTAACCACACGTGATTTAGGCATCACATGAGTTAGATAACAAATGGGCAAGGCAAACTAATTGGTAAAGTAAGAGCACTTACTAATTCATAACCATCAATTCCAGGAACTTGTTTAAGCTAACAAACCAGCAGTACCGTGATCAAACAAGAAACAACAACAGAACACCAAACCAGTTTTGACACAATTGCAACAAAGTTTTAACCATATCAAAATCAAAACATACTTCATTCAATATTCTTGGCACAAACAATCAGCTCTTACACATATGGTTAAAAATACTGACATTTCATCAAATGACTAGTGAGCACAGAATCTGAAAACAGAGGGCATCAGGCCTAATTAATTTCGAATGAATGAAAACAACACTTTATCAAGGCTACATCAAAACACGAGAGAAGAAGAATTGAACCAGACTTGAGCACTAATACATATCATCAGTCAAAGGTACACTATAGCTAGTACATGATAAGTTTTTAAACTAACTACATATATACAAACTATGGTTGGTACACTTCAAGAAAGAAAGTTGCCCAACGCCTCTTTATGCTGTTGATGTCAGAATCAGATAATGGAGTTGGATTGTTGAATATCTGCAAGTTTAATTGGACAAAAGATTATATCTTTTAAGTAATAAACTAACATAAAACATATAACGAATCTATATTATTAATTGTAATTGTGTCAATTAACATTTACCTCGTTCCATCTTTCAGTGATCCCGGAGGAGATAATTTCCAACATCCACTGCATCACATAGTAGCCACATTCCCATGACCCACGTTGTATACGTGACTACGTACAAATGAAACCCAATTAGAATATGAGGAATTAAATAAAATAGAAATCAATTATTGTATCCACTGCATTTGATGCATTTGAACTAATAAATATCTTATGCTGGGAATAATCCATCTGATAGCCCGAGTACGCCTTTCACCACGCAACATGTGGTTTGCAGTAATAGACCTATCATGACAAAAACATTAATTAAAGTATATCTAATAGATTTCAGATAATTAAAACAACTGCAATACTGATTATAAAGTATTTTAATGCTTAAGTTTCGATGATCGTCTTCAGTTGATTCGCCGGCTTATTTCCCAATGAGCAGAAGAAGACCACGACGTTCATTCTTGGGTACAAGAGCAACAGTTGCCAATGCCAGCTGTATTTGCGGAACAGTTAGTGACTAAGTCATATATAGTTATACTTAAATAACCGGTAGTTACTTATTGAGATAAGGCGCAAGATAGAATTGATGATCGTCTCGGGCAAGTATATCACATATGGTAGTGACCGGGTCTTCCGATGCTAGGAGAACATCACCCTGAATGAACATGGGGTCAATGAACCCATAAAGGGCGAGGTTACCCTGATCGACTAACATACGATGCAGATACCTAATATATTGGAAAAACATGTTAATTATCATAGTATTTAAAAATTAATTACGTACTTAACTTATAAATAAAATGTACTTACGTGCACCAAAACGATATGTGTGCAGAACTGACCATTTCTTTATTGAGTACCATCTCCATAAGTTCCTTCTTTGGTATATACAATTCACCAGGGCTGACATCATGTTCCAACCTTACAAAGGCTGCGTCATTCTCCATGGTGACAACCTGTATAGCGTAACTTTAAAAACATCACCATGGCCAGGTGCCCCTTTGTCGATCCCCTAAACAACATAGATATATATTAGTAATCACGGATAATTAAGTTATTTAATTCGTTATTAACTAAATGGTCAAATGAATACCTTGGCAGGAGAGCGAGACATCTCTGGTCTTCCTAGATCCGACCTTTTAGGCACAATATCATTTCCAACATCCTATAACGAATAAAAATAAAGCATTATCTTGAAACAATAATAAATTATTTCAACTATGAATATAGAAAAACACAACTAACCGAATACCTCAGATGCAACAAGAAAGTTGACCAGTCTTCTTGGCCAGAGGATGAAGTTACCGGGGGCCTGACCCACTGTTTGAACCTCCTCAGTGGGCACAGGGACTCGAGCATCAGCATCTCAAATAATCTCAACAGACACCCTCAGCTGATCATCCGGTAATAACCGATGGTGTATGGTATTACCTAAGTTATTATGTGCCCTACCCAATGACACTAAGCGGCGATGATGATGATCATCAACATACAGCTCACACCTATCAGGGTCGTCATCATCATCATCATCATCATCATCATCATCACCATCATCATCATTTTCAGGATGATGAGGAGGATCACATGAGCCCTTAGTGCTCACATGGACAGAGGGTTGGATAGAGGGTTGGACACCGGCTGTCATCTGCTGGGACATAGAAGTCAATATTGCCATCTGCTGGGCAAACTGCTCGGCCATCTCCTGTCAAAGCTCAGCTGCAATCTCCTGTTTTAGTCGTGCTCTATCTGCTTCAACATCCCTGTGGCATTGGTGTGAAGATGAACCATGGTATTGGCGAATGCCGACTCCCCATCCCACACCAATGACACGGCCCGGGTGGTCTGGTTTACCGATGGCAGTAGATAAGATATCATTGCGTCCTCTAGGAACAAAGGTTCCTTGGGTTAGCTGATCATCCAAGGCATCCTATCACATAAAATATCAGGTCACATTACAATTCGGTAACAATCTTAAAATGACAATTACAACAAACTATACTTACAATCTTCTCAGCTACTTGGCGGGCCTCCTCGGATGTATATTGTCCCGTTTTTCTTTGTCGGCCCCTCTTCCATGAACGATGGCGTGGGGGTGGAGGTGGATCAACAACCTCTGGAAGAGTTTCAGCATTAGGATCCGCCTGAGATGCTGCTTCCTGACGTGCTTTCTTTTCCTCTTCAACCATTTTCTGAACAAGCTTTTTATATCCCCCACGAGACATGACATGGGGGTAGACATTCTTGCTTTGGTTTTTCTGCCCCTTTTTCCTCTTCTCCTGTTATAAATAAAAGACAATTAAATTACATAATTAAATGAAATTAATGCAATTACATAAATTTAGAGACAAATCAAATAAGTTAACCTGAAAGCTGGGATCATGTCGGCTCTGAACAAAGCGATCCCACGTCACCTTGTCAAGAAACGGATACACCTCAAGTGGGTTCTTTTTACTTTTTGGATTGAATATATAGTATCTTCCCAGGTCGACCTTAAAAGCCCTCCAACGCTCTCCAAAGATACTTCAAAGAAACGCTTCTTCATAGCGTATGTATCCGGTATGTCAAAGGTCAACTACATTAAGACCAAAAGAATCAACGAATTACTGTATGATATTATTAAGATAAAAATAAAGTAGATACAGACAAACACAAGACGTAGAAGTATAGATACCAGAATACTCTCCCATATCTGCTCCTTCACGTCCGCCGGTACATCTCTCCACCTATCAATGAGTATACTGGGCCTGTTCCTAGCAAGGGTCGCCACAAAACTGTTAAACTGATCTTCCATTGACCCAATAGGATTGAGTTTATTATCAAAGTCTACTCTTATCCTTTGATTTGACCCACGGTTGGCAGTCAAATTCCTCATCCGTGTGGCACGTCTACCCTTTCTACCGGTAGACGGGGTCTCGACCCATTGCATGAAGGAGGGATATCCTCATGATCAGCCATGTATACCTGTTTAAACACAAAACAAAAAATAAACTTGTTAGTATGTCAGGATAAATATCAAACATACTTATAAATATCGATCAACGTACATAAACATAACTTATAAATATCAACGTAAACATATAATATGCCAAACTTGATGGTAATATCAAACTAAACTTACTTTGTGGTCAATTAGTAAAGTTCTCCCATAACCCTTCTTGGTGATCATTACGAGTAGCATGTACATCATCCACTTCATTTTCCTCATTGAAATTAGGCACTCGTGTTGAGAAAGAAGGAGTATCGTAAATATCAAGAGTTGAATCGTGATTTCCCTCACTACCATTATACATGTTTTTTCCCTGGAGAACCACTCGACCACCTTTTGTTAGAAGGATCACGGATATAAAACACTTGTTTTGCTTGGGATGCCATGATGAAAGGTTCCTCTTTATTACCTACCTTACTAAGGTCCACCAATTTGAATCCTAACTCATCGGTTTGCACACCATTGTTTCTTGTCGACCCACCGACATTTAAAAACAGTACTCTAAACTTCGTGTAATCAACCTCCCATATCTCTTCAATGATTCCAAAGTGTGAAACTGATGCCATAACAGGGTTTTTATCTTTCGAACTAGAGAAATGCATGGACTCAATGACGACCATAACCCCCCACTGTTTTGCATAGTACTTTTGTCATCCCCGGGACTTTGTATAGAAGGAAAACTTATTGATATCGTACCCACTCCAGCATATGACATCAAAGTTAGGCCCCTGTGCTAGCCATTTTAATGTATCAGAAGCAGTACCATCCTTTGCAATTTTTTTCTTTAAACCAGTTCAAGAAAGTCTTGTTATGCTTGTTCAAACACCATTTTTCATTCATTCTAGGGTAAGTTTCATTGATGATGCTTTTATGCTCACATAAGTATGGTTCAACCTCATCAGTGTTATTCAATATATACAAATGTGCTTGAAGCACTTCCTCCCGATCCATGCTCTTAACAGTGATACCTCGTGTACCCTTACCATCATATCTTCCTTCGTGACGAGACTTCGGAAGCCCTACAGGTTCCGCTTCTGACATGTAGTTTGTACAAAACTCAATAGCTTCTTCTGCAACATACCTTTCAACAATAGATGCTTCGGGACGGTGTGGATTTTTCATATATCCTTTCAGGATCTTCATGTATCGCTCAACCAGGTACATCCACCTTAAATAAACGGGACCGCACAATCTAATCTCCCTCACTAGATGAACAATCAAATGAACCATGATGTCAAAAATGAAGGTGGAAAATACATCTCCAATTGGCACAATACAATGGCTGCCTCATTTTCCAACTCATCCAAATTTTTAGTGTCAATGACCTTGCTACATATAGCATTGAAGAATAAGCATAACCTAGTAATGGCATGTCTGACTTTTTTAGGCAATATGTCACGAATGGCCACCAGTAGTAGTTGTTGCATCAAGACATGACAATCATGAGACTTTAAGCCAACTAATTTGAGATCTTTCATTGAGACAAGTCTTCTGATATTTGAAGAGTAACCCTGTGGCACTTTGACTCCCCGTAGACATTCACAGAAACTTCTTTTCTCTTTTTTTGATAAAGTATGACATGCTGGGGGCAAATAAGTCTTCTTATCCCCCACTTTAAGTGGAGCTAACTGCTCTCGTATACCCATCGCAACTAGATCCAGACGAGCATTCACACCATCCTTTGTCTTGCCTTGAATGTTGAGAAGCGTTCCGATTAAACTGTCACACACATTTTTCTCTACATGCATCACATCAATACAATGTCTTACATCAAGCTTGCACCAGTATGGAAGATCAAAGAAGATCGACCTCTTCTTCCATATTTTCTTCTCGGTAGCCTTCTTCTGGGTCTTCCCATAGATAACATTAGTGTTGTTCACCCTTTCATAAACTTGCTCTCCAGTCAAGGCCACTGGAGCAATTTCATTCTCCGGAAGTCCATTGAAAGCTTTCCTCAATCTACGATAAGGATGATTACGTCGGAGAAATCTCCGATGCCCAAGGTAAACCGTCTTCCTTCCATGTTGCAGTTGATGGTAACATGTGCCTTCTTCACATATTGGACATGCTTTATGCCCCTTAACACTATACCCACACAGGTTCCCATATACTGGAAAGTCATTGATGGTGCAAAATAACATGGCACGCAATCTGAATGTCTCACGGTAATACCCATCAATCACATCAACGCCTTCATCCCACAACATTCTCAAGTCTTCAATCAAGGGACTCGGATAAAATCAATATCATTTCCTGGCTGTTTAGGACCCGAAATCATCATACTTAACATAATGTATTTGCGCTTCATGCACAACCAAGGAGACAGGTTGTAAATTACAAGGAGAACAGGCCATGAACTATGAATACTACTTAAGTGTTTCCATATGGATTCATTCCATCGGTAGCAAGTCCAAGCCTGAGGTTTCTGGGCTCATTGCCGAAATCCGGAAACAAACTATCAATTCTCTTCCATTGCAAAGAATCGGCCGGATGGCGAAGCTGTCCATCACACTTCCTCTCATCTGCATGCCATCTAATGTTCTTTGCGTCATTTACATTAGCAAACAATCGCTTGAACCGTGGAATCACGGGAAGATACCATAACACCTTCGCAGGAGGACCTTTGGTGACCACATCACAACTAGAATCACCATCCTTCACTTTGTAGCGTGATACCCCACACCTGGGGCACTCGTGCATCTCTTCAAACTCTTTCCTATACAATATGCAATCATTGGGGCAAGCATGTATTTTCTTATACTCCATACCCATCGAACACAATATCTTCTTCGTCTCATAGTTTCGAGATGGCAATGTATTGCCTTCTGGAAGCATTTCTTTCAACAACTCAAGCAATTCGGTAAAACTTTTATCGCTCCACCCATTTCTCGCCTTCACATTGAACAATCTTAACACCGCTGACAACCGTGTGAAATTAGTGCACCCCGGATATAAAGCCACTTGCGCATCACTGTACAAAGTATCATACACATGTGCGCGCCGAAAAGACTCTTGCCCAACATCACGGATCATGTCCTCTAGTCCATCGTCCATTTCCACGTCATCAACTTCCTCTCTATCCGACACCCTCGGCCTGTCCAACGATTCACCATGACATATCCATGTTGTATAACTCTTGCAAATCCTCTCACAAATAAGATGATCACGTATCTCCTCAGCTTCTAGTCGTCTCTCATTCAAACAGTTAACACAAGGACAATAAAACCTTCCGTTACCAGTATCAGGAGCATTTGTTTTTGCAAACTGTAGAAAATCTTCCACTCCATTCTCATACTCATCACTTGTCCGTCTAGCATTCATCCAACCGCGATCCATGACTAAACCAATACCTTCGTGCTTAGTCCAACATATTCATCAACCACTTCTTATGACAGGGTATGGCCCTATCCCATTCGAGAAGAAACTTTTTCAACATTCGGATAACAGTTAGTCCTTAACTCTCATGCGCATACTCGACAAAATTTTGGCAGCATTTCCCTGCGGTCTCCGATGTACACTACTTGAACGCGATGACAACCACCACGATAAAGTATGCACCCGGAGAACGAAAGGAAATTTATCAATCCGAACTTTCATCAAGTATATAACATTAGAATCAATGAATAACTATTTTAACTAAATTAAGAAAAAGTTTTTTCCCAAACTGTCCAACTTTGGACAATTCAAGATCCAACACAATGAGCGGTACATTAAGCACATACACGTACGCTCATTAGTATTGCATCTCAAACGGGAAACTAAGGCTTTACTAATTTTTGTGGGCATATTCTCGAATCAAACTAAGGCTTTTGTCAATGTATCAATCCATCTGGCAACATTTACTATCTTTGAGAATATTTTGCTTATTTAACCAAATACAATTTCTACTAATCTTCTCTCCTGTCAGCTATCATAAAAGAATAATAGCACATGGTATTTCATAACCAACAGATGGAAATATCAGTAATAAGAAGAAACTCATGATGGTAGTGCTCATGCTTTAGCTAAGACATTTATCTCATATGTTAATCACACTATCTTTCATTCTATTCCCTTTTGTATTCACTTTTGTATTTGGAACATTATTGATAATGAAATGATGTGATTTTGTTTGCCTCAAATAAAAAGAAAAAAAAAAGTAAGACCAAAATTGATACCTCTGTTTTAATTAAAACCCACGCCCCTGAGTTTCAATTCCACTATCAAAATCCCATTCCCCAACTTTATATCATTAACTAGCAATTTCAAACAAACTATCCATTCCCAAAATAAATCCCGTAACATAGACCAGAATTTTAATCTCCCTGTACCTTTCGTTTCGGCTTTAGGGCATTTGGCCAGGGAGGTGCTGGGGTGTGTCTAAGTGTATGTGCTGTCTATGTTTTTATGAATATACTTCTACCCAGTAACGTAAGAAAGCTTTAATAAATATACCTTCAATTATTCTGAGAACTTTATTTTTACTCTAAATAAACATTTATGTTATAACAATGCTCAGAAATAAGAAAGAAAAAGCGTGAAACAGAGGTGCAAGAATAATAAAGAAAAGGAGTTCACCAGTTTGATGTTGTGTTCTTGAAGAGAAGATGCTTCCTTTTCACAGAGAAGTTGATAAATAAAAACCCTAATGTGAAAGAAAGAGGAAATAAGACAAGAGTAAGAAAGAAAAATTGAAGTTGCAGCAGATGATTTTTGAGGAAATGTTAAATGTGAGGAGAGGAAATGTAAAATGGAACCTTACCTTCAATATTCAACAGCGCCCTCTGTTTGATGTTTGAGGTACCGTGCAATGCTGGTTTGGTTTTGCAAATATAACTCAAGGGAGGAGGAGGGTAGCTCGCGGATGGCCGTTCTCTGGCTCGCAATGGTCCTCTGGCTTGCAGTGTATAGGCTAGGGTTAGAGGTCGCCGCTGTTGGTGTAAGCTAGGGAGGGAGAGTGAGCTCAGATGAAAATCTCAGCGCGAAAATGAAAAGGGCGGAAGAGGGAATTAAAAATGTAAATAGAAATACACATCGGTTAAAAAAACCGATGTCGTAAACTTTCACACATCGGTTATCCATAACCGATGTTTAAAATTATATTATTTACTTCCTTATTTTTTTTTTATTCATTTTTCCACATCGGTTTTAGTAAAAACCGATGTGTAAACTTACACATTTACACTTCGGTTACCTTAAAACCGATGTGTTAAAGTATGCATTTTTTAATTTTTTATTTTTGGTTCAATTTTCAACATCGGTTTAAAATAAACCGATGTGTAAAACTTTACAACATCGGTTATGACGAAAACCGATGTTTAAAATTTTGGATTTAATTTCAAAAATGACACCGCCTCCTTTTCCACATCGGTTTACTTAAAACCGATGTTAAAACTCCGATGTAAAAGGTATATTTTGCACTAGTGGAGTCACTAAGGATCTCTTTGGTTTGTTTCTTATATCTTGTTTTTATTTCCTGTTACTACATGGATTTGATAGAGGTCGGGCCCGAGTGTTAGGCCTTAAACTCGACTCACCTCAACTCGAGTCTGTGACTGTCAAGATTTATAACCTATATCAGATCTTGTAGTCGACCTTTCACTATTGGACAATTAATGACTTTGTAACTATCATTATCAATGACGTTCATAATCACTCATAATAACTCATTAATGCCATGTACCAACTACCCTCTATATGTATCAGGCCTAACCCTCGGTGCAAAGCATCTTCTTCTTCATACCATATCTTCTTCATACCATATCAGCCCCGAGTACGTCTCGACATCCCTCAGTTCTTTATTCTTTGACAGAACATTTCATCCCCCAATTTTTTGATTATCCCGTTGTGCTCAGATTCACGAACATTGATCTGCAAGGTGCCCGAGTTTGCCCCTTCGTAACATCTACCTCATTCTTGCTTTCAACCATATCTTCGGCCATCTTGATCAATCACAGGGAGATAATTGCATATTTGTCTTTAAGACATAACTGCATTTTGATTCCATTTAATTTATCCATAATCTTAATTTATGCATCATGGATTGTTAGAATTCGTTTGGTTTTTTATATATGGTCATCATGTACTTTTGTTGGACTTTCTTTTTCTTTAGGTGAGGGCAAAAACCATAACCGCCAATATTGAGCTTCATCTGCCAAAACACCATATCAGATCATAATATCTATGAGAAAAGAACTGTCATTGCTGCGTGACTTGTCGGCCATGACGTCTTGGCGCCGTTGCAGGGTTTTTTCTCTTATTCTCTTATATTAAAAATTCCTAATTTTTAGTTCCTAGTCTGTCAAGGTGTGTTTCAATATACTGTTTCCGTGTGTTGCCGCATTGCCTCATTTTATTCCTTGGTTAAGTTTCAAGTGGCTTAGCTCCCAATCATTATAATTCCACAATGCATGGTTACCGATGGCATGTTACATTATATATTTTTTGGACTTATTTTTAAGGAAATTTCCTTAGTATCCGAATTCTTTCATGTTGTCGATAACTCAAATGCCATTGTTTGATTTCTTTTTTACTTTTTAAGGAAAAAAATGTTTCTTCACACTCGGTTAGATCATACCATCATATCTGGACATGGATACAGTTGAATATTTTTTGGCATAATATACTCAAACAGCCATAGGAACATGATTACGATGACTAATCCCTCGAGGTACTGAAATCCATTTAAGGGGTCGAGCTCTTAATTATTTATTCGTATTAAAAGTATGCAAATATACCCATCTAATGAGCTTTATTCTTAATTATTTTGAAATGCTACAGGATTCATCAAACCCGACCAATAGTGTCGGTACAAGGATATAAAAGCCGAACTCAAGCTCACACATTATCAAGACCTACAAGGCCGATGTTTATCCCGGCATATTGAAGATTTATTAAGCCCGATATATAACATCGGCACAGTCACCAATATTCCTCGGTAATCCCGAGGTGACGGCTGACCAATTTTAAGCCCGATATATTACATCGGCATTGTCGCCAATATTCTCTGGTACACTCGGGGTGACGACTGACCAATTTTAAGCCCGATATATTACATCGGCACTGTCACCAATATTCTTCGGTACACTCAGGGTGACGACTGACGAATTTTAAGCCCAATTTATTACATCGGCATTGTCGCCAATATCCCTCGGTTCGCCCGCAGTGACGATTGACCCTTTCTAAAGCCCGGTATATTACATCGGCACTGTCACCAATATTCCTCGGTCTGCCCGGGGTGACGGTTGACCCTTTTTAAAGTCAACGTCGCTCATATTTCTCGGTCTGCTCGAGTGACAGCTTGACCTTTATTCAAGCATGATCTTTATCTCGGCACGTCAAAGACATATTAAATTCGATCTTTATCTCGACAAATTGATGATTTATTATATTAAGCCTGAATTTTACCTCAGCACATTAAAGACTTATTATATTATGTCGACTATTAACTAAGGCCCAACCATGTTATACATATATCATGCAAGATAGCTTTTAAGCCCCTTCATTCTTGGGGGACTACTGTTACGACTGGACCGAGTATTAACTCGGGCCCAACCTTGCCCGTATGGGCGGGGCCACAAATAGATCCTATTATGTTATGGTTGGGTCGAGTATGCATTCAAGCCCAGCCTTTTGAATGTTCTAGCTGACTTGTAGGAAACGTAACGAGCATGATTAAGAGACTTAAATGTCCGTCTCAATAGGCAAACAAATCAACTCATAAAAGCGAACGCTTGGCTATCGTAACAAAAGAGGGATCACTTGGTTTATTGGCCGGTCGAATACCTAGCTCCTTTGCCAGAACAACTAATTTATATCATTGTATGAATTAAGCAAGTGGTTCAGATGTTGATTAAACTTAATTACTTGTAAGCTCTTTCTTCGCTATTTTATAGCTCAGAGCTTGGGGGGATCCTGTTACTACATGGATTTGATCTAGGTCGGGCCCGACTATACGCTTATGTTATAGCATGGCCGTGTTAGGCCTTAAACTCGGCTCACCTCAACTCGAGTCCGTGACTGCCAAGATTTATAACCTATATCAGATCTCGTAACCGATCTCTCACTAATGGACAATTAATGACTTTGTAACTGTCATTATCAATGACGTCCATATTCACTCATAATGCCTCACTAATGCCATGTAACAACTACCCTCTATATGTATCAGGCCTAGCCCTCAGTGCAAAGCATCTTTTTCTTCATACACTATCGTCTCGGCATCCCTCAATTCTTTGTTCTTTGACGGAACATTTCATCCCTCAGTTCTTTGACAGAACATTTCCTAATTTTAAAAATAATTACAACAAAAATAATTATAAAACTATTATCTTAATGCAATTTAATTCATAAGTTGAATACACTTTTACTTGTTCACTTTCCACTCAAACTTACTTTGGAAAACTTAATCCCAAAAAATAAATATTAAAAAAAAATATATTGCAGCGGGTACCTTTTCCTTCTACTATTATCTCTTGGGCGATTCGGCAGTTTTTTTGTGCTCTATTTTTGTTTTGAGAATAGCACAGATTAGAAAATGGAAAATGCTGTATGAGTTCTTCAATTATAGCCGTCGTGGACTTGTATAGAAAGATAGACGAATCTACAAGATTGCTTGTCCTACATGTCGTTATAATCCATTTCGTTGTAATCTTGATCACAAACGAAGATAGGGAAAAGAAAAAACGTCACGACATTTAACATGATTCAACATATAGCAAAAAATAGGATTATGTCCGTGAGGAAAACAAAGAAAAAATATATTATATATGATCAAGGATGATTATAATGAATAGCTGCTCATAATCTAATACATCTAAATGTCCTTTATTGTTATGATTTTGTACACTTTACAACCAATGTCCTTATCGGATTGTACAGTAAGGTGTGACCTTTCCCAAAAATGAAAACGGTTGATGGTTTTATTTGTTGGGTCTCTTGTTATCAGTTATCATAGGCAGTTTAATCAGTTACGTATGGATACTTCCCAAATTCAACTCGTGATAATCAGCTTTGTGACTTAATTAATATACACGGTCATATATTGTACATAGTTTTTTAACTAAAAAAGTAAAAGGATTTGGATCTTCTCCTTTGTTCTCTCTTCTTTTTTCTCTATGTTAAAGAGAGAAAGATATGAAATCAAATTTGCTTTTAAGTGTAGGATCTACTGAAACTTTCTTTTATGTCTTTTTCTTTCATAACATGGAAAAAAATAAGAGAGAATAAAAGAGTGGATCCAAATCCAAAGTAAAAAATGAACGGAGTGTCCTTCTTTGTATGGTAACAAACTAGTGTAGCATAGGGTTAACAATTATTTTATAACATTAATTAATGTTAGTTTTTTAGTTAGTATATGAAAAGAGAAAGTTTTAATGGAAATAGAAGTACAATTATAAAATAAGACACCAAAATTACAAATTATAATAGAAAATAGAAAATATATGATATCGAGAATGATAATCATAAAGAATTACAAAATACTTCGATCAAGATAAACTTTTATATTATTCCTCCCGTATTTATCTAATGATCTCTGATCAAGTTTGACTGATCTCTTGGAAGCATTTTACTTTCATCGTCATACAACACAACATCAAGTTAACTTTCAGAAGAAACCAAGATAAATGCTTTATATTTTATTATGGATCACCCATGATTTTTATACTTGTTCAACATCAAAATCTAGTTGCCCACGTCAAGTCTTTAGAAGAACAAATTCGGAGTAAATTTCCACTATTCATAGTCTTTCAGAGCAAATAAAGATCTACTTCCATACTTCCCACATCATTATTAAGCATCGATTAGAACAGAAGAATAAAATCAAAGTAAATTTAACTAAAAATATTACATATATAATCAAATTTATAGGTATGAAATTTTTCTCCATCAAGTTTGGTTGTATAATACACGCAATTTTGTAATTCTATAATAAATATTTTATATATTAAAAATTAAATATTGTATACAAATAAAGTACAAACAAAATATATTAAATAATTATATTCATATCTATTTATTAAAACAAAACAATTCTATTTTGGAATCATTTTTATGTTTTCATGACCACTCCTTAAACCAAACAATTGCGCCACAATGTTGACAACACTCGACCATCCCTCCAAAGTCTAGGCAATGTAGAAAAAAATTTAACAAATCAATCAACATGTATAAAATAAAAAAGTGGCAAAAATAAATTAAATTAATAGATACAAATAGACATTGATTACTAAATAAATACATTCACGTTCATCTTCAATAAATAAAGGATTCTCTCGATCATGAACTTGAAAATTCATTTCTATAATATCAATAATAATTAACCAATTTAAATAAAAAAAAAACTAAAATGCAAGTGGGAAAAAGTTATACAATAATACAAACAAAATAACAATTTCTATTACTGGACGGATTGTGAAATTAATATTCTTTCTCCTACGTAGTATATCCCCAAAACTCACTTGGGTTAATAGACTATGTTACTGGCATTTCACTCAACTTAAAAAATCTAAATCTATTTATTTTTAAAAAAGTTAAAGCAAAAAAATTAAATATAAACAAAGTATTCGAAGACAAAGTTAGTAAATTCACATTACACTTTTAATAAATATTTTACACATCTAAAATTCAATATTGTATACAAATAAAGTCCAATCAAAATATATTAATAATTATATTCATATATGTTTATTAAAACAAAACAATTCTATTTTGGAACCATTTTTATGATTTTCTGACCACTCCTCAAACCAAATCATTGCGTCACAATATTGACAACACTGGCTCATTCCTCCAAAGTCTAGACAGTGTCTAAATTTTTTAACAAATTAGTCAACATGTAAAAATTAAAAAAGTAGCAAAAATAAATTAAATTAATAGATGCAAATAGACATTGATTACTAAATAAATACCTTCACGTTCATCTTCAACAAATAAAGGATTATCTCCATCATGAACTTGGAAATTCATTTCTATAATATCAATAAGAATGAACCAATTAAATAATAGAAGTTTTTCCGAAAGCAACCAGTAAACTTTCTTTTTAATTCATTTCCGCATATGATTAGGAAGTAATGCCCAAGGGATGTTACATAGAGCTTGAAAGAAACGCCAGGAAGTCATCATGTGATTTTTTTGGACTTTCTTCTTCTTCTTTTTTTAAGGTAACTTAATTGCTTGAATTGTTTACATATATTATTATTATTATTATTATTATTATTATTATCATCATCATCATCATCATCAACAACAATATTAATACTATAATATAATTGGGAACTCCACTTTTACTATTTTTGTAACAGTCGAAACTAAAAATAGAGTGTGTCATGTTGTGGATTCTTTTAATATATATATATGTGTGTGTGTGTGTGTTTTAATATTTATATGTTTAAAAATTGATATATATATATATATATATATATATATATATATATATATATATATACCTTAATGTTTTGTATATATTATATTATAATATTTATATATAATTTATAGTTCCAATTTTTTTATATTATATGTATAATCAGATTTAAACTTATCTATTAATTTTGTTTTATAAATTTCAGAAACATTTATTGATGGAATACTCCAATTATTCAAATTTTGTTCTATGTCAGGCAAGATTATTTGTTGTTCATTTATCAAAGATGAATTAAGACTCTCACTAGAATTGGTTTGATCTATTTCTTCTACCTTTTCTTTTCATTTTCTAGATACCATCTTTAGTAAGATAGACATGGCAACTGAACCTAAGTTATCTAGTACCTATATCAGAAACAGAGATTTCTTACCAAGACACCTGGAGTCCTGGACCACATAGCTTACCAACGGATTTACGAATTACGACCCTAACTTGCGGCCTTTACTACCGGGAACACCCTTACAGCTGACCAACGCTACCCGGAAAGAAAACTTGAAACCACTAAGGCTCTGATACCAGAATGTCACTGCGGATCACCTCAAGAATTAGTATTGAAATAGTAAGAGGAAAATAGATGAATTCTTAGAACATCAAATAATGAGAAAATTGGGAGAAATGTCAATTGCAGCAACTGCCTACAGGGCAAAAAGAAATAATGCTCTAAGTACGATCCAATTATTAATTCAAGGTTTTACTGGAAGCCTGAAAGGATGGTGGGATAATAATTTAAGGGAAATAGATAGACAAAACAATTCTTACATTTGTAAAACAAGAAGTAAGAAACAATGAACAAGGTGAACCTGAAACTATTTAAATAGATCAACAAGTAGAAGCATTAATCTTTTCAATTTCTCAAGCGTTTGTTGGAGACGCTAATGTTTTTGTAGATAGATCATTAGAAATATTAAATAGTCTTTATTGTCCAACCTTAGGAGAATTTAGGTGGTATAAAGATAATTTTTTAGCAAAAATTTATACAAGAACAGACTATAGACATTCCTATTGGAAAGATAGATTTATCTTTGGTCTCCCAAAGAATTTTACACAAAAGGTAAGAACTCGAATAAAAAACGAATACCCAGGAACTCCTTTAGAATATTTGACTTATGGAAGAATAATTTCAATCACTAGTGTAAAATATACATTTAACATCAGCTTTTTAACATCGGTTTTAATAAAACCGATGTGAAAAAGGAGGCAGTGGCATTTTTGAAATTAAACTGAAATATTTTAACATCGGTTTTAGAAAAATCGATGTGTTAAAAATATTTAACATCGGTTTTAAATAAAACCGATGTGGAAAAGTGAAAAAAAAAAAATTAGACATAAGATTCCACATCGGTTTTGAATAACCGATGTGGAAAATGGAAATAAATTATAAAATTTCTTTAATGAGCCATAAGATTACACATCGGTTTTCAAATAACCGATGTAGTAAATTAAAAAAAAAAGAAATTTTAAAATAAATTGTAAGTTTCTACATCGGTTATAAGAAACCGATGTGAAATATCCTAACCACATCGGTTTTTAAAAACCGATGTGTAATAACCTAATTTTCTATTTTCATTCCCTCCTACTCTTCGCGCCGTCTTCCATTCCATTTGTTTTTCATTTCTTTGTCACTGTTTCTCCATCTCTCTCACTGCACTCACATCCGTGAGCTACCCTAGTTTGAAGAGCGCCATTTTTGCTCGTCCCTCCTCCTCCCTCAGGTATGCGTCTCTCTCTCTCTCTCTCTCTCTCTCTCTCTCTCTCTTTCTCTTTCTCTCGCTCCCATCTTCACGTCGCCGCTTCTTCCGGTAACTCCCAGGTCCTTTTTCCTTTTTCAATCGAAGACAAAGAAGACCACTGCGAGCCTTCATTTTCTGCTTCGGAAGAGAACCACTGAGAACGGCCATCCGCGAGCTACCCTCGTTTGCGTGAAGAGCGCCATTTTTGCTCGTCCCTCCTCCTCCCTCAGGTATATATTCGTTTCTTGTTTAGAAAAGTTATGAACTTTGGCTCTAAATGGTTGGATAATATACTTGCATGTGTTGTTCTGTTGCTCCAAGACTGGATTTTTCCAGTGGTGGTATCACCCGTCACGGCCGTGTTCCCTGTCACGGCTAGGCCGTGACGGATTCTGCCATGGAGGTTGCTTCACTGGTTGTTCTGTCACGGCCGTGACCACCATCACGGCTAGGCCGTGATCAGTTCTGCCTGTGAGGGTCTGGTTCAGTTGGCATGTCACGGCCGTGATGGTCATCACGGCCAGGCCGTGACAGATTCTGCCTTCGAGGTTGCTTTACTGGTTGGTCTGTCACGGCCGTGACCACCATCACGGCTAGGCCGTGATCAGTTCTGCCTGTGAGGGTCTGGTTCAGTTGGAATGTCACGGCCGTGATGGCCATCACGGCCAAGCCGTGACAGGTTCTGCCTTGGAGGTTGCTTCACTGGTTGGTCTGTCACGGCCGTGACCACCATCACGGCTAGGCCGTGATCAGTTCTGCCTATGAGGGTCTGGTACAACTGACATGTCATGGCCGTGATGGGCATCACGGGCTGGCCGTGACCAGTTCTGACTTTTCCATTCTTTCTTTTAAGCTCTACTCGATCACGGCCGTGATGGCTTTCAAGGCTAGGCCGTGATGGGCTCTGTTTGGCTAATTTTCTTCACTTTTCAAGCCCCATCTTCATGCAAGCTACATAATTAGTGAAGCCTTAGTTTCCCGTTTGAGATGCAATACTAATGAGCACACGTGTATGTTCTTAATGTACCGCTCATTGTGTTGGATCTTGAATTGTCCAAAGTTGGACAGTTTGGGAAAAAACTTTTTCTTAATTCAGTTAAAATAGTTATTCATTGATTCTAATGTTATATACTTGATGAAAGTTCGGATTGATACATTTCCTTTCGTTCTCCGGGTGCATACTTTATCGTGGTGGATGTCATCGCGTTCAAGTAGTGTACGTCGGAGACCGAATGGAAATGCTGCATGAAGTAGTGTACGTACGTTGATCGATATTTATAAGTTATGTTTGATATTTATCCTGACATACTAACAAGTTTTTTTTTTGTTTAAACAGGTATACATGGCTGATCGTGAGGATATCCCTCCTTCATGCAGCGGGTCGGAGACCCCGTCTACTGGTGGAAAGGGTAGACATGCCACACGAATGAGGAATTTGACTGCCAACCGTGGTTCAAATCAAAGGATAAGAATAGACTTTGATAATAACCGCAATCTTATTGGGCCAATGGCAGAGCAGTTTAACAGTTTTGTGGCGAGTCTTGCTAGGAGCAGGCCTAGTATACTCATTGATATTTGGAAAGATGTATCGGCGGATGTGAAGGATCAGATATGGGAGAGTATTCTGGTATCTATACTTTTACGTCCTGTGTTTGTCTGTATCTACTTTATTTTTATCATAATAATATCATACAGTAATTCGTTGATTCTTTTGGTCTTAATGTAGCTGACCTTTGACATACCGGATACGTACGTTATGAAGAAGCATTTGCTAAAGTATGCTGATGAGCGTTGGAGGGGTTTTAAGGCCGACCTGGGCAGATACTATGTATTCAATCCAAAATGTAAAAAGAACCCACTTGAGGTGTACCAGTTTCTTGACCACGCGACGTGGGATCGCTTTGTTCAGAGCCGACATGATCCCAGCTTTCAGGTTAACTTATTTTATTTGTCTCTAAATTTATGTAATTTCATTAATTTTATTTACTTATGTAATTTAATTGTCTTCTATTTATAACAGGAGAAGAGGAAAAAGGGGCAGAAAAACCAAAGCAAGAATGTCTACCCCCATGTCATGTCTCGTGGGGGATATAAAAAGCTTATTCAGAAAATGGTTGAAGAGGAAAAGAAAGCACGTCAGGAAGCAGCATCTCAGGCGGATCCTAATGCTGAAAATCGTCCAGAGGTTGTTGATCCACCTCCACCCCCACGCCATCGTAAATGGAAGAGGGCCCGACAAAGAAAAACGGGACAATATACATCTGAGGAGGCCCGCCAAGTAGCTGAGAAGATTGTAAGTATAGTTTGAATTGTAATTGTCATTTTAAGATTGTTACCGAATTGTAATGTGACCTGATATTTTATGTGATAGGATGCCTTGGACGAGCAGGTAACCCAAGGAACCTTTGTTCCTAGAGGACGCGAGGATATCTTAGCTGCTGCCATCGGTAAACCAGACCACCCGGGCCGTGTCATTGGTGTTGGATGGGGCGTCGGCATTCGCCAATACCATGGTTCATCTTCACACCAATGCCACAGGGATGTTGATGCAGATAGAGCACGGCTAAAACAGGAGATTGCAGCTGAGCTTCGACAGGAGATGGCCGAGCAGTTTGCCCAGCAGATGGCAATATTGACTTCTATGTCCCAGCAGATGACAGTCGGTGTCCAACCCTCTATCCATGTGAGCATTAAGGGCTCATGTGATCCTCCTCATCAGCCTGAAAATGATGATGGTGATGATGATGATGATGATGATGATGATGATGACGACGACGACCCTGATAGGTGTGAGCTGTATGTTGATGATCATCATCATCGCCGCTTAGTGGCATTGGGGAGGGCGCATAATAACTTAGGTAATACCATACACCATCGTTTATTACCGGATGATCAGCCGAGAGTCGTTGTTGAGATTATTCGAGATGCTGATGCTCGAGTCCCTGTGCCCACTGAGGAGGTTCAAACAGTGGGTCAGGCCCCCGGTAACTTCATCCTTTGGCCAAGAAGACCGGTCAGCTTTCTTGTTGCATCTGAGGTATTCAGTTAGTTGTGTTTTTCTATATTCATAGTTGAAATAATTTATTATTGTTTAAAGATAATGCTTTATTTTTATTCGTTATAGGATGTTGGAAATGATATTGTGCCTAAAAGGTCGGATCCAGGAAGACCAGAGATGTCTGCTCCTGCCAAGGTATTCATTTGACCATTTAGTTAATTACGAATTAAATAACTTAATTATCCGTGATTACTAATATATATCTATGTTGTTTAGGGGATCGACAAAGGGGCACCTGGTCATGGTGATGTTTTTAAAGTTCTAACTATACAGGTTGTCACCATGGAGAATGACGCAGCCTTGGTAAGATTGGAACATGATGCCAGTCCAAGTGATGAACTGTATATCCCAAAGAAGGAACTTATGGAGATGGCACTCAATAAAGAAATGGCTAGTTCTGCACACATATCGTTATAGTGCACGTAAGTACATTTTATTCATAAGTTAAGTAATTAATTTTTACATACTATGATAATTAACATGTTTTTCCAATATATTAGGTATCTGCATCGTATGTTGGTTGATCAGGGTAACCTCGCCCTTTATGGGTTCATTGACCCCATGTTCATTCAGGGTGATGTTCTCCTAGCATCAGAAGACCCGGTCACCACCATACGTGATATACTTGCCCGAGACGATCATCAAATCTACATTGCGCCTTATCTCAATAAGTAAGTACCGGTTATTTAAGTATAACTATATATGACTTAGTCACTAACTGTTCCTCAAATACAGCCAGCATTGGCAACTGTTGATCTTGTACCCTAGGATAAACGTCGTGGTCTTCTTCTGCTCATTGGGAAATAAGCCGGCGAATGCACTGAAGACGATCATCGAAACGTAAGCATTAAAATACTTTATAATCAGTAATGCAGTTGTTTTATTTATCTGAAGTCTATTAGATATACTTTAATTAATGTTTTTGTCATGATAGGTCTATTACTGCAAACCACATGTTGCGTGGTGAAAGGCGTACTCGGGCTATCAGATGGATTATTCCTAGCGTAAGATATCTATTAGTTCAAATGCATCAAATGCAGTGGGTATAATTATTGATTTCTATTTAATTTCTCATATTCTAATTGGGTTTTATTTGTACGTAGTCACGTATATAACGTGGATCATGGGAATGTGGCTACTATGTGATGCAGTGGATGTTGGAAATTATCTCCTCCAGGATCACTGAAAGATGGCACGAGGTAAATGTTAATTGACACAATTAGAAGTAATAGTTATAGATTCGTTATATGTTTTATGTTAGTTTTTTACTTAAAAGATATAATCTTTTGTCCAATTAAACTTGCAGATATTCAAAAATCCAACTCCATTATCTGATTTCGACATCATCAACATAAAGAGGCGTTGGGCAACTTTCTTTCTTGAAGTGTACCAACCATAGTTTGTATATATGTAGTTAGTTTAAAAACTTATCATGTACTAGTTATAGTGTACTTTTGACTGATCATATGTATTTTGATATGAAATCTATAATATATCATGTAGCTTTTTGGTTTCTAATTATCTTTGTTGTCTGAATGTAATTGATCGTACATATGTATTGTTTTTAATAAATTCAGTATATATTATTTGTGTTTTTGTCGTACAAAAGTGATTATGTTTAGAATATTTACAGTATGTTATTCTGGTATTGATCTGCATTACTGAAACAGGGGAAAGGAATGACAGAAATGTAAATAACAGAATAAAAAAAATGAGACTTTACACATCGGTTTTTCCAAAACCGATGTGGAAATATCACTTTCCACATCGGTTTTTGTAAAAACCGATGTGGAAATTTCACTTTACACATCGTTTTTTATAAAAAACGATGTGTAAAGTGAAATTTCCACATCGGTTTTAGGAAAACCGATGTGGAAAGTGATATTTCTAATAGGTTACCAATTGACAAATTTCACTTTCCACATCGGTTTGTTTAAAAACCGTTGTTAAAAATGTACTTTACACATCGGTTTCAAAAACGATGTGTAAAGTGACAATAAACCACATCAGTCTTTTCAACATCAGTTTGAAAACCGATGTGAAAAGCCAAAAATAACCGATGTAGAATCCCTTTTCTGCACTTGTGAATAATAAATAAAACAGATTTACAATTTTGCACTGATATAAAAATGCAAAGACAAGTAAAATATGAAAGTAAAACAAATAATAAAGAATTAGGAAATTTTTGTGAACAATTTGAATATGAAAAAATAACTCCTCCTTCTAAACAAAGGAAGAGTAAACCACAAAAATTTAGAAAATATAAAGGTTTAATAAAAGCAGACAATTTGAAAAACCTTATAAATCTTATAGAAAACCACAAAATAAAACATACAGTAAACCATATAATAAAGGTTTTAATAAAAATATTATTTGCTATAAATGTGGACGTGCAGGTCATATAGCAAAGAAATGTCGAGTTAAACAAAAAATAAAAGAGCTTAAAATGGATGATGAAATAAAAAATAAAATTGCAAAAATTTTATTATATGAAACAGATTCATCTGATAATTCATCCACAGGTGAAGAACAATAAATAATTTATCAGAATCAAGAAACATCTTCTGATCCTGATGTTGGATGTTTAAGTTGTGGATGTCTTGGAGATAACTGTGATTGTAAATTCACTATTAATGTTATTTCCAAAGAAGCTAGAGTCTTGTTAGACCTAGTTGGCCAAATAGAAGATCCACAAGTAAAATTAGCAATGTCAGAAAAATATAAAGAGTTAGAAAGCCAGGAAGTAACAACAAAAGAGTTTTCTGGATATAATTTAAAAGATATTTTAAATCCTGAAACATCTTTTATTCAAGAAATAATAACTCTTTCTTTTTTATATAAAGAAGTGAAAAATCTAAAATCTGAAATTTTTGATTTAAAACAAAAATACAAAATTTTGCAACAAAATTTTCAAAAATCCTTGGGGAAAGGAAGGTCTGGAAAATTATTTCAAATTCTTCTTCAACTCTTTTTGATGATAATCTCGAAAAAGAATTCGATGTTCTTTACAATGAAGAAACAAATTTCTTTTTGAGAATAAAAACAATGCAACAAAAATGGCATGTTAATATAAATCTAAAAATTAAAAAATCTTTTCATCAACCATTGCACTAATAGACTATGGGGCAAATCTCAGTTGTATTCAAGAAGGACTAATTCCAACCCAATATTATGAGAAAACACTTCAAAAACTATATACTGCTAATAACCAAAAATTACAAGTAAGTTATAAATTAGAAGATGCTAGTATTTGTAATAATGGAATATGCTTTGCTAGCTCATTCCTTTTGGTAAAAGGCACTTCAGAACAGATAATTTTGGGTACTCCTTTTCTCACTCAACTTTATCCAATACAAATAACTGAAGAAGGAATAAAAACAATAAAGGACAATCAAGAAATGTTGTTTAAATTTATAAATCCAATAAAAAGAAAAGAGTTGAGTAATCTAAATGAAAATTTAGAAGAGAAGAATTTCTTAACAATAAGTCAAAGGAAAGAAAATCAAATAGGATTTTTACAAAAAGAAATTCTATATGCAAAAATAGAAAAGCAACTTCAAGATCCTTTGTTAAAAGAAAAAATAAATAAAATACAAAAGGAATTTGAACAAGAGGTTTGCTCAGAAGTTCCTAATGCATTTTGGGAAAGGAAAACTCATATGGTATCCTTGCCATATGAAGAAGGTTTTCATGAAAGTAACATTCCCACTAAAGCTCGCCCAATTCAAATGAATAGCGAAACTTTGGAGTATTGTAAAAAAGAAATAAAAGGATTTCTTGATAAGAAACTTATTAGGCACAGCAAGTCTCCCTGGAGCTGCACGGCTTTCTATGTTTCAAATCAATCAGAAATAGAGCGAGGAGAGCCTCGCATGGTGATTAATTATAAACCTTTAAATAAAGTTTTGAAATGGATCAGATATCCAATTCCTAATAAAATAGATTTAATAAAAAGGTTACGTGATGAAATAATCTTTTCAAAATTTGATATGAAATCGGCTTTCTATCAAATAAAGTTAGAAGAAGAAGACAAATATAAAACTGATTTTATAGTTCCTTTTGGTCATTACGAATGGAATGTAATGCCTATGGGATTAAAAAATACACCTTCTGAATTTCAACACATAATGAATGACATTTTGAATCCTCATTCAGAATTTACCATTAATTATCTATATTGATGTTGTTTTAATCTTTTCGCAATCATTAGATCAACATTTCAAACATCTCAATATTTTTAAAGAAAGAATAAAAAGAAATGGAATGGTTATATCTGCCAAAAAGATAAAACTATTTCAGACAAAAATGAGATTTTTGTGTCATGAAATCCATCAAGGAACGATAATACCAATAAGCAGAAGCATCATTTTTGCTGAAAAGTTTCCAAATGAATTAACTGATAAAAAACAATTACAATGTTCTTCAGGTTGTTTAAATTATGTCTTAGAGTTTATCCCAAATATTAGGATTAAGTGTAAGCCTCTATATTTTAGGCTTAGGAAAACCTCAAACCCTAAACCTTGGTCAAAAGAGTTATCCAATTTAGTCTTAGACATAAAAAAGGATGTCAAGTCTCTTCCTTGTCTAGGTATTCCTCATCCAGATGCTAGTCTTATTGTAATATTGTTCAAACTGATGCATCAGATAAAGGATATGGTGGTATCCTACTACAAGTCCTTCCTCATTCAAAAGTTGAACAGGTGGTACGATTTCATTCAGGTCTTTGGATCCAATCACAAGAAAAATATAGTAGTATTAAAAAAGAGATTTTATCTATAGTACTATGTATTACAAAGTTTCAAGATGATTTAATAAATAAAAAGTTTTTGCTTAGAATTAATTGCAAAGCAGCAAAAGACGTTTTGCAGAAAGATGTTCAGAATTTAGTTTCAAAACACATTTTTGCCAGATGTCAAAGTCTTTTAAGTTGTTTTGATTCTGATATAGAATATTTAAAAGGAGAAAATAATTTTATTCCCGATTTTTTAACTAGGGAATTTTTGCAGGAAACTTCTCCACAATGAATACTAGATCCAAAGGTGGATCTTCCAGAGGTGGGGCTCCACCCTCACCAAACATATCAAAAACATTAACCCCAGATTCTTTTGCTCTCTCAGCGGTCCAAATAACCAAAAAGAATCCCACTCCAATAATTCCCACAAATAACCCCACTCAAACTCAAAATAAGTTTACACCCTTGAGTGATGAAATATTAAAAAAAAAATAACCTCACCAAGAGAACCCCTTGTATTTAAAGAAAAAGGAGCTTGTCAAAAGCATACTATTCTAGAACAAGAATTCGGTAACCCCTCTACAGAAAATCCTTGTAATTTGCTAAAACGGCTTATTCCTAATGGTTTTGGTTGGTTCCCAACAGCACCACCACCAAAAATTTACAGTTCTACCAATTCATTTAAATTGATACCAATTCAGTAAAAATTGAGCAAAACTTCAATTCCGATGGACCTGAAGTTGTTGCTTATTCACAATTTAAAATAATGAAGGTCTTACACCTTTTAGATTGGGGACAAAACCCCTTTTTGCCAAAAAAAAATTCTAGGGTATTGGACCCTCCAATTTATAACTATTTTGATTACCAACAAGCTTGGACTTTGGTTCTTCTTCAACCAAATCTAAAACATTCATGGTATTTTAATTTTTTGAATAACCGGTCCAAATACCCGAATTGGTTTATGGAATGGTTTTGGATTTATGGACTTTCTGCCGACATAGTCCCTAATTCACTTTTTGAAATCTATAACGAATACAAAAAATTAACTCCATTGATTCCTATCTTTGGAAAATTGCTTCACTTTTGTTCACGGTTCGGAATTGCTTGGTTACTCAAGTTTAATTTTGAGTATCATCAACATTTACCCGAACCCTTTCCAAAATACATTTGCTCAACCAATACAATCTCATCGTGGCATAAATTCAATAATCAAGTGATTGAAACAAAATTTGTTACTTGGAAAAGGAAGGCTCATTCAAGAAAGGTTCCTCCACCCTTTGAACCTCCTAAGTTACCAATTTCAGTTTCTCCAAAAGGAAAGGAAGTCTTAAAATCTTCCTCTCAGGATTTATCTCCATACACAATTAATTTCAGTGCCTCAACACCCCAAGAATACAAAAAGATGTTGAAGGACGCTCTATCATCAATTGGTTCAGACAATGAAGAAGACGAAGAATTATCTTCTCATGGTTCAGACTACAATCCTTATCTGGAAAACAATGACCCGGATGTAGGATTCTTTGATCAATAATGTTACTTTGGATTTGTTACATCCCTCAGATTTATGATGGCCGACATAATCATTTCAGTAACCCGCATTATTTAAAGCAAAATAAAAGTCGTTTGGCGTGTTGTAACCCACCCATTTATTGGCCGACAAGTTCACATGGCTACAGTAATTAAAGCAGCAAAGTCAAAAAGTAAAACAGTAACTACTTTGCGGATTTCAAATTATTTCAAGTCTGCATTATTCAGAGGATCTTCTCCCTTCTATTTAAGAAGCCTCTCCTTCTCAGTTGAAGATAGACTTACCTTCGACTTTAGTTACTAATTAAAGCTTTCTTTGTAATCTTGTAGTGTAAAAGCTTTTGAAGCAAGTTACATTGGAGCTCTTTGTTGTAAGTCGTTTGATAACAAGTTTGTATTTGATAATCCTTTGTACTTCTGTACATTGATTTACATGAAATAAATCAATAGTTTGATAACAATATTTTGTTCTTATACTCTGATTTATACTCTGTTTTCATCTATTTTCCTCTTATTATTTCAATACTAATTCTTGAGATGATCCGCAGTGGCATTCTGGTATCAGAGCGTTAGTGCTCTAGTACTTGTATTGGTTTCAAGTTTTCTTTCCGTGCAGCGTTGGTCAGTCGTAAGGGTGTTCCCGGTAATAAAGCACGCAAGTTAGGGTCGTAAATCCATTGGTAAGTCAGGTGGTCCCGGTGTCTTGGTAAGAAATCTTTGTGTCTGATATAGGTACTAGATAACTTAGGTTCAGTTGCCATGTCTAGCTTACTAAAGATGGTATCTAGAAAAGGTAGAAGAAATAGATCAAACCAGTTCTAGTGAGAGTCTTAATTCATCTTTGATAAATGAACAACAAATAATCTTGCCTGACATAGAACAAAAATTAAATAATTGGAGTATTCCGTCAATAAATGTTTCTGAAATTTATAAAACAAAATTAATATATAAGTTTAAATCTGATTATATAATAAAGATTGCTGAATATACAATTAAGATAGATAAAACTCAAGAAAGTTTAAATCTTTTGAATTCATCTATTTTCCTCTTACTATTTCAATACTAATTCTCCTAACGTTCTTGGGAAAGTTTATGGGTGTAAGACCTGAACCAATAATTTGACGAACCCGAAAATCTGAACTGAACCAATTAAATTGGTTCGTATTTTTTGTGTTAGGATCTGAACCGAACCGAATCAAATCCAATGGTCATTGTTTCCGTTATCAGGTTCAAGGATTTTGAAAATAAACCAATTACTAATATTAGTATAATATAATTATAGTATAAATAATTTAAGTATTTAGTTTCAGTCAATAAATTATAATGTAATTATATTTCAAAATAAAAATAATAATTACAATCGGGTTTGAATTAAATATTGTAATAATTTATTTTACAAAAAAAATTACTCGTACGTTACATGGATACCCTATACTACTACATATCAATATAACAAATTGTTTTCCAATGGGCCTTATGTTCAGGATATAATAAGCCCAGAAAAGAAAAAAAAAACCTTTTTACGTGGAAACAGATCATGCATGACAAAAATGTATCCGTACTTTCCTATTGTTGATGGAGGTATGGTGAACGGGTCCCACCTAGAATGCAAAAAAGTCAAGATGAAGAAAAAGACTTGTTTAGTGGTCCATATGTGCATTGATAAGGATAGTCCTCTTAAAAAATTTAGGGTGAGGGAGGATGTCCCTATCTAAGTAAAAAAAAAATCAAATTTTATGAATATTTATAAAGAGATTTATATTATCTTTCAATGAAAAGATTGGTAATGGTTTGAATTTATAATCTATTATATACGAGACTCTCTTATACTCCATTAGATCAATCCATTGGGCTTCTAAACGTCCTACTTTGAAATTGCAACGCAAAAGTGTACAATATTTTTTCCCAATACTAGTTGAATCTCTCGTGTGTTATACGGGCATGTAAAATTATATTTAATTATTATTATTATTATGAATTTCGTTTATAAATATAAATTTAGTATATGTAAAAGTTATCTTATTAATATGGATTTTCATTGAATTTTTTTTAAAATGCTTAATCAATCATAAATTATCACATTATTAAAATTGTTTTATTTTTATCTAATTACGTTAAAAGTCACTCATCAAAATTTGTAATTGATTGACAATGTAAAAATCTTTATACTGATAATACATAATGATTAACCTCATTTAGTAAAAAAAAAATAGCCTCATTCACAAATTTACTTGTTACCACAATCATTGGGCCCGTTTGTTTTGTTTCCAAATTCCAATTTCCATTTCCTACTTTTAGAATTAATTATAAAATTGTCACTTTGTTTTCATTTTAATTTGTTTTTTGTTTTCAGGAATTTGTATAGGAAACACTGAAAACAAATTTATTTATTTTTCGTTTTTCAGTATTTCTTATACAAATCTTTGAAAACAGGAAACAAAATGAAAACAAGGTGATGGTTTTGTAATTATTTTTTAAAACAGGAAATAAAAACAGAATATAGAAACAAAGCAAGCAGGCCATTGAATTGGTAGTAACTGTTAATAAGTTTCATTAAACATATTAAATGTTCCTTGTTTCTCGTTTCATTTCCTAATTTTAACAATAATTACAACTAAAATCATTATAAAATTATCACTTTATTTTTATTCTGTTTCCTGTTTCTAAAGATTTGTACATGAAATACTGAAAACAATTTTTAGTTTGTTTTCATTGTTTCCTGTACAAAACTTTGAAAATAGGAAATGAAATGAAAACAAAGTAACAACTTTATAATTATTTTATTGTAATTATCTTTAAAATTAGAAAATGAAAACAGGAAACATGATAAAAGTTACAAATTATTTAAGCATAAAGTAAAAGTCCTGAAATTTATAGATCATTTTTTTCTCTTTTCGGTGCTGTTCTTTACACGTAGATTTTTGTCTTTTTAACATGCCATCGACGGACCACTAATAATTTTTGTGATGTGTGTGACATATAATATCTAGCTGTATGTAAAATCCGTTCCTTTATTCTAGAAGGGTTTTGTAATTTTGTAAGAGACTGTTTAGTATATGAACCCGGATTCTCTACGTTTGATTTTTGTCATAACATATTGTTGGATCAATCTTAAACTTCCTTAAATATTTTTAATATAATTGATCTAACGATATAATAATGTATCAAAAATTGAGGCAGAAAATCCATTTTCCCTAGTAATCAAGCTGAATTCTTAAATATATAATAGTAAGATTAGTCTTAGCTAGGTGTATTTGTATAGCCTTGTAACCTATTGTTGTTTAGGCTTTGCGCTTCTTAACGAGGTGATGGGAACATGTCTGGCTTGGCTCTGCTTCTGCACATGTATGAGGCCCTACCATTTGTAGCCTTCTTGGCTGGGCTAGCTTCGGCTCGGTAACTCAGGTGGACCAGCTGAAACCATAGCCAATGGTTTCCAAATGAAGAAGATGAGAACATCCAAGGACTAGGGATTTGCCTTTCCCTTAGTATCTGCCAGCTTGGTTCTTTTAAGCTTATCTTTGGCAAAGACTGGTAGCTCAAGCTGACAAAGACAATATGTACTCACCTTCCTTTGCATGGTGCTTGTTGGTTCACGTCACTTCTTAATTGATGTAGAAAGAATCGATGGTGAGAAGAAAATAATATAAAAACAAGGAGATCGTCATAAAATAGATTGGTTAGGTACAGATGACTGCTACATAATTGGATTTAAGTACTAGGACTAGGAATATTCTTATTCACATATTTGCCACCTATCGGAGGGAGAGGCCGATTTGTAACAAAAATCTGTCATTAGGTGTTATCTCAACTCATCAGGTGTTCAAGTTAACTATTAATTCCAGGCAAAATTAATAAACTTGTGTTATGTTAGGTAGATGATAATAAACTCTTCTTGAGGGAAACTTGGGTATCTTATGGGTCCGGAGTGTTTAAGGAAGAGGGATATTTTTAGGTAGAGTAGTTTCAACTTTCAACCATATGCAATTGTACTTGTTGCAATACATGAGTTTCATGAGGTTTATTATATAGGATTTAATTGTAAGGGTTGGACCGTTTAAGTGGTTTGAACTAAGAGTATAAGGAGTTGGAGAAATAGGAGGTCCAATGTTCAAACCTAGACAAAGGAGAAAAAATTAACATAACAACTACTATTCACATTTGCCTATAAAAAAAATATAGAATTTAATTGTGTTATATTGCAAAAGGTTTTTTTTTTTTAAATATTTTTAATCAATTATGCATTATCATATCATTAATAAAGTTTGAAATTCATAATCATCGCCTTAAAAGTAATATCAATGATGATAAATAATTGATGTATAAAAAAATTATACTGAAAAATGAATTAAAATCAAACGAGAACACGTACCATGAGGTGTAATTACCAATTGAGTAATCTATGTGAGTAACTAGATAATTAGAGCTCTATGTGAGTAATTACCACTCAAATCAGATTTATGAGAGCACTATTTGGCTATGAACTTGACAGGGCTGGGTAATTTGGGTTATACCTTCTGGCTTTTTTTTTTTTTATTTGATCAATGGAGAGGGTTTGTTGGAACCAAAATCCTCAGCTATTATATATGTCCTTCTGGGTTCTGCTTAACTATTAAAACTGACAAATAGTTTCAATCCATTTGAAACTGTTCTTATTGTTTCTGGGATATTGGAACTGCTTTTATTGTCGTGCGTACCAAGCTACTAATTAATTATAACATAGCGACATGAGATTAAATTGAGTATTTGAAAGCAATTACAATAGGTGGGAAAATTAATGATGGGTGAGGTCATTATGCATGATGTTATTGTTAATGTTGATTATACGAAATAGTCAGAGCAAGCAACTTTCAATAGTGGAAGGTACTCTAAACTTCCAAGATGGTACACGCGGCAAATGATATTGACATCACTAGTGGAAAATATACATTAGACGGTAAAGGTTTACGTCAGTTAACCAAAAGCTAGACGTTAAAAAAGGAGCGGTGACAGTTTTGTAAATATCAGACTTCATTAATTCAATTTTAACGTCAGTTGTTTTAATGACTGACATTAAAAGTGAAGTGACTGACTTTTAACGTCAGTTCAATAAACAACCGGCGTTAACAATGAACATTTTAACGTCGATTCTTTATCGAACCGGCGTTAAAAGTGAGTCACTTCACTTTTAACGTCGATCATTACATCAACAGACGTTAAAGGTTATTTTAATAATTTTTTTATCTAGTATACGTCACCCTTCCGCATTGCCTTCCTCAAAGTTTCGTTTCACATGAATTGCTTTGATGTTTTGTGTTTGTTTTGAAAACTAAAATATATGTCGAAGTATAAGTTGAATCAATAACCCAAACCGGATCTCATTCATGAAGTGTAATCTGATCGATCTGAGAAGATTGAAAGGGTTTAAAATCCTATAAAAAGTTACATTGAAAGGGTTTAAAATCCTAAACATTAAAGCTACATCCCATCGTGAGAGTTTTATGAAATATGTCAAAGGAAAACTATACTTCAAGACCTCAAACCGGGGGCATGAGAGAGAGCTCAAGAGAGGCAAAAACAGGTGCACTAGATCTGTTTCAAGCAAAGGCAGTGGTTCTAGAGACTTCCATGACGGTCACTTGCTGCCAAAGCTGAGGTTTTGGAACTGTGACGCCCGAGCACCTGATTTGCCCTCCAGCAGTCGATTCTCCGGAAGGATGATAAGGTGAGCAACTCATACAATGTGGTTTACACAAGCTTATCACCCATGTAATGTGATTTACACAACCTCAGAAGTTTTTTGACCATTAAGACAAAGATCTTTGAGTTTAGGAATAGGAAGAAAGAGTGATGAAGTTAATCTCCATGGCAGAGCCATATTGTGAAGCCGAAAATTAAAAGGATGGAAAGAAGCTATTTATAGGAGCAGGGGATGAAGTTACTAAGCTATTCTGATTTTCTTGAAAACTTATCTATAAACTTAATGCTCATTAAGAGGATTAAGTTACATGGTGCATGGGTAAGTAGCATAGTAGTCAAAGGAATGAATGTTTTTGCAGATATCTATACACTTTTAACGTCAGTTATTTAAAAAAACTGACGTTAAAAGTGTTTTTAAAATAAAAAATATTTATTGTTAACGTCAGTTTTTTATACAACTGACGTTAAAAGTTTGATTTTTACTTCAGTTAAATAAATAGCTGACGTAAATAATCCTATATATTATAAACTTGCAGAATGAATATTGGAAATAATGTAATTAATATACGGGAACTTGACAGTCATAAATTAAGTTGACGTTAAAAATGAGGTGGTGGCAGTTTGTAAATATTAAATCACTATTTGCGTCAATTCTATAAATAACTGACGTAAATAATTATGAAACTCATTTCATTGGTTGTCATGTCCCTGTTGTCCCTCTTAACGCAGATCACTCCATATAGTACTGCAGTTTATTTCTAAACCTTTTTTTTAAACAAGTTTATTTTTAATTTTTATTAATTAGCTTGAATTAGTAAACAAATTCTTGTGCAAATTAAAATAAATAAACACTTAACATAAAACAAGTTATATGTATAATCAAATCGTATGTCATTGAAGCGATTCATAAGTTAAAATTACATGATTAAAAGATAAAAAATTCTGCAACATAGCCCTAAAATATAAAAAAGTTTCTTCATCAACATCATTTTCTTCTCAGTCCTGTCATCAGAAACTCCAATGGATGCATCACCTCCCTCACTTGAATTCCATGATGCAAAGTAAATCCTCACCACTAAATGAAAGCAAAGTGAAATGGATCTTTGCATCTTTCTTCTTCACTGGAATTCCTTGATGCATCGTCTTGAATCCACAGTCACTTGCTTCCAAAGCAAAGTGAAAGGGATGACGGGGATGAAATAAAGTGAGAGAATCACATTACGTGATTCACCCAACCTTACCATCCATGTAATGTGATTTACACAACCTCATAAATTGTTTGACCATTAAGACAAAGATCTTTGAGTCTAGGCATAGGAAGAAAGAGTGATGAAGTTAATCTCCATGGCAGAGCCATATTGTGAAGCAGAAAAAATTAAAAGGATGGAAGGAAGCTATTTATAGGAGCAGTGGATGAAGTTACTAAGCTATTCTGATTTTCTTGAAAACTTATCTATAAACTTAATGCTCATTAAGAGGATTAGGTACAAGGTGAATGGGTAAGTAGCACAGTAGTCAAAGGAATGAATGTTTTTGCAGAAACCAATAAACTTTTAACGTCCGTTGTGTAATACAACTGACGTAAGAAGTGTGAGTGTTTTTAACGTCAGTTTCTTAATACAACTGACGTTAAATATATGACCTTTAACGTCAGTTTTTACTAACAACTGACGTAAGAAGTGTGAGTGTTTTTAACGTCGGTTTCTTAAGACAATTGACGTTAAATATATGACCTTTAAAGTCAGGTTTTACTAACAACTGACGTAAAATGTTGTTTTATTTTAATTATAATGTTTACACCCGCGTGCCTTCTGCACTTCTCTGTACGTCTCTTTTCTCTTTTCATCACGCTCAACCCTCACTCTCAACCCTCACTCTCGCTCTCACTTTGCCCTAATCGCGAGCTCATCTCCACCGCAACCACCGCGAGGGCTTCTTTGCCACCACCGTGAGGTACACTCTTAACCCCTAACTCTGTCTTTCCCGCTCATTCTTTGCAATAACTTGACATCTCTCTTTCCCCTTCCTGCGCACTAACTCTCCTTGTCCCTCTGCTCTCAGTAACCACATCGAACGTTGGCCACCACTCGAGCTTCCCCCCCCCCCCCACCACCACGCGAGCGTCTATTTCTGGTGAGTCTTTAGGGCACATTTTTTTTATTTTTGGTTTTGAGTGCATGCATGTTGCTCTGCTGGTTGAAACTGTAGTCTCAGTAGTTGAAACTTGAAACTGTGAGTTTGAGTTGTTTGGAATGTCTCTATTTTTGGTTTTGAGTGTATGTTGAAACTGTAGTCTCAGTAGTTGTAACTTTAAACCGTGAGTTTGAGTTGTTTGGAATGTCTCTATTTTTGGTTTTGAGTGCATGTTGCTCTGCCGGTTGATTTGTCACGGCTGTGATGCTCATCACGGCTAGGCCGTGATCAGTTCTGCCTATGAGGGTCTGGTTCAGTTGGCACGTTACGGCCGTGATGGACATCACGGCCAGGCCGTGACCAGTGCTTGGCAATCTTCAAAAACTATAGTTTTCAATCTCCCGTATTGTCCTTATATTGGATATATAGATGTTTTGTATATCTACAGGACCTATCTAGTTATTTTTATTTATACTTCTGTATTTATTTTGAATTATAACCTATGTTAATACATATATATTGTTTCTGAATAGGCATACATATGGATCAGTCGGATAGCCCACATGCACGGGAGGACACTGTGGGGATTTCGCAGGACCCGATCACGCCTACGCCTGATTCTAGTGTAAGTTTACATGTTATATACTATCTTTAGTCCTTCTTTTTAATGTAAGTTTATAATGTTACAACACTCTATTTTATCATTTTTTTTGTCCATACAGACATCACAGGCTCATAGCTAGGAAACGGGGTAGAGGAGCCACCTCGTTCAAGAAACTAGAGAAGGATAGGCAAAGCAGACAGAAGCTTGAGGTGTCCTTCGATGCTAATCTAAATGCCCAGGGACCCCGTGCTAAAGAATTTAATAAGTGGATGTTTCTACAAGCGAAGCAGCACGTAAGCATCAACCACAACCACTGGAATGACATTCCACAGAACGTTAAGGATCAGATTTGGGAGGATATCACAGTATTTTACCTTTACATTCGTTTGATTTACATTATTAGATAATTATCCGAGTTATAACCCATCCAGTTGTTATGTATTTAATGTGTAGGTAGCTTGGACTGTGCGAAATGACGAGGATCATCGTCATAAATGTATGAAAATGGCATCAAAGCGTTGGAATGGGTTCAAGCATGATCTTACCAGGTACTATGTATCTGGGAAGAAGCAGCTTGATAAAATGTTCTCGGATTATCCCTGGATTGATCATGATACTTGGGATATGTTTGCCAGGAGTCGACAGGATGGAGAATTTCAGGTTGGTTGATTAAGTTAATTTTGTATGCTTATTATAGATCATTTAACTGTATTTAATTATGTGTTTTTGTTTGAATAGGCTAAGGCAAATAAGGGTCGGCAGAATCAGGCGAAGAACGTCCACCGCCACACCATGTCTCAGGGTGGGTACCAGACTCGGATCGAGCAGATGATGGCGGATAGGCTGAGGGCGAAGCAGGAAGAGCACTCTGCTAGGATTGAAAGAGGAGAGGTGCCTGAGGGCACACCATCAAGTCCTCCATCGGACATCGACCGCGAGGATGTCTGATTAGACGGCTGCATGACAAAGACGGGATCTTTTAAAGTTGATGCCACTCGCGAAGTGGCAGATAAGATTGTAAGTAAATAATTAACTTGATTTCAATTGATATTTGTATAGATATTTGCAACACTTTTCACTTGCACGTTTTTTCATTTTTTTTTCATTGTAGATGGATCTTAAAGCACAATCCTCCCAGGGCGCATTCGTCCCTTCTGGACGGCGGGACGTCTTGATGACCGCTCTAGGCAAGAAAGACCATCCTGGTCGGGTTCTCGGTGTTCCTGGGAACGTGACCATCAACGAATATTATGGTAAGTCTGCTTCATTAAAGCGGGTGGTCAATAAAGCATCAATTTTGGCTGACATTACTCAGCACCTCATGTCCAACCCAGCTATTACAACACATCTGATGCAAGGCTTAATATCCAACCCAGAATTCAAGCAGGCGCTTGCCAGAGAGCTTTCCTCCGTCGATACATCCCAGGACACCGCAGGGCATGCCAACCCTTCACTTGTGAGCACAAAAGAGAGTTTAGTAGGGCACATGTGGAGGACGATGAGTTGGCAGCTAGGGAGCGGGAGTTTGAAGTCTAGCGCCATGAGCATGAGTTGGAAATGAAAAGGCGTGAGCTTGAGTTGGACTCCAAACGACGTGAGCTCGAAATGTTAAAAAAGGTATTTATTCATTATTAATGTCCAAAATAGTCAAATAATTACTTGTGTTTTTTTTAATTATCAACAACTTATCTAATTTATTGTTCCTAAACTGAAGGCCAAGTCGACGTAGGTGTCGTTGTCACCTATCACTCGTTTGTTCTCACTTGGTGAGGATTATGCGTTTGAGATTTTTGAATGTCCATTGGAGCACGATGGATGGGTGGCACGCCCAGATCAACGGAGGATATTTACCTTCTGTGGTGACGATCTCGGGAACGCCTGCAGAAATAACGTCTGGTTGAACAACAATGTTTTCAGTCTTTGGTGCACGTAAGTTAATTTTAATTTTATAACTTATTTATTTTTGGTATTTTTCCATTTAATAATTTATTTTAATTTCAATATATATATTATGTAATTAACATCCACACCTTTTCATATCTTAGGTATCTCCATCGTCTTCAGCTTGATAAGGGCTTTGCATCAGTTTACGGCTTCTTAGATCCGTCAGTCCTTCTGTCCCAATTCTTTACTGGTGATGCATTGAGTAAATACATAGGGAACTTGTTGGGAGAAAATCGGAAAGAATTATATCTGGCTCCCTACTGTATGAATGACCATTGGCAGTTGTTGGTACTTCACCCGTCTAGGCATATTGTCATATTCTTTTGCTCTCTCCACCAAGATCCGCCACCGAAGGTGGTGGAAGCTGTAAATAAGTAAGTAACTAATATTAAATTTAATTTAAGTTTTAATATCAGTTGTTTTTAGTTTATTACACACATGATATATGAATTTGTTAATTGATCGACATGATTATTTGTTTATGATAGCGCGCTGAAGGCGAGTAGCATAAGTTGCTCCAACGGGAGAAGTAGGACTTCTAAGGCTAAAGCAAATCCTGTATGGAACATCCTCAAGGTTTGGTAGTTTATTTATCAAATAATTAATATTATAATTACTAATTTATATGTATATTCAACTGACGTTGAAATTAATTTTGTTGGTAGTCTCAATTTCAAATTGACGGGTGGTCGTGCGGCTATTATGTGATGCTTCATATGCTGAACATAGTCTCCGCTTCTATTACAGATGGATGGATTAAGGTAATATTTAAACAACTTGTTAAATTATATATTATAGTTTTGAAGATGACTTGCATTGATGTTATTGTTACTATTTGAACGTGTGTAGGCATTTAGCGACCAATCGCCTATTCAAGAAGATGAGTTAAGAGACTTGAGGATGCGCTTCGCTGAATTCTTCTTCAAGTATACTGCTGAAAAAGGAATTGACAAGATACCTCCGCAATACTTAGATAAATAGTATTTTTGTTAGACTTTAGAAACTAATTAATAACATGTATATACATATATCCTTAGATTGGTAGTTTTGTTGTTTAGACATTGGAACTAAAATTTATTTATATATATACATGGGTTTTGGTTTTAAGTCCCCCAATATTGTTCCATTTTTCCTTTGCAATTCTGTAATGTGTTGATATTCTGTTTTACTGGGATATTTACTGAATGCAGGGATAGCTGAGGGGAGTGATATTTTAAAACTGAATTTAAAAAAAAAATCTATTAACGTCAGTTGTATCAAACAACTGACATTAATAGTATTTTATAAAATATACAGTAAACTATTAACGTCAGTTGTAATAAACAACTGACGTTAAAATTAAACATTTAACGTCAGTTCTTTATAACAACTGACGTTAGTTTTAACAAAATTAACGTTCGTTGTCTTAAAGAACTGACGTTAATAGTTTTATGTTTAACGTCAGTTGTTTAAAAAACTGACGTTAATTTTTAAAAAATTAACGTCAGTTGTGTTAAATAACTGACGTTAATAAATATTAACTATTAACGTCAACTGTATTTACGTCAGTCAGTATTCTGACGTAAAAAATCAATTTTAACTGACGTAAAAAGCACTTATTGCACTAGTGCATGGATAATACGGATCGGCATGAACACCGCCTCAACACCTAGTTATTCGATGAAGGTCACTAATATATCATTTTACACCCTTTTTTTAATATATTTTTCAGGTTTAATTATGTTGTATGTCCCTAAACTATTTAGGAATTTTCAAGTAGATCTCTAAATTTTAAAAATTTGTAATTGGATCTCTGGCATAAGTTTTGTTTTTTAATTGGGTTCTTGATCATAAAGAATTTTTTTAATTAGGTCTCTATGACTATTTTCTGTTTAAACTCTCGTTAACCTTAGACGGTATATTCCTTCCTTATACCTACATGCCAGACACTTCAGTTTCAGTCTCTCCCGTCGAAAGTTCCTTTAGAAGTCAAAATCCCCTAATCAGCTCCTTGCTTCTGACGTACCACTGTGTTTCCGCCGTGGTTCTGTCGTGAGCAATCCTTCATCCCCAATTCGCTCAACGTTCCCTTTGAAGTCAAAATCCCTAATCGTGCATTAACGTTGTGCTTCCACCATACCGCCGTCATTATGTCATGTTTCCGCCGCGAGCAATCTATTCCTTCACTCTCCATTTGTTTTACTGATTCACTGAGGTACTGATTTTTTATTTCTTATCATTAATGGTTATTTTCGTTGGTATAGGTTGATAATGATATGGGTTTCTTAGGTAAATTTCCTGTTTGATTATTTTCGTTCTTTAGTTTCGTAGGATATCTTCCCGTTGGGTTTTCTTAGTTTGTTTTGGGTTTAGGGTTCTACTCAGCATTTTACCCTTGTTTATCATGAAGTAATGGTTGATCCGAAGTTTGATTTAAAACTGCATCATGGTGGTATGTTTTTCAAAGGTAGATTTGGGAATGAATACAATGGTGGCAGGACTATGATACATCAGAGGAGAGAATTTTACATCACAGTAACAGCAAAATGTCATTACATTTACACTAAATAAACACAAGAAAAAAACAGGTCAATATTATGTATTTTTTCAGCTTCCTATTCTCAGTTTCTAAGCTCATATTTTTCTGTTCATATCATTGAAACAACCTGTAGATCAGTAAGCACGTGCTTGCAGCAAGCAGCAACTACGAAATAAAGGTGAAAAAAGGAACCAGCACAAAGATAGAAGATGCAGCAGCCGAATGGTGTAGCAGAGGAAGAAGAAAGGGGAACAAGATAGGGAAAGGGAACAGGGATGTAGGAGGGGTATAGTTAGGAAGCATAAAAGTTAAGGTAGCGTTTGGTACAAGTTTTATAAAAATATTCTCGTGAATATAGGCATGAGAATAAAAGTTTCCCATGTTTGGTATAAGTTTTAAAATGTTATTCCCAGGCATAAAAGATTCCCGGGAATAAAACTAGTGAATGATAGTTATAAACTTGAGAAAACTCTATTCCCATGTGTGAATGTGGGAAAACTTTATTCCCAGGAATGTAATTTGCCTGGGAATAAAGCATTCCATATACCAAACGCCACCTAAAAAGAGATTTTGGAATAAAAGAACGCCAACTCAGCTTTATACATCAGTACCACTAACAGTGGATTGACATAATAGCGAGAATACAGCCTTACGGACTCGATTAAAAAACAAAACTTATGCCTGCAGGGACCAATTACAAATTTTTAAAGTTTAGGGACCTACTTAAAAATTCTCAAATAGTTTAGGGACTTGCAGCATAATTAAAACTATTTTTTATTAGAATATATTTCACACTTTTTTAAAAAATATGACTTTATTGCACTTTTGGTCCTTTACCGTAGTTATATGCGATTTTGGTTTCTACATTTTTTTTAGCAAATTTGGTTCCTCTATTTTTCAATTTTGCAAATTCGGTTCTTTCGTCCAATGTCCATCAATTTTTCATTGATCAACAAAGAAAAATCACTGCTTAAGCACATAAAACATCTTATTGAGCTTGTATGGTAAAGCACCCTGTGGTAGAACCAAAAAAAATATCCGAAAAGGGGATGATGTAACATCCTAAAAATTCAAATATAATTATTTTAATAAAAAAGGGTAGTATAAGAGTTTATTATAATTGTTTTATTTACAATAAAAATCCAGTGGGTTCCACAATAATGTAAAATTGATTTTAAAAAAATAAAATAAAAATAAGGATAAGAACCTACCCTGGACTAAATTATTGTGGCAATAATGATAGGAAACATAAGAATATCAAGACCCACGCTGTGTTACCCATTATAAATAGATAGTTTGAGTATTTTAAGCCCAATTTCGCATAATATGACTAGATACCTAACTTCAGATGAATATTTCGTAACCAAATAGAACTTGTTTGAATTCGAGATCTTCATAAGAAATATAGCCCTGTCTCTTAGCTTTCCATAGACACCAAATTCGTCCAAATTGGATTCTTGTAGCTCAAGTTATGACCAAATTCGTACACACTATTCATGTTCCAGCGCCAGAACCATTTTTTAAAATTCTATCCACGTTTTGACTATCTAAATGTTGGTTTCAGATTTTGTGGTATTCATAACAGTTGTAGACAATTCTTTTAACTTTCTAACGATATAAAATTTATAATTTTTGAATGTCTATAACTCAAGATATGTGCGAAATACAGCATCATATGCAGAGTAAGCAGGCTTAGCGCGTTTTTACACGTTTTGGGCTATTGGGGGCTCTATAAATAGAATCTTAACACTCTTAGGGTGCGTTACCGAACCCTAATTACACCTAGAAACTCAGAAACGGCTAAGAAGAGAAGAAATTCAAGGATTAAGAAGAGATAGTTGTGGAAGAAGGAGTCTAGGAAGAGCAAGATGATGATAACTCTTGGCAAACGTTAGGATTCGCAGTAGGAAACGCTTAGAGCTATTTGCAGGTCTTCAAGAGGTGAGTAACAATACTTTTTATGAACCATTTCCATGGTATATATGATTGTTTTTCTTGATAAGGGATTACCATGTGGTTTTGTGAATCTTTAATTGACTTGATGCATATTGTTAGTAACCTAAATTCTAAAATTGTGGTTTTGTTTAAAATGGGAATTAATTGATCAATTGATGTTGTAACGTGCTTATTCATGTATGATGTGTTGTGATATTCATGATTGTTTGTTGTTGGTGAAAGTTTATATGTTTAAAATTGAGGGAAATAGTTTTTTACATGCATGAGACATGATATATTTGAGCTATAATATGTTGTATGACGTTTGCCGCAATACCACCTATGACAGGGGTATCGAAAAGTAATACCACCGTAATGGGGTATCGAAAGTAACATCCCCATATAATTGGGATGTCGAAAAAGAGCAATACCACTTAAAAAGGGGTATCGAAAGTAACACCGTCACACGTTGGGGTGTCGAAAAGGGAGAAATACCGCCATGTGCACATGGGAGGTATCGAAATAGAAATGTCCCCTACAGTAGGGTGACATCGAAACATTCCTCATGAGTAGGGGTGGGCAATGGGACGCCATTGTCATGTGATGTGTGAGATTTATGGCATGCTGGCAAGAGACCAGTTTAGTTATGAGGCCTTCGAGCCACTTGGATTAATTTAGAATTTACTTGGTGTGTGGAATGTGATGCATTGAGACGAGTTGACCTTATGCTATATGCATTTGACTTGATGAAATTTTTGTCTTTATTAAAAGTATTTTTTTATATATTATTTTGGGAAATTAGCGGATACCATGGACAGTTTTTCCGGTTTCTTGACCTAGTGAGAACAACACTATTTTCGAAACATTTTATAAATGTATTGTTGTGCACTGGGATTTTATATCTCATTATAAGTGTTGTTTTCAGAGACCGAGGACATCGCTGTTGAGGATCCAGATATCTGAAGAGTTATCTTTGATTAGCTAGTTGGTTAGTAATGTAGTATGGTTTGGAGTATTATGCGGACGACGTTCTTTGGTTTACATACTATTTTTCTCAGATTGTAATTAGACGCCCGGTTTTGAGGCTTTTAGTTTTTATTAAAATGATCGGATTTAATGATATTTTTCAATACTTTGTAAATACTATTATTTTATTTAGTATGAGGTATTTTTATACTTAGTTATTTGAGAAAAATTTTATGACTTGTGTTTTTTAATTAAATGTTTTGAAGGATTTTTATTGTAATTAATTTGGGTTACTAATGTAACGAAGGGTGTTACATTTTTGGTATCAGAGCAGTTCGATTCTAAATCGGACTGTGGCATTGAGACTTTTATAAAACAAAACTTGAGCGCATAGGATGCTTGTTAGAGTTATAAATGCTGCATGCTATTCTTTGGGATATTGGACCTGATCAACCCAGTATTTCATTGGTAGTGAGCAGATTTATGGCGATTAATAGGCGAGGGACGAACGTTGCACTTGCACCAGCTTTGGATTGTATAGCCAGAGTTATGCAAGCGCAGGCGGGGACTCTCCGTCAACTGATTGGAAATGGAGGCCAAACACTAATGGAGTGGTGGCAACCTAGGACCCTTAGCACGTGCGACTTTCCGAATTCAAGAAGAACAACCCGCCATCATTCCGAGGCAGCTTAGATCCGAAGGAGGCTGAATTTCTTCAACTCGTACAAGAGAAAGTTACTTTATTGTTGATTCAGGAGCAACACATTATTTTTATATATTCTTCATGTGTGAAATTTGGAGTTACCTATCTTTCTTTTGTCCTTTGATCCACATGTTTCTACTTCTATGGGGGATAATCTTATTTCTTCCCGTTCTTGTTTAAATTGTTTTCTTGTGCATCGGGACGTGCCTTATGCCTTCAATCTTATTTGTTATCTATGTATGGGTTAGATGCTATTCTTGGTAAGGAGTGATTGTCTTTAGACTCGTTGTCATAAAGTACTATAATAGAACTATTTTTATTTTTTATATCTCTTCACAACCAATGTCTATCGATTTTTCTTCGGTGTCAACCCTTATTGTAGTGGTTGTTTCTTATAATAAGTGCTTAGTTGAGGGAACTCAAGGATCGATACATACTCTAGTTTTCTGGTAAGGTGGGAATTTATAGTGACGTGACAGTAATACTCATAACATGTGAGTAAAACACTTTCTTAAAACCTTAATGGAATGAATTATTGAAGGATGTGATCTCTTAATTTGTTTTGATTTTTTTTTTAATGTGGAAATTGGGGTTTTCACATGTATATTTGTCTAATATGAAGAATCGTGGTTTTGAGATTCTTGATTATTGATTTGGGATTCTTAAAATGTTTTAATGTTATTTGATGAATTAATTTGATAATTTTTTTAAGATTCTTTTAATTGTGGTTTTTTTTTGTTGTGGTGTATATGTGGCTCCTTAGTTTTATTTTCGTATAAAATGTGCAGTCCTATCTCATTTGTGTTTATGCTACTTGAATTAACTTTTTCTTTTTGTTTGATGGCAAAATCACAAATCTCACTTGAATTGGTTTTTCTATTTCATATTTGAAAGCATTGCTTCACTTTGTCAAGTCACTAACGTTTGAAGTAGTTTCACTTTGCCAAATTCAAATTAGATTTATTTGGAATCACAATTTGCTCATGTATATTGACGCACGGCTTCACTCTGTAGTGATTTTTATCGGATCCTAATTAATTTTTTTTTAATTATAGTATGAGTCAAATTCCACTTTAGTCAATGGTAAGAAATATGCTTGATTTTGTAATAACTTTTGAGTGATTTTAGTGGGAAAAAAATTTATTGGAGTATGAGGTTATATGTGGGCAATATGCAATTGAACAAAGTAACTATTATGGATATGTATCTTTTACCTAGGATAGATGAGCTTAGATCAATGGAGTAGAGTAGTGGTTGATTCTAGTAAAATAGATGTAGGGATAGGTTGAGAGAAGCCTAAGACAATGACAAGTGTGAGAAGTTTCCTAGAATTGGAGAAGTATTATAGGAAGTTATAAACGAGTTCTCTAGACTAGCCTTACCTCTCACCAAGCTGATTAGGAAAGGAAAATCTCTTGTATAGGATACAACTTGAAGTTTTTAATGATTAGTAGAGCCTTAAAAAGTTGTTAAGAGATAGAGACAAAGACATAGACGAAGAGTTAAATATAAGGCAAAGAAAGTGGATGAATTTTCTTAGGAACTATAATTTTGAGTTGAAGTATAGTCCAAGAAAGGTTAATGCAGTGGTCGATACTCGGAGTAGGAAATTTCCGCACAAGTCTAACTTGAAGTTGCAAGAGATGAACCTAATAGAAGAGTCTAGAGACATGAATTTGGATATCTTTTTTAAGGCTTAAAACTTGGAATTGAACAGGTTGAAAATTTGTAGTGACCTTAGAAAATGGATTAAGCGAGTGTAGTTTTTAAACTAGGATTTGAAATCTCTTTTGGATCAAGATAATTATGTGTTATATAATAATGGTGTAGTGTTGTTTAAGAATAGGATCATTGTTCCTAAGGAGGGGAGCCTTAGAGGAAAAAAAATGTTAGAAGAGACACATAATAGAACGTTAACCATGTGTCTAGGAATAACCAAGAAGCATCAAGATTTAAAGAAGTATTAGTGGACGGAAATAAAAATGGAAGTGAGATTAAAGAATTTTATATATATGTTCAAATTTTATTATAATGTTGTAATTTTGTTATATAATTTTTCGAGGATCACTTTCCTTGAAATTTCAAATTGTTTCTCAACTGACAAAGTATTAATCACGATTGATATTCCCCTATGATTTGTTTTCCATATAGATTACTGGCATGTCTAATCCTAACAAACTTATATTTCTTAACAAAAAGTGAAAAAATGTTATTTCTTATTTGTATGTGCCTACTCAAAGATCGAGATTGAATTGGTTTCTTATACTATTGTGGTGTTAATTTTTACAGTTGTTTTTGCATAATGTCTGCACAGTTTAATTGTAATTTTGTTAAATATTATTCTCCATTTTGTTATCACATATATTTTTTTTTAGTAAGATCTTCTTATCAACATAAAGTGAAACTATTTCTTCCTTTTTTGAAATTATCATTTTGGGATAGCTAAAAATTAGTATGTGAACGTGCTACTGCTTCACATTTCTTTATTTATAAAATTTACAAAATTCCTCAGTTCTGTGTAGAATATAAGAAATTTGGTATAGAGTTCGTAAGAGATATTATATCTACATGTGGATGATATAAAATATTACATCAATTTCTTTTATGGATTGTTTGTTAAATTTAAGTTGTGAGAATGCTTATAAAGATGAAATGCAACTGAAGGTGTTCTAATTATAGGCGGATGGATAGAAACAAATGCTTAAGTGCATGATTTTATTATATAAATGTTATTATTGACTTCATTTTAAAATTAAATTTTTTTTAAGGGCCATGAATTGTACATTTATTATCTGGTGGAATATTTTAATGACTATACATACATACATACATACATACATATATATATATATATATATATATATATATATATTAATGATCCGATTAGGAATGTAGATCCCCTTTTATGATAGTACGAAGTAGGTGAGAAGATATTGTTAAGATCAGATTTAATCAAAGAGATCGCAATTATGATTAATAATTGAGGGAAGGATGCGCATTGCGCAGAATAGATAAAAAGTGTTATGTCGACAAGAAAAGAAAGTATTTATAATTTTAGGAAGAGGAACATGTAATCTTGAGAGGCACTCTTAAGTTTTGGATGAGGAGGTCAATGTCATTCACAAAACTGACTCTTTGTTTCATGGGACCTTTCCTAATTCTCAAAAGAGTCGTGCCCGTTGCTTACCAATTGGTTCTTCTGCCACAATTGACAAATCTTCGTGATGTTTCCTATGTGTCGCAACTTAGAAAATATGTACCTGATGAGTCTCATGTGATAGCTCCCAAGTCTTTACAATTGAAGGATAATTTGATCTATAAGCCTAGGCCTAGTCAAATCTTGGACAGGGCACAAAGACTCTAAGGAACAAGACAATTCCATTGGTGAAAGTGTTATGAGAAATGATTAACTCCGAAGGAAACTACTTGACAGATGGAAGAGGACATCGTATGTCAATACCCAGATCTTGTTGTTTAAGGTAAGGTAACCTTATGTTTGGTTTTCAGCATATGTTACAATATATGTGTGAGTATGTGATGAATTTCGGGGACGAAATTCTCTAAGGAGGGGAGAAATGTAACATCCTAAAAATTCAAATATAATTATTTTAATAAAAAAAGGGTAGTATAAGAGTTTATTATAATTGTTTTCTTTATAATAAAAATCCAGTGGGTTCCACAATAATGTAAAATTGATTTAAAAAAATAAAATAAAAATAAGGATAAGAACCTACCTTGGACTAAATTATTGTGCCAATAATGATAGGAAACATAAGCATATCAAGGCCCACGCTGTGTTACCCATTATAAATAGATAGTTTGAGTGTTTTAAGCCCAATTTCGCATAATATGACTAGATACCTAACTTCATACGGATATTTCGTAATCAAAGAGAACTTGTTTGAATTCGAGATATTCATAAGAAATATAGCCATGTCTCTTAGCTTTCTATAGACACCAAATTCGTCCAAATTGGATTCTTGTAGCTCAAGTTATGACCAAATTCGTACACACTATTCATGTTCCAGCGCCGGAACCATTTTTTAAAATTCTATCCACGTTTTGACTATCTAAACGTCGGTTTCAGATTTTGTGGTCTTCATAACAGTTGTAGACAATTCTTTTATCTTTCCAACGATATAAAATTTATAATTTTTAAATGTCTATACCTCAAGATATGTGTGAAATACAGCACTATATGCAGAGTAAGCGGGCTTAGCGCGTTTTTACACGTTTTGGGCTATTGGGGGCTCTATAAATAGAATCTTAACACTCATAGGGTGCGTTTTCGAACCCTAATTACACCTAGAAACTCAAAAACGGCTAAGAAGAGAAGAAATTCAAGGATTAAGAAGAGATAGTTGTGGAAGAGGGAGTCTAGGAAGAGGAAGATGATGATAACTCTTGGCAAACGTTAGGATTCGCAGTAGGAAACACTTAGAGCTATTTGGAGGTCTTCAAGAGGTGAGTAACAATACTTTTTATGAACCCTTTCCATGGTGTATATGATTGTTTTTGTTGATAAGGGATTACCATGTGGTTTTGAGAATCTTTAATTGACTTGATGCATATTTTTAGTAACCTAAATTCTAAAATTGTGGTTTTGTTTAAAAGGGGAATCAATTGATCAAATGATGTTGTAACGTGCTTATTCATGTATGATGTGTTGTGATATTCATGATTGTTTGTTGTTGGTGGAAGTTTATATGTTTAAAATTGAGGAAAATAGTTTGTAACATGTATGAGACATGATATATTTGAGCTATAATATGTTGTATGACGTTTGCCGCAATACCACCTATGATAGGGGTATCGAAAAGTAATACCACCGTAATGGGGTATCGAAAGTAACATCCCCATATAATTGGGATGTCGAAAAAGAGCAATACCACCTAAAAAGGGGTATCGAAAGTAACACCGTCACACGTTGGGGTGTCGAAAAGGGAGAAATACCGTCATGTACACATGGAAGGTATCGAAATAGAAATGTCCCCGACAGGAGGGTGACATCAAAACATTCCTCATGAGTAGGGGTTGGCAATGGGACGTCATTGTCATGTGATGTGTGAGATTTATGGCATGCTGGCAAGAGACCAGTTTAGTTATGAGGCCTTCGAGCCACTTGGATTAATTTAGAATTTACTTGGTATGTGGAATGTGATGCATTGAGACGAGTTGACCTTATGCTATATGCATTTGACTTGATGAAATTTTTGTTGTTATTAAAAGTATTTTTTTATATATTATTCTGGGAAATTAGCGGATACCATGGATAGTTTTTCTGGTTACCGCACCGGCTGAGAACAACACTATTTTTGAAACATTTTATAAATGTATTGTTGTGCACTGGGATTTTATATCTCATTATAAGTGTTGTTTTCAGAGCCCGAGGACATCACTGTTGAGGATCCAGATATCTGAAGAGTTATCTTTGATTAGCTAGTTGGTTAGTAATGTAGTATGGTTTGAGTATTATGCGGACGACGTTCTTTAGTTTACATACTATTTTTCTCATATTGTAATTAGACGTCCGGTTTTGAGGCTTTTAGTTTTTATTAAAATGATCGGATTTAATGATATTTTTCAATATTTTGTAAATACTATTATTTTATTTAGTACAAGGTATTTTTATACTTAGTTATTTGAGAAAAATTTTATGACTTGTGTTTTTTAATTAAATGTTTTGAATGATTTTTATTGTAATTAATTTGGGTTACTAATGTAACGAAGGGCGTTACAGATGAAACTAGTAAATGGTTGAGAGGATCCATTAAATCATGTTAAGGCAGAGAGGCATATGAGAGAGAAGCTAAATCTAAGCTCGTGTGCGAGTTTGGAGTGGTGATTCTTCTTTGACGATCATTAAAAATTTGACAAACGTTCGACGAAATGGCCGAATTTGTAGTATTGAAAAAATATGATGATCAAATGTGCTAAAAAAAACTATAGGGACCAAAATCACACATGACAAAAAATAGGAGGACCAATAATATAATTTAGCCAAAAAAATATCTATATTTAAAAAGAATGTAAATTATGGTCCTCAATGATTCAATCCAACGAAAAATTATATATAAGAAATATACTAACAAACTGTATATTAGTTCTTCCAGTTATATTATTATATTATAGTGAGTAAGACAATTGAGTTAGACCTTTCAAAAAAAATTTGTATAAAAAAAATGACCTTTAAAAAAAAATGACCTATATATGTGTGTGCGCGCGTGCGCGCTGGTACTCCAACGTTAGAGAAATTTTACACGTTTTTTTAATGTGGGATAAAGTAGGGGAGAAACAATTATGATATTTTTTATAGGTGAATGTTAATTGTTAATTAACTTGTTATGTTAGTATGGTTAGGATTCAAACTTTACACCTTATAACTCTCAACATATTTGTCTCACACCCCAAACCACTTGACCACCCTATAATTCTCGAGAATTAAACAAATATGATATAAAAAATCCAGAGAAAATACAAAATGAGTTGAAAATGAAGAAACTTTTTGATTGTTTGAATTGAAAGAAAAACAAAAGAAAATAAAATAAAAAATAGGAAATGGGTCCTCTCTAATCAATTTGTTTTTATTCTCTTCTCGTTTATAATCACAGTCATACATTATACTTTTAAAGGTAGCAATTTATGTTTAACTTTTTTAGGTTCCAAAATCAAAATAAATTATAAAGCTTAAATGCATAATACACTACTAAAAAAATTGAAATTAGCGACGGACAAAATTCGTCACTAAAGACAAAAAATTCATCGCTAAAATTGTAAGCGACAGAATTAGTGACAAAATGAAATCCGTCAAAAAAAGTGACATCACTAAAATTTAACGATGAAATTTAAGTTTCGTCGCAGACAACGACGGACAAAATTCCATCGCTACAAATAAAAAATTTGTCGTTAAAATAAATTTAAAAACATGAAGTTGAAAACTTAAGAATTCCATCATTGTTTACGACGACTTAGTATCCATCGCTAATTAGGATAACATAGTATTTGTCGTTGTTTACGATGGATTCAAATACGCTGTTGTTTGAAAGAGGATGAAAACAAATTTGTCAAAAAGGATCCATATCTAAGAAGTACGTGGTTCTCTCTTCACTTGTTTGTTTGGAGAAAAAAGTGAAAAAAGAAGTAAAAGTGAAATTATAATAAGAGTCAAATATATTTAATAATATAATATTTTATAAATATTTGATTATGTAAGAAAAATCTTTATACCGATGAGGCATACCAATAAATGGTTAATAAATTTTTTTGGATGGATCGACAAATGGTTAATATAAAGTCAAAAACACAAATTATTAAACCCGTGCAGGTGCAAACGTGCAAGATCTAGTTAAGTTTAATTTTTGTACTAGTGGGGAACCGCATGGAAAGTGCAAGTAGGGTTTATGTCACCAATTGGTCGGTATAAGCTATACTATAAATTAAACTAGAATGGTACCCGTGCTCACGGGTCACCAATCATGTTGATTTTTACCTATGTTTTTAAAATCACTTTTATGTATAATTAAATATTTATTCAAATTTAATACTAATTAAATTAGTAAAAAAAAAACTATTATATATGTTCCTCAAAAACAAAGGCTACATGTAACGTTACAAAGTCTAATAATAAAGAGCTTCAACATCCATGACACGGTATATTAAGTTGTAGTCTTACATTATATTTAAAGAGCATTTCCATCATTAAAGTAAGTAGAAGCTGAGTTTCTTTAAATTAGGACATAATAATTGTGTGTGTGTGTGCGTGGTGGGTGGTGGGTGGTGGGTGGTGTGGAAGGAATAATCATAGTCCAAAAAAATATAATAATCATATTAATCACAATAATAACAATCATTTGAAACACGCATCCTATTATTGAAATAAGTGTTACTTAGCCACGGCAATAATAACAATAGACTAGAGAATCGCTTTGGTTTTGTTCCTTTCCTTTGTAAAATGGAAGGATGCCGGTAACGAATGCATCATACTCCATATATATATATATATATATATATATATATATATATATATATATATTATCAAACATCATATCCCATATTTAAAGTTATGATTGAATTGATTAAGATAGGTGAATATCCAAAATTGTCTCTAAAATTTAGTTTCTAAAAAATTAAAAAATTGTTATTTTTTTTGTGAACAAAACAAAAATACTAATTTAGTCCTTAGAAATTTTAAATGTTAATCAAATTAGTTCAAAGTGTCTCTAAAATTTATTTGAAAACTAACTATTTTGATCCATATTTTAAACTTTTGAGATTCATATTAAGATTTCTCGTCTTTCATATTCTAAGCTAAAAAGTATATATATTTTTAGATTTTTTTTTCTTGTAACCATGATATAGGTACGAAGTATCCACAATCGTTAGTAGTGACTAATCCGTCAGGGAACCTGTTGGGCACACAAGGTGGGTTCTCCCCTCCCAACCAGGTTTTCTTCATACGCAAGGGTCAGGATTTGAACCCCTGACCACTTGCTTAAGGTGTCCAAGTTCCTTACCATTTGGACCAACTACATGTTGGTATTTTTAGATTAATTTGAGTCCTTTAAAATGACATTTGTAAGTAGTAATTCCTATTTATTTATTTTATTTTTTAAAAAAGTGAATATGCATGTGGCTTCAGAAGATTTTGATACCATTTCTTGCAATGAAACCTAACACGAAGCAATAACGTTAAAATTTTTGAGGGAGAGTTTTGCCGTCCTTGTAAATCCTATCCGATTCGAGGGATTGGTCTTCGTAGTTGCGCGTGGAGCATGCACTGGAGAAAAAATGATCTCTTTCTTACCCATAATATATTATTTTATTGTGCTAACAATACGCCTGTCTCATTCATGTTTTTTTTTTCATCCGGTTCACTTTCACTCATTCTTTTATTTTTTATTTTTGTAATTTGTCTCATATTTAAATTCCATTATTTTATAATAAGATGATTGTAAGTACACCAATATGTGGTTGATCCAAGTGGTAACGAGCTTGGGCCCCTTAAGCGGGTGGTCAGGGGTTTGATCCCTAACTCTTGCAGATAGAAAAAACCTGGTTTGGAGAAGTCAATCATTCAATGTCGTCCAATACCTCGAGGGATCAGTCTCTACAATTACGCACGGAGAATATCCTGAAAAACCAGAAAATAAAAAGAAAGATTATTGTGAGTACATCTTACCGTCTTTCGTTTAGATATAGAATTTTCTACATGCTATTGGATCTTGAATGAATATTAACTTCTTAATTTTTTATGCTTTGAAATGTTAATCTCTTATATTAATACGATGTTTGATTACATTTTGACATAATGCCAATGCGAAAATTCATTTTCTTTATACAAAATAACTGAAAGGAGAATTAATTTTGTTTAAAGATCCTAAAGGGGAATGATATTGAAGCCGTTGTCGAGAGAAAGGTAAATAGTTTATATTACTTACATATGGATGACATTCGATTATTCATTAATCATTACCGTGGCTTGTCTGATGCAGCTTGGATGAGAGTTTTTTATGCGAAGGATTCTATTTCATTCTTCTGAATTAAGGACATGGAGATTAAAGTAGATTATGCACCATTCTCTTGTCAGAAGAATATCTACTAATATCAAGCGTTAATACATTAACCTCTTCCTAACCCACCACCTAGTCAAGAAAATAAAGATGCAAGTCTAATACATACCCGCAACAGAGTCATAATTGCATATTAAGTTTTTCCATAATTGTTTCAACATTGTTTCATAATAGGTAACCTACCTATTATGAAAGTTAAATTTTAACCACGTGACAATAGATGATTGATTAATTAATGATATAAAAACTTTTACACTCATAATACATCACGATTAAATCAAAAAATAAAATAATTTAATTTTAAAATACCGTCAATATTTTTTTACATTATCAATCAATCAAACTCATTTCACATGACTTTTAATGTAATTATTCTAAGAGTTAAGTATTTTTTTTTTAATAATGTGATAATATATAATTGATTAATAATGTAAAAATATTTATACTGAACATACATCAATAATTAAATTCAAAAGAAAATATTAAAAGAGAATGTACAAAAGGACTTAATTGGTGTATATCGGTAGTGTTAATATTTCTTGTACTATCAACCAATTATAAATTGATATATTATATTTTTTTTACTCTTATCATAATTATTTTACATGTAAAATAATATATGATTGATTAATAACATGAAAAAAAGTATACTGGAATGTGCCAAAATTAGCTCATGTATAAACAGTACCAAGTAATACGGCTGAGCATAAAAAACACTGCTCGATCGTTACAAGAAAATCATGTTAAAACAAATGTCTTGCTAATCAGTTAGGACACTGATTAAATAATCAGTAAAAAGAAATTTTGTGTTGAAGAATTAAGTGAAACATTTTTCTAAGTTGTAAATACACAAGTTTTTCATATAAATTTGAAATTTTTTTATTTCATAAACATTCTCGTTAAAACAATTATCATAAACAATGTACAAAACTAAAAACTAATAAAAGAAAATCGGATAGGACAAGAAGAGGGTCAAAATAAATACCAAATAATAAACCCATTGACCACAATATCATTAACTCTAATTTGAAGTGGTTTTGCAAATTGAAATGGGTGGCAGCATAGATGTACAGTTCCACCATGAGTGACCACATGCATGGGACAGCTTCCTTTGTGAATGTGCAGGACGAGACCATTACCAAGTAATGACCCCATAAATATTCTCTTTGCCCCCAACATATTATTATTAGGCAGGACAATTGCACCTGATTATTTTTCTTTTCTTTTTTCTTTTCTATACGTAACAACCAGAGATCAAATCCTGATCACTTATTTAAGGGGTTCAAACTCGTTATCACTCGAACCAACCACATGTTAATACACATGATTAATGATTATGTTTATATCTTTATTATATTTATTCTTATTTGAAGAAAAGAAAGAAGAATTCATAAGAAAAAAAAAAGAAAAAAGAAGAAGAAAGAATATAGGATTAAATAAAAAAAATTTTACGAGAAGATTAAATATGTTTTTGGTCTCTAGAAAATGAGTAAATTTTGGTTTTGGTCCCTATAATTTTTTTTTTTGATTTTCATCCCTCTAAAATTTAAAGTTACTAATTTTGCTCCCGGTAAAATGCGCAAATCTTGGATTTAATCCTTGTAAATTGTTTTTCTTTGGTTTTCAACCCTCTAAAATTTAATATCATCGTTTTTAGTCACTAACATTTATTTTAGGATAGATAAATATTATTCATTTTAGGGTTCAAGAAATTTTTTAGAGGAATCACTTGCTAAGATGACATCACATAGGTTATTAGGTGTCACTTGGGATGACCATATGACCTTTTGTTAGACAAATAAGTAGTTAATGGATGTCACGTGATAAGGACTAAAAATAGCGATTTCAGATTTTAGAGGGATAAAAACCAAAGAATTTTTTTTACAGGGATCAAAACCAAAATTCGCTCGACCAAATATATATATATATATATATATATATGAGAATGCTAACAAGTGCCTTTGAGGCGTTGTTTACGGAACAAAAAAAGGAAAAATTGTATAAGAAATAGTGTATTTAGCATTTCGAAAAGTATTACACTTATTTTCTAATATAAATTTTCCTTTTATGGGTCCTTAACAAATGCCCACACTGTTAGCAAGACCCATATATATATATATATATATATATATATATATATTAAGAAATATGTTTATCTTATTTTTTTAACTTAAAAAAAAGTAATATAAAAAATCAATGTAGTAGAAATAATGTAAAAATATCTGTTATTATTATTACTCCACATGCATTTCATGGAAATACAGATAAGTATTGATAAGTAACCGTTCAAGTTGCATTTCCCAGAATAAATCGCAGACAAAATAGAAAATTAGGCACAGTGATGACATGATTTGTATTTAGCCAAGTTTTTGTCTGGTTGGTTTTTTTTGTTGGTGACCAATTTTGTCTGGTTGGTTGCAGAGTATTCATATTCATATTCATTGGTAGGTATATATCAGAAATCCATAGAAAATCTCTCTAATCAAAATCCAGAGCACACTGAAGTATATCATCAAGCTACCCTTCCTTCCTTGCTTGAATTGAAGTATATCTTCTCTTTCTCTCTGTCTTTTCAGCTACCTTGTATTATTCTGTCTCTCCACTTTTCACTTTTTTCTTCTTCTGTATGTCTATCCATCGCGAGCTTCAAGTTCTTGTATATATAGGATGCTGCCTTGAAAACTTGATCTGGATTTGCTTTGTTATTTCATTATCAGCTTCTCTCTGGGTCATATATTGGTGCCCTCAATAGTCTTTCAGTTCAATTTTGCAAAATTTTTGAAAAGTTCATTCTTTTTTTAAGGTGAATTTCTGGGTTTTTTCTTTTGTTCTCATTTGAGAGCTCAAATTAAGAACTAACTGGGTTTTCCTTTTGTGCTGCTGGATCTCTGTGATTTGAAGTGTCTTGCTGGACTCTAAGTCCACGAGTGTCCTTTTTCTCCGACCAATTTGTTCAATTGTTGAATGATTTAAGTCCTGTCTGGGAAAAAAAAAATTTATTCTGTAATGCTGGAACATTGATCTTTGTGGAATTTATAATGATTTTTTAACTGAGGACCTTCATTTTTTTCTTTTTTATGGATGGTTTCTTTCAAAGTCTCCAAAGTTAGCAATTTCCTAGAAGGGTGTTGTGTTAATTTGCCTATTTGTTTCATACTGAGCTGAATTCTGGTTGTAGGTTTATCATTTACTGGAAGACAGACTTTGAAGCTATTTCTCAATTCTCATCTTAACAGTTCCCTTGATTCCTCTTTCACTTAAATCTGGTATCAGTGGGTTTAAAGTTTCTCCAGGATCTCTCTGATGTACTGCATTACTGGTTGAAAGTGGGTTCTCTTGGGATTTTATAGTGCTTGAACCATGAATGGTTTCTGTTTAGAGTAGAGGGACATATAGTCAGAGTATGTATGCTGAAAATGAAATTGGGGACTGTTTCCTAATTTGCATCTTTGTCTTTAAAATTATTGTTTTGCTTGAAACCACAAGCAGTAGTAGCATTTCCTAAACACACATCTCAGTTTAGTACACGAGATTTTGATTAAGTTTCTTTATATCCCATCATTGAATTTGTGGATAAAATTTTGTCAAAAACTAAGTTCTGACATGCATTTCAGGTAGGATCCTTATAAGTGAGCCGAAGTTCCTTCAATAGGCATAGAGGATGAGTCAGCCTAAAATCAAGCGCCGAGTTGGTAAATATGAGGTAGGGAGGACCATTGGTGAGGGAACATTTGCAAAAGTGAAATTTGGTAGGAACTCTGAGACAGGAGAGCCTGTGGCTCTCAAAATTCTTGACAAAGAGAAAGTTCTCAAGCACAAGATGGCTGAGCAGGTGATATTTAGAGGATTATTCTTTGTTCTATACCTTGATTCACTTTTTGTTTGCCTTAGAGCCTCACATAATGAAGGCAAGTCTCTTAGATTTTTTATTTATTATTTGCAGATCAGGAGGGAAATAGCTACGATGAAATTAATCAAACACCCAAATGTTGTTCGACTATATGAGGTTCCTCTCTTTCTCTATATCTTGTCTTTCACTTTTTAAATTTTTAATTTTTTTTTTAAATTCATGATCATGTCTTTATTTTATTCATGGCTGAAGTTGTGCTATTTTTAAAAGCACCAGATTGAGTCTAGAACTGTCATAAACTGACTGTTTCACTAAAACTTCTTCTTAGTGCTTACCATTCCAGATTTTTCTCAAAGTATCCTTACTAAATATTAAATGTCATTGGAGGCTTCGAGAGATTTTTAGTAAAAGTTAAGTAGTTAACAATGGCTTTGTTTACTTGAAGTTCCAAAAATGTTGAATCATCATTGTTCATAGACCATACTTATAGTTCTGAAACTGCTGCCTTTTATCCAAGGCTAATTTTTTATGTCCATCCATCTTACACTGCAAGAGATGAAGTTAAATGTTTCATCAAGTTATTTGACCTCATAAAAGGACCCTTTTCCTTTATTTTGTACTTGTGTTTTTTATTTTTTATTTCCTCATCCTTCATGGAATATGATAGCGTGGAAAGTTGCAACAAGAATCCCGCTCTATTTCCTTAAATCGATATCAATGAATATGGATATTGCTTTCCCCTCTCTTTTCTGTCTTCTCATCCAATTTTTGTGAGTGATTTTTGAACGACCAAACTGCATTACTTTTCTATACCTGGAGTTAGGGCCTTCCTTGATGACTAAGTCATTTCAATTTGATTTTTTTAATTCCACACCTTGCTGATTAAGTTTTTACCTCGAGGGCCTATAGATGATCTTTCAGATGAGATTAACTTATCAAACAAATAATATAAGTACCTAATTGATGATATATAGTTCCGTGATAACTGGACAGGTATTACTCCATTCCATACTTACCAGATAGATTCTCTCAGTAACCCTGCCAAATGTGTACCTGTTGCTACTTACTGCATACCAATTCAGGGTACTTCAGTGTAAAGAAAATCTTATAATAATATGGTATGAAGTGGTGAACTGTGTACTGGTACCACATACACGTATGCAAACCTGGTAACTACGCTCCATTCCATGCTCTGATAATGACAAATCAGTACTCAATTTAGAGAGAACGATCTTGATCAGTGGAGTGAAGGACATTTAACATCTCACTTTGTCCAACCTTGTCAATCATCCTCTGGCACTGCTGGCTTTAAGACATTCTTCTATTACGAATCGCACACATGATGACTTTTTTAAAATATGCAAAAAATCTAAGAGTTAGAATAAATATCTCATTTTTCAAAGTCATTCCATTACTCTCACTCGCCACTTGCTGTTCGTCTCATATTCTGCTTATGGTGCTGTTTTGTATGCTTATCATCTAGCATTGCAGTAGTGTCTATATCCAACTACAGAAATTAATTTATTAGGAAGTAAATCTGAAATTAGAAGTCAAATTAAGTCTCAACACATAGTTTAATTTGTTGCCATATTCCATTTCTAATATTGCAACATTTTTTTGTGTGTGCAGGTCATGGGAAGCAAGACGAAAATATATATTGTTTTGGAGTTTGTGACTGGGGGAGAGCTCTTTGACAAAATTGTGAGTAAATGAATTCGTCTTGCCTATTTCTTTTATAGGTTTCCTTTCATTTTCAATTGGTTCAAGAACTTATTTAGGCAAGGAAAAAAATGGTTGGTGACTCATTGGCTCATCTTTATAGTTCACCAATCCTTTCTAGCTTATGATACTATAAAAGTGTTGGTCCACCTGAATATGATCCATGTTCCTTCATGCAATCATCATCATCATTCATTGGTATTGATCTAGATAAGGCTTCTTTGGTTCTTAGTACGTAAATTCCATCAAGTGGAAAAAGTGTTGTATATGTTATAATGGGTTTTTGTTGTGAAGGTAAACCATGGACGGATGAGTGAAAACGAAGCACGTAGATATTTCCAGCAGCTTATAAATGCTGTTGATTATTGCCATAGCAGGGGTGTCTACCACAGAGACCTGAAGGTAAGGCCCCATTACCTGACTTTCATATATGCAGATGCCATAACAGTTTTGAGTTTCATAAAATAAAAATGAACCTCTAACGTGAATTTCATACCTATTCATTAACTTGCAGCCAGAAAATCTTCTATTAGATGCTTACGGGAACCTTAAAGTTTCCGATTTTGGGTTGAGTGCACTCTCTCAACAAGTCAGGGTAATCATGATTAATTGCCTTCTGACTTTTACTTTTCTTTGTCGTTTATCTTTGTTCATTATATTGATCTTGTTTCTGTTAAGTCTAATGCTAATGCTTAAAGAAATTCTAATTAGGATCAGGAAGGGACATCACTTTTTTGTTAAGTCTGTTGAAGGAAGTTATGTTTTCTTTTTTAAATGTATATTCAAATAATACATGTGATATTGGCTAATTCTCTTACCAGGTGTAATACTTGAAAGTGTTTATTTACATGTATGTATTCTTTACTGGCCATTTTCTTGTAGTGAAATTTATATTTGATAATTCAGATCTAGAAATTGGATCTTACTGATCTTGTTTTCTGTTGTAATCTTTATAAAATGATGGCTCCATTCCCAAATATGATCCTGTAATTAATATGCCAAAATTAGAGTTAGTTTTCCTTAAATGAAATTTGAGCTGTACCCTGTTTAATTTACTGTTCTCCCATACAACTTATTCTTATCATGTTAGTGTATAATTGATGAAGTTTCAATGCATCGAGGGTTGATTTGTGTCATACAAAATGGTTCTGTTGGCAGGATGATGGTCTTCTCCATACTACATGTGGAACTCCAAATTATGTTGCTCCTGAGGTGCAGCAAAATGTCATATGATAACATGCTACTTTCTTGTGAATTGTATTCCCGATTTCATACACTGATAGTCACTTTTAACGCATAATCTTGTTAAATAGGTCCTTAATGATAGAGGCTATGATGGGGCAACTGCAGACTTATGGTCATGTGGGGTGATTCTCTTTGTATTGGTTGCAGGTTACTTGCCTTTCGATGATCCTAATCTTATGAACCTGTATAAAAAAGTAGGCACTGTTTCAACTTTATTGCACAATTTTTCTCTTTCCTTGGTTTTCTGTCTGTTACTTTCATTTCTTGATCCACAGATCTCAGCCGCAGAATTTACTTGCCCACCATGGCTTTCTTTCAGTGCCAGGAAATTGATAAGTCGAATCTTGGATCCCAATCCTATGACTGTAAGAAACATCAGATGGTTTTCTGTCTGCTTCTTGTGTAGCATTGCATAATTATTCTGAAAGTAACTTATAACAACTATAACCTTTTAGACTGCCTTGGGGTTTCCTATGATCACTAAGGGCTCAGTTTGGCTTGATGCCATCCGCATCAGCTTGATTTCATGATTATGTAAATCATGCTAATGGTCCATCTAGAACCACATTTCCATGCTCCACAACAACACAAGTTGAAAAGAAAGAAAAGAGAACTAATAATCAGTCTGCATCGTTATGTTTATTTTTTCGTAGTAGTTAAATTTTGGTCTGCAATTCTGATTTACCCTAACCATATGGCAGCGTATCACTATATCGGAGATATTGGATGATGAATGGTTTAAGATAGATTATAAGCCTCCGATTTTCGACGAGAAAGGGGAAGCTAACCTTGATGATGTAGAAGCTGTCTTTAAAGATTCTGAAGTATGTTGAGGATGATTAGAGATATGATTTTGATATTGATTTTCTGGAAGTTCTGGAATATTTTGTCTGATAAAGGATTTTGCCCATGTATTTAGGAGCACCATGTGACAGAGAAGAAGGAAGAGCAGCCAACAGCAATGAATGCATTTGAGTTGATTTCCATGTCCAAAGGGCTAAACCTTGAAAACTTGTTTGATGAGCAGGTTCGCAACTTCACATGATAGGATATACTTTTTAAATTATTTTATTATAGTCATAAATCTATAGATTTGAATACAAGAAAAACATGTGAGTTATGTAAATTTTAACATAAAAAACTAGTTTACTTTGTCGAAACTTGGACCTAATTTGGATAAGAACATGTCTTTCAAGCTCATTTGCAGCTGATTATGAGATATCTTGCTTAAGTTACTTTGTAATGTCGTTGACTGCAGGGATTTAAGAGGGAGACAAGATTCACATCAAAATCCCCTGCCAATGAGATAATCAACAAGATTGAAGAAGCTGCCAAACCTCTTGGATTTGATGTGCAGAAGAAAAATTACAAGGTATGCCTTGTGCAATTATTATGGATTTCAGCTCAAGGATCTAGCTCTATATTCAACAGTTTTGTGAAATTAATAAACCATCACCTGCAGATGAGGCTTGCTAATGTGAAAGCTGGTAGGAAGGGAAACCTTAATGTTGCCACAGAGGTATGTGATAGTCATTTCTGTTCTTTTGGTGATATGTAACACAATTTTGTCACAATATTGTAGTGAAAAATACTCATTTTAAAACAGATATTTCAAGTGGCACCTTCTCTTCACATGGTTGAGGTACGGAAAGCAAAAGGCGATACATTGGAGTTCCATAAGGTATCCTTCTGCCGCCTTTTTTGTTTAATTGATTTACGTAGTCTCTGATTGCCTTACTTTACATACAACTGTTCTATTGTCGATTTTAACGATCATTAATAAAGCTTATTATTCCATATTTTCAAAGTTTAGTACAAGAAAATAGTTTTCCCTTCACTTATTAGTCATGCAATTTCATACTTCAGCAGTTAGATAGGAATAAGCGCATTAGCATTGGTCATTTTGCCAATATCATATATATATATATTTCATTTCTAATGATACCAACAAGAATTTGTAACTATTTAACTTATACTGCCTAAGTGCCAATTTGTTTGGTATATATATTAGAATAACTATTGCTTTTGTGAGAACTCTTTCTTCTTCCTCTACCTCTTTTTCTCTGATTTCCTTTTATCTTTAGAAACCTTTTGTGTATTCCATTAATGATCTCATCCTCTGATTGCTGATTAAATCACAGCTGCAAGCAAGCTATATGTTTGTATAATAATATCAGAATAATGGAGTTTGCACAGTTGACACTTGTTTTGTACTTTCATATCTAATTGAAACTGTGTTTCACCCTATGCAGTTCTACAAAAATCTTTCAACATGCCTGGAGGATGTTGTTTGGAAAACAGAAGATGATATGCATTTGCAAGAAAGAAAATGATATTTGATATCATTATTATCAAGTGTAATTTGTTTAAGTCCTGCCATTTTCCAATTTCTTGATTCGTTATTCCCCCCCACAACTCCCTTGTTGTAGGTTTGTTTGGACATGTACTCACATTATTGCGTTCCATGCTATTATTGTTGGAAAGCATGCACAGTTTATGTAAGAATGTGATTTTACCCTTCGACAGTTAAGTTATGTTCGTGAAACCAAAAATATAAGAAAAATTTGTAGATTTTGTATATCTTCCTATCTTCCTTTTGATAATTACATTTGCATGCTACTTTCCTTTTGCTAAGAATAATAATTATATTATATCGAGAGAAAATAACGAAAAAAGGCGAGCCTTTTTTTTTTATTGATGAAAGAAAATGATATTATAGTACAGACATCTCACATTGTGTTGGGGGAGGAAACTCTAATCCTGAAGGCTCTCCCACTTGCGAAATTTGTATAGGTAAATACCATTAATTGAGAATAAACGTTCTCATGTATTTTTTTATTATGTTATATGGTTAGAAAAATAAATATAAAAATGACATCTTAAGTCAACTCACTTGACGGAATTGTGAGCGTGGATTTAAATCTATACAATACCTTTCACATTTGGATAAAACTTATGTAGAATAAGTACGATACTGTACAAACGGGTTTGCACTAAAAATGAGAGGTAACCCATAGAAACGCTTTAAGAAATATTCAACCGGCGCATCATTTCAAATGAATTCCTTGTGATTTTTGTTAAGAACCATATGTAATGTAGTGTATGTAAGTTTTAATCCTTCACAATTTTCGCTCATTTCTTAACCTTTGCTTATGTAAGATTTTCTATGAGCAGATAAAAATAAATAAATAAAATAATAAACACAAAAGTTGTTAAAAAATGAAGAAATTTAAACTTGTACATTTATCTCTCCAACACATGATGAAATGTACCCACCGTTATTGAATTTCATAAATTTGATTTGATGAAACATGGATACTAAAAAACGAGAAGAAGGTGGGCCTAATGGTGGAGTCCAAGGTGAAAGTTGAAAAGCCTCATTTTGTGTTTCCTGGTCTTTTCCTTTCCTCGATGTTCGTGTTTCCTCCTCCTCCTGCTGCAGCTGCTTCCACTCTCACGAAAACGACACAGTATAATACTATGTCTCTTGTTCTCTCTCAATTCGTTACCTATTCCCTTTCTCTTCGTTCTATATTTGTTTCAATATCACGCCAACATTGCCACTTGTCTTATTATCTTCACTACCCATCATTACTCATCATGAAACTTTTATTGGGTTTTCAATTTTTCTGAAATTTTTTGATCCTACAATCAAATTTTCATGCTTATTAGTTGCAATTTGAAACCTTTAGGTGCCAACTATCATATTGGAACCCTATTTCATGTTACCCAGATTTTTTCTTGGTCTGGGATTAGGGTGGTATTCTAAACCCACTATTATGCTGTTCCTAAACTGCTAACTTTTTCATTTTCTGATATAATATTCACATTATGGTAAGGTAAAGTCAAAGTTTTTCTTTTGCTTGTTTGTTATGTTTGAAAATCCTAAGCCTGAATTTGTATATCTAATTTTTGGGACTTTGTTTATTGGATCCTGTTTGCATTCCTCATTTGATGCACTGTCCATTTCTAACCAATCTGAATTTCTCTTATACAATTAGAACTTTTGAAACTGATTTATGTGATTGTGGTTTTTGTTTCTTGTTCTTTTCCACCCCTTTTTATCAATTAACTATAAATTGATTGCTACTAAGTTTTATACATGGTTTTGATTTCTAGTTCCCTTGGGCAGTTGCTGCAGCTCAAAACATTTTTGGGGTTAATAGTACTTCAGAGCTAGGATTTTGTTTTGAAGATGGTTGGGAACCCTCCACTCCATGTCTCATCATTGCCAACTTGTTTATCTTCATCTCTGATTCCCCTACCAGGGAATTCATTAAATTTCAAGCCTCTTCCATCTAGACGTCGGACACAAATCAACACCATAAGAGCTACATCTGCTGATGCAGGTCATGACCAACATTCATCTACTTCAGAAGCAAAGAATCCACTGGCAGTTGCATTGGACATTCCCCGTGCTCTTTGGAGGCAAACATTGCGTCCATTAAGTGATTTTGGTTTTGGTCGTAGGAGTGTTTGGGAAGGCGGGGTGGGACTGTTTTTAGTATCTGGTACTGTGCTATTTGTGCTTAGTTTGGCCTGGTTGAGAGGTTTCCAAATAAGATCCAAATTCAGGAAGTACACAGCAGTGTTTGAGTTTGATCAGGCTTGTGGTATATCCACTGGAACACCTGTGAGGATCAGAGGGGTCACTGTTGGCAATGTCATTCGTGTGAATCCTTCCTTAAGAAATATTGAAGCAGTTGTTGAGGTGTCTTTCAATAGCATAATCCGATTACCCTTATATCACAGTATCAAAATCTTGTTTTGGTTTGGCATGCATTGTTTTAGTTGGCACATTATATTAAACGATTAGTTTTCAATTTGTAGGTTGATGATGATAAAACAATTATACCACGGAATTCATTGGTTGAGGTTAATCAGTCAGGTCTTCTTATGGAAACTATAATTGACATCAGTCCTCGTAATCCAATTCCAACACCTTCAGTCGGCCCTCTTGACCAAGACTGTCCTAAAGAAGGTCTCATTGTGTGTGATCGAGAAAAGATCAAGGGTTACCAAGGCGTAAGTTTGGATGCATTGGTTGGGATATTCACTCGTCTCGGCCGAGATGTAGAGGAAATTGGCATCATAAACAGCTATTCAATGGCTGAACGAGTTTTTTCTGTTATTGAAGAAGCAAAACCACTTCTTACACAGGTGTGATGTTATTTTATTATGCTGCTGTGCTTGACTGATGGAAATTTGGAAAAAATTCTCTTCATTAGACTGTTGAATCAGACAATTTCTTGCCTTTACAAAATGGGTAACTGCTTAATGGCGAATGATGTATTAGTAATTTGATGATGTAGGCTAACAGCCAAAGGGTTAAATTATAGCACTCAAGAGAAAAAATAAAGAATAGGCTAGGAGATCTAGAACTCGGCCAATATAGGTCTGGTCGTCCTGTGGCAGTTAACAACAAAGGAATGTAAAACAAAAGCATATGTTATTAAACAAAATCTGAATTCTCCTGTTGCAGCCATTAAACCTCGTTGCATATCATTGAAACCCTAATTATAAGCAAATCTAACTATTAGAATAGATGTAATACTAGCATTGTAAAGCAACTTGAATAAAAATAAATTTTGATACGTGAAATGAAATGATAATGGTGTACGAATATGCATCTGCACCTTTATTGTATTCATGTGCCGTCTATCGTGCATTCTCATATCCATATTTACCTTTGATGTAGTGATGCCTCAGATCAAAGCCATGGCTGAAGATGTTCAACCTTTGTTGGCTGAAGTTCGTGATAGTGGCCTGTTGAAGGAAGTTGAGAATTTAACCCGGAGCCTTGCTCAAGTTTCTGATGATTTGAGGTTAATTGCCCAAACCTCTAATGTTTTTGTAGTATTGTTTATCTCTAATTTAGTATGCATGCATAATTTCATACACCTATCCATGTAGCACATTGTTATTAGCGTAGAGAATGCCAACTAGCTTAGTAACATCTTAACCTTCAGATAGATCTTGATTGAGGAGTCTTGAGTCTCTTGACAGGGACAAGGAAACTGTGGTTGTAACTTGAGGAGTCTTAGTAACATCCTATGTTTTAGTTGAAGACCTTAACAATTGATATTAGAGTCCTTTTATTATTCTTTCTCCTAAGAGTCCTTTTATTATTCTTTCTCCTAGAATAAGAAGGCAAGGCATACACCTGTTATGTATATCCAGAAGGGTGCTTTACCCATAATGACTTGAGAGAATTGGAACTGATTCATCCATCTACTCTTTAATTTTACACTTACTATATTCTTTTAAGTTTGATGACTAGTTTAATATTCTGGAAGTATGACAACTAATACAATCACCCTTTGTTTATGCAGAAGGATAAATTCATCCATCATGACCCCTGAAAACACTGAACTGATCCGGAAGTCCATATACAGTCTTATTTTTACCCTGAAGAACATTGAGGTTTGACCCTAATTTTGGAAATGTCTATTAATCTAATTCTCAGGAATAACTTTTTTCCATTATATTCCTTGCTTTTTGGTTGTATTGTTACAGAATATTAGCTCTGATGTTCTCGGTTTTACTGGCGATGAGACTACAAAAAGGAATTTGAAATTGCTTGTCAAGAATCTTAGCCGGTTATTGTGAGGTCAAATTCCAAGTAAAGTAGGATATAACAGGTAATTGTTATCAGCCACAACATTGAAGTAATAGTAAATTGTTATTGTTGTTTCTTAGGTTGCATTATCTATGTTTCTTCTTGTATCTTGCATTTTATTTGTGATACAGATTTTTTTCCTTGTCTTACTGAGTGCAGACATGTCATTATGAGATTGGGAGAGCTGGCTGCTGTGTTAAAATGGAAAGTCATTTGGATGATTGGTATTGATGCATATGATCTGGGTTGTCCAAGCGTTTTTACTTGTGCGTATTATTAAAACATGAATCTATTATTTGTATTTATTTTTATGAAACTTAAATCTAAGTGGATTTCATCTCTTCAGTGTCGTCTTGAACCGCAACAAAAATTGTGAAGAGTTGTTACAAGTATTTTCTTTCGCGTGATTGGTTCCAAAGATATTGAATCATCCTAAGCTTCATCCTCAACAAGATTTTCAATGACACTAGCCACAATTTCTTCCAAGCTTTGGCCCTCTGAACATTCATCATTTTCATAGGAGACAGCATTCTTTAAATTAATAAATTGTTAATTTATTGATTAATTAATACCTTTCCAAATTCATGAATTCCATGATGTCTACATGATCAATTCACAAAGGTTTTACTTTGTGGTATTACTGGATACCATTAGCGATCAAAGGTTTAAGGAAACCACGATTTAATTATTTGTATTCAACCAGGATCCAGGGATCTCTGTGTATGTTTGTTGATGTGTAGATTTGAATTCCCTGCATTCATTATGTTCATGTATTCACACATTCATTGAAAGACCATTAGATACATTTAAGTATGGATTAAAAATAATTAAACAAGATTGATCTAATGATATATCTTATGATTTCGTGAATACGTGAATGTAGAGAATTCAAATCTTGGATGAGCAAGCCAAGCATATAATTTTAAGGACCAAGTCTCTTGTACAGTAGATATGTAGTTTTTCAAACGGAAATTCTCCTTACTGAAATCAAGCTTCTCCCAGCAGTCCAGATAGCAGATCCATCACTGGCAACAAATACTACTAGTACATAAGCATTACTTTATGCATCAAAATCAAGAATATTTATAAATTACCTTCTCCTTTAAACAAATTTACACAAGTTGAAATGAAGGGTTAAATGTCAGAGTTACAGACAAAATCAACATGAGATTTTATAACAATTACCAAAAGTACACTTTGTTCAAAATAATGAGGCATTTACTCATTGCATAAACCTTCAACAACACAAACTGGATAGAAGGTTTGCACTTCAATTAGAAACCTCCCCATTAAGATTCATACGCTGCCTTGTCTGCATCTCTCACTTGTTGGACTTCGGCTTGAAAATATTTGCCTTGTAGTATCTGAGTTCCTCGATGCTTTCTCTAATATCATCCAAGGCTCTATGCCTCTTTTCTTTTGAAGGTGCTTTCTTCTTATCTGCACAAATGATAACCCTTTTCAAAATAGCTTACAAGCAATCATATATGATGTATTTTAGCAATGAAACTTATTAATTAGTCAACAACTTCCCTTGAAAACCAGTGAAAAATGAAAATGACATAATTTTATTAGAAATATCAATATAAACAAGGACCAAATAACTAAAAGGGAAGGACATCCACTGTCTTCCATCTTTTTAAATTGTCCAATAGCACGTTTGGCAAAACTGGGTTTGGATGCACGGAAAAGGAAAAAAATTATTGCTTCTTCTCAACCACGGTTTTGAGATCAAAACTCAGTTACAAATAACCCAAAAGTAATTTTACCAAACAAGTATGAGGTAAGAAGGAATTGGGAGTTTATAAAAAATATTAACTTCTGTATGATTCAATGCACTAATACCAAAGAAAATTTAATTATACACTAATAGTTTAATTTCTCACCCCTGGGATACCAGCGCATGCATAGAGCATTAACACTGCTAACATCAACAAGCACATGAGAGAAGAGAGCAGCCAATTCTGGCATGTATTTCTGCAAAAAATGGATCTAGTTAGGACAGTAAATGAAACATTTCAACATAGGTAACAATAGAATATATACAAGTTACCAATAAGAATGGCAATGTATGCATTCAATAAGGCTTTATCAGGATATGCAGAACGGAAAAGGACTGCCTTTCAATTTGATACATATAATATATTCTATTCTATATTCAGATGACAGAAATTTTCATGCAGTGTCACGCAAATGTCCAAGTTCATAAATGTTATGATGTATTCAGTTGAGTAAAAAAAGAGCTATATGGCACAGTAAGCATGAAATATAAGCTAGACCCACTTACCCAGTTAATGTAGTATTCTTGAGAAGTCTTAACAAAATAATTATAACAAATCCTCGCTAGTCATCTGGATTAACAAGGTGCCATAAATATTATTTGATTTTGAAATTTTAAATTTGATGAGGTCACCAAAAATTTACAGGAGAGATTATCAATGAAAGAATGAAGACTTCGATACGTTTGGTACTATAAAGACAAATAACATTAAGATAATTAGAAAATAACAATACTTCAGCAAAGCCGCTAGCTACAAGTTTACCATGGCAGAAGCAATACCTTCAGGAATTGTAAATCCACATACACCGAATTTCCTGCCAAGAGAGGTGTGTATGAACCAATATATCTTTTAACAAATTCAATAACCTGCAATACTCCAATACAATACAGATTTACATTATGAAAACGAAAAAAAAAAAGAGGGGGAAAGATATTCGACCATAGGATTCAAGCAAGGACCACAAAGTAGAAACTTTAATGTATTACTTTACAGATCAAGTGGCAATATACAGGAAAAGGGACATAAGTTTACAGGCACTCTGAATGCGACATATAGAGTCCGACGTGGACAAAACTAAGGCATCCAAGCCAATAATCCCATGTGATTGGCACCGATATCATTGGCTTGATAAATGAGTAGGATGTAAACGTCAGCATGTAAAGAGTTTCCTTTATAACCAACTGATTGGCTCTGAGCAAGTGCAGGGTCCGCCACATTCTGTAGAGAAATTATTCTCTCAACTTGCTAATTTTAGTAACAAAAATTGGAAATTGCAGTCCATAACATGGTTTGTAATTATCTCCTGGGGGGGTGAAGGCCGAGCCTGTCCTTATAAGATCAAACTTCTAGGATTAATCACAACATGGGATGACACAAGGCACCCATTTGTGTGCTACATCTATCACTAGCATCTAAGAAGGGTACAACAGCATTCTGCTGATTACTATATAGCCTCAGACCTACTTAATTAAATCATACAAATTAAATGACCAAATCACCAACTGGATAAATAAAAGTAAAAATACATCTATGTCAAATATTCATGTCAGTGTCAAGAACCTTAGAGAAAGGATAACATTTTCTTTGGTTTAAAAAAGAAAATAAATAAATAAATAAACTCAACTCATACCTGACAAGAACTTTCCTATATTACTTGTTTTGATAAATATGTTATTTAAACATTTAAATATATTTAGACTTTTATACATCTTCTGTACATTGATAGTGCCCCTCCCATATTTTTTATGAACTTTGATGGGTAATGAAAATCCAACTTCCTTCTGTATGCTAGGATTTGACAAATTGACAATCACTGATAGACGAGCTTAATTATTTAATTTGTATTATAATATGAAGAAGACAACATAATTTTTCCAAGTACATTGAATATATATATATATATATATATATATATATATATATATGGAAAATACTGTTCTGGTTAAACATGATAGAAGGTAAGTTCCTCTGAAAAGAGAGCTCACCACATGGAATAGTAACTACAAACCTGCTTTTCAGCTTCCCGTTCACTAGTTGTACTTTCAAGCACCTTTTTTGTTAACCCTAAATTCATTGAAAATCATTAGTTGATACCACTTAAAATTCAATTCAACAGGAAAAGAAAAAAGGAAACAAATGATATCAAGGAAAAACATAAAAAAATCAACACATGGATAATACAGTATCAAATTCTTCATGTTCTCAAATATATTAATATTTTTTATCTACTTTGAAGCAAATCTTGTACTCCCCATTGCCATACTTTGTCCCTTTTCTCTCTAATTTCTATCAAGAATAAATGAAGTATCAAAATATAGCATGTAACACTTACCACTGGCTGCATGATGACTTTGACACCATTCTCCCATCCTGTCAAGGCACTCCTTAGTTTGATGGATTACCAAATCAGGACCCTAAAATAGCAGATAACTTCTTAAATACACACTATAATATGATCATCCATACTGGACATCTCTTAACTTAAACATAACAGATACACAAGATTTGATCAAATATCAACACTTCATCTCCTTCCAAGAAAGTAAAACAAAAAACAAAACGAAAAAAGTTATAGTCATTCCAATGGTGAAGGTAGTGTCAAGAGATTAAGTTTAGGAAAATTAGATCTGATAGCACTTCCCCTCCTCCTTTCAAGAAGAAAGATGGAGGCTTATGATCACAAGCTCAAACCTGATCAAATTCATACTAATTGCAAATTTACATTAAAAAATGTGTATTGTATACTTTACATGGCAAAATTCTTTTTTTTGGTAGAGCTTTACATGGCAAAATGAAAATGAGAAATCAACCTCACAACTCACGAGATCTTTGGAAGATGTTCATTTTCTATTAAGTAATAACTTTTCAATATAGAAGCCAAGATAATCTATTGTATGAAGTTAGTAGTGTTAGACAGGAGAATGTAGAATCTCATTCAAAATGTAGTGATTCAAGAAAACATCATGTACAGTTTAACATCAAATGATTAAATACCTCCACTGTTTTGGTCAAAGCTCCATCTGTAACTATACATGCAATCTCCAGTATTCGATCCACTTCAATATTTAATCCTGCAACCCACAGAGAAGGTTTAATACTAAAAAGCATAAAATTCAAAAAAAAAAAAAAGCACATCAGGCACTACGCAGTTCATGTTCTGTCCAAGAACAGAAAACAACAAATTTGCAACAATAGAATATATAGACTAGGTTTTAAACGAGTATGTTCAATAAAAGGTCATGAAGCACTATCAAGTACACATAACAATGGGTAACCAAGTGTGAGTTTTATTTTATGCTAACAAGGAGAAAATTCAGAACACAAAGAAGTCGCGTAACTAAGGAGGATGGATTAAAAATGCATTGTAACAAGCGAAATATAAGAAATGATAGCTTGCAGCTGAAATTCAACAAGTGACATAATTAGGTGGGTGCAGATGATGAACCCCAAATAACAGATTCAGATCACAGACCATCACAGTCATTGAAGCAAATAGCTCATGCCTTTGGCAGGTCAGAGGGTTCAAGAGCATAAACCCATTGAAAACAAATGCTATAGCTCACTCTAAAGCATCAAAGATAGGAACTGCTAATTTAGAACAGATAGGTTTTCTAAGAAAATGACCCTCAGAAAGATTAACAAACAATAAGTCACCTTTGGAGAGCACATCCTTCCAAAATATTTACTTCAAAGTTATTCAAATTGCTAGGATGAATGCTACCTTGAGTCACTCTAATTCTACTTTATACGTTACTAGAGATATGTTAAAAGGCAAACAACTGTAATAATCTGACACACGAGTATTTACCAGTTTTTTTCTATTAAAAATAAGTATTTACCAGGATGGGTACCATATCATGAAACACAAGAGCTTTCTCACAGACCGAATTGGACTTTGTATGCCAATTGAACACACAGAGAAAAGCAGACATGAAAAATATTTACTTAAATAGAAGAAACAACTATCCAAATAACCCATCCTACATGCTTACCAGTCATTTCCAAGTCAATCCAGACAAGAGGCAACTTGTATTCACATGAAGGAGTCACTGAATTTTGTTGGTTTTGTTTCTCTTTTTTTACCAGTAAAGTATCAACATCGCCATTAACTCTCTTCTTGCTACTACCTGCATCAAAAAAGTATATAAGAGCTGCTTGTTGGCACACCTACTAATCAACATAATGTTACTACTAACAAGCATCCTCTCTGAATATTTAGAACTAGTTAATACACACAAACATAGAGAGCAACGAGCTAATTACAGAAGATATGTGCATAAGTAATACAAAACAGTAGGAAATAATATTTCCAAGTGCATCAATGACAAGTGATTTAGCATCACTTAACCAAGCAAAGGCTACCCAAGCATGAGCGTTTGATCAGTGGCAAAACAAAACCTTGCATATGATCTAACACAAACTTTAATTAGATTCGCTATATGCGGATCTTTCTCTGCTTGTTACTTTTCCACTTGGGTTCTTCACTACTGCGATGATTCTTACTGAATCAGTCTACTTAGAAACAACACTCGAATTAACTCCGCTAATAATCAATAATTGATCGATAAGCACTCAAATTACTGTCCAATGTTAGTTTATGACCTACTGATCATAAATCTTCGAATCAGGTTAATGATTTCTTTCTTCTTCTTTTTTTTTTCTATCGTGATTATGTCCCTTCATTCCTCAAACATGCAAGTCTCGGGCGCATTCAACTGGAGGTGTATAATAATCACATAAATTAATAACCCTATAAACATTTCAGCCATTAATAATACAGCATAACTCAGGTCAATAGTTTCACTGATGGACTAATATCAAGCACCCATTTTTCTTTTCCAAATTCTAAAAAACCCCAAAAGAAAAAAATGATTATTATCCATCAAATTCTACAGCATGAATAGTTAACAAAGCTCAATGGGTTCTCCCCTTAATACCCAGATCAATAACAACAGTGAAACCCTAACCCTAATTCCAGCAACTAAGCATGATTTCAGAAAAAGAAAAGGCTGAAAATTGAAATAAGCATGAACAGCAGGGGAAAGTGAAAGTGTACCAGGATTGGAAGGAGGGTGAACATGGCTATCATCAACGTCAAGTTCTAACACCGAAAAAGTGTTTGCAAGTTGCTCCATTTGTTTCTTTCTCTACAAAGTTTACAACTTTGGCGCAATTTGAAAGAGAAACACACTCAATTCAAAAGCCCCTTGCTTTGCAATTGTAGTCATACACAAGTACAGCAACACTGAACATGAGTGGGTTCATGGGTTGTGGGCGGTCTTCCGGGCCGGGTTCAACCCGATCTGGCAGGAAAAGGCAAGAGCCTTTTGAATTAGATTTATTTTTAAGAAAATGATAATTGCCCAAACAAATTCCTCATTAAATCTTATGCAAGTGAGTCATGGAATAAATTTCCAGCTTTTACCTCTAAAAAATCCAGTTTTATTATTATTGTTATAACCTTTTGCGATAGATTTTTTATAAAAAAAAAATTGAGCTGATTTTTTTTAAAAAAAATAAAACTTTTAATAGGCGAAAGTATTATTCATTATTATTATTTTGATACTTGAATAAGATTTACCAATTATAAAATAACTGGTACTTTTTAATATAAGAGTTTTTTTGTGCCTTGTTTTATATAAGAGCTTATCTATGATAAAAGATTTTAATTTTTAAAAAAAAGACAATTGTTAAAATAAATTCGAATGATGTAGTATTAATAAGATTTAGTTTTAAAAAAATGGATTGTAGAAATGATTTAATCAAATACGAAATATTATACGGTCAAAAACGAGTATTTAAGAAAATAATTCAAATTGCTTCAAAAATAAATAAATAATAATTCAAACACAAAACAATACTTGTGGATTAAATTACTATAAACATAATGGATGCTATTATGCATCTCCTTATGGACCATTTATATCAATTCAAGGTAGAGAATACCTTCAAAGTTTATGAGTACTTATAAAGGGATTTATATTTATCTCATCCCAAGAAGATCAATAAAGGTTCGAACCTGCCACCTATCAGATACGAGATCCTGTCATGCTTCATTAGGCCAACCATTGAAATTTTTCTAATTAATTTTCTTTATTTAGATTTAACCTCATAAGTCATAACTTATGTTGTTGTTTTGTTTTTTGTTTTTGTTTTTTCATTTTAATCATCCATTCCCGGACAAACAACTTTTTCTCATATATTCAGACCAAATATTTTGTCCTTAAATTGGAGATCGCTTGGTAGTAAATAAATGCCAAATCACACTTCACTCATCATCCTTCGCAAACTCCATATAACCTTTCCCTTCCTTCACATTCACAAATCAACTGGACCATCCATGCATTTAACAACAAAATCAACAGCATACATGTCAATGCTCCCTAAATAGGAAGGAACATACTAGATGCTGCCTAAAAATAAACAATCTACCTACATGACAATTAAATTACTATTTAAGCATATAATTCAACTTATCAACTATACTATACTAAATATAGTGTAAACAGTATAGTTACACATTAACACATTAATACACAATCTATACTAATATAGTAATATATAATATAATGTTTAGACAAGACGATTGGACAAGAAGATTTTTTTTTGAAGGAAATTAAATTCCACAAAAAAGAAGAGATAGAAAGAGATAACCACCCTTGGGCCTAGGCCTTTGGTTTGGTCTGTAACTGTAAAGAGTATATAAATTGCATAATCTCTCTTCTTTCATTTTCCACATAACATAACAACGCAACGCAGAGAACCTTTTATTTTCTCTTTGAATCCGTTGAATTTTCTCGCTCTCCAAACACCCTTCAATGGCCGATCAGCTCACCGACGAACAGATCTCTGAGTTCAAGGAGGCTTTCAGCCTCTTCGACAAGGACGGCGATGGTCTCTTTTCTCGGATCCCTTTTCTTCTCTCTGTGTTTCGTTTCTTAGATCTGATTTCATCTTCAACTTTTCTACCATATCTCAAATTTGTTCCCACCCCTTTTTATGAATTTATTAAAATTTGAAACTTTTCTGGTTTTACGATCTAGGGTTCCTTCTTGTTTGACTTTTTGCCTTTTATTTTTGGGTGCGTGGTTCGACATTTCTTTCGTTTCCTATTTTGCCCCTGCATTTGATCCTTGATGTGATGAAATATTGATATTGTGTGTTTACTGATTTTGGGTAGAATTGGATTATTAGATATTAGGAATCGTGTTTTTTGCATAGCTATTTTCAATTGTAACTTGAAATTTGGTTTTATCGTTGTTTGATTTCTGGATCGTAATTGCTTACGTGGATATGAATTTTGGAGCTATGTGTTTGGATTTGAAAATAATTCAATATGGGATTGGCCCCTTTACATTTGTGTTGTGCATCTAGGTTGGCCTTGTTTTATGTGGAGATTTCTGATTATGAAAGAGCACTTAGATGTGACCTATTACTTTCCTGTAATGGCATTGTGATTGTATAATTTTTTGTGCTCAATGGTAACCTATCTCTGATCCGAAAGTAAGTTTTGTGATTAACTACTAATCCTCCTCTTGATTAGAATTGCTGATTTATATGTGCTTATAATTTCAAAAAAGTATATTGTTTTCCTCCATTAGTCCTAGATTTATGGAATTGGTTAATTATATGAATCGTGCAAAATGAAAAATAACCTGAAGTAGTATGGTTATCACTTTCCATGTGTATGTTCCTGCCACGAGTGTTGATGTCTCGTTGGAACTTTTGCTTTGAAACAAAAATGAAGATATATTTTGAGAAGTAGAAAATATTTTAGATCTAAGTTTCTGTTCTTTTTCAGTTTTCTTAAACTGGGTCATTCCATTCCCATGTGAGGCTGGATCACCAGTTTGTGTTTAACTATCTTTTCAACATGCTATAGGTTGTATTACTACCAAGGAACTTGGAACCGTAATGCGGTCACTTGGGCAGAACCCAACTGAAGCTGAGCTGCAGGACATGATAAATGAGGTCGATGCTGATGGGAATGGTACTATTGATTTCCCAGAATTCCTCAACCTGATGGCCCGCAAGATGAAGGATACTGATTCAGAGGAGGAGCTTAAGGAAGCCTTCCGCGTCTTTGACAAGGATCAGAATGGTTTCATCTCTGCAGCTGAGCTCCGCCATGTCATGACTAATCTCGGTGAGAAGCTGACAGACGAAGAAGTTGATGAGATGATCCGCGAGGCTGATGTTGATGGTGATGGTCAGATCAACTACGAGGAGTTTGTCAAAGTCATGATGGCTAAGTGAGGATCAATCACCAATAACCAAAATTTGAAAAGCATATCAACAGAAAAGGGACAAGGCAGATAAGATTTGATGAGAATTATATTTTCATTAGGACATCATCTTCATTTGGGGTCATTAGTTTTTGTTGGTCGGGTTTGTTTGCTTTTATTGGTATTGGTACTGCTCATTACTATCCTACTTGTTTGCTTTGTCCCTTGTTTCAGTAGTTTGGATTAGATGTGTCTCACCATGCATTGATACTCCAATTTTCATCCCTTTTTTAATTATTGTGCTTTTACATGTGGGTGACTAATACTGTTAATATCATCTTATGCTATTATATGATTGTTTATGTGACCATTTCAAACTGATGATGACGGATACTTGGGTCGCTACACATCAATGCCCTCTTTAGTGAAGAAGGAATTATTTTTTTCCTTCATCCCAAACGCGTCATCTTAATTGTCTCATCTTAGTAGGAGTACTTTTTTGTTACTTTGTCCAATGCGTTAGCAAAACCAATGATTTTTATAAGGGAAATTTTAACGAGCGTCCTTAGGGCACTTGTTAAGAATCAAGAAAAGAAAATTTGTATTGAAAAATTATGTATTTAATATTTGAAGAAATGAAATGTTTAGTTTCTCAATAAAAACTTTTTTTTATGATTCCTTAACGAGGGTACTCATTAGCATGAACCTTTTTCTAATGATACGAGTATGCATAATTTATGCCAATTTGTTTTATCATTTTGAAAACTTGGACAATTGAATATATAAATTGCAAAAATCGAGGAGATAGCGTCGAAATTATACATGTGGATGTGCCCTGTTTTTTTTTTTTTGGTCTAAACCTAGTATATCCCAATGCTGTCAACGAATGATTAATCATTGTTCGTCGAACGTGACTTCCGTTGATCAAGCATTATTTTAATGCTGTTAGGAATCAGAACTAGGAGCAAATCGAGTCGATCCGATCCCTGAAGTGTTCCAGGACAAGCCTTACAACCGTTGGGTTAAGGGTTTCGTTGAATGTGCCCTGCTTGGATAACATTTTTTAAAATTGTAGAAATCCTGAGATTAGGTAGTAGGGAAATGGCACGTTTTTAAAGTTGTGTCGCGGTTCTGTCATGGTTCAGCGAACCTTAATACTATCATTAAAACTCTCGTTGTGCATGAGGATATGGGATATTTGGGGAACCAAAAAAATAATATAAATAAAGAAACACATTTAAGGAGCTCAATCTTCCTTTACGGTTTTACCTGAACAAAACGACACAAGACGTAGGATAAGTAAAATGGTCTGCATTGTTCCAGTAAAAAAAAATGGTCTGCATTGTGCATTAAACATTCTTTTTATTTTTCTGTTTTTGACACCCGCTTTGAATCGCTTCATGTCAGGTACGATGGTTTAGCATTAGAGGGGTAAGCTTTTTTTATCCATGCTTTAGAGCCTAACTTAAGAGAAATATAATTGGTTAAATACTTTGGTATCTATACGTGACACGAATTCTCGATTTGGTTTTTATATATAAAAAATTATTAAAATGGTCCTTATACGTACAAAAAGTCCCCATTTGATCCTTATATATAACCCGTTTGGTCACTATACGAGCAAAAAATTATTAAATAAGTCCCTAAAATTTTGTACAGCAGGGACCAAATGAGGATTTTTTGTACGTATAGGGACCATTTTAATAATTTTTTATGTATAGGGATCAAATCGAGAATTCATATCACGTATAGGGACCAAATTATTACTTTAACCAATACAATTCTTGTAAATTTTGGAAGTATTTCTACATTAAAAACATTACACATGACACTTCACGACATCAAATGTAAGATAATAATAATAATAAAAAGCAATCAGGAAAAGTTAAAAACTAGGGGTGGAAATAGAACAAAGTGGAAAGAATTTCTATGATTGTGTTCCAAGTCAGAAAGGGAGGTCTTGCATCATAAAGATAAGTCATGTAGACTGACACAAGCGTGTAAATTGTTGGCACGTTTATTATCATGCCTTGTAGGCAATAACACTTTCTAGGTTGGAGCCAACAGCACTTCACAATATGGAACAGTTTTATCATGGTCCTCAAGTGGTAGAGGACCATCACTCCATTAGAGGTTCCCATCATGATTTTGGATTAGAGCACAGGTTACACTCACATTCCATTTAGCAGATACACGGTTGTGTGGTTTGTGTACACTCTACATATGTAGGAAGAGGATTCAAGTCACAAGACACAAATTCCGAAGTTTATCCCAAGATGAAGTGGTATGATTAACATAGGAAACTATGTTTGGATACGAAATAGGAGAGAATAAAGAATAAAGGAGAAAAATAGTGAATATCCAAATACCAAACTATTGTTTGAGATTTTTTTTAGATGACAAAAAAGCTAACCACTAGAGAGTAAGTAGGGTGGAAAATAGTATACTTTGAAGTTAATAGAAAGAAATAAAATTACTTCATGTGCATTAATTCTCGAACAAGAGGAAGAAAATTCCCTCATTTCTAAGTTTCCCTCCCTTCCCTCGTGCTCACAAAACTTTGAAGATAGCGGCATTATACACCTAGCATAGCAATATGATTGAAAGGATTGAACATAGGCCTTTAATTGAGTTCAAGTGTAAACTATAATCATGCCAGTCTTCAGTCACGGGTTGCTGATTGGCTAACTCTCTCTCCCCATTTCACGAGAATAAGGCTATATTCTTGATGCTTCTCCTATAGACTATGGTAGGATTTCGATTGATGATTTAGCCAGGGCCTCTTTGCCTTGTGGTATTGCTGTTAGAGGGCCTAGCACTTCCTTTGTACCATAAAAGTAAGCATTGAAGCGGACAGTGAAGGCCTTAAATGGGGCTAAAATGGAGAATATAAAGGCCTTAGGGGGTTAAGGGCTTACTTGTTTGAGAAATAAAAAAGTAGTGTTAGAATGCGTTTATTGTTTTTTTATTACCTAAAACAGAAATAATGTAAGAATGGTGTGTAATATCATTATTAAAAAAATTGAAATTAGATATGCCAAACAAAATGATTTTGAAAAATTGTCTTTGATCAAAAGATTAAAAATACCGTTTTGCGAAAATAAAACACTTCTTTAAGCCACCTCACTTTTAATACTTTTCCCAAGTTTCCAACTCGAGTCTTGAGCATGTCACAAACAATTCAGAACAATTTGTTTTAACTTCTACTAGACGCAGACTGACGTTCAGAGGAAGAAAGAAGGCTTTTCGACCTCGCAAGCCTATACCCTGCTCTATCTTTAAAATCGATTACCTCTGCAATGAAATTATAGGTCAAGCATTTCTATCCAATGGACTTGTTAGACAAGATAGTGCCGGAGTTCCATGTACTAAACTGAAATTTTCTACAACTCCCATTGCCGGTGCTCATTAATTTGAGATCATAAAACAAGAAAAATAACTATGACCAGCACCACGTGGAGCACTGGCAACATCATATTTAAGGCAACCTTATTGATATTTTTCTAGAAGGAAAAGAACCCCGAACAAACAAAAAGTTATTGAAAACGAAAAGTTTTAACATATGAAATTGAAACAGAAGAACGAGTTCCTTTCCAGCATATTTATAGACACAAGACCTTCATATACTACATGTGAGAGTATATTTAAACTTTTCATCTTTACAGACTGATGCTACAAAAGCAAAATAAAAAGAAATATTTTATATGGGACAACCGTCACACATTTACCTCTTGAGTGGTTTATAAAGGACGACTGTCACATACTTAGACTGGAACCTGTGAGTCAGTCCCAGGGCAACAACAGACTTCGAGGCCAAGTTTTTCTCTATGAAGACGTGATTTAGCACAACATGTTGAGGCTTTGAAGGGGAAACTACGTCAGAGTTCTCCATACCTAGGACAGTAAGATGCAGCTGTGAAGGAACAGCCATAGGCTCTTTTGCAAAGTCTTCCTCAGCTGGAAATGCTTGACCATAACTGGATTCTGGGGAGGGTGGAGCCTCAAACTCAGACACACTTTCTGGATTTTCTGGCACATAATCCTGCAGAAAACAAGAATATTCAAATCATTAAATGGAAGACAAATCAATTTCACTAAATGGGGATGATACTTCCTCGTAATCAACAGGATAGGTGCTGGGTTTTTTAATGTGATAAGGAAATATTTGAGTTCTTCCTAATCAGTTGCATTTTCTCTTCATAAAGTGTTAACCTCAAATTCATGGAAAGTAAAATCATGAAAGAACTTAAAAAATTTCTTGCTCAAATTTCAACCTACTATTAAATATTGCCTATTACATCAAACTAGTGAGTAATGCCCTAAACGCACAAAAACCAGCTTTCCAAAGTTAATCAGGTATTTATTCTGTCTATGTACATCCTTAATCTCCAAATCAGGTGTTTCTTCTGTCCATGGCATTACTCTTTCGTTGCCCCGCCCACCGGGCTACCTGCCCTCCCCCTCCTTGCCACACAAGAACACACAGAAACAGACCCAATGAAAGAACTTCGGCTTCAGTTATATGTCAAGTTCATCTTATAACAACCAAATTGGAGAAATCACCCTTACGCCAAAAGGAAAAGACCTTATAGAAGAATGCAGATGCACAGTTAAGTGTATTGGAGGATGAGTTTCATTACGGAAAAGATGATGTTCACAAAATAATAAAGATGTTTTAATAAAGAGAAAGAAATAAAAGTAAAAGAAACAAAAAGGAAAATGCATACATTAACATCAAGAAGATTGCAGACATGCCCCATCTCATCAGCTACATAGGGAAGTTCTGGAATATATCTCTGTTCACCATCAACAATAAACCTGTAATGATAAATACCCGACGGCAGGACTACAAGAATTGAGTGATCCTTGCCACCTCTCTGCAGTGCCTTCCTGCAAGTAATTAAAATTTACTGGTACCAATCCCATTACAGAATATTTGCAATTATGAATACTTTTCATGTCAAATAAAATATACTCATCATTGTTACTGAGTTACTGACAAAGGAGTCATTAAATCTCACCTAGATGTCCAGTTATCCCAAGATCCCTCCACAGCCACATTGTTACCACCATAGTGCCATGTAATCATGACAGGGATTCCTTGCTCAGGAGGTTGATTAACAATGCCATGAGACTCATTCTGCCACATTTGATTAAGAAAGGGAGGGCCATTACCTCTCTGCAATGGAGCTAGAGGAACCTGAAAAGCACAAAGAAACCATATATTATTTTTGTCATGCCACATTGCCACTGATAAGACCTATATATTTATTTCTGAACAAAATTAAAAATACCCCCTAACTATAAAGGAATTGGAGGAAGCTTTATATTTATTGAATTAGGGATGTTTCAGGACCTATTTGTCATTTTCAGCAAGGAGATTCCACAGCTAACAAGAACATTAGTGCACAAACATAGTTGTGCTGTTGTGCACTACCATGCATCCCTTATAGTCAAAAGTTGATTCTACAAACTTGCATTTAGATGGTGTATTATCATCAAAGATCCTCAAAAGATACTCCAAACTCATTCCAGCCTCGTATATGCATATGAAATTGTTACATTGTTAAATTAGGAGAAAAATTACTTTCCAGATAAAATCAGATACTGCCTTTTTGCAAATAAACAGTTACAAAACATAACAGTTAGCCAATGCAGGGTCTTTCAATAGCAGATAATAGACATTGAACGGTAAAACTATTCATAGTTGCATTTCCATATAATATTACAAAGACTATATTAACTTGGACTAGATTACAGTGTCAACCTACATCTACATCAAAAAAGAATTTTCAAGCCTACTTTCCAAATTCCGATACATCAAATTTAACTGACTCCAAATTGATGCTACAACTACAAGCCCCCTTTTGACAGGGAAAATCCCCACCAACCAGCCAAAACAAAAATGCAAGTTATATTCTTGATTCGGATAAATTTTATTATATATATGATATGATGTGACATCATCAACTTTATTTAGATACTTATAATAGTAATGGATGGGAGAATTTTGATGGATGGTCTTAAAAACTAGATTTAAAAGGCTTTGCTGCATCTAATTCAGTAGTATTCATCAAGTTGCATCACTTAATCTTGCTCATAATGCAAACTCTTACATTTTTTAAAATTACCATTCTGCTGTTTCTATTATTGGGTAGCCTAACTTGGACAATGATTCATTACACCACTCATTTTTGAAACAACGAACAGATGCTACCTAAAATATCTGTCCACAATTGCTGATGTGGCTGCATGAGATTTGACAAAAATGTTTTAAGTGGGATACACATAAGGGTGGATAACATTAATGAGATGCAACAACATTGGCAGTCGTGCACACACGCTGAAAAATAGTAGTGCAAGTAGCATTACTCAAACAATTTCAATTGGAATGATTTGTTATGTACCGACTAGGGGAAGCTATCACATTGTTCGTATTCAGGACCAAGCTTAACTTATAACTAAAACAAGCCAAAAATTTATATTTTCAGATAACTTTTGATGTCCTAGGAAGATATTTCTTTCAGCCCCTTCAAAGCATATAACCATTTCACACAATGCATTCTTCAGTCAAAATCTAAACCAATTAAATATTAATGTTAAGCAAATTATCTAGCAACCATGTCATCTAATGTCATGCAATAATATTCTCTCTTCCAAATAAAGACATCCACATTTATGATTTCAAAACTTCTTTCACAAAAAGGAAATAAAGAACAGAAAAAGAAGGAGCCTGTTTTGATTATAGATGCACATGTATGCCACTAGCCATTTCGTATGACCTTGAGAATCATTAGTTTCTAAGTTAAAACATATTGTTTATTGGTAATGCTAACAATAACTATGACTTACTGAAATAGGAATGGCCTCTAATTTTCTGGCATTCATACGAAAATGCAACCGAAGTGTCTCATTAGAGTTGTTAGCAACAGCAAATGCCTATGGTCCAGAGTGATACCAATCTCTGGATTTTTCCTAGTTAACGTGGTAAAATACTTTTATGAAACCTAACTAGCTTGGGGGGGGTATCTTGTTTTTTGAAATTCAGTAGTTAAAATAAATAATGATCAAATAATTGAATCATGTGAAAGTAAATGAATTTAAATATGTCATGATTTGGGCCCTAACCAAGGACGTAGGAAGGTACATAATAATAAGAATAACAAAATGCTATGGGGGACAGTACTCCTTCAAGATCAAAACTGTTTTGCAAAACAATTTCCACAGATCAATGAGTTCATTTTAACTGACTAGTGCCTAGGAAATGATTTTTCTGCTGACAACAGCCCCAAACACCTGAAAATGTTAAAATTTTCCACAAGATTATACTCTACTTAACATTGAGAATGAAAATCTTGATATGCTAAACAGAAATTAGTAAATATATATTAGCACACCTGGGGAAAAGTTGCAAACACATGAACTATGAAAGGTAAAAAATAGATACTCAGATATCCATGTTAAATTAAATTATGCACATCCATTCATCTTAACAGAACTGGAGAACAACTAAGGGATGACCACTCACAGTAAAAAATATATATATCAAACAAATCAGATTTAAGTAACATAACAAAAGAAAATACAAAATCATCTAAGAAATCAAAATGAGGGTGAGCCTTGGCACAATAGTCTCTCTGCTTGCGAGGATACATCTACCATCCTTAGACCCCACCAGGTGGGAGCCTCACACTGGACCACCCTTAAGCAGTCAAAATACGGTATCCAAAATTCACAGGATGCAGTCAAATAGTGTACGGACAGTAAGTCGTATGTAATAAACCAAAGTACCGACTATTGACTTTATGTTTTACCGTACATGGAAATTTATCAAACTCTACAAGAGAAACCGACAAGATAATGACTGCTGAACAAAACTTTTTTTCTCCAGGATCTCCGCAAATCAACGACAAAATAATATCATTCAAAGCATTGATGGGCATAAAAGGGAAAATTGGCAAATATTTGCCAAACTCGAGGGATCGATATACATTGGGCAGGAGGGAATAAAAGTACAGAAAACTATGAATTGTATATTGTATATCATGCTTAAGTTCGATTAAATATAGCCAAGTATAATCTTGGATAAAACTTTTCGAAATTATATCCAAGAGCATGCATTGCATTACAATATCCAAAAATTATTGCCTCAACCTTGGCAGACAGTGTCATATTCCAACACTTCACGTGCAGCTCCTCCAGTGGTGAATTGTCAAGGATGGTAAACTAGTGACTAAGGGCAGATATCACAAAAAATGACATAAAACAAAGTTCATATTGTTGCACCAACAAAATGGATTCCATGAAATGTACATCTCAATGACATTCCAAACAGTAAAGCTTAGTGCTCACACACTCGATCCAGAGGATATTATTGCAAGCAATTTCCAACTTCCAAACTGGACAAAATAAACTGCTTGACCCTGGTAGACTAAAACCATGAATGTTTATTTCCAAATGTTGTAATTTCAACCACAAAATTCTCAATTACAACTTACAAGTTACAACAATCCACAACATGCAGACCTGGCTTAATTGTGTTTAACAACTGGAAAAAAAAATCATGAGGTGCAACTTAAACCAGATGGAGTTATCTGAAGTTGCGACCCAAGTTGCGACCCACGTCTTGCATACGTAACTTTTTATGGCCAAATAAAAAAAAAGGTTAACACAGAGAGCTTGCTCTACTGACACAAATAAAGTATAAGTCCATTAAAGTGTTTGCAACTCTCACTAAACCAAAATGAGATTGCAGGGAACCTGTAAAATGGTGAAGTAACCGTACACAGTCAAATATAATAATTCTGAAAAACTAGAAGCAATTTAAAGCGATAACCTAACTCTCCTAGATCTGCAGCATTGGCATATAAATCATATGCACTATCAAAACCAGCAACATTTGTTTTGGTCACAGGCATGCTTATTCTATACGAATCGCATTTATCAATTATATACGATCCACGCACGAAAAAACCGATTCACCAATAACAGCATTTCCAGATCCATACAATTCCACGCCAAAATTTAAAATTGAAATATATAAAAAAAAAAATTATTCCTGTTTCAACTTTGAAGCTAAGAACATGAACTCAGTCCGAAGACGCATACATGTTCAGATAATAGGCGAAAAGGAATAGAGATAGAAGAGAACCTGAGGACCGAAGAGGATCGGCGATCTGGAACGACGAGGACTCTGCGGCGGACTATTGGCCATTGAATCGGTGGAGAAGGCGCGAACGGGCGCGTGAGAGGCACGGACGGCGGAATCGGCGGCGGAGAGATCGGCGCCGCTGGAAATGGCTCCGTCTTCTCTGGCGTTAGCGTTTCCCATTGAGAGATTGAAAAGTATGAGAGCGAGCGAGCGAGTGAGGGATCCAGAGAGGTTTTTGGTTTGTAGCGAGATATGAATGATGCAGAAAAAAACAATGAGAAGAGAAAGGGAAACGGCGTGGTTGTAATGTTGTCGTTTTTTGATGGGATGAAAATGAGAACGCAATGCAAGTGAAATGCGGGGGAGGGGAAAACGACAAGGGATTTTGAGATGGATTAGTGCTGGGAAGAAGAAGAAGGAGGAGACGGGGAAGAAGAAGAAGAGCACGTTGAATGACGTTTTTGTTCTTCTCAACTTCTATTCTATTCTCATTTCTCAATTCAATTCTGTCCCGGTCTGACGCTATGTTATGTTTGGACTTTAGAGGGAGAATAAGAACAAGAGGGAGAAAGCGATCGTTTTACTTTTTATTTTTTATTTTTTTTTATGAAAAAACGTTTTCCTTTTTATTATCTTCTTTTTCCTTTTTATTATATTTTTAATAATTCTAAATGCTTCTCATCAATTTTTCTTAATACTTTTTATATAGGCTAGACAAAAGAAATATATTTTTTTTTACAGAACAAAAGAAATATTGTATATTTTTATGTTTAAAATATATATATATATATATTTATTGCTTCAAAATATATATATATATATATATATATATATATTATTTTTCCGTTAATAGTTATTTTATTTAATGTCGGAAGGATTAATATTAAAGAGAAATCTTTAAGTATCTCTGTAAACGCTGATTGAGTCTTGAGACCTGTTCTGTTGCTGATGAGTTCTCGGGATCTAACTCACCTAAACTTTTTGAGCACCAAAAAAAGTATTAAAGAGAAGGACTAGCAAAATATTTTTTTTTAACACACTTCTCAATAAATTTGTTTGGATTTAATTAGTATACACTGATAGTGTAAAGTTTTTTTACACTGTCAACCAATTAGAACTTGACACTTCATTACAAATGGTTGATTCTTATCCTACTCACCTTAAAAGTCATCAATTGCATTATTTTTTATTGGTTGTAAGTGTAAAAATCTTTATACTGACAGTGCATACAAATTATTTTTTTTTTGTTTACAATATATTTTTAATTATTAATTTTATTTTATTTTATATATGAGATTTATCAATTGGAACTAATTTTTTTTTTCGAACAAAAAATTATGATCCCACATAAAGCTTATTTAATAATAATGTACTTACTTAGTAGCAATGCTCATAAATAAAAACTAAGAATTAAGAGAAATAGGAAAATTGTTCAAAAAAACAAAAAGAGAGAGTGAGAAATAGGAAAACTCTTATCCTTTTCCTGCTACCCCGTGTTTCCCTTCCACGCGCCATCTGCAAACGGAACTCGCGCTTATCTTCACATTTCTTTACTATAAATTGATTTTTTTTTTTAAATAAACTAAAATAAAAGTAGCAAATAAGATTAAACCCACAAAGTACTTTTTTTTTTTTACCTGGCATCCTAAATTTATTGTTACGGTATTGATTCTCAGGGAAATTTAAAATGTCTCAACAAAAAAAAAACTGTGCTCAAAATATGTTTTTTAATGAAGATGGGAGCTCTTAAAACATGTTTGAGAAAGATGGATCAAATTCATTTCAATTGTTTTCCCCTTAAAAGTTGTTTTCTAAATAATTTGGTGTGTTTGACATTTCACCTTAAATCATATAAAAGCTTTTCTTAAAAAAAAAAAGTTTTATTTATTCATCTAATATATAGGATTGTTGGGTTATTTTAATGAGATTAATTTTTACTTCAAAACTCTTCCTTATCTTACCCCAACCTAATCTCTTTCTCATCATATTTTCATTGGTACAAATAATTAACTTCATACATTATTTTCGTAATTTATTATATAAAAGTGATTTTTTTTATACCACCCGAATGAAATAGATTATTTTAGTAAATATATCCAAGTAAAAACATGTTCTAATTATAATCGAACATACATATAACCAATTATCAGCATAATCTATTTTTTCCAACTTTCTCAAACACACTCTTGAATAGTCTAATGAAATGCATAGTTTTTTTTTGTTAACATGACATGAATGCGAAATATCCAATGACTTTGCCAATGACTAATCTCTATCAGGAAACCTGAATGATCACATTTAGTAGAGTCTCTCATCCCAATCACATTTTTTTCATTCACAAGACTTAAACTCGAGACCTAACTTAAGAGATTCAAGTCCAGTTCCACTCAAACCACGTAATGTTGGTAATAAAATGTATAGTTTAATTATTATTATTTTTTAGGTAGTGTATAGTTTAAACTTTCAAATATAATATAAAACTTATTTTAATTTGATTTAGCCTGGGTCCAGAATCAGGCTTGTCTGCATTGTTCGGCCAATATGTCATTTATTTTTTAGTTCGATAATTGATAAGTATTCCGTAAAAGTATATTAATATTATTGTCTTTTTTTAAAAAATAAAATTCAATTGGTAAGAGGGTTACTTTCCTGATTTGTTTATTATTAACCTAAAATTAAGTTACTCAAATTTTTAAAATATCATAAAGTAAATTCACAGCATTAAATAAAACTAATTTTGGTCTTAGAAGAAAACGGCATCAGTGACACTCTTTGAAGCATGCAGATCGAATGTAATAGTTGTGAGAGTTTATGATGTGAGTTTTGGGAATTGTCAAAATTGCAAATAGAATTTTTTTTAATTTTGTTTTGATAAACGCAAATAGAAATTATTTTGATACGATTGTTGAATGAAGTGCTGGGTCTGGGCTGACAGATAATTATTAATTAACAGACACAAGCAACTGAGGTACTGTTTTATTATCAATTTTTCAAATGGTTAGCTGACAAGTTGTTAGATTTGCATACACATATAGCTGATAGTGTAAAATTTAAATTACAAATAGAGGATTTGCACGATCAAAGATGTACCCTGTGTCATAGCAGTCAAACTAGGAGGGAAATACTAAAATGCAAAGCGGACGTGTCATTCCTATCCTAAGAGGTTTTGGGAAGATTAAAAATCTCATATTTATCTTTTAAGAAAACAAAGAAAAAATATATTTTTTCAGATTATATAACAAATCCACAATGCATCTTTTATAACGCGAAGAATCATCATCATCATTGACTTGCTTATAAATAAATAAAAAAATCACCATCATTGACATTTAGGTATCTTACTTGCTCTGCTGCTTGGCCTAATATCAATCAATAGACAATCAGTCGTGCTAAACAGACACGAAAAAATGACAGTATAGGCGATAATGTTACAGTAGTATACTGTAGTGTTATTATAGTAGCAACTTTTTTTTTTAATTTTGACTTTTTAAAAAAAAAATTATTTTTAAAAAAACATATTCATCAAATAATGAACTGAATTCACCAGATATTTGTACCTGATTCACCAGATATTTGCACATACTTAACCAAAAAATTTATTTCTCAAAAAAACTCATTCACCAGATAATAAACTGAATTCACCAGATATTTGTACATGATTCACCAGATATTTACACATACTTAACCAAAAAATTTATTTCTCAAAAAAACATATTCACCAAATAATGAACTGAATTCACCAGATATTTATACCGGATTCACCATATATTTGCACATAATTAACCCAAAAAATTATTTCTCAAAAAAACTCATTCACCAGATAATAAACCGAATTCACCAGATATTTGTACCCGATTCACTAGATATTTACTCATACTTAATCAAAAAATTTATTTATAAAAAAAAACTCATTCACCAAATAATGAACTGAATTCACCAGATATTTATACCCGATTCACCATATATTTGCACATACTTAACCAAAAAATTTATTTCTCAAAAAAACCTATTCACCAAATAATGAACTGAATTCACCACATATTTATACCGGATTCACCAGATATTTGCACATACTTAATCAAAAAAATTATTTCTCAAAAAAACTCATTCACCAGATAATGAACTGAATTCACCAGATATTTATACCCGGTTCACCAGATATTGATACATACTTAATCAAAAAATTTATTTACAAAAAAAATTTAAAATTTAAAAAAAAAAAAAAAAAAAACCCCTGCTTCTGATCTTGATACTGGTACATTCTGATCTGCCGCATCAGATAAGATCTGTTCATACGGTGTCACCGTATGATGTCCAAAAAACTGTGTCCATTTAGCATTTTTGATTGACAATAGGCATGAAAATCTTAAAAATGTTCTTGTGTTTTTTATAAATAACAAAATAACTAATTGCAATATGTTTGATTTCACGTCCAAACTCCTAAAATCATGTCCTAAATCCTAATGTCATTCTCTTATATAAAAAAAAATAATTATCCGAATGTTGAAGCTACAAATTCGTAGCTACTCAAAAATTGCATCACATTTAGATGGATGTATAATCAAACACATGTTCAGTATTTTTTTTTTTTTTTTGACTAATCATATTCAGTATGTTAAAAAGTATAATTAAATATTTTTAGATGATATTACATAAGAGTGAAGGGTGTAAGGTGGTTTAGACGAGGGAGTTAATTAATTGAGTGATAAGGAGGTTGATGATTCAAAATCCATCACTGACAAAAATAATAACCTATAAAAAAAAAAAAAAAGATGCTATTACGTAAGAGTCAAGGGTGCAAATGACTTCACCGAGTTGAACTGAGTGAAAAAAAGCTACTGATACTTTACTCTTTTATTAAACTATTCAAATTTAAGTTTGAGTTTGATTTGTTTACAAAATACAAAACTTAAATTAGGCATGTTCCACTTATTCAATGATTTATTTTTTCTAATGAAATTTCTCTCTAATTTATTTTAAATTTTATTAATTTAATATTTAACAATCATCTTTATATTAATAGATTGTTTCAAAATAAATCGTTCCTACCGAGGTCCGACTTGCCGGAATCTCGTCGTAAAACGTCAAACCAAGAGTGAGCACAGAAGTTGTTTTAGATTATGGCTTGACAGAATATTGTATTCCGGTCCTACGTATCCCAATGGGAATCAAAGCCAGACGTAGTTCTAGGTTCAACACTTGATCATACGGTGATCTCAATCCCTTAATCTTGTATCTGATGAATACCAGCGAGCAAGGACTCTTCAATAGTCTCTTGGTCAAGCTGGTTCCTCTAATACGCTTAAGGGAGATTCACCTAGCTCGGTTCAAAAGTGTCTCTCTCTCTTGGGTTCTCCTCCTTTTATAATAGGATCCTCATATCTTTAAGAGATCTGGATTTATCTCCTTTTATCTCTTAAATCTTATTTGAGATATGATTTCCTTAATTTGAGGGATTTATCTCTTCTAACCCGATAAGGTTATTTGAGATAATATCAGGATCATTAAGGATAATATCTTATCTTTCCCACCTTAATTTGAGGGATTTATCTCTTCTAACCGGATAAGGTTATTTGAGATAATATCAGGATCATTAAAGATAATATCGATATCTTATCTTTCCCACCTTTATTGGATCGGGTATCCAAGCTCGGTGGTCGGGTTTTACTTCTCGGCCAGTACACAAGTCCCTCCAAGCTACGAGCTCAACGAAGTGTAGAAGTTTTCATGACAGGAACCGAGCTTGGCTTTAAAACTATCTGAGTTCGAGATTTATTGAGTAAGACTTCTCCCCTTTTTGCCACAGTTTGATGGCCAATCTTCATACATCGGCCAACATTCGAGTTTAGCGGCTTTGGAAAGTGGGCCTAACAATCCTTTCTTTTGATTTCCTGGTGGTCGAGCTTGATACCTCGGCCTCAATTGATTTCGGGGTACGCTCGGTGGCCGACCTTGACACCTCGGCCCATATACAAGTCCCCCCAAGCTTTGAGCTTGGAAGAGCGTAAAAGCTTTCATGATAGAATCTGAGCTTGGCTTTAATGTTACCGAGCTTTACTTTTCAACCAATTCTTAAGTTCAGCGGGCTCGGTGGACGAGTCTAGTAATCATTTTCCTTTGATTATTTGGGTTTGGTGATCGAGCTTTATTTCTCGGCCAATACTTTAGTTTGGTAGGCTCGGTGACCGAGTTTAACATCTCGGCCAGTATATAGGCTCCCCAAGCTTTGAGCTCAGAAGAGCATAAAAGCTTTGTGAAAGAAGCCGAGCTTGTCCTTAGTGTCGATAAAGTCCAGGATTTGCATAGATCCTCTTACTTCGACTAATCAAGCTCGGTGGTCGAGTTTCACATCTCGGGCAGTACTCGAGTTTAGTGGTCGAGCTTCACATCTCGGCCAGTAACATGTTCTGAATAGAAGAAGATACTTCAATCTTACCTTTGTTAAGACAAGTTTAGAAGCCGGTAGCTGAGATTCAACTTATCAATGATTCAGGCTCGAACCGGTCTTTTGGAAAGTCAAGCGCACAACTCGGTCATTAGAAATTTACCTCAGGCTTGTATTTCAGCTGAAATCTTTGATGCACTCAAGATGCTTATCTTGGGAGTTTGAACTTGATTCCCTTTTTTTCCGAGTGTAGCTTGGTCTTTGAAGCTTTTTATAACGAGAGCTCTTTAACCTTTCATCCGAGTAGCTCTTAACCTTTCATCCGGTGGGTTTTGATATCCTTCCTTTATCCCAATAAGCCCCCAAGCTCTGAGCATAAAATAATCGAAAGAGCTTAAATGTCAACCCGCATATCTTAACACGTTTTTTGGTGCCTAGGACTTTGGATTGTGATTCGCGGGAGCATTACTCGGAAAAAAAAAATTACAGAACCGAGTCTTTCTTGGGTTCCGGCTTCTTGGCCGAGCACTGCTCGGATTTTTGTGCGGAGCCAAGTCTTACTTGGGATTCCAACTTATTTGACCGAACACTACCGGGGTTTTCTTCAAATCTTGGGTCTCTATCATGCATGATCTACTGCTTACATTATCTTGGTGCGAAGGTGTTGTGCTCGGCCTTGGCTTTTCAGTGCGAGGGAGGGAGCATTGCTCGACCTCGACTTGGTTTTTCAGTGGGAGGGAACAATACTCGACCTCGACTTTTCAGTGCGAGGGAGCATAGCTTGACCTCGGCTTTTCAGTGCGATGGAGCACTGCTAGACCTCGGCTTTTCAATGTGAGGGAGCACTGCTCGACCTCGACTTTCCAAGCTTCTGCATTTTCTACTGAGGTGACTTGTTCTATATTTCTTTCTTCAATCGGAGTTCAAATTTATTGAGGTCAGGCTAGCATCAAGGATCGACTTTAGACCTAGAACCCTTCATTTCTTCTTGGTGAGACGATTTTAACCCGGACCCTTTGGTGGATTCTCATGTTCTTAAGCCAGCGGATACTCGGCTTTTACTGAAATAGGGCCCTGACGCAAGCATGGAAGTCGTGGCTGCTTATGCTCTCCGAGTCTCCTCCATTACCCGTTTTTCGAGCCACGAGCTTTCTAATAATGTGAAGAAGATGAAAAGCATGAAGGCTGAAGCTGTCCGAACTTTGCGCACTGGGGATGAGCTTGAAAAAGCTGTGGCAAAGTGTGAAGAGCAGGCTCGGCTAATTGGGTAATTGAAAACTCGAAATGACGAGCTTGAGAAGACAACTCATCTCCTCAATCCGAGCTCTCTAAAGAGAAAATGAAAGGATTGACTTTCAGAGGGATGCCAAGGCTTTAAAGCTTTCCCTTGACAATCTTCAGCAGTCTCTTGCTACTGAGAAAAAAGGCTAATTGCAAGCTTCAGTTCGAGTTGAAGGAAGCCGAAGTCCAGATTATAAAGGAACGCGTTTATGGGTTCTCACATGCTATAAAACAAATCCATCGCTTTGTTCCTGATTCTGATCTTTCGAGAGCCGGTGTGGACAAGGATTTTAATAAGGTTGGCGTTATGGTTCCTTTGTCCGAGATCGATGATGAGGAAGAGGAGAATAATGAAGAGCGGGTTGTGGGAGAGGAGGAGAACATAGGAACTGAAGTGGCCGTGCTCGAGCCATCCTCGGTTGCTCTTCCGCAAGCTGAAGACATTATTGGTTCCAACCTTGATGAAGTCTTTGCTCATGGAAATGCCCATTAGTAACTTAGCAAATTTTAAAGATATTTTGTACTCTTGGCTGTGCCCTATGTACTTTTGATAAATACTTCATGCTTCGGGAACATTATCCCAGGCTCTGCCCTTTTTTTTTTACTTATGGTATTTAACCCAGCATTTGGATTTACTCGTTTAACTTTCCTAAGTTTTTACTCGCCTTTTATGCTTGGCGTTTTAATTTGGCCTTGTGAGCCTTTTGAGCTCGGCCCTATCGTAGTTAACTATTTCATGTTTTTCTTGATTACCTTTTTAGGTTCGGCCATTCGAGTTTAGCTTGGCCGGCCACTTCAGTAAGGCATTTCGACTTTAGCTCGATCAATTTTAGCTCAATCAACCTTTTTAGGTTATTTGTTTACCTTTTTAGGCCCGGCATTTCGACTTTAGCTCGGTCGATTTTAGCTCGATCAACCTTTTTAGGTTCTTTGTTTACCTTTTTAGGTCCAGCATGTTGACTTTAGCTCGGTCGATTTTAGCACAGTCAACCTCTTTAGGACTTTTACCTTTTTCGGTTCGGTATTTCGGTTTTAGCTCTGTCAACCTCTTTAGGTATTAGTTTCGCCTTTTTAGGTCCGACATTTCGACTTTTAGCTCGGTCGATTTCAGCTCGGTCAACCTTTTTAGGCTTTTGCCTTTTTAGGTTCGATGTTTCAACAGCAGCTCGGTCGATTTTAGCTCGGTCACATTCTTTGTTTAGGTCCAGCATTTCGACTTTAGCTCGGTCGATTTTAGCGCGGTCAACCTCTTTAGGACTTTTGCCTTTTTAGGTTCGGCATTTCGGTTTCAGCTCTGTCAACCTCTTTAGGTATTAGTTTCACTTTTTTAGGTCAGGCATTTCGACTTTTAGCTCGGTCGATTTCAGCTCGGTCAACCTTTTTAGGCTTTTGCCTTTTTAGGTTCAGCGTTTCGACCGCAGCTCGGTCGATTTTAGCTCGGTCACCTTTTTAGGCTCTTTGTTTACCTTTTTAGGTCCAGCATTTCGACTTTAGCTCGGTCGATTTTAGCACGGTCAACCTTTTTAGGCTTTTACCTTTTTAGGTTCGGTGTTTCGACCGCAGCTCGGTTGACCTCTTTAGGTCCGGCTTTTCGACTTTAGCTCGGTCGACCTCTTTAGGTTATTACAGAGGGAGTCCGAGCTCAACCTCTTTGTTTTAATTATATAGGAGTCCGAGCTCTACTTTTTAGACTTTAATGGAGGGAATCCAAGCTCGACCTCCTTTTAGTTAGCTTGAGAGGGGCCGGAGTTCGATCTCTGCGGTCTTTAAGGGAGCTCGGAGCTCGACCTTTGATTTTTGAGAGAGCCCGGAGCTCGACCTATATCTTTATAGGAGCCGGATCTCTCTAAGATATCTTCTTCCGTTCTCTAAGGCCAAGCTGTGGTGGTCGGCTCTCTAAGATATCTTTTTCCGTTCTCCGAGGCCAAGCTGTGGCGGTCGAGCTTTATAAGACACCTTCTTCTGTTCTCCTCCATCATTGTTCTCCATACTCCGGGGCCATGAAACTGCATCGCCCTTGCCGAAGCAGACTTCCGAGCCATTCCGGGTCCCAGACATGCTGCACACAGCGATGTCAACAAGTAGACACTGAAAACGTTAGTGTCAACCTTGGTTCTATGTGTAGCTACCTCATGCATAACTTGGCATGTTACCGTCAAGACCGAACCACATTAATTCGTCATACTTATTCTCAAGGGAACAACGCATGCTTCTCAATGCATCAAAGCTGGACTCGTTGACTCAAGGGACACTAAGATGACTCAATTGAGAATATTTTCCCAGGCTCTGCCTCTTTTTTCTTTTCTTTTTTTTTGTAGGGAAAAAAATAAATATATTTTTTCATATCATGCTCTGCAGATCCAAGATAAACTAGGATATATTCAGCGGTATTTGATTTTTTAAATCAGTAAAGCAAATTTACTGGGGTACGTGCAATATTCACACTAACATTTAAGCTTTTTAAGTATACTTTATTCTATTTTCAGAGGTCAAGTTGTGGTGGCTGAGCTTTCTAAGATACTATTCTATCTCTCAAAGATGTTCATATGGCAAGTGGGAAAATCGTGAGTGCTCCATTTTTGTCTTGTGGAGACTATGTATCATCTAGAGTTTGTATCAGCCGAGTTGACTCAACTGAGTTGCGACTCTCACTCTCTTTAGTTTTATGGAATAACTTGATAGAGACACAGTCTCTCAGTGATGTTAATTACGTAACGATACACCTCATGGGCATATGAGAATAACCTCGTTAATTACTAGTTCTTACTCAAACAGAGCCAAACTGTGACCTATGATGAGTGTTCTCCAAGAGCCTTCCGAACTCTTGCTACACTCCAAAATATATAAAATATTTTAAAATTAAATAAATTGGAACCACTTATTGGTTTTATTGTGCGGGAGGTGTTGGCAGCAACGAACTACCAGCAAAACCCGACATCATAGCTCCACCAGATCCTTCGATAACAAAGAAACCAACTCCCACGACCTTCTTATCTTGTTTCATGCTAAGTTTTTCGGGGGTCCACATGACATTATAATTTGCCAAAAAACCGATTCAACAAACTCATACAGGTGTTATCGTTGATCATTAACGCCGGCTAATGAACTTTTGCCCTCTGATTCTTTTCCAAAAATATCACAGATGACACATTTAGATGTGGTAGAGAGCATATGGTTGATCTCTCTTCTAGTGCTATTCAATTGCCCTTTGCCATTTTAACTGAATCTCTTAGAGATGAGAATGCCGAATTCAAAGAAGCATTGGTTTGATCATCCTTTGGATCGACTGATGATAAAGTATGTGTGGCCAGGGAAAGTTTGCCTCGGCCCCACGGTGGGCGCCAAATGTTCCTGTCGAGATCCGACTTGCCGGAACCTCGTCGTAGAACGTCAAACCAAGAGTGAGCACATGGGTTGTTTTAGATTATGGCTTGACATAATATTGTATTCCGGTCCTACGTATCCCAATGAGAATCAAAGCCAGACGTAGTTCTAGGTTCAACCCTTGGCCACGAGCAAGGACTCTTCAATAGTCTCTTGGTCAAGCCGGTTTCTCTAATACGCTTAAGGGAGATTCACCTAGCTCGGTTCAAAAGTGTCTCTCTCTTGGGTTCTCCCCCTTTTATAATATGATCCCCGTATTTTTAAGAGATCTGGATTTATCTCTTTTTATCTCTTAAATCTTCTTTAAGATGTGATTTTCTTAATTTGAGGGATTTATCTCTTTTAACCGGATAAGGTTATTTGAGATAATATCGGGATCATTAAGGATAATATCTTATCTTTCCCACCTTATTTGAGGGATTTATCTCTTCTAACCGAATAAGGTTATTTGAGATAATATCAGGATAATTAAAGATAATATCAATATATTATCTTTCCCACCTTTATTGGATCGGGTATCAAGCTCGATGGTCGAGTTTTACTATTCGACCGGTACACAAATGTATATTAATAGATGAAATAAAAACAGAATATATTATTCAGTGTTTTATTTCCTAATTGGTGGGATGTTTTATTTCCAATTAATTTTTTTTTAGTAATTTTCACCATTCTACGACATCAGACCACTGCACTGCGCTTGATGTCATGAGTACAAGGGAAAATGTTCTCCAGACGGCATGAGAGTGGAGAGCGTGTACATTCGTTGAATCAACACTCGAAATATGCTTCCCAACAAAAAAAATAATAATTATGATTCCAAATCGTTCACAATCACACATTGGACTATTAAAATTTTGCAATAATGGACCCTTCTGCTGAATGGACTTCTTACCAATTGACTTCATTAAATACACGCACGCCCTATTAAAATGTTTTAGATCTTGCCGACCCTGTACAGACATAATGTGATACAATTTATAAATAATTGGACCCCTTAAATATAGTCAGTGATTTGATTCCTGACTCATACATATAAAAGAATATTTATTAACATAAACATTATTAATCACGATTTTGGACGTCATTGACCACGATTTTGGACGTCATTGACCACGATTTTGAACGTCATTAATTACAATTTTGAATGTCAGTAGATTATATTTGAACAGCTGAGAATCGTGGTTAATGACATTCCAAATCGAGTTATGATATCTTGACACCAAAATTGGTTCATAACCTACTCAAAATCAGGTTATCCCCTATTGTGTCAAATTTTGATGTCAAAATATAACAACTCTTTCAAATCATGGTTAACGAAGTTCATTTGATGGTCAATGAGTTACGATACGGTATATCCATTAACCAAAATCACACTTCATTAACTATATTTTTGATCTGCATTAACCATCCAAATTGTTGATGGATTTTGTTGTCCTGTTTTGATATTCGAATAACACAATTAAAACCCTGATAAGAAATTAATAGGAGATTTTTTTTATTAAAAATTAAGTGTGATTTTTCCCCCCTGCATTTTAAAAAATAAAAAGCAACACATACAACCATTTGCATGATTAACAAAAACAGTAACAGTAAATAAAGTAAGAGATACTATGTTACAATTTTTTTATAAATCCATTTAATCATCTAAATAAGAGAAAATATTTATAAATTCAAAATTAATTAAGGCATTTCATGTACGACCTCTAATATTATCAACCTTTGATTGAGCCTGTCTGAAAAATGATCATATAATAAAATCAAATATATGTCCCGAAAAAGAAGGGACCAAATCAGTAAATAACAATAACAAAAAAAAACTATTGAACCATGTCCAATCTTAGAGACGGGGTGGGAGAACCTCGATTAGAAGTTCTATATGTTTAGAACAATGATTCTTCAATGTTGATCATTGGAAAATTGATAGACATTGGACGATTCAAAAGTGTCTATTTCTCTTGGGTTCTCCTCCTTTTATAATAGGATCCTCATATCTTTAAAAGATCTGGATTTATCTCCTTTTATCTCTTAAATCTTCTTTAAGATATGATTTCCTTAATTTGAGGGATTTATCTCTTCTAACCGGATAAGGTTATTTGAGATAATATCGGGATCATTAAGGATAATATCTTATCTTTCCCATCTTAATTTGAGGGATTTATCTCTTCTAACCGGATAAGGTTATTTGAGATAATATCATGATTATTAAAGTTAATATCAATGTATTATCTTTCCCATCTTTATTGGTTCAGATATCCAAATTCGGTGACCGGGTTTTTCTTTCTAACCACAAGACACAAATGTTAATATTAATAGATGAAATAAAAACAGAATATAGTATTCAGTGTTTTATTTCCTAATTGGTGGGATGTTTTATTTCCAATTAATTTTTTTAGTATTTTTCACCATTCTACGACATCAGACCACTGCACTGCGTCTTGATGTCATGAGCACAAGGGAAAATGTTCTCCAGACGGCATGAGAGTGGAGAGCGTGTACATTCGTTGAATCAACACTCGAAATATGATTCCCAACCAAAAAAAAATAAATTATGATTCCAAATCGTTCACAATCACACGTTGGACTATTAAAATTGTGCAATAATGGACCCTTCCGCTGAATGGACTTCTTACCAATTGACTTCTTTTAAGCGTGTGTTTGGATGAATGTTTGATAAAAGTGATTTTGAATAAAATTGATTTTGTATAATTGATTGGTTAAAATTGAGTTTCCAGTGAAGTAATTTATGTTTGGATGTTTTCACTTTGAAAGCAAGTTTGATATAAAATTTAGTGTAAAATTTTCAAGTTAACGCAGAAACTATTATTTCTTGCTTTAGTTGCAATGCACTTTTGATAGTCTGGAATCAGGTTCCGCCCAATTGCCAAACATATGGGTCTAAGCAAAGGATCCACGTCTGAGCATAGGATCCACGTCTGGTAAGAAAAAAACGTGGAACCAAACATAGCCTAAATACACGCACGCCCTATTAAAATGTTTTAGATCTTGCCGACCCTTCTACAAACATAATGTGATACAGTTCATAAATAATTGGACCCCTTAAGTATATAGTCAGTGATTCGATTCCTGACTCATACATATGAAAGAGTATCTGTTGGAAGAGGACAGCCCCTTAAATAGATCTCAGTACCTCTAGGGATTAGTCTCTGCCTCTCGACCGAGGATACCCGGGTTCACAGAAGAAGAAGAAAAATCTTGCCGGCCATTCTGGTTCGTCTAAATACATGAGACGTGTTATTTGAACATCAAAATATAACAACAACTTTTATGGTTAATATAGTTCAAAAATATTGTTTACATATACAAAATGTCGTAAATCATTAATCATCAACTGAACGTCATTAACCACGATTTTGAATGTCATTAACCACGATTTTAAACTTTAGTAGATTATATTTGAACAGCTGAGCATCGTAGTTATTGACATTCCAAAGGTGTCACAAATCATTAATCATCAACTGGACATTATTAACCACGATTTTGGACGTCATTGGTCACGATTTTGAACGTCATTAATTACAATTTTGAATGTCAGTAGATTATATTTGAACAGCTGAGAATCGTGGTTAATGACATTCCAAATCGAGTTATGATATCTTGACACCAAAATTTGACACCATGGAGGACATCCTAGTTTTGAGTAGGTTATTTATCACTTTACTCTTTCTCTCTCTTTTCATTGGTTCATAACCTACTCAAAACTATGTTGTCCCCCATGGTGTCAAATTTTGATGTCAAAATATCACAACTCTTTCAAATCATGGTTAACGAAGTTCATTTGATGGTCAATGAGTTGCGACGCGGTATATCCATTAACCAAAATCATACTTCATTAACTATATTTTTGAACTATATTAACCATCCAAATTGTTGATGGATTTTGTTATCCTATATTGATATTCGAATAACACAATTAAAACCCTGATAAGAAATTAATAGGAGATATTTTTTTATTAAAAATTAAGTGTGATTTTTTTCCCAGCATTTTAAAAAATAAAAAGCAACACATACAACCATTTGCATGATTAACAAAAACAGTAACAGTAAATAAAGTAAGAGATACTATGTTACAATTTTTTTATAAATCCATTTAATCATCTAAATAAGAGAAAATATTTATAAATTCAAAATTAATTAAGGCATTTCATGTACGACCTCCAATATTATCAACCTCTGGTTGAGCCTTTGTGAAAAATGATCATATGATAAAATCAAATAAATGTCCCGAAAAGAAGGGACCAAATCAGTAAATAACAATAACAAAAAAAAAACTATTGAACCATGTCCAATCTTAGAGATGGGGTGGGAGAACCTCGATTAGAAGTTCTATATGCTTAGAACAATGATTCCTCAATGTTGATCATTGAAAAATTGACAGACATTGGACGGAAGGATCGAATTTGCAATATTGAAAAAATAGGGGGCACGAAAAAAAATTTAGAGACAAAAATCACACATGACCAATAATAGGTGAACCGAAAGTATACTTAAACAAAATAAATAAATAAATAAACCACCTACCTTTCCATGAAGTTATAAAAATAGATTTTAGCAACATACTCTACCCTGGACCATATGCACAACCTTTCATGAAGATGCACCATAACAGTCATCTGCAGCGAACACACTATCACCTTCAATTGGTGCACCAACAGCTTACAACAGCATTCCCAGCTGTTGTAAACCAGAACCTTTGCTTGTGACAATTGATGTAGTTTACACTTCTGCACCTCTCAAGAATCGAATCAAGAAGGCAATGTGCAGTAATCTGATGATAAGAAAGAATGAAAAGAACGAAAGAATAAGAACACAAGGAGAGTTATCGTGGTTCAGGGCCAATGGAAATCCCCTACATCCACACTGAGGCGAGCTACTTTCTGTGATGAATTCAAAGAACAATTACAAGTGTTTCAAGTATCTAATACTTGCTGCTTTCAGTTCTATCAGCTTGGCCCTTTTATATTGCCCTTTTATATACAATAATGCCAAGCTATTCATCTTAATCATCTATGACTTCTATGCTAACTAAATAACCAAATACAGGCTGTTACAATTCAGTTACAAAACAAAACAGTTATGCAAAATAGTTTTATAACTAACTAGCATCACATAGACTTTAAGTTGCTCTAAAGAACACTGCATCTTCCAGCTGCACATTGATGATCCACTTTGCATAACATTCTCCACCTTGGATCTTCAATGACTTTGCCAACTAGCTCTTTGACAGCCTCCTCAAGAGGCTTACACATCACAACTTCCAATATTAACCAAATTCAAGCAGTGTCTGAATTTGGTAGTTGGAATCACTTTGGTCATCATATCCGCAGGGTTGGCTTCACTGGCCACCTTCTTGAATGCTATCAAACCTTGAGACATTATGTCTCTAATGTAGTGTAGCTTAACATCAATGTGCTTTGTCCTCTCATGGAACACTTGGTTCTTTGAGAGACAAATAGCACTTTGAGAATCACACCAAACACTTGTAGGAACAAATTTCCCTTCCAGTTCATTTACAAGTCCTTTCAGCCACACTGCTTCTTTGATAGCTTCAGTTAGTGCAATATACTCTGCTTCAGTGGTTGACAAAGCCACAACCGGTTGCAAATTGGCTTTCCAGCTCACCACACTTCCATATAGAGTAAATATGTATCCAGTAATAGACCTGCGTTTGTCCACATCCCCTGCAAAATCAGCATCAACATAGCCTGAAATGTTTCCATCATCCTTGTCCTTTCTGCCATATATCAGACCAATGGTCTTGGAACCTTTTAGGTACCTAAAAATGCATTTAACAGCCAACCAGTGCTCCTTTCCAGGGTTAGTGATGTGCGTCGTCGCGCGCGGACGCGCGACGCTCTTGCGAATCCAGCAAGTGTACCGGACTGCCGTCAAGTAATAAAAGATATCGAACCCACAGAGACTGTGTTCTCGAATCGCAATCGGTTTTCGAATCGATTATATCTGGACAGTTTTAAAGAGGGTTTTGAAATTGGTTTTTGAATTGAAAGATAGATGAGCAGAGAACAATTAAAACAGAAAACAATTGTTTATGGGGTTTTTATCTAAAACGGATTCCTGGGGATTTGGGTTACCTTTGAGGTTGTTTATGTTGCTAACTGATTTACCTTTGTTGATTAACGAAATTGCCTTGAAGGCGAGTTTATCCTCTGGTAGCTTAAGCTCCCTCTCGGGTTACAAAAGCCGTGCCCAATTGACCCGACCCCTACTCTCGTGGTAGTCGATCCCAGATTGGACCCTTTGCGTTCCGTGACAACTCGTTGCTCCTCGAGGGACGGCTTCTAACTTTCGTGATTTCAGTCCCAAGTCTGACTTCTATAGGTCCGACACCCAAGTTCACCGCTAGGTTCCTCCTTGAAATGTCTCGGTCATGCAAATAACCTAAGTTCACCGCTAGGTTCCTCCTTGGATCATTCACATCTCACAAACTAGTGGCTGCCGGGCTTTACGAGTGAATCACCCTAGAAATCCTAAGTTCACCGCTAGGTTCCTCCTTAGAACGTCTATGTCACGTAAATAAACGGTTGCCGAAATTTATGAGTGATTAACACACTAGAAATCAGATCTAAAACAATTATGAAATCAACAATGGTTTCAACATCAAATTAACATCATTTACATGCCTCGGGCAGAGCCCTAGTCCCTAGAAACTAATCTACTACTCCAGTCTTGCCATGGAGATGACAAGCTGGGTTGACAACATAATAAAAATCAGAAAAGAGAAGCGAGGAGAAGAAGAGATCCTAAATCTATGTCTAGAGTAGTAGCCTCTAATGTGTGATGTTTTCTGCCTCTTCCTGGTCCCTTATTTATAGAATTGGGCAGTTAGAGTCCTAATCCAACTCAAATTAGATCCAATTCTGTTACTTCTGAGCCAAGTAATACGCGTCACGGCCGTGATGGCTATCACGGCCTGGCCGTGACGGATTCTGCCTTGAAAATTCTTCACTGGTTGGTCTGTCATGGCCGTGATGCTCATCACGGCCTGGCCGTGATGGCCATCACGGCCGTGATGTCCATCATGGCCTGGCCCCGACGACTTCTCGACTTGTGGTGGTTTTGGGTCACGGCCGTGATGGCTATCACGGCAGGCCGTGATGACTCGACTTCAGCCTTTGTTCTTTTCGTTATGCTCGATCATGGCCGTGATGCTCATCACGGCCTGGCCGTGATGGGCTCTGTTTGGCTCATTTCCTTCAGTTTTAAAGCTCCATCTTCATCCAAACTTCATCATGGTTGATCTTGAGCAATTTACCCTTGATATCTGCAAAACAACACACGAAAACCGCCTTACCCGTTCCAAAGGAAAATTAACCTAAAATCTAATAAAAATATGCCTAAACTACATGAAAATGCATGCAAAATTATGGACAAAGATGAGGTGGAATCACACTCATCAAATCACCTCAAGCTTAAAACTTTGCTTGTCCTCAAGCAATTACTCAGGCCATAAGATAAATCAATCAAAGCATGGATAGTGAACCAAGAACCCTAGAAGCTAATCCAAGTAATAGGCATTTTTAATAAGCACTCAAGAGATAATCAAGTTCAAGTCCAATTAGAAGCTTAGGTTCTTCAAGTTCATGTTCTCACTGATTTGGGCACTCATCTCACCTCACTCAAGTGTTTTAGGGTTTATTGACAATTCACTCCATTTCCTCAAGGAAAGTATTTTACCATAGGCTTGACTATTAACCAAATCTCTACTTTATTTATGAAAACACTTATGAATCAAGAGGTCTTTTCCTTTGGTTGTAATGTGGCCAAGGGATTTATGTTAGGTGGGAAAATCAAGGAAAAGGGAATTTCAAGAAGGCTAGACAGATTATCAAACATTACAAAGCATGACACCTTCTAAAATACCCCTTTTTGGGCTTTGGTTTACTTTTCCACCTTTCTTCCTTCTATTTTTTTTTTCTTTTCTTTTCATTTCTCACTTTCTTTGTCATCCCCTTCTCCATTTTTTTTTCTGTTTATTTCATTTTTACTTGTTTGGAGAAGGGGAGCTTTTTAGCTCAAGAGAAATATTTTCATCCCATTCTTTTTCCAACTACCATTTTGCCCTTTTTGTAATACTTTAAAAGGTGCCATACCAAACATTATTCATCAAAACATTTTATGGTACCAAGAAAAGTATCTTTTTCTTTAGGCTCAAAATTGGGCAACTAAGGGGTAGCATTTATCATTCAAAGCTCGGGAGGCCGGAAAAATACCTAGTGCCTCAATCATTTTCAAAAATGTTTTCAGAAATTTCTAAGTTTTGAAATGGTTTCAAGTCAAGTTCTAGAAAATACAGTCCATGAGGAATTAAATCACTCTTTCACAAGAAATGGGGTAGATTTAGTGAATACCCCTTTTGGCTCAAAATCTTACATTTTAGTAGTTCAAAAATCAATGAGGAACACAAATCTAAGGAACCACATGCTAATTATCAACTATCAAATGACTATCTCAAGAATTTTTATTTTTAGCCATATCACAAGAATAATGAAAAATTGGGTTCAAAATTCACTATCTCAATTCATTTGGCTCCAAGTTCTCACAATCGGATGCATGTTCTAAGTGAGAGGCAATCTAGAGAATGTGATCATACCAATCTATGCCTATGTGAATGCAATATGAATGCAACAATGCAAATGCAAAAATAAATACCCCTACCCCAAGCTTGATTACTTACATTGTCTCCAATGTAAATAATCAAGTCGGAGAGAGGAGAAAAATGGAACAACTTACCGAGTCGGTAGCGGGTGTTGGCTTCACATTCCAGACAAAACTTGGGTAGAAATTGTATCACGGCCGTGAGGCTCATCACGGCTAGGCCGTGATCGTTTCTGATCCTCAGGAGTTGCCCTGTCACGGCCGTGATATACATCACGGCTAGGCCGTGATGTACATCACGGCTAGGCCGTGATGATCTCTGGCCTTGGCATCCTACTCATCACGCCCGTGATGGTTGTCACGGCTAGGCCGTGATCCTTTCTGTGCTCTTGTTAAATTCATCACGGCCGTGACCCTTTGTCACGGCCGGCGTGATGGCCTCTGACTTTATCTTTTTTTATGCTCTTCTTCTCTTTCTCATCCTGAAAACACTAGACAAACCTATTAATGATATTTTTGCCTCTTGATCTTCTCAAATTATTCAAGAGGTGAATGCAAAAACAAAAGGAAAAAGGGAAGAAAACTTGGGTTGCCTCCCAAGAAGCGCTTATTTATGGTCTTAAGCTTGACCAAACTTCCTTCGATCCAACCGGGGTCGGCTGGGCGTAGAAGTGCAGGCACACTTCTCTTCCATGGAGCTCCTTCAAATAGTCGTTTCTGCTCATACGGCCAATAATGCTTCCGCTTCGCTCTTTTCTCTCGGAGCTTCCTAGCCTTCCTTCCTCCCGGCGGAAGTTTTATTTCAGTATGGACAGTAACTCCAATTCCATCACTGTTGGGTGCATCATTAGCCATGCATACCTTCGGAGTTGCTTCCATGTTCAGTTCTTCTTTTACCACTGGAGACGTTGTATCAATTCTGCACACATGGCTCTCAAAAGGAAGGTTGTTATCAGAGTTAGACAATTGAAAATCGATCCTTCCTTCCTCTACAGTTAGAGAGAGCTTCCCATTCCTTACGTCTATTTCTCTGCTCCAAGATTTGCCAAGAATGGCCTTCCTAAAATGATGGGGAATTCAGAATTCCCTTTCATATCCAATACCAGGAAGTCGGTAGGGATGAAGAATTTCCCTACCTTCATAGGGACATTCTCTAGTATGCCTAGAGGAGTCCTAGTTGAGCCGTCCGCAAATTGTAAGGAGAATTTGAACGGTCTCAACTCTTTACTTTCCAACCTTTCCATGATAGTAAGGGGCATCAAGCTCGCACTAGCCCCTAAGTCACATAAGGCTTGGTCAATGTGCACTTGTTCAATTGAGCAAGCGATGGAGAAACTACCTGGGTCTTTCAGTTTAGTAGGCATTTTAGTCTCTACATCTACTTGCTTTTTCCTAACCAACCTTTGTGGGAAAGGTATCGGGGGTTGGTACGGTGGTGGAGGGACATATTTCGGTTCTGGCTCTTCTTTTTCGCTCGTGTCCTCCTCCGGTTCCACGTCCATTTCAGCTACCCCCACCCCAAGCTTATCATCCCTCAAGTGTATGACATTGCAATGCTCATTGGGATTTGCTTCGGGTTGCCCCGGGAATGCACCCTTAGGTCTCGAATACGTGCTGGCTTGTTGGGCAATCTGGGTTTCTAGCATCTTGTTATGAGTTGCTAAATTGTCTATCTTAGATGCTAGATCCTTTATTGCCTCGCTCACTGCCCTTCCTTGTTGTCTAAACTCCTCATTCTGTTTTGTCTGAGTTTCGACAAAACTTTCAAATAAAGTCTCGAGTTTAGATCTTTGTACCTGAGGGTACCCCGGTGCGGTTCTCTTATTACCTTGACCCTCTTGGAACTCATGGTTGAGCGTGTTGCTGTAGTTGCCGTAGGAGAGGTAAGGGTTGTTTCTTCTTTGGTTGTGGGGATTTGGGGGAGCATAGTTGGGCAGCTTCGGGTTCGTATCATAGTAGTTGTTACAAGAGTTCACTTGCTCACCCGAAGCGCCGGATCCATGTGGGCATCCCATCATGTCATGTCCCTGCATACCACAAATCTCACAAACAAGGTTAGTAGCACCTAATGCACTCACATTAGCTCTTTCAAGCCGATCAAAACGTTTATTAAGTGAGTCTATCTTTGACATAATAAGATCTGTGCTATTTACCTCAAACTTACCCCCCGAAATCTTGTTCGGGTTATTACCTCTTTCGGATCCCCATTGGTGGTAGTTGGTGGCGACATTCTCAATGATGTTGAATGCCTCAGTGAGAGGCCTATTCATAAACGCTCCACCGGCTGCAGAATCTAGTGACACCTTCGAAGAGTAGTCCAATCCGTTATAGAAGGTGTGCACTATTAACCACCTCTCGAGTCCGTGATGTGGGCACGACTCCAGCAGTCCCTTGTATCGATCCCAGGCTTCCGATAATGATTCTCCGTCTTTTCGGAAGAAGCGGTGATCTGGGTTCTTATGTAGGCCGTCTTGGATGGAGGGAAGAATTTCTCCAAGAACGCCTGCTCCAGTTGGTCCCAAGTAGTCAAGGTGTTAGCGGGGATTTGCTTTAGCCAGGCCTTCGCCTTTCCAGTGAGAGATGAGGGGAACAATCTCAAACGCACAACATCGACTGAGGCTCCATGAATCCGGATTGCATCGGTGAACTCTAAAAATGTCTCTATGTGATCGGTTGGGTCCTCCGAAGGCAATCCTCCGAATTGATGTTGCCTAATCATGTTGATTAGCATAGGTGGTATGGTATAGTTTTCCGCCTCAATCTCTGGCCTTGCAATCCCAGTTCGCAAGCCTCTCGCATTTGGGGCTGCGTAGTCCTTCAAAGGTTTTGTATCCGGTTGATTCGCCATGAGTGGAACGGGACTCAACCTTTCTCCCTCTCTTTGTAGTCTTCTACGTCTGTGGAAGGTCCTCTCGATCTCCGGATCAATCTCACTAAGGCTCCCAAGACTTAGGGATCTTTGCATATAACTCACAGAGAGATGGATACAATAGAAGGAAAAGAATGTTTTTGATTTTTTTTTTCCAGAAATAAAAATCAAACAAAAAGAAAAGGTCCAGAAAAATCAATTCAAAATTTGAATTGAGATTCGAAAAGGCACAGTCCCCGGCAACGGCGCCAAAAACTTGATGTGCGTCGTCGCGCGCGGACGCGCGACGCTCTTGCGAATCCAGCAAGTGTACCGGACTGCCGTCAAGTAATAAAAGATATCGAACCCACAGAGACTGTGTTCTCGAATCGCAATCGGTTTTCGAATCGATTATATCTGGACAGTTTTAAAGAGGGTTTTGAAATTGGTTTTTGAATTGAAAGATAGATGAGCAGAGAACAATTAAAACAGAAAACAATTGTTTATGGGGTTTTTATCTAAAACGGATTCCTAGGGATTTGGGTTACCTTTGAGGTTGTTTATGTTGCTAACTGATTTACCTTTGTTGATTAACGAAATTGCCTTGAAGGCGAGTTTATCCTCTGGTAGCTTAAGCTCCCTCTCGGGTTACAAAAGCCGTGCCCAATTGACCCGACCCCTACTCTCGTGGTAGTCGATCCCAGATTGGACCCTTTGCGTTCCGTGACAACTCGTTGCTCCTCGAGGGACGGCTTCTAACTTTCGTGATTTCAGTCCCAAGTCTGACTTCTATAGGTCCGACACCCAAGTTCACCGCTAGGTTCCTCCTTGAAATGTCTCGGTCATGCAAATAACCTAAGTTCACCGCTAGGTTCCTCCTTCGATCATGGCCGTGATGCGCATCACGGCTAGGCCGTGATGGGCTCTGTTTGGCTCATTTTCTTCAGTTTTAAAGCTCCATCTTCATCCAAACTTCATCATGGTTGATCTTGGGCAATTTACCCTTGATATCTGCAAAACAACACACGAAAACCGCCTTACCCGTTCCAAAGGAAAATTAACCTAAAATCTAATAAAAATATGCCTAAACTACATGAAAATGCATGCAAAATTATGGACAAAGATGAGGTGGAATCACACTCATCAGTTAGCCATGGACCTGCTCACCATGCTTGCCGAGTATGCCAAGTCAGGTCTTGTACAGACCATGGCATACATTAAACTGCCAGTTGCATTAGAGTATGGAATGCAGCTCATTGCTTTCTATTCAACCTCAGTTTTAGGAGAGTGGTTGATAGACAATTTATAGTGTGCAGATATAGGTGTATAAACAGATTTGGCATCTGTCATAATGAACTTACTGAGCAGTTTTTCAATGTACCTTGCTTGAGACAAGTACAATATGCCTTGAGATCTGTTTCTCAGAATGTCCATGCCCAGAATTCTTCTTGCTGCACCGAGATCTTTCATTTCAAATTCTGAGCTCAGCATTCCTTTAAGTTGTTTGATTGCTGTAGTATCTGCACTGGCTATTAGCATATCATCCACATAAAGGAGAAGATAGATGAAGCAACCTGTCTTGGTTTTATTGAAATAGACACGGCTATCAAAAGAGCTTCTACAATAACCATTTGAAACAATAAAAGAGTCAAACCTCTTATACCATTGTCTTGGTGATTGTTTAAGACCATAGAGAGATCTTTTGAGCAAGCATACTAGTTGTTCCTGTCCACTCTGTATAAAACCCTCTGGTTGATTCATAAAAATCTTTTCCTCTAATTGGCCATGCAGGAATGCTGTTTTAACATCCATCTGTTCTAGTTCAAGATCATAGGTTGCAACTAGAGCCAATATGACTCTAATGCTTGTGTGTTTTACCACTGGAGAAAAAATCTCATTGAAGTCCACCCCTTCCTTTTGTGTAAAACCTTTTGCCACAAGCCTAGCTTTGTACCTACTGTTTTCAACTCCTGGTACTTCTGTTTTCCTCTTGAAAATCCACTTGCATCCTACTATTCTTTGATTTTTAGGCCTTTCCACAAGTTCCCAAGTATTGTTCTTAATCAGAGAATGTATTTCTTCTGTCATGGCTGCTTCCCAATTTGGTTTATCAGGTCCTGATACAGCTTCTTTGTAGCTCGTAGGATCTGAAACTTCCCTATCCATTTCCACAGCTAAAGCATAGGCTATCAAGTCAGCATATCCAAATCTCTGAGGTGGTTTGATCTGCCTTTTTTCTGTCTCTGACCAGGTTGTATGATGATTCTTCTTCACTGTTTTGAGAAGAAGAATCTGATCCAGTATGAGTTCCATTATTAATTGTTTCTGGTGATTTGGATTGCTCTGAAGGTTGCTCCACCTCCAAATGAGTTGTGTGATTTTTTGAGATAGATTGTTGAGAAGTAGATGATTCTTTTCCAGCTTGTTCTAGCATGTCTTCTTCTCTAAAGATGACATCTCTGCTGATTATTGTTCTTGGTCCAGCAGTATCAACTATCCTTACCTTGTACCCCTTTACACCTTCAGGGTAACCAAGGAAGATCCACTTCCTTGCTCTTGGCTCGAGTTTTCCTTCACTGACATGTATGTATACTGTGCAACCAAAAATCCTCAGATTTTCATAGTTAGGTGCTTTACCCGTCCACTTTTCTTCAGGTGTTTTGAAATCAATTACTGCAGAGGGGCATCTGTTGATCAAGTAGCAGGATGTATTTACTGCCTCTCCCCAATAATTCTTGGACAATTTTGCATTTGAGAGCATGCACCTCACCCTCTCCAAGATGGTCCTATTCATCCTTTCAGCCAGGCCATTTTGCTGAGGTGTATGCCTCACTGTTTTATGTCTTGCAATTTCACTTTCCTTGCAAAACTCAAGAAACTCTCCTTCTAAGTATTCTAATCCATTGTCAGTTCTTAGAACCTTGACTTTCATCCCTGATTGGTTTTCCACTAGGGATTTCCATTGTTTACAACACTTGAAGGCTTGGTTTTTGTGTTTCAACAAATACACCCATAATTTCCTTGACCAATCATCTATGAATGTTATAAAGTACCTTGCTCCACCCAAACAAGGTACTTTTGCTGGCCCCCAAATGTCAGAATGCACATAGTCTAAAATAGCCTTGGATGAATGGATTGAATTGGGAAATTTAACCCTTTTTTGCTTGCCATACACACAGTGTTCACAGAAGTTCAACTTCTCTAATGTACCATTTCCTATCAATCCTTGCTTGTGTAGTTCCTGTAATCCTCTCTCACTCACATGGCCTAGTCTATAATGCCACAACTACGAAGAGTTTGTCTTTGAAATGGACACTAGACCAGATGAGTGCAAGAGAGTATTACCTTGAAGTCTATATAAGCCATTCTGTCTGATGCCTTTCATAATCATCATGGATCCCTTACAAATTTTGAGGACTCCACCTTCACCTTTGAAAGAGCACCCTAATTGATCCAACATTCCTAGAGAAAGCAAATTCCTCTTTAGATCTGGTACATGCCTGACATTTGCAAGAGTTCTTACTGTTCCATCTGCCAACTGCATTCTAATTGATCCAATGCCAATAACCTTGCACTCCACGTTATTCCCCGTGAGTACTTTGCCTCCATTGATTTCTTTATATGAGTTTAGCCATTCTTGATTCGGAGTCATGTGGAAAGAACATCCAGAATCAAGAATCCACTCATTGCAGCAATTTTCAGTGGACACTGTCAACACCTCTGCACTGTCATATCCATCGGCCAGTACTGCTACATCATCCAGCTCCTTGCCTTTTCCATTGTTCTTTCTCCTTCTCTCAGGACACTGCTTTCTGTAATGTCCTTCTTTATGACAGTAATAACAAGTTCTTTTACCTTTGGACTTTGATCTCTGTCTGTGCTTGTTCTTGCCATCTTTCTTTTCTGATCTTCCCTTTGCATAGAGACCTTCTTGTTCAGCACCTTCACCTCTGATGTCTATTATCCTCTTCTTTGGTTCTCGAGAATTCAAGGTGGCTTTGACTTCCTATAGAGTGAGAGTGTCTCTTCCATACAGCATGGTGTCCACCAAATTATCATAAGAATGTGGAAGAGAGCATAACAAGATCACTGCTTGATATTCTTCATCCATCTTGACCTCAACACTTTTCAGGTCAAGAACTGCTTTGGTGAACTGAGCAATGTGCTCTTTGATGGACATGCCTTCCTCCATCTTTAACTGATGAAGTCTTTTCTTCATGTAGAGCTTGTTAGTCGGGGACTTTGTCATATACAAGCTTTCCAGTTTCAGCCAAATTCCTGTAGCAGTAGTCTCCTCTGCAACTTCTCTAAAAACATCATCAGATAAGGAGAGAATTATGGTGCCGTGTGCTTTCTTGAGAAGATATCTCCTTTCTCTTTCAGAAAGAGTTGTAGGGAGCCTTGCTTCCCCTGCCAAGGCTTCTTCCAATCCTTGATGGACAAGAAGTGCCTTCATTTTGATCCTCCAAATACTGAAATCGTTTTCTCCAGTAAACTTTTCAACATCAAATTTGGTTCCCATCGCGGAAGTTGCCCTCCAATAGAAATGCTACTGATACCAATTGTTGTAAACCAGAACCTTTGCTTGTGACAGTTGATGTAGTTTACACTTCTGCACCTCTCAAGAATCCAATCAAGAATGCCATGTGCAGTAATCTGATGATAAGAAAGAATGAAAAGAACGAAAGAATAAGAACACAAGGAGAGTTATCGTGGTTCAGGGTCAATGGAAATCCCCTACCTCCACACTGAGGCGAGCTACTTTCTGTGATGAATTCAAAGAACAATTACCAGTGTTTCAAGTATCTAATACTTGCTGCTTTCAGTTCTATCAGCTTGGCCCTTTTATATACAATAATGCCAAGCTATTCATCTTAATCATCTATGACTTCTATGCTAACTAACTAACCAAATACAGGCTGTTACAATTCAGTTACAAAACAAAACAGTTATGCAAAACAGTTTTATAACTAACTAGCATCACATAGACTTTAAGTTGCTCTAAAGAACACTGCATCTGTCAGCTGCATATTGATGATCTACTTTGCATAACACCAGCATTTGCAGCTTGAGTTAATTGGGCCTCTATCTATGAATTTTCACACACTTGCTGATTCCTCGTCATACTTGCTAAACTTTTCTTTTCTTTTTTCTAATGATATTTGATAGACTTTTTTGACGAAAAAAATGATAATGACACTTGATAAACCCTTGAATATTAAACTAAAATGAGTATTTATATTTTTTATTAAGGAGAATGCTAATAAGTGTTCTTAGAGCATTGTTTAATGAATTAATAAAGGAAAATTTGTATGGAAAATGGTATATTTAACATTTCGAAGAATGTGACACTTAGTTTTTCAATATGAATTTTTTCTTTTATGGGTTCATTAACCAATACCCTTAGGGCATTCCTTAGCAAGACCATTTTATTAATAATGAATATGATTTTTTTAACCCGTGCAACTTTGCACATGTTAAGAAACCAAAAGTAGAAATATTGTATTGAAAGTTGTGTATTCAATTTTTTGAAAATTAAAAAAACCACTATTTCCAATATAACATTTCTATTTTATGATTCATTAACATGTACTCCCTTCGTTCTTTTTCTTTGATATTTTTAGCTACTTGTTTTTATTTCAAAATAATGGATGTTTTATAAACCCAAGGTATAATTAACCAAATTTTTTCCATGTATACCCTTGTATAAAATTAAGTCTATTTGCCTTGAAAATATACAAAATATTCCATACTTAAATTCAGTCATAAATCATGTATGTTCCAAAACAAAAGTGACACATATAAATGGCTAGGCATATAAATGGCCGGTGGAGTATAAAATAAATATAATTGAAATTTGTAAACAATTAATGATACAAATATATAAAAATTAATAATTTTTTAATTTATATATAAAAATCTTAAAACATCACAAAAAAAAAAAAAAGAATGGTGAGAGTATAAAGTTGCACGTATTGAAAAATCTATAATCATAAAATAAAATTGAATCTTTTTTTAGGAAAAGCAGATGGCAGGGCGGGCGCAAAGAGAGGCGCAGCAGTGAGCGCGTGGAGGCGGCTTATTGAGGTGAGAGGAACCGTACGTGTAAAGGGACCCAGGTGCAAGGGGACCTCAACTTTTGTCTTCTTTTGTCCAAAGTGCTATTAGGATGCGTTTGGGTAAACAACTTAATTAAGAGCTTATCATATAAGACCTTATCGTATAAGAGCTTATGCCATAAACACTTAAAGAAAGAAAAATAAAGAAAGGGGTATGAGAGAATTCGAATAGTGAAAAATATGGAGAGAGTGTTTAGTGCATAAGCTCTTATGATAATTTCATAAGTTTCTCTCAGTGACTTATTAAAATAAGTCAAAAACTCCTTATGAGATGACATAAGTTATTTTTATAAGCTCTGCCAAACACACTACATAAGAGTTTATGTCATCAGATAAATTAAAAGAAACTTAAATAAGCTCCTCCAAACACCACCTTATTGTCACGTGAGGTACAAGGGATTCTGGATAAGATAGAGAGCCTCTCCCTCAGCTCGTGTGCATTGGCTCGCAGTTTGAGCGAGAACAAGGCAGACCTTTCGTTCAGGACTTATGATCAACCTATTTAAAATCTAGCTTATTTAATAAAAACGTGAAGTTAATATTTTTAAAAAAAGCACATATTATAAAAGAGCTCAGGTCTGAGATTTAAAAAAAAAACCTATTAGATATATTATGCTATGCTGTTTAACATATACACACATAAATAAATAAATAAATATATATATATATATATATATATAGTATAATGTATTATAATATAATAATATATTATTTATAACATTCGAAAGTAAAGATCTATTTGTTATGTAGTGGCTACTTGCCTATTTATTTTCTAATGCCTAGTAATCTGTTTTTTAGAAGTTTACGAGTCTATTTACAAATGAAGGCTTATGACCTATTTATAGGTGAATACATATTTAAAGGTCTTATTGATAAGTAAGTTTTTAAGTAGGCTTTCAGACCAGGACAAACTTTAAAGTCTGCCTGACTCAGACCTTAAAAATTCGCCTATATCAGGCCAATAAGCCAAACTCAGGTCTCGAGAATGGAATGCAGGCCAGGACCAAGCTTGTTAGGACCTGACTCGGCCTAACTTATTCCCAACCTACTCGCAGCTGATTGTCATAGCGGAAACAGAAGGAAAAATGAAGAAACAAACAAAGATGATAATAAAAATGCATTTAATATGTTTTGCTTCAAACCTTCAAGGGAAAGGAATTCAGATCTCTTAATTATGTGGTCTTACGTTTAATTTATGAATTCATGTACATAGAAAAATATCAATAGAATGAGTCTTTATTTAGACGCCTGATAATTTCTCAGAAGAATAGTATCTCACATATCGTATGAAAAATTGCTTGGGAAAAATTGGAGACTCATTACACTATGTTATGATATTTTTGTTTCTAAAATTTATGTTTTAGGAGAAGAAAAAGAAAATGTTTTTTTATAGATAAATGTTAGTATGTTAGTTGTTCATTTTTCTTCTTTACTAAGGTTTGAATCTTGGACCTCCAATACATTTAACACCTTAAACCCTTAGCTCTTACCACTTGAGTTACCCTCTAAAAAAAATTAAGAAAAAAGTTTGTTTGATAGCATTGTTCTAAAAATAATTTTAAAATTTAGAGAAAGAAAAGAATTGCTTCACAAATTTATTTAAAAATATGTTTTCAAAACAAAATTAAATTAAAAAACGTTTAATCTGTAATTTTTAACTTCATTTTATGCCCGTCAAAAAAAAATCATTTTACGATTTCTTTAATTATTTAGAATAAGTTAAATATATCTCATGAGATAATATAAAATTATAGATAAGACCAAATCAAATCATATTATAAATTACTTGCCAACAGCTTATCCAAAAATAAATGTGAAATAATATTTTATTTTATTTTTGACAAAAAAAAATTTCATTCATTCAAATTGATAAAATACATCGAAAACAACACAAATTCAATATCGCTTAAAAATTGAAAATGATGAATCTGCGAACAAACTCACGCCACCCAGATTAATAGCATAACACGGCAAAATGCCTACAAATGTGACAAAATCAAAGTGACCGAAATACCATGCCTCCGGATTTGTAACGTTGACACCCAAGTCTTGATTGAATCTGTAAGGGATCGAAGTTGATCTGCCAATCTGAACCAAACGAACACCGCAACAAGACGGGAAACCAAACAACGCCGCAACAAGATTACAAACAAAACACCACCGCACGCAGACGACGAAAACAAGGAAAAAAACGAAAGAAAAATCAGATCTATGTAGAACAGCCACTTATTTAAAAGGAGACGATGTAGAGGAGTGATTCCAGGTCAAAAGATGGCCCAAAACCAACCCTTCCGATGGATGAGAAGGAAGGAAAAGAAGAGTAGAAGGAAGGTTGAGAGAGAGATGCAGCTCTAGGTTTCATGGTAATTTAATGTGAAATAATATTTAAAGTAGTTATTATTATAATTTTAATTTTGTCAAAAAAAAATTTATTTAAAGTATATAAACTTTAGGTTAGATAGTTACTGGTGAATTGCCATATGTTCTCTCTCTAACTTCAAACTCTCTCCCTTCTCTTTATACACACAGCCGCGTGCCATCACAAGAATGGGTGGTTTTGGGCCATTTTCTTGGCCTGAAATCAACCCTTTATTTTGGTTTTTCTCCCCTTTTATTTAAGTAAGTGGTTTTTCCACATAGATCTAGTTTTTTTCCTCGTGTTTTTTGTCGTCTGTGTGTGGCGGTATTGTTGTTCGTCTTCTTGGTGAGGCATTGTTTGGTTTCCCGTCTTGGTGTGGTGTTCATTTGGTTCAGATTGACAGATCTGCTTCGATTCATCAGATACTCCATGAAGTCTGAACAATCCCCTTATACATTATTCGGTTTACTCCTCCACTGCATAGTGGATCTTAACTTGTAAGAAGGGTGTAGACTTCACCAGTCGATCCACAATCACTTGAATTCAAACAAGACTCATGTAGCTCTTCAGCAAACTCATAACAAAGATTCAAGGAATGCCAATATCTTAACAAGGAAGGTCTCAATTGTTAAACTATCCATTCTTCATCGTACTGACTAACTAACTCTGACATCTTGATGTGGAGATACCCAACTCATGACTGATGAGATAGGTCACACATCGACGACATTTGGAGAATACATAGAACTAAGATGATCAATGATGACAAGTACTTTCGAACCGCAATAAGACATGACCTTGGTGATCATAAAAGAATTTCTCAAGAAAAGAAATTTTTCTTGATTTCACTTTCAAATAAGCATAGAAAAGAATTTCATTAATTTGAAGGATACAGGAACATCCAATATGGAAAAGGATCCTTCCATCAGGTTCGTGGGTGTAAAAATGCATGATCAATACACATTTACAAACATGAATCTAATAAAGGTCATTCTTCCATAATAATTTTCCAGCGGATTTAAGGAATCAAAGGGTGAATAACTTCTAATCCAAAGAGGATTAATTCTTATTCTTAGTACAAATAATTTAAAAAATGATGACTTTCACCTCTACCAAAAATAGAAGCGACGAAATTAAGTTTCACCAAGAAACTTATGCTATCACGAAATTATCTGTGTTATAACTCAAGAAATAGTCATAACCACTTCTCTCAACAAAATGTGAAAGTATTCAGACCAATGGATTCCGTTAAATCAATTCACACAAATGTCTAATACATCGAGGATTATTTAGAAGTGTGAGTACGACTTCTCACAACAAAGAAATGAATAATTGGAAATTTATGAATTAGCATAACTAATTCATGCGTCTTGACAGATTTCAAATTAAAATCAGAAAATTTGTTTGACACATACAAACTTCACCGTTGTGATTATCTAATACAATCATAGGATTTAAGAAATAAATGTCAACTGACAAATACAATAGAATCAAAGGGGTACAGTGAAGAGTTCCTTAATCACGAGACACTCACCCAAGATCGAAAATCCACTTGATTTGTCTTGGTTCCAACCAACATACAAGTCTTTCTAGCCATGCTTAGTATGACCACCTTGAATTGGGTACGATCCCGGACAACTTAATCAATCGATCAAACATACAAATGGTTGATCTTTCTTCATAAACTGAGTTGACAACGCAAAATCATAGATAGGACATCACTCCAATCTGGTAATAACACGTCTCCAAGTCGATCTTTGAGTAGAGGACAACTCCTCGTAATTGATTTACCAAATCAACTACGCAAGTCAGAGAATACTTGTTCATAACTCATCATTTTACTTAGTTGTCAGAAATCCACATGGTGACACGAGCCTTCACACAACATTGGTGCTTCACAAGGAAAACACTCAGTCTAACAAACGATTCAGACCATCGATCTTCCAGTTGAATCGAGTCATCCAACTCGTTTTAACTTTGTAGGCAACATCCTACACAAAGCGACGAGATCCGAATCAATCCAGAAACTAGATCAATCTAAAATCAATGTCCTTTTCTAACCATAAACCTAGAATATTTCCAGGGAACACTCCCGGAAAAATCCTTTACACAACCACCTTGTATCGAATGTCTGACACGATTCGCAAGGATAATCGAATGTCATATCCGAACCCAAGTAACATTCAAGATCTACGGTCTCCAGGACATAAAACCCTTGGAAAACCATCAAGAAAACATATACTTGTGCGTCAACACACATTGCTTCAACAAGAAACAATTCAAACAAGAACCAACCAGAGATCACACAACAAAAACTTAACAGACCTATTCCCCAAAGATTTCTGTTTATGCTCACTGATGAGCTTCACATACTCTCTCTTGAGGGATTTGAAGGCCTTATATAAGCAGTTGGATTCCTCCAGCAACTCCTCATAGGCATCAAGTAATTCTTCATAGTCAGTATGTACCTCATCATCTGAATCTGAGTCAGTGTTGGCCATCAAACAGAGATTAGCTTCCTCCTCTGTTTCTTCATCAAATGATGCTGACTCCAAGTCTTCCCAAGTAGCCATCATTCCTTTCTTCTTCTTTTTCAAGAACTTCTTAAAATGGGCTTTCTTGAGTTGAGGACATTCGGCTTTGATGTGACCAGGCTTCTTGCACTCATAGCAGACAATTGAACTCTTGTCTGTTGAGGTCGATTCTTTGAAGTTCTTGTCCTTGTTAAGCCTTCTGAATGACTTATCCTTTCTGAACTTCTTTTTCTGTAAGAGAAGCTTTATCTTCCTGGTTAGGAAAGACAATTCTTCCTCACTTTCAGAATCTTCATGTTCAGACAGGTCAGCATCACTGGATGACTCGTCTGCCTTCAGAGCCTTTGAGGCTTTTGCTGACTTTTGATCAGCCTTCAGAGCAATTGAATTTCCCTTCCTTGTTGTAACTCCATCTCCAAGTTCTTGCTCATGAACAGTGAGTGTTCCAAGAAGTTCATCCGTAGTCAAGGTAGTGAGATCCTTTGCTTGAGAGATAGCAGTGACCAAAGGTCTCCACTACTTAGGTAGACTTCTCAGAATCTTTCCAACCTTCTCAGCATTAGTGTAAATTTTTCCAAGAGATTTTAGACCATTGATGATAGTTTGGAATCTTCCTATCATCTGAGCAACATATTCTCCTCCCTCCATGATAAACAGTTCATACTTTTTGACAAGTATGGCAATTTTCGATTCTTTAACTTTGGTTGTTCCTTCATGTGTGACAGCTAAAGTATCCCACATTTCTTAAGCAGAATCACATGCACAAACTTTCTCAAATTATTCAGGACTGAGAGCACAAATGATGTTGTATTTGACTTTGTGGTTCAGCTCCCATTTTGTCTTTTCTGTCGGGGTCCACCGAGCTTTTGGCTTGTCAGTGTTGTCCTCATTTTTAGGAATAAATGGACCATCGGTAATGACATCCCAGAGATCAGAGTTTGTAGATAGAATGAACCATTGAAATCTATCTTTCCAATAGTTGTAGTTTTCTCCATTGAAGAATGGAGGTCTAGTTAGGGAAGATCCTTCAATTTGATGATTTCTACTTGAACTAGCTCCAGCAGTCATGCCTATTCTTCAGGACCTTTACCTTTACACTGTTAAATGCTCAACCCAGAGGCTGAGCTCTGATACCAACTGAAATAGACAACTATAAACACGAGAAGGAGGTTGAATTATGTTTATCAGAATTTAAAACAAAGTTGAAAACTTTTCGTACACAGAAGCTAGGTTCAGACGAGTGAGAAAAACTCAGTACAGACAGGTGACCTGTCTGATGAGATTTCAACAGAAAAGCAAGCAGGCACACAACTTGAAAACTGATTTAAAGATCACACTTTAACCCCTTAGTTAGAAAGCAGATATAATGATCAAAGAAACTAAAGAGTTTAAGAGAAGAAGATTAACATAGCTATTTATCCTGGTTCACTCTTCAACACAAAGAGCTACGTCCAGTCCTTGGCAGTACCAAGTTTTATCCACTGTAACTGATCAGGTTACAGACTCCAATTATTGTTTGCACACCTAGCCTCTTCAGGCTCCAAGACAAGTATTTTTTGCACACCTAGCTTCTTTAGGCTCACTCAAGTTTGGTTGAGAAGTTGGTTTGTAATAAGTACAATCTGACAGACAGTTCTTTCACTAACACTCAGAGAGTGGTTTAAAATTTAAGCTTAGGAAAGACTGCGTAATAAATTCAAATGATTGAAGAATACAGATTGAAAGAATGAAGAAATAAATGCACAGAGCAATGGCTCTTTTAATGCTGTGAGTTCTCTGTATATCTTCATCTTCAATGACTTCTATATTTATAGTCTTCCAGCATTTAAGATCCGTTGGAGACATTCTATCAGTTGTGGGCTTCGACCAGAACTTCATTAAATGCAATAGAGTCGTTCTGGGTAGTCATTAATGCAATAAGAACGTTGGTTGTACTCCAACATGAAGAGTCGTGTCTTTATACATCGTGTAGTAGTCATATCAGAGTTGTGCAAAGTGCTTTTTTTACTTTGCTGAGTACATTTCCCTTTTTGTGTAATAACCAGGGGTACTAAGGAATAAAGCATGTTGAAAGCATTCTTTAACTGGACTTCACTTCTGATTTCGTAGGTTGCTTGTGAGAATGACTTCTGACTTTTCTTGATAAGCATGAGACTAAGTGCGAGAGACCTTCAGAGTCTTACATATGAGGGGACAGCTTCCAAAAGCTTGTTTGGTCTTTGGTTCTTCATCGATAAACCTTAGATAAGTGTAGGGACTTATCAGAAGATAGGTTGAGACTTCTCTTGAAGAAAGTCAATAATCTTAGTCAGCAGATAGGTTGACTTTTTACTTATCCAGGCAGGTTGTCATTTATGTGGGCAAACATGTGAGTCTTACTATTTTGATCTGCACACTAAGTAGACAGGTTAGCAACCAATATGCGGGTTAATTAAATCATTATCCAATGTTTAGTTTTCATCAAAACTTAAGGAAATGCACATCAGACATTTTAGAGACTTAACAAAATGTACTATAAAATGGATAAGTAAATTAACTTCAACTAACCAGAAATGACGTTGTATGTCGGCTTTTAACAAAACTATCCCACGTCTCCATATCAAGGTACGGGTAGTTTATAAAAAGTTCTTCGGGGTCCCTCTGTCCGAATACGTAGTGCCTAGTAAGATCGTGCCTAGTAAGATCGTTCTTCAGGGTCCCTATCAAGTAAATTAATATGGCACGCAGCTTGAAAGTCTCGTGAGAATACCCATAAACTACATCAACACCTCCGACCCACAACTTTTTCAAGTCTTCAATCAAGGGACTTAGATAAACATCTAAGTCATTTCCCGGTTGCTTTGGGCCCGAAATCATCATAGATAACATCATGTATTTGCGCTTCATGCACAACCAAGGAGGTAGGTTGTAAATTGTCAAGAGAACAGACCATGAACTATGAATACTACTTAAGTTACCATATGAACTCATTCCATCCGTAGCAAGTCCAAGCCTTAGGCTTCTTGGCTCATCAGTGAAATCCGGAAACAAAGTATCAATCTTCTTCCATTGTACAGAATCATCCGGATGGTGAACCTGTCCATCACGTTTCCTCTCATCGTGATGTCATCTAAGATTCTTTGCATCTTTCACATTAGCAAACAATCGCTTGAACCTTGGAATTATTGGGAGATACCACAACACCTTCGCAAGAGGACCCTTTTTTTTCACATCACAAATCGAATCATCAAGATCATCACCATCATCATCATCCTTCACTTTGTAGCGTGATAACCCACACTTGGGGCAATCGTGATTCTCTTCATAACACCCGTGTACAATATGCAATCATTGGGTCATGTGTGTATCTTCTTATACTCCATACCCATCGGACACAATACCTTATTGACCTCATAGTTATGGTCAGGCAATGTGTTGCCCTCTGGAAGCAAGTTTTCAATAATTCAAGCAATTCGGTGAAGCTTTAATCGCTCCAACCATTTCTCGCCTTCACACAAACCAATTTTAACACCACCGACAACCATGTATGAGTAGTACACCCAGGATACAAAGACTTATCCGCATCACTGAACAACCTTTCATACACATGTGCTCGCTGAAAAGATTCTTGTCCAATATCACGGATCATGTCCTCTACTCGATCATCCTCCAAATCTACGTCAATGTCCTCACTTTGGGAGACACTTGACTTAGTACTTAACAACATATCACCATGCCATATCCATCTTGCATGATTCAAGAAAATCCTAAAACAAATAAGATGGGTACGTATATCCTTGACCGTACATTTCCTCATATTCAAACATTTGACATAAGGACAACAGAACATTCCTTTACTATGGAACATTCCTTTGAGCAAATTCTATAAACTCTTCCACTCCCTTCAAATACTCATCACTTGTGCGTTCACAAACCATCCAACTATGGTCCATAGCTAGATAGGTTCTGTAGATATAAACACATATATCCAATATAAGCACAATATGGGAGATTGGAAAAGCGCACTAGTATTTGAAAACCTAACAACCATATATATCTTAATTGAGTAATTGGCTAAAACATCATCCTAATATATGTTAATCGTCATTTCAATGGCAACAATAAGCCTATTACCGAGTAAACTAGAAATCCAACCCCAACAAAAAACTATACCCATGTGGACCTCAAATGGATATGGTATATCCTCACAACAAGTGTTTCCAATGACTTGCTTACTTTCTAAGGAAACCAAAGACAATATTCATTATTCCATTGATATCCAACATGCTTAGAATTTTTCTCCTAAAAAATGAGGTTCCTATCCCTCTATAATGAGCTATGAAAGAATGTAGACGGCCAATAAATTTGACCGAGCATTAATTAGCCTCATAATTTTTCAGTTTTCAAACATCAATAAACACGATGCTTCAATTAATAAATGTTAATATAACTATTTATAGATGTAGAAGAGAGTGATGATTCCTTCATTCCCTGAAACTAGTGTCAAGAACATAATGTTTTCTTCTCATGAAATCTAGTAACTAGAAAGTGATCTTAAAACATTATGAGAAGAAAACATTATGTTCTTGACACTAGTTTTCAAACATTAGTTCAAGGGAAACACCTAGCACTTAGCACCAACCTAATACAATGAACTACTCGGTATGTAGCACTTAGCACCTTAAAAATGGAGCCTAATATTAGATAAAAACAAGCCAGCAATAACCACCAGGACAACATTATGAACTATGTTTTCCAAATAAATAACCAGCAATGTAGAATTAACCAACAATAACCACCAATAACCGGTGAAGGAAAGAAACCTACCTCTGAATGACGCGGTCGCTGAAGGTGACTTGTGAGAAGAGAAGGATGCAGACGCTGAAGGGGTTGCCAACTACTCTTTGTTAGGGTTCACGCGGTGGTGAGTATAAAATAAAAAATAAAGAAATGACCAGAGAGAGAGACTAAAGAGATAACAATAACACATTCCATACCTGTTCTTATTGCGCGTGGAGTGGTATAATGGAGAATCATGAAACTGGTGGAGTGGAGAAGGGAAGAGAAGTGGCGGCCGAAACTTCAATGATACAGAAAACAAGAATGACATTGAAACTTCAAAGATAGAGTAGATAGATGAGAGAAGATAAGAGTAGAAAGAGAAGAGAACTCACCAGAGATGATGGTCGCGACAGTGAGGGTATGAGAGAGGCGCACGCGGTGGTGGTGGTGGCGGTGGAGAGGAGCACGCGGTGGAGAGGAGATGATCTCTTGGAATGGTTAGGGCGGAGAAGGTGTGAGAGAACAGAGGCAGAGATGAATGAAAGTGGAAGAAAGGCGCGTAGGTAATAACGTATACTTAATAAAAAAATTAAGCACACCTTTAACGTCAGTTGTTTAAACGATTGACGTTAAAAGTGATTTAAATGGCCCTAATAATTACAGTTATACCACCGCCTCCTTTTTAATGTCCATGTTTTAGTTAACAAACGTTCACCTTTCCCGTTTATTACATATTTTGCACTGGTGTAATTACGGTGGCTTCTAAAAAAATAATGCCGAGTTTATTCTTCATGCATTTACCCCTTGTTATTGATTTACATAAGAACTATAGGAAAACAAACATGAATTATCTAGCATCTTGACGAGATAAAGTATTGAGTGGTAGATTTGGATGTAATCCTCCGTATTGTTAGCTATAATTGAGATCCTTTTAATTGATATTTACAATGTTGAAATTGATTTTATGCTTCATCTATCGTGATAATGAATTAATGATGGTCATGTTAAGAAAGTGGTGATTGTATATTGCGTAGCGTTCTATTTCTCTTTGGTACTGTCACAACAATAAAGCTTTTTTTCTTTCTTTTTTTACTAAAAAAGTATTCATTCATTCAAAATTGGTAAAATACATCGAAAACAACACAAATCCAACATCGCTAAAAATCGAAAAGGATGAATCTGCGAACAAACTCACAGTACCCATGTTAATAGCATAACACAGCAAAATCAAAATGCCTACAAAAGTGACAAAATCAAAGTCACCGGAATACCCATATCTTAGGATCTATAACATTGACCCCCAATTCTTGATCAAATCATTTCAGATGAAAAACGAAAGTTTATCAACGTGTATCGGTTAAGTTTACTTTAAGTGTTGAGGACTAAGTTGAGGCTAAGTCCAACTGATCATCCTTAGCAGGATGGATAAGTAATGAGATGACCTATCCTTAGCAGGTTAGTTGGGAGATAGTGTGGTACCTAATTTTTGTCATCTCTATGGTAGGACAAACCAGAGTTGATAGGAGCTTCGTTAATGTATAGATGTGAATGGTACTATGAGAACCCTTAAGTTCAACATCATTGAGTGAGATGATTACAATGGACCTTATCATGATCGAGGCATATATATCATTAAAGGAATTTAGAGTAGTGATCAACGTTTATGGTTAATGTTGACTTCGTGAGTCCGAGGATTAATGGAAAAATATCTATAGTAGTTTTTCCTTAAGCTGAACGGAAATAGTAAAGAGGAGTTCTTGAGAAACTAAGTTGTGAGAAGAGTTTGAGAGCTCTATTTTAGAGTTTGAAAGGTCTGACCGTGATGAAATTTGGAGTGGTGGAATAAGTTCAAAGGAGCTAAGACTACATATGAATACTTTGAGTAGGAAGTTGCTGCATGTTGCGGTAAAGTTAGTTTTGATCTTGGTAATAACTATGAGAGTTAGATTTGTGGAAAACGGTTTTTCTAGTGGACTAGTAATTGAGAATAGAAGTGATTAAGTTTTGATTTTGCTCTTCGTGTGGCAGGAACTAAGATAAAATTGTTGGGGACAAGAAGTATGGTTGAGGATAAGGGATTAAATTTTGAGGATCAGAATGATGAAGCATATATAAGTATGAAATGTGTTATTAAGTTAAAAAAATCATCTAAGGGAAAGTGAATACGGGAAGAACAATGTATGATCTTGGGATAAAGATGTGATTACAAAATCCTGTTTAGTTTCGAGCTACGAAATTTCGAGGACGAAATTTTTTTAAGAGGGGTAGTAATATAACACCCTAGTTTGTACACATATGATTAATTATTTTATTTGGATGTGTATGTTTATTTTGTTATGTGGTTTAATTTGAGTAATTAAATTACTCTCTTCAAATTTTTTTATTGGATGCGTTAGCACTGACTTATTTCATTGAATGCACGCTTACTAGACAATAATTTACGTTATTGTCACTATTATTACCAGTACAGAAAAATGTTTTAAATAATATGATTAAGAGAAAAGCATTTTCATATTTTCATTCTATTTAATTTTAGATTTGAAAATAAACTGGCTTGGAATTAATCGGAGACTAATTTTGGATCATTGATTTTCTTGGTAGATCAATTTAACCACCAATCTTCACTCTAATTTGAATTTTTAAAGTATATATTTGCCACTGATTGTTTTTAGATCCAATGGTTAATAGTATTTTCTTTTTGTAAAATTAATTTCAACTACTCATTTTACCTATTATTAACTAAAATGAAAAGAAAATAAATTTTCCACCTTATCTCTCCATGCCCCGTACTCGACCCCCACGACACTCTTCCCTTCTTCTTTTTTTTTTTTATCGTTTCTCACTCTTCTCCTCCAGAACCCATCTTCATTTTCCTTGTCCTATACACCAAACTAGTCGCGCCGCCTCTAGGAGCTTCGGTAGTCACCGTCCTGCCACGTCCAGCAGCGAGCACGCCGCCCCTGTTAGTACTTTTGGCCGCCGCTCGATGGAGAGGAGACAACCACCGCACCTGGGTCAATCGTTTCCTCTTACGCCGCCCTCTACCGGCGCGATAGCTCCATGGCCATCCGACCACCGTCACGGTCGCGTCTAGAGTGAGGAGAAGCTTACCTTGCATTCAGACTCTCATCCCATATGTTTTGTCCATCTAGTTCAACAGTATGTCACCGTCATCCACCGTATCGCCGCCTGTACTCCGCACGCCGGGCCACCTCCAGCCACCATGTTCTCTTGTCTTCACCTTGGGTAAGAGTTTTACCTTCTAATCTCTTCTAGATTGAAAAACCCCAAATTGATTTTGAAACCCTAACCCTAACATTTTGATTTTAGCTTTAGACTATGAAATTAAATGTGTATTCATGTAATTGAGACTACAAATTGATGTTTAATTAAACTAATTTCATGATTCTAGGATTAGAATGAGTTTTCCCCAATTTAGGATATGAACCCTAAAACCCTAATTCAATTTTTATTGAAATTGGTTATGTTTGGTAAAATTAAGTATGCATTTATGAAATTAGTATTTTTAGTTGATGATTCCTAAGTTCATTTTCATGATCCTTTAATCAAAACAAAGTTTCCTCAAAGGGTATTGTGAAGCTTAAGCTCCAAACATGATTTTATTTGAAAATGACCATGTTTGGTAATAAGATTAAGAGTTTAGATAAAATTAGAATGTGTGTTTGATCATGTGTAATTGATTTCTTGATTTCTTGATTTCTGGTTATTGCGCGTTGTTGGATTCCCTCCCTGAGACGTTTGACACGGCTATGCTTGATGGAGTAGATAGTTACACTCTTGGAGCTAACGTGAGCATTAAGACGAGGATCCTTTACTTGTCTTCAAAGGTAAGGGGAGCTTGCCTAGGGATATTTAATAACTATATGCATGTGTGTATGTGTTTAATTGAGTGTTGTGAATATTACTGTGACATTGAGCCAATACTTGAATAACTTGTTTACTTGAACTATTGTGGTTATTACTTGAAGTTGAACATTACTTGCTTTAAAGTGTTATGAATTATATATATGTGATGAACTGTCATTAACTGTGATATTATTATTGTTGTGAATATATTACTGTTGACTGAAGTTTTAGGAGCCGGACTTGAGTCTGTGCTCAATGACTATAAGGATTAAAAACCTTAATAAGTCTTGAATAGAACTTTGAAAGTTTTTGGTTCATTTATAAAAGTTCCTTGTTTAAAGTGCCTACTTCAGAAGAATAAGATCTTTGTTTTTAGAAAAATGTTGAAGTGATTTTAAGTTGAAGGAAACTACCTTTTATGATCAAAAGTTTTGTACGAGAGAAAACCTTTTCGAACTGTATGTCTTATGAAGGAAAAACCCTTTGAAAATATTTGACTTTATTCCATCAAGGAATTTCAAAAACAAACGAATTTCCTATATGTTTTAGAAAAAAAAATTCAAAGGAAAAGGATTTTCTCCTAAATGATTTGGAAATGTTCCGATTACTTGGATAAGTGACTGAGGTTTTGTTTTGTATTTGATTTTCACTGAGCGAAAATTAAGCACATGTGAATTGAATCTAGTTTGCGAGACGTCACTTCTAGTATTATGTAATATGCACGTTGATTCTTGATCCGTGTCACGTTGTTGTGGACTGTGTGTCCTAATTACGTTGTTGTGGACTATGTGTCCTATTCACATTGTTATGGATTGTGTGTCCTAATCACGTTGCGATAAACGTTATTAAAGACGAATGTTGTTTTCGATGACCACAAGTCTTGACTGGTGCATCGGTCTAAGGTGTTGTGATTGAGCACTCAGACTGCATGTCCTGTGTTGATGTTGAGTAATTTCAAGTGATGAAAATTATGAATGGTCGTTAGCTTTAAGCTTCGACAACGAATGAGAACGAACAAAAAGAAAACATCGAGAACTAAATGTTTTACTGCATTTACGGCAGACGTGCCCGACGTGGTTTTAACCTGAGACCTTAACAGGAAAGGTATCATGTGACGGTGTATTATCGTTGTTCTTAAAATGGACAATGAGACGGTGTACGTGTATCGTTATGCCTAAATAGACAATGAGACGATGTGCATAATCGTTGTGCCTAGCTAGCCAATGAGACGTATCGAGCCTGGTCAACTCATTTTGAGGATGTTGGGATCTCCGGAGATTAAGTTTAGAGCCTAATTATTTAAGTATCATGCATTCTCTTTATAAAACTGATTGTTCGGGTTTGAGACCCACTGATATAACACTTGTTATTTTATCTCTGAATAATAATTAAACGTTAATGTGTTGAGGTGATGTATGTATCATGTATATGGTTGTTGTGTGATAAATCCATTTGTCGGTATCTCACCCTTACAGATATATCAGGTTTCTTCTGGTTCGCTATTGCACCCTGGGTACTTTAGTACAGATGGTGCAAAGGAGTCTTCCTAAGTCACTTGGAGACTTAGATCTAGTTGTTTGATGAAGTATTTGATTATGGAATGACCACGTGAGTTTTCCTCAGAAATAACTTTTAGAATGACCAGCTTAGGATTTGAGACTTAAATTTTTGATAGTATGTATGAGTATGGCTCAGAGAGTCTTTATTTTAAAATGGAATGTTTATGGCTCGGAGAGCATCTCTTTTGAATGAAAACCTAAGCTTTTCCTTTTGATCACGTATAGCTTATTGATGTAACTTTTTTTTTTTGCATATTACTGCCTGGTTGTATTTGGTGTAACTGGAATTCTGGAATGAAAATGTAATTATTTTAGCAGGTGTTCTTTTACCTGGAATGTTCTAATTACAGAGGAGACTCTGTCGAAATTTTTGTAAAAATACTAGCTTTTATTCAAGTATATCTCTAAATTAAAAAGAATTGCCAGGCTAGGATTGTAAGCCGGTGTGCCGATCAAGGCTTAGGTTTGGAGTCGTTGAGACACCCAGCGGTGCCTCTTTGTGTCATTAGATTAAATACTCATTATTTAATTACTTAATCACACGCTTAACGTGAAAATATATAAAAATTAAAACTTAACTTATAAAGTATACAACTTTATCTAGAATGACATATCACAATGTAAGTATATTATGCATATTACAAAACACTGTTGAGGATATCCTATCAGTAGGATCCCTCACAAGCATATACTTAGTCAAAAAGTTAAACAACGGAAAACATAATAAAAATATGCCTCACGAAATGCACTGGCCATAACTAACTAGACCCTAATCACCATGGGTCACAGCTCGTCCTTCAGCCTCCGATTCGTAGGGAGTTCCATCCAAAGCCTCCTGGTTACGCTCGTCCACAGAGTCTTCTCGTACAATTCCACAAGGAGATAAAATACAAAATACAGAAATATACAGGGGATAAGAAACATTTCTATCATCAAAAAGTGGAAAAGAGTCATAGTAAATTATATAGTAATTGTCACAGAAAATCAACACACATAACTAACGAATCATCCTCGGGTTAATATATATCATCCTCTAACCTTACAATCGTGCAATCTAACACATCATTTTAACGTAACCTCTCTAATCCTGTCNCCATGTCTTTACGTTATCGTGGCCACTATCACTCCTGTCACCATCGTCATTTGCATCGGGGCATACCCTCATTCCCGTTAGGATGTTCCACCTAGTGCGCACCTCCATTCCCGTTAAGGTGTTCCACCCCCATTCCCATTAAGGTGGATGTGGTCTTGCGAGAACTCTTGATTTTAAGTGTATTATATTACCAATACATGGTGTATTATATTACCAATACACAGAAGTGTTTTACGTGTATTATATTACCAATATACGGTGTATTATATTACCAATACACAAATGTTTTACGTGTATTATATTACCAATAAATGGTGTATTATATTACCAATACACATAAGTGTTTTACATGTATTATATTACCAATACACGGTGTATTATATTACCAATACACAGATGTCCTTGCGTATTATATTACCAATACACTTTTGTCTTTGTGTATTATATTACCAATACACTTTTGTCCTTGTGTATTATATTACCAATACACGGTTGAGGACAACAACACCTATACTTGAATCTCACCAACCCGTTTTAACATCTTAGTGCCTTAACCTTCCATTAGAACTTGACACATATTCTATGTCATAACACCTCTTTAACATTCCTCATCTAAGTTAGGCACTTCTAAATCATCATCATCCTCACACCCAAAACAATCATCTCTTAGACAACATATATATCTTTGCTTAAAATCCACTAAGCATAATAATAAAAACCAGGCAAATCATGCATAACACAATATAAATCAAAATATTTCCATATTACCAACATAGCACAAAATCAATTCAATAAAGGTAATAAAATCAAATCAACCATCAAGAATATAAAGATCAACCTAATGTCAATAAACCTACAATCCCCGAATCGCCATTGGTTTTTCAGAAAAGGTTTCCAATGTGATTTTGGTATCGTCAATACTCGACTACTAGTAGGGTTTAGGTCACCCTACACAATTAGTATATAATCTACTACTTATCCATTCCGATGATAGGTTGGTTCTTTCCCCCACCTGGGTTATCACCGGACTCCTGAACTCCAAGCTTCTCGTTGTCACACCACAAAGTACTAACTCCACCTTCCGCGAAGATAAGGAGATTAGATGCTCGAAGAGGTATACCACGAAAGTCCTCGTTTCCTCCACGATGGAAGTCTAAGGTTGTGATTCTCAAGTGTTAGAAGTTCATGAACAACGATCATTTAACAAAGTTGAATTAAAATCCCACTAAGTTATACACTTAGGGTATTCGGCCAAGGCTAGTAAAATAGGCTAGCATTCACTAAACTTTCCAATCTTTTAGGTTTAGCATCCATATGTATTAAGGAGCTCAAAACCGTGATCATTTTGGAAAAATAAGAACAAAGTATCCTAGGTCCATAACCTTTTAGGTTCGGCCTTCATAGGATATATAGGTTATAAATATTTAAACTTTCCAATCTCTTAGACTTAGCATCCAAATATCTTATGGAGCTCAAGTCCATGATCATTTTGGAAAACAATGGAAACTTAAACATTCCAATCTCTTAGACTTAGCATCCAAATATCTTATGGAGCTCAAGTCAATGATCATCTTGGAAAAATGAAAGTAATGCATCCTAGCTTTAATAACATAGAATAAACAAGTTAGAAATCCTTAAACTTTCCAATCTCTTAGACTTAGCATCCAAATATCTTATGGAGCTTAAGTCCATGATCATTTTGGAAAAATGAAAGTAATACATCCTAGCTTTAATAACATAGAATAAACAAGTTAGAAATCCTTAAACTTTTCAATCTCTTAGACTTAGCATCCAAATATCTTATGGAGCTTAAGTCCATGATCATTTTGAAAAAAATAAAAACTCAAACATCCTAGCACCTAAACACTAAGTTTCGACCATCATAGGATGATGAGGAAAATATTCTTTGTTTAATAAAAACTCTTAGGTTTAGAATCACAAGGTATTAAGAGTTCTAAGTCCACGATCATACTTGGAAAGTTGAAACATAGTATCCTAAGCTTACTTATTCATATTTTCAGCCATCATAGGAACAAGATATCAAAACTTCCAAGATTTATAGATTTAAGATCAATGGATAGCTAGAAACTCAAACACATGATCATATTCCAAAAGTTGAAACAAAAACTTCCTAGGTCATAAATGCAAGCATTCGGCCTTCATTGGAAGAGATAGATAGAGATTTTTGTTTTACACAACCTCTTAGTATGTGAAAATATGAGTTAATATAAGACTATAGAAAGTGGTTTCAACTCAAAAGGAGTTTTCTACCATTTTAGAGAGATTTTAGAAGTTTAAAGCATATAAAGAACACATAAAGTAAACTAAGAAATAAAAGATGAAACTTGCAAAAAGATTCATATGAGAGCATTACCCTTAGTATAAGGAAGAACTTTAATGAAGAACTCAAGTGGAAAAGACTAATAAAAATGGAAGCTTTAAGTGTTTGAAAAAAAGAAGAAATGGAAGAAGTTGAAGAAGTATGAAGATGGAGGAAGAAAATGAGAGAATGAAGATGAGTGATGATTATATAGAAGAGGGAGAGTGGAGCATTTTGGAGAGAGCTTGAGCTTGGAGAGCAAGTTTTGTCTTTAAGGCTTGTTTGGTTGAAGAGGAAAGAGAAAAATAGGTTTTTAGAATATAATATGATATATTTCAAAAAGTCCATCATGACCACTTTTTAGGAGGTAGCTCAGGCCATACCTCTAGTGAGTCACCTCACTCCCTCAAGTCACATCAAGCCTTTTATGTCTCATATTCTGCTCCATTTCGTACCCAGTTGCATTTTCGATCGTAATTCTTCCGATGTTTTCGCTCGAAAATTTTACCGTAACCCTTTGCCATAAAGTAGACTATGAATATGATTTTATTTTAATCAAAAACACTTTCTAACTCTCAAATTTAAGATATAATTTAATTATATTTTAACCGGTTGAACATCATAATTAAAATCAGGCTGTTACAGTTGTGACAAATTTTTATACCCAATTTCAGACACTTATGTACTTATATAAATTATTTTCCGAAAGCAACCAGCAAATTATCTTTTTAATTTAAATTTCGTATGTGTTACGTAGTAATACCTAGTGGGGGTGTTACAAGCAAGAACTTGGAGATGAAGTTACAACAAGGAAAGGCAAGTCAATTGCTCTGAAGGCTGATCAAAAGTAAGCAAAAGCCTCAAATGCTCTAAAGGCAGACGAGTCATCCAGTGATGCTGACCTATATGAACACGAGGATTATGAAAGTGACGAAGAATTGTCTCTCCTAACCAGGAAGATAAAGCTTCTCTTACAGAAAAAAGAAGTTCAGAAAGGATAAGTCATTCAGAAGGTTTAACAAGGACAAGAACTTCAAAGAATCGACCTCAACATACAAGATTTCAATTGTCTGCTATGGGTGCAAGAAGCCTGGTCACATCAAAACTGAATGTCCTCAACTCAAGAAAGCCCATTTTAAGAAGTTCTTCAAAAAGAAGAAGAAAGGAATGATGGCTACTTGGGAAGACTTGGAGTCAACATCATCTGACGAAGAAACAGAGGAGGAATCTAATCTCTGTTTGATGGCCAACACTGACTCAGATTCAGATGATGAGGTACATCCTGACTATGAAGAATTACTTGATGCCTATGAGGCGTTGCTGGAGGAATCCAACTGCTTATCTAAGGCCTTCAAATCCCTCAAGAGAGAGTATGTAAAGCTCATCAGTGAGCGTAAACAGAAATCTCAAGAGTGTGAAAAACTGGCCAAAGAGAACAGTGAGTTGAAGACTGAAAATTATGAGGAAGCTAAGATCTCAAGTAAAACATCACATTCTGAATGAGTTGAAAAACTTCAACAGAAAATGGAAGAGCTCATTTCTGATCTTGTCAAATTTGTTAATGGTAGAGATAATCTGACTAAGCTGCTTGGTTGTCCGAGGAACTCCCTTAACAAAGAAGGTATTGGATATGTCCATCAGACACATTATAAAGTATCAACTAGAACTTGAAATGTATCTGTTAAGTCAACAATAATTAAATCTATACCTATCTGTAACTTCTGTGGAAAAACTGGACATATTATGTCTAAGTGTATCCATAAGAAGAGAAGGAAGTTTTCACAAACTCCTAGAACTAACAAAAAAGGACCCAGAAAACTATGGGTACCTGAAGATCAAATAGTTTCTGTTGCAGATGTCCTTAATAGGACAAAGAAATCACCACTGCTGGTACCTAGACAGTGGTTGCTCACGACACATGACAGGAGAAAGGTATATGTTCCTAGACCTCCAACTTAAGAAAGGAGGACATGTTGCCTTTGGAGGCAATCATAAAGGGAAGGTTTATAGGCATTGGTACTATTGGTGGTAAACCTCTTCTTCCCTCTATAACTAATGTTCTTATGGTTGAAGGATTAAGACACAATTTGCTTAGCATAAGTCAATTATGTGACGGTAAATTTGATGTCTCTTTTACCAAGGATTTATGCATAGTTAAATACTGTAGTGGCAGAACCCTCTTTTCAACTAGAAGGCAACAAAATCTGTATAAGATTGAACTGACTGATCTCTCAGATCAAAGTGTAACCTGTCTTATGTCTAAGGAGGATGAAAGATAGTTATGGCATAAGAAACTAGGACAAGCTAGTATGAAACTAATTTCTAAATTGAAAAAGGATAACCTTGTGAGAGGATTGTCTGATATTAGTTTTAAGAAAGATGTCATTTGTGATGCATGTCAGAGAGGTAAACAGATAAAATCAAGTTTCACATCTAAAAACCAAGTATCTACCTCTAGACCTCTTCAGTTGTTACACATGGATCTGTTTGGACCAGTTAGTGTTGCTAACCTGGCTGGAAGAAAATATGGATTTGTCATAGTTTATGACTATTCTAGATTTACATGGGTACTCTTCCTGACCCACAAAGATGAGTCTTTTAAGGCTTTCTTGTTTTAAATTCTGATAAACACAATTCAACCATCCTTCTCGTGTTTATAGTTGTCTATTTCAGTTGGTATCAGAGCTCAGCCTCTGGGTTGAGCATCTAACAATGTAGAGGTAAAGGTCCTGAAGAATAGGCATGACTGCTGGAGCTAGTTCAAGTGGAAGTCACCAGACTGAAGGAGCTTCCCTAACAGACCTCCATTCTTCAATGGAGAAAACTATAACTATTGGAAATATAGATTTCAATGGTTCATTCTATCTACAAACTCTGATCTCTGGGATGTCATTACTGATGGTCCATTTATTCCTAAAAATGAGGACAACACTGACAATCCAAAAGCTCAGTGGACCCCTACAGAAAAGACAAAATGGGAGTTGAACCACAAAGTCAGATACAACATCATTCGTGCTCTCAGTCCTGAAGAATTTGAGAAAGTTTATTCATGTGATTCCGCTAAAGAAATATGGGATACTTTAGCTGTCACACATGAAGGAACAACCAAAGTTAAAGAATAAAAAACTGGCATACTTGTGATAAAGTATGAACTGTTTGCCGTGGAGGAAGAAGAATATGTTGCTCAGATGATAGAAAGATTCCAAACTATCATCAATGGTCTAAAATCTCTTGGCAAAATTTACACTAATTCTGAGAAGGTTGGAAAGATTCCGAGAAGTCTACCTAAGAGGTGGAGACATTTGGTCACTGCTATCTCTCAAGCAAAGGATCTCACTACCTTGACTATGGATGAACTTCTTGGAACACTCACTGTTCATGAGCAAGAACTTGGAGGTGAAGTTACAACAAGGAAAGGCAAGTCAATTGCTCTGAAGGCTGATCAAAAGTCAACAAAAGCCTCAAAGGCTCTGAAGGCAAACGAGTTATCTAGTGATGCTGACTTGTCTAAACACAAGGATTCTGAAAGTGACGAAGAATTGTCTCTCCTAACCAGGAAGATAAATCTTCTCTTATAGAAAATGAAGTTCATAAAGGATAAGCCATTCATAAGATTTAACAAGGACAAGAACTTCAAAGATTCGACCTCAACAGACAAGGGTTCAATTGTTTGCTATGAGTGCAAGAAGCCTGGTCACATCAAAGCTGAATGTCCTCAACTCAAGAAAGCCCCTTTTAAGAAGTTCTTAAAAAAGAATAAGAAAGTAATGATGGCTACTTGGGAAGACTTGGAGTCAACATCATCTGATGAAGAAACAGAGGAGGAATCTAATCTCTGTTTGATGGCCAACAATGACTCAGATTCAGATGATGAGGTACATCCCGACTCTGAAGAATTACTTGATGCCTATGAGGGGTTGCGGGAGGAATCCAACTGCTTATCTAAGGCCTTCAAATCCCTCAAGAGAGAGTATGTAAAGCTCATCAGTGAGCATAAACAGAAATCTCAAGAGTGTGAAAAGCTGGCCAAAGAGAACAGTGGGCTGAAGACTGAAAATTCTGATGAAGCTAAGATCTCAAGTGAAACATCTCAAGTGAAACATCACATTCTGATCTTGCCAAATTTGTTAATGGAAGAGATAATCTGACTAAGCTGCTTGGTTGTCAGAGGCACTCCCTTAACAAAGAAGATATTGAATATGTCCATCAGACACATCATAAAGTATCAACTAGAACTTCAAATGTATCTGTTAAGTCATCAATAATTAAATCTATACCTGTCTGTAACTTCTGTGGAAAAACTGATCATATTATGTCTAAGTGTATCCATAAGAAGGGAAGGAAGTCTTCACAAACTCCTAGAAATAACAAAAAAGTACCCACAAAACTATGGGTACCTAGAGATCAAATAATTTCTGTTGCATATGTCCTTAATAGGACAAAGAAAACACCACTAGACCTCTTCAGTTGTTACACATGGATCTGTTTGGACCAGTTAGTGTTGCTAGCCTGGCTTGAAGAAAATTTGGATTTGTCATAGTTGATGACTATTCTAGATTTACATGGGTACTCTTCCTGACCTAGAAAGATGAGTCTTTTAAGGCTTTCTCAGTATTCTACAAAAGAGTACAAAATGAACAGGGTTTCTGTATTTCTACCCTTAGAAGTGATCATGGGGGAGAATTTGAAAATGAGCAGTTTAGACAGTTATGTGAGGAGAGTGAGATCTCTCACAATTTCTCAGCACCTAGAACTCGTTAGCAAAATGGAGTAGTTGAGAGAAAGAACAGATCTCTGCAAGAGATGGCTAGATCTATGCTCAATTAGAATAATATTCCTAAGTACTTCTGGGTAGAAGCAGTAAACACCGCATGTTATGTACAAAACAGAATACTTATTAGGCCTTTTATAAAGAAGACTCCTTATGAATTGTGGAAAGGTAAAAGCCCCAACCTATCTTACTTTCATGCATTTGGATGTGAATGCTTCATTCTGAATACTAAAGATCAACTTTGAAAGTTTGATTCAAAAGTAGATAAAGGTATCTTTGTAGGATATTCTGAAATGTCTAAAGCCTTTAGAATTTATAATTCCAGAACTTCTGTTATTGAAGAATCTGTTCATGTTAAATTCAATGATGGATTAAAGACTGATAGGGAGCTATCAGATCTAGAAGATGAACTTGCAGGTCTTGATATAAATAGGCAAGAAAGTCAACAACCAGATCTAACCAAGACAGAACCTGTGTTTAAGCCTAACAGACAAGTGGAGCAGACAAGCCAGCAGACAGGTCAACAGACCCGTCAGTAGACAAGTCAAGATCTTCATGATGATCTCAAAAGGGATTGGAAGTTCAACACTCATCATCCTAATGATCTTATTATTGGTAATCCCTCTGAAGGAGTAAGAACCAGATCCACTTTAAGAGAATCAAGCAATATGGCCTTTATGTCAGAAATAGAGCCAAAGTGCATTGAAGAAGCTCTTGAGGATGAAAGTTGGATTCTTGCTATGCAAGAAGAACTCAACCAGTTTATCATAAATGATGTCTGGACACTTGTCTCTAAGCCCAAAAAAAAAAAGTCATTGGAACACGATGGGTTTTCAGAAACAAATTGGATGAAGATGACAAAGTTGTTAGGAATAAGGGAAGGTTGTTATCTCAAGGCTATAACCAACAAGAAGATATTTATTATACTGAATCCTTTGCACCTGTAGCTAGAATAGAAGCTATACGTATATTAATGTCATATGCTGCACAACACCAAATCACTCTTTTTCAAATGGATGTGAAAAGTGCTTTCCTAAATGGTATAATTGATGAAGAAGTGTATGTTAAACAACCTCCTAGTTTTGAAAATTCAGATAAATCAGATCATATTTTCAAACTTAAAAAGGCATTATATGGTTTTAGACAAGCACCTAGAGCATGATATGATAGACTTGGTTCTTTTCTCATGCAAAATGGTTTTACTAGAGGGCAAGTAGATACCACCTTGTTTAAGAAAAGCTCTAAAGAGAACTTTATTATAGTCCAAATATATGTCGATGATATTATTTTTGGAGCAACTAATGAAAAGTTGTGCAAGGAATTTTCCAAGCTAATGCAAGCTGAATTTGAGATGATGCATGATGGGAGAAATGAAGTTCTTCATTGGATTACAATTTAAGCAGACAAGTGATGGAATTTACATTCATCAACAAAAGTATACCAAGGAGATACTCAAGAAGTACAAAATGGAAAATGCCAAGCTCATGAAAGCTCCCATGCAACCCAATGCAAAACTAAGCAAAGATGATGAAAGTAAAAAGGTAGACCAAACTGTCTACAGAGGTATGATTGTCTCTCTATTGTACTTAACTTCAAACAGACCTGACATTCAATTTAGTGTCTGTATTGTGCTAGATTCCAATCTGACCCAAGAGAATCTCATCTTAAAGCTGTTAAAAGAATATTTAGATACTTGCTTGGGACTACTAATCTTAGTTTGTTGTATCTAAGATCAAAAGAATACGGCTTAGTTGGATTTTGTGATGCTGGAGACAGAATAGAATGAAAAAGCATTAGTGGAGGATGTCACTTCATTGGAGCAAGCTTAGTCTCCTGGTCAAGCAAGAGGCAGACAACCATTGCTCTTTCTACTGCTGAAGCAGAATATATTTCAGCTGCTAGCTGCTGCTCTCAACTTTTATGGGTAAAACATCAACTTGAGGATTACTTTATTTATGAGCATAACATATCTGTTTGGTGTGATAATTATAGTGCTATCTGCTTAACTAAAAAATAAATTCAGCATTCTAAGGCTAAGCATATTGAAATCAAACATCATTTTATTAGGGATTATGTTCAGAAAGGTATCTTTGATATTAAGTTTGTTAAAACTGAAAATCAATGGGCTGATATTTTCACTAAACCCCTATTTGTACTTAACTTCAATGAGACTTCTCTTGAAGAAAGTCAATAATCCTAGTCAGCGATAGGTGTAACATCCCTGACTGCTTTATGGATTGACGACTGTCCCCACAAACCAACACGGGTCTTTTCAGTGTGCTTTGTCCTCACTCACACGCTTCCTGAGAAAACTTCCCAGGAGGTCACCCATCCCAGAATCGCTCCAAGTCAAGCTCGCTTAACTGTGGAGTTCTTAAGTGATGGGCTACCGAACTGAAAATGCATCTTGTTGATATGGGTAGTACCAATCAATTCATATAAGCCTTCCTCAACTGTATAGTCCCATACCTACACAGTCTCAGGATCCCTCTCATTCGGGTGTGTAATCGGTTCATTCATGTCTCCCTCCGCCTAGAAGCCTGCCAGGAGTCGCTCCTTGTTCGTGCCTTCTTGCACCGACGACCACTCCCCGCCCTCGTCGGCACCCGAGTGTTACATGCCCACCAGCTTCCACTTGGTTCGTCCCCGAACCACACCGTACTGGGAGAGGTGCCGCTCTGATACCATTTGTAACGTCCCTGGCTGCTTTATGGATTGACGACTGTCCCCACAAACCAACACGGGTCTTTTCTGTGTGCTTTGTCCTCACTCACACGCTTCCTGAGAAAACTTCCCAGGAGGTCACCCATCCCAGAATCGCTCCAAGTCAAGCTCGCTTAACTGTGGAGTTCTTAAGTGATGGGCTACCGAAAAGAAGATGCAGCTTGTTGATATGGGTAGTACCAATCAATTCATATAAGCCTTCCTCAACTGTATAGTCCCATACCTACACAGTCTCAGGATCCCTCTCATTCGGGTGTGTAATCGGTTCATTCATGTCTCCCTCCTCCTAGAAGCCTGCCAGGAGCCGCTCCTTGTCCGTGCCTTCTTGCACCGGCGACCACTCCCCGCCCTCGTCGGCACCCGAGTGTTACAATAGGAGATGGAGGATCAACAACTGCGCCCCCAGGCACCTCTCCACCTGTTATCCTCTCATTCAGCCTTCTCCCTGTAAGTCCCTCAACTTATCCGCCAACATCTCCTTAATCTTAGTGGAGTACCCATCCCGAGACAATGTGTGGGTGTGAATGTTCTTTGCTTGATTCCTCTTACCCCTTTCCCTTTTAGCCTGTTAAAACAAAAACACATAATAAATTTAGTTAAATAAATTTTCTTTACTTAAATGTGAAATAGACAACTATAAACACGAGAAGGGGGGTTGAATTGTGTTTATCAGAATTTAAAACAAAGTTGAAAACTTTTATCACGCAGAAGCTAGGTTCAGACGAGTGAGAAAAACTCAGTACATATAGGTGACCTGTCTGATGGGACTTCAACAGAAAAGCAAGAATTCACAACTTGAAAACTGATTTAAATATCACACTTTAACCACTTAGTTAGAAGGTAGATATAATGATCAAAGCAACCAAGGAGTTTAAGGGAAGAGACATTAACACAACTATTTATCCTGGTTCACTCTTCAACACAAAGAGCTGCGTCCAGTCCTTGGCAGCACCAAGTTTTATCCACTATAACTGACCAGGTTACAAACTCCAAGTATTGTTTGCACACCTAGCCTCTTCAGGCTCCAAGACAAGTATTCTTTGCACACCTAGCCTCTTCATGCTCACTCAAGTTTGGTTGAGAAGTTTGTTTGTAATAAGTACAATCAGACAGACAGTTCTTTCATTAACACTCAGAGCGGTTTAAAATGTAAGCTTAGGAAAGACTGCGTAATAACTTCAATTAGAAAGGTGTAACTTTTTGGTTTTTAAATTACAATTCTATTTCAAAATTATAAATTCCAACTTTAAATTAATAATTTAATGTTTTAACTTATGGTTTTATTTAGAAACGTGAGAATTAGAAAGAAGTCAATCCCAAAATACATGCATGAGCCAATGCAAGAATTTATGAGATATTAAAACAATAAGATATTAAATTACATATTTAACCCCAGTTGTGAAGGGAAAAACTACCCAGCAAACATTCATTTTAATATAAGAAGATATTCTTTAAACTTTTTTACCCATAGTATATACTCAGAAAGGCAACGTGATGACAACTGCTACCTGGTTGACGAGATGATTCAATGACAAAGGGTTTTTCTTATATCATATAATTTTTTAGTTGAAATGAAAGTAAAGAGATAAGTGTGATAATTTTATCTCGTTTGATATGTGGTTAAGGTTGTTCATGCTATGGTTTAGTCCAAAGTTAAATTGATATGGTTGGATTTTTGAAATTAAACCTGATATGTTTTTTTGGGTTGAGTTGGAACCATATTATAAATCGGCTCAATCATATCCGATATTATGTAGGGAAACCATAACTTTATTGAAGAATTAGTAACAGATTATAACACTTCTTAATATAAATTAATAGTTTTTGTATTTATATATGTCCCAGCCAGAAGGTAAATCATCCTATAAATTTTTTTCATATTTATATTTAGTTATATGTAATAAGGCTTGCAATGGTAATGGAAATGAAAAGAACAATTTGGATAGTATGGTGAAGCCATAGCTAGATTATTGAGCTGAAAGAAAACAGAAAGGGAGCAGAGAATCCAAGCATTTCAGAGCGACATTATAAGTGATAGTATGATTTGAAAATGAGAATTTGGGAAGGAAGTTAAGGAAGAGGCTTGCTTGTTTGTGAAATAATAAAGTTTGATGGGCACTAGCACTAGCTATATAAAGCTGTTAAGTATTAGCTGGCCCTCTTTGAAGGGAAAATCGTCTCATACATATCAAGAACTTTTAGAAAAGTGGTGGCTGCTTAAACGAGAAAGCAAGCATATGATTTCCTTCATTTTTCCTGTCAGAATTTGATCGAAGGTGATTCTATTGAATCACTTGCTCAGAAGTTTGAAAATTAGTGTAAAGAATTGGAGTCCATGGCAATATGGGGAGAATAACTAATAACATGTTTGAAACCGGGTTAGAATATCCCAAAAGCATAAATCCAACGTGAAGCTACCTATTGTAGTTTTTTTTTTTTGGAATAAACGGGGCTAAAGCCCAAAAACAACAAACAAACTAAAGGACATTTGTTAAGTCTTAAAAATGTTTGACGTGCATTTCCTTAAGTTTTGATAAAAACTAAAAATTGGATAATGATTTAATTAACCTGCATATTGGTTGATAACATGTCTACTTAGTGTGCAGATCAAAATAGTAAGACTCGCCTGTCTGACCACATAAATGACAACCTGTCTGGATAAGCAAAAAGTCAACTTGTCTGCTGACTAGGATTATTGACTTTCTTCAAGAGAAGTCTCGACCTATCTTCTGATAAGTCCATCCACTTATCTAAGGTTTCTCGATGAAGAACCAAAGACCAAACAAGCTTTTGGAAGCTGCCCTTTCATATGTAAGACTCTGAAGGTATCTCTCACTCAGTATCACGCTTATCAAGAAAAGTCAAAAGTTATTCTCACAAGCAACCTACGAAATCATAAGTTAAGTCCAGTTAAAGAATGCTTCCAACATGCTTTATTCCCTAGTACCCCTGGTTATTACACAAAAAAAGAAATGTACTCAACAAAGTACAAAAAGCACTTTGCACAACTATGATATGGCTACTACACGATGTATAAAGCCATGACTCTTCATATTAGAGTACAACCAACATTCTTATTGCATTAATGACTGCTCAGAACGACTCTATTGCATTTAATGAAGTTCTGGTTGAAGACCACAACTGATGGAATGTCTTTAACAGATCTTAAATGCTTGAAGACTATAAATACAGAAGTCATTGAAGATGAAGATATCCAGAGAACTCACAGCATTAAAAGAGCCATTACTTTGCACATTTATTTCTTCATTCTTTCAATTCGTATTCTTCAATCATTTGAAGTTATTACGTAGTCTTTCCTAAGCTTACATTTTAAACCACTCACGAGTGTTAGTGAAAGAAGCTGCATGCGTCTGATTGTACTTATTACAAACAAACTTCTCAACCAAACTTGAGTGAGCCTGAAGAGGCTAGGTATGCAAAGAATACTTGTCTTAGAGCCTGAAAAGGCTAGGTGTGCAAACAATACTTGGAGTCCGTAACCTAATCAGTTATAGTGGATAAAACTTGGTGCTCACAAGGATTGGACGTAGCTCTGTGTTGAAGAGTGGACCAGGATAAATAGATGTGTTAATCTCTCTTCTCTTAAACTCTTTAGTTACTTTGATCATTATATCTGCTTTCTAACTAAGAGGTTAAAGTGTGATCTTTAAATCAGTTTTCAAGTTGTATGCCTGCTTGCTTTTCTGTTGAAATCTCATCAGACATGTCACATGTCTATACTGAATTTTTCTCACTCGTCTAAACCTAGCTTCTGAGTACGAAAAGTTTTCAACTTTGTTTTAAATTCTGATAAACACAATTCAACCCCCCTTCTCGTGTTTATAGTTGTCTGTTTCAGTTGGTGTCAGAGCTTAGCCTCTAGGTTGAGTATTTAACAGTGTATAGGTATAGGTCCTGAAGAATAGACATGATTGCTGGAGCTAGTTCAAGTAGAAGTCACCGGACTGAAGGAGCTTCCTTAACCAGACCTCCATTCTTCAATGGAGAAAACTACAACTATTGGAAAGATAGATTTCAATGGCTCATTCCATCTACAAACTCTGATCTCTGAGATGTCATTACTGATGGTCCATTTATTCCAAAAAATGAGGACAACACTAACAAGCCAAAAGCTCAGTGGACCCCTGCAGAAAATACAAAATGGGAGCTGAACCACAAAGACAGATACAACATCATTTGTGCTCTCAGTCCTGAAGAATTTGAGAAAGTTTGAGCATGTGATTATGCTAAAGAAATATGAGATACTTTAGCGGTCACACATGGAGGAAAAACCAAAGTTAAAGAATCTAAAATTGCCATACTTTTCAGAAAGTATGACTTGTTTGTCATGGAGGAAGGAGAATCTGTTGCTCAGATGATAGGAAGATTCCAAACTATCATCGATGGTCTAAAATATCTTGGAAAATTTTACACTAATGCTGAGAAGGTTGGAAAGATTCCGAGAAGTCTACCTAAGCAGTGGAGACCTTTGGTCACTGCTATATCTCAAGCAAAGGATCTCACTACCTTGACTATGGATGAACTTCTTGGAACACTCACTGTCCATGAGCAAGAACTTGGAGATGAAGTTACAACAAGGAAGGGCAAGTCAATTGCTCTGAAGGCTGATCAAAAGTCAGCAAAAGCCTCAAAGGCTCTGAAGGCAGACGAGTCATCCAGTGATGCTGACCTGTCTGAACACGAGGATTCTGAAAGTGACGAAGAATTGTTTCTCCTAACCAAGAAGATAAAGCTTCTCTTATAGAAAATGAAGTTTAGAAAGGATAAGTCGTTCAGAAGTTTTAACAAGGACAAGAACTTCAAAGAATCGACCTCAACAGACAAGAGTTCGATTGTCTGCTATGAGTGCAAGAAGCCCGGTCACATCAAAGCTAAATGTCCTCAACTCAAGAAAGCCCCTTTTAAGAAGTTCTTCAAAAAGAAGAAAGGAATGATAGCTACTTGGGAAGACTTGGAGTCAACATCGTCTGATGAAGAAACAGAGGAGGAAGCTAATCTCTGTTTGATGGCCAACACTGACTCAGATTCAGATGATGAGGTACATCCTGACTCTGAAGAATTACTTGATGCCTATGAGGGGTTGCTGGAGGAATCCAACTGCTTATCTAAGGCCTTCAAATCCCTCAAGAGAGAGTATGTAAAGCTCATCAGTGAGCATAAACAGAAATCTCAAGAGTGTGAAAAGCTGGCCAAAGAGAACAGTGAGCTGAAGACTGAAAATTCTGATGAAGCTAAGATCTCAAGTGAAACATCACATTCTGAATGAGTTGAAAAACTTCAACAGAAAGTGGAAGATCTCACTTATAATCTTGCCAAATTTGTTAATGGAAGAGATAATCTGACTAAGCTGCTTGGTTGTCAGAGGCACTCCCTTAACAAAGAAGGTATTGGATATGTCCATCAGACACATCATAAAGTATTAACTAGAACTTCAAATGTATATGTTAAGTCATCAATAATTAAATCTATACCTGTCTGTAACATCTGTGGAAAAACTGGTCATATTATGTCTAAGTGTATCCATAAGAAGAGAAGGAAGTCTTCATAAACTCCTAGAACTAACAAAAAAGTAACCATAAAACTATGGGTACCTAGAGATCAAATAACTTATGTTGCATATGTCCTTAATAGGACAAAGTAAACACCACTAGACCTCTTCAGTTGTTACACATGGATCTGTTTGGACCAGTTAATGTTGCTAGCCTGGCTGGAAGAAAATATGGATTTGTCATAGTTGATGACTATTCTAGATTTATATGGGTACTCTTCCTGACCCACAAAGATGAGTCTTTTAAGGCTTTCTCAGTATTCTGCAAAAGAGTACAAAATGAACAGGGTTTCTGTATTTCTACCCTTAGAAGTGATCATGGGGGAGAATTTGAAAATGAACAGTTTAGACAGTTATGTGAGGATAGTGGGATCTCTCACAATTTCTCAGCACCTAGAACTCCTCAGTAAAATGGAGTAGTTGAAAGAAAGAACAGATCTCTGCAAGAGATGGCTAGATCTATGCTTAATGAGAATAATCTCCCTAAGTACTTCTGGGCAGAAGCAGTAAACACTGCATGTTATGTACAAAACATAATACTTATTAGACCTTTTCTAAAGAATACTCCTTATGAATTGTGGAAAGGTAAAAGCCCCAACCTATCTTACTTTCATGCATTTGGATGTGAATGCTTCATTCTGAATATTAAAGATCACCTTTGAAAGTTTGATTCAAAAGTAGATAAAGGTATCTTTATAGGATATTCTGAAATGTCTAAAGCCTTTAGAATTTATAATTCCAGAACTTGTTATTTAAGAATCTGTTCATGTTAAAATCAATGATGGATTAAAGATTGATAGGGAGCTATTAGATCTAGAAGATGAACTTGCAGGTCTTGATATAAATAGGCAAGAAAGTCAACAACCAGATCTGACCAAGACAGAACCTGTGTTTAAGCCTGACAAACAAGTGGAGCAGACAAGCCAGCAGACAGGTCAACAGACCCATCAGTAGACAAGTCAAGATCTTAATGATGATCTCAAAAGGGATTGGAAGTTCAACACTCATCATCCTAAGGATCTTATTATTGGAAATCCCTTTGAAGGGGTAAGAACCAGATCCACTTTAAGAGAATCAAGTAATGTGGCCTTTCTGTCAGAAATAGAGCCAAAGTGCATTGAAGAAGCTCTTGAGGATGAAAGCTGGATTCTTGCTATGCAAGAAGAACTCAACCAGTTTATCAGAAATGATGTCTGGACACTTGTCTCTAAGCCCAAAAAAAAAAATATGTCATTGGAACACGATGGGTCTTCAGAAACAAATTGGATGAAGATGGCAAAGTTGTCAGGAATAAGGCAAGGTTGGTAGCTCAAGGCTATAACCAACAAGAAGATATTTATTATACTGAAACCTTTGCACATGTAGCTAGAATAGAAGCTATACGTATATTAATGTCATATGCTGCACAACACCAAATCACTCTTTTTCAAATGGATGTGAAAAGTGCTTTCCTAAATGGTATAATTGATGAAGAAGTGTATGTTAAACAACCTCCTAGTTTTGAAGATTCAGATAAATCAGATCATATTTTCAAACTTAAAAAAGCATTATATGGTTTGAAACAAGCACCTAGAGCATGATATGATAGACTTAGTTCTTTTCTCATGCAAAATGGTTTTACTAGAGGACAAGTAGATACCACCTTGTTTAAGAAAATCTCTAAAGAGAACTTTATTATAGTCCAAATATATGTCGATGATATTATTTTTGGAGCAACTAATGAAAAGTTGTGCAAGGAATTTTCCAAGCTAATGCAAGCTGAATTTGAGATGATGCATGATGGGAGAAAAGAAGTTCTTCCTTGGATTACAAATTAAGCAGACAAGTGATGGAATTTACATTCATCAACAAAAGTATACCAAGGAGATACTTAAGAAGTACAAAATGGAAAATGTCAAGCTCATGAAAACTCCCATGCAACCCAATGCAAAACTAAGCAAAGATGATGAAAGTAAAAAGGTAGACCAAACTGTCTACAGAGGTATGATTGGCTCTCTATTGTACTTAACTTCAAACAGACCTAACATTCAGTTTAGTGTCTGTATGTGTGCTAGATTCCAATCTGACCCAATAGAATCTCATCTTAAAGCCGTTAAAAGAATATTTAGATACTTGCTTGGGATTACTAATCTTGGTTTGTTGTATCTAAGATCAAAAGAATACAGCTTAGTTGGATTATGTGATGCTGGAGACAGAATAGAAAGAAAAAGCATTAGTGGAGGATGTCACTTCATTGGAGCAAGCTTAGTCTCCTGGTCAAGCAAGAGGCAGACAACCATTGCTCTTTCTACTGCTGAAGCAGAATATATTTCAGCTGCTAGCTGCTAGCTGCTGCTCTCAACTCTTATGGGTAAAACATCAACTTGAGGATTACTCTATTTATGAGCATAACATATCTGTTTGGTGTGATAATTCCAGTGCTATCTGGTTAACTTAAAATCCAATTCAGCATTCTAAGGCTAAGCGTATTGAAATCAAACATCATTTAATTAAGGATTATGTTCAGAAAGGTATTTTTGATATTAAGTTTGTTAAAACTGAAAATCAATGGACTGATATTTTCACTAAACCCCTATTTGTACTTAACTTCAATGAGACTTCTCTTGAAGAAAGTCAATAATCATAGTCAGCGATAGGAGATGGAGGATCAACAACTATGCCCTCGGGCACCTCTCCAGCTGCTATCCTCTCATTCAGCTTCTCCTGTAAGTCCCTCAACTTATCTGCCAGCATCTCCTTAATCTTAGTGGAGTACCCATCCTGAGACAATGTGTGGGTGTGAATGTTCTTTGCTTGATTCCTCTTACCCATTTCCCTTTTAGCCTGTTAAAACAAAAATACATAATAAATTTAGTTAAATAAATTTTCTCTACTTAAATGTGAAATAGACAACTATAAACACGAGAAGGGGGGTTGAATTGTGTTTATCAGAATTTAAAACAAAGTTGAAAACTTTTATCACAAAGAATCTAGGTTCAGACGAGTGAGAAAAACTCAGCATAGACATGTGACATGTTTGATGAGATTTCAACAGAAAAGCAAGCAGGCATACAACTTGAAAACTGATTTAAAGATCATACTTTAACCACTTAGTTAGAAAGCAGATATAATGATCAAAGCAACTAAGGAGTTTAAGAGAAGAGACATTAACACAACTATTTATCCTGGTTCACTCTTCAACACAAAGAGCTACGTCCAGTCCTTGGCAGCACCAAGTTTTATCCAGTATAACTGACCAGGTTACAGACTCCAAGTATTGTTTGCACACCAAGCCTCTTCATGCTCCAAGACAAGTATTCTTTACACACCTAGCCTCTTCAGGCTCACTCAAGTTTGGTTGAGAAGTTTGTTTGTAATAAGTACAATCAGACAGACAGTTCTTTCATTAACACTCAGAGAGTGGTTTAAAATGTAAGCTTTGGAAATACTGCGTAATAACTTCAAATGATTGAAGATTACAGATTGAAAGAATGAAAAAATAAATGCGTAGATTAATGGCTCTTTTAATGTTGTGAGTTGTGTATATCTTCATCTTCAATGACTTGTGTATTTATAGTCTTCAAGCATTTAAGATACGTTAGAGACATTCCATTAGTTGTGGGCTTCAACCAGAACTTCATTAAATGTAATATAGTCGTTCTGGGCAGCCATTAATGCAATAAGAACGTTGGTTGTACTCTAACATGAAGAGTCATGGCTTTATGCATCGTGTAGTAGCCATATCAGAGTTGTGCAGAGTACTTTTTGTACTTTGCTGAGTACATTTCCCTTTTTGTGTAATAACAAGGGGTACTAGGGAATAAAGCATGTTGGAAGCATGAGACTAAGTGAGAGAGACCTTCAGAGTCTTACATATGAGGGGACAGCTTCCAAAACTTGTTTGGTCTTTGGTTCTTCATCGAGAAACCTTAGATAAGTGTAGGGACTTATCAGAAGATAGGTTGAGACTTATCTTGAAGAAAGTCAATAATCCTAGTCAGCAGACATGTTGACTTTTTGCTTATCCTGACAAGTTGTCATTTATGTGGGCAGACAGGTGAGTCTTACTATTTTGATCTGCAGACTAAGTAGACACGTTAGCAACCAATATGCAGGTTAATTGAATCATTATCCAATGTTTAGTTTTCATCAAAACTTAAGGAAATGCACATCAGACATTTTAGAGACATAACAATCTCCTCCTTTTTGATGATGACAAACACTAAGATGATTTAATGAACCTTAGAAAATATCAATAGAGGAAGTAACATAGATCAGACTAGTTGAAATTTTCTTAAAGATAGAGTAAGATATATGATCAGAGATTTAATTTTAAAGACAAGTTTTATTTTAACTTAGTCATTTCTGTATTATCTTACTTACTCCAAGTTTCATCAAATCAAAACATAATCATCTTCATTACTTTCTCCCCCTTTTGTCAACAACAAAAAGGAATACACAGAGAAAGAACAAGAACGGAGAAGATACATGATAAAAGAACATTGATTTTTATTCATCATAAGCTTTTTTCAGGTACAGGGTAGATTTTTACAACATAGACTACCTAGGCTGACTAAACAATAAAAATAGATAGTCAACTCTTTGTTGCAGCAGTAGTCTCGCATACCTTTCCTCATCCAGTTGTCTTCTGAGTACTGTCAGCTGAGCTTGAAGCAAACTGGTTGAGGAAACATATAGGTTTGAGTACCAGGGCAGATATAAAATTGGGGGTGCCTTGGGTACAGAGAAGGGTGAGGTAATGCGAGGGAATATGAGTTGATGAAGGGTTTGATAATAAAAGAATGGAAGAAAAACTAACTTAAACAGGGGACTGATTCTGACAAAGTTAGTATTAGGAGAAGAAAAGATACAGGAAAGTGTCTCAGACATAGACAGACGGGTGATAGTTATTTGTAAAAGAGGGGGAATAGGTTGTTGGGCTAAGACAGATGGAGGTGTAGGTAATGAAGTGACGTGTCTACGAAATGGGCATCACTGGGAACAAACAGCTTGTTCCTGAAGACCCTTGTCAACAACATCCCACAGGGATAGGTCTGCATGTTGGTCCTCTTGATCAGAGTTTCAAGTTACTTGTAGATTAGATCGTTGATGTCCACCTTGATTTTGTAAATCAAGTGGTACAGAGCAAATCTGTCCATCTTGGTCACATTATCTCTTGAGCCTTTCCTAGGCAACACGCACTCAAGCATCAGCTTGTGCAAGAATCTGCACTTTGTCACCATGCTTACAGGCTTCTGGTTCTTAGGGTAGGGAACACCATAGATAGCTATGTTGACATTCTCGGTTCCCACCTGTTCTTCCCACTCAGGTTTGAAAGCAGCTCCAATCCTAGGGCATTTTGTAACCAGCTCCAGATAACTGATGGGGAAGAAAAGGGTTTTATCTATCACTTGAGCCCTAAAGCTTTTGGTTCCATCAATCTTGCTAGTGACGACCACAGCATTTGTCCAGAATTCTTTGACAAGCTTGGGATGAACAAGCTCTTTGATGTCAAAGAAAGAAGTCCACTTGGAGTATTCCAACTCCTCAGTGACATCCATACCCCATTTCTTTATCTGTTGAAGATCAACAGTCTTGCCAGGTAGGATTTTTTCCACATCAGCAACCTTCAGGTTGTATTTTTCAGCAATTTCTTTCGATGAGAGACGCTTTGATGGTGCCATTTCTGAGAGAAAGAGTTTCTAGGGTTTTTTGGAAGAGAAAAGGGTTTCAAAGAGGAGAAGACAAAGACAGAGATAGTTAAAGAGTTTGAAATCGTAAAGGTTAAACCTTTCTGACTCTTTACCTTTTATAGCAATAAAGGCAAGAGAGAGAAATGAGATATTTTTAATTCCAAAACGGCACGATTTATGTGGGGAACTGTAGCGCCCACTTAAGACATAATGAAAACATGGTTTCGAGATTAAAAACTGTCGTGCACATGATTAGCTTCAGATTAATAAATGGCATTAAATAATTAATAACCATTTCAACAAAAATTGTTGAGTTCTAGCGTAGTGACTCAGTAGAGTCAGACAGGTAACACAGACAGGTGTACATAGCATAGAGAGGTTAACATTCAGACATGTCATTAAACAATGCAATGCATGTTTAGATTATATCTAATAAACAAGAACCTTTCTTCTGCTAATGGTTTAGTGAAAATATCAGTCCATTGATTTTCAGTTTTAACAAACTTAATATCAAAGATACCTTTCTGAACATAATCTCCGATAAAGTGATGTTTTATTTCAATATGCTTTGCCTTAGAATGCTGAATTAGATTTTTAGTTAAGCATATAGCACTAGAGTTATCACACCATACAGATATGTTATTCTCATAAATAGAGTAATCCTTAAGTTGATGTTTTACCCATAAGAGTTGAGAGCAGCAACTAGCACCTGAAATGTATTCTGCTTCAGCAGTAGAAAGAGCAATGGTTGTCTGCCTCTTGCTTGACCAGGAGACTAAGCTTGCTCCAATGAAGTGACATCCTCCACTAGTGCTTTTTCTTTCTATTCTGTCTCCAGCATCACAAAAGCCAACTAATCTCTATTCTTTTGATCTTAGATACAACAAACCAAGATTAGTAGTCCGAAGCAAGTATCTAAATATTCTTTTAACAGCTTTAAAATGAGATTCTCTTGGGTCAGATTGGAATCTAGCACACATACAGACACTAAACTGAATGTCAGGTCTGTTTGAAGTTAAGTACAATAGAGAGCCAATCATACCTCTGTAGACAGTTTGGTCTATTTTTTTACTTTTATCATCTTTGCTTAGTTTTGCATTGGGTTAAATGGGAGTTTTCATGAGCTTGGCATTTTCCATTTTGTACTTCTTGAGTATCTCCTTGGTATACTTTTGTTGATGAATGTGAATTCCATCACTTGTCTGCTTAATTTGTAATCCAATGAAGAACTTTAATTCTCCCATCATGCTCATCTCAAATTCAGCTTGCATTAGCTTGGAAAATTCCTTGCACAACTTTTCATTAGTTGCTCCAAAAATAATATCATCAACATATATTTGGACTATAATAAAGTTCTCTTTAGAGCTTTTCTTAAACAAGGTGGTATCTACTTGTCCTCTAGTAAAACCATTTTGCATGAGAAAAGAACTAAGTCTATCATATTATGCTCTAGGTGCTTGTTTCAAACCATATAATGCCTTTTTAAGGTTGAAAACATGATCCGGTTTCTCTGAATCTTCAAAACCAGGAGGTTGTTTAACATACACTTCTTCATCAATTATACCATTTAGGAAAGCACTTTTCACATCCATTTGAAAAAGAGTGATTTGGTGTTGTGTAGCATATGACATTAATATACGTATAGCTTCTATTCTAGCTACAGGTGCAAAGGTTTCAGTATATCAATATCTTTTTGTTGGTTATAGCCTTGAGCTACCAACCTTGCCTTATTCGTGACAACTTTGCCATCTTCATCCAATTTGTTTCTAAAGACCTATGGTGTTCCAATGACAGATTTTTTTTGGGCTTAGAGACAAGTATCCAGACATCATTTATGATAAACTGGTTGAGTTCTTCTTGCATAGAAAGAATCCAGCTTTCATCCTCAAGAGCTTCTTCAATGCACTTTGGCTCTATTTCTGACATAAAGGCCAAATTGCTTGATTCTCTTAAAGTGGATCTGGTTCTTACTCCTTCAGACGGATTTCCAATAATAAGATCCTTAGAATGATGAGTTTTGAACTTCCAATCCCTTTTGAGATCATCATGAAGATATTGACTTGTCTGCTGACTGGTCTGTTGACCTGTCTGCTGGCTTGTCTACTCCACTTGTCTGTCAGGCTTAAACACAGGTTCTGTCTTGGTCAGATCTGGTTGTTGACTTTCTGGCCTGTTTATATCAAGACCTGCAAGTTCATCTTCTAGATATGATAGCTCCTTATCAGTCTTTAATCCATCATTGAATTTAACATGAACAGATTCTTCAATAACAGAAGTTCTGTAATTATAAATTCTAAAGGCTTTAGACATTTCAGAATATCCTACAAAGATACCTTTATCTACTTTTGAATCAAACTTTTCAAGTTGATCTTTAGTATTCAGAATGAAGCATTCACATCCAAATGCATGAAAGTAAGATATGTTGGGGCTTTTACCTTTCCACAATTCATAAGGAGTCTTCTTTAGAAAAGGCCTAATAAGTATTCTGTTTTGTACATAACATGCAGTGTTTACTGCTTCTGCCCAGAAGTACTTAGGGAGATTATTCTCATTGAGCATAGATCTAGCCATCTCTTGCAGAGATCTGTTCTTTTTCTCAACTACTCCATTTTGCTGAGGAGTTCTAGCTGCTGAGAAATTGTGAGAGATCCCACTCTCCTCACATAACTGTCTAAACTGCTCATTTTCAAATTCTCCCCCATGATCACTTCTAAGGGTAGAAATACAGAAACCCTGTTCATTTTGTACTCTTTTGCAAAATACTGAGAAAGCCTTAAAAGACTCATCTTTGTGGGTCAGGAAGAGTACCCATGTAAATCTAGAATAGTCATCAACTATGACAAATCCATATTTTCTTCTAGCCAGGCTAGCAACACTAACTGGTCCAAACAGATCCATGTGTAACAACTGAAGAGGTCTAGTGGTGTTTTCTTTGTCCTATTAAGGACATATGCAACATAAGTTATTTGATCTTTAGGTACCCATAGTTTTATGGGCACTTTTTTGTTAGTTGTAGGAGTTTGTGAAGACTTCCCTCTCTTCTTATGGATATACTTAGACATAATATGACCAGTTTTTCCACAGAAGTTACAGACAGGTATAGATTTAATTATTGATGACTTAACAGATACATTTGAAGTTCTAGTTGATACTTTATGATGTGTCTGATGGACATATCCAATACCTTCTTTATTAAGGGAGTGCCTCTGACAACCAAGCAGCTTGGTCAGATTATCTCTACCATTAACAAATTTGGCAAGATCAGAAGTGAGTTCTTCCACTTTCTGTTGAATTTTTTCAACTCATTCAGAATGTGATGTTTCACTTGAGATCTTAGCTTCATCAGACTTTTCAGTCTTCAGCTCACTGTTCTCTTTGGCCAGCTTTTCACACTCTTGAGATTTCTATTTATGGTCACTGATGAGCTTTACATACTCTCTCTTGAGGGATTTGAAGGCCTTAGATAAGCAGTTGGATTCCTCCAGCAACTCCTCATAGGCATCAAGTAATTCTTCATAGTCAGGATGTACCTCATCGTCTGAATCTAAGTCAGTGTTCGCCATAAAAAAGAGATTAGCTTCCTCCTCCGTTTCTTCATCAGACGATGTTGACTCCAAGTCTTCCTAAGTAGCCATAATTCCTTTCTTCTTCTTTTTGAAGAACTTTTTAAAAGGGGCTTTCTTGAGTTGAGGACATTCAGCTTTGATGTGACCGGACTTCTTGCACTCATAGCAGACAATCGAACTCTTATCTGTTGAGGTCGATTCTTTGAAGTTCTTGTCCTTGTTAAAACTTCTAAATGACTTATCCTTTCTAAACTTCTTTTTCTGTAAGAGAAGATTTATCTTCCTGGTTAGGAGAGATAATTCTTCATCACTTTTAGAATCCTCGTGTTCAGACAGGTCAGCATCACTGGATGACTCGTCTGCCTTCAGAGCCTTTGAGGCTTTTGCTGACTTTTGATCAGCCTTCAGAGCAATTGACTTGCCCTTCCTTGTTGTAACTTCATCTCCAAGTTCTTGCTCATGAACAGTGAGTGTTCCAAGAAGTTCATCCATAGTCAAGGTAGTGAGATCCCTTGCTTGAGATATAGCAGTGACCAAAGGTCTCCACTGCTTAGGTAGACTTCTCAGAATCCTTCCAACCTTCTCAGCATTAGTGTAAATTTTGCCAAGATATTTTAGACCATCGATGATAGTTTGAAATCTTCCTATCATCTGAGCAACAGATTCTCCTTCCTCCATGACAAATAATTCATACTTTTTGAAAAGTATGGCAATTTTTGATTCTTTAACTTTGGTTGTTCCTTCATGTGTGACAGCTAAAGTATCCCATATTTCTTTAGCAGAATCACATACACAAACTTTCTCCAATTCTTCAGGACTGAGAGCACAAATGATGTTGTATTAATTAATTACTATTAATTAGTATATTAGTATAAATGGAAGAGCAAATGCCTATGTTCTCATTTTGATTGCTTTAATCTCTATTGCACCTGTTATCAACATGTTTTAAGTTACAACTTTGTGCCTTCAACTGAGGTATGACTGTGATCTATATGACACCCTTTATAAATAGCGTATTATTGTGGTCTTTCTAAGCCATATGCCCTCTTTTTTTCTTCGCATTTGCTGAATGGCAGGCAGGTTCAATTTGATTCAAGATATTGTTGCTGACAGTATAGACTGAAAAATTAGGGTGCGTGCCATTCGACTGTGGAAACTTCCTGATTTTAAAAATCCACAGGAATGGGGTAGTATTGAAATGGTTCTACTCGATGAAAAGGTATAGATCAATATTTGGGATTGTGTAATGGTGCTAGGCTAATAATAATTCAAATGGACAATTATGTCTTGGAAGCAAAAGTCATTTCGAGGAGCAATGTTGGTTAGAAAATTTTTATTCCTCGACTGTCTCCATCTGATAGTAGAATTCCTTTCAAATTCCAAAGCCTGCACACGAGATAGTTTCCAGTCGCTGTATCTTTTGCAATGACAATCAATAAAAGTAAAGGTCAGTCATTAAGACATGTTGGAATCTATCTTCCACAACCTGTCTTCTCTCATGGGCAGCAATATGTCGCAGTATCCCGAGTTACTTCCCATAGTGGTTTGAAAATATTGATATGTGACAATGAATGAGATGTTTCAAACAACACCTCAAATGTAGTATACAAATAAGTGTTCCAAAAATTCACAAGTAACTTCTATTGGTGCAATTTGCTATTTCTAAAGTCATATATGGTGTATGTTAATATTTACAACTTATTAATTTATTACTATCAATATTTATGTTTTGGAAAAATTATCAGTATATAGTTATATGATTGGTTACATATTTTTTATCTAGCTCATATTAGTCGGTCAATTTGCAGGTAAACTGTTTAGTCAATACAAAAGGACTTTCAGGTACAGATGCAAACTATCATCTGCATATTTTTGAACATTGGGTATTTAATTATCGGTAAAATAGTTTTGGTATATCACTTCAGGTTATCTCTATAATTATCAAACAAACGAATTCTATAATCTTAGTTATGAAAAAACACTTGCGGCAGGCCAAACTAGATTTAGAGGTTTCCCACTGTTTGCCTGTTATTTTCCTATAGGTCTACAATTCTTTATAATAACTAAGCGTAAAATGCATGCTTAAATCCAAATTTTAGCATAGAATGGTGTAATGATTATTGTGCTTAATCCTTAAAGTGGAGTGGCTTGACTAATAGGTTTATCTATAGTTGTAAAAAGATTAGTTTGCTAAATGATTCACTAAGTAATATACATTGCAGTGAAGCCTTAACTGCTAGAGAAGGCTTAGATATTGAGAGTTACCAATAATATAAGAATTGTATATCTTGGAATTGGTTATATGTAAGGCTCTGACGCTAATACCCTTTATTATTGTGGTTATTAAACCAAGCTACATGTTTGCAGCTGAGGTGATGTTGGCGTCTCTGCTAAAACTGCTTTGTTGTGGTCTGGTGTTGGTGATTTTCGGATTTATTAAGTGCATGCTATATAGGAGCAACTATTTCAAAGTGTCTTTCTTAATAGTGGGTGAACTGTAAGTGGTTGGTGCTTATGCAATCCACCGATTAAGATTGTGATGCAGCACGATTGTGGTTTTTTGATTTTTTTTGCAACAAAGACTTTTATTCTTTGTATTAGGTTTCGTGTTGCAGCAAGGACTGCTATTTTGTGACTTCTCTGTTATATGCAGGGAATGGGATGCTATCTTTTGTGGTTGGAAGCTCTATTCTATTTTTTTAGTTACTATAGGTGATGCTATGCTGGATTTTTGTTCTCATACATTGTTTCTTTTGGTTGTGTTGTATCAAACATACTATGAGACATTGTGTCTTTTTGATTGCCTAAAATTCCTTTTTGGCTTTCAAAAATCAATAAAAAAAAAGTAATTACAGCTCTAAATTAGTTTCATGTAATAACGCAAAAGCTTAAGTTATTTTTTTATATATACATATCAAACCATAAAAAAGTTACTTACAACCCGTGCAACGCACGGGTGTAAATACTAGTATAAATCATAACAAAGTTATTATTATAACCTTTAAATAAAACTTTGCAAAAGTATAATAGGGCGATAGTAAGATAATAGTCTAAAAATGTTCAAAGTTCTTGCACTAAAAATGTCACTTGAAAATTTGTTTGTATAATATTAAGTACTGGCACAGATATTGATTGAGATGTCAAATATTTCTATTTAAATTGTTAAGAACGACAGAATCAAAATTGAATCTCCCGTATCAAAGGTTTTAACAAGACTAGTGTGATTACTCTCAAAAAAAAAAAAAAAAAAAAAAAACAAGACTAGTGTGATCAAGTAAAAATAAATTAAATCTTATAAAATTGATTTAGCAATAATTTCATTATAAAGATAGAAGAACTCTAATTATGAAGGTAAAGACTAACAAAAAAATGAAGTTATAACAACAACACACTAATTACAAAAAACCAATCGATTGCATTATTCGAATGTTTACACAATACCTTTACATATAACATCTTGCGACTTGCAAATCACACTCATTCAGTCGTAATTTCACAAACAACTACAAGTAGTCAAAATTAACTTAGTTACTTAGAGCATTACACAAAGAAAGGAACAAGACCTGCATAAATCACATAAGTTGGCAATAAGACGGTGAGATAGATGAATTAGATTTAAGGAATATACAGAGAAAGTAAGAAAATTCTACAATAGTTTTGATCCACGACATTTTGAAAGTGACAATCATTATCATAATTATTCTTCTTACTATTAGGTTGCATATCCGCGCATCCTGCTCAGCAGAAAGTGAAACATATATATGCAATTCAATCGTAGAAAGAATAATTATTAGAATGGGTTTCGGTGATAATTGGATGGGGTGGATGAGGGAGTGTGTTTTCTCAGGTCATGTGTCGATTTTGGTTAATGATAGTTCAACTGAAGAAATTAAACTTGAGAGAAAGGATTAAGGTAAGGGGATTCGTTGACCCCTTTTCTTTTCTTTTCCTTATTGTAGCCGAAGGACTCAGTGGCCTTATGAAAAGAGTGATGGAGTTAGGCAGATTTTCTGGTTTTCGGTTTGGCTTGGATTGTAGCTTGTCTCTACTTCAATCTGTGGGCCTTAAAGGCGGTGCATAGAAGCTTTGAACTGGTCTCTGGCCTCAAGATAAACTTCCGCAAAAGTTGCTTGTTAGGCGTGATGCGCAACAATGCTGCTGTGTACTATGTGGGAGTGACCAAGAGACTGCACGACACTTATTTCTATTATGTCCATTTCTATTTGATTTCACGTTTATGTGCAACACAAGACACTCTTCAACAAGAAAAAGCAGAGAAGAATCAGTCACTTAGTGTTCTGGCATGTGACTGTCTGGTCAATTTGGAATGAGTTAATTTTTAAACAAGGCAAACTGGACTTTAACAGCACAATAGAATTGATTAGACATAGATCTCTGTTTCAGAATTTTCATTGCCCAGTAATTTCATTTTTGGTCCACTGGGTGTACAAGTGGTGGTGGAAGTTTTTTAGTCAACCAAGCAGTTTTTATAATACTCTACGTTCAAGTTATAGCTTGTCTCTAACTTCATTAATTAAAGTCTTCTCGTCATACTTTAGGAAAACCAAATATGAAGGTGGCTGAAAATATAGGTGATACCAATGCTATCAGCTATTTGAGGATTAAAAATAGTTTGTTTTAAATAATGTATCAAAAAACAGATTTTAGTTTTTTAAATATCTTATTCAAAACAGATTTAACAAAATATCTTTTTTTATAAGGTCATCCATATGACTCTAAGATAAATATTAACAAAAATTAGATTATAAATACATCTTATTACTAATTTAGATATTTAAAGATAAAGTTAAAGTTTTTTACACTATCAACCAATCAAAAATCATTATATGAATGACTTTTAAGGTGATTTAGATAAGAATCAAAGATTTTCAATTACGTGGAGATTATTATTGCTTAATAGCGTAAAAAATTTTTTTACACTGACAGTGTATATCAATTAAACTCTTAAAGATAAATTCAAAAAAGAATTCAAACCATCTTAATCATTATCTTTCTTTCTTTTTTATCTATAACAACTTCTTTTTGTGGTGAAGTATCCTTAACAATTTTAATAAATGATTAGATGTAATATATCCTACCTCCTTTTTATTTATCTTTAAATTTTAAAATTAATAAGATGTAATTAAAAATTTATCCTCTACTCATATTTATGTTTAAAACTTTAAATTGGTAGTTAGGAATGGTTGTTTAATTTTGTCAAAAAAAAAAAAGGAATGGTTGTTTAAAAAATACTCGATACCAAAACTACCATTATTAGTTACATTTAAAAACTCAAAGAAAAAGATACTGATGAAATGTAAAATTTTATCATTTTAGTTATGTTATCTCCTTACGGATTTGAAGATAAATATAAATTATAAATACATTTAATACAAAAAAAATTATAAATACATTTTACTACCTATTTAAATTTAAATATTTAAAAATAAAACAATCTTCACCATTATTTATTTTTTATCTTATGGAGAGAAAAAAAAGCAGATTAATACGAAACTAACCTCTTAGGCTGATACAAAGGTGGCGTTTGGAAGAGCTTATTTAAGCTCCTTTTGACTTATCTGATGACATAAGCTCTTATGCAGTGTGTTTGGCAGAGCTTATAAAAATAACTTATGTCATCCCATAAGGAGTTTTTGACTTATTTTCATAAGTCACTGGGAGAAGCTTATGGAATTATTATAAGAGCTTATGCACTAAACACCCTCTCCGTGTTTTTCACTGTTCGAATCCTCTCATGCCCCTTTCTTTCTTTTTCTTTCTTTAAGCGCTTATGACATAAGCTCTCATGCGATAAGGTCTTATGTGATAAGCTCTTAATTAATTTGTTTACCCAAACGCACCCAAAGTACAATATAATTTAACTAAAGAGATTCACAAGAAAAAGTTTTTATTTTTTATAAGGAAAAGTTTTTTGTGCACCATACTTTTATACCTACATCGCTACTTCTTTGAGACTATTGCATTAATTTTTTATTCTTCCTAACAGATGCCCTAAAGACATTAGTTAAGGAAAAGAATTAGTAGAAAGTGATATACTTAATGCATTGAAAATTCAAAAGCATCGCTACCAACGAAAGTTGATCCGGTAAAGATTTGACTCATAACTCACAAGATCGTGAATTCAAATCTCACTACCGATATAAGAACCTCGTTAGTAGGTAATCTGTAAGTACCTCTCTAAGGACTTTGCCTTAATTTTTTATTAAGACAACTATTTTTGAGTTATTTTGAACCTTAAAAGCTGCAACTAGTGTCAGGAAAATGCTCATAAATCATAATGAGAACATGAAAGGCAGACAGTTCCATAAGAGTCGTGTCTTAGTGGTGGTAAACTTCCCTGGAAAACATAATTATAAACTATTTTTCATTTTGTTATTAAATTTTTTCTGGAAAATCTCTCTACAAAGCACACCAATTCTTCATAACTGAATATTTGCCCTAAAACTTACCAAGTCGTATTAGTTAAGTACAATACAATCCTGCAGTTTAAAAATGCTATTAAGACCTACCTAGTTTTAATTCTGGAAGCAAGTCACTTCTCAAGAACTTGGTTACCCAATAATTATCCCAGTTTACATGGATAATAATCTTACATTAAAAGGCAACCCTTCCACCAGCAAACTCAAACCTTTGCAAAGCTGAAGCTTATGAACATCAAACCTTAGCCAATATGTATACCCTCTAGTTAGTTAATTATATAGATAGATTGATCAAACTCCAACTGGACCAAAAGCACACCACCACCACTACCATCACTGTGCAATGAAGTGATGCAACCTTAACATAGGGAACAATAAAACTTCATTGCAGGTTACATCTCAGAAAGTGGCAGAACTTATTCTCCGAAGCTGATATTTTGGTTCAGGTGATGATTCAGATGGTAGCCTCTGCTCGAACTCCTATGAAAAGGGAAGATTCCACAGTTGAATCAGGAATATGCAGTTGTTGGATGAAGTGGTTCTGGTAAAATCATATCATTCACAAAAAAAGTAGATTTCTACTATAATTGTGAGTTTCCTAAAATCCACTTTATTAGTTATGATTGTGTTAGATTCCATTTTTCCATTTAATAAAGGGCATTTTAGAAAATGAGAAAAAAATTAGTTCAAAAGAGAAGTGACAATAGATAAATAGGAGTGGCACTAGACACTCTCCTTAAGTAACAGTCACTCATGATTTTTGCCTTGAACATAAATAAAATGCTGCATCATCAATATCATCATCCTAGTCAAAATATATTGATGAGGTTGTAATAAAATCAATAAGAATAGAAGCATAGTGACACTAATAAGAATACAGCTAATAAGAGGGATACAGGTGTAAAATGAATGGAAAAAGGCAGTTAGGTTTCTTTGAAAACAAAGAGACTCGTGGCGGTGTATAAGTGGAATCAATATCCATAAAAGTACCAAATATAGCACACGTGTAATACATATGAAACAATACATTTAGATTATCCCTAATACTAATACAAGGGTGTAAATACATCATAAAAAAGACAGCGAGCAAACTTTCCTAAGATAATATCAAGCTACAAAGAAACATAAGTTTGCAGGCATTTTTAGTCTCACTCCCACGTAAATACATTAAAAATATTATGACATGTATATTTGCCCAAATTGCATAAGCATGTACATTACAACCCTTTATAAAGCTCTACATAACTCAACATTCATATTCACGACCAAAATTAATTAATCCAAATCATAAGCCCTTTTTCAAATTTTTTCCTTTTAATTTTTCAGTCAACTTGTAAATTTAATTAGAGCATGTGAATCCAACCTTGAGTTCCAATAATTCCCAAGTAACCCTCCAGTCAAATTCACATCTATTCACACTGCAATAAACACAAGAGCCCCTAACAGGATCAACATCCTGCTGGCTTGCAAGGCATACTCATTTTAACCTTAACTCAGAAGTAATTCCCACAAGCAACTACAATAAGCCAAAGTTAACATGGAGCATTAACACACATAAGGCACAAGACCTTGATAAAAATCAGATAATTCCACTATAGTTTGACTCATGAGATTTTAGAAGTGTCGTTCTGCTACCCAGTGATTAAGTCCTTCATTGTTACCCCCCTTCCAATCAATTTAAGTAATAAAATAAGAATGCATGGGAATGAATAGTCTGCACACATAGGATATAAATAACTTTATAACATGTGCTGGATATTTCAAAGTTGTATTGAAATTCTTATTCTGTTTACCCAAAAAAAAAGAAGAAATTCTTATTCTAGGAAATAGTTAGCGAGTTAGCTCATTATGACTTAGGAATTTTCCAAATTTGTTTATTGTAAATAGTGTGTATATTTTAATCCCAAGTGTATATAAATATATCAATTTGCTAGAGATGAATTTACTAAGTATTTCTCACAAAACCTTTGTCAAATTTTCTCTAACTCTTTCAAGTACATGCAACCTCAAATCCTAGATATTATCAACACCATTGGTCAACACAAACATGCTCAGGCTATAAGAGCATTTCCAACCATACAACTCATTGGAGTTACTTAACTCTTCTTTTTATGGGCTCCAACATGTCAATCGTCATTTTTTACTTTATACTATTTTAAGTAACTCTCCACTATAATAGTGTAACTCTAAAAAGTTAGTGTGTTTCTATAAGAATCAGTGCTTACAGATGGATGCAATGCCACTAGAACTCCAACGGTACTACTATGTAAGAATCTCCCATTGGAGATACTCTAAAGTAATTATTTTGTATAATATAAGACCTTAGAGAGGATTGAAGCTTAAGATACCACATGCTAAAATAAAGCAAAGCATAACATTAGAAAATTTATCAACATGTAATATCAAATAACAAGCGAAAAAGACAAGTAATCCAGTATAGCACAAAAGTATTATGGAAATAAGCAAAAATGTATCAATGTAACATAGCGCCTAAAAAGAGAAGGAATATTGGACATAAATCATATTATCCACTACAAAATATGCAGAAAAGATATTTGCTTTTTTATACAATAAGTCAAGAAGTGTATTTATAATATGGAGACCATTTTTTACCAGGCCTTTTACAAAATAGTTTAGAATCACAATTATGAATATGAAGTTTACAGATTTACACTCATACTCACTATTTATTATGTGCTATTTTTGGTATTTTTTGTGTGCATATGGTTAGAGCAGAATGTAGACAGCCGGACATCTTTAAGGGCATGTTTGCTTTGGGATGGGGTTATGTTCTTAGCTTCACTATGATGCTCAGCTCATGGTTGATTCAAGGGTGTTGCCATCTCCTTTTTGCAAAGAGTTTGGACTTTCCTGCTTCATTCCTAGCTTCCTTATCCTTTGGTTTTCTTCTTATTATGTTTTATTGTTTTGACTTTTGTCAGTTCTTGAGAATACCTTATCCTCACCTCCAACGTAGTTACTTCCCTTCTCTTTAATAATTCTTCTTTTCTGTAAAAGGTGACTCTAATTTCTTAAAAGGGATTAGACATCATATTCATACGCTAAAATGTAATTCTAATCAATTCAAATATTAGGATTCCACTAAAATTCAAGAATTTAAAATTGCCCACCTGCACATGGAAGATAAATTTCACCACGAGAGATAAACTAGTTTGAGTTGCAAAATACTCTCAATGCATATGACATAATAGATCTTCTAGTAAATGAAAATTAAACAGACTCCAGACTCAACCATAAACACAACAAACAGTTAACAATGAGGGGGAACAAAACATGAATGAAATATTGCACCTTCTCTTTCTTGAGCTTCATATTTTCTTCTTCTAGTTGAGAAACCTTGTTAACCAGTTCATTATGGTAAGCCTGTAGGATCAGACATTGATACCAAAATAAAAATCTCAACAGGCAAAATAGAGAAAGAGGGGGGGATCAATCCAATCACGTCCTTCAACCTTATTAGCTTAAATAAAACATAAAGGTTAAACCTGTTTTCTTGCACGTGAGCGTGCAGCAGATTCCCTATTCTTGATTTTCCTCCTCAGCCTTCTTTCCAGAGCTTTCTCATATGCATCCGGTGCATCCCTTTTGCGACCTGGTCTTGTGTCTGATAAACTGCTAATTGAAGGTGAGCGTGACAAGCCTGTTATTTGTTGTAAACTTTGAGGGGTGGAGGAATCCATTGTATTCAACCCCATGGTTGGACTGATAGAAGCTTCAGCAAAAAGCCCTGCCTGTACTAAGAAGTCCTCTAAGGTTGTTTCACCAAAAGGCGTTTCTCTATCCTGAGTTATCACATCATCTCCATATCGTTTCTTCTGGCCTTGTTGGATTTCTCTCCATACATCATCAACTGTCTTCCCACTTAAAGCACGAGCCAAGGTCAGACTAGCCTGGCGTTGAAGAGAAGACGATGATGACATTTGCTCATTCTCTATCCCTACAACCTGATTTGCTTCAGCAGTCCATACATTTTGAAGAAGCTCATCAAGGTTCATGCTCCCCAATGGCTTCCCCATGTCTCCTAATTGACTTTTAACCTCATCGAGTGTAAGACTATACCACGAGTTTTGCCTAGTTAACTGAGAAGGGTGTAAATGAGACTGCTGCCCATTACTTTGAGAACCCATTGTCTGAATCCCCATTCAACACACTTTCAACACAAAACCTGTCATCACAAGCAGTGCCTAATTGAAATCATTGATCATTGAGCCAGAAGCCCAGAATTTACTGACAAAAAATCCAAATCATGGACTAGATTCTTATTTTATAAAACAAATTGCAAACTTTCTTGAAACCTAACACTCCAGTCTTGTGGATTCGTGGAATCCTGAGAGAGAAATGTCATGCCCCATGTGTGCTCGTAGAGAAATTCTTGCATAAACCCAGTGCATCCAAGTTGGGTGCACTTGTCCAATAAAGCATCGAGTTATTTTTGGTATGAGATCCTCGGCATATGGAAATCATATTGGACTCCAACTAATCCGAGCCGAGTCGGAAAGACTCATTTAAGGAGGCAAAACTCTCCCGGTGTCTATTATTTCCATACACGAGACTCGAAACCGAGACCTTGACCTTGCTTAAGGGGAACTAAGTTCCTTGCCACTTGAGCAACAAGCATTGGTATAAAGCATTGACTAAAATTAATTAAGAAAATTAATCAATAACAAATTTTGATAGTTTATTTGATTATTAATTAATTAATAATTAACATTTAACAATGTGATTGACCTAATTACACACAACTTGGGTGTCCCAGATTTATGCAAGTTTTTCTCTTGGTGCACATCAGATGGGGTAGTGACATTGACATTTGTATTCAAATTATCCAGTATTCCTCCTACTTGTTTTTCTCGGAAAGACAAAAAAAAGTGCCCATCAAGGCTAATATTACATTTTTAATTTGCAAATTATGATCAACCCCATATATTCAAACAGAGACAAACAGAAAATCCAAACAGAATTTGATCAGAAAGAGAGAACATTGATCCATCTATACTATACAAAACAGAAGGAGGGGTTGGTTACCTGAAGGAAAAGAAATAGGATCTGAGACAAGAACCAGGGAAGCAGAGCTCCTATGATGTTGGGCATGGAAGGTGCATAAGTTACATGATGAAACCCATCCAAGTATGGATTTTTCTTATGTGGAGTATCCTCAAATGGAAGGATTTGACAAAGACGAGTGAGAAGGAACGGGGAGAGAGACAATTGGTAGTTGCAACGTTGTACTGCTACGTAATACTACGTTAGATTAATGGGAGTGAGTGATTCATTCATGAAATTTTACAGAAAGCTTGGATTTTTGTTGCTCGCTCCTTGTGTCTGATTGTGTGGAGAAATTATTGGGAGAGTAGAACACAATTTTGGGGCTTTCTGGGAGACAGCGATCGTATTGGCTCGGGGTTAGCTCTGCCTCTGTTATTATTGCTATCCTTAAATTAATTAATCTTAATCTTAGGCTAAAATACTTTTTGTCCTTTACCTTTTTGATAAAATTCATTTTTTGATCACTTATTTTTTAAAAGATTCAATTTATTCATTTATTTTTCAAAAGTGACCCAAAATAATCTTTTCAATCATCTCTCATCCATTTGTAGATAGAAAATGCTGATGTTGCATAAAACATTGTTTATCTTTTTGAATCTTCAATCACAACTGTACCCAAGGGCGCACCTCAACATGTTCGCCCCATTGTTCTCCCATCATATACAGACTTCAAAGTTGCAATCTGATGAGCAAATCCAAAACCTAATTGGAATTTCTACAACAAAAAATATGAACAAATCGAAAACTTAATTTCAAAAGGAGATGAAAAAACATGGGTTTTGGGATAAAAGGTTTTGGGGGAAAGGGATGAATCAAACCCTAACCCAGAAATCCAGAAACACATTTTGAAGAACACTACCAATCATGTTTCATTCCCCATCATCATTCCAATAATCCTTATCATTCTTCCTCTTTGAAACCCCATCAACCACCACCACCACCAACTTCACGTATACCACCCCTTGGCCCTCCTTCATCAAGCAATATGCCAATCCAATTTGGTCTTACCCTGCAACGATCCAAAAGAGAACTAATCAATATCCAGCTCCCATGGTAAAGGCTCATTGCTTTTGTGTGTTTTATATATGTGTATATGAATTTCTCACTATATATGTATAACCTATATTTGCACATGAATCAATTTTGGGGGGTTGGCAACGCAACTTCTTCATGATCATTGGCCATATAGATTGAAGTTTTTGAGACTACGAAGGTTATTAAATTGAAGTTTTTGGATACCAAGTATCGTATAGAAGAAGAAGGGGTGGCGGTGACTGGCCGTGATGGTGGCGGCAAATCCATTGCAGGTGGATGAGGAACAGGGATGGGGCGGTAGATGACAGGAGGATCTAAAGAGTTGGGTTTTTTTTTTAATTTATTTAATTTTTAAATATTATAAAAAAATATGATTTTTCTGAACCGTTGGATCTTGATGGACGGTTTAGATCTTGCTGCTGGAGAGGGCAGGAGATAACTTTGCAGTAAAGAATCCAGTTCCCTAAAGGGGTTAACGTCCACGTCACCATTTTCTAACGGAGTTTGGATGGTAGATGACGGAAAGGACCATTTTGGGTCACTTTTGAAACATAAAGGACTAAAATGAATCTTTTTAAAGATAAATGACCAAAACGAATTTTACCCAAAAGATAAAGGACCAAAAAAGGTATTTTAGCCTTAATATTACTTAAAAGGGTAAAGGACCATTTTGGTCCCTGACAAAAAGTGCACAGGTCATTTTAGTCCCTGACAAAAAAGAAACTACTCCGTTAGTCCCTGACAATTGCTAATGTGAGACACGTTAGTCCCTGCCTTGACTTCATAGCGTCGTCCGTTAGTTGGGTGATGTGGCCATTAAATCATCCTAGCTGGCCCATGTTTAATCAAAACAACGTCGTTTTGCACAGTGAATGCCAACAATTAACTTCTTCTTCTCCTTCACCCTGTTAGCATGTCTGGTTGAAACTTCAACCCACGGTTAACTAAAATCCTATCAGTTGGTTCCTCTGACCACTCCATCACCTCCGATCTCAACCTCGACGACTCCGCCACCTCCAAATTTCATCATTTTTCTCAAAAATCACCTGAAAAAGATGAAGAAAAACACAGCATAATATGAAAATTTCTTGATTCCCAAGAACCCATTTAACTCCCGATCGAAACCCATTAAGCCAGACAATGTCAAATGGAAGTAAAGCAAGATCAGATTCAATTCCAATTGTAGCAAAACAAAAGCAAAGCCAGTACATATCCACCAGCTAGCACAGCCAAAACCCTCTTACCACAAACCCCGGATGAATTTTTCCAACAAGTTTTCATTTTGATGAAGACAACTAGTAACTTGATCCAAAAAGGTAACATAATAACCCTTTTAAGTTTTATCAGAAAACCAAGTGAATTTTTTCATCAAGCTTTCAATTTTATGAAGAAAAACAAGAAGGAGCAAATATAAATAACCCCCATTTTTCAAAACGAGAAGAAAGCTGGATTTCTTGAACTGGATGACACTCAATGGAAAACCCTTGCCAGCGACGAAAACAGATTAGGAAGAGGATCTGGGGTTGAAAACTTGTTGCAAGAGGATATTGGCCACACACCACGGCATCGATATGTGTGGATGCGGAGCAGAGGAACATTGTTCGTGGATGCGATATGTGTGGAGGAGTGCAATCAGAACATGGTGATTTCACTGATGTTATAATGTCATGATCTTGTTCATGTTGTGCAGATGATGGGTCAAATAATAGGGTCGATTCACATGAGATTAGGGCGGATTTGAAGGTTAAGAAATTAGGGTTTTTAGAAGTTTCAACCAGACTTGCCGACACAGTGAAGAAGAAGAAGCTGAAGAAACGACGTCGTTTTAGGATGATTTAACGGTTACGTCATCCAACTAACGGACACTGGCTAACGGAAATCAATGCAGGGACTAACGTGTCCCATGTTAGTAATTGTCAGGGACTAAAATGACATGCGCATTTTTTGTCAAGAACCAAAATGGATCTTTACCCTACTTAAAAATAATTATGAGTAACCTTTTTTTTCCTCTCAAATAACAAATACATTCAAACTGATTTATTTTTATGGATTTAATTGAGTATATATTATCCACATGAATTTTTTATGTTATTCTCCCCTTTTATTGTAATTATCTTAAGGCCAGTAGAAAATGATTTATGATATATCGACAGTATTTAAAAAAAATTAAGAAAAATAGTATAAAAAATTTGACATTAATAATGTATGATGCCACGTATAAAATGATGCCACAGATCTCAATATTTTGAATTTTCCATCAAATAAGGAAGGTAAGTAATGCGAAGGTAAAATTAGTCTTTTTGATCTCTTTTTTAATAGTTTTTTCGACTTGGTATGTTAATCTTTTTTCTTGGTGACAAATGAACCTGTAATGTTTACAAATGTTAACAACTTGGTTTGAATCTTAATCATCGTCCAACGCTGAACATATTTGTTAAATGTCCAAGTGGTCATGACGTGACACTCAAGGTGTTATTTTGGTGTAAGACCCGATAATTTTTTTAAGTTCACTATAAGTTTTAATTGACACTACTCTAGCAATTTGAAATTTATCTCTTCGTATGCATGCAAGTTTTTTTAAAAATTTAAAAAATATATTTATTTATTTATGAATTATTCTATAATCTAAAAATGTTCTTAGGTTTTATTTAAAGAATTAAATAAGGATCGATTTTAAGACGTAGACAAGGTAGTGCATATTTGACAAACTCTTTCTATTTATGAGTTTTTCAAAAATACCCTACGGGCCAAAGACATTTAAGCCCAAGTCCAAATTGATTTAAGAAATGGACTTTGCTTTCCTTCACACATTTTTTTTCTTCACAACCACAATGAAACCCTAAAAAAGAGAGAGAGAGCTCTAAAGCTCCAAGAGGAGAAAAAGATGAAGTAGTGTTCTCTCTTCTTCATTTTTTTCATTTGGGCCTATCAAGCATAAAGTTGTCGTCAAGAGGTGAGGAGATTTATTCATTTCAGTTTTTAAATAATTGATTCACACACACACATATATATATATTTTCCCTTGTTATTTTCTTTCTTGTTCGTCAAACGAAATTCGCACACTGTATATTTGCTCTAATTTTTAATGTGTAATGGTGCTAGAAGATAAGACAAGGAGCCAAATACTTTTGTCCCTTGCTTGCCGTGAATGCCATTTGGCATAGGAAGGGAGCCAAGGACCTTCCTTTTCTTGGCTGGTCACGCAATTGAGGGGAGCGGCGTAAGCTGCCATGATCCTTTTATTTTATTTTTCATATATATATGTATATATATATATATATATATGTATATATATGTATATGTGTGTGTATGGGGGATCAAGTTACTCACTCTTGAGTAACTTGAAAGATTTACTCCTTGTTCTTGCAAATTGTGGCAATGTTAGTCCAAGAACTTGAAGAGCAATATCGTTGTCTATTCACTACAACCATCTAATCAGAAATACTCTCTGAATTATGATAATAGAGTTACAAAATAGCTTAGCTTTCCCTTTACTTCAATTCTCTTATTTATCTCAATTCTCCTCACTCCTACATGATAAGTTATTCACACACTCCTACCCATTATGTGACGGTTACATGGAGTCATGGGTTGGTGGTTTTGTTCCCACTTAACCATGTCTCCCCCAGCTATTTTCCTGATAGTACACAAGTTCCCCAAGTTCTGAGCTTCAAAGAGGCGAAAGAGCTTTAAGATAAGTTAACGTAACTTGTAACTTAATCCCCCAAGCTCCCCCATGCACCTTGTAACTTAATCCTCTTAATGAGCATTAAGTTTATAGATAAGTTTTCAAGAAAATCAGAATAGCTTAGTAACTTCATCCCCTGCTCCTATAAATAGCTTCCTTCCATCCTTTTAATTTTCTGCTTCACAATATGGCTCTGCCATGGAGATTAACTTCATTACTCTTTCTTCCTATTCCTAGACTCAAAGATCTTTGTCTTAATGGTCAAACAACTTCTGAGGTTGTGTAAATCACATAACATGGGTGATAAGGTCGTGTAAATCACATAATGTGAGTTGCTCACCTTATCATCTTTCCGGAGAATCGGCAGCTACTGCTTCGGAACCTCAACTTTGGAAGCAAATGACTGTTACAAGACCATTGTTGAAACAGATCGGGTGCACCCTTGCTCAGCCGCTCTGGAAAACTCAGTCGCTCGACTCTCCTCTCTTGCTCACCCGTGAAGGGAACAAAGCCTCAACAAATGTTTAGGATTTTAAACCCTTTCAATGTAACTTTTTATAGGATTTTAAACCCTTTCAATCTTCTGTATCATTCTGTATTACACTTCATGAATGAGATCCGGTTTGGGTTATTGATTCAACTTATACTTCACACATATATTTTAGTTTTCAAAACAGAAACACAAAACATCAAAGCAATTGTGAAACTGAAACTTTGAGGAAGGCAATGCGGAAGGGTACGTATATTAGATAAAAAAATTTATTAAAATAACATTTAACGTCTGTTGATGAAAGAACAGAAGTTAAAAGTAAAGTGACTCACTTTTAACGTAAGTTCAATGAAGAACTGACGTTAAAATGTTCACTTTTAACGTCAGTTGTTTATTGAACTGACGTTAAAAGTGAGTCACTTCACTTTTAACGTCAGTCCTTACAACAACTGACGTTAAAATTGAATTAATGAAGTCTGATATTTACAAAACTGCCACCGCCCCCTTTTTAACGTCTAGCTTTTGGTTAACTGACGTAAACCTTTCCCGTCTAATGTATATTTTCCACTAGTGCTTGAATTTGAATCGCCATCCTTCAACCACTTAAACCTCAATTTTTGCCATAGTAGACTACATTGCATAGCCAACAGATTCTTTACTTGCCCCATACATTCCCCGTGCTTTCTCACTTCATCAATAGATAAATCTATACCTTCACATTTTATACCCCATTCTTGCAATTCATCTCCGGCCTCTAATAATCTCTTATTTAAATTTCCAAAGCTCTCACAATCCCATTCTTTTAACTTGTTTTTGAGAATTTTCAATTTTTCCTTTAAAACATACCCGCTCTAGCTGCTTACCTCCATGCCACTCCACTGATTTTTTTCAAATTCCTCATATCCTGATACCTTATTCCAACAGTCAAGTATCCGGAATGGCTTTGGACCCCAATTAATCTCCTTATCCCTCAAAACAACAGCACAATGATCTGGTACACTCCTTTTAAAACCCCATTGTGATAAGTTCTACCACATGCTCATACATGCCTCCGACACCAAAAACCTATCCAATCTGCTTATAGAGGAATCATCTGCCCGGTACCATGTGTATTTTCTTCCCACAAGATGAAGGTCGATTAGATCACACCCTGAAATAAACTCATTAAAAGCTTGCATATCCTCTTGTCTTTGATTATTTTAAGCTCCTTTCCGCCCATGCCTTGATTTAATTGAGTTGAAATCCCCTGATATACACCATCTACTACCTCCTCTATCTTCCATACAATGTGCAACTTCCTCCAAAGCTCATTTTCCCCCGTCAACTCACATGGTGCATAGACATTCAAAATTGTTACCTCCACCATTTCTTTACCCCACCAACCTTCTACAGTAATAAAATGTTGACCCTCAAAGTTCTCCTTCAATTCAAAACAACTTGTGTCCCATAAAATTAGGAGCCCCCCGAACTACCAACAACTGATTTAGCAACCTAGTCAACATCATCCCATCCCACAAAGATAATCATACCCTACTATCCATCATCTCTAATTTGGTTTATTGTAAGCACACCATTCTTTGTTTATTTTCAATCACTAGCTATTTAACATCTCTTTTCTTCACTCCACCACCTAAGCCCCAAATATTATAAGAAATCACCTTCATCATCATGTATTTTAATTACCCCTGTAAACACCACGACAGCAACACCCTGTCGCCTTTCTATCACGTTTTTCCATCTCTGCTAAATAGACTACAATCTCTGCTTCATCACTACAAGACATCCCCATCATATTCCCCATCTCCCAAATATCGTGAGCTATTTCTGATGCTTCTTCATGCTTAATTGATGTACCTGATATTGAATGTTCCTCCTCCACTTCATTTTGTTTATCTTGTTGTTTTCTAGATCTGGTCTTCACTCGCCTTCTTATTTCTGCATTGTTCCGATTCACAAATATTGCTCAGACTCTTGTATTTGTTGTTCCTCGTCGAGCTACCACCTAGAATTTTCAGTTGATTTTTTGTATTTGCCATCATTGAATTTCTGCACTCCACTTGTTGACTGTTATATACCATATCCCGCGTCTCAAACCACTGATGATGAACATAATGAATAGGTGAGGCTGCCACCATCCCATCTTCGCTATCTGCCACGATGCCACTATCTTTATCTTGCAAAATATCCACAATTGGAGGGTTGTACCAAGCTAAAAGAGTTAAGGCCTGCTCTGAGTTTAAAAGCTCTCCAACCAGTGTTGGCCCATTCTCATTGTGGAATACTCCAGATGTTATAATATGATTTAGGCTTGCACTACTACAAGAGTCACTTGTTGCTTCCTGACCCGGGTTGTGACTTTTGTAGTAGTGCAAGCCTAAAGGTTTCCATCATCTTGAGGTTTGCACATTGTCTTTCTCAATTCTCTTTCATGTCAAGAACCACCACCAAGTTTAGACAATTAGACTCCATGACACCAGCAAATCAAGCATATCAAACTTCAGAGATTAGCCACCACCACAAACCTTAAATCTACCATGTCTTCTTCTAACCCCACCACCAAACCCCAAATCTGCACATGTAATTTCAACCTTCAACCACAGAGATCTAAACTCAGTAACACCCCACCCATCATGGAGTTTCGTAGCAACATCCAACAATTAGCTTCCCTCTACAACACTACCCTCTCTTTATCCACCGCCACTGTCATCTTCATCCTCCTCTCCTGCCGGAATCCTCGTCATTGTCGTCTTCACTAACCATCCATGTGACAAAGAAATACAGAGGGAATCTTGGCATAAACTTTGGAAGAGAGGGGGAGACGAGAAGAAACCCAACACTCTGACTTTCTTCACATTCTTATAAGCCACGTGACTTCATTGTACCATTTTCTCCCCTCCTACGTCAAGTCTGTTGTCGTAACCGTCGCCATAATCCTCCGTCGCACCAGATCCGGAACCACCGTGCAAGCTCGATTTGCACAGCCTGCCCAGTCGCTCACTCCGCCGTCCAGACGTAGATCCGCCAAGTTGTTGTCATCTCCGCTGCCTCGAACGTGCCAATTCTGAACCACCACCGCCTCACATCGCCGCTGCTCACTTCTCTGCTTCACCGTCGTTCGCGATGCTTAGCCCCGTGCCGCTCGCTTTGCTTCGCCATTTCCGTCGTCGTTGGAGTTCTCGGTCCAACCACTCACCACCTCTTCCACCACCACATTTGGAAAATTGATTGGAATCACTGGATCCAGAATTCCACTTTTTTTTCAATTGGAATTATCGCTTCTCGCATCAACCCTTGAAGAAAACTTGAAGAAAACTTGCAAATTCTGGCAATGTTAGTCCAAGAAAACTTGAAGAATAATATCGTTATCTATTCACTACAACTGTCTAATCAGAAATACTCTCTGAATTGTTATAATAGAGTTACAAAATAGCCTAGCTTTCTCTTTACATCAATTCTCTTATTTATCTCAATTCTCCCCACTCCTACAGAGAAGTTATTCCCACACTCCTACCCACTATGCGACGGTTACAAGGGGTCATGGGTTGGTGATTTTGTTTTCACATAACCATGCCTCCCCCTCTATTTTCCTAATAGTACACTCCCAATCTGAGCCCTTAATCTTATCGACATTTTCTAATTCATATACCCATTTTCTAACCCATGCCGCCCCTGTTCTTACTTCGTTCATGAAGTATGAATCTGGTGAGTGGTGATTAAAATTATAATTTTGAGGTGCTTTGTTGATTTGGATGATAGGCTAAATGGAATTCTTAGTTACTTGGCAACTAAAAAATTGCTCAGGAATGAAAAAGCGTAACGTACATAATAGGCGAACAATATCTGTGGTTCCAAGTTGTGGCAAATATTGCATATTATTCTAAGGGTGTATTTAGTTCAAAGGGAGGGATTTTAACGAAGGTGAGAGTTTTACGTTTGATCCAGGAGTGGGAGAAGAGAGATTTTAAAACAACTTTATTTTTAAATCTTTTATAATTATTTATTTAAAAATTAAAAAAGTGATGATATTTTAATCACGTAAAATGTTTGAAAATCTATCTCCCTGTTTCCAAATCCCCCGATATTAGAGGAGAACTAAAATGAACTCAGGAGTGATTTTGATCCCTTCCCCTTCAACCAAACAATACCTACGAGTTTTATATAATTTACTCTTGAACTTGCCAACTTGGCTGTGTTATTGACTTATTGCACCCAATATTATCAATAGTCAAAATTCAAAGAAGTTTAAAGTGTGGGTGATGGCTTCATGGTGTGGGCGATAGCATGGACAGGGCGAAGTTTTTAGTGCAGGTGTTGATAGGAAGAAGAAGAAATGGGGATGACGCAGAAAGAAAAATTCAAAGAAAAAGGCACCGAGAGGGCACGTGCGGGACAGTACTGATACTATCTTAACCCATTGATTTCAAAGAAAATAAAGGGTTAGGATGCAGAGTAATAATATAAACTTACTTTTGGAGTCCTTTCCTATATAAATATATTAGTATGTGTATCCGTGTCCGTCACGAGAAAATATGATATCTAATCATTTAAAATTTAATAAACAGAAAGATATAGTAGATGAAACTGATTGATAAACATAATTTACAAAATTATCGAGTTGATAATTTAGATAAAGGTTTAGAGACCCAAAAAGTTAAACATCATCTAAAACAACATTGATCTTGGCTTTCATGAAAAGGCTATAAACATTTTTTGTCTTCACATATATTATTTTCTGATATTCAACATTCACTTTCAGTTCAATCTTATTCCCCTTACTCAACTTGTTTCTCCGTCAAAATTGTACCAAACTCCCCGTTATGTATCCTTCAAATTGTCTTCTCTCCATCCATCTATTGTTGCAAGAAAAGCATTTTTTTTGAATCATTTTGATTTTGATAGTACAACTGACTGGCCTAGAGAACAGTTCCTCTTTAACAAACAGAGCATGCAAATTCTACAATTACAAAAGTATATTTGTTAGTATAATTAGCAAATGTGTTCTATTAAAACACATTTTCTTTCTTAAAAATTTATTTGATTTATTTCTCATTTTTTTCCTTGTGCAAGTTAACCAATTTTAGAAAATATTTTTATCTATCATATTATTATTTTTCATCCTTCTTGAAAATAGATTTGATATCATCTTTTCCCTGTGTAAGTTGATTTTTTTAAAAACATATTTATCTACCATATTATTTTTTATTCTCTATGAAAATCTTTTTTATTTGTTTATCATAAATTTGTGTTTTGTAAGTTATCTAAATTTGTTTATGTTGACCAAAAAAAACTATGAACATTTAGACATTGTTAAAATGTTTTACATATATTTCGCATATCTAAAAGTGCCTAAACCATTAGACATAATTTTTTTTTTGTGGTTAATGATTCAAATAGATGATGCTTAAAATATAAATTTCACATTATAGTCGGGTTATAGGGAGAAGATGTATATTCTAAGGAACATTGTAAGGCTAAAACATTATGATATATAGCATAATAATGCAACTGATAAAGTTCTTGATGTATATTCGTACAATAATAATTGAACTGATAAAGAGAAAATGAAAGACTAATCAATCAAGAAGCACTATTATTGTCATAAGGTCTTCGTTATATTAACTAAAGTGCATGATTCTCTCCCCCAATTTCTAGAAGAAAAAAAGTGCTTTCTCCCTCCAAAACAATTTTTTTTGCAGGAGGTTTCATATTTCTGACCAAGATAAGCTTGTATACCAACCATTCCCGTATTTATCTAATGATGATTCAAATAGATATTATTCGTACAATGCACGACATATAAGAATGATTGGCGATAGTGTAAAAAATTTATGAATTTTAAAAATTATTTACAATTTGAGAATTAAAAAATAAGATGGCTTCATAGTCTGATTTAAAATATGAATATCATTTATATGTAATTCATAAAAATAAATAATGTCTTTAACAGTCCGATTTATACATTTCCCACGTATAACTTAATGCCCTGCACGTGTATATGATAAGTCACTTATCATATGTCGGGCAGTATGTATCGAAAATATAAATTTTAAATTTTAAATTTTAAATATTTTATGCGAAATATTTGAATTTGTTGTTAGGGGTAAGCATACAAGATCAACAACAAAGTTCTCATTATCAAATGATAATAGAACAATCTTTCTGAACACAAGAAGCACTGCTCCTTGGATCGTCCAAGACAAACCACCAAATGCAATAAGTCAAGACAAAGCGAAGTTATAGGTACTTAGTACCATGTAACATTGTCTACATAAATATAGACAATTCAAACAAGAGCACACAACAGACTCATAACAGACTCATACCACGACCTGATAGGACAGATCTGCTCCAATAACCCTTCTACCCCGCATATTAATATAAAACATTTACTTAAAAGAAATAATTATAAAACATGCATTTATTTGAAAAAAATAAAAACTTGGATAAAAAGGTTTCACATCTCAACAAAAACAACGCGGAAATAACATAGTTTTAAAACAGTAAAACATAAACAAGACAGATAAAGAAAAACCCAACCTCGATGTCACATACAGAACTGGTATAACCAAAATCCGGATACATCACGGAAACAAACTAAACAACTAACAACTATAACTCAGTATTCTAACTAGAGTTGCGGCTCCTCAGAGTCACTCCTCCGCTAGCTGCTTACCGTCCTCTGCATAATGAAATACATGCAACAGCAGAAACAGGAAAACAGGGAGTAAGAAATCATAAACACAATGGCATGGGAATAGGGGATAAGATGAACATACATCATAGCACAACATAGCAATTTCACAATATACAATATATATACATCATCGTATAATATCATAACAGCATGTTAATCATCCAACATATGCTATACAGTGCAACGCAACCCTACTCCACTACTCCATCAATGCATGTGGGTCCAACTAACTCAGAAAGTCAACTTCGAAGTTGCATATCCGTATTGGCCAAAAAGCACCAACACCGGCAGTTCCCCAAAGGATGGAGGAACCCCTTGGATAGCCGACGTAACATAACTGGATACGCCACCTCGGGGGCACATGGTTCACCAAATCATGAGCGAACCACCCGAGACTTGGGCCAGATCATCATAACTAGGACGACCTCCCCTATGTTGATCATCCCCCCTCAACATCAACTCTAATGCTCTGTGCAAATGGCACAACAACACACAAGGCAACCACCTCCTTTGCTTGGGCCTAAAAGCACCAAAGACTTATCACCAACATCAACATTAACACCTTAGACCCAAACCATGGGGTCAAGGTCCCCTTGACCAAAAAGCACCAAGGTCCAACATAACAACATCTCGACCAAAAAATATCAAGAGCACTTTGGCCAAAAAGCACCAAAGCATGATAACATGCGGTAACCCGTCGGGTACCGACTTAACCAGCTTATCAGTCTTTGTTATCTTAACTAATTTTTAATTAAGTTATCTAACTTGTTATCATTTGATTAGTGTATTATTACATCATATGGAGATAATTGGGATAAGCACCCTTTTAATTCATTAATCTTAAGTTCTGACTAGTAGGGGGAAGCGCGGGCGTACTAAACCCCAGCACGGTCGTGCTGTCACTTAAGTGGAGCACGATCGTGCTCACTGTCCTGCATGGCCGTGCTCAATGTGCGGCCTGCCTTCCGGAATTTAACTGGGAACACGGTCGTGCTCGCTGTTCAGCACGGCCGTGCTCCTGGGCAGGGCCATACTGTTCTGGGCAGAATTCAACGTATTCTTGGAGTTTAGGCTCCATAATTCTCTCAAATCAGATCCTAGGGTCTTAACTAAAACATTCGGCATGAAACCTCACCCCTCACTAACACAGTTCATGTCTTATGAAGCTTTGGGGAATTAATACCTTAATTTCTATGTTAACTAAGAGTCCTAATTAAATCCGGTTAGGGTCCTATTAACATATTCAACATAACGGTAACATCATCATCAACAACATATCCAGTCAATATGATCAACATAATCCATGTCATAACAACAACATTCATAATCATGGGTATTCATACCAATTCAACCAAAACTCATGGCATAAGACAATTCAATAGGCATACCACATCATGAACAACTCAACAATTATAACAAATAGACATACAAATTAATCCAATCAAACATTTAAACAATTCAGGCAGATCATGGCATCAATACATTATAACAACAATAAACGGGGCTATAGGAACCCCTCATCTTACGCTACTCCCTAGCCTAGTGTATACACTATTCTTCTCCCATATCTGGTACGAGGTTCGCGTTTCAAAAGAAGAAAGAAGATCCAGTAGGGTCCCGTCTCACTAGCGCTTGTCTACGACCTCAAGGACGCCAAAGAGATACTTTGGTTCAACTCTAAGATCAGGAAATCAAAAGGGGGAGATCAAGAACTGGAAAGCAAGAACACAAGGGACAAGATGCACGAATTTTAACTTTTCTAAAGTCCCAAACACCAAGCACTATGAACCCCTATTCGTAGTGATGTTCTGCTTTCAAGAAGCAATGAAGAACGTTGCAAGAACGGTTCCCTAGAGAGAGTTTTAGGGAGAAAAACCATAAGGATTTAAAGAGGAAGGAGGGAGGCAGTTTTCTGAGTGTTGGGGTCATGTAAACTAGGTTTAGGTCGAGTCTAATGGTATATATATGAGTTTGGGTCATAACGGGTTCCTATTTCAGCCCAAACTGTATATAGTTCGATATTTTGACTATAACTTGAGATACAAGTTTCCGATTGAGCCGTTCTTGGTGTCGTTAGAAAGCTCAGAAATATCTACAAATTAATTTCTAATGATCGAATCCTAAATCGGACTCTAAGATGGTCAAAAGTTCGATGGAAGTTTAGTGACAGTTTGGTATTTATTCCTAGATAGGATCCTTAGGAGATTATGATAAGATCTTAAGATATAAACAAAAAGAGGATGATCCTATATTGATAAGGACTCAAGTCTCATTGGTTGAATGGCTAAAATCTAAGAATAACACTATCTCTATTTAAATACTAAATCACATGATATCTTATCATATCATTCTTAATCGCTTATTATTAATAAAATCACATATCATAAATTAACATATAAAATCAAACATTAAGAGACACAATCCCATATTAATGCAAATAATCATATATTAATATACATATTATCATATGCAATAATACACACACACACACACACACACATATATATATATATATATATAAATATCAAACATATCAAATATATATATATGCCAAAGCTAACACATATAAACATAATGGTGAATGTCGAGGTGTTACAACAATGATATCAAAATGCAGAAAAATTTGGTGTATGACAATTTGACAATGATAACAAGATTTGGTGTATGACAATGATATAAATTGTTTTGAAATGTTGGAGTAGAAGAACAATAAATACGTTTACCAAAAAAGAAGCAATAAATCTAACAATGATATCAAAATGCAATTAAAGATAATAAAAATAAAATCAAAATATTAAATAGTAATAATACGTTAACGTAAAAAATAAGCTAAATAAATAATGATAACTGATAGTAATAAAGGGAATTTAAAACATTTCAAATTTCAAAACAAATTATTTTAAAATAAAACAAAATATCCAATAAAATCTGCATTTTAATCTAACATGATCAAACAAATCAAATATTTTTATCTAGCTTCATTGTTTTCACCAGCTTGTTGCTTGTCTCTTTAAGGGTTATTTTCAAAAGGATGAGCTTCAATGTCATGGTTCTATATTCCCTCTTTGAACATCTCATTTCCAAATCAAGAAATTGCATAAGCTTTTAAGGAGAAACATCAATAGTTTCTGTCTCCAGATTAGAAATTTCATGTCCATTTATTCCTTTTTTCTTTTGAACTTCAATATCAGCAAATTGATTTATAATATCAACACAACCACAGGATAATATCTCTTCATTGGAAAAGCTTTAATACATTTGAAATTTAAAATTTTAAATAGATAGATAAAATAATTAAAATAAAATGAATATAATATTAGGTTGTCATCCACGATCAAAAACATATGTACAATTATCAAAGTGCTTTTAATCTCTTTTTAATTATTGGACTTTGAAAAGGTTGAATGGGTATGGGAAAGATACACAAATCATTTATTTTATAACAATAAAAACTATTGTTATTTCCCATTTTTGTTATTTTCCATATCAATTTAAATATTTTTATATCAATTTAAATTATTTTTTATTTCTAAATATAGAAAGGATTTAGAGGCTTGCAGAGAAAGCCATTTCATGACATTGTGACACCTGTCCATACTTTTCTCCTAATGGTGATTAGTTTATATATTGTATTTATAACAATAAAAACTATTGTTATTTCCCATTTTTGTTATTTTCCATATCAATAACAATATTTTTATATCAATTTAAATTATTTTTTATTTCTAAATATGGAAAGGATTTAGAGGCTTGCAGAGGAAGCCATTTCATGACATCGTGACACCTGTCTATACTTTCCTCCTAATGGTGATTAGTTTGTATATTGTATTTATAACAATAAAAACTATTGTTATTTCCCTTTTTTGTTATTTTCCATATCAATAACAATATTTTTATATCAATTTAAATTATTTTTTATTTCTAAATATAGAAAGGATTTAGAGGCTTGCAGAGGAAGCCATTTCATGACATCGTGACACCTGTCCATACTTTCCTCCTGTTCCGTCCAAATATCTCAAGTGAGAGATACTCGCCCTGGAGAAGCTCTTGTGGGAGTGTTTTTGAATAGCTTGACGAATGAGAATTCCGCTCCTATGTATCCAAATGAGAATCAAAGCAAACGTAGTTCGGGTTGGACCCCTATTTATAGAGATGTTTTGGTGTAACAGTTTGAGTTGGACTGTTACTGAGATCCTATTTGTTAGGATCGATTTTTATCTTAACTAGATAAAGATAAGGATAAGGCTCCGAGTTATACGGAGTGATATTGGGACCAACGAGATATTCGGCACGATCGATTGTGAGATTGGATTGCTCGGGACCGAGATATCTTCATCCGCAGCCTGTTGTGGAATAGGCCCGAGTAATTATCCTCGGGTGTTAAGTGCATTAATAGATCTTCGGCTTTGTAGGAGTTCGGGTCAAGGCCTATTTACAAGAATAAGCTCGGCCGTATTGACAAATCATCGGCCTTATATTTTCGGCCAGTACACAAGCCCCCCGAGCTCCGAGCTTAAACAAGCGAAAGAGCTGACAAGTATCAAACCGAGCTTATGCTTCGGCTGCTGGACTTTCTTCTTCCGTGTTTCAAACCGTCATTTCAAACCGTCATTTCAACTGACTTTTCCTCCTGTCAGAGAAGGTTATCATTTCCCTTCAATCTTCTGTTGCACGTTATGGGTGAGTAACCCTAGAGTTCCGCGCCCAATTAATGAGGGGGAAAATTAAAAGTCGCGCCCCTTCGTCTTTTTTATTTGAAGGAATGTGGACCGTTTGATCATATCTCATCATCAACTGCAGCAGCTATAAATATCTCCTCTAACTCCACCTTATTTCCCCTTGCCTACTACCTTCCTCCACTCTTCATTTCTGTCTCTCAAGTTTCTGCAATCGTCTTCCTGCCTTTCGCTCTCCAGGTACGCCCAGCCTTCTTCCTTCTTTCAAATTTCTAAGTTTATTCCTGGATTCCGGTCATGAGTTCATCCGAGTCCACCGAGTCAAACACTTCACCTCTGGTGGAGCGCGAGGTTTCCCCCATTGGGGGCTCTCCTTCCACTTCCTCTGTTCCTTCACAGGAACTAAACATCGGTCAGGTGAGACCGTCCTCCTCCGGGTCATCTTCTTCTGAGTCTGATTCTTCTGGGTCCGACCCTTCTAGGTCTGGTTCTCCATCCCCCCAAATTTCTAAACCCGCCGCTCGCAAACAACGCCAAAGGGTTCCAAAAGACCTTGTTCCCGATATTACCCTACCTGGGTATACCTGGGTTAAGGGCGAAGTTGGGACTTATTTTTCTGACTTTCAGTCTTCAGATTCAATTGCTCGTCTTCGGTCCCAGATTAATGTCTCGGCATCCGGAGACGAATCCGAGTTTATTTGTTCCCCATGCTCGGGTACCGAGTATGTTTTCCTCAGGGCTCATCCTTCTGAGCCCCCTTTTACATATATGTATAAAACACTATTTGCTCAGTTGCGCGTGTCTCTTCCTTTCACTGAGTTTGAGTGTGACGTTCTGAGAACCGTGAATGTCGCACCTACTCAGCTTCATCCCAACAGTTGGACTTTTATGAAAGCCTTTCAAATTCTGTGTAAATACATCAGGATGGAGCCCACTACTCCCAAATTTTTGTACTTTTACCAAACAAGGTTCGGTGAGAAAACGGGATGGATTTCCCTCAATGGGCTGAACCGAAGAGGACTGATTAGTTTATACACATCATCGTATAAAGACTTCAAAGTCGGCTTCTTCAGAGTTCGCCCCTCGGGCTCTCACTCTTCCCACTTTTTTGATGAAAATGGATGCACCAGGTTTCCTTTATACTGGCAATCATCTCCTACCAAATTCATTGGTTTTGAATACCAATCCCTTACTGCCGAGGATAGACGGGATATAGATATATTAGAAAAACTTCCTCGGCCTCTCCGTTGTGGACGTCTTCTGAAACTCTCCTTTTCATCCACTCCGAGAGGCGACTTTAAAAGTAAGTGTTCGGCTTTTTAGTTTTCTAAATCTTTTTTGTATATATTCCTGTACTAACAACTTTTCTTTTCGGCAGTTATCATGGGGAAATTCGACTTCTCCAAGCTTTTGAAATCTGCAGCGAAAGAGGGTCCCTCAACGACCGAGAAGAAAAAGAAAAGAATACCTCCGACCGCTGCTAAGGCCACTGCCAAGGGGGACTTCATCATCCGCCCCTCACAAAAGAAAAAGGGTAGAGATAGTAGTCGACGCCGGAGACTCTTCCCCTCCTCGCTCAAGTCCCCCACATCCTACCACTCATGAGACGGGAACTACGGGGCGAGAGGAGCAAGTTCCTCCTTCTACCGAGGTGAAGTGGTATAACACTTCTCTGAAAGCAGGAACCTCGTCTCTCTGGGGCGAAGACTTCAATCCCTTCCCTTCTTTTGACTCGAACTTCCTGAAGCCCGCTGATCTCCGCTTAATCAAGCAACACGGGGCTCAGTCTAGTATGGAGGCCCTCTCGGCCTACTGCATCCGAGCTGCTGCTTTGGCCCGCTTTTGTAGCCGAGATTTGATGGAGACTGAGAGGAAATCCCAGCACCTGGAAGCTGAACTTGCTTCTATTGAGAAGCTGAAAGAGGATTTTACCCGGATTTCCGCGGAGCGTGATGAGCTGGCCAAAGGCAATAATCTCCTGAACACTACCATCGTCGAGCTTAATGGCCAGAACTCCGAGCTTAACTCCCAAGCAAAATTAGCTGAGGAGAATAAAGCTCGGACTGAATAGGATAAAGGTCACGCTGAAGAAGAGCTCAAGAAGGCTCAAGTTGTAATCGAACAACTTAAAGCCGCCCTGGAGGCCGAGACTAAGGCCAAGATGGAGGTTCAGGCAGATTTAAAAGAGGCCACCGACTGCATTCTTGCTGAGCATCGGAAAGGTTTCGCAAAGGCCATTACTCAAGTTGAAATTCTCGCTCTGGGGATTGATATCTCGGGTGCCGATGTAACTAAAGAGGTGCACAATGGGGAACTTGTTCCCATTATTCCCGAAGAGGAAGAGGAGGTGGAAGGGGGGAAGATTCTCCCGAGGATCACATCGACGCCGAAGAGAGCCCTAGGGACGAATAACTGTATTTTTATTTTTCATACCTCTGTGATGGGCTTTTCTCCTTGTAATCCTTGTTAATCTAATGAAAAACTCTTCCAGCATTTTGATGACTTCCTCTTACTTTTACAGCATTTGTTTGGCCGAGATATTCTTTGAAATATTTTCATATTCCAACGTTGTTTGTATTGCATGCTCGGCTGTTTAAACAAGGCCTCGACTAAAGCCGAGATATTTTATCATCCGTATAAAAAACGGATAGTTGTTGTCACATGTGAAATGCATGATTCACGTTTTGTATATGTGGTCACACATTATGTGCCTTGGAAACCGCAGTGGGTTCATGCAATTACTGCTTTTTGCTGAGTTTCGAGATTTATTTTTTCAATAAACCTTTTCCCAGCGCATATTCCTCCTTTCCAACACCTCTTCACCCTTATAAATAGGGTTGTTTCTTCGCTTCACTTATTCATTCTTCATTTTTCCCACCCGCAAAATTCGTCCTCTTTCGACCCGAGTAGTTCGATAATATTGCTAGGGGTTTACGTTCCTCTCTCCCAGTTAACATCCTTTTTCGAGCTTTAAAGTTGCCAAAAAGGGTGTAATTGGGAGATGGGATCCAGAATCTCTTTCATTATGTAATCTGAGACACCCCGCTGTGCCCCTTTGTGACATTTAGTTTGAAACCTCAATTATTAGTTCCTTAAGCGCGCGTTTAGCGTTAGATTTTCACAAATCATTTTCGAAATGTCCCCTTTAAAAATCGGAGATTTGTATGACGTCGGAAAAACACCTGATAGACAGTTTAACAACTTCAAAATTTAATCCAACCATAAATGGTCTCTGGTCTTACATCAACTGCCAGGAGCGGAAGAATAAATACACAAACTCCAGTCGTGATAAAGACTTAGGAGATAAATAGATACAGTAATCCCAAATTGGTTTTTTATACACATAAACAGTTTTCATTAATAACATAAAATATTCGCAAGATTATAATATATAAATACTCCAAATTTATCTATTACATTACCAAAACACTGTTGAGGGCATCCTCTCGGTAGGAGCCTTCACAGGCATAGACTTAGACAAGAATACTAAACAACTGAAAACATCTAAAACGTCTCACAAGACGCACTGACCATATACTACCTGGACCCTAATCACCATGGGTCAAGACTCGAGCTCTGGCATCCGACTCATAGGGAATCCCGTCCAATCCCTCATCATTAAGTTTGTCCACCAGGTCTTCTAGTACGATTTCATCATAAAACAAAATACAACATGCAGAAAGATGCAGGGGATAAGAAACAGTTCTACCATCAAAAACGGAAAAGAGTCATAGTAAAAACTGCACAAGAATTATCACGAGACACAACATCAGTCAATTCATCCATCTTCCATAAAATTCTTATATTCATCCTACCTTCACTCCTACAACTAAAACATGATACTGAACATGGCTATGGCTTCCCCATCATAGTTATGGTTATCGATCAATAGTCCAAGTAACACGTCCCATTCCCGGTGCACATCCTTAGTCATGGTGAGAATGCTCATGCAAAGCAATGACACTATAGCTGCACAATAAGCCCGGTGCACACCCCGGACCGTGGGTGCTCATGCAAAGCAATGACACTATAGCTGCACGATTATCCCGGTGCACACTTTCACCATGGTAAGAACGCTCACGCAAAGCGTGACACTACAGCTGCACGATGATCCCGGTGCACACCTCATCCACTCACAGAGGTGCTCATGCAAAGCATGACACTCGTAGCTGCACAAGTTTAGTTTATCCATTGGACGGTCCCACAAGGACTTCGGGTCTTGTATGTGTCTCACATACGGTTATAGAAACAACACAACTTATGAACCTCGCAGACTCCTATGGTCATAACCTAGTGCCTTAACCTCTCATCAAGACCTAAACACATGCTCGATGTCACAACACCTCTTTAACATATTTCATGCAGGTTAGGCACCTCTGGTAATCATTATGATCCTCACGCCCAAAACAACTCATCTCTTAGACCACATATATATCTTCGCTTAATCCACTAAGCATAAAGTAAATACCACACAGATCATGCATAACATTGACACGGACTCGGCAAGTGTACCGGTTCGTTGCAAGTAATAAAAACGGTGAGACCGGATATCGTTCTCAGGGATCGTGGACAATTACCACTTCGCAAATTTGACTACTATCTAGGCGATCGGATTTTGGATTGAAGGTTGTTCTAACATCTAGCAAACAAACAAGAAGAAAATGTTTTTGTTCTTTTTGGATTTTTCTCAAACAGTTAACGTGAAAACAGAGAGATGAATAACAATGAGATAGAATTGCTGGGGTTAAACTAAGCTAATCCTCCCTTGATTGTTATGAAATGATAACTAGCACAGTTCCTACTCCCCTTATGACAATCGAATCTTTTCTAATATACTCAAGCCTAATGTCTTAGGTGCATTGAGCCTAAAATCCCAAATTAAACCCTAATGTCTTAGGTGGATTAATAAGAGAAATTGCATTAAGACAATATTCATAAGATTGCAAGTAGCCAACACCTATGTCTAGATTCTTGGACTACTTGGCATATAATTCATGAGCATGCTTTAACATCAACCTTTCAATTGTCTATTAAAGCAACTAATCATTCCTAAGATGATCAAGCCTAGGAAAGCATTAAGCATAGAATTATATACTCACAAAGAAGAAGGAAAGCGTATTAAAATCAAATCATTTTTACAACCAAGTTCGGATAGCGATAGTCTAACCCCAACAAAAGGGGAGTTTAGCTACACATAATTGAAAGTAAAACAAAAGGAATAATTACGAGAGATGAACAAAGGGGAGAGCTCCATGGAATGATGCACACAGCCACAAAGAAGAGAGGATTTTTTTCTTTAGGGTTTTCTCGAATGAATCTTCTTCTGTTTCGCTTTCGCTTTTTCTAGTACTGCGGGCCAGGTCACGGCCGTGATAGCCATCACGGCCAGGCCGTGATGGTTTCGACTTGGCACCGCTTCATTTACCGATTCATCACGGTAGTGATACTCATCACGCTGCCAGGCCGTGATCCTTTCTGACTTTTCCAACAAACAGGTCATGGCCGTGATAGACATCACGGCTAGGCCGTGATCGTCTCTGACTTTTCCAACTGATTTATCACGGCCGTAATATCCATCACGGCTAGGCCGTGATCGTCTCTGACTTTTGGAGATCTGGCACAGCTGACACGTCACGGCCGTGATAGCCATCACGGCTAGGCCGTGACAGCTTCCCGACTTTTGGCTCAATTCTTTCTTGACTCTCTTGCTCCTCACGGCCGTGAGGGCCATCACGGCTAGGCCGTGATACTCTCTGCTTGGCTCAATTTCTTTATCTTTCAAAGCTCTAAGTCATCCAAGCTTCATACTTGCTAATTCTTGGGCATTTAATCATGAATATCTGCAAAACAACACACAATACCACCTTATCCGTTCCAAAGGAAAAACTAAATAAAATAAACACTAAAATGGCCTAACTATATGCAAATGCATGCAGAAATGTACATGGAAAATGAGGTGAAATCACACTCATCAAATCACCCCAAGCTTAAGACTTTGCTTGTCCTCAAGCAAAAACCAAGGCCATAAGATGAAAACAACCAGGACAATGATAGTGAACTAAGGACCCGAATAAAATGATCCAAGCAACAGGCAGTCAATTATTTCAGCAAGAGACAATCAATTCAAGTCCAATTAGGGGCTTAGTTTCCCTAGACTCACATTCTCACTAATTCGGGCACTCTATCTCACTTGCAGCTCACCCCAAGCTTGTTCATTTGCTTGGCTCTCTTTCTTGCCTCACTCACTCAAGTGTTAAGGGAATATGACATTTCACTCCATTTTCCTCAAAGAATGATTCCTACCATAAGCTTGACTATCAACCAAATCTTCACTTTATTAATGAAAACATCTAAGAATCAAGAGGTCTTATTCTTTGGTTGTAATGAGGCCATGGGATCAATTTTCAGGTGGGAATTTCAAAAACAGGAAATTTCAAAAAGGCTATACAAACAATCAAGCATTGCAAGGCACGACCTTCTAAAATACCTTTCTTTGGGTTTCAGTTTACTCTTCCACCATTCTTTCATTTTTTTTCTTTCTACTTCTCATTCCTTTTTGTCATCCCCTTCCCCATTTTTTTTATTTCTCTTTTCTCTTCTCTTTTTTTTTTTTTTTGTTTGGAGAAGGGGAGATTTTGCAGTTCAGGAGAAGTAAAATTTTTTAGATTCCTTTTTTTTTTCCTTTCATCATCCCAAACTTTCAACTACATTTTCCAACCCATTTTTGCACAGTACTTTAGAAGGTCCCTCATAAGCATATTTAACACAACATTTTAGGGAACCAAGAAAAGCATGTTATTCATTCAGGCTCAAAATGGGGCAACTAAGGGTAGCATTTACACATTCAAAGCTCAGAAGGCCGGAAAAAAAAACCTATTGCCTCAATCCTTTTCAAAAATATTCTCAAAAATTTTCAAGTTTCGAAATGGTTTCAAGTCAAGTTCTAGAGAAAAACAATCCAAGAGGAAAACACTCTACACAAAGAACGGGGGCAGATTTAGTGAGTGCCCCCTAATGGCTCAAAAGCTCACATTCATCGGTTCAAGAACCAGTGAGAACACAAATCCATAGAAACACATGCTAATCATCAACTATCCAAGAACATCTCAAGCATATTTAATGAAGCCATATCACAAGAATATAAAATCAGGGTCCAAAAATTCACTATCACAGAAAACTTGGCACTTAGCTCTCACAATCAGATGCTCAATCTAAGCAGGGGGCAATTAATTCATGTGATCATGCAAGACTAGAGCCTATATGAATGCAATATTTACAATGCAAGCTAAAAGATTACCCCTACCCCAAGCTTAAAGACTTACATTGTCCTCAATGTAAATAATTAAGTTTAGAGAGGGGATAAAACTAGAACAACTCACAAGGCGGTAGTGTTGTTGAATCACATGCCTTCTGGTCTTGTTTCCTCCTGCCCTTCTTCTCCTCCTTCCTTCAAAATCTAGAATCACTCAACAAACTATTAACAAACCTCTTGAGCTTCTCAAATTATTCAAGAGGGGGAAATCAAAAACAAAAGAGAAGATGAAAATTATATATAAAAAATAAAGATTGGGTTGCCTCCCAATAAGCGCTTCTTTAACGTCACTAGCTTGACGGATGATTTTTTTTGTTTTTTTTTTTTGTTTTTTTTTTGTTTTTTTTTTGTTTTTTGTTTTTTTTTTAACAAGATGGTGCCTGAAGAATGACGGAAATCGCCTGACGATCAAAGTTGCCTCCAAGGTAGTGCTTTAGTCTTTGTCCATTAACTGTGAAGGTATCACCGGATGATGGATCTTCCAATTTAACGGAACCAAATGGAGAAACAGACTTGACATAGAATGGGCCGGACCATCTTGATCTCAATTTGCCTGGAAAGAGCTTGAGTCTTGAGTTAAACAGCAGAACTGACTGGCCTTCTTCAAACTTCTTGGGAAGAATGTGCTTGTCATGCCAGAACTTTGTCCTTTCCTTGTATATCCTAGCACTCTCATAAGCCAAGAGTCGGAACTCATCCAACTCATTCAATTGAAGCATCCTCTTGTCCATGGCCAGCCTTGTATCAAAGTTCAGGGCCTTCACTGCCCAAAAAGCACGGTGTTGTAGCTCTACCTGGAAGATGACATGATTTCCGAACACCAATTGGTAAGGTGACATACCAATAGGCGTCTTATAGGCGATCCGATAGGCCCAAAGTGCATCATCCAACTTCTTCGCCCAATCCTTCCTTGCATTGTTCACAGATTTTTCCAAAATTCTCTTCAACTCCGGTTGGACAATTCCACTTGCCCATTGGTTTGGGGATGGTAAGGTGTGGTAACTTTGTGGTTCACCCCAAACTTGGCAAGCACCGCATTGAACTCATTATTGCAAAAGTGGGTACCCCCATCACTTATGATAGCCCCGGGGTCCCAAACCCGGGTAAAAATATTCTTCCTCACAAAACCGATCACGCTTCTTGCATCATCCTTCAAAGTTGGCACGGCTTCCACCCACTTGCTCACATAATCAATCGCCACCAGGATGTACTTGTTGTTGTAAGACGACGGGAAAGGACCCATGAAGTCAATCCCCCATACGTCAAAGAGCTCTACCTCCAATATACCCCTTTAAGGGCATCTCATTTCTCTTGGAAATACTGCTAGGTCCTCCGGCATTTATCACAATTCATCACCCAAGCTCGGGAGTCCTTGAAAATAGTGGGCCAAAACAGCCCGCTTGCAGGAATCTTCATGGCGGTCCTCTCACCACCAAAATGTCCTCCATAGGGTGAGTTGTGGCAGTGGGTCAACACCCCATTAATTTCTTCTTCAGGTATGCACCTCCTCGTAATTCCATCTCGAACCTCTTTTGAAAAGATACGGCTCATCCCAAATGTAGAACTTGGCATCATGAATGAGCTTCTTCCTCTGTTGCGCATTGAAGTCCTTAGGAATCTTATTGGCCGCCTTGTAATTTGCAATATCCACGAACCAAGGTGCCACTTGCACCACAAACAACCGTTCATCCGGAAATTCCTCTTGAATTGGCAACTTTGCTTCTGCCTGGACATCCGCTTGTGGGAGCCTGGACAAATGGTTCTGCTACCACATTCTCCACTCCTTTCTTGTCCTTTATTTCCAAATCAAACTCTTGGAGTAGAAGTATCCACCTAATAAGCCTTGGTTTAGCATCCCTGTTTAGTCATCGGATATCTCAAAGCGAGAATGATCGGTGTAGACTGTAGTTTTACAACCAATCAAGTAGGATCTAAATTTATCAAAAGCAAATACCACAAAGCAAGCAACTCTTTTCAGTCGTAGTGTAATTCAATTGGGCATCATTAAGCACACGACCGGGCATAGTAAATGACATGCAAGCACTTTGTTTTTTCTTTGGCCCAAAATGGCTCCCACCGCATAGTCACTTGCATCACACATTAGCTCAAAAGGTAAACTCCAATATGGAGGAGCAATGATCAAAGTGCGGTGGTGAGTTTTTCTTTCAAAATTTTGAAGGCATGCATGCAATCATCATCAAATATAAAAGGAGTATCAGCTACCAAAACCTTGCATAAGGGTTTCACTATTTTTGAAAAATCTTTTATTAACCTTCTATAAAAACCCGCATGCCCTAGGAAGCTTCTAACACCTTTCACATTCAAGGGAGGAGGAAGTTTTTCAATCACTTCAATTTTGGCTCTATCAACCTCCATCCCCCTCGATGAAATTTTGTGCCCAAGAACTATACCCTCCCTAACCATGAAATGGCATTTTTCCCAATTTAAAACGAGGTTAGTTTCTTGGCACCTTTTTTAGGACACGGGCAAGATTATTCAAACAGGTTATCAAATGAATCACCAAATACGGAAAAATCGTCCATAAATACCTCAATAAACTTCTCATTCATATCGGAAAATATGGAGAGCATGCACCTTTGAAAAGTGGCGGGTGCATTGCACAACCCGAAAGGCATTCTCCCCGTATGCAAAGACTCCATAAGGGCAGGTGAAAGCGGTCTTCTCTTGGTCCTCCGGTCAACCACAATCTGGTTATACCCGGAGTATCCATCAAGGAAACAATAGAAAGCATGACCCGCCAACCTCTCTAGCATCCGATCAATGAAGGGTAATGGAAAGTGGTCTTTTCTAGTGGCCTCATTCAGTCTTCTCGTAGTCAATGCATACCCTCCATCCAGACACCGGCCCCGGGAGGGAATAAGTTCATTCCTTTCATTCGCTACCACTGTCATCCCCCTTTCTTGGCACAACTTGGGACCGGACTCACCCATGGACTATCGGAGATGGGATAGATAATGCCCGCATCCAACAACTTCACAATCTCCTTCCTCACAACTTCCTTCATATTCGGGTTGAGTCTTCTTTGCGGTTGCCTAACAAGCTTGAATTTTTCCTCCACACGGATTTTGTGCATGCGAAGGAGGGGCTTATCCCTTTCAAATCGGACATAGACCATCCAATTGCAGATTTGTGCTCCCTAAGCACCCTCAATGCTTCTCTTCTTCCAAGGAATTCAACCCACTATCGATGATAACCGGGAATGAAGAGTTCATCCCTAGGAAGGCATAACGGAGATGGGATGGCAATTCCTTCAACTCTAGCACCGGTGGGTCACCCTTATCTTCAATTCTCACATCTTCCACCACTTTGTCTTCATCAGTATTCACAACCGGACAAGCCTCCAGAGATTTAATCATGAGATCAACTTCTTCCGCACCTACTTCTTCTTCTACATCCTCTACCATTAGAGCGGCTTCTAACGAATCTTCAAACTTCTCGGTGCAAACTCTTGTCGACTAATGAATCAATGAGGTCCACTATCATGCATGTGTCCTTGTCGCTTGGGTGTTTCATCGCTTCAAACACATTAAAAGTGACCTTTTCGTCTTGTACCCGAAGCACCAATTCCCTTGATTGACATCGATCAAGGCTCTACCTGTTGCTAGGAATGGTCTCCCAAGAATCGAGGAGTATCACCATCTTCACCATATCTAACACCACAAAAATCTGGAAAAATAAATTTATCTACCTTCACCAACAAATCCTCCACAACACCATAGGGGTATGTAATTGAGCGGTCTGCCGCAGTTGAAGAGAAATCCCTGTTGGTTTTACTTCACCAATCCCGACTTCTTGAAAATGGAGAGCGGCATCAAATTAATACTTGCCCCTAAATCGCACAATGCTCTCCCTATGTTCGAGATGACCAATCGTGCATGGGATAGTGAAACTGCCCGGGTCCTTCATTTTTTGTGACTTCCTTTGAAGTATAGCGTTGCACTCTTGATAAGCATAACTGCTCTCCTCCTTCCACCTTCTTTTGTTCGTAAGGATTTCCTTCATGAATTTTGCGTAGGAAGACATCTCTTTGTAGAGCTTCAAACAAACGGGATGTTTGTTTGTAGCTTTTTGAATACATCCGAGGAACTTAGAAAAGCTGCTGATCTTTTGCTTCTTTCTTCAACCGTTTGGGGTATGGAATTATAAATATGGGGGCAGCTCCTTGGGATTATCGCCTCTTCCAGAATCTGTCTTCTAGTCTTCTTCTTCGCAAATTCTTCATCAACCAGTTTCTCCCTCTGTGGTTCTTGACTTCTACATCAATAGGATTAGAGGTAGTACCTTGGGAAGTTCGGGTTCTTCATTGTTTACCTCTTGATTGCCCTTGTCAATTCCAAAGCATCACTTGTCTTCTCTTCCTTCTCTTTTTCTTGTGGACTTAACATTCTCCCACTTCTTGTAACAATGGCCTTACAATCTTCCCTTGGGTTCTTCTCGGTATCCCCAGTGCAATTGTCCCGGAGGTCTCTCTGCCATCCGCCTTGCTAGTTGGCCCATTTGATGCTCCAAGTTCTTGATTGAAGCATTCTCGATTCTTTATAGTCTCTTGAGTAACTTGCATGAACTGGCCTAGAAGGTTCTCCAATTTGCTTGAACTTTCTTGAGGAGGCTTTGCTTGAGTATTTGAACTTTGTCCTTGTCTCCAACCAAGTTGGGATGATTGCGCCACCCGGATTGTAGGTGTTGGAGTAGGGATCATTTCTAGGCCCTTGGTTGCCCATATAGTTTACCTCTTCTTGTCCCGAGCTTCCAACTACATTGATCTCACAGTTTCCATTTGCATGGTTGCCTCCACGAAATCACACACCGAGGCACCTTGAACTTGAACGACTTGTACTTGAGAGTTCTGCAGGTTGAACCGACCCCAGATTGTTTGGTAAGAATAGCCATTTGTGCTTTGAGGGCACCAATTTCATCAGCTCTAGAACACCTCTATTGACCATTGACCGAGAACTAGGCATTTGATAGTCATTGTTAGCCATGTTCTCAATCAAGTCCTTTGCTTCTTCCGGTGTCTTCTGACTCAATGTACCTCCTGCAGTCGCTTCAATCATACTTCTTGAATTCCTGTTGAGCCCATTAACAAAATTTGCGACCTGCTTTGCCATGTCTCTAGTTCATGATTTGGACAAGCTGTGAGTAAAGACTTGAACCTTTCCCCAGGCTTCATATAGTGACTCACCATCCCTCTGTGCAAAGGCATTGATCTCGACCTCACCTTAATCATTCTTGACGGAGGGAAGAATCGAGATAAAAACTTCTTCGACTAAGTCGTTCCAGGTGATGATGCTTCCATGAGGATGAGATTGAAGCCATGCCTTGGCTCTATCCCTCAAAGAGAAAGGGAAAAGCCTTAACCGAATGGCCTCATCGGAAGCTCCGTTTAACTTGATGGTGTCACACAGGCTCAATGAAGGTACCAATATGAGCATGAGGATCTTCACTCTCCAACCCTCCAAATTGGTTTTGTTGCATAAGGTGGAGGAGTGAGGCCTTGATTTTGAAATTATTGCGGGGCCACTGCAGGTCTCACAATCGGAGTTCCACATCTATCAACTCTAGGGGAAGTGTAGTCCCCCATTGTTCTCCTTGGTGCGTTCTCTTACGCCATGGTGACACTGCTCTTTCAATTTGTGGTTCTTGCACACTTTGGGTAACTCAACTTGTTGCTCTTGTCTACTAGAAGATGCTCTTTTTCTGCGTTCTGTCTTGCCTTGGTTCTCTTTCTATTCCTTCTGCAGAGTCTCTCGATCTCGAGTTCGAATTGGAGTTCACCCGGGTCGATTGTACCTCGCATACACCGAACAAACGGAGTAGCACAGAACAAACGAAAAAACAAAGACTTGCAGAAATTCACAGCAGAGATACGTAAATTAAGAACGAAAAACACAGTAGGAAAACAGTAAAAAAATAAAATGCCTAAATTAGGAGTCCCCTTTGGTACTCGTGATATTGGCACACCGATCCCCGGCAACGGCGCCAAAAACTTGACACGGACTCGGCAAGTGTACCAGTTCGTTGCAAGTAATAAAAACGGTGAGACCGGATATCGTTCTCAGGGATCGTGGACAATTACCACTTCGCAAATTTGACTACTATCTAGGCGATCGGATTTTGGATTGAAGGTTGTTCTAACATCTAGCAAACAAACAAGAAGAAAATGTTTTTGTTCTTTTTGGATTTTTCTCAAACAGTTAACGTGAAAACAGAGAGATGAATAACAATGAGATAGAATTGTCAGGGGTTAAACTAAGCTAATCCTCCCTTGATTGTTATGAAATGATAACTAGCACGATTCCTACTCCCCTTATGACAATCGAATCTTTTCTAATATACTCAAGCCTAATGTCTTAGGTGCATTGAGCCTAAAATCCCAAATTAAACCCTAATGTCTTAGGTGGATTAATAAGAGAAATTGCATTAAGACAAGATTCATAAGATTGCAAGTAGCCAACACCTATGTCTAGATTCTTGGACTACTTGGCATATAATTCATGAGCATGCTTTAACATCAACCTTTCAATTGTCTATTAAAGCAACTAATCATTCCTAAGATGATCAAGCCTAGGAAAGCATTAAGCATAGAATTATATACTCACAAAGAAGAAGGAAATCGTATTAAAATCAAATCATTTTTACAACCAAGTTCGGATAAGCGATAGTCTAACCCCAACAAAAGGGGAGTTTAGCTACACATAATTGAAAGTAAAACAAAAGGAATAATTACAGAGATGAACAAAGGGGAGAGCTCCATGGAATGATGCACACGACCACAAAGCAGCAGAGGATTTTTTTCTTTAGGGTTTTCTCGAATGAATCTTCTTACGTTCGCTCGTTTTTCTAGTACTCGTGGCTAGGTCACGGCCAGTGATAGCCATCACGGCCGGCCGTGATGGTTTTCGACTTGGCACCGCTTCATTTATCGATTCATCACGGTAGTGATACTCATCACGGCCAGGCCGTGATCCTTTCGACTTTTCCAAAAACAGGTCATGGCGTGATAGACATCACGGCTGGCCGTGATCGTCTCGACTTTTCCAACCGATTTATCACGGTAGTAATATCCATCACGGCCAGGCCGTGATCGTCTCTCGACTTTTGGAGATGCAGCACGGTGACACGTCCACGGTAGTGATAGCCATCACGGCTAGGCCGTGATGACTTCCCGACTTTTGGCTCAATTCTTTCTTGTCTCATCGCTTCCTCACGGCCGTGAGGGCCATCACGGCTAGGCCGTGATACTCTCTGCTTGGCTCAATTTCTTTATCTTTCAAAGCTCTAAGTCATCCAAGCTTCATACTTGCTAATTCTTGGGCATTTAATCATGAATATCTGCAAAACAACACACAATACCACCTTATCCGTTCCAAAGGAAAAACTAAACAAAATAAACACTAAAATGGCCTAACTTTATGCAAATGCATGCAGAAATGTACATGAAAAATGAGGTGAAATCACACTCATCAAACATCAAGTCAATAAAAGATATTTCAAACATCAACATAGCACTAAATCAGTTCAACAAAGGTAATAAAACTCAAATCAACCATCAACAGTATAAACATCAACCTAATATCGATCAACCTACAATCCCCGAATCACCGTGGATGTTTTATAAAAGCAATTTAAAGCGATTCTGGTCTTGTCGATTATTCGACTTCTAGTAGGGTTTAGGTCGCCCTACATAATTACTACATAATTTACTACTTATCGATTCCGACGATAGGTTGATTCTTTCCCCCACCTTTTAATGCGTTCGGAGGTTTTTCTGGAACTTCACAGACATGCAATCAGCTCCAATGAGTTCCCAAAAAGGGACTTCATACTTCTCCAAAGCAAGCAAGAACATGAAAAACATCCCAGAGAGACGATCCAAGCATTGAAACAACCAGACAAAATACTGAATTAATTTCTCAACAATCAAAATATAAATATAATTCAATAATATATTTAATTTCTCAACAACTCGTTGATTTAAATCAAAAACAGATTTGGGGTTTTTAGGCTCAAGGTTAAAATTGGGGAAAAATCAATTTAACAAGAGATTGACAAAAATTGATTTAGGGAGACACTTATTCATGCTCCCAATTTCAGAAAACACCAATTAATTTCAGATTTTGAGAATTAAAATCAAAACCTAGGGTTAGGGTTTCAAAATCAATTTGGGGGTTTTGAATCTGAGCAAAGGAAGTGAGAAAACCACTTACCCAAGGAAGAAGATGAAGTTGTGGTGGCTACCAGGACCTCCGGTGTGGCGGTCGACGGCGGCGGACGGCGGTGTACAGTGGTTCGCGATGGTGACGATGTTAAACAGAGGGACCAACACGTGCGGGACAACGAGTAGAGATGTGTGGTTGGGTCTTCCTCTCCAGATGGTGGTGGGACGGTGACCGGAAGTCCGAAAACAGTGGCGGAGCTCCGTTTCCGCAGCGGCAACAGCAGCAACGTTCCTGTAGCAGCCATGACGGACTGTCAGAACGGGCGAACGTCGTCCTCTCCACTCCATGTGGTGGTTGACGGTGCTCCAAGGCAGCAGGACGTGCTCCGATGGCTCTCACGCGGTGGCTGAAAACTCACCCACAACGGAAATCACGACGGCACAATGGAGGAAGAGGTTCGGACGTGCGATCGTCCTCCCCTCAGCATGACCGACGATGGCCCTCGACGGCTGGACATGGCGGAGGTTCCTGGAGGTGGCTGGACGCGCCTCTGGGTAAGAGAGAAGGGAGTGGGAAATCTGAAAGATAGAGAGAGGAGGAGGAGAAGGCTGAATGAAGAAGAAAAGAAAAAGTAAAAGAAAGAAAGAAAGAAAGAGAAAAAGAGAGAAAGAAGAAAGAGAAAGAAAAGACAGAAAGAGGGAGGGGGTTACGGGTTTTCTGAGAGAGAGAGAAGTGAGAAACTTGGGTTTTAAGTTAATTATTTAGTAATAGGTACAAAATAAGTGATAAAATATTAAGCCTAAAATAAATATGTTTTTACTTTTTGGAATCTAAAAATAAAGGTTGATAAATATATGATTTCAAATTTCAATTTAGAGTAAAGATTAATAATTGAACTGATCAACTAAGAAAATACTCGGTCCAAAATTTAATCTCCGATTAAGGTCAAACCAGTTTATTTTCAACTCTAAAATTAAATTGAATGAAAATATGAAAAATGCTTTTCTCTTAAACATATTATAAAAAATATTTTTCTCTTTGCAGTAGTAATAGTGACAATAATGTAACTTATTGTCTAGTAAGTGTGCATTCACTGAAATAAGTCAGTGTTAACGCACCCAATAAAATAATTTGAAGAGAGTAATTTAATTACTCAAACTAAACCACATAACAAAATTAACATAAACATCCAAATAAAATAATTAATCATATGTTTAATTATATTTTAACCGGTTAAACAGCGTAACTAAAAACGGGCTGTTACATAATCCCTTTTTAAAAAGGATGTTAGCTGGGAGAATAGCAGTTTCCGGGAGTGGAGAACGGGGTAGTAACCGTCTCCTCCCAAAGCAGGCCAAGTACCTCATCGTCCAGCTTTCTCAGGGGGAAGTGATTACTTCCTCCTTCGAAGGAAAGCCGTTGCGTCCGATTGGGGGGACTACTGGCCAACCGGTCTTGCTCGCTTCTAATTGGGGAGACTATCGCCAATCGGGCGGGCCTTATTTTCAATTTCAGCTCTGTAACTAAGTCGTAGTACTTTCTAATACTCGACCCGTACCTTGTTTTTATTTTCAGCATTGTACTCGATTTCCTTAAAAATTTTAATGGCTCGAACTCGGCCATTAGATTTAAACTTGGTTCTTCTTAATTGCTCGTATTTGATTTCGCTTAAGCAATTTCGGCCTTAAACAATTTATTGGCTCGAACTCGGCCTTAAACGATTTAATTGGCTCGAACTCGGCCTTAAAAATTTGAATGGCTCGAACTCGGCCTTAAAAATTTGAATGGCTCGAACTCGGCCTTCAGGCTCAAACTTGGCCTTAAAAATTTAATGGCTCGTACTCGGCCTTCAGGCTCAAACTTGGACTCGTACTCGGTCTTCAGGCTCAAACTTGGCCTTAAAAATTTAATGGCTCGTACTCGGTCTTCAGGCTCAAAATCGGCCTTAAAAATTTAATGGCTCGTACTCGGCCTTCAGGCTCAAACTTGGCCTTAAAAATTTAATGTTCGCAGAATAAATACATCGGCAAAATAAGAAAATAGAACAATGTCCATAATAAATTCTTTTATTGGATAGAAAAGAAAGTCCGCGGTGTGCCTCGTTAAAACCTTTTCGGTCAAAACCCTTTTTTGGGATAAAATACCGAGGTAGGAAAAAGAGTACATCACCTGACTATGTACATCAACTGTAATAAAATTTCAAATGAGAAGCATTCCAAGTTCTCGGGATAGGCTTCCCTGACAACTCTTCTAACCTATATGCTCCGTTTCCCAAGTTTTCTACCACTCGGAATGGTCCTCCCCAATTTGCTTCTAGCTTGCCCTCCGTATGATCTCTTCTTGCTTCTCCTTTCATTCTTAGCACCAAGTCTCCGCGCACGAAACTTCTCGGCTTCAGCTTTGAATTATACCTCCGAGTAGCTCTTCGTTTGCAGGCTTCATCCCTAATTTTAGCCTCCTCTCTGATCTCCTCCACCAGGTCAAGTTCGACCCTTAGGTTGCTTTCATTGTCATTCTGCTCATGTTGCATTCGCCGAAAAGACGGCTCACCAACCTCAACTGGGGTCAGGGCGTCTGTTCCGTATGTCAGCCTGAAGGGTGTTTCTTGAGTAGTGGATTGTGGCGTGCAGTGGTAGGCCCAAAGAATACTCGGCAATTCTTCTGCCTAAGCTCCTTTGGCTTTTCCCACTCTCTTCTTCAGCTCTCCGAGAATAACTTTGTTGGCTGCCTCAGCTTGCCCATTGGTTTGGGATGTTCCACCGATGTGACGTGGTGATTAGTTTATATATTGTATAGATTTGAAATTTAAAATTTGAAATAGATAAATAAAATAATTAAAATCAAAATGAATATAATATTAGGTTGTCATCCACAATCAAAAGCATATGTACAATTATCAAAGTGTTTTTAATGTCTTCTTAATTATTGGACTTTGAAAATGTTGAATGGGTATGGGAAAGATACACAAATCATTTATTTATTTTATAACAATAAAAACTATTGTTATTTCTCATTTTTGTTATTTTCCATATCAATTTAAACTATTTTTTATTTCTGAATATGGAAAGGATTTCGAGGCTTGCAGATGAAGCCATTTCATGACATCATGACACCTGTCCATACTTTCCTCCTAATGAGGATTTTTTTTAAAGTAGAAAAGGCATGCAAAGGCATCACTGTAACACAAGGCATCCCAACTAGGTCGGCACCCAGACATTACCAATCATTTGAGGCACACCTTAAATATTATTAAAAATAATGAAAAGAATACAAAAAAAGATCATGGGGGGACATGTACCAAAAACCCATGAAAAGAATTATCTGAATCCAAAATTAGGAAGCCCTACCCTTTTGCAATAGAATTCTTCACTAATAAAACTTGGGATCAAATCCCACCGGATAAAACCTTGAGCAGAAATGCCAAAATTAGCTAATTTATCTGCACAGTTATTGCCCTCCCTATAAATATGAGTGTAAGCAAAATTCATCTCTTTAGTTAAAGCCAAACAGTTTTTCCAACGATTACGCAGCTTCCAAGGGACAATGTTGATAGAAGTGAAGGCAGAAATGACCAATGATGAGTCGCATTCCAACCAAAAGTTATGCCACCCGTTGTTATAAGCTGTCTCAATAGCAATCATAGCTCCAACCAATTCATCATGAAGAGCAAATGCAATACCAATATTTTGGCCAAAACAACCAAGTGTAGCTGCACTTCTATCTCTAAATATACCACCACAAGCCGTCATGCCAGGATTACCTCTAGCAGCTCCATCAGAGTTACATTTGATCCATTAGCAAGGAGGAGGATGCCAATTGGCTTGCTTAATAGAGGGAGCCTTACCAGGTTTCCCAATAACTGAAAATTGCTTGAGGATCACAAAGTCTTTAACATCAGGAGACATGCAGGCAGCCGAAAGATTGCCAGTGAGGGAAACATTTGCAATTATCAAATTCATAGCAGCAGTAAGAGAGACATTTGTGTTATTAAAACGAAGCTGGTTCCAGCATAACCATATGGCCCAAATGACATGAACTACCGCAGCTAACACAACATCTTTAGCCTGTGTACTTAACTGATTAGAGCAAACAGCAAGAACATAATGCATAGAAGAGGTGTTTATAGTTTTATCAAGCTTCAATTCAAGCCACCTCCATAATTGACAAGCAAAACTGCATTTAAAGAACAAATGCTCAGTTGTTTCATATTCAGTCATACACAAACTACACATAGAAATCGCAACCTCTTTTCCAAAGATTATCATCAGTGGGAATTTTTCCATGTAGCAATATCCAAATTAGGAATGATCTAGAAGGAGGTAATTTACCGCTCCAAATGAGCTTCCCCCAAGCAACTTGCTGCTTTTTAGGATTTAAAAACAGAAATGCATCTTTCAAGCTTAACTCACCCGAATCACAGCAATTCCACATCAGATTATCATCACAAGGCAAAATAGGGAGAACAGAATCTTGCAACTCCATTACCAATTTCGGATGCCTGCTAGAAATTTCCTCTGGAATACTCCAGCTGCCATTGTTAATGTAGTCACTAACCATAGAGTTCAAAGATTTATGCAAATGGCAAGGAATATTAAGAAGGTCAACAATTGGCATTGATAAGAACTTGTCAGTCCAGAATTTCACCTTCCTACCAGAACCAACCTGCCAGCTTGAGTTACTCATGACAGTGTTAATGAATTGCTTCAAACCAATCCAAATTGAGGAGCTAATGTGATACATGACATGAACATTGTGTTTGAACACACTGGCTCTAACAAGCATAATTTTGCAGGCTGTATAGAAGCATTCCATGAATAATAGTCTTGACTAACTCCATTTTACCCATTAAGGATAGCATGGATCCTTTCCAGCTAGACAGCTTGCATTTGACTCTATCCACAATTGACTGAAGATGCACTCTCCTTGGTTTCCCTTTAAACAGAGGTACCCCAAGATAAATAATAGGAAGATGACCAGCTTTGAAACCCAACAATTCAGCTATGCTAGCAAACCTAGTTGAGGGAATGGCACCAGCAAAAAATTTAGACTTCTCAAGACTTATCATTTGCCCTGAAGTTTCACCATATAAATTAACGAGATGCTTCAAATTTAGGAGATTATTCTTGGTCCCCTTGCAGAATACCATAATGTCATCTGCATAAAGAACATGACTTGGAGTTGCATATCCCCTAGGACCTGTCGTCGGAGTTAGTTTTCCTTGATCAACAAGCTAAGAAATCCCTCTACTAAGAACATCTTCTGCCAAACAGAAAAAAAGAGGGGAGAGAGGGTCTCCTTGCCTAACCCCTCTCCTGCATTGAAAATAACCAATTGAATGTCCATTGACAGAAAAAGAGAGTCTAGCAGATTGCAAAATCACTTTCACCTAATTGCAAAACACAGGGTCAAAACCAAATGAATTAAGAACCTTTAGGAGAAAATTCCAATCCATTGCATCGAATGCCTTTTTGATATCAATCTTCAAAGCTAAATTTCCACCATAAACTCTCTTATCCAGCATGTTGATGGCCTCAGAAGCAGTGCAAATACAGTCAGTAATCTGCCTCCCTCTAATGAAACCCCTCTGCTGACTAGAGATGATTTTTGGAGCCACCAAAGACAATCTATCTGCAATTACCTTAGTAATAACCTTGAATTGGTAGTTTACAAGGGCAATTGACCTGAAGTGTTCTATTCTATCAGCTCCTTGGAGTTTTGGAATCAACACAAGAAGGTTGGAATTCATGTTTGGAAGGATCCAACCTTATCTAAAATACTACAGCACTGCATTGAATACATCTCCACCAATAATATCCCAATACCTTTTATAAAAGAAACATCCAAAGCCATCTGGACCAGGAGCTCCATTGGCATTCATGGAAAAGACAACATTCTTCACTTCTTCGACAGAAGGCAAGTTTGTAAGCATAAGGTTGTCTTCCAGAGAAACTTCAGGTATGATTACTTGATCAATTAATCCATTCTCTGTGCAGTTATTTTCTGTAGCAAAGAGATCCTTATAGAACTCCAAGACATGATCCTCAATATCTTCATTCCTATCCAGAATCATGTCCCCTTTCTTGAGCATGGAAATCTTCTTTGTAGCATTTCTCACCTTAGTGATTTTATGAAAAAAGGTTGTATTTCTATCACCATTCAAATGCCAATTCACTCTGGATTTCTCCATCCAGAACTGCTCTTGGAAATGCAAAGCTTGCTGCAGCTTGGACTGAGCCTGCTTTTCTTTCACAAATAAATCATCAGAGTAACCAATAATGTCCATTTGCTCCTGCACATCATCCACTTCTTGCATTGCCTGCTCAACCTGAAACTGCACATTACCAAACTGCTCTTTCTTATATATATATATATATATATATATATATATATATATATATATATATATATATTAGTATTATATTATTATATTAAAGTAATATATATTAATGGGGTGGATTTTTATGATAGACATGGGTATAAGAATTATATATTGTAATGTAGTATTTGAAAAGATGAACTAAGGTGTTAAAGCATGATGATATGATTATTGAAAAGAATACTTGGTGGAATGGATTGTCAAGAATGATTATGAATCTTTGGGTATGCGAACCGGAGAGCGGGGGCTCCGGTATATAAATATCACCGCCGGGGACAGGGGACCCCATTAGATACCCCGGGCATTGAGGAGGGATGTTGATGTTTACCGGAGGATGCGGTATCTCCGGGGTATGAAAATAAAACCGTCGGGGTGGAGAACCTTTGAGAGAACAACCCCAAGTGGACCCAAAGACTCAATGTATATGATATGATATGCATCCCCTTATGAAAGGGACATGAGTTATGAGAAAAGAAATTTGTGCAAGTCATTCCACAAGTACTCTTTTGAGGGACAAGATGCTTATACAGTATTCTATTAGTTTATGAGATCATTTGCATGTGTAAAGACGTTTGTGATACACACACACATATATAAATATATAATGATTATCTAATTATAAGATCTAGTGTTTGTCTGAGTGTGTGGTTTTATTTAACTCTTGACTTTTGTTTGATTGCATGTTTTGGGGAAAACTCTCTCACCGAGTCAATGGAGTCACCCCACATTTTATATTTCAGCTGCGGGTATTTGCAAAGTCACCAAAAGTCTTGAATGCCGTGTGGATAATGTAGCAGGATTTTGTAATTTTTGCTTTGTTTTGTTTGTCACTCTGAGCTAATTATATTCATTGGGTTGTTGTATTTAATGAACGTAATTGTTACTTTGGATGAAACAAATTTATGTATGCTTATGAGGCTGCAAAGGGAAAAGGGAAAGCTTTTTCTTTCGGTCGGTCATGGCTGCAAAATTCGGGTAGTGACATTTGGTCTATTAGACAATGTTGTTTTTCACTATTATTTAGCCTTCTACTAGGACCAAATTGATATTTTGGTCTTTGGAAGAGTTGTTGGACTTTGGGAATCCCAGTTGTTTGTTGATAATTCGCAAACCTTTCGAACCAGTAGTTGTTTGTTGATGTTTCACAACACGTACAAAACAAAAATCACCTTGACATCCTCTGGTTTATCTTTGCGAATCGTTGAAATAAGCAAAATTGGTTACCACAACATTTTCCACGAGAAAACCAAGAAATGCTTCTACTACTTCTCTCATATTGGGCACCGACATATAAGAGATATCTTCATCTGAGATGTGACCATGATCATGGGTTTGTCACGTGCACCAGTGGCAAACTTAAAAAGTCATAACTCTGTGTCGTTCTAAACCAACGAGTAGGGAATCTACGACAAATCTAACACTTGGTGTCGAAATCACGTCTTTCATAGATACTTGGCTCTTTGTAGCATTGTCGATGAACCTCCCTATGTTGACCTAGGAGGGAGTGGCTTGGTTGCCTCTGTTGTCCGGTGAGCATAATGTCCCTTATGTAACAAATAAGTTGTTTGTGTAAATAAGAGAGTGAAGGAGATAAGAAGGTTCAAGACTTGTTGTTGCTTGATGTCATGCCTTCACTCTTGGGTGCCTCATCACCCAATATGTCATGGTTACTTGGAGGCTTAACAAATACATAGGACTGTTGGTGACAATGTTGGATGGAGACTGACGTTCTAAAGTTTATAAACACAAGAGACTTATTTGTAACAGAAAAATGATTAAAGGGTCAAGTTGAACAAAACAATATTTAAGATAATAGACCAAAATACTAATTTATGTGCTCATTAGAGTCACTTTGACACTTAACGGACATGTACGGCCATTAGTAACAGTGTTGGACAGAGACTAACATTTAGACCAACATTGTTAACATTTGTAAGCTTAGGGGTCTTATTTGTAAAGAAAAAAAGGATAAAAATATTAATTTTACCTAGTGTGAATTGAGCTTAATAAAAAGATTAATACATTGCAATTTAAACATTGAGAGATTAAATTAATTGTAGAGAACTAAAATCATAATGAATGTATTTTTAAAGCCTAAAATATGATTTAATCTAGCAGAAATTTTTTTGGATGTGATATTTTATTCAAAACAAGTTAGACTGCATTTCATTTCATACAATTGAAGAGTTAGACCATTCCTCTGCTGGAACAACAAATGCCTTATGATATTAGCTCTTTGAACTTTGAAATATCCAAGTGTTGAGAACAGAACACCTTGATTTTGAGTCTTGACCTCTCCACTATCTAAAGACCTATGTACCCTACAAAATTTAGAGAAAATGGACTTATTGTTTTTAAAACAATGTTATCAAGAAAAAAAATATATTATTTTCTTCTAAAAATACGATTTTACAAAATTATTTTGAAATACAAAAAACAACAACACAATTGCTTATCGTCTGAATTGCCTAACAGTTAGGCTATACACAAAGCTAGTTTAGGTCGCTGATTCGCTGAATAATTTAAGCCCAAAACGAAAAGGAAGCCATAAGAACAATAGCATTGATTTTTTCACCCCACAAATTACTATTCCCACCTCCCCGTTCCACTTCAATTTTATTTTATTCCCTAAGTACCTTCAACCCCAACCCTCCCACCTCTCCCCCACAGCTTTTTGACCAAAATGGGTTCCTTTTAAAAACTATTTACCAGTTTAGGGTTATTATGAAACTATTTATCAATGGGGGGTCCTTTTGGACACTTGACATATTTTATTTTTTTTCACTCTGACGGGTCAAAGGCGTCAGTCAGACTTGCGCCTACCAGTATTTAAAAAAAAAGACGACAAAACCTGCCCTGCAGTGCTACGTGGCGCCACCACGGATGTCGCCTTCAAAGCCGCCAGGCGCAGTGGCGCCTACCTTGCAGTGCGCCACGTGGCGCTGCAGGGGGCGCCCCCATCCCACCCCAAAAATTTGTTGACCCCTGGAACCACCCACCCCAAAATCGACGCAGGAGGCCCCCCAAGACAATTCCTCCTCCTATAAATAGGTATAAGTACTACTTGTGATATTATTTGCTCATTGTTATTAGGGTATTTATTTTATTGTTTCTTGTTATTTTAAATAGATACTTTATCATTAATGTCATCGTTACTCCTTATATTTATAGTATAATTTTTTTGTAGCGGTGTTCCTTTAATACTACTGGTGACTTTCTTTTAATTCTTACAAGCTAAAATTCTTTTTTACTAATGTAATAATTGATGAATATTTATTGGTGTAAATTGTTATTGCTATTATTTTTTTATGCCTCCTGTGATATTATTGCCTCTTGTGCTATTATTTCTTTATTCCTTTAAATTGTTATTTGCTACTTGTTATTATGAGATTTTTTTTATTGCCTCCTGTGATATTATTTGCTACTTTCTTTTAATTATTAAGTTTATTTTGTTATTATAATATAACAGTAATATTACTTTTATTAGTATCGGTATTTATTATTAGTAATTGATAATTAATTTTATTTTGTAACATTATTATTAATAGTGATATTATTTTGTTATATTAATGTTATTTTTAAGTTTACATATTTAATATTACATATGATGTTAATATTATTAATACCATTATTTGTATTTGTTGTTGTGTATTTTTAATATTGTTATTATTAGAAATTGTAAATTTATGGGTCATTTTTATGTATTTGATATTATTGTAGGGCAGACGTCATGAGCCAAGTTGCAGTATTTGTATACTCGAACGGGAGAGTCTTCGATGGACTAGAAGGAATTACATTTGAAGGGGACCAAGAAATTGTGCAAATAAAACATGGCATCCGGCACGAGTGTTTGAGGGCAAAGATTCACTCGAAGTTGAGGTTGCAACCAAATCAATCAATTTAAAAAATTGTGACAAGATATATGATATGTGGCAACCCGGTGAAATATATTCTTGTTGAAATTGCTGATGATCGAGATATGGAGTGCATGATGAATGGTTTAATCCAAAATCTCTGGATGTTGACACTTGAGTTGTATGTTGATGTTAATGTTGCGGGCACTTCCACATTCCCTGTGCCGTCATTGGGTAGTAATTTCGAGCAGCGAAATGTGCTGGTAAACCTTGGGTCAAATGCAGATGACGAAGATGAAGATTGGGCGAGCGAGATGGAGGATGAGTCAGATGATGATGAAGATGATATACCATCATCAGGTTCATCGAACACGGAGGAGGAGGTTGAACAGGGTTCCAACATAATTTTATCCGCATTGGCGTCACCTGGAATTGCTGCAGCTCCGGTTTCATCGATGGCTCCTGGTGGTTTTGTTCCGCATCAAGCTGGTTGGTTTCCTCCAACAATTAATAATTTTATTTTGACATTATTATTATTAATTTTTATTTGTATAAATATTATTATGTTTACTCTAATTGGCAATTTATTCATTTTTACTCACTTATAGGTCAATCACATGATGCGTTCTTCAACTCATCCCCCCATTATAATTATATAAACCGGGACCATCCTGATCAGGAGATAGAATTTGAAGGCGTAGATGTTCCAGGATCGTGGAAAGTGGGTCAGGAATTGTATGTTGGCTTGCGAATTGATACTAAACAGGCCGTTCAAATGGCTGTTAAATATTATTCCATGAATGTTCATCAGGATTTCAAAGTTGTTGAATCTAAACCAACCAAGTATTATGTCCAGTGCTCAAATCATTTGACAGGATGCCCATGGAGGCTGAGGGCTATCTTGTCGAAAAAGTCACTAAAGTGGGAGGTTACAAAGTGGGATTGTCAACATAATTGTGTGAATCGGATGTTGTCGCAAGACCACACAAAGCTGGATTCTAACTTCGTATGCTCGTGCATACTAGGTACGATGATTATTAGTATGATAATTGTTTTTATTGTTAATTCCAAGTGTAATCTAACTTTATATTTAAATCGACTTCCTCGGTATGGTCCGAGAAGCGCCATCAGTGACTATCGCTTTGATATGCGAAAGGATTCTAAGTACTTACGGGTACAAGATATCTTACAAAAAAGCATGGAAAGACAAACAAAAGGCCATAGTGAATGTATTTGGATATTGGGATGAATCATATGCCATGCTACCTAGATGGTTACAACATATGCAGTTGTTTTCACCAAATTCATTTTACAAGATTGAGACCAACCTATATGTGGTGGGCAACCGTGTGAACAACCAATATCGCACGTTTCATCGTGTTTTCTGGACGTTTAGACAATGTTGTGATGCATTTAATCACTGTAAACCAATAATACAGGTTGATGACACATTTTTGTATGGTAAGTATCGTGGCATACTGTTGATTGCCACATCACAGGATGGAAACAGTCATTTACTGTCGCTTGCTTTTGCTGTTGTGGAAGGAGAAACTTTAGATGCGTGGTCTTGGTTTTTGGAATTGATCCGGGAACATGTTACCAATAAGACCGGTATATGTCTGATCTCCGATCAACACCAAAGCATTAAATCGACCGTTTCGAATCCTCACCTAGATTGGCAGCCTCCAAATGCTTATCATGTATACTGTATTCGACATATTGACAGTAATTTCAACCAGCGATTTAAGAATAAAAAGTTGAAAGAGGAACTGATGGCTCTAGGTATGTCTTTTTCAAACTACATAATTTTTGTATTTATGTTTTCTTTAATAATATGGTAACCTAAATAAGTTAACGTTTTTGTATAGGGTACACCGCATGCAAGATAAACTTCGATCGGAAGCTTGAGAAATTCCGTGAAACCAGTCCTGAAATACAAAGGTGGATTGATGGCATTAGGAAGGAGAAATGGTCACTGGCTTATGATGATGGTGGTCGTCGATTTGGACACATGACGGACAATTTGTCTGAATGTGTGAATAAAATTTTAAAGGGTGCTAGGAATTTGCCAATCATCACTTTGGTTAAGTGTTCATATGGTAGGATCGTCGAGTGTAATAAAATCATTTTTGAAATTATTTTCTTAAAACAACATTTTCTAATATTTAGAAATTCCTTATGTGAAAATTAGCAGTGCTAAAATATTTTCACGGTCATGTCCTCACTATGACTCTTAAAACGCTCTTTCACCGTTAAATCTTTAAAATAATATTATTTTTCACTATTTCCCATTTTTCACCAAATAAATAATTAAGTAATAATATATTACTATTTCCACTAAATTAACCTCATTATTTCATTAAAAAAAGCTTTTAAATGCTTTTAACCTCGTATTTAATTAAGTTCTGACCACTGTCAGGCTTTCCAAACCACAATCCACATCAACAATAATCTCGTGTCAATAATATAGCAATTAGCAATTAAAGACACGCCACAAAATATAACAATAATTAAATGCAGATAATTAAATAATTAACAACAGATAATTACTAAGCAGATAATGTTAACTACGTAAGAATTACATGCACCCAATAATTAATACAAACTACAAACAATTACACATGGCTACCGGAAAAATCCCTCAAGTAATCCCCTTACCTCATATTTCTCCGATATAGGATTTGCTGTAACTCCAAGCATCGGTAATGCGCGTACCCGATAACCTAGCTTATCCTTCATCAAACATAACAACAAATCAACAAACAAACAACTTAAAAACACCTATTTGCCTACATGTTGGTTTCGGACTAGGGCTATTTTTAAAAAAAAATACTAAAATTCCTTAACCTTTGGATTATTGATTCTTAATCACTTAAAACCCTAAATCAATGATCATTGTACAAAGATGGAAATCAAATATTCCAATTCTTCAGCAAATGAATTTCGGCCATGACCAATAAAATGGCTTAGAGACTTTCATTTGATCCAATCAATATAGTTTCAATACATATATAACTATAAGATTGAATCATGCAAGACTAGTTAAGAAAAATGAACAAAATCCTCCCCCACCAAAAGTTAGGGTTTGGCCTCTTTGGGTACAAATGGCTAGAAATTTTTGTTTGATGCAAGCTCATAGATCTAGAATATAGAGATGATAATAGGATCATAGAAATTGGTTTCATGCTCATTGGATTTTCCTATGATTTTCTATGAATTTTTTAAGTTGGAAACCCTGATATGCATCATATTGATAAAAGCTTCAAAATACAAAACTAATTGAAGAACATGATGCTAATCAAGGGATAAGAGTATGGTATACCTCTTGGAATCAAGAAATTGGCAAGGAATCCAACACTTTCTTCACAAAATCAAGCTATGGAAACTTAGAGTTTTAATGGCAAAATGATGAAACTTTGAGGAAGATGATGGCTTTTGCCTTTTATAGAAATGGAGATGGGCTCCTTGGAGGCTTGGGCCGTGTGGGAAGAGGGGAATTTGGGTCCAAAGCACAAATTTTGAGGGGGTAAAATAGTAATCTCATACAATGGCAAACTTGTAAATAAAATCAACATAAAGGCTAAACTAGTAATTTCCATGACCATGGGGAGTCATCCATATGACTCACCCCTTGTGAGTCATCATGATTGACAAGGTATTTATCAGTTAACGGGTCCCGTAAATCCCGTTTTCAACTCCGCCGTTCGCCCGATTTCGTATAACGCCCGCATATAATATATTATTTCACTTTTTAAGTGAAATTTTTTAAAATAGCCAAAGAAGTTGGAAACTTAATAAAAACCTTAAGTTTTTCGTTCACGAGTCAAAATTAGGTCATTTAAGCAGTAAAATTCTTACTGTCTTTAAATCGCAGACCGGGTTTAATCGTAACTCTCTACGGTAAAGTAGAGTATGGATATGATCTTGGTTTATCCAAAATCATTTTCGAAGTTTTAGAATAAAAATACAAACATTTCTGTTTATTTTATCGATGTAAAAAACAGTAAACAATGAAAAATAGGGTGTTACAATACTACCCCACTAAAAAGAATTTCGTCCTCAAAATTATGCACCTATGAAAAGTTCAGGGTATTGTAATCTTATCTTGTCTTCAACTTCCCACGTTGTTTCTCCAGTTGTATTATCCCAAATAACCTTGACTAAGGAAATTTGTTTACCCCTAAGCTGCTTAATCGTCTTGTCCGCGATTCGTACAGGCATAGTCTCATAAGACAAGTTCTCTTTTAATTGTACAACATCAGATTCGATTACATGAGATGGATCAGGAATATACTTCCTCAGTTGTGAAACATGAAAAACATCATGAAGATTGGAAAGAAATGGTGGCAAAGCAATTTTATAGGCTATTGGACCTATACGACGAAGAATTTGGTAAGGTCCAATGAATTTAGGCTTGAGTTTTCTGGATTTAATTATGCTACCAACCCCAGTCGTTGGCGTGACTCTCAAAAACACATGACCACCTTCCTCAAACTCAAGAGGTCGTCGCCTTTTGTCTGCATAACTTTTTGTCTCTACTTTGAGTTGTTCACATTTTCTCCTGAATCATCTTTACCTTTTCTGTTGTCTGTTGCATGATATCTGGTCCTAACAATAGACTTTCACCATCTTGGTAGCAACATAAAGGTGTTCTGCATCGTCGACCATATAAAGCTTCATAGGGTGTCATTCCTATGCTCGAGTGGAAACTATTATTGTAGGTGAATTCTATCAACAATAGAAATTCATCCCAACTTCCAGTATGTTCCAAAACACACGCTCTCAACAAGTCCTCTAGTGACTGGATTGTCCTCTCTGATTGTCCATACGTTTGTGGATGATAAGCCGAACTCAATCTGAGTTTCGTTCCCAACGACTCTTGTAAACTTTGCCAAAACCTTGACGTAAACCTCGGATCACGATCCGAAATAATACTTGAAGGTACACCATGTAATCTGACAATTTCTCCAATGTATAACTAAGTTAATCTCTCCATTGAATACTTTATGTTGATGGGCAAAAAGTGAGCCGACTTGGTTAGTCGATCAATTATTACCCATATGGCATCATACCCCTTTCGAGTTCTCGGCAAACTTGTTACAAAGTCCATCGCAATACCATCCCATTTCCATTCTGGATGTCCAAAGATTGTAGCATTTCTGCTGGCCTTTGATGTTCAATTTTTGCCTTCTGACGGACTAAACACGAAGTTACATATTCCATTACGTCTTTCTTCATTCTATAACACCAATATAACTGTTGAAGATCTTGGTACATCTTGGTAGCTCCCGGATGTAAACTCAATTTACTCTTGTGAGCTTCCTCCAAAATTAACTTTCTAAGTTCAACATCGTCAGGTACACAAATCCTCTCACCAAACCTTAGAATTCCATCTGTTCCTTCTTTAAATTCTGATACCGCTTCTTTTCGTACTAATTCCCTTTCTCGTTGTAGGTATTGATCACTCTCTTGTTTCTCTCGTATTTGTTGCATCAATTGGTTGGAAATAGTAATCATACCCAAACAAAGCTTTCCTGGCGACGTTTTAACTATTAACCTCATATCTCGGAATTGTTCTAACAATTCTTGTTCCTTAACCATCATTGTAGATGCATGCATAGACTTTCTACTCAAGGCATCCGCTACTACGTTTGCTTTCCCAGGATGATACTGTAGTTGAAAATCATAATCCTTCAAAAATTCCAACTAGTGTTTTTGTCGTATGTTGAGCTCTTTCTGATCAAAAAAATATTTTAAACTTTTATGATCACTGAAAACATTAAACGTCGATCCATACAGATAATGTCTCCAGATCTTTAACGCAAAAACCACCGATGCTAACTCCAAGTCATGGGTAGGATAATTCCTCTCGTGAATCTTCAATTGCCTTGAAGCATAAGCTACGACTTTCCGGTTTTGCATTAGTACACAACCTAATCCTTGATGCGAAGCATCACAGTATACCTCGAAAGGCTCCTTAGGATCAAGTAATACTAACACAGGTGACATAGTCAACCTTCTCTTTAACTCCTGAAAACTTTCTTCACACGCTTCGGTCCATGTAAACGCTTGGTCCTTCCGAGTTAATTGGGTAAGAGGTCCTACTATTTTGGAAAATCCCTCGATGAATCTCCTATAGTATCCAGCTAAACCCACGAAACTACGGATTTTTGTTACCGTCCTTGGTCTTTCCCATTGTAAAACAACTTCAACTTTTGACGGATCCACCGCGATCCCTTCATTCAATATAACATGACCTAAAAATTGAACTTGGTTTAACCAAAATTCACACTTTTCAGGTTTTACGTATAACCGTTTCTCCTTTAAAATTTGAAGAACCACTCTGAGATGTTCAGCATGCTTTTCTTCACTAGGAGAATAAATTAGAATGTCGTCTATAAAGACAACGGCAAACTGATCTAGATAAGGGCGAAAAATCATATTCATGTAATCCATAAATATAGCAGGAGCATTCGTCACTCCGAACGGCATCACAAGATACTCATAATGCTCATAGCGTGTACGAAACGCTATTTTCGGGATATCCTTTTCCTTCACACGAATTTGATGATAGCCTGATCATAAGTCTATCTTTGAGAAAATAGTCGCTCCACATAACTGATCCATCAAGTCATCTACCATCGGGAGCGGATACTTGTTCTTGATCGTCACTTTGTTCAACTGACGGAAATCCACACATAAATGAGAAGTCCCGTCTTTCTTCCGTACCAATAAAACTGGAGCTCCCCACGGAGACACACTGGGTCTAATGAATTCTTTCCTCATCAGTTCCACCAATTGCTCTTTCAAGTCATCTAGCTCTGATGGCGACAAACGATATGGTGCCATGGATATCGGTCCAGTGCCCGGTACCAAATCAATTGCGAACTCTATGTCCCGAACAGGCGGTAGTCCAGGTACATCTTCAGGAAAAACTTCCAGAAACTCATTGACGACAAGTATGGACTGTAAGTCTAACTCATTCTTAACGTCTAAGGAAAACAGTAACATGTATCATTGAGCTCCCTCTTCCAAAGAAGCTTTTACTTGATTAGCAGACAAAAATCATGAAATCTCATCCTTAGGAAAAATTAAGGTTTTGTGGGCACAGTCTATAAGAATATGGTTAGAAGATAACCAATCCATGCCTAAAATTACATCTAACTATATTAAAGGCAAGCAGATCAGATCAACAAGAAAATGTCTATCCTGAATAATAATATGACAGTTCAAGCATATAGTATTGACAGTAACTGGCTTATCAGTTGGAGTTGAAACAATAAGACCATATGGTAATGAAGAAATAGGCAATTTCAACAGTTTCACACAATCCATTGAAATAAATGAACGCGTTGCACCCAAATCGTAAAGTACAGTTAAGAGATTACCGTCAATGTCGCAATCACCTTGTGTGAGATCCTCGGAGTTCGATGCTTAAGTGCCGCTTATAGTGTAAACTCTCCCCTTCGTCGTCGGTTTATTGGCCCTAGTGTTGTTGACGGCAAAGTCACGCTCAGGTGCAGTGCAATCTCTAGCGAAATTTCCCCAACGATTGCATTTGAAACATTTGATTCCAACGACTGGACACTTATCCGCCATATGATTTGGATCCCCAGACTTAAAGCATCTCCAAACTTGGCCTTCATTTTGATTCCTTTGGCCTCCACTTCTGGTTGCAGTAACATTCGAACGATTTTGTTGCTGATTCTGGTTCTGGTTATTTCCTGGTGGTCGGAAAAAAGGTTTCCTCTGTCCTGATTCCCTTTCTGACTCTGGTTCTGATTCTGATATTGGTTCTTGGATCAAGAAGGTCCTCCAGCATTCCCCCCGTTGTCTCTTCCCTTCCTCATCAGTTCTATCTTTCTGCTCATCTCAACTATAGCTTAAAAATTCCTAAGTTGCAGTGGTAGCATAGTTTCCTTAATCTCGAACCTCAGACCAACTTCAAACCTCTTACATTTCCAGCTTTCGTTTGGTTGTGCTTGGAAGAAACAAAAATATTTAGCAAGCAATTCAAACTTCGCTGCATATTCCCCCACAGTCAGATTCCTCTGGTACAATCGCAGAATTTATTGTTCTTTCTCAATCCGAACACTCTCCGGAAAATACTTGTTCAGGAATGCGGTTTTAAACACATCCCAAGTAATTTTCTGATGATCAGCTTCCAGTAGCTGTCGAGCACCTCTCCACCAGTACTCCGCATCTCCTATCAGTAGGAAAACAGAATAGGTAACTCTAACTTCTGTCGGAGTGGCCACCAACTCAAAGATTTTCTCCAGCTCTTGATCCATAAATCATCTTTCTCGTGATCAGCATCCACACCAAACTGTGAAGGATTTTGGCTTCGAAACGCAATCAAAGCCTTGTCTTCCGCAGTTTGCAGATTTTGAGCATTCATAGATGCAGTTTGATTTGCAATCGCAGCTGCTACATTCTCCATTGCCTGAGCCGCATAATTCACTCCTTCTTCATAATTTTCATTCATGTACCACGACCGCCAACACAACTGCCTCTACGGCCTCTTCCACGGTCGCGTCCACGTCCAGCTTCAGGTTCAACAACTGGTTCCATAACTGATCTACAAGCCACAATCAGTTAAACCAAAACCAGAACTGAAACGTAAACTTACTCATTACCACCCATTACTTCTAGGAAGTAATTCCAAACAAATCTTAATCAGAGAACACACAACATCAACACAACATACCTATTTCCCAAAATTCCTGAAAGACTCGACCAGCTCTGATACCACAAATGTGACACCCTTTCTTGGGTCATCACACAGTAACACGTTGCGGAAAATAAGAGTTCAATTATGCTAGTAACTTTCGGAAAATAAGATTTTCTAACGTTTTTCTTAATACCAAAAATGGTGATAATTTTTTTTCGCCTTTTCCTTTTTAACTCGACAACATCCAACAACATACAACAACATAGTCATACATAACATATATGTATATATAATCTGCATCAACAGTTTTGTACAAAACTATACAACTATATAGGGCCTTTATCAGAACAGGCCATTTCCAAAACTAAGTAAAGAAAATAAAACATAACAGTCACGTAGTGAAACGTCTAAGACCATATAACAAAAACATGGCTCTCGGTAGCCAGAAAGACTGACGAAATCACTACCCCGGAAATGGAAAACTACCTACAGTTGGCCAAGGACTAGTGATACCAATTGGGAAGACCGGGGTCAATCCCACTACCTGCAAATGAATGGGAAGAAGACACATCTACACCTTCATCGGGTGAATCGTCGCCATCATCCAGAAGAATGTACTCAGGCACATCCTCCACAAACTCCTCCGGGTCCTCCTCCGGATAAATGACCATCTCCTCTGGGTTTACAACTAACTCCTCTGGAGGTGGTACTGGTGCTGCCTCAGCTAGTGACTGCGCCTCAAGCTGCCCGTGATCGACCAAGTGTTGCAGTAGTAGACACATAGGAGGTAAGGATACCTCGACAGTCTCCATCGACCGGTGCTCACGCTGTGGCCCCGTCTCTATAGTGCCCTCGATAGTATGTACATGCCCAGTATATCTCACGACGTGGGCTCCCGGGTGTATAACCCACACGTTCATGTTGTCGGCGTCCTCAAAGTGAAGGGAGCGAACCCCCGTATGAGCCAGCGGCATCGCCAGATCCATCTATACTCAGATAATAACATACCCATACAGAAAGGAGACCAACAATAAAACATGCAAGGGTGAGAACCAATATATGGATTTTAAAACGATAACCACATGCACGACTCTCAAATACCATTTAACATGAATATTCAAAGATAAACAATATATTTATCAAAGGGTTTCATACCCGACAGTCGTAACCGTTTTAAAAACCATGGCACGTCAATACTCATCAACTAACTTTGATACCTAATCTCCGGAGCTCCAACCAACAAATAAACGAGCTGATCAGGCTCTCATTGCCGAATAAGGCAGAATCAATGCCAATAAGGCAGAATCGTTGCCAGATAAGGCAAAGTTCAAATTAACCATATCACCATCCAAAACGAGGCACGGTGAGTACTATTCATAGTATATGGTTTCGTGGTCATATATCCATCAAGGCATAGTGATGCAAACGTCATGAATACTTGCCATCAAGTTTCAAGTCTTATGCAAAGGCACGTCTGCCCTAAAAATGCATGTAAAACATTTTGTTCTCGTAGTTTTTTTTGTGTTCAATCTTTCTACGTTGGAGCTAAAAGTCTCACGACCAAATCACCATTTTAAACTTTCAAGTTTAATACCTCATTCCAAAAATAACTGACTCCAAGTCAAAAGTGTGCAAATCACGAAATCTAGACTGATGCATCGGTCTTAGATACGTAAATTTTAGAGCACAAAACCAATACCCGTTTTATAGGACATTTAGTCCATAACTTCACCTTTTGGACCCCGGGCCCATATCATAGAACACTAGACCCGATGTCCCGGTAGCTAAGTTCGTTTTCAACTTTAAACTATTTTCGTTATGTGAAACACAAAACCAAACCAAACTTTCTTCAACTTATCCAACTTGACGGAAATAACACCATTGTTTACCGAAAATCCTTTTATGTTGGAAAATCGTTTTGTAAAATCATCAAAATCCCTTAACACTCATTTTTGTTTAAAAATCAATATTTTGAACTTGGAAACATCGTTTGAGACAAATTCTCGGTGTTACTCAATATTACCCTTTTTAAGAATAGTTTTGTAAATATTGACGAAATTGTCCGTCGTTTGACGTTTTTAAAACGTTTTAATTCCAAAATCAAACTTCTCTAGTAAAATCATTTTTTCAACACACTAATAAAATCATTTTTGAAATTATTTTCTTAAAACAACATTTTCTAATATTTAGAAATTCCTTATGTGAAAATTAGCAGTGCTAAAATATTTTCACGGCTACGTCCTCACTATGACTCTTAAAACGCTCTTTCGCTGTTAAATCTTTAAAATAATATTATTTTTCACTATTTCCCAATTTTCACCAAATAAATAATTAAGTAATAATATATTACTATTTCCACTAAATTAACCTCATTATTTCATTAAAAAAGCTTTTAAATGCTTTTAACCTCGTATTTAATTAAGCTCCGACCATTGTCAGGCTTTCCAATCCACATCAACAATAATCTCGTGTCAATAATATAGCAATTAGCAATTAAAGACATGCCACAAAATATAACAATAATTAAATGCAGATAATCAAATAATTAACAACAAATAATTACTAAGCAAATAATGTTAACTACCTAAGAATTACATACACCCAATAATTAATACAAACTACAAACAATTACACATGACCACCGGAAAAACCCCTCAGGTAATCCCTTTACCTGATATTTATCCGATATACGATTTGCTGTAACTCCAAGCGTCGGTAATGCGCATACCCGATAACCTAGCTTATCCTTCATCAAACATAACAACAAATCAACAAACAAACAACTTAAAAACACCTATTTGCCTACATGTTGGTTTGGGCCTAAGCTGTTTTTAGGACAAAAAAAATTCTAAAATTCCTAAACCTTTGGATTAGTGATTCTTAATCACTTAAAACCCTAAATCAAGGATCATTGTACAAAGATGGAAATCAAATATTCCAATTCTTCACCAAATGAATTTCGGCCATGACCAATAAAATGGCTTAGAGACTTTCATTTGATCCAATCAACATAGGTTCAATACATATATAACTATAAGATTGAATCATGCAAGATTAGTTAAGAAAAATGAACAAAATCCCCCCCCTCCCAAAACCAAAAGTTAGGGTTCGACCTCTTTGGGTTCAAATGGCTAGAAATTTTTGTTTGATGGAAGCTCATAGATCTAGACTGTAGAGATGATAATAGGATCATAGAAATTGGTTTCATGCTCATTGGATTTTCCTATGATTTTTTGAAGTTAGAAACCCTAATATGCATCATATTGATAAAAGCTTCAAAATACAAAATTAATTGAAGAACATGATGCTAATCAAGGGAGAAGAGTATGATATACCTCTTGGAATCAAGAAATTGGCAAGGAATCCAACATTTTTTTTCACAAAATCAAGCTATGGAAACTTTAGAGTTTTAATGACAAAATGATGAAACTTTGAGGAAGATGATGGCTTTTGCCTTTTATAGAAATGGAGATGAGCTCCTTGGAGGCTTGGGCCGTGTGGGATGAGGGACATTTGGGTCCAAAGCATAAATTTTGAGGGGTAAAATAGTAATCTTATACAATGACAAACTTATGAACAAAACCAATATAAAGGCTAAACTAGTAATTTCCTCCTATAAGTAATCATGATCATGGGGAGTCATCCATATGACTCACCCCTTGTGAGTCATCATGATTGACAATGTATTTATCCGTTAGCGAGTCCCACAAATCCCGTTTTCAGCCCCGTCATTCGCTTGATTTCGTATAACGCCCGCATATAATATATTATTTCACTTTTTAAGTGAAAATTTTTAAAATAGCCAAAGAAGTTAGAAACTTCATGCAAACCTTAAGTTTTTCGTTCACGAGTCAAAATTAGCATACTGTATTTCGTCTGAATTTTCGACCCAAAATTTAATCTTTACTTTCTACGATAAAGTAGAGTATGTATATCATCTTGGTTTATCCAAAATCATTTTCTAAGTTTTAAAATAAAAATAAAAATATTTCTATTTATTTTATCAATATAAAAATAATAAACAGTAAAAAATTGGTGTTACAAAGGGTGATGTGAAGAAGGGCAGCAGGATGGAGATGCTGTGACGGCGACGAAAAATTAAGCAACAATCCCACAAATAGGGAGATGGTGTGGGAGGGAAGTGGCGCAGGAGTGGAGACGACATCGACCTGATCAAAGAAGCGGAAAGGACGTGAACATAAACACAGAGACACGAAACAATTCTATATTTTTTAGGTTTTTGTTTTAATATTAATTTAATTAGCAGGATTTTAATAACCATGCTGACATGACAAAATGGTGGAACCTAATTGGATTTAAGTGACAGTGTATATATATTAAACCCAAAAAATATCCGTCATACTGTATTACACTTACGCAAAATACTTTACAGCATGAAATTTGTTTTACTACTTACGGATATTGACCGTACTGGAAGATTCTATAAAGAGGGAGTATTTGGCTTCAAACTATGAAACTAGCTATTGGGTTCCTTTTGTTCTTCTGGATGTTCAACTAATGATTCAATAGGATACATGTACTTCCTTGGGTGCCATATACAACGGCTACTATGGCTCTAAGACTCATGGAACTTGATGCATGCATCTTTTATACCTTAGAGCAGAAGCTGGAGTCCGAAGAGGATTGTTATGTATGGTGAGTAGAACCATTCTCCTACTTTGGTAGTGAACTAAAGCGAAAAGGTTAAAGAATGTAAGGAAAATCAACCAAAGTAAGGTGAAGAGTTCATACACCATCAAAAAATATTAAAAAATTGAATGAATAAGCTGGCTGTGCAGAGGGATGATAATTGAAGATAAAGGGAAACGGCTCAGAAGCTTTTCAAAAAAATAAAAATAAAAATATAAAATGCCAACATCTTACGGAAAATACATAAGGAAATGTATTTTCCGTATTAAAAAAAAAACACACACACACACCTTGTAATCGCCACCTCGCCACGCTGCCATCGGTTTCGTCGGATCTCGCCTCGCTATCGCCAGTTTCCCGCTTCCTCTTCGTTAGTTTCCCTCTTCCTCCTGTTACTGCCTCGTGTGGCTGTTGCTGTCGGTTGCAAAAATGGAAAATGAAGGGAAGTGAGAAGGAGGTAAGGAGCACGTGGGATTGGAAGTAGGGTTTACGGATAGTGGGTAGTGAGTGGTTGGATTTAGAGGGTAAAATTGGTATAGCATAAGAAAAATTTTATAAATAAGAGGTGGGAATATCAAATCAGTGGGAACATGACTAATTTGGATAGGAATGGGTCAGGCCCAGACCAATTATGCAGACCCATTAAGCCGATTGTGGCAATAAAATACCTTACTCTGCAGCCAAGTACCAATCAGTATCTTCAATCACCAATTTCCCATCTGTCTATCTTTCTCTCTTTCCAAACCCTAGCTTCCTCATCTCACCGCCATCCATCCATGGCCAAGAAGCGAAAGCTCCGATCCTCCGACCCCGAACCCACCAAACCCCTCGAACAGCAACCCGAACCCGAACCCCCACAACAACCACCAACAACCCTAGAAGAAGAAGACCATCAGAACATGACCATCGATGACGAACAACCACCACCACAAAACGAAGACAACGAAAACGCCGAAGAAGAAGAACAACAACAAGACCAAGGAGAAGAAGAAGGAGGAGGAGAAGGAGCACAGGAACAAGAAGAAGATGAAACCCTAGAAGAACAAAATCAGGAGCAGGATGCTGCAGCATCGAACGATGCTGCTGCTGCTGCCACCACCGAATCGGTCCCCGTCGAAGTGAACGGTGAAGGCAACGACGAAGAGGAAGACCTAGATTTGGAAGACGAGCCTGTGGAGAAGCTTCTAGAACCCTTCACGAAGGAGCAGCTTCACTCTCTGGTCAAGCAGGCAGCGGAGAAGTACCCCGATTTCGTCGAGAACATTCGCCAGCTGGCCGATGTGGACCCTGCTCACCGGAAAATCTTCATCCACGGCCTCGGCTGGGACGCCACCGCCGAAACCCTAACCTCCGTCTTCGCAAAATACGGCGAGATCGAAGATTGCAAGGCCGTCACCGATAAGGTCTCCGGAAAATCAAAGGGTTACGCATTTATCCTCTTCAAGCACCGCAGTGGGGCCCGCAGGGCGCTGAAACAGCCCCAGAAGAAGATCGGTAACCGAACCACCTCGTGCCAGTTGGCCTCCGCCGGACCTGTTCCGGCACCACCGCCAACGGCCCCGGTGGTTTCTGAGTACACCCAGAGGAAGATCTTCGTGAGCAATGTGAGTGCTGACATTGAACCCCAGAAGCTGCTTGAGTTCTTCAGGCAGTATGGGGAGGTTGAGGATGGTCCTCTCGGTCTCGATAAGATGACCGGGAAGCCCAAAGGGTTTGCGCTTTTCGTGTATAAATCGGTGGAGAGTGCGAAGAAGGCTCTGGAAGAACCCCACAAGAACTATGAGGGGCACACTTTGTATTGTCAGAAAGCTGTTGATGGCCCAAAAGGGAACAAAGGGTATCATCAGCCACAGCAGCATCACCAACACCATTCTCATCATCACCACCAGCCTCACTACCATCAGAGGAAGGAGAAGAACAAGTATTCTTCTGGTGGCGGTCCTGCTTCTGCACATGGTGGTGGTGGTGGGCACCTGATGGCACCGTCGGGTCCTTCTGTTGGTGGCTACAATCCGGCAGTGCCGGCGGCTCAAGGCTTGAATCCGGCACTCGGGCAGGCGATAACTGCTTTGCTGACGAACCAGGGAGCTGGCTTGGGGCTTGGGAACCTGCTTGGAGGTCTTGGTGGTCCACCTGTGAATCAGGGTGTTCCACCTGCTGGGTATGGTAATCAGGCTGCTATGAGCTATGGGAATCAACAGGGGATGCAGCAGGGTTACCAGAATCCTCAAATGGGGCAGAGCAGTGGTGTTAGGCCTCACCCTGGTGCTGGGGCTCCTTACATGGGTCATTAGGTGAGTGACTAATATCGTGATATATTTTTTTTCTCTTGATTAATATGCTACCGAATGAATCTTATCACAATTCATATGATCATTCCTATTTTGGTGGTAACCTTATCTGTTGTAAAGAATTGGGGTGGTGTAACATGAAGCTGTTGAGTATACCAACAAAAAATGAGTCTTTTAAAGCTTCCTTGTTGGAAAATAATGAAATACATAATACATAATATGGGGGGATTTGGTATTAAGATATGCTGGTTATTAAAATCGAAAACCATTAGGTCTAGTAATCCATGATAAAGTGAAGAATCCAAGTGTGGTTGCTTGCATTAAACTTGATGAGAGTATGCTACTTACAGTTTTTATTCTTTTGTTGTCAAGCAATTGATGCATCTGGGCAGACAAGTTAATTCTCGTTTTTTGCTTTCTTGTTTGATTAGGCTAGTGTTGCTGTACCCATGACAAAGTGAAGAAAACAAGTATGTTTGCTTGCATTAAACCTGATGAAATTATGCACTCTATTGTGTCAGCATGCTATAATATGCTCAGCCTTGGTTGTGTCATTATATTAGAATTGCATGCTAATTATTTGAATTTGAATAATTACTTTTATATTGGGAATTTGGGATATAAGAAGCATGCACTTTTCCAGGCTCTACTCTCATGGAGCATCTAAATTTATTTAGTTTCTGTCTTTGTGAGAGCATTCTGAAGCTTGCATTTAACTCCTTTACCATCCGTTGCTCACACTTTTTTATATTGCTTTCGCTTGTTTTTAGTAAACAAACAATTGCCATGGTTAACATTTTACTTTAAACAATTATAACTCTTGAAAATCTATTTTGCAGTACCAGAGGTATGGCTTTTAACATTTCATATTTCTATTTGTGCTTCTTCCGGAGATAATTGTTTTTTGAAATTAGTCTTTTTATGCTGTATGTATTCATTGTGCAGATGCCTTCATAGATGCATCAATCATTTAGTTTTGGACTCCGCTGATTCTTCTGAAGTACCAGGCACTATTCAAATGCATCTTTTAAATTTGTAATGATCTTTCCTATTTAATTACTAAAGAACCAGATTCTGAAACCTGTATTTTCTTTCTATCTCAGTAGATTTTCCCCTTGACATGTTTTAAAAATTATGGAGTACCGCTTGTTTGTTTGCGGACTGTTGGGGAACGGTTGAATTTTGGGTTAGAGAAAACTTTGTTACAATAATTTTTTAGTTTGCTGTGGACCTTTTTTGCTTGAACTTTCTATTCTGTTTTATCAATGCTGTTTTGCTTTCAGAAAGCATGACTGTCACTTTAAGTAATATTTTCAGCCTTGATTCGTGAGGAATACCATCTTTTTCATACCTACTATTTTCTTATCATAAAAATAGGAATTTATTATGGGAATTTGGTGGAACTGCTATTGCAATTTTGTTATGCGTATAACTACATATCTACATTTTAGTGCCTTTCTATTGTCATCTACTGTATTTTTTTCATTGATTTTTTTATTCGGTTTGGGAGATTGAGAGTGATTAGAGTATTGTGAGGAGCATAATAAACAAGGTTTTCGTTTCGCTAAGTTTTGTCTTTCCAACATTTCTACACCCTCCAATTTTCCCTTCAATGCAATATTCTATGTTGGAAGATCGTCTTCTTGAGGTTTGGACAATGAATAGAATAGATATTCTTTCGCATTTCTCGATGAAGGTTAGAGCAGTTGTTTAGTGGATCAATATCCATAAGAATCCTGACATCTTTTTTCTCACTCCCTCTTCAAAAGTTGTTTATTTCATAAACTATCATCTTCAAAAGTTGTTTAATTTACAGACTCCTGGATATTGTTTAGTTCCTGCCTACCTTTTAAATGTCATCTCTATCTTGATTTTTTTCATAAACTATCTTCTTTATTTCATTGGTTTTTTAATTTGGTTTGGGAGATTGAGTGAATAGAGTATTGTAAGGAGCATACTAAAGAAAGTTTTTTCGCTTCGCTAAATTGTCTTTCCAACATTTCTATGCCCTCCAATCTTTCCTTCAATGCAAATTTTCTTTCAATGCAAATTTCTATGTCGGAAGATCATGTTCACGAGGTTTGGACAATGAATAGAGTCAATATTTTTTCTCATTTCTAAACAAAGTGGATCAATATCCATTAGACTCCTGTCATCTTTTTTCTTGAACTTTCAATCCTATTTTATCAATGCTGTTTTGCTTTCGTAAAGCATGACTGGCACTCTAAGTAGTATATTCTGCTTGTGTCTCTGGCCTTCAGTCTTGATTTGTGAGGAATACCATCTTTTTCATACTATTTTCTTATCATAAAAATAGGAATTAATTATGGGAATGTGGTGGCACTGCTATTGCAATTTTGTTATGCGTATAACTATGTTTATGACCGAGATTAACTACAGTTTAGTGCTTGCCCACCCTTTAAATGTCATCTCTACCTTCTTGATCCTTTTCACAAACTATATTTTTTCATTTTTTTTATTCAGTTTGGGAGATTGAGAGTGATAGAGTATTGTAAGGAGCATACTAAAGGTTATTCGTTTTGCTAAGTTTTGTCTTTCCAACATCTCTACGCCCTCCCATTTTTCCTTCAATGCAATTTTCTATGTTGGAAGATCGTGAATAGAATCGATATTCTTTCTCATTTCTCAATGAAGGTTAGAGCAGTTGTTGGAGTGGATCAATATCCATCACACTCCTGTCATTTTTTCTCCCTCCTTTAAAACTGAGCCCTCATTTTTTCAGTCCATCGTGGCTTTTCCTCCCCTATTTTCTACTTGTAATTTCTTGTTTTCATATCGTTGGTGGAGTTATTTTCTGTATAACTTTGTTTGGCATATGCTGAGTACTGATCAAGATATTACTTGTCACAACATATTTTATTTGCTTGAGGGGTTGGTTTGCAAGGCAGATAGGTTCTTGTCGCAAAACAAATGCTATAATCTGTTCATAACTTGTCATCTGCATCCACTGTTGAAGCTTGGATCCTCGATCCTCAATTCACTTCCAAGGCAAGAAGCGGCCACACTTGATCGGTGGTTACTTTGGAGTGAATATCAGAGGAGAATATCAGATGGGTATGTGGTGTTACTGTCTACGGAGTTCTCAATGGGTATGGATTTTTTATTCTGCTATAGACTGTCTGGGGAAGTTTTGAAGTTTGGAAACTTGCCTTCTTTGACAAGCGGAAGCTTTTAATTGATTTATGAAGATATTCTTCATCATCATCATGTTCTACCAAGTTGTGCTTCCAAATTTTGCATCGGATTTCAAGTTTATTGTTTTTCAGCACATGATCTGCTTGCAAAAAAGCCCAATTTGGTAATGCTGCAAAAGGAATAATTTTTTTTTCTAAAACTTATCTCCAAAATATGTTGTTTTTGCCAAAATCTAAACACAAATGTGGTGGTAAACGGTTGCTTTTTCTCAGTGCTAAGCTGAAGCACTTATAAAGGTAATACCAAACTTGGGTGAAGCTGTATTTAAAGAAACTTTCATGTTTTCTTACAGTTTTTTGTGTGCGTGTGAGGGCTATATGCATAATTTTTCTCTGAATAAGGACATTTTTAGCTATGATGCAATACATTCTGGATGTTATAATGGAGGGCAAACATAGAGATATTGAATCATTGATGACAGCTTAAGAAGGGTCTCTTTGATGGCTGCATGCAGTCGACATGCATGAACTGCACGTGTGTGGGCCTTAGACATCAAGAAGGTATTATTGGCTTGTCTTGTGATTAAGCCCGAGGCTTTTGAAACGAATGCATAATTTGTCATGTTACATTTTGGATGGAGCAGTAATCAAATTGGAGAGGTTGATCTCAGACAAGGTGTTATTTGGGAAAATTTTTGGTGTCTGTCTATACCTTTGAATTCTGAGACTTCTGGAGGAAGCACTTGTCAAGTGTGCTATGCTTTGTGCAGTGCAGATTGTCGTATTATAAATTGGTCAACCTCTTATTAATCCTTTCGATAATAGAACTAAGGATTTAAATTAGGTGCTCAACATTCTTGGACTATTGGCTTTTATTTTTTTGGTTTTGTGCCTTGATTTGTCACAGCCGTCAACAGGAGTGGAATTGAATATAGTGAGGAGATTGGATTCGTATTTCTATAGTAGCTCTTAAAAAACTTTCATAGCGGCACAGAAGGGGATATATGCATTGTGTGGAGTATGCTTGGAACATGAGTTTAGGCTCATTGCATGCTTAACTACAATTGAATGGTGGAGTGATGGAAGCGTATTCTTATGTCTGTTTAGTCATCATAACATCATTTAGGTAAAAAATTGACTGCTGGTTAGCAAATAACAATTTCCTTGGTGCTGCTCAAGTTTCAGTTTTAACATTAGGTTGGTTTACAGAACGTTTTATTGTCAAGACTACGTTTTCGTAAATTTCATGTCTAAGAATATTTGTTTTCCCGTTTTCATACATGGATGTAAAGTTTTAAATTTTCATTCACTATTTTTATTTCTAAACATTTTTATGTTAAGAATATTGTTTTAAACTTGCATATGGTAAAACTTTTATTTTCATGCATGCATTTTCGTGAATATCAAAACATAACTTGTATTAAACGTAAAATTAGCTGACAATATATTATTATTTTTATTATTTATTTATTTATTTATTGGCTGAAAACAAAAGATAATAGCCATGTACGTTCCTCACCATTTCGGAGTATTCGTTCGACCATAGCTCTCTTAAAGTCCTAATATATATTATACAGATGATGTCAAATTCAAGACATGAACGATAAATAAAATAAAACTTGCCATCTAATGAAGCAGCCCTAAATAGATATTGATATCTATATCAACTCATCAGTAGGAGCAACCTGGGAAAGAATTACAAATGGAAGGATAAACAGCAAGCAGGAGTGTAAAAAACAGAGGCCTCAGAACTCGGAAGTCGGAAGAAGAAATAAGAAACAACAACCAAGCTCGAATCAGAGAGCCGTGGGTCAATGGGGTTTGGGGAAGAGAATGAGTGTTGAAAGTGTGGATTTAGGGATAGTTTGGGATTTACTCAATTTCTTGAAAAATGGGGAAACCTGGAAAAAAGAGGAACTTGAAAAATGCATGATTCTAGCGATTTTATGATTATTTTTTTTTATATGTATTAATTGTTTGTTTGTTATGTTAGTAGGGATTTATATTTTTCTTTTGGTGCTCATAGGGATTGAGATTTAAACCTTGTATATTATACATTCAATACATTTGTCCCATATCCCAAACAACATTGATCACCTTTCAAACATTATATTCTTTTGAGTCCTTTCATTTTCCTAAACGGCAAATGATTTGTTGAAGTATTAATGAGGATGCACTGCAAACTCAAACTAAAATGAGTATTTGTGAAGGAAGTGTTACACGAGGTTTCGTGCATCATGCAACTCATTAACCTACAAACCTTACCTTTTTCGTTGCTTCTCTACGTTGATGTTTTTTTTTTTTTTTTTGACAATAGAAGATTGCTTCATTTTATTAATAATCAAAGAGTCAATACATGTTTGGATATCGAAGAAAAAATGAGGACTAGCATAATTTATGGCCACCCTAACAAGGTTATGAACAATCATATTGGCTTGCCTCCTAGTAAACTTCACATGAGAATTTTGACAAAAAGAAGAAATTAAATCCTTACAGGAAGAAATAACATCTCCAAACTCAGAAATATCATCACAAGAGGACTTCATGCTATCAACTACTATTTTTGAATCTAACTCAAAAATCACCTTCTCCTTATTCAAGTCTATCATCCAGTTGATAGCAAAATAAAGACCATCAACTTCCTCCATGTGAATATCCATAATAGGCTTGAACCATTGAGTTTTAGCTCTCAAAATATTTCCAAACTCATCTTTAAGACACATACCAATAACAAAATCCACAGTGGCTTACTCCAAGAAGCATGCGCTGCCCTAAGCTACACGTTGTTCTCTTTTTTCGCTTGGCTTAAATGTATTTTTAATCCCTGATATGCAATATTAGTCCCCCTACTTTTTTTCGTGCGATTTTAATTCTCCTATTTTTCTAATTATGTAAAATTAGTCATTCTTGATCCTTCCGTCCAAAATCTAACAGAAGCTGTCTAGTGGGCCAATGGTTAGACATTTGTCATCATCACATGTAAAGCCAAGCGGGCATATTTAAATATTAAAATAATAATTTAAAAAAATTAAAATAATAATAAAATTAAAAAGAAATAAAATAATGGGGTCGATCCTTTGGTTGTGGTCTGCGGTGATGGTGTTCTGTTTCATCTGAGTGATCCATCGGAAGAGGTAATCAGGTACCTCTAAAACCAAGGAAGAGGTTTTGTATCAAACAAAGTGGTCATTTCAAAGTGAATGAGAATTTAGTGAAGTTGCAGAAACTGTCCATCCAGATCCCCAAGAAAACAAGGAACAAATGAGGACCCCACAAAATCAACAATGAAAACAGCCCAAGAGATTTATTCATTACAATAAAAATTGCACATTATTTTGACAGGATTGCCGCCGAAGCTGGACATGAACTGGACACCTGGCGGCGGTTTATGAATGTATATGGTGATTTTATTCAATACTCATTAAGGGTGGTAGAAGTTGCAATATTGTAGTTTTGGTTAACAAGGACGCAAAGCCTCAAACCCAAATGCCAGGGGGCAAACAAACCAGCCAAATAAAAGGGGAAAAAAATCAAAGTAAAATTGAAGAATAGGTAAATATGTCACATTTTAAAAGAAGGGTGTGCTCAGTCCAAAAAAAAGAAAAAAGAAGGGTGTGTTGTGGTCCAATAATAAATAATGTATTATAAAGAACATATGTAAAAGCATGTTGCTGGCAGTTTCACCCTAAAACCAAAAACTAACATGTGTCCACTATATGATAGGCTATCCTGGACGGCAACTGATATCTAACTATTTTAATTTTGGCAAAATTATCTAATCATGTTTCTGAAATCTAGGCTCTTCAAATTTCATCATCAATGAGAAAAGCTTTCTTTTAAAAACATTTCTATTTTTTTCCATCAATATAGTGGGGATCAAGTTACTCTAAGAGTAATTTTAAGGGTGCATTTGATTCGTATTGAGGTATAGGATAATGAGAACAATACAAGACAAATGTTTGGGACATAACACAACTCTCTGTCATCTATACTGTTTGGTGGACAATGGACACCACAAAAAAAATAATGTCAAATTTACTTGAATTCCTTTTATAATCTATAATACTTCCTCCGGTCCTTATTATAAGAGGCAAATGATTACCTTTTTAGGTTCAAAATATGAGAGACTGCATGTATTTTGACAAATATTAAATGCTCATTTCCAATTTTACCCTTATTTAATATATTGTTTACAAGTTCCAAACAATACATTAATTATAGGATATTAGAACATTTACTAAAATTAGAAGGGATAACTTTGTAAATTTATACAAATATTAATTACAAGTAACTTATTTCAATGCATTTTCTTGATCTGTGTGTTTTAGGATTTTGCCTCTTATAATAACGACCGACGGGAGTAGTATATATAATATATAAAATTATTTTATATAATATAAAATTATATATTATGATATGATGTTATATATATATATATATATATAACAATAAGTATTATAGATATATTTATATAAAAAACTATTATAAATATAATATATGAGTATTTATATTTATATAATATATATAAATAACGTAAGGTTACACTTACGTTACTACACGAGAGAGAAGGAGAAAGAGAGAGTATGCAATAAATAAGTAAGAGAGAGAGTATGTAATAAATATGGATAATTTTGTTTTTAAGTAGTATATATACAAGGGATAAAAAGTTGTCTTATGATTTATTAAGGAATAAGATTTTGGATTTTTGTCTAATTTATCACCCTAATTTTTGTCCCGTATCATGAGTACTTTTCAAATCAAACATGGAGCAAATAGTGTTGTGATGTCCAGTCCCTTACTTTTTGCAAATCAAACGTACCCTAAAAAAGTTAACTTTGAAAGAGTTGCTCTAAATCGCCATCCTTCATTTTATTGTAATCTAATGGAAGTTACGTGACTTCTTTATTAAAATAATGTAGGGCACTGAATTATAATAAAATGAAGCACGTGGATTTGGTTTAATTCTTTTAATGTTACTTTTATGTTTTGTTTGTTGGAGTAGAAAATGGAAAGATAGAAACACTAGAAGAGAGTAAAAGAAGAGAAAATGCATTGTTCTCTTATTTGATGGAGGAGAGAAATAACGAATAAATAACAAAATTGGTTGGACCATTCTTTTTGGGTTCTCATTCGATTATTTAATTATTTTAAATAAATTGAATTAAACTAATAGTTTATTTAATTAAATTAAATTGAAATTAATAAAATAATTATATTAAACTAAAAAAGTTTGTTAGTTAAAATAACTTAAATCAATTAAATTATTTTAAATTATTTGATTATTTAAATCAACTTAATTAATGAAATTAATATATTTTATATTAATTTTTTTAGTTAGGGTGTTTTTGTCTTTTTAAAGATAATTACATTTCTCCCTTCCCACTTTCTATCCAACCAAATAAAGGGAAGAGAGAGAACACACTTTTAGAGTAGCTTAATCTCCACTTTCAATCTAATATCAAATATTATTTTTTTTGTACCAATGGTATTCTCCGGCCGATAACTAGAGACTAATCCCTTTCGAGGTGTAGAGATCGCTGAAGTGGGTTTTGCTTCTCCTAACAAAGTTTTTTCCATATACACATTAGGAGTCGAACCCTTAACATCATACTTAAGGAACTCAATCATCTACCAATCGTGCTGCATTTCAAAAAAAAAATCTACCGATCGTGTTGGGCATTGTTGGTACTCTAATAACAAATATAAAACCACACAACTTAATGGGTTTTATTTTAATACCCCATAAATGGATCTTCCCACCACCTCCCACTGTCTTTAATTTTTTTCTTTTATTCCATAAATACCCTTATCTATTATTTTAGTATTTTACCCTACCCTAACCCCTTGATCAGGGATGGCAATTGATAGGGTCTGGGTAGGGTACTAAGCATCCGTCCCCGTACACACGTTTGAAAAAATTACTTGTACTCGAACTCATACTCGTGTGGGTAGCAACTTTAGTATCCTTACCCGTACTCTCCATGTACCTAAGTACCCACACCCGCACCCGTTATCCGCACTTTAACCAAGAAAAAACAGCAAAGAACATAAAGAACATTGTAACTCAATTAAAAATCATCCAAAGATCTTTCAAATTTACTCATGAAACATTACAAACCAGAGTATTAAACTAAATAAAAAAATCTAAAACATCTGAAACAAGTAAATATCACAATAAACATTCGAAACAATAAATTCACGAACTTGTAAGTCCAGAAAAGAAAAAACACTAATGAGCCATAGGTTTAGAACTTTTACATTAATTTTATTCTTAAAAATTGATATATAATTATAATCATATATACTAATATCATATATATATATATATACATACATGCGGGTTCGGGGCGTGGTGGGTACTAAAGTACCCGTACCCGCACTTGTACCTATACCTCTCTTGTTTGCGGTTAATTACCCATATCCGAACTCATACCCATAAAACACGTAATTACCCTATTTATTGTGTGTATTTTTTGCGGGTACCCTACACCCGTAGGGTAGGTCCAAATTGTCATCCCTAACCTCAATTCATCACTCTTTGTTATTCTCCTAACTCCCACTTGACCGCTCAATACTCCACACAGATAGATATATATATATATATATGTGTGTGTGTGTGTGTGTGTGTGTGTGTGTGTGTGAGGCGAATCGAAATACGCAGTGGCAGACAACGTAAGACGCAATGGCAGGTTTCTTTTTTTCTTCTTGTTTTCTTAATTCTAACGGAATCCGAGTTTCCGCATTTATTGAAAAGTTTTTTAATAATTGATTAAAATAGAAGTGATTAAATATAATCAGCTTTATGTTTGAATATGTTTGTTGAAAAATGAGTATAGATAATCTATTTCGTTTGAGTTGTTTACAAAATTTTATATAGTAATTTAAAAAAAAAGTTATTAATTTGTATATTTTAAGGATATTTGTTTGATAGTTACTTTAGTAAAAAGTGAAATGAGAATGATAATATTTGTTTCAAAATAATCTAACAGCTTTTAAAATAAGTTTCAAATTATGACTCCTCTTAAAATCACCTTTTTTTTTTCTCGTAAAAACTGGTTTTTTACCGTTTAATCAAAATTGTCTAACATACGAGGTTAAATTCAAAACAGTTTTTTTTTTCAAAATAAAATTTGTTTCTTTAGATTATAGTGTTTCCCAAACAAATGTTGGTTTATAATTAATATCTACTTTTTTTTTTCAATTGGTCACATGAGTGACACGGTAATAATGAATTTTCTTTGTTGAATAACTTTACTTAATTATTTCTTCCTTATAATAATTTTTTTTTGTCATTGACTAGGAGTTTATCCCGTCGGAAGTAGGAACTAATCTCCTGCGGGGGAATAATGGCACCTAAAGGCGGGGAACCCTTCCCAACAAAAATTCGCTCCATACGCAAGAGCCGGGATTCGAACTCAAACCACTTGATTAAAGGGCATAAGTCCGCCATCATTATGTTTCATTCTAAATATTATTAACAAAATCTCGAATAAGAATATATTTTTTGGTGCTAAAGAGACATTAGACCAAATTAAACCGGAAGTTCATAAGTGAAAATAATCTCGAAAAAACTATGAATTAAACAAACTGCCACAATCTCGAGTAGGACAACAAAATTACCCGTATCGCGGATATCTACAATGGGTAGTAAATGAATACTTATTAAATGAGGATGGGATCATACTATCCTCTCCATGAATACCCGCATATTCATAATATTCTTTTTTTTTTTGTATATTTATAAATATTATGACAATTTCTATCACTTTAAGATGAAATAAACTTTATTTTCTTTATTATTTCATATTTTAGTTGTCAAACCTGTAATAATAATTTTTTTAATTACATATGGTATATTATATAATGTTAATATAAAATATTACTATATTATATTATATAATTTATTTTATTTCCATTTATTCAAACTTTTAAATACCCATGATATTCATGGATACCCGCCACATGCACAAATATCCATAAATATTGATGGGGATGAATGCGGGAGAAGCACCGCCGGCACCTACCCTGTCCCGCCCCATTGCCATTGCTAACCTCCAGGAGGTTGATTGAGGAGGTGAATGGTCGTAGCCACTGGCAAGGAAACCCGGAGCTAGTCAACTACCATATTGCCCTCGCAAACCCATGTGCAACCCTTCATCCCAACTTCCGTCGAAGAGATGAAGGATCATTTGAACAAGTCGATCATCCGGATGAGAAGAGAAACGTCCTTTATGGACTAAATAATATGTTTCCTCTTACGTTACAAACACATGTTTCCCAACGGAATGGAAATATTTCCTTCGCATTTAATATAAAATTTCTTACATTTTTCTCATTGTCAACCCACATTTTTTGGGTATGCGACCGCAAACGATCAACCAAACATATACTTCTTCCGTTCTTTTTCTTTGATATTTTTAACTATTTGTTTTTATTCCAAAACAACGAATGTTTTATAAACCCAATATATAATTGACCAATTTTTTCCATGCATACCCTTATATAGAACTAAGTTGATTTGTCTTGAAAATACACAAAACCTTCCATGAATGACCTAGTGGAGTATGAAGTATTTATTTAGATTGATAAATGCCATTGAAACTTGTAAACAATTAATGATAGAAATAAGAGTATTTTGGTACAAATATATATAAATTAATGATTTCTTAATCTATATGTAGAAACCTTAAAACACCAAAGAAAAAAAACAGATGGAGTAATAACTTCGAATTCTTATACCAGTTTTTTCTCTTGATTTCTTAAAGCTGCCTCTTTTTGCTAGTTTTTTTCTTTTATTTTTTTTTATAAGCAAAGAATATATTGACAAGAGCACAATGGGTACTCTAACCCATATAAAAAAACCAATCAAAGAAGGGAGGCAAGCTGTAACTAAGATACTGCAACAAAGCTCAGTATATATGTTACAACAGCCAAAACCCAAACAAAACAGATTAATAACATAACTCAGACACCCCATGCATCAAAAGCATTAAATCCTCCCTATCCACTATGACCCAAATCCCGTCAGTAGCATACTTCATCCAACCCAAATTAAACTTGAGCAACCAAACTAACCAGCCACTACCAGACCGGGCCACCCATGTTGCAAAGAATTGACATGTTCTCATGAAAGTGAAAGAAATTTTTAGCCGCCAGCCAAAATGCTGCATCATGCGTCCCACTTTAAAATCCTGCTTGTGAGCATCTAACCGCACGAGACAGTACCTGGATCTATTCATCATACCAATCTGCACCTGAAAGAGCTACAAACAAGACTTCATGCAGTCTAATGGTGAAATACACCAATCCGAAAAGCAGTGATTATTCCTTTTCCCTCTAATTTCTGAACCATTTACATCAAAAACTTCTTGATTAAAGATAATTCCATTTCTAGAAGTCTAAATGGACCAGGCAGTTGCAAACCACAAAATCATCCACATTTGTTTTAATGATTTTCCCCTAACCATCCCCCTATGTTGTGAGAAATGTTCCTTTCCTTCTACAGACATGACAAGAGCAAAGCCAGCCCAATTGTAAATTGCACTCCATAATCCAGTTGATCTGCTACACCCAAAATTCAAGTGATGCATTGTTTCCACTTCCCTATTGCACAAAACACACTTGGCCTCTTCAATATCAGCAATCACTTTCCTTTTCCAGAGATTGTATTTTGAAGGTGCCCTATCCAGAATGAGTTGCCAACCAAAAGCTGCAAACTCCAGAGGAATTGTAGGAAGCCAAAAACTTTTGAAAAACACATCCACAAAAGGAATATGAGGATTTGCCTCTTTTTGCTAGTTAACTTTAATAGTTTTTTATACTTAAAATTGTTATGCGTCCTCAGAGTAATTTAATTCAACAAACATACATACATACATATACATATACATATATATATATATATATATATACCTGAATTTGCTTTACAATTTGTACATTGTTATTATTAATTTTTTTAAAAGTTTAGGTGAGTTGGTACATTGTTATTGTTATTTTACAATTTTTAAAAAAAAGATTAATATAATAGCTAACTCTCTAGTATTTTATTTTTTTAAATATTCATCATTTTGTAAACAATATTGTTTTTTTAATTTTTTATTTTATCAAATGCTACATCAATTACAAGGGTTTAATTTTGATAGGGGCACCTTTTGACTGCTTCCAATACCTTTACTCACTCGGAGACTCATAGTCTCAAACAGAGAACCAATTAGAAGCATGCTTGGAGTGTGTGAGTGAAAAATAAGGGCTGAGGGCACTCCATTTATATATATACAAACATTAAAACCTTGTTTGTCTTTCATTCACCCTTTCATTAGTTCCCGTCGCACTTTGTTGGCGTCTGCCTCAAACATTGCCACTTTCAATCTTTCTCAACACACACTCACTCTCACTCACAAACATAACATCACACACCTCGCTCTCCTCCCAAACCCTAATATCCCCCCAACAACTACCCCAGTGACCCAACTCTTTTTTTGATCAATACTTCACAAAAAGGTACCTTTTTGTTGCTTACCCACTTAAAAAATTCCCCTGGTTCAACTCTGGATTCTTGTGCTCAACATCATTGACCCAAGTGGCAAGTAAAGTTTCAATCTTTTTTATATATGTTTACATTTTCAATCAATCTCTGAGTACCCCACTAGTTTTTTAGCTTCAAGTTTCATCTTTTTTGTGTAATTTGATAAGTGAGGTTTAAAGGGTGAGAGATCTTGGGCTTGGTGAGAAGGAAAAAAACAGTTATGGTGACTGTTGATAATGAGATTGGTGAGGATCAGAAGGAGGTGAGTGCTCCAAAGTCTCCATGGAAGACTCCTATGGTTGATGGGAATGGTGCAGATGTGCCTGTGATGATGGGTACTGAGTCATGGCCAGCTCTATCTGATGCCCAAAAGCCCAAGAATCTTGAAACTGCTTCTGCTGCAAAGCCTGAGGATGCACCAGCTTCTGTGAAAAGTGCTGGTGACATTGCTCCAAGGCCTCCCTCTGTGCAGGTTAGTCTTTTTTTTTTTTTTTGTCTATGCATTATGGCATAGAAAATGATATGCAAAAGTCCATGTTAATTGTTAATGTATGATGTTTTTGAGTTCATCTCTATATTATTATTGTTGTATATCTTAACTGAATTTCCTTGTTTAGGACTGATAAAGATCATGTCTAATTGTGATTTTCATGGTTTAAGCCCAAATAGTTATAACTAAGCACAAGAATTATGATGATTGATCAACATTGGATGATATATAAATTGGATGGTATATAAATAAGGTGTAGATAACCTTCGAGTCCTAAAGTTTAACAAATTTCTTAGATGCCTACTATCTTATCCCCATTAATTCTTTTATAGTTTTAAAAGAAGTAAAAGTTGTATGCCACAAGATTCTTAACTTTGGTATTGACTATGTTTTCCTTCTCTTTGTCTGTGCATGAGTCTGTTATTCAACAGAAGTCAAATGGTTCTGGAAACGTTAACCAGATGCATAAGCAGCCATCATCACGTCATCAAAAGCCAGGCGCTAGGCGCACCTCAAATGGTGCACCTCCCTATCCTGTACCGATGCCTTATCAACCACCAGTACCTCCATTTTTTCATGCTATGGTACCTCCACCTCACATTGCTGTTCCTGGGTATGGTTTCCCACCTGGTCCAGGACCTTTTCCGAGTGTTGAAAATCCTGCAGTGAAGCCTACATCTCAGGCGCCAAGACAAGCTTTTGTTCCACCTGCTCATGCTGTTGATGCCAAAAATGGTCAGCCTCCTGTGCAAGTGGATCCCAATTCCTATATTAGCTTTTCAAATGGAAGACCAAATATGCAAGAACAAGGTGACCATTTAAATCATGCTTGGCATCATCAAAGGCCTTTTCCTTCCAGAGGAAACATTTCTATGCAACAGGGTTTGGGCCCAAGGCCCTTTGTAAGGCATCCATTTTATGGTCCTCCTCCAGGCTACATGATTGGTCCAAGCTTCCCAGGTAAAATTACTATTCATGGTCCTCTATTTATGTGCATTTTTGTGCAATTACACACACACACACTCACATGCATACTTCCTGTCTAGGCTTTTATGCTTTTCTCAACTTGAATGCTGTGGTAATATTCTCAGCTGTTCATTTTTATTCTTGAATTTCTTGATCAATAATTCCTGTAATTCAATTTTCATCTTCTGAATAGGACCTGCACCTGTATGGTGTGTCCCCATGGCACCTCCTGGCTCCATTAGGGGACCCCATCCTCGGCATTTTGTTCCATATGCTGTCAACCCAGCACCTCAGTCACTGCCTCCAGAAACTCTAGCATTGAGGACTAGCATTGTTAAACAAATAGACTATTACTTTAGGTGAGTAATTTAATTGTTGACTATGGCTTCTATATCTTTAACTTGCTTTATTTTGATCTATGAGCTGCAATTAAATATCTGTCCTAAATACCCAACATGATAAAATGTTTCTTGGTTGTTCTTTTCATCTAACATGTGCTTATCTAACTTGTAAGAATGATGTTTCCGTTGATGTCAAAATATTATTATTTAATTTTATTTTTACTAATATAATTTAGACTCATGGACATCAAACCGGTGTCTTCTAGATTAGGATGAATGCATAAATTTAGCTCTTAGATAGGATTGTCTAAGAATTATTGCCTTAGATGGTGAAGTGGAACTCATTTGTAGTGTTTGGAGAGTTAAAGCAACAAAGTCTAAAATGATTATTGCTTACTTTAGTAGGCCATAAATTCCAAGTTGAGACACAGAATGAGCTAATAAAAATGAAAATTCCTTAAGAACCCTGTAATCATATCAATGCTGTGAAAATAAATAAATGTAATTCACATGATAAAGACTGCTCATACAGCAAACTGCTGACTTCAGAGCCTTCTCTTGGCAGTGATGAAAATCTGCAGAATGATCGTTATCTTATTTCCTTGATGGATGACCAAGGATGGGTTCCCATATCCACTGTTGCTGGCTTTAAAAGGGTATGTCCAAATAAATTTTTGCCTCCAATCGTTTACAATTTAACAATTTGATGCAAATAATATGATGTGTTCTACAATCCATATTATTCCCACTTTCCCACTTGCATTATGTTATGCAAATTGCCTTATTGTAGGTTAAGAGGATGAGCACGGATATACCTTTCATCCTTGATGCACTTCAGAGCTCTAATACTGTGGAAGTGCAGGTTGTATTCACATGAGTTAGTTTTCCAAGTTTGCTTTCTAAGTGCATGTCTGCTGCTGTAGACAGGCTTAAGCTTCTCCTTAGCTCTAGAATATAGTTCATTGCTTTAATTACTTTTGTTCCAAAGCTGATTTTTTTTGTTCGCTCTTTTTTTCTTTCTCTGATATCAATCCTGGGAGTTGGTAATTTCAAATGTTTGTGTCACGATAGTACACACATGACTCATGACACATGTTAAATTTTCTTTTAAAGTGGTGGGCTTCCATTCTTGTTTGTCAGAAGTTAAAATTCAATATCTTTTTCAGTTGTTGGTGGTGTTTTTGTTTTTTCCTCAATTTAGAATTTGGTGGTCTAGTAGGTCTTAAATAAGCTCAACTCCCTTCTTTTCTTTATAATTTGTTGTTCTACTGATCATTTAGTTGCCTGCTATTGATAAATTTTCAATAAGTTATTTCTTGTCAAGACATCAATTTTTCAGTTTGGAATATTGTCTACAATAAGTTTCCTTATTAAGTATATAGAATAATTCTTATGAGTTCTTGACATCTATAGTATAGATGCATCGAACTTCTGATAGTTTCATAGTGCTAGATGGTAACTCAAGAGGACAATTTTGTTTACTCTTTTAAGTTCAAGGTTCAAACTAGATTTTGATATGGTTGTAGTATAGATGAATTGTGGAGTTGAAGATGGTTATGCTTCTTAGCTTTGAGACCTCAGCACTTCTTTTTTTCATGTGTAGATTCTATATTTATGTAAAGAATAACTTATTCATACTTTCAAAGCCAGCTTTAAGTTACCACAACATAAATGTCATGGAAATTTGGTGATACCTTTCCAATTACTTGAATTTATTTATTTATTTTATATGTTGCTTCATTTTCTAAGTTGCCCTCATTTGTGACTTGTTTTACTTTTATAGGGTGACAAGATAAGGAAACAGAATAATTGGTCAAAATGGATTCAAGTTTCCTCAGGAAATTCAGGATCATCAATGGCTCAGATTCAACAGAGCCAACTTGTAGAGGATGCTACCAGTTCTCTTGAGAATGGTGACACTGTTGGAGATAAGTCACAGGAAGCTTCTGAAACAAATCTTAAAGATGCTGCTCAGAATGCAATTTTGGCCGAGCACATTCCGTCAAACAAAGATACGTTACAAGTTTCACATATGAAACAAGAACAAGATACTGAGAGTCATCGTTCCAGTGATAAATCACATGCAATAAACGGTGAAAGTGTAAAATTATCAAATTTTGACACAACTAATAATAGTTTATGCTGCCACTCACTAGAAACTGAGCCCAAAACTTATGATGATAATGAGACTGGAAACATGGATGTTTTGGATGATATGGATATCAGAGACCTTTCCAATGATTTTTCCAATACATTTATGCTTGATGAAGAGATAGAGCTTGAGCATAAGATGCTAAAGAAGACTGAGCTTTCTTCTACTAAAAGGTGCTGCATAGTCCTATACTTTCTTATTGATATCTAAACAAAACTGACTTCTTTTCCCTCGTTATGTTTTATACTTGTTTTCTCAATTCTTTTTGTTATACCTATATCCTTGTCATTATTAAGTTCACTTGGAAAATGCCTAATATAGGACTAGTTTCTGTCCAAATCTGTGCTTCAAATGGATTTATGTTTTAGAGATGTGATTGTTGTTTTACACTATGCAGTCCTCTTTGATGTGAAGTACTATATGAATGACATTGTTGTTAAGTATATGGTACATATGCTACCTAGCAAAAGTAGATATTTGCTTTTGATTAGATATTCCCTCTAGAAGGGGATGAGGGAAAAATAAGTGTTTTACTTGTAGATTCATGACACTTTCCATGAACTTGTGAATTTCAAAGATTTCTTTTATTTTCTTTGCTAAACATTATTAGCATCTTCTATTTGAGATATCAGGATATATTTTTTCTTTATTTTTAGCATCTGCTATGGAATGATATTAGGTGATTGTCATGCTATTGTCGTTAAGCATGTATTAACATTTTGTTTGAACATTCATCTGATGGAATTTGTTGCCTGAAAGGATTGATGATGAGGATGATGAGATGGCTGTCATTGAACAAGATGTTCAGAGACTTGTAATTGTTACCCAGGTATTGCTATTGATAATCAAGATTAAGTTCATATTTTAATGTTTTCCTCAAAAGTGGGTTATCAACTTATAATCACATTAAGTTTTGCTTTTGCATTACTGGAGAGCTCAGATGGAAACACCAATAAAAAATTTCAGGGTATTTTTGATGACTATACAAAGGCTGGAACTGCATAACTATAATGCTCTGTATACTACATATTTATAGTATGACTATGAGGTTGTTAGGCACTGGTTAAAAAACCCAAGAAGAGCAAGATTTTATGGGGAAGTGATGTATTTAGTATTATGAGAAGTGGTATATTTAGTTTTCCCATAAAAACTTGTTTTTTTAATTCTTAAGGGTACTGGTTAACAAAACCCTTATAAGGCTATACAATGTCTATTTTTTGGTTTGTATGAATATTTACTTAACCATAATAAGTAGTTTGTTTATTTCATTGAATATATATTTTTTTTCTATTTCAATGTACAGAATGGTGATCCTAAACAAGGATATAGGGGTGGTGACAAAGAATCAAAATCCATTTCCAATGATCTTGCTTCTGCAATAAATGATGGACTTTACTTCTATGAGCAGGTTGAGACACCATTCTTCCATTTTATACCAATTGTTGTCTATCATGTACATCATTATCTTCCTTTTATTAAATTTTTATTTGCCTCACCTAATTATCAACAGGAACTGAAACATACACGGTCTAATCGTAGAAAGAACAATTATGATAATAGAGATCGGAACTTGAAATCTCCAGGCCATTCAGGAGTATCAAATATAAAGGTTGGGGAGAATATCAGTGGAAACGGTGTTCTTGAGGAGTCTGGAAGCAATAATTCTCGAAGGAAACAAAAAGTATTTAACAAGCAACAATCTTCCCTTAAGCAGCGGTTTTTCTCGAGCAATTTTAGAAATCATGGAACTGGTCGTAACTCTCTTGGAATCATATCTGAAAGCCCACCTAGTAATTCGGTTGGGTTTTTCTTTGCTTCTACGCCTCCTGAAAATCATTGGTCAGTTCAGAATGATTGTTCCCTTTGCTAATGACTGCGAAATTGTTTTGCTTCCTTCCTTTTATTGAACCTTATTCCTTTACTGGAAGAATATCAAGTAATTATCAAGGTTTACAAAACCGGACCGGCCATCGAACCGGTGAAGGCAGCGGTTCAAGGTTCAATTGTCCAAACGAGGTTGAATCGGTTATAATTAAATAATATTATTTTTAATTTTTAATATAATATTTGTAACAATATTAAACAAAAAAACAACATAAGAACTAAAATTATTAAGCACAATTTTTTTATTTTGAAATTAAACTAAATAAATGTAAAGATATATGTTAAAATCATCTTCATAGGAAAAGCCAACCCAAAAATTTACAACCAGCCCACATATTTTAGAAAACAAAAGAATTGGATTTTGGCTAGGATGACCCAAATCCTTTTATACTAAATTTTATTTATTTATTTAGGAAACCGGTCCAGACCGGTCCACAACCGGTTTTGAACCGGTTCGACGGTTCTGAGACCGGTTTCAAGCAATGGCGGTTCTGGGGGCCAACCGGTCCGGTTTTGTAAACCTTGGTAATTATTGGTTCAGAGAGCATGCCACACTTTGAACATGCTAAATTAGATGAGATATTGCTCATTTTGTTTGATGACTGAAAACTGTTTCCATTAATTATCTTAATTTCGCAGTCTCAAGCCTTCCAAATTGAGTAGCTCGCCACATGGGGGTCTATCTGGAAATAGTCCACCTGTGGGTTCCATGCCAAAGTCCTTTCCACCATTTCAGCATCCAAGTCACCAACTTCTAGAAGAAAATGGTTTCAAACAGCAGAAGTAAGTGATAATGCTTACTGTATGTGTGCGTGAACAGTAGGAGGATATCCTCATGTGATTCTTCTTCTCAGGTACCTGAAATATCATAAACGATGCTTGAATGATAGAAAGAAACTTGGAATCGGCTGCAGTGAGGTGGACTTCGTTTCTTAATTTCCTACGAAAATTATTTGTAAAGATTGAATGATGAACTAGTTGTGTCCACTTTAGTAGTACATGGATTGAATCCTCTCTATTGTCTTTCTCATGCTGTGCATCTAATGTTTAAAATATTGACTTTTTATTAGTTGGTTTTACGATTTATCTCCTAAAAAGCTTCTTGTGTGGATATACTTGTAAACAGTTCATTTGTGAATATTGTGGACAAGTTACTACACTTCGCATTGTCAATATTGCTTTACAGTTTACGGTGGTGCAGAACTCTTTCTCTGTTCAACTTAAAAATACTGTCATTAGTTGAAGCTTTCATATTTAAATGTGCTGGCATGCAGTTCTGTGATCTTCATTAGCTGGGTTTTTTCGCATTAGTCCTACACCTTTTTTTAATTATATTTTTTCATTTTATTATCAAACTTAATATATATATATATATATATATATATATTCTCAAATTATATTCTTTTTAGATTATATACTTGCTAATTCTGATAGAGTTTCCCCCCCTTTGTGTGTGTGTGTGTGTGTGTACAGGAAATGAATACATTATACAGGTTCTGGTCCTATTTTCTTAGAGACATGTTTGTTCCTTCCATGTACAATGAATTTAAGAAATTAGCAAAGGAAGATGCAGCTGCTAATTATAATTATGGTATAGAGTGCCTTTTCAGGTTCTACAGGTATCAATTTCAGATTATGCATTTCTCGTTTGCTTGAGAAGCTAGAACCAACATTTGAATTTCATTATCTTGTCCACTCTGTGGTGGAAAGTAATAGAAAGATTTTAAATTCTTATACTCAATTATTGTTTATTGGGGAAGCAGATTATACTGCTTTTTGGCTTTATCTTTTTTCCCTTTAAAACATTGATATATCCAGTTCTGCTGATTTTTGAATAATTACTTGTTCAGTTATGGTTTGGAGAAGGAATTTAGAGAAGATCTCTACAAGGATTTTGAACAGCTTACCCTAGAATTCTACCACAAGGGCAACCTATACGGCCTGGAAAAATATTGGTAAAACCAATTTACTTTTGCTTATCATTTCTTTTCACGTTTTATTTTCCCCGATTTCATGAGATATTTGTCATGGAACTAGGCTGTCTTTCCCACATCAGTTTGTGAAAGAGGAAAAGCTCTTGTTTCTGAGATTGTTTGGGCCCTTCTCTTTACATCAGTCTTAGGACCTTATGCTTTGTTTATATTTATGGCATTTGCAGGGCATTTCACCACTATCGCAAGGCCCGTGACCAAAAAGAACGCTTGAATAAACACCCCGAGCTGGACAGGTTGCTCAGAGAAGAATACCGTAGTTTGGAGGATTTCCGCGCTAAAGAAAAGAACACTGTGAAAGAGGACATCAATTAGGTTATGAGTATGATGCAGAGAGTTTTGATGGCATCCCCAATTTTGAAAAGAATTCTTAACATGTGTGAGTTGGAGTAGCAGCCTGCTTTTTGGTTTGAATGGAAGGAGGAAGATTGTTTGTTTGTTCTTATGCCTCTACATGAGGGGTTGCTGATTGCCAAGTCATTTCAAGTTTCTTTGAATGGATGATTCTATATGGTATGCACTGCATCCTTTGTTTTGCTGGATCTTTAGACTTGGGAAGGCACCTTTTATTGTCTCCAAAAAATGTTGTACATATAAGATGATAGACTAGAAGTTGTTTAAATTTTTAGAAAAAGAGGTCCTTGTTTAAATTTTTTGAAGAGAGGGGATATTTGTACTTATATCGTGGCAAATTTGAACAATAAGAGAATCTTTACTGTAACCTAAAGTGCTCAAATGATTTATCTGTAGTAATTTTCGTCATACCTAATTGCTATGGTTTAAAACCCATCAGTTTTGTTGAGTTTGATTGGATGAGATTAAACATCCTATCAACTCACTAGGTATGAGAAAATTGTGACGAACAACAATTTGTGGGTGCGCATCACTTGAATGCACCATACTAAGTTGAGTTGATTTTGTCTCAACCATTAGTGTTTTGCGGCAGGGGTTTCGTTTGTGTTTGTTTGCACATTAGAAAATCACGTTGGAGACTAATTCACGAGAATGGTAGATCTGTAAATTTTTTTACTTAAATCTTGAAAGCTTCAAAAGGAGTTTCCACGTCACGTCTCACTCATGGACGTGATTATAACGACCCTAACAGCTGTTAATAATTCATTTTATGATCTTTATCTCTTTATTATGATGAGTGATGAGTTAGTGTAAGACAAAGTTGTCAATTTGGGTCAACCCAACACATTCTAGTTGGTCCTTAACAGGCCAATATATTTATAGGCTGGGTTGGGCTGGGGCAAATTAATTGTGGGTAAATAATTTTTTAGTCAGGCCAAACCTATGCGGAATGACTCGTGGGTCAGTATTTGTTTTAATTATGTTGAAGACTAAAATAAATTATATGAGCTCATAATAATTATATGATAAACTACCTCAAAAAATAATAATTATATGATAAACAATACTATAGTCAACTATGGGTGTGTTTGGGTAAACAATTTATGTAAGAGCTTATCACATAAGACCTTATCATATGAGAGCTTATGCCATAAGCACTTAAAGAAAAAAAAAGAAAGAAAGGGGCATGAGAGGATTCGAATAGTGAAAAACACGGAGAGGGTGTTTAGTGCATAAGCTCTTATGATAATTCCATAAGCTTCTCCCAGTGACTTATGAAAATAAGTCAAAAACTCCTTATGGGATGGCATAAGTTATTTTTATAAGCTCTGTCAAACATACTGCATAAGAGCTTATGTCATCAGATAAGTCAAAATGAGCTTAAATAAGCTCTTCCAAACGACATCATATGAAGTCCATCACAAAAAATTATAGGCTTATAATAACAAAAATAAGTTTAGGAGCCAATTACAAAACAACATATTCAGAGGGTGAATTCTAGCATGAAGTAGGTTGTTTATGGGTATATTAGTGTACCCCAAATCTTTATGTGAAAAATCCCCTTTTACCCTCTTCATCAACATATTTTTTCCTTATGCTTCATCACCGCCCACCTACCACCACCACCCATATCCCCACTCCACCACCACCTCAAGTGATATCTTCATGGAAGTGTTTTCATATTCTGTTGAAATCTTCGTCGAGTTATCCGCCGATCTTATTCCAGGATCTCTACAAGCGTATCGTGTCTCAGAAATCCGACGAACCAAGCAGAGATTCATCTTCACCCACCGACACCGCTTCATCCCTTCCAAACCCACCACGCCAACTTAAGAGACTAGGAAGTATTATATGCTCATTGTTTTCCTAGATTTCAAACCCACCGCCTCATCCCTTCCAAACCCACCACCAACATAAAAGAATATGTCAGCAAGTTTGGTTACTATCTAAGCCAAGATTCCCCTTCATTTACCAATAATACTCTCCTTCACCTATTAATAATTTTAATTTAGTCCTAAATAATGTCCATGATTGATCCTCTGAAGTAATTCGTTGTGGCCGCCGGGGGCAGGGTTGAAGTGGTGGCTTCGTAGGTAGAATGGGAAGAAAAGGGCAAAGTGGTGTTTTAATTTTAAAAAATTGATTTAATTTTTTTTGGACCAATAAATCTGAACCATCTATTGTTTAATTAATATATCCAATTGTTTAAAATTGTTTAAAATGATCAAAATTTAGGATATACTGGTATACCCATTGTTAGGAGTGAATTTTCATATTTGAGTTTTCGTCAGACAGGCAGACAGAGGCTGCATGAAAATTGAGAAAGAAGTCCAAAAAATTGGTATATACTGGTTTGGCTAAAAGAAAGTTGACAAGTACTAAGTTGACAGACGGAAAGTTGACAGAAAAATTGGTCAAATTCATAAGGAATTCCCAAAGTAGACGAAGTTGAGTGTACTAAGTTGACAGACGGAAAGTTGACAGAAAAATTGGTCAAAAGCAAGATTGTCAAATTCATAAAGAATTCCCAAAGTAGACGAGAGTTGGATTGAAGAGAGGAAAATTGACCAAGTTCAAAGTCAACAGAAATAAAGTTGACAGAAGAATGTACATAAAGAAGAACGTTGAATTCAGAAGATTATAGAAGAATTGACGAGTGTGGAGTTGACAAGAAGTTCTTCAGTTGACATGACAGACAAACAAGGTCGTCGAAAAGCAAAACTTGGGGCGCATCTGTTAGGGGTGAAATTTCTGATTATTGACGGATGCATTTTGACAGGCTGACGAAGGAATCGGACTAATGACTAATATTTTCTAAGTATTGAAAATATTTAGTTGACAAGAAAATACGGGTCAACAGAAAGGATAAATTGACAACCAAGCTTTTTGACAAAATATTAAGAAGAGTTGTCAAACGTACAGAGAAGTATGAAAATGGCTAAGTCCTCAAGACTGACAAGGCATTAGCAAGATAAGCTGTCAAGCAGCCAGACACGCCAAACAACGAAACCCTTGACAACAAGCAAGTTGACACGGAGCGGTTCAAAGAATTGAGCAGTTGGAGAAGTTTGTTTGTCAAATAGTCTGAATTTGAATATGGCAAAACTGCCATACACGTGTCAGAAAGTAGATTAGGAAGTTACCCTTAGGAAGTTACCTTTAGGAAGTTATTTACTTTTTCTATAAATACTAGTTACTACAATGTAATAGAGGTTGGAACTTGAAACATCCTACACGTCTCGATCACACAGTAGACTGACGGATTAACTCAAGTGTTCCTTCCACCCTTTTATCATTAATACAATGTTCAATTTCAATACAATATTGGTTCATTTCCTTCAAGTTCTTCATGCACTTTTCAGTTTATTCATCATGTTCTTCATATTCTTTCTGTAACTTTCATTACTTTTCTGTACTTCATACTTGTCAAGTTTTCCTTTACTCTAATATTGTAAGTAGTTCTTAGTTTTTGACATCCTTTATTTAAAATAACATTTTCATTCGTTTCTATTCAATTTCTCAGAAATTGTTCTTCATCAACTTTAATAAATAACTACCTTTTCTATATTATTTCATTTGTAGTGTTCTTACATTTCAAATCTAAGTTTTACTTCCTGTCAAGTATTTATACTTAATTAGTTAGTATTTCAGAAACCATTTCATTATCTAGGAGGTTACTTGATACATATCCTACACATCTCGATAACACAGCAGATTGACGGATTACATTCAAGTATTCCCTCCATCCTTCTTATTTCAATACTATGGCAAAAATCTATGCCATTTTCATCTCTTTTGTTAAAGTTCTTTACTGCTTGTTCCTTTTAATTTCTAGTATTTCTCTCAAGTTCATTGTTTAAGTTTATTTTATTTCTTGAAAATAGTGTCATTTAGATCTTTCTTTACTTAACTTTCCTTTCAAACTTCAGTTTTCTTTTCATTATAAACTTACTACGGTTAGGAAGCTATTTTCTATTAAATAATTGGCTTTCTTTTAAACTTCAAACTTACATTTTCGAACTTAAACAGTTTTTATTGTCAACTTTTATTATTGGCAATATTTTGTACATCTCTTTCAAACTTACATATTTGTTTTAACACCAAGTCCTTGCCAGTATATTACTAGATTTGACTAACTTGTCAAATTCATACTTGGCAGACAATATATACACACATTTTGATGAGATTACCGCATAACTCATAGGTCCCACACTCGTTTGATCTTCAATTATGTGTAACAAACGAATTTTGGTCAGAAACCGAAAACCAACGTTAACAAGTTGGCACGCCTGGTGGGACGAGTTTAGAGTAACTCGTACAGTGTCGCGAATTTGACATACAAATTTATTGTATGCGTCTACGGAGTGGAAAGGTGGTTCAAACATCATCTATTTCCCAAAACTCTGTGAATATGAGTAGTGCAAGTGATGCAGGCGTAGTTGGCACTAACGCCGCTGTGTCAATGGTGGATGTGCTATTGCACCAGTTGACAATATTCCTGCAACCAGGGCTAACGCCACTAATGCAGGGAATAATAGCACTAATAGTTTATGTGCGAGAAGAGGCATTTCTTACGCCCAAGTTGTCAATAGATTTGATGAAGTTGGCCAAGGAACACTCCCGTCACCAACTTCCCCAGTCTTACAACAAATAAATCCACTAACTACCGGATTGTCTCCACGAAGTATTGTGAATTCAAACCCAAGAGGGACTACGCAACCTCTGTCACAACCTTTGTATGGGATGCCTTATGGTTCAAATGCTGTCAATCCAAATACCCCATTCGCATACATACCATATCCAAGTGGAATGACGATGGCTGCCCATACATCTGGACAGGCAGGGCCATCGGCTGGGGGGTAGATTCCTAGTCATGCGAACGGGATAACAGGGTCAATGGTAGTAACCCATTCTCGACAAGAGCAACCAGTAGAAAGGCCACATATATCCCCATTAAGACAACCCCCACAAAGTACTGTTGGTCTGTCGGAGGCTACATTAGCCAACGTCCGACAACAAATTGACTCTAGTAACCATGACATGGTGAATATCTTTACTCAACAAATGAGTACATTGATTGCGCCATTAATGGAAAACACAAATAATGCATGCTTGACATTGGCAAACAAGATACGTAGGTTAAATAGAGCCTTGGGCGTTGTAACCCCAGGTGATAACCAAAATACTAATAGACATCTCAATAGGAATGTCAATAGGAATGAACAACCACAAGTTATACAACTTGACGGATCTGAACAAGATGACGAGCGGCAACAGCCCCATCGTCGCATTCCTTTGAAACGTGGAAATGTACATATTCTACGACCAGAGGAAGACGAAGATTTGGTCATAAACCAGGGTGCTTTTGGAGCGTTTCGTCAAAACGTTCTAAATCAGAACGTCAATCAAGTCGTCGAGCAAGCATTGAATAGGTTTGGTTTTAACATAGGTTATGCCAATCAACCATTTTTTGCTTCGGCATTTCCTGATTGGGTCCAACAGGAAGAAATGCCTCGAGTATATAAAATACCCAAATTGTCAAAATTCTCAGGAGAAAGTGGAGAGTCGACAGTCGAGCACATTGCTCGATATACAATCGAGTTGGGAGATTTGGCTCTAGAGGAGGGATTAAAGATGAAATTCTTCCCTAGTTCGTTGACTAAGAATGCTTTTTCTTGGTTTTCGACTCTAAGGCCTAATTCCATACATTCCTGGAATCAATTAGAGAGGAGTTTTCATGATCAATTCTTCAGGGGTGACCTGAAAATAGGATTGACAGATTTATTTGGCATTAAAAGGACGTATAACGAGTCTGTCGATGACTACCTTGCCCGATTCCGTCAAATGAGGAGTCGTTGCTTCACCCCTATCCCTGAGGCAGAAATAGTGAAGATTGCTGCTGGGGGTCTAGATTATCATATTAGGAAGAAGTTGGTCAACCAACATCTAATTGATTTTGCCCAGTTAGGAGATAAAGTCCGTCAAATTGAACAATTGAAAGCTGAAAAGGTTTTCAAGCAGAAGAAATTCCTCAAGAGAGAAAAGATTAACTTTGTCGGATGTAATGAATCCGACGAGGAGGGCAATGATTCTGAGGAATATGAGGTAGATTACGTTGAATTAAAAAACGGTCCACCTTATACATGCCAAGCTTTGAAGCCTGCGAGGGGCAAAGAAAGGATCCCTTTCATTAATAAGAAAGTGTATACATTTGAAGTGACCAAGGCCGATCAAATATTTGATATATTACTCAAAGATAAGCAGTTAAAATTGTCAGATGATCATAGGCTTTTGAAAGCCCATGAGATTAAAGATCGGAAGTACTGTAAGTATCATAACACTTTTGGTCATGTAACTAATGATTGTATGCATTTCAGGGATATTATTCAGAAAGGTTTGGCAGAAGGAAGATTAAAATTTTCAGACAAGAAACCAGACATGAAGGTTGACACAGAACCCTTTGGCCCTGAAATTAACAAGGCAGACCGCTAAGTCCCTATGGGAATAGGCATGGTCAACATCAGGGCTGGGAAGAATATCCAGATGGATCTGTCAGATTCATTTGATATTTATCCAAAGCCGGGAGAACCTCTTGTCGATTTCATGACACGCAAGAAATCTGACGGCATAATTAAAGTTTGCCCAAGATGTGAAGCATTTTATGATAAAGTGGCTGCCGAGAAAAACAGGGGACATAGACCATCATCGTATCACCCATGTGATAGAACCGAGTCTCGTAATGGTGGTAACCAAGGCAGACTGTCACACTCGGGCAGCCATGCTGGGTCTAACAGTGTACACAGGAATGCTGCACCTGTTGTTAACAGCCAGATAAACAGCCGTCAACAACACATGCATCAGACAAGACCTAGACAGCACCACATCGGAGGTTGGCTTGAGGAGCCAATCAGAGGATCAGTGGAAAATAACTCTGTCGGTGGCAGATTCAATTCCGTCAAGATCAGGAAACCCGCGTCCAACGTAATGGTGGATTAATGGGTGAAGAATTCTGCCACGGCTCGGTATCCAGAGTTACAAAAGCAGACATGGGTCATGAGAAACAAGTTCAGTGATCGTGGTCCACCCTTTTGGAATGAGAATTACCGAAGGGGCCAATTAGCTCAAAATGCTCATATGACAGGGCCTGGTCTGTCAGTACCATCAACTCAATTGGCCATCTCTAAGAGCCAAAAGAGGAGGCTGCAGAGGCTCCGATAGGCTCAAAAGAAGAAGCTTGCCAGGCAAGAAGGCGTCGCCATAAAGGAGATGCCTTCACAAGATACTGGTTGTCTGGTAGCAGTGGCTGACAACAAAGTTGACAAGAAAGGAGATGCCAAAATGAAAGCGTAATAGTGACCCATCCCATGGAAGCTGATGCGATGGGACCCATTAATCAAGCCAGGTAGCATAAGCCTACATCACAGGTTTTCACAGAAAAGAAGGCTTCGGGCCAGGCATCACCACTAGTAAGATCCACTGGCAAATGGCCTGTCGGGCTGGTAGAAATGGAAAAGTTGCGGGACTCGAGAGAAAGTTTGAGGCCAGAATGGAAAAACAACAATTGACAACGTTCAGGACTGAGTGTGATTTAACCAAAGAAGAATTGTCATTCGATGCTGTCATCGAAGCACTGAATGATCCAAATGATGATATGAACATCAGTGGAGCCATGGACATGGACGGCCAGAATGAAGATTGGGCCGACATCATCGAGGCACTAGACAACTGTGGCGCAGGGATTGCCCGACCTCTGTCAGATAGACCAGGATCAGATGACGAGAGTGATTTGAAAAGAAATCACGGCAGAATGGTTGGAGGTACATTTTTGGATGAGGATCCAGACAATGAAGTTATACTAGAACTTGGGATGAAAATGAAGATAGGGTTGATTTCATTCATTCCAACAGAATACGAGGGATATCTTGAGATCGATTTCCCTGAAGACGATGACGATGCCATCAACAATGCAAGGGACCCAGGCGATTGCTGGATGTGTGTTCAGGAGAACTTGGTTACCGTATTCGACAATGTAGCTCAGCAGGAGAAGTCCACTGATGAGTAGAGGAACCATTTGAGGCCTTTACATGTAAAAGCTATAATAGATGGAAGACCTACCAACAGGGTTTTAATTGACGGGGGAGCTGCCGTGAACCTGATGCCAAGAGCAACGTTCAAAAAGTTAGGGAAGGATCAGTCGGATTTAATTCCGACAGATATGGTTGTCACTGACTTCAGTGGCAAAACTTCTCCGTCAGATGGCGTCGTTTTGTTAAACATGCAGGTTGGAACCATCGAAAGGATGACATTGTTTGTAATAATCCCAGCCAAGTCAAGCTACAACATATTACTTGGCAGGGATTGGATTCACGCTGTAGGAGCGGTTCCGTCAACAGTGCATCAAAAAGTAATCTTATGGAATGAGCAAGATCAGGTAGAAATCGTGGAGGCAGATGACAGTGCTTGCTATGCTCAGCAATCACATGTTGATTTCAAGGTATATTCACCAAACGTCAGGCCTATAACTTCCAATGAAGGGGTCATTGACAAGGATACGTTGGAAGCAAGCCTTCTCAGCCAATTTGGAGTTAAGGTAAAGGACAAGGCCGACAAAACTCGGCCAAATTCCGGCAATGAGCCTTGAAACCCACTTGAAAAGATTGTCGGCCTATCTAGCCGACAGAGAAGTACACACTCCAGAGAGTGTGTTGGCGGATTGTATCATTGACGATGGCCCTTTGGGTTTTGAGAAAGGAGCCGAAGCCAAGCAAAACGTGGAAGTAGAAGACCCTCTGGAAGAAATAAATTTAGGGACGAAAGAAAAGAAAATGTCCATTTTTGTTAGTGCTTTTCTGCCAGAGGATTACAAACAAAAACTTGTCAGGTTAATTGCAGAGTATAAAGATTGCTTTGCATGGGACTACGATGAAATGCCTGGTTTAAGCAGAGATCTTGTCGAACACCGGCTGCCACTTAGGGAGGATTGCAAGCCGGTGAAGCAGGCAAGTAGAAGGTTTGCTCCAGAGGTGGTTCATAAAATCAAAGAGGAAGTGCAAAGACTGTTTAAAGCAAAGTTCATTCGAACAACCAGGTATGTCGACTGGCTTTCTAATGTAGTTCCTGTCATTAAAAATAATGGCAAAATGAGGGTATGCATAGACTTTAGAAATTTCAATATGGCTACCCCCAAAGATGAATATCCGATGCCAATAGCCGACATGCTTGTCGACTCAGCATCAGGAAATGAAATTTTAAGTTGTATGGATGGCCATGTAGGTTATAGTCAAATCTTTATAGCCGAAGAAGATGTGTCAAAGACTGCCTTCAAATGTCCACGAGCGATTGGGACATATGAATGGATTGTCATGCCTTTCGGTTTATAGAATGCAGGAGCCACCTATCAACGAGCAATGAATACAAATTTCCATGATGTTATTGGAAAATTTATAGAAGTATATATTGATGACGTGGTTGTCAAGTCCAAAACCAAAGATGACCACTTGGAGCATCTGAAGCAAGGGTTTGAAAGGATGAGAAGGCATAACCTCAAAATGAACCCAGATAAGTGTAGCTTCGGAGTGTCGACTGCCAAATTCTTAGGATTCCTAGTCCACAAAAAAGGAATTGAGGTAGACAAGAATAAAGCCAAAGCGGTCATGGAAGCGTCGGCACCGACAGATAAGAAGGAACTACAATCCTTCCTAGGAAAGGTTAACTTTCTGAGAAGGTTTATATCAAATCTGTCGGGAAGAACGAGAATATTTGCACCGTTGGTCAAGTTGAAATCGGAGCAAAGCTTCATATGGGAGCCTTGTCACTAAGAGGCTTTTGATCAGATCAAGCAATACTTAGTCAATCCACCGGTCATGATGCCCGCAGTGCCTCGTCGACCGTTGAAGTTGTACATATCAGCATCTGAAGACACTATAGGATGTCTACTGGCCCAGGATGATGATGATGATATTGAAAGGGCCGTATATTATCTAAGCAGGGTCCTCAATGATGCTGAAAGAAGATATAATGCAATAGAGAAGTTATGTCTAGCATTGTATTTTTCTTGTACAAAACTTAAATATTATATGATGCCATGTCATGTATTCGTTATTTCCAAAACTGATGTTATAAAGTATATGTTGTCAAAACCAGTCCTTAATGGACGTATTGGTAAATGGACCATTGCTTTGTCAGAGTATTCTCTACAATACGTACCAGCTAAAGCTATTAAAGGACAGGAAGTGGCTGACTTTTTGGTAGACCATCCAGGATTGGATGTGCCAGAAATAGATGTTGTCAGTTTACAACCTTGGAAACTTTTTTTCGACGGATCAAGGCATCAAGGAGGTAGTGGAGTCGGAATTCTAATCGGGACTCCACAAGGAACTCCTACAAAGTTTATGTTTGAACTTAAGTATCCATGTTCCAACAATGAAGCTGAATATGAAGCTTTGATTGTCGGATTGGAAATACTGATAGAAATAAAAGCACGAAATGTGCATATCTTTGGGGATTCCCAATTAGTCATCAAACAACTTACTCAAGAATACAAGTGTGTCAACTGCAACTTGACAAAATACTGTATCATAGCTAGTAAGTTAATGAAAAAATTCGATGACGTAATTGTCAAATATATTCCCAGAAATTTGAATCAAGAGGCTAATGAGTTGGCTCAAATAGCATTAGGATACAAGATATCTCAAAAGGCTTTGTCTGGACTAATGGAAATCAGAGAACTATTGTATCCATTAGAAGAAAGAGATGTTTTGGTTAATGATGTAATTCTACCTAATGACTGGAGGTTGCCAATAATCGAATATTTGGAAAATCCAAGTCAGAATGTAGATAGGAAAACGAAATACAAAGCATTGAATTACACAATGCAAGGAGGACCGTTATATAGAAGATATGCTGACGGGAATCTACATAAGTGCCTGAGTGAGCAAGATGCTTATTTGGCTCTATCAGAAGTCCATGAGGGCATATGTGGAGCCCATAAGGCAGGTGATAAAATGAAATGGATCCTTCGACAAAGTTTGTATTATTGGCCGACTATGGTTAAAGATTGCATTTCGTTTGCCAAATCTTGTGAACAATGTCAGAAACATGGCCATATACAAAATGTACCGGCTAGCGAATTACATTCTATTGTCAAGCCTTGGCCATTCCAAGGATGGGCTTTAGATTTAATTGGCCAAATACATCCTTCTTCATCGAAACGACATTAATTCATTCTAGTTGGAGTGGACTATTTTACCAAATGGGTAGAAGCAGTTTGCCTCAAAGCAGTCACCCAACAAGACATAATTGATTTCATTGAAAATCACATCATTTGTCGGTTTGGCATACCCCAGACTCTGACAACAGATCAAGGGTCAGTATTCGTCGGCAAGAAAGTTGTGGAATACGCTGGTTCTAGGCATATAAAAATACTCACATCTACACCATATTATGCACAAGCAAATGGCCAAGTTGAGGCCATAAATAAGATCATTATTAGTCTTATTAAAAAGCATGTGGGCCGACAGCCTAAGAGTTGGCATAGTACTCTTGATCAAATACTGTGGGCATATAGAAATTCACCCAGGCAGTCGACAGGAACTTCACCATATTGGCTAACTTATGGACACGATCCTGTGCTACCTGTCGAAATCAATCTCCAATCTACTCGCATTCAAAGGCAAAATGACTTGCCTACCGAACAATATTGGAATGCAATGCTGGACGAATTGGATGAGTTAAGTGACGAAAGATTGATTGCATTAGAAAATTTAATTCGGCAAAAAGAAAGAATTGCAAAGTTCTATGATAGTCGAGTTAAGTTCAAATCATTTAAGGTAGATGATCTGGTGTGGAAAGTCATATTGCCCATGGATAAAAGTTGTCGAGAATATGGCAAATGGTCGCCTGAATGGGAAGGACCATTTAGAATTGATAAAGTATTTTCTGGAAATGCTTATGCACTTGTCAATGTTAATAATAGCTTGAAAATCAAGTCAATTAATGGCAAGTATTTGAAGGAATATAAACCGACAATGTTGGAAGTAAAAATTGACTGTAAATGAGATAGAACATAAGTTTTATTCATTGATTTGGCAATACAATTTGACATTGTCAAAAGTACATCCTGTCAGTTTAAGCTAACTTATTCCTAAGAGAGCAGGCTGGAAACTAACGGTTGGCATACACAGATGTGTGTAGAATTATGAGCATTCAAAAAGATAAGTTGAAAAGATGTTCAGTTGACATACACAAAAAAAAAAGCCAACTAAACTAAAATTGAAAATTTCTGATTTCTTCCCAAGCCTTCTCCAGAGCCTCTCTGTCAGCCTTGGCTGCCAGATATTTAGATTGCATGGCTATTAGAATGTTGACAATTGACCTGGCAGTCACACCTGACTTTTAGATTCATCGTCAATTTGATTAACCTTTTCTTTGCTGGCCGGCAGAGGTTGTGCAAGTTGAAGTTTTTTCTATTTGGCTTGAGTTAAAGGAACTTCTCAGTCAACAATCTCTTTGTCTACTACCAAGTCAGCTTTGACGCTGTCAGCAATGACATGAATCTCGTTCTCTTGTGGCTGATAAGCCTCTGACTCATCTAGTTTTATGGCTAATATGACCAAGGTTTTGTGCTAATTATATCTCATTTTCACCCAATTTAGATTAGATTGTCCTCAAGTAAGGTTTTGAGTCTCTAAAGTAGTTTTAGGTTAATTTAGCCAGTTTTGAGTCAAATAAAGCACTTATGGCTATTTTATTGTTTTCAGGTTAACTTAGAAGTCAAGGGAATAAAGAAGCAGGGGAAATTGCAATCCTGGAGGTGTTCGCCTCGCGAACCTGAAAGCCAGCTGAACAGTAGAATGTCATCCTCTCTGGTTCGCCCCGCGAACAATACCTCGCCTCGCGACCCTGAAGGCTGACTGTTCCAGAAAAATGCAAGATTTCTGTGTCGCCTCGCGAATCCATCTCTTCACCACGCGAGCCTGGAAGTCAGAAAGCATCACGGTTAGACTCTTCAATTCCTCGCCACGCGAGCAGTACTTCGCCCCACGAGAAGACCAAACGTTGCAGACTCTTCATAATATTCGCCTCGTGAGTGAGGGTTCGCCTCGCGAGTAGGCGCAGTTCCTGAAAGATATAAATGGTTGTTCTGGGCAGATTAGAGGGACTTTTGGATTCTCCACTGTTTTTTTATAGAATTTCTGGTTGTGTTTCGTTTTGATGGAGAACTAAATTTCTTGGATTAGTCTACTGTAATTGATTTCCACCACACTTGAGGTTTTGTAATTCCTGTTTTGTATGCTTTTCCCTTTTCAATACTATGCTATATATTTCTGTTTGTTTAATTCAGGAGTGTATAGTGTTGTGTTGATTTATTTCGGTGATGTTATGTTCCTATATTGAATCACGTTTGTTTAATTCGCGTGTGTTCATTCATGTTCGTTTAGTTCATGAGAGCTTAACCCCGTTTGTTTAATTCGGGAATAGGAACATATATCTCATAGTAGCGATTTCGTTTGTTAATTGTTACTACAACCGAAAGGGGATTAGAATCTGCTTAGGACTTGGAATTTACATGAACCGATGATAGTTGGAAAATCGAGAACAGTAGATTAATCGTCTTTAGCTTATTTGACAATCCTTTAAATTGCTTTGTTTTGATTGCTCTGTGTTTCCTTAATTGTTTTCTTATTTGCATTCAAATCCAACCCACCCCCACCCCCCCACCCCCCCCCCCCCCCAAAAAAAATGATTTTTGTGGTAAATAACAAGTCAAGAGTCCTTGTGAGACGATATCCGAGTTGTCACTTCCTAAACTACAGTTTTATTAAACCCGCTCGCTTTTTAGCGCGTGCGCGACAGCGCGACCAAAAATTGGCGCCGTTGCCGGGGACTCTTGTTTGTTATTTTCGCATTTTTTGTTTCCTTTATTTTCGTTTTTTGTTTTGAATTAGTCTGGCTACTAGGTCTACTTGCCCTGAATTGTGTGATTTTGATCCTGAAATTGAAAGAACACTACACACACGCCGTAGAGCAATTCGGGCTAGCACTAGTGGTGATTCTAATTCTGAAACTGTTTTTGATAACATGGGTGACCAAAGGACATTAAGGCAGCTTGCTGCCCCTGATGTTAATTATAATGGCTTATGTATTGAATATGCTGGTGCTGGTGCTGTTACTCCTTTTGAATTAAAATCTGGTTTAATTCATTTGTTGCCAAGGTTTAGTGGTCTTGCAGGTGAGGATCCACACAAGCATTTGAAGGAATTCCAGGTTGTCTGCTCCACACCCTTGAGACCAGAGGGAATAACTGAGGATCACATCAAGCTGAGAGCCTTCCCGTTTTCACTACAGGGCGCTGCAAAGGATTGGCTGCTCTATCTTAAGCCAAACTCTATTACTACCTGGAACGATTTGAAGAAGGTTTTCTTAGAGAAATACTTTCCTGCCTCCAGAGCTGCATCAATCAGGAAGGAAATATGTGGCATCAGACAAGGCAATGAGTCATTGGCTGAGTATTGGGAGAGATTCAAGCAGTTGGTATCCAGTTGCCCTTAGCATCAGATTTCTGAGCAACTTCTTATTCAGTATTTTTATGAAAGGTTACTACCGATGGATAGAAATATTTTGGATGCTGCTAGTGGGGGAGCACTTGTTGATAAGACTCCAGCTGCTGCCAAGCAATTGATTGAAAATATGTCACTGAACTCCCAGCAGTTTACAACCAGAAGAAATTCTGTTGAGACAAGGGGTGTGAATGAGGTCCATAGTTCTTCTTCTTACCAGGCCCTTGAGAATAGAATGGATAGGCTCACTTCTTTGGTGGAGAAATTGGCAATGGATAAGGTTCAGCCGGCAATGTTGTGTGGCATGTGCAGTTCTCATGAGCACCCGTATGAAGCATGCCCCATTCTGAAAGAAGGGTCAATTACTGATTTGCCTCAAGCTTATGCAGTCCATCCTTACAATCAAGGCAACAGTCAGAACCGGTACAACACTCCAAACCTCTCCACAAATAAGTACCACCCCAGTTGGAGGAATCATCCCAACCTTCGGTATGGGAGCTCATCCCAACAACCGATGGCACCACCACATAATCCTCCTCAAGTGACCACTTCTGCACCTTCCGAACCTTCCCTAGAGGACATGATCAAGCAATTGGCTGCAAACAATCTCCAGTTTCAGCAGCAAGCAAATACTAGTATTCAGACTTTGAACACACAGATTGGACAGATTGGACAGTTTCAGCAGCGAACGGATGCTACCATTCAAGCCTTGCAGACACAGATTGGACAACTTGCCACTTCCATGAACAACATACAGCAAGCTCAAGGATCAAGTCAACTACCTGCACAAACAGTGATGAATCCCAATATCTCCAATCCTAATGTGAGTGCCATTTCTCCGAGGTCTGGAAAAGTTGTTGAGGCAGCCTCTGGAAAAGATGAAGAAACTGTTGAGGTAACTCCTAAGCCTTTTGTTATTGTTGAAGCTGAGAAAGTGTACATACCACCGATCCCTTTCCCACAGAGAGTGCAGAAAAATAAGAAGATTGGTGGGGAAGACAAGGAGAGGGAAATTTTAGATGTGTTCAGAAAGGTGGCGGTGAATATTCCCCTTTTGGATGTGATCAAGCAGGTTCCTAAGTATGCTAAATTTCTGAAGGATTTATGCACCAACAAGAGGAGGTTGAAGGGTAACGAGAGAGTTAATTTGGGAAGAAATGTTTCAGCTCTTATCCAGTCTAAGCCTGCACTTGAAAGAGTTACTGTTTTAGCCGCCACTCAGGCACTACCACAGAAGTGCAAGGATTCGGGCCCTTTTACTATTCCATGCACTATTGGGGACAGAAAATTTGAAAATTGCATGTTGGATTTGGGAGCCTCCATAAATGTCATGCCCACCTCTGTTTTCAATAACCTTGATCTCGGTCCCTTGCAATATACAGGTCTCACTATCCAGTTGGCCAACAGGACCAGCGCCCACCCCATGGGAATGGTAGAAGATGTGCTGGTACAAGTTGATGAGTTGATTTTCCCTGCTGACTTCTACATCCTAGACATAGCAGGAGAGACAAATTCAAGTAGATCACCAATCATCCTGGGCAGACCGTTCATGAAGACAGCCAAGACAAAGATTGATGTTGATGATGGGACCATGTCCATGGAGTTTGGTGACATTGTGGCAAAGTTTAACATCTTTGATGCTATGAAACATCCATTGGAAGAGCACTCTGTTTTCCAATTAGAGTTGCTCTCCGAAATTATTGATGACACCCATGAGGACTTGGTTTCTGATTTTCCATTTGTATCTGACTTTGATGATATTTATTCATGTACTGACTGTACTGACACCAACCCTTGTGTTGTTTGTGCTGAGTTTCTTGATTCTACTTTGCAGGGTGATAGTGTGAGTGAAGCTGTCTGTTCAGCCGAAGTTCTTGACATCATGGCTACTCCAAATATACCATCCATTGAGCAGCCACCCTCCTTAGAGCTCAAACCACTTCCAGGGAATTTGAATTATGCTTACTTGGAGACGAATGAAAAACTTCCAGTCATCATTTCCTCCAGCCTTGACTCTGACCAGGAAGCTAAGCTTTTAGAGGTTCTGAAGAAGCACAAGAAGCCGATTGGGTGGACCTTGGCTGACATCCCAGGAATTAGCCCCTCCAGATGTATGCATAGAATTCTGTTGGAGGATGGGGCTAAACCAGTTAGGCAGCCCCAAAGGCGGCTCAATCCATTGATTCTGGATGTTGTGAAGAAGGAGGTGACTAAACTTCTGCATGCGGGTATCATATACCCCATCTCTGATAGTACTTGGGTAAGTCCAGTGCAAGTTGTACCCAAGAAGTCCGGCCTCACAGTGGTAAGAAATGATAATAATGAGCTTGTACCCACTAGAGTCCAGAATAGATGGCGAGTCTGTATAGATTATAGGAAGTTAAACCAGACCACCAGAAAGGATCACTTTCCTTTGCCGTTCATCGATCAGATGCTCGAACGGCTGGCTGGTAAATCTCATTACTGTTTTCTTGATGGCTTTTCCGGTTACTTCCAGATCCATATTGCACCAGAGGATCAGGAAAAGACTACTTCACGTGCCCCTTCGGCACATTTGCTTATAGGAGGATGCCATTTAGCCTTTGTAATGCTCCTGGCACTTTCCAGAGATGCATGCTTAGCATTTTTACTGAATTTATTGAAAATTGCATGGAAGTGTTCATGGATGACTTCACTGTATATGGTTCCTCATTTGATTCATGCTTGCATAGTCTGAGTTTGATTCTAGAAAGATACATTGAAACTGACTTGGTTTTGAACTATGAAAAGTGTTGCTTTATGGTTGAACAAGGGATTGTTTTGGGGCATGTTATTTCTAAAGAGGGTATTTCAGTAGATCCTGCAAAAATTGATGTGATTTCTACATTGCCTTATCCATCTTGCGTTCGCGAGATTTTTTCTTTTCTTGGTCATGCAGGTTTCTACCGGCGCTTCATTAAGGACTTTAGCAAGATAGCTCTTCCCTTTTCAAACCTGCTGAAGAATGATGCCATGTTCCATTTTGATGACAACTGCAAGAAGGCATTTGACTACCTGAAAAGGGCATTGACCTCTACCCCCATCATCCAGCCCCCTGACTGGACCCTCCCTTTTGAACTCATGTGTGATGCTTCTAATTATGCTGTGGGAGCGGTTCTGGCACAAAGGGTGGGCAAGGCTGCCCATGTCATTCATTATGCTTCTAGGACTTTAGATGCTGCACAATCAAATCACACCACCACTGAAAAGGAACTTCTAGCTGTTGTATTTGCACTTGATAAATTTAGGTCATATTTGCTAGGTTCAAAGGTTATTGTTTTTACTGACCATGCAGCTCTGAAGTACCTGTTGAAGAAACCAGAGGCGAAGCCGAGATTGATTCGGTGGATGCTTTTGCTCCAAGAGTTTAATGTGAAGATAAAAGACAAGAGTGGAGCTGAAAATTTAGTAGCTGATCACTTGAGCCGAATAGCAAGGGATGAGGATCCTTATCCCATCCAGGATGATTTTCCGGATGAGCAGCTTCTACATCTGCATGGGGTAACTCCATGGTTTGCTGACATTGTTAACTTTCTTGTTGCTGGTGTTGTTCCTGCAGGTGCAAGTAGATCCAAGATCCACAAACTCAAGAGTGATTCAAAATACTATGTTTGGGATGATCCGTACCTTTAGAAGTTTTGCAGTGATCAGGTTATTCGGAGGTGTGTCCCGGACTATGAGATCGAGTCCATCTTGCACTTTTCTCATGCCTCTCAAGTAGGGGGACACTTTGGACCACAGAGGACGGCAAGAAAAGTCCTAGATTCTGGGTTCTACTGGCCCACCATTTTTAGAGATGTCTATGAGGTCTACCGGACTTGTACGGAATGTCAACAGCAGGCCCTGCCATCACTCGTAGGAGTGAAATGCCTCAGTAGCCCATGCTTTTTTGTGAGGTTTTTGATGTGTGGGGAATCGACTTTATGGGTCATTTCCTTGCCTCTTTTGGTTTTATATATATTCTTTTGGCTGTTGACTGTGTTTCAAAGTGGGTGGAAGCTATCCCCACTAGGACTAACGATGCTAAAGTTGTTTCAAAGTTTGTTAGGTCCAATATTTTTTGCAGGTTCGGCATACCTCGGGCTATCATCAGCGACCAGGGCACTCACTTCTGCAACAGCACCATGGAAGCTCTACTCCGGAAGTATGGAGTTGTGCATAGAGTCTCCACTGCTTACCATCCCCAGACCAATGGCCAGGCTGAGATATCAAACAGGGAGATCAAGTAGATCTTAGAGAAAATGGTGCAGCCGAATAGGAAGGACTGGAGCCGCCGTCTAGAAGACGCACTGTGGGCTCAGAGGACCGCTTTCAAGACGCCAATAGGGATGTCCCCCTTTAGGCTTGTATTTGGTAAGGCATGTCATCTCCCTGTGGAAGTTGAGCACCGTGCATATTGGGCAGTCAAGTGCTGTAACTTGGAAATGAAAAAAGCTGGTATTGAAATAAAACTCCAGTTACAACAGCTTGAGGAGCTTAGGCTATAAGCCTATGAAAGTTCCCGGATTTATAAGGAGAAAACAAAACATTTTCATGATAGGATGATTGCTAGGAAATAATTTTCTGTGGGCCAGCAGGTCTTACTGTTTAACTCTCGCCTGAAAATGATGGCTGGGAAACTTAGGTCCAAGTGGATTGGCCCATTTGTTGTTACTAATGTTTTTCCTTATGGTGCAGTAGAGATTAAAGATGTAGGTAGCAACAAGTCCTTCAAGGTTAACGGGCAGAGGCTGAAGCCATTCCATGGTGTGGCTGCTGGTGTTCCTGACGATACTACTGTTGAGGAGCTCTCCTTGGAAGCTCCCACCTACACTGCCACTTGATCAGGGGGCACCCCTTCCTTTCCCTCACTCTGATTTTATAGTTATGTTGTTTCATTGGGGACAATGTATGTTTTAAGTGTGGGGGAGGGAACTAATTGTAGCTTTGTTTTGTGTTTGGTTGGTCTTGTTTTTTCTTTTAGCTCTTGAATAAATTGTGTGAATCTTAGGTCAGTGAGCTTGATTGATTTTGATTGATTTGGCACAGATTGCATGCATGATTTATGTGATGATTCCCCCTAGGTTTTGAAAAATTGAAAATTTGATCCCCACTTGAAAAATTGAAAACTGAACTTTGAGATATTTTGTTATGATTGCATGATTTATGATAAGTTTGGGGTGAAGGGAAGCACACACTAGGGATAGAATCTCGGTCAAACAATTTGCAAAAATGTCCAGGTGGGGATTTGAGCCTCCAACATGTTTTTAATTGTGTGAATCACTTTCAAGTTGTACTTTCCTGAATTTGCTTGAGTCTCTACTTGGTTTGCATGTTTATGTGTTTGCTTCAGATGATTTAGGCATTTTCTTTGTAAATAACCACTTGGCCTAAAATAACCATCCCTAATGCATGTTTCCTAGTTAGCCCCATTGAGCCTAATTAGCCTGTTAATTCTTGATGACCTTATGTTATGAGCCTAAAATCTGAAAAATCATGTTAACCCAATCTTAGAACTAGGAGAGCATGGATCCTTAGCAAGAGAATGGTTGCAAGAAACTAAGTCTGGGGTGGCTACAAGGATGTGACATGTCATTCTGGATTGAGAAAAAGAAAAAAAATAATAAAAAGGTTGGAGCCAAAGGCAAGAAAAAAAAAAGGAAGAAAAAAAAAAGAATGAAAAAAGAAAAAATAAAAAAAAGAAATAAAAAGTACAAAAATTTCAAAAAGGATATTGAAAGAAAAGAGGTTGTAGTCACCCAAGGCAAAAAGAAGAATGAGAAAAGGAACTTGAGTGGAATTTCAATGTTTTGAAGTGTTTCATGCTCTCTTAGTTCCTAGGGACTTAAGCCCAGTACCTTTGTATATCCTACTCTTAGCCAGGCCCCATTACAACCTTAAAAGACCTTTTGATGTTGCATGCATGTTTTCTGTGGGAATCATTTGGAGATGAAAATCAAATTTATGGGAAGTGCTTCTGAAAGGTGAATTGAGTGAAATGTTGTTAGCCTAGACAAACTGAGCGATTGAGTGAAACACTAAATGCCCTTGTGAGGAAGGCGATTGTTTGAATTTGGTGATCTCCCTCTTGTGTGTAACTTGGATCCCTTGCTTAGATTAATGATTGTTTGAATGATGAAATTCTCAAATGTTCAGAATAAAGGATTGTGGGGATTGCTTTGTTTGAAAGAGGGGAACATTGAAGAAAACTGTTTTGATGAAATTGCTTGAATTTGTGCAAAGTTGATTGAATCCCTTAAGCTTGCCATGTCTTGAGTCTTTTTGATTTTTGAGTTGTAGTTTGCTTGGGGACAAGCAAAGTTTAAGTTTGAGGTATTTTGATAAGCCTCTGGCTCATCTAGTTTTATGGCTAGTATGACCAGGGTTTTGTGCTAATTATATCTCATTTTCACCTAATTTAGATTAGATTGTCCTCAAGCAAGGTTTTGAGTCTCTAAAGTAGTTTTAGGTTAATTTAGCCAGTTTTGAGTCAAATAAAGCACTTATGGCTATTTTATTGTTTTCAGGTTAACTTAGAAGTTAAGGGAATAAAGAAGCAGGGGAAATTGCAATTTTGGAGGTGTTCGCCTAGCCAGAGTCTTCTCACCACGTGAACCTGAAAGCCAGCTGAACAGCAGAATGTCATCCTCTCTGGTTAGCCCCGCGAACAACACCTCGCCTCGCGACCCTGAAGGCTGACTGTTCCAGAAAAATGCAAGATTTCTGTGTCGCCTCGCGAATCCATCTCTTCGCCACGCGAGCCTGGAAGTCAGAAAGCATCACGGTTAGACTCTTCAATTCCTCGCCACGCGAGCAATACTTCGCCCCGCGAGAAGACCAAACGTTGCAGACTCTTCATAATATTCGCCTCGCGAGTAAGGGTTTGCCTCTCGAGTAGGCGCAGTTCCTGAAAGATATAAATGGCTGTTCTGGGCAGATTAGAGGGACTTTTGGATTCTCCACTGTTTTTTTATAGAATTTCTGGTTGTGTTTCGTTTTGATGGAGAACTAAATTTCTTGGATTAGTCTACTGTAATTGATTTCCACCACACTTGAGGTTTTGTAATTCTTGTTTTGTATGCTTTTCCCTTTTCAATACTATGCTATATATTTCTGTTTGTTTAATTCAGGAGTGTATAGTGTTGTGTTGATTTATTTCGGTGATGTTATGTTCCTATATTGAATCGCGTTTGTTTAATTCGTTTGTGTTCGTTCATGTTCGTTTAGTTCATGAGGGCTTAACCCCGTTTGTTTAATTCGGGAATAGGAACATATATCTCGTAGTAGCGATTTCGTTTGTTAATTGTTGCTACAACCGAAAGGGGATTAGAATCTGCTTAGGGTTTGGAATTTACATGAACCGATGATAGTTGGGAAATCGAGAACAGTAGATTAATCGTCTTTAGCTTATTTGACAATCATTTAAACTGCTTTGTTTTGATTGCTCTGTGTTTCCTTAATTGTTTTCTTATTTGCATTCAAATCCACCCCCCCCCCCCCCCAAAACTGATTTTTGTGGTAAATAACAAGTCAAGAGTCCTTGTGAGACGATATCCGAGTTGTCGCTTCCTAAACTACAATTTTATAAACCCGCTCGCTTTTTGGCGCGTAGAGTCCCCAACATATTGTCCCTGCTGATTTCTTTGACTTCAAAAGGGGACATAACATCATTGATGGTTGACAATTTGTCCGTCCGACCATCAAAGAAGTCTTGGGCAGAAGCCAAAGCGACCCTGCTTGAAGTTGGCAAGTGGATTCTTGAAACGAGTGTGGAGTTGATAAGAAGTTCTTCAATTGACATGACAGACAAACAAAGCCGTCGAAAAGCAAAACTTGGGGCGCATCTGTTAGGGGTGAAATTTTTGATTATTGACGGATGCATTTTGACAGGCTGACGAAGGAATCAGAGTAATGATTAATATTTTCTAAGTATTGAAAATATTTAGTTGACAAGAAAATACGGGTCAACAGAAAGGATAAATTGACAACCAAGCTTTTTGACAAAGTATTAAGAAGAGTTGTCAAACGTACAGAGAAGTGTGAAAATGGCTAAGTCCTCAAGACTGACAAGGCATTAGCAAGATAAGTTGTCAAGCAGCCAGACACGCCAAACAACGAAACCCTTGACAACAAGCAAGTTGACACGGAGCGGTTCAAAGAATTGAGCAGTTGGAGAAGTTTGTTTGTCAAATAGTCTGAATTTGAATATGGCAAAACTGCCATACACGTGTCAGAAAGTAGATTAGAAAGTTACCCTTAGGAAGTTACCTTTAGGAAGTTATTTACTTTTTCTATAAATACTAGTTACTACAATGTAATAGAGGTTGGAACTTGAAACATCCTACACGTCTCGATCACACAGCAGACTGATGGATTAACTCAAGTATTCCTTCCACCCTTTTATCATTAATACAATGTTCAATTTCAATACAATATTGGTTCATTTCCTTCAAGTTCTTCATGCACTTTTCAGTTTATTCATCATGTTCTTCATATTCTTTCTGTAACTTTCATTACTTTTCTGTACTTCATACTTGTCAAGTTTTCCTTTACTCTAATATTGTAAGTAGTTCCTAGTTTTTGACATCCTTTATTTAAATTAACATTTTCATTCGTTTCTATTCGATTTCTCAGAAATTGTTCTTCATCAACTTTAATAAATAACTACCTTTTCTATATTATTTCATTTGTAGTGTTATTACATTTCAAATCTAAGTTTTACTTCCTGTCAAGTATTTATACTTAATTAGTTAGTATTTCAGAAACTATTTCATTATCTAGGAGGTTACTTGATACATATCCTACACATCTCGATTACACAGCAGATTGACGGATTACATTCAAGTATTCCCTCCATCCTCCTTATTCCAATACTATGGCAAAAATCTATGCCATTTTCATCTCTTTTGTTCAAGTTATTTACTGCTTATTTCTTTTAATTTCCAGTATTTCTCTCAAGTTCATTGTTTAAGTTTATTTTATTTCTTGCAAATAGTGTCATTTAGATCTTTCTTTACTTAACTTTCCTTTCAAACTTCCGTTTTCTTTTCATTATAAACTTACTACGGTTTGGAAGCTATTTTCTATTAAATAATTGGCTTTCTTTTAAACTTCAAACTTACATTTTCGAACTTAAACAGTTTTTATTGTCAACTTTCATTATTGGCAATATTTTGTACATCTCTTTCAAACTTACATATTTGTTTTAACACCAAGTCCTTGCAAGTATATTACTAGTTTTGACTAACTTGTCAAATTCATATTTGGCAGACAATACATACACACATTTTGACGAGATTACCGCATAACTCATAGGTCCCACACTCGTTTGATCTTCAATTATTTGTAACAAACGAATTTTGGTCAGAAACCGAAAACCAACGTTAACACCCATAAACAACTCACTTCATGCTAGAATTCACCACCTCATAGTACCAAAAGCATAAGATCTTTCTCTTTAAAAAAGTATAAGTTTTGCCAACAAAAAAAACAAAAGATCCCATCACCAGGAAAAAAAAAATTGTTCGGCCCAAGCTTGTGTCGGGCTAACGAATTTAGCTCATCTATGACAGGTAGGGGTGAGCAGTGGTCGGTTTCGGGCTCAAAAAGCCCAATCCACCGTAAACCGACCATTCAATTTTATGGCCCATTTCCGCCCAAATGTTGTTTGGTTTGGTCGGGTGGCGATTAGGTCAGGTTGAGCGGATGATCGGGCGGGTTGACACGGGTATGGGTGGGCCAGATTCGTTTAACTTAATTTTTGGGCCAAACTTCATTTTTGAGTGCTTTTTTCCAATTTTGGGTTAATTTTACCATCTAAATACACAATTGGGCCTTAATTCATACATTGGGTCACTGTGAACCCTCATCATGAAAGATGGAAGAATGTTCAATGTTTCACTCCACGCATACTAATTAAACACAAAGATAGAGTAGTCTAGAAGTCGGTAGTTTAGAAATACACAAGTGCAAATACATAAGAAAACAAGGTTTATAACATAATAAAATCATAATCTGCTGATTCTTGAAACAAGGTAGCCTGCTGATTCTTCAAACAAGGTAGCCATGAACTCATCTCTATCAACATTTTTTACAAGAAACCTGCAATATAAAAGACAGGGTTGAAATCTTATGCAGTACTTGCACAAGGTGTGCGTCGTGCGAATGCACGTGCGACTCCGGCAAGTGTATCGGATTGTCGCCAAGTAATAAAAGATATCGATCCCACAGAGACTGTGATCTGGAATCACAACTAATTTTCTATTTGGTAAATCTGGACTGTATAAAAAAGATTTGAAAAAGGATTTGATATTTTGAAAAGGTTTTGAATTTGAATTAAGAGATAAATAAAACAGAAAACAAATCTATTTGTGGTTTTTGGATCTAAATGGATTCCTAGGGATTTGGGTTACCTACGAGACTGTTTATGTTACTAATCTGATTTACCCTTGTTAATTATCGAAATTGCCTTGAAGGCGAGTTTATCCTCTAATAGTTTAAGCTCCCTCTCGGGTTACAAAAACCGTGCCCAATTGAACCAACCCCTACTCTCGTGGTAGTCGAATTCAGATTGGACCCCATGCGTTTCATGACAACTCGTTGATCCTCGAAGGACTGCTTCTAACTCTCGTGATTTCAGTCCTAAGTCTTACTCTATAGATCCGACACCTAAGTTCACCGCTAGGTTCCTCCTTAGGATGCCTATGACACGCAAACAAGTGGCCACCGAATTTACGAGTGATTCAAACACTAGAAATCAGATCTAAAACAAAATCGAAATTAACAAAGATATTACATCAAATTAACAACATAAATCAGATCTTGGGCATGGCCCCAATCCCTAGAAACTAAGCTACTACTCAAGCCTTGCCGTGGAGATGACAGGCTTGATTACAAATGACATGAAAGTAAACTAAGAGAAGAGATGAGGAGAAGAAGAGAGAGATCCTAAATTGTAGCCTAAGAGTAGCAGCCCAAAAGTCCGTCTCTGCCTCTGCCTGGGTATTTATTTATAGATTTGGGAAGTTTAAATCCCAATCTAACTCAAATTCTGATCCAGTTCAGTTACTTCAGGTCCAAGTAATGCGCGTCACGGCCGTGATGTCCATCACGGCTAGGCCGTGGCGGCTTCTGCCTTGGGCACTTCTATAGATTTCAGATTCTCGCGAGGCGAGTGGACTTTCGCGTCGCGAGACTTCAAGTTCTAGACCGTGATAGGAGTTACGTCTAGGCCGTGACAGATTCTGACTTGTGGGGGTGAAAGGTCATGGCCGTGATGTTCATCACGGCTAGGCCGTGACCAGTTCTGACTTCAGTCTTTCTTCCTTTTCAGTTTTGCTCGATCATGGCCGTGATGGGCATCACGGCTAGGCCGTGATGGGCTCTGTTTGGCTCATTTTCTTCACTTTTCAAGCCCCAGCTTCATCCAAACTCCATCATGGTTGATCCTGAGCATTTTACCCTTGATTTCTTCAAAACAACACCACGAAAACCGCCTTACCCGTTCCAAAGTAAAAATAACCAAAAATCCAATTAAATGTCCCTAAACTACATGAAAATGCATGCAAAATGATAGACAAAGATGAGGTGAAATCACACTCATCAAATCACCCCAAGCTTAAGATTTTGCTTGTCCTCAAGCAATTACCAAGGCCAGAAGATATAAATAATCAGAACATGGATAGTGAACCAAGAACCCGAGAAGCTAATCCAAGTGACAGGCATATTCAAATAAATCCCCAAGAGATAATTGATTTCAAGTCCAATTAGAAGCTTAGGTTCTTCAAATTCATATTCTTACCGATTCAGGCACTCGTCTCACCTCACTCAAGTGTTCCAGGGTATATGATATTTCGCTCAATTTCCTCAAGGAAGGTATTCTACCATAAGCTTGACTATTAACCAAATCTCTACTTTATTAATGAAAACACATAAGAATCAAGAGGTCTTTACTTTGGTTGTAATGTGGCCATGGGATTTATTGTTAGGTGGTAAAATCAAGAGAAGGGAAATTCAAGAAGGCTTAACAAATTATCAAACATTGCAAAGCATGACACCTTCTAAAATACATTTTTTGGGCTTTGATTTACTTTTCCACCTTTCTTTATTTTTTTTTATTTTTATTTCTCACTTTCTTTTGTCATCCCCTTCTCCAATTTTTTTGTGTTTATTTCATTTTATTTATTTGGAGAAGGGGATATTTTTTTGGCTAAAGAGAAATATTTTCTAACTTTCTCATCCCATACTCTTTCAAACTACCTTTTTACCCTTTTTGTAATACTTTAAAAGGTGCCATACCAAGCATTATTCATCAAAGTAATTCAAGGTACCAAGAAAAGTATTTTATTCTTTTAGGCTCAAAATTGGGCAACTAAGGGGTAGCATTTAATCAATCAAAGCTCAGAAAGCCGGAAAAAAAAATACCTAGTGCCTCAATCATTTTCAAAAGTGTTTTAAAAAATTTTTAAGTTTCAAAACGGTTTCAAGTGAAGTTCTAGAAAATACAGTCCAAGAGGAATTAAAACACTCTATCACAAGGAATGGGGTAGATTTAGTGAGTACCCCTTTTTAGCTCAAAATCTTACATTTAGTAGTTCGAAAATCAGTGAGAAACACAAATTTAAGGAACCACATGCTAATTATCAACTATCAAAAGATTATCTCAAGAATTTTTATTTTTAGCCTTGTCACAAGAATAAAAAAATTGGGTTCAAAAATTCACTATCTCAATTTATTTGGCACCAAGTTCTCGCAATTGGGTGCATATTCTAAGTGAGGGGCAATCTAAAGAATGTGATCATGCAAAACTATGCCTATATGAATGCAACATGAAAAATGCAAAAATGCAAAAAATTTCAAAAATACCCCTACCCCAAGCTTAAAACTTACATTGTCCCCAATGTAAATAATCAAGTCGGAGAGAGGAGAAAAATGGAACAACTTACCGATGTGGTAGCGGGTGTTGGCTCACATTCCAGTCAAAACTTTGGTGGAAATAGCATCACGGCCGTGAGGCTCATCACGGGCAGGCCGTGATCCTTTCGGGTCTCCTTTATTAGCTCATCACGGCCGTGACCACTGTCACGGCCTGGGCGTGATGGCTTCTGACTTTATTAGTCCTTGCTCTTTTTGTTCTTCCTTCCTCTTTAACCTGAAAACACTAGACAAATCTATTAATTTATGATTTTTGTCTCTTGATATTCTCAAATTATTCAAGAGATAAATTCAAAAATAAAAGGGAAAGGGAAAGAAAACTTGGGTTGCCTCCCAAGAAGCGCTTGTTTACGGTCCTAAGCTTGACCAAACTTCCTTCAATCAACCGGGGTCGTCTGGGCGTAGAAGTGCAGGAACACTTCTCTTCCATGGAACTCCTTCAAAGAGCCTATTCTGCTCATATGGCCAATTACGCTTCCGCTTTGCTCTTTTCACCCGGAGCTTCCTGGCCTTACTCCTTTCCGGCGGAAGTTTTGTTTCCACATGATCAGCAACTCCAACTTCATCACCACTGGGTGCATCATCAACCATGCATATCTTCGGAGTTGCTTCCATGTTGAGCTCTTCCTTTACCACTGGAGACATTATGTCGATCCTGCACACATGGCTCTCAAAAGGAGGGTTGTTATAGGAGTTAGTCAAATGAAAATCTACCCTACCTTCCTCTACATTTAGAGAGAGTTTGCCATTCCTTACATCTATTATCTTGCTCAATGGTGGCCAAGAATGGCCTTCCTAAAATGACGGGGAATTCAGAATTCCCTTTCATATCCAATACCAGGAAATCGGTAGGGATGAAGAATTTCCCTACCTTTACAGGAACGTTCTCTAGTATGCCTAGAGGAGTCCTAGTTGAGCCATCCGCAAATTGTAAGGAGAATTTGAATGGTCTCAACTCTTTCGTTCCCAGCCTTTCCAAGATAGTGAGCGGCATCAAGCTCGTACTAGCCCCTAAGTCACATAAGGCTTGGTCTATTTGCACCTGTTCAATTGAGCAAGCGATAGAGAAGCTACCTGGGTCTTTCAGTTTATGAGGCATTTTAGCTTCTATGTCTACTTGCTTTCTCTTGACCAACCTTTGTGGGAAAGGTATTGGGGGTTGGTACGGTGGTGGGGGGACATACTTTGGTTCTGATTCTTCCTTTTCGCTCATGTCCTCCTCCGGTTCCACGTCCTTTTCCCCCACCCCAAGCTTATCATCCCTCAAGTGTATGGCATTACAATGCTCAATGGGATTAGCTTCGGGTTGACCCGGGAACGTACCCTTAGGTCTAGTGTATGTGCTGGCTTGTTGGGCAATCTGTGTTTCTAGCATCTTGTTATGGATTGCTAAGTTGTCTACCTTAGATGCTAGCTCTTTTATTGCCTCGTTTACTGCCCTGCCTTGCTGTCTAAAATCTTCATTTTGTTTTGTTTGGGTTTCAACAAAACTTTCCAATAAAGACTCGAGTTTAGACTGCTGTACCTGAGGATACCCCGCTGCGGGTTTCCTATTACCTTGGCCCTCTTGGAACTCGTGGTTCAACGTGTTGCTGTAGTTGCCGTAGGAGAGGTAAGGGTTGTTCTTCCTTTGGTTGTAGGGATTTGGGGGAGCATAATTGGGCAACTTCGGGTTTGTGTCGTAGAAGTTGTGACAAGCGTTCACTTGTTCCCCCGGCCTTGGGATCCATGAGCAATACCTCGTGGGCACTCCATGATGTCGTGTCCCTGCATTCCACAAATGTCACAAACAATGTTAGTAGCACCTATTGCACTCACATTAGCCCTTTCAAGCCGATCAAAACGTTTATTAAGTGAGTCTATTTTTGACATTATAAGATCAATGCTATTAACTTCAAACTTACCCCCCGAAATCTTGTTTGGGTTATTACCTCTTTCTGAACCCTATTGGTGGTAGTTGGTGGCCACGTTTTCAATGATGTTGAATGCCTCAGTCAGAGGCCTATTCATAAATGCTCCACCAGCTGCAGAATCAAGTGACACCTTCGAAAAGTAGTCCAATCCGTTGTAGAAGGTGTGCACTAGTAACCACATCTCGAGTCCATGGTGTGGGCAAGACTCCAGCAGTCCCTTGTAGCAATCCCAAGCTTCCGATAAGGATTCTCCGTCTTTTTGGAAGAAGCCGATGATCTGGGTTCGTATATAGGCCGTCTTGGATGGAGGGAAGAATTTCTCCAAGAACGCCTGTTCCAGTTGGTCCCAAGTAGACAAGGTGTTGGCGGGCAATTGCTTTAGCCAAGCCTTTGCCTTTCCAAATCGAGAGATGAGGGGAATAACCTTAAGCGTATAGCATCGACCGGGGCACCATGAATCCTAATTGCATCGGTGAACTCCAAGAATGTTTCTACGTGATCAGTCGGGTCCTCCGAGGGCAATCCTCCGAATTGGTGCTGCCTAATCATGTTGATTAGCATAGGCGGTATAGTGTAGTTCTCCGCCTCAATCTCTGGCCTGGCAATTCCAGTTCGCAAACCCTTAGCATTTGGGGCTGCGTAGTCCTTCAAAGGTTTCGTATCCGGAAGATTCGCCATGAGTGGAATGGGGGTCAACCTCTCTCTCTCACTTTGTAGTCTCCTACGTCTATGGAAGGTCCTCTCGATTTCTGGATCAACCTCACCAAGGCTCCCAAGACTTAGGGATCTTTGCATATAACACACAGAGAGATGGTTACACTAGAAGGAAAGAAATTTTGAATTTTTTTTCAAATATAAAAATTAAATAAAAAGAAAAGGTCCAGAAAAATCAATTTAAAAATTAAATTGAGATTCGAAAACGCACAGTTCCCCGGCAACGGCGCCAAAAACTTGGTGTGCGTCGTGCGAATGCACGTGCGATTCCGGCAAGTGTACCGGATTGTCGCCAAGTAATAAAAGATATCGATCCCACAGAGACCGTGATCTGGAATCACAACTAATTTTCAATTTGGTAAATCTGGACTGTATAAAAAAGATTTGAAAAAGGATTTGATATTTTGAAAAGGTTTTGAATTTGAATTAAGAGATAAATAAAACAGAAAACAAATCTATTTGTGGTTTTTGGATCTAAATGGATTCCTAGGGATTTGGGTTACCTACGAGGCTGATTATGTTACTAATCTGATTTACCCTTGTTAATTATTGAAATTGCCTTGAAGGCGAGTTTATCCTCTAATAGTTTAAGCTCCCTCTCGGGTTACAAAAACCGTGCCCAATTGAACCAACCCCTACTCTCGTGATAGTCGAATTCAGATTGGACCCCTTGCGTTTCGTGACAACTCGTTGATCCTCGAAGGACGACTTCTAACTCTCGTGATTTCAGTCCTAAGTCTGACTCTATAGATCCGACACCTAAGTTCACCGCTAGGTTCCTCCTTAGGATGCCTATGACACGCAAACAAGTGGCCACCGAATTTACGAGTGATTCAAACACTAGAAATCAGATCTAAAACAAAATCGAAATTAACAAAGATATTACATCAAATTAACAACATAAATCAGATCTCGGGCATGGCCCCAATCCCTAGAAACTAAGCTACTACTCAAGCCTTGCCATGGAGATGACAGGATTGATTACAAATAACATGAAAGTAAACTAAGAGAAGAGAGGAGGAGAAGAAGAGAGAGATCCTAAATTGTAGCCTAAGAGTAGCAGCCCAAAAGTTCATCTCTGCCTCTGCCTGGGTCCTTATTTATAGATTTCGGAAGTTTGAATCCCAATCTAACTCAAATTCTGATCCAATTCAGTTACTTCAGGTCCAAGTAATGCGCGTCACGGCCGTGATGTCCATCACGGCTAGGCCGTGACGGCTTCTGCCTTGGGCACTTCTATAGATTTCAGATTCTCGCGAGGCGAGTGGACTTTCGCGTCGCGAGACTTCAAGTTCTAGACCGTGATAGGAGTTACGTCTAGGTCGTGACAGATTCTGACTTGTGGGGGTGAAAGGTCACGGCCGTGATGTTCATCACGGCTAGGCCGTGACCAATTCTGACTTCAGTCTTTCTTCCTTTTCAGTTTTGCTCTATCATGGCCGTGATGGGCATCACGGATAGGCCGTGATGGGCTCTGTTTGGCTCATTTTCTTCACTTTTCAAGCCCCATCTTCATCCAAACTCCATCATGGTTGATCCTGAGCATTTTACCCTTGATTTCTGCAAAACAACACCACGAAAACCGCCTTACCCGTTCCAAAGTAAAAATAACCAAAAATCCAATTAAATGTCCCTAAACTACATGAAAATGCATGCAAAATGATAGACAAAGATGAGGTGAAATCACACTCATCAAACCACATAAAACAACAACAAACACATGAAAGAATCCATATACCTTTTACTTCAAGGAAACTCTGACCATTGAATTTTACCCATTTACAGCAACATTAAGTCTGCTCCCCCATTCAAAAGATATTCATCAGAGGGCAAAGCTTTCATCTACCAAATTCAGACACTTGAGAGGATTACTAAACCAATCCACACACAGGCAATACAATGATAGTAGTAATTAAAACATAATAAACAAGAGTATGCCACATCATGAGAAAATGAAGTCTACCATTTTAATACACCAAACCAGCAGCAGCAGGGATCATTTTTTGGGGTTTGTTCATTTCAACCAATCCCTAATAATTAAAGATTTTGACACATTAGTCTATAATCAAATGATAAGACCACTGTGTCATGAAATATGAACATGAATAACTAATCAAGTAAATAAATATGCTGGAATTCTTCAGTAATATATATAGTCAAATCATCAACTAGGGTAATGCTTCTGGTGCAGGGAAGGGATGGAAGTACTAGAAACCTAAACTTCGTCAGCCCCGACCCCCCAAGAAGCATAACCCATTCACCCATAAAGTAAACATCTTTCAACAGCTCACTCTATCAACAAACATTTGGCAGCTCTATTTTCTTATTATTTACAAATTAAATGTAGCAGAAATAATATATAAAAATTTAGTGTTAGATCTACTATAAAATTCAGAATGCTTCAACTGATACAGAAATAAATTTAGATTTGATGACTCAACAAGAAATTCAGTACCTTGTTACGGTTCCAATAAAATTGATATCAATCTTTCTGAAAAGAGCAGTGGAGAAAAATGAGGGAAGTTTGCAGATCTCTTTCGTTACAGACTTAAATTCTGCAAATTAGAAGACAAATTAACAACAAAAGTTGAGAAAAGAACTAGTATTTCTCTAGAGAATGGAAAAACAATCTAATATGATAGTGCTGTAAAGATAACTGAAAGTACCTTGAGGATTGTTCCAAAATGATACTTTTGTGGACTTAGAGTGAAGTCGGTATTACTTCCTAATTCCTACAAAACAAAACAAAACAAAAAATATCATGCTAAGATTAATGGAAAGACAATCCAATATTACAGTGTTGTAAAGGTAACCGAAAGTACCTTTCAGGTTCATAGTAGTAGCAAGGCCAAAAATAGAGTAGCATGGCACCTGATAACAAAACAGTCCTAAGAGGCTAATAGTTGATATATATACCAAGCAAATTGTGAGGAGTCATGTTTCACATATGACTCCAAAAAAGTAAAAAGTTCAGTTCTGCAAAGCAGGATAAAATACAAAATTTAGTACATAACATAATAATAAGGAACAAATCATACAAAATTCAGCAAGGCAAAAACAAGGAACAAAACCTTAATAACTTTCAGTCACAATCAATATTCATTGGTTGTGATTGAGATGATGAACCAGCACCAGATGTAATTCCAGCTCTTAATGCTGCTCCACTCCTCCCAAAATCTGTTGATCCGCGATGAAATTCTTGAAAAGCATGTACCTGAAACAATTTTCTCAGATGTCTCAAATTCCTCATTTAGATTGAGGTCTTTAAATTGGTAGAGAGAAGGCCTCAACCAATTCTGAGCACAAATCAGTGCCTATGCCATTTCTGGGGCTAGAGAGCTTCTAAAGGTGTCTAACACCCTTCCACCAGCACTAAAAGCACTTTCTGAAGCCACGGTAGAAACAGGAGTGGACAAAACATCCCTGGCCAAGGTTGAGAGTATGGGAAACCGAGAGGAATTTTGCTTCCACCACAAAAGCAAGTCAAATTTGTCATCTCCATCCACACAAGATTCGGCCAAGTACCTCTCAAGTTCATTTTTCTGATCAATTGAATTTTTTTCCTTAAGATGCTTCTTGAAAGCATCAGCCCTTGCCCAATGTGTTGAAATTTCAGCAAGGCTAGAGGTTTCTGCAGATGAACTACCCTCCAATGGACCATGAGAAGTTTGACTAGGCCTATTTTGTTGCTCATGAGCTGTATCATACCAATCATACATACTGGACAGGTTGTGCTTAATACTAGTTGTCAGTTTATTGGAAAAATCTAAGTCATCTTTGTACATGTTGCAGTTGGGTCTTTGGCTTCATTTTCAGGTACTTTGGTGAAATGGTCCCATGCAGTTGATGTTCTCCTAGGACCACTAGCATTAGGCTTCCTCTTCCTTGTATTTTTAGGTGGAAAAAGAGTGGGATCAAGACCTGCAGCTTCATTTACAACTGCTGGCTGGTTAGTGGACTGGCCTCCTATGGGCTGGCTGGCTTCCATATATTACACTTGTACCTTCACAAGATTCCTTAAACACACCCTTTGGAGCTTCTGGACCTGCAACATCAAGAGCGAAACTTGTTCTATCAGCATTCTAAATTTAAAAAGTAATATCACCTAACAATCAAACATCTAAAGTATATAACCAGCTTCAAGGACCAAATTCTGCCATGATAAGAAATCGTTAATTTAAGCAGGGCTAACCAGATAGAATTGAAATAGAAATTTATATGTCCTTATAAAAAAGCTAGGGTTCATCAATTAAAAATGCATGTTATTAAAATTTAAACAAAGCTAAACTTATACATTTATCATAAGTTTAGCTCAGTTTAAATTTACATGTCATGAGAAGGTGTTTTTTCAAATAATAAATATAGTGATGTTGAACACAAATGCATATTCATAGTCAGAAATTGTTTGTTTTAACTTCAGTACAAGGATGTAACACATCTATGTATGTGTAACATTTGAAGCAAACACACAGATGTGCATAGATGTATACAAACAGAAGTTTATGTCCATGCACCACAGGCTCAGAAGTCACAAGCTGATACTACAGGAAACTAATCATAGTTGATGAAGCTGAACAACTTTTTTTTTAGAACTTTATTTAGGGTTGGGTTGATTTTGGACAACTTTTTTTACTTTGTACATAACTTATTGCTTGTACTAGATAAGATGATTGTAACAACTTATGACACATTATCTGATACTGGAATGAGGCTTACAATGTTGATACCTTCTTTTTATATTAATCGTTATCCGTGACCTTCTATGCTTGAAATGATGAACAGATCTGAGAAAATGAGTTGTTAACCTGAAAAAAACTCTACTCATTAGAGAGAATAACCAAATAAAGGAAAGGAATAGTGAGAATCACTAAGATCGGAGCGCATGCATCAGGGAAGACCGCAGATCCGGAAAAAAAATAGAACCCATACCAAAAATGGAAGTAAAATTAACATATGGTTATGGAAGGAGGGAAAAGAAGTAGAGATAGAAGGAAAAGGAATGAAAAGAGGATACCTGGAACAGTGACCGCAGATCCGTGGCCTTCTGTGCAGTTCGCTTTCGCTCGAACGCCGCTGTATTGCGTAGTGCGTCATCTTTGCAGCTTCTTTGCTCTACGAGTGGCCAGGGAGCCAAGGAGGCAAGGACTAAGGAAGTAAGGAACCACTTTAGGTTTAGGGTTTCACTTTCAAAGACTTGTGTTCTCAGAATCTCAGTATCTCCCCTTTCTTCGAGAGTCTTTGAGTGTACTGTCCGAGTGAGAGTGAGTGTGAGTCAGTGAGTGAATTTGGGGTGACTTGGGCCTTGGTGAGTGAAGGGTTGGGCCTTGGCAGGAATGGCAGCCCATGGTAGAAAAAGCTGGCTATTTTTTTTTTGTTATGAGCGGGTCGGTTCGGGTACCGATGGGTGACATAAACCAGACCCGAAACCGACTGTATATATCCATATCAAACCAGTTTTTTCACCCGCCCAACCCGCCAAAACCCGACCGTTACATAAAAAAATAACAACGGGTCTGTCGGTTTTGGGCGGGTCGTAAATATATGATCACCCCTGATGACAGGACAAGGTTAATTTATTTGAAACCTCCAATATATAAATTATTGAAAATTTCCAATTCTTTTTCTAAAGCTATAAATTTAATGGGTAAAAATCGAAGTTCTCTTTCTTCGTTTAAGGTAAATTAATCTCTCTATTCTCATTGATGTATTTTTTATCATTTGCATTCTCATTAAAAGTAAATCACCAATTTAGTCCCTGAAATTGTTAAACCATATCAACTTCATCCCTCGAAAATTTCAAAAATGTTTTATTAAGTTGTTAAATGTTAATCAATTAATCGAATGGACTAAATTGATTTTAAGTTAATAGTACCAGGGACTTAGTTAATTCTAAATGAGTAAAATAAGAGGACTAAATTGATACTAATTTATCATTTAGGGATGTTTTTGGAATTTTGTTAATTTCAGGGACGGAATTTATACAATTTTATAAATTCAGGGACCAAATTGGTGATTTATTCTCTCACTAATGATTTGATCTCTATTCTCATTCTTAATTGAGTCATTATGGATTTCTTGCCACGGAGAATCGAATATTGACTGCTTAATTTGGTTGGTATTAATAGAATTTAGCTAAATGAATTTCCTGAATTGAATTTGAATAAAGCTCCTACCAAACAAAGAATTTGCCAATTAATCAAAAGTTGGAACTATTCGACTCCCCCGAAATGTGCATATTCAGAGTAAATTCCGTGATTTGATTTTATTCCAAAAACGTGACAACAAATCTCACAAACGGTGCCTGCTTTTTTTTATATGTGCGCATACGCTAGTACACATACATTATACAAAAATTCAGGCCTTAGTCTCTACATTCGATCTCCTAAACAACGCAAAAATAAATATCTCCCTCCTTTTCTTTTCTTTTTTTGGTTACAATATCTCCGTCTTTTTTATTAACCCTTTTTTGACTCATAGAAAAGGCTCTGAAAAAAAAAACACAATGGAGGCTTTAAACTTCAGAAAAATAGTGTTAATGGTGATGATATCGGCCACGATGATGGGAAACATGGCACAATCTGAAATGGCCTACGTTGGAGGAAGCAAGTCTAGTTGGGCACCCAATGTTAACTTGACAGAATGGTCAATTCATGAACAATTTCATGTGGGCGATTGGCTATGTAAGTCTCTTTCTCTCTTTATTATTTCCATGTTCCAAGAAATCGAGGATCAGTTTCATAATCAGTCCATCAAGACTTACGAAGATGTCTCGAGACATCGTTGAGGAGTCAAAGACTTTAATTACGACGGTTTATAAAAAAATTATAGTTATAGATGTCTTGCGTTAGGTATAGAATACATATAAATAACTCACTTAGGTATTTTATTTTCTCTTATTTTTATTTTTACACTCATGAATGTTTCACTACTGTTAAAGTTGGATGAAAAGATAAAAAGATTCGTCTAACTTTTACTTTCTTTTCTCCCCCACGAGTATGTTTCAATTTGCCCAATAATACCAATGAAACGCATGTTTTAGGAGAATCATTGTAATGTAAATTTTGTGTCAATACAAATTAATTTCAGCTATTGATCTTAAGAACACATTTTAAAAATTTTATTTTCAAAAGACGCCCTGTCATATTTTTGCTCAAAATATGGTGTCAATGTGATTATGTTGATTCCTATACTTGGACACGCATAGTTTCAAAACAATTAATCTAACAATTCAAGATATATGTTTCCTCATCATCAACATTTTAAAGTCACAACTCACATGTTTAAGGGGACTTGAGAGTTTGAGTAAAAGAAACTCAAACGGCAGTGAAACAAATCACAATTCACAAATAGAACACAATTATCAAGAATTAAATTTTATTCATGTTTTTCCTCAATTGTAGTTTCTTTTTACAAGTGCATCTTTTGGGGTGAGGTTTGCCTTGGAAAAAGGCACATTATTGTAGGAAAAAAACTGCCCTAAAGTGAGACTACCTCTAAAATGAGCAAGTAAAAATGCATCCATTCTAAATTTAAAATTGTGATTATAACCCACTAAAATTTCATGGTGACTTGTTCACTTTAGAGTAGTCTTATCCATTATTGTATATTAATTTGTTTGTTTTTTTATGCTTGCACAAGACTTTGGATATGATAAGCACATGTTCAATGTGCTGGAGGTGAACAAGACTAGCTACGAAAACTGCATTGACACAGGATTCATTCAGAACATAACCGGGGGTGCAGGAAGAGATGTATTTCAACTGAAAGAGGTCAAGACCTATTACTTCTTAAGTGGAGGAGGTTTCTGTTGGCAGGGAATGAAAGTTGCCATAAAGGTTACTGAAGATGTTGCACCCACTCCACAACATGTCCAACCAAAAACCAATTCTGCTATAGATTGTTGTGGCACTCAGGGCAACCAAACACTTGTGGTGCTCATCTTGGTCTTTATATGGGGCATCCTCTTCAAATAACTCAGCAACTAGAAATGACAGACCACAAGTGTACTTAAAATTGTATCAACTAAAATGGTTGTGTTAGTTTTCTATTCCGTTTGTAATGGTAGGCTAGATAAGGAAAATTAAAGGTTTCTTTTAAGTTTTTTAAATAGGTGGTTTGCACTGGTAATGCCAAAACTGTTCTTAGTTGCCTCAAATGTGGGGTAGTTTGAGTTTCATGAATTAATTTCAAGGTTTGTAAGCAAATCAACAATTTTGTGTCATGTGCAATCACTAAAACGTCACCAACAAAGCAAATGTTGCATTCATTTATACTACCAAGGCAAACTTCACATCAAAATGTTGTTTGGTTAAATACCAGGAATCCTATGTTGGGAAGATCGAGAGGATGGATTAGAGAACATGTTTCTGGTTTAATTCTAAATAGGTGCCAATAACATTTCAACAAAACTTGCACAAAAAGAAAGGTAGATCTTTCTTGTTATTACATTAAACTTTTCCTCCAAAACTATCAGTGTTAGAAAGTACAAAATGCCAGAAAAATTATCAGAGAATATCTCTTGTGCCTTTGATTTGAAGCTCTATGTTACACAGAACTTAGAAGCGAGCCTATGCGAAAAATGACCAAAATGCAGACACCAAACAATGAAGCACGAGTTTTCATCAATTGCATCATAATCACAAAAGGAGCAAAAGCTTTTTTGTGCCTGCTATTTTTCTTTTTGATGGGGGTGGGGTGGGGAATAACAAATTCAACCTCCAATTACTATAAGTCTCCCATTAATACTCAAGATTACAAACAAAATACCAGTATGTCAATGTATGTTCTTTGACTTTGGGAAAGGCATTCATGGTTAACAGTCTAACTCTAAACTTGTGAATAGCTTTTACCGCTCCTTACACTGCCCCGGTTCTACAGTCAGGGTTGGTAACATAGCCACAGCCTCACCTTCAATAACAAGAAGTTCACCATTCTTGAAGCACCTTGTCTTAAACTTCGCACTGAAAAGCATTGACAAAACACCCAATTAGAAACAAAATCACTGGTTCAAAAAACTGTACAATAGTATTGTCAAGGCATAACTTACAGATATCGATTTTTATTTTCTCTCAGATTAGTTGCTTGTACTTCACCAATAATTTGATCTCCAACATAGACAGGGAACTTAAAATTCAAGCTTTGAGATACATACACTGCTCCAGGCTACAATTATCCATAATATCAGAAAAGTGAAAGGGGCTGGGAAAGAAAGGAAAGAAAATCTTCTTCAGGAAAGTTTTCATCCACGAATTAGAGTGAAGGACCTCATGTTAGTGCCTAAAATTCACAACATTATTCAAACACTAAGGGAAATTGGGAATGATGTCTTTTATTCAAGTTGACTATATCGAGTGACTAATACCATGGTTTTGAAAACATGCAAATAGTAGAATCCACGTTAGTATTTAAATTCACCACAGCTTCTATTCATGCATGCATATTTCATTTCTTCCATAAAAATAATAAAAAGTATGCACACTTGCATGTATCTCACACTCTCTACTTCCTATGACACATTTAACATATGCAACAAGTTGGAAGGCAGCTTCCTAGCTTATCATTTTTCACTTTAATACAATTCTCTTTTTATGTCATAGTTTTCTGTCAAAATAAATCAAATAATAGTGTAATATTTAAGTCGACTAAAAGGATGTTTTAGGGGGTGGGGCTTGGATTCTGGAATCAACTTGTTAGCCTGTCAGTTCATATCAACCAACTTTAGGTTCCCCAAAGCTGTTTGCCTGTTGAGTGATTCTGAGCTATAAGATATCCTATTATAGAAAACTTCAATGGAGTATCCAATATGTTGGTTTCATAACCACAAATGGGTCTGTTTTATTCCAATCCCAGTCTATCGAATCATATCTTATCTTATCCTAATTAATTGTATGTTTATTCACTCTAATTGTTTATTGAGATGGTTGAATATCACATTGATCTATAAAAAATAACTTTCCAATTTTATTTCCTAATGCTGTTAGCTATTAATATTAGAGGATGGTTATGTAAAAAAGTGTATCATAGAGCTTAAAATCACAAAATTATATCAATATAAAGAGGGAGTTAGTAGGGGACTTACAAAATGTGATGAGATGATATGAGGAAAGAGGGAAGCAACCAACATCCCATGCACCAGGGGACCCTCAAACCCAACACCTCTGGCAGTGGCAGGATCAGTGTGCAATGGATTACAATCATGACTCACCTTGGAGTATTGAAGGACATCTTCCTCCGTAAAAAGCCTTGCTTGTATCAAGACATCCCCAGGTTTAAGCACATGAGGAGTTGCAGATGAAAAGCACCTCAGACTCAGAGACTGGAGTTTGCTAGAAAAAACTAAACTCCTCATGAGAATTCTTCTGAGGCTTCTATTCTACAAAACAAAGCCCTGATATGTTGTTATCCCCCAATAGCTGGAAATGAAGCAAAATTCAACATGATATACTAAAAAATGAAATACCAACTAATTTTTTTTATTTAAAAAAATAACCATCAAATAAAGTTTTAAACTTTAAAGACACTGGTATGAGGGTCAATTGAAATTTGTGAGATGCAGTATGCATCACCACTTCAAGATTTTCCCTGCAAAAAAAGGCTATGTTGTTTGCAACGTTTTAACAAACAGCTAAGTTGCATGCCAATAGTTGAAAACCATACAATCAGGGAAAATGAAAGGAATCTCTTCAATACAACATCCTCAACTAAGTAAGTGAAAATTGAAATGTATGGTTCTTATTCCTTTGTTATTAGAATTTGGAACTCGGTGGCAAATGCTTCACCTGCAGAAAGAGAAGAGGTACGTGCAGAAACTAGAAAACCAGTACTAGCATAGTAGCATGCAACACCCTCAACTGTTAATAACGAATCTTTTCTTGAGGGCTTGGGTTTTCATCATAATTGTGTATGTAACCCAGTTTTCTGGGTTTGTGTAAATTTATTTTGCATGAAAATCTATATGTTTTTGTATAATTAAAAAAAAATCTACTTGTTTGAGTAGTAATACTATTATACTGTCAAAAGTAATAAGTGATAAGCACGTATAAATTCAGCTTTGGCAAAAAAGAATTTTGCTTCGATTTGCTAATTATTATATTTTACGATAGATATTTATTTTGAATTATATATATATATATATATATTAATTTTAATAAAACAACTTATCCATTAAAACATACAATCTTTTCGATATACTCTCTCCTATGGGTTAAAATTCATATGGGTCCCACTATTTTGGAAACGAGACTCATTAATTCATGCGGGTTCCACTTGAATTTTGTAGGACTCACATGAATTTCAACCCGTCGGGAATGTATTGAAAAGAACGTGTTAGTGGCACTCCTAGATCAATCAAAATTATCTTGTACAGGAAGCATTTAAATGGCCCAAGCCGTAAAATTGAGAGTTATTCTCATCTTAAACTTTCATTTACTAGAAATAACAATTACTTCGGGCCAAATCAATTACATGTTGATCTTCGTTAAGTCTAGCCATTAGCCGAAGGCCTATTACAACTCATATTTTTGTTTAATTAAAGAGTATAAAACGAGAATTCAATAGACTTCTTGAAGTTGAAACGCAAAGCAGTAGTGGAGCCTGGGCAATCCTCTGAAGAAACTTATACAGAACCAAAAGAAGGCCAGCCTCATTGCTCTCATCAATGAAGCCAAAAGAAGGGGTAGATGAGATGGGAATAGACCAAAACTTTTAAGCATTATGACCTACAAAATTAGCATATCTAGAAATCGTGTTTACTGATCAACTATCAATGCCCTCAAAGAAGAATTGAAGTTTATAATTTTGGGTTTAATCTAACAAATTAGTACCTAGACCAGTCTTTGACAGGCTCAATCACCAACTCAGCATCACCTTCCAAAATAATGGATGGACTCTGGCTTCAAGCATGCACAAAATCCCAATGCAAGGGCAGCTTTGGCTTCTGCAGCAGCAACAGCAGAAGGTACTATTGCTACATAGAGTGGAGTAGTTGGGCAATTGGTACTCGGTAGAATGGTTGTGATGGGAATGAGGATGGTAGTAATCATAGCAATAGGCACTTCAGGTAGGGATTGAGGTGACAGGTGGAAACTGTAGATAATTAAGTGATGATGGTAGGATAAGTGACAGTGTCTATTAGGGGAAAGGAGAAAGTGATACCGCGTTCCATCAACTGGGTATTTTACTCCAACTACCATGTTCCATCATGTTTCTTTATACCTCCCCTTAGTTAATGAAATTCATTATCACAAAACTTTATAAAATAATACTCTATAGATGTCTAATTAGAAACCCACAACACAAATATCTCAAAGTACATGCCACACCTACATTTGTAAGAGGTAATTCAACACTTCCTAGCTGTCCAACATCAAACCCATAATACTTTTTTATGATACTCTCACAACAGGGTATGTACATACAAAGGTACTCATTTTTTGTTATGACTAGGATGCAGAATGCCAATTTCTGACCCAATCTGTCAGAGTTGCAACATTTCGACTAATGTCCTCAATAGTATCACTCTTCAATGCAACGACTCTATCCTCTGGGTAGCTTTCTTTAGCCTCCTCGAGAAGAACTTGAAATATTTCACATTCTATATTGTTTGAAAGCTTTGAATCATTGTAACCCCTGACACAAAGATGGAGAAAGTAAGCGTATGATGAAACCAATAATAGAATTGCAAAACATTCAAAAACAGAAACAAGTGCTTCCATACCTCCTGCTCAAACGGTCATACAACACAGTGTTATCAGTTTGAAGTACAACCACACAATCAAACCATCGCTCAGGAAAGAAATCACAGCCATGATAGTCCACAATGTTCCCTCCCTCTTCCATAACATCCTCAAGCTCATCACAGACCTACAGAAACAATACAAGATACGCTCGTAAAAACTATGTATTATCAGGCAACATACAGAATCAAGACAAGATATGCATCAGCGGTGAGGATAACATCAAAATTGTTTCATTTAATTCAACATGACAGATCCTTGAAAAGCAGTTCAACACCAAACTAAAATATCGTAACACTCAATTGGACACCAATTAGGTTCTTAAAACAAAATCAAAAAGGGACTCCAATTTCCAAGTGGCAACGGCCCTCATTAGATATACATATCAATAAGTATTAAGTATTAACAGACAACTAACTCATACAGAAAGCTCAGAAGAATAATTAGTTTCTAATTCGATGTCCTTTTTATCACTACAGAAAACAAAATGAATTTACAAGAACTCCATCAAAATCCATATGCCTTTTTTAGGGAAGGGAGGAGGGTATTTCATAGGAGATAAGGACTTATCCAAGACAGACCCCGAACTTACTCACAATTTGAACTTAATTCTGAAACACCAAAGGGCTAAGGCACTAATAAATACAACAAACAACACACAGCATACATGAATGATCTTAACTTAAGTATACAAATTGCCTTACCAAGTCTTCATTAAGAATATAGCAATCAAGCTCATCATCCCAGCCATCATGCAAATTCTTCTCCTTGACCAAATCTCCAACATTGATGTGGCGAAGCTGGGTGGCTTCCGCAAGAGCAGTGCACATGGTTGTCTTTCCTGTCCCTGGTGTCCCAGTCACCAGAATATTTGGCCTATTCCTCTTGCCACTTTCTTGCACCATGACTACAACCTGCAGTACTAAATATATCTTTTCAATTCAAGTTAATGTGACATTAATAATAAATAAAAGTAAAGTAGAGCAGGAGTCAGCTCATTTAAGTTAATTTAAGAAACTTGTTGAGACACAGAGAAAGGTATTGGTGAAAATTAAGAATTGCTATTTTGTCTAAACACCATAAGCAAGGGAATCAAGGGAATCAAAATTTTCGGGTTAGTGAAAGAAACAAGGGAATCAAAATTTTCGGGTCCAACAATGCTACTTACACACACTTACATACACGGCACTTCACATCACACACTTTTTAGTTTTTACTATCTAATTACAACTGGACCCATCTCGTTTTTATTCACCAACACTCTAATTCTGCTACAGAAAGGTATAGGTGGGAGATACATCCAATTAACATTTTTTTGAATTTGGCCAGGCCAAGCCTCGCCTTAAAACAACCCTGGACTGTTTCCTAAATGCAAGGCCTAAGCTTGACCTATTTACTTGACATAGGCTAATTTTGGCCTGACCTGTTTCCTAAATGCAAGGCCCGAGCTTGGACTATTTACCTGATATAGGCTAATTTTAAAGGCCTAACCTAACCTTTTTAAAGTCTGGTTTGACCTTAAATCATATTTAAGGGCTACATTTGAATAGACTAATGGGCCTTTACATAGGCCGACAGGTCTAGGTCTCCTTTAAATATGCCAACAAAATGCAATGGTATATAGATTAACAGAATACAAAATGTAGCAAACAAAACATAAAGTGGCGTATAAAAGAGTCTCAGAGAGCAATGGAAACTTAAGCATATTTAAGATAATTCCATGCTACACAAGACATTGATAACAAAACATTCCAACCAAATTTTGAATCGTAAAGTAACTTTATTTTAGCTAGTTTTGGTTCTTACATCTAATAGTTAGTTATTAACTTGATAAATCAAATTATTTTCCAGGATGAATTCGACCATCTGTTATGAGCCAAAGACTTATTCTCTCAAAAAGTACAGGAAGTATATGAAATTTCTTACAGATACTCCTTTTTTTTTCCTCTAGAGAACTTCTAAGATTTATCCTCAGGAAGTAAACAAACCCCTTCCAAAAAAAAAAAAAAATTCCTTATTTGAAAACCTGATATCTTGCGTTAGACAAACAAGGGCAAAATCAATCTGGAAATTAGCAGGAAAAAAAATGAAGAAAAATAATTAGAATTCATTCATAATGGCAATATAAAAACATGTCAAACGAACATAGAAGTTGATAATGAAATAGTATGATATATATATATATATATATATATATATATATATACACACACCCAAATGAGATGATTTTGGGAAATTGATTAATTACACAAATGAAAAATTTATGAGATAGGAACTTTTCAGTTGAATTGTGTAATTACCAGTAGAGGATGGTGCAGGCCGCAGTGGGAGAACGCAGCTGTGAGGCAGAAAAAAAAAGATAATTGAAGAAGGAAGGAAGGAAGGAAGAGGGATATGGGACAGAAGCTTGCGCTACAGTGACTGAAGTGAGAAGGGTATTTTGGGGGGAAAAAATAAAAAATGGGAATGGGAATATGGGATGTGAAAAAATATGAGGTGTGCAAAGTAATTTCCATGTTTTTAAATGTAAAATAAATAAATAAATTATACTCCACCGTTTTAAGTTTATCAAAAGAACCAAAAAAAAATAAAATAAACAGTAGAAGTATTTTGACACCCATTTTTGACACCGATATTGTAGCGACGCTCGAGTGGTGGCATTTTCGTAATTTTGACCTTTTTTAAAAAAAACATTTTTAGCTTTTTTTAGTACTAACATTTCTGGTTAATCACGTACAAATATTTGGTTAATCATTTGTAAATATTTGGTTAATCATTTGTAAATATTTGGTTAATTCAGTTCGTTATATGATTAATGGGTCATCCTGAAACTTGCAATCAAACACAACCGTGCAAATATTTGGTTAATCCCGTGTAAATATTTGGTTAATTCAGTTCATTATATGGTTAATGGGTCATCATAAAACATACAATCATTTTCCACAACCATGTAAATATTTGATTAATCATGTGTAAATATTTGGTTAATTCAGTTTATTATAATGGGTAAACATGTCAGTACTCAAAAAAGCTAGAAAAAAAAGTCAAAATTACGAAAATGCCACCGCTATAGTGCAGGTGTCACTGGAAGTGTTCCAAATCTGGTGTCAAAACATCATTTCTCAAAAATAAATTCAATCTTGACTATTAATTACACATCGCTCCATTAGGAAGTGTTTGTCAATTGGTTTGGATTGGTTTTAAGGCAAAAGTCCATCCAATCTAAATATTAATACAAGCAATTCGGTTCAGTTTGGATTAATGTTCCTGCCAAATATCTCGGGTATGAAATACTCGGCTGAACGAGGATTAGTGGGGTGTTTTTGGATTGTGCTTGACAGAATGTGGATTCTGCTCCTACGTATCCAAAAGGGAATCAAAGCAAACGTAGTTCTAGAATGAGGGGTAAGCCCCCTATTTATAGTTATTCTCTCAGGATCAGGCTCCGAAATAAGCGGAGGAATATTTGGATCAGATCGCGATCATGGGGAGAGATATCCGGAGCCTGATTGTCCGGACATTATGGCTAGCTAGATATTCGGCCCAGTTAGCTGCGGATGGATAGCTTGGGGCCGAGTAGTTATTCTCGGGTGTCGTGTGTCTTGACATGTCCTCGGCCGGAGGAGTTTGGGTCAAGGCCCATTCGCGGGGTAAGCTTCGGTTGGTCCGGTGTATAGACGCGAGTTCTCGGTCTTACATTCTCGGCCGCACACAAGCCCCCGAGCTCCGAGCTTGAATAAGCGAAGGAGCCGACACGTATGAAAACCGAGCTTATTCTTCGGTTATGCGGTTATCCACATTCTCATTGTCATTTCAATCAAGTCTTCTCTCTCGTCGAGAAAGCAATTATTCCCCTATTACTTCTTTCACGACGCCACGGACAAGAAACCATAGAGTTCCGCGCCCATTTAATGGGGGAAAATCAAAAGTCGCGCCCCTTTGGGCCCAATGGACAATGGGCCACCAATTGCAGGTTATAAATACCTCCTCCGGCGCCAACTCCCTCCTACTTTGCTTACCCTTCTCTCGCCATTCACCCTCGTCTTCCAAGCTTCGCCCTTGTTCCTCCGCTTGTTATCCTCCGTGCACGCTCCGTCTCTTTTCTTCCTTCGTGCTTCTAAGCTCTATTTTCGACCTTCGGACATGAGTTCATCTATGTCTTCTCGAGTCAAATACTTCGCCTCCGGTTGAGGGTGAAGTTACCCCATTGAGGGATCCCTTTCGCTTTTTCTTGTTCCTTCGCGGAAGCGAGCGTTGGGAGGCGGAACCATCCTCCTCCTCGGTCATCTTCGACTGATCTCAGATTCTTCCGATTCCCGATTCGCCTAGGTCCGGTTCTCCCCCTCCTAGAGTGTCCAAGCCCGCCGCCCGTAAAAACGCCTTAGGGTTCCTAAAGACCCTATTCCCGATATTACCCTTCCCGGTACACACGGGTTAAAGGGGAGGTTGGAACCTTTTTTTCGACTACCGGACTCCCGATTCTATCGTTGAACTTCTGGTCCCATATCAATATCTCGGCCTCGGGGACGAGTCCGAGTTTATCCGCTCTCCGTGCTCGAGCACCGAGTGTGTTTTTCTAAGGGCTCGCCCCTCCGAGCCCCCTTTACATATATGTATAAAACACTTTTTGACAAACTGCATGTGTCTCTTCCTTTTATCGAGTTTGAGTGCGACGCTCGAGAACCATGAACGTCGCCCTACTCGACTTCACCCTAATAGCTGGGCTTTTATGAAAGCCTTTCCAGATTCTATGTAAATACATAAAGATAGAGCCTACCACTCCGAAGTTTTTGTATTTTTATCAAACCAGATTTGCGAGAAAAAGGGATGGGTATCCCTTAATGGGTTGAACCGAAGAGGTCTTCTTAGTTTATTCGCCTCGTCTTATAAAGACTTCAAGGTTGGCTTCTTCCGTGTTCACCCTTCGAGTTCTCATACCTCCCACTTTTTTGACGAGAATAAACATGCCAAGTTTCCTTTATATCGGCAATCCTCTCCCACAAAATTCGTCGGCTCGAGTATCGTTCCCCTACCGCCGAGGATAGGCGGGATATAGATGTACTTGGAGGGTCTTCCTCGGCCCCTCCATTGTGCACGCCTTATGAAACTCCCCTTCTCCTCCACCCCAAGGTCCGATCTTAAAAGTAAGTGCTCGGCTTTTTAGTTTCTTAAGTATTTTTTCTGCCTGTGTTGTTATACTAACAACTCTTTCTTTTTGATGATTATCATGGGAAAGTTCGACTTTTCAAAGCTTGTCAAGGCTGGTGTTGGTAAAGAGGGTCGTGGTCCCTCTTCACCGAGAAGAAGCGAGAAAAGACCTCCTCCCACCAAGGTTTTCGCGAAAGGGGCTTCGTCATCCGCCCCTCAAAAAAGGAAGAGGGCAGAGGTTGAAGTGGTGGCCGAAGATTCTCCCCTTCCTCGGCCCAGCTCCCTCGCCCCACTACTCGGGGGCGCAAATCGTGGGGCGAGAACAGCCACTTTCTACCCCCTCGAGCCGAAATGGTACAACACCACCCCAAGGCGGGGACTTCATCTCTCCGGGGTGAATACTTCAACCCCTACTATTCATTCGATTCGACCCACTTAAAAGACGCTGATCTTCGGCTTATAAATCAGCAGGGTGCACGATCCAGAAAGGAGGCCATCTCGGTCTCTTCGCCTTCGTGCTGCGGCTTTGGCTCAAGTTCGTAGCCGAGAGGTGACGGAGACCGAGAGGAAGTCTCAGCAATTGGAGTCTGAGTTCGCTGCTATAGAGAGGTTGAAGGGGGATCTTTCCCGGATTGCCTCCGGGAATGAACGCTTGACTACCACCATCGCCGATATCAACACTCGGAACTCCGAGCTGGATTCTCGGGCGAAATCAGCCGAGGAAAGCAGAGCTCGAGTGGAAGAAGACAAGGCTCGTGCCGAAGAAAAGATCAAAGAGGCTCAGGCTGAGATTGATCGGCTCAAGGCTGCCTTGGAGGCTGAGATTCAGGCCAAGATACTGCTTGAGGAGGACGTACAGGAGGCCACCCGCTGCATTGTCATCGAGCACCGGAAAGGTTTTGACAAAGGCATTGCCCAAGCTGAGGTTCTGGTTCCCGGCATCGACCTTTCGGGGGCCGATGTGAATATGGAGGTGGTAAATGGGGAACTTGTTCCCATCATTCCCGAGGGGGAGGAAGAGGTGGACGTAGTGGGGGTCTCTCCGGACGATCATGTAGAGGCCGAGGAAAGCCATAGGGGGGAGTAGCTGTTATAGTTTTTTTTTTGTTCATCCTTTGTACTAGGCTCATGCCCTTGTAACCTGATTACTTGAATGAATATCATTATCATTTTGCTGATTCTTCGTTGTGTTTGGCTTGTCCATCGAATCTTCGGCTAAGGCCGAAATACTCTACCGTCCAAAATGGACGGTGGTCGTTACACGAAAAGCACGTGTTTTTCATTTTGCGTTGTCATGCATTAAATGCTTTTGGAAACCGTAATGGGTTCACGCAATCGCTGCCTTTCGCTTGGTTTCGAGGTTTGTTTTCCCAACAAATTTTCACACATACTACTTCCTTTCTTGCCTATAAATAGGGCCCTTCTCACTTGTTCATTCCTCATCCTTTTCTATCGCCCAAGTTCGTTTCTTCGCTCTTCCACCCGAGTAATTCTATGCTAACATCGGGGTTTACGTTCCCCTCTCCCGGTTAACATCCTTTTTTGGGTTTCACATCCGCCAAAAAGGATGTAAGTGGGAGATGGGATCCAGATTCCTCGATCCTTCAAGAAGGATGTTAACCGGGAGAATAATAATCTTCGGGAGTCGAGAAAGGGGTAGAGGTCGTCTACTCCCTGAGTCAGGGCACCTCATCGTCCCAGCTTTCTCGGGGGGAGTGTGAACTACAGCCTCCCTTAAGAGAGCGTGGTGGCGTTGAATCGGGGGGATGGGGGCGAGTGGCCCTTATTTTCAATTTCGGCTTTCAACCTCGCCGCTGCACTCACCTCCGTGAATGTACTTTTCAAGAGTCAAACTTAGCTTTATTTTTGCTCATTGTACTCGGTTTCCTTGAATGTATCACTCGGCTTTATTTTTGCCTTATTGTACTCGGTTTCCTTAATAAAACAATGGCTCATACTTGGCCTTTACGAATTTTGTTTTTTGCGCATATTCACTTTTACTATTTTCGTAGCTTGAACTCAACGTAAATAACTATACAAGAGAGCTCGGATTCGGCTAGTAAGATCGCACCCGACCTTTATGCTTAACTTTATGGCTCGTGACTCGGCCATGAGGCTCGACTTGGCCTTTGGAATTGAACGGCTCGGACTCGCCGCAGGGCTCAAACTTGGCCCTCTCGACTAGCTCGAACTCGGCTAACGGCTCGTACTCGGCCGCCGGCTCACACTTGGCCCCTCTGACAACGGCTCGTACTCGGCCGTTGGGCTCAAACTTGGCCCCTCTGACTAGCTTGAACTCGGCTAACGGCTCGTACTCGGCCGCCGGGCTCACACTTGGCCCCTCTGACAATGGCTCGTACTCGGCCGTCGGGCTCAAACTTGGCCCCTCTGACAACGGCTCGTACTCGGCCGCCGGGCTCATACTTGGCCCCTCTGACAACGGCTCGTACTCGGCCGCCGGGCTCATACTTGGCCCCTCTGACTACGGCTCGTACTCGGCCGCCGGGCTCATACTTGGCCCCTCTGACAACGGCTCGTGTTGCACACGTCGAAAAGACGGTTCCCCAACCTCTACTGGGATCATGGCGTCGGTTCCGTACGTCAGCCTGAAAGGTGTTTCTTGAGTGGTAGATTGAGGCGTACAGTGGTAGGCCCAGAGAATACTCGGTAACTCCTCTGCCCAGGCTCCTTTAGATCTTCCTACTCTTTTCTTCAGCTCCCCGAGGATGATCTTGTTAGCCGCTTCGGCCTGCCCATTGGTTTGGGGGTGCTCAACGGATGTAACCTGGTGCTTGATACCGAGGTTGTCATAGAATTCCCGTAGCTTCTTATCCGCAAATTGTCTTCCGTTGTCAGTAACGATTGCGAAGGGAATTCCGTGCCTACAAATGAGGCTCTTCCACACAAATTTCTGCACCTTCTCGGCGGTAATCTTAGCCAAAGGCTCTGCTTCGATCCATTTAGTGAAGTAGTCCACAGCTACCAAAGAGGAATTTGACTTGGCCTTTGGCTCCGGGAAAGGCCCCAAGTATGTCCATTCCCCACATTGCAAACGGCCAAGGCGAGTTTAATGTGTGAAGTTCTTCAGGGGGGTATGATTTACATTGGAACATCTCGGCATTCATCACACCGCTCGTCCACTCCATGCAATCAGCTCTAAGGGTAGGCCAATAATACCCTGCTCGACTATCTTGGAGGCCATTGATCTGCCACCACTGTGAAAACCACAGATTCCTCGGTGAACCTCTTCCATGACATACTTAGATTGTGCCTTGGTCAAACATTTTAGCAAAGGCGCCGAGAATCCCCGCTTATACAGCTCCCCGGCGATTATGGTGAAATGACTCGCCCTTAGCCTGACTTTCCTGGCCTCAGCCTGATCCGAGGGTAGAGCTTCTGAGGATAAGTACTCCCAGATAGGTGCCATCCACTCTCGGTCAACCAACTCATTGGCCATCACCTCTTCTGTCCCAATGCTTGGTTCATTGAGGGTTTCTTGAATAACCGTTCTGTGGTGTCCCGGCTTCTTTGTGCTGGCAAGCTTAGACAGCAAATCAGCCCGAGTGTTTTCTTCTCGGGGAATGTGCTCAATGGTGAACTTTTCAAAGCCGGAGATTAGCTGGTTGACCTTACACAAATATCTGGTGAGCTGAGGTTCCTTCGTCTGATAGCCCCCGGATATTTGTCCGGTGACTAGTTGTGAATCACTTGACGCACTTGACAGCCTTCGCCCCCATTTCATTCGATGACCTTAGTCCCGCTATCAGAGCTTCATATTCGGCCTGATTGTTCGAGGTTTTGAACTCGAATTTCAACGATTGTTCCAAGATCAAATCTCCTGGTCCTTCCAGAATCACCCCCGCTCCACTGCCCCTGATATTTGAGGATCCATCCACGTATAGATTCCACCATGTATCCTCAGCCTCTGGCTGTGGATGGAGCTCGGCTATGAAGTCAGACAGGCATTGTGATTTCAGGGGTCCTCTCATCTCGTATTTCAAGCCAAACTCGGACAACTCTACTGACCAAGCAATCATACGCCCCGCCAATTCGGGTTTTTTAAGTATCTGTTTGATGGGGTGATCCGTCTTAACAACCACTTGGTGACTCTGAAAGTACGGGCGCAACCGCCGAGCTGCAGTCACCAAGGCTAAGACCAGCTTCTCAATAACTTGATACCGAGTTTCGGCATCATGGAGCACCCTGCTGATGAAGTATACTGGCATTTGGGCTTTCTCTACCTCCCCGCACGATGATGCGCTAATAGCATTCTCGGAGGTCGACAGATCTGATACAATTCTTTCCCGAGATGGGCCTTGTTAATATCGGCGGGGAGGACAGGAAGTCCTTGAAGTCGACAAAAGCCTTTTCGCAGTCCTCAGTCCATTTAAAGGTTTGGGGCTTCTTCAGCAGCTTGAAGAAAGGCCGAGCTTTCTCTGCGGATTTGGGTAAGAACCGAGATAATGACGCCAGCCGTCCTGCCAATCTTTGTACTTCTTTAACGTTCTGCGGGCTTCTCATCTCAATTACGGCCCGGCACTTATCGGGATTGGCTTCAATTCCCCTGTGGGTAAGCATAAAGCCGAGGAATTTACCCCCATGGACACCGAAAACACACTTTTCCGGATTGAGCCTCATGTTGAACCTTCTCAACTGCTGAAATATTTCTTCCAGATCTAGAGGGTGGCGGCTGGGGTCATCAGATTTCACTACCATGTCATCCACATATACTTCCATGGTCCTGCCAATTTGCTTCTCAAATACTCGGTCCATAAGTCGCTGGTACGTAGCTCCCGCATTCTTCAACCCAAACGGCATTACTCTGTAGCAATAATTTGACCCCTCGGTAATGAAGGCTGTTTTTTCCTCATCCGGGGGGTACATTCTAATTTGGTTGTACCCGGAGTACGCATCCAAGAAGCTTAAAATTCTGTATCCGGAAGCCCCGTCAACCAGCCTGTCAATACTCGGCAAGGGATAAGAGTCTTTTGGGCATGCTTTGTTCAGATCCGTATAATCAGTGCACATGCGCCACTTGCCGTTTGCTTTCTTGACGAGAACGACGTTGGCCAACCATGTGGTGTATTCTACTTCTCGGATAAAGTTGGCCTTGACCAACTTCGTCTCTCTCTTCGACTACTTTTCTCCTCTCTTCACCTAATCTCCTCTTTTTCGGGCCCACGGCTCGCCTCGGGACAGATTGCCAATTTATGGCATAAAAAGTTGGGATCAATTCCAGCATGTCAGATGTGGTCCACGCAAATAGATCGGCATTTTCTGCAAAGACTTGTTTTATTTCTTCTTTCGGAGTAGGTTCAAGGTGACCACCGAGCTTGGTACACTGTTCAGCCGCTTGCCAGAGTTGGAACTTCTCTAGCTCCTCAATAGGTTGCGGACGTTGTTCCTGCACGTCCATCCCGGGATCCAGCTCAACGGAGTTCTTGAACTCACCGCCTTGTCCTTCCCCCTGTCTAGGGTTTCTCTTAGTGCGGGTTTAAGTTTGCTCACCCGCAAACTATCGGCCGAAGCACTGTCTCGCCATCCTCTGATCTGCTCGGACAGCCACTATATCTCCCGAGCTGGAGGGGAACTTCATCGTGAGGTGGGGAGTAGAGACCACGGCCCCTAACTCGTTCAAGGACGGCCTTCCGATCAGGATATTATACGATGTAACTACGTTTACCAACACATACCTGACCATGATGGTTTTAGAAGCTCTGACATCGCCAAAAGTGGTCAAGAGGTCAATATATCCCCGAGTATCAACCTGCTCCCCTGCGAAGCCAACGAGTTTACTGTCATACGACTGAATTGATTTCTCCGGGATCCCTAGCTTCTGAAAGGTTGAGTAGTACAATATATCCGCAGAGCTCCCCTGATCGACGAGGGTTCTTTTGACCGAGAAGTTGGCCAACTGTACGGTGACAAACTGCATATGAAAAGATAATAGGGGGGGAACTCCGAGGAGGCTTGCCAGATACCGAGTTAGCAGCTCGGATGGCCCGCAGATGTCTTCTCCGGGCTGAACTTGTGGTGCCTCCCCCCGCGAACCCTCCTGAGATGGTGTTTATCACCCCCCGGATGACATTATCCTCTTCCCGTCTTTCATTCTGCCTTTCTCTGGTCTCTACTCTCTCCTCATTTCTTCGATCGCGCCCTCCTAAGCCTTGGTCACCCTCTCTTCTTCTGTTTCCCCCGCGCCTCTCACTGTTGTTGTTGTTTCTTCGGACAAAGTTGCTGAGGTGACCGGCCTGAACCAGTTCTTCAATTTTATCCCGTAGGACCCAGCATTCCTCGGTGGTATGGCCATAGTTGCGGTGAAACTGACAATGCTTCTGGCGATCCGCATTTCGGGGGGTGTGGCCACCCTTTGGGAGCTGCAGAAGCTCCGCGTTGTACGCTTCCTCGAACCCCCGAGCCCGATTTGTGTTGAGGGGAGTATAATGATCATACTTCGGTCCCCTCTGGAAATGCTCATTTGGGCCTTTCAATCTCGGCTTATCACCCCCGCCCTCCTCTTATCTCTGCCTTCTCGGCAGTTGACCTCATCGGTCCGATCCCTTTTCTTGGACTCCTCTACCTCCTCCATATTGATGTAACCTGCAGCTTTTCTTCTCAGTTCGTCCATATCGGCCGGCGGTTTGCAAGCTAAGTACCTAGCAAAAGGGCCAGGTCTCAACCCGGTCAGGATGGTGTGTAGTGCAACATCGGCACTGAGATTGGGGATGGGTAATGCCTCCTTGCTGAATCGGGCCATGAAGTTGCGCAGGGATTCATTCTTCTCTTGCCTGAAGTTCACCAGGGAGGCCGAGGTTTTCTGGTGGGCTCGGCTCGTGGCAAACTGAGCACTGAACCTAGCCACGAATGTATCAAAAGAGTCCACCGAGGCTGGGGGTAGCTGGGTGTACCAAGTCAACGCTGCCTCCTTCAGTGTGGTTGGGAAAACTTTGCACAGGACAGCGTCGTCATCCGTAACAAGGTACATCTGCGTGGTGAAGGCGTCCAAGTGGCGCTCGGGGTCCGAGGTGCCATCATATTTGTCAATGTTGATGGGCTTGTAGTTGGCTGGCAAGGGGACCCCCATGATATCATTCGTGAAAGGATGCCTCGGCTTCCGCAGTTGCCTTGTCATTAAGTCTGTTCGTTTGGAGTGAAGATTCTGGGCCTGCTTAGGGAATCCCTCTTCCTCTGCTCGGTTGTTGTGGTGGGAAGCCCGGAGGCGAGGACCTCCTTCCCGATATAAGTTTCTGGACCCCTCAATCTCGGGAGGTCGGCGCTCTCTTTCATGTGAGGAGGAGACCGACCTCTCCCTACTCGGCTCTCTCCCGACGGTCATTCTGTCGGCGGATTTCTTCATTCTCCCTTCTTAGCGCTGCGACCTGTGCGAGAAGCTCCTGAACCACTGGGTTGTCAGTCATTCCTGCTGGGCCTACGGACTGTTCTCCATTATCTCCGTTAACTCCGTTGTTGGCATTCCTTGGCTCCTCCCTCCTGCAGTTTCCACTTCTCGTCCTCACCATTTTTGTGTGGTATGGGAAAATATTTGCTTCGATTCCCACAGACGGCGCCAAATGTTCCTGCCAAATATCTCGGGTATGAAATACTCTTTGAACGAGGATTAGTGGGGTGTTTTTGGATTGTGCTTGACAGAATATGGATTCTGCTCCTACGTATCCAAAAGGGAATCAAAGCAAACGTAGTTCTAGAATGAGGGGTAAGCCCCCTATTTATAGTTATTCTCTCAGGATCAGGCTCCGAAATAAGCGGAGGAATATTTGGATCAGATCGCGATCATGGGGAGAGATATCCGGAGCCTGATTGTCCGGACATTATGGCTAGCGAGATATTCGGCCCAGTTAGCTGCGGATGGATAGCTTGGGGCCGAGTAGTTATTCTCGGGTGTCAGGTGTGCTGACATGTCCTCGGCTTCGGAGGAGTTTGGGTCAAGGCCCATTCGCGGGGGTAAGCTCGGTTGGTCCGGTGTATAGACGAGTTCTCGGTCTTACATTCTCGGCCAGTACAGCTTCCTAATAAAAACTATTTAAAAATTGTATACACATTATAATAATTTGACTTTGGTGTTGTCTGGGGCCGACGCGGGTGGTCCGAGGGCCAACACAGGGTCCGGGGGCTGGCGTCGGTGGTGGCTGTCACATGAGTAAGGAGAGAGAATTTCAAAATGCCACCTGTTTAGGTGGTATTTCAAATTCCTCAAATTTACCTTAAACCAAATACCTCCATCAAATCTTTTGATTTCTAAAATCATTCATATTTAATACCCAAACAAAGTATTTTGAATTGAAGCATTTTAATCACCTCTTAAAATAATTTACCCTCTCCAAATACCCCATCCAAATACATTGTGTTTGGATGAGCTATTTCAAAATTCCAAGGAATTTGAAATTGAATTGTTTCAATTGAATTACTTTATTTTGAAAATACTTTGATTGGATAGAGTAATTCAAATACCTTGTATTTCAAATTCTTTGTTTGGATAAAGAAATTTAATTACCTTCAATTATAAATTTTTGTTTTAGAAATTTTTTAAAATTTAGGATTACAATATAAAATATAACAAATAAATAAATAATAGTGAATTTTTAAATAATAAAACTTAAAATATTCTTAAAAAAATAATAAATTAGACAATTTGCAATAATATGATTAATTATATCATTTCACTAACTTCTTCACGCGGACCATGATTTGGGTGAAAAAACTGATATGAAAAATGGTAAGAGATATGCAAAAAAACAATATTATCTATTCTCGCCTAGAAGCTACAAATAATAAAAAACTAACAGGTTCTGTTAATTTTTTTTTGCATTGCAGCAACATGATAGTGATATAATACGAGCAAAGTTCTACACTTGAGTTGAAATTATAGGAACTACAAAAGAGTGGCAAGTTTAGCATGAAAAGATACCAATGAAAAGATACTATTACGCTCCACTTTACTATATTCAATATTCTTCAATCTTATCGGACGAAAAAACCAACTTATGAACATGAATAGATACAATGAGTTGTTTCTCCTTTGTTTAATATTTTTCACGTCACTCTCTCGTAGGAGACTGGATACTGGACAAACAAATAGTTGACCACAATACTTGACCTGTTGGAAGAAAACGAATTAGCTACATAATTGTAAGTTGTAACTACATATCAATATCTAACAATTATTATCAGTAAAATCTACTTTCCAAATTAAAAACAATTGGTGCCATATAAAATTAACATAGTTGTCAGTCTCGTAGACTTACTCTCCATGCCTTAATTCCATCACAAGACAAGTGAACCAGCCTCGCAAAGAGTGAGTAACATACATATTCTCGCCAGAGAAAACCAAGAAATATACCTTCGGATAGCAACTCAACAGAACATACATAGCAAATTCCCGTACAATTTTACCTAGGCAATTTGACCTTCTTATTAATGGTTCTTCAAGCAGAGAAATAAAATCCTCCTCAGGAGTTAACAGGTTTGTAAAAAAAAATCATCATGAAATAATTTTCTCTAAACTTAGCTATGTCCATTGACTTAATCTAAATAAATAGTAATATATTCACAACAAGTGACCTTGGAACATACCCTTTCCAAAAGTCACTTGGACTTGAAAATTTTTGATAGACACTGTTAATGATATGGGGTATGGGATAAAAAGTGACAATAAAATTGCCACTAGCATACAAAGGATGACAGAATGATTTGAAACAATCATTTTTTAAAGATCAAGGATGAGTTTCTTTAACTAATCGATGAACTTGTTTATGCTATTGTTTTCAGTTGAGACGGAGCAACCTCATGCTATATGTCATTGCAATTTGACATGTTTAGCTCTTTCTTTGCCTCACTTAGTTTTCCACATCATTTAGTTATTCACAGTTGTAGAACTTGTAAAATGATACATGCAGAGTTTATGAAATTAACACTATTCAAAATCAAATGTTGTTTGCTCACACAAAATGTTTAAACAAAATCATCATATAGCATCTCCAAATATGAAATTTTGATTAAGAAAAATGAATTGATCGGTCCATCATACTTGTGGCGATCAACACAAAATTTGATTGAGCATAGAGATCGACAGGTAGCAAATTTCAAAACCAAGAACATGGAATCTGCATTGCTAAAGCATAAAAACCAGAATCCAATTTCAATTTAATCACAAACCATCCAAACTTGTCAGCTAGTTTTATTTTCATATACCACCGTACACTTCAAATCACACCAAGCTTATCTCCAAATCTCATAATCCTTGCACACATCATGGGAATCATGACATCTTTTCTTTATAGAAAGCATGAAAATAAATCACCAATTCAAGCAAACCGCACAGTGCTTCATGCATTTCATCAAGCAGAAATTGGGCAAAACAAATAAATCATGCATGTAGAATCAAAGAGCAGAAACAGATATTGAAAAAATACATTACCTCCTTAAAATGCTCCATCCAAACACACTCTAGGTTCACACAACGGTGTTTCAAACATTTACATTACTCCAAGCCACTTTAAGCTAATATCTGCTTTAAAGGTTTCTATCTTCAGATTGGGAAGATTACTGAACCGTTCCCATAAAGCAGCCACCTCTCTGTCACAGATCACATGTATTGCATGCTCTAAATCCCCAAACTTCATGACCGAGTATGGCAACTCACTCAAACTTGTGCAACCCCACATGTAGAGTTTCTCAAGACTAATCAAGTTACCAATGTCCTCTGGTAATTGGGTAAGCCTTATACAGTCTGTATGTCGAGACAGCGTAGATGATGGAGGCTTGCGACAGATTCTGGCATGACTAGCAAATCAGAGCAGGAACTAAGCCTAAGCACTTCCAAATTCTCCAGCTTTCCAATTTCTTTGGGCAATGCAGAAAGGTCGTGACACTTAGTGATACTAAGTGTCTTCAAGGTGGTAATTTTGCAAAGCTCAGAAGGCAATTCCACCAAATCATTGCTATAGTCCACGTTCATTTCCACTAGATTTGGCAGTGCTTCTGAAATTTTGATGGGGCTGCTTTCAAAAGCCTGCCTGGCATGACACATGTAAAATGATAATTTTTGCAGACTATTAAATTTGCGTAGGCTAGGAACTGAAACCTTTTCCAACCTGATTCTTTTCAAGTCTGGTAAATGCTCAAGTAGCTCAAATTTATTTAATTCAAAAGGATGGAAACCGTAATTTGTGACAATGAGTACTTCAAGTTTACTCATTTTCTCAGTGAATTCCGGTAAGGTGAACCTGCTAGAATGAATATGTAAAACCAGAACCTCAGCTTCATCAGCTTGCAAGTTGCACCAATTTGAAGTGAAATTTTCATCTGCAAAAAGCATCCTAGATTAGCTTAAGAATGGCAGATGACGAATGTTGCAGCACATGAGCCTTTCTTACACACAGACACACTACATGCACATGCTAGAACGCACGGGCACGGGCACGGGCACGGGCACGGGCACAGACACACACACATATAATAGAGAGAGAGAACAAACCAGTTGAGATAGACAATGTGCGGGCAGCAACCTGTTTCTGCTTGGGTTCCATCCACCTTAAGAGAAAGGGTGATAAAATGCGGGAAATGATCCCCTGCTGATTCTGTTCCACACACCATTCAGGGGGATTATTTCCAATCCAGTCAATCATCAGCCTTTCCCTCTGTTCAAATGGTTCTTGGCTGCTTTGAAGGATCGCTAGCTCTCTAAGGAGATCATGCTGCTTGAGGAAGTGGTTATTGTAGTACATATCTGTGTCATTGCAACTTTCCTGGTTAACAAGCATAATTAATTACCTGAGGATTACCAAAACCCTATAAAGATTAATAACATTTAGTCTATTTGTGTGCCTTGTATCTACGAGATCAACCAAATTCATGTTGGTTAATTTATGGATAATGTTCATTGCATTCTTTCCACCCTCATCAAGTTTATGCAGTTCTGTCCACATGTCAACCAGCACAGGAGCACGGATTTTTTGGTCTTCAGGAAATAGTCCTAGGTCCATGAAACACTCCTTCTCCTTGATGGAGAATTCACCCTCCATCTATTCTGGAGGTGACTCAGTAGGTCAGCATTAGACTCGAGAATGGATTGACTTTTCAACCATTCCTTCATAATTTGCCAGGCTTCAAAAGGCTGTTGACAGAGAGATCCACCAACGACTTCAAGGGCCAAAGGTGTAACACCCAGCTTTTTCGTTTAAGTGCTTTTATTTAAGTTGTTTGGTTAGTTGAGGGCTTAGTGGGATTTTGGTTCAAAAGTCTCTTTCTGGTGGTTGAGCACGCCCGTGCTCAATATAGCCAACACGCCCGTGCTTAAAGGCTGAAGCATGTTTCAACTTCTAAGTTGAGCACGACCGTGCTCAATAGTGAGCACGCCCGTGCTCAATGTCAAGACGTGCCTCGTAGGCGCTAAGTCAAGCACGCCCATGCTCAACGAGGAGCACGGCCGTGCTCGAGTCTGTGCCTTTATAAACAGAACAGTGATCGAGGGTTTACGTCATAAACCCCATTGTGATGACAGCAACCACCTTAGTGCGGCAACAACCCTTTTCTTCCCTATCTTCTCTAAACCCATTGCTTTGTTGGAGTTTTGGAGACTTGTGGGAGCATCTAGTTCGTCAGTGTTGATCGCTATAGGTAATGGTTCCTTCTCTTTTGAGTTTCCTTTTCTACTATTTGAAATTGGGAACTAATTGGTTGATGTTCTTGTTTGACCAAGGCTTGGAGAGTAATTGAGCCGCTTAAGGGAACGTGACCGGTTCGTCGTTTAGTGACTTGTTGTGGAATCGTTAATCCAGGTATGGGAGAATAATAGTGTATACACTAGGCTAGGAAGTAGCGTAAGATGAGGGGTTCCCATAGTCCCGTTTATTGTTGTTATAATGTTATGGATGCCATGATCTGCCTGGTTGTATGATTGAATTGTTTATATGTTTAATTGGATTAATTGGTATGCCTATTTGTTATAATTGTTGAGTTGTTCATGATATGGCATGCCTATTGAATTATCCTGTGCCATGAGTTTGGTATGAATGCCTATGTTATGGATGTTATTGTTATGATATGGATTATGTTGAATGTTGGTTGGCTGATGTTGTTAACACGTTGAATATGTTAATAAGACTCTAATTGGTTTAATTAGGACTCTTGGTTAACATAGGAATCAAGGGATTAATTCTCCAATGCTTCATAAGACATGAACCGCGTTAGTGAGGGGTGAGGTTTCATGCTGAATGTTTTAGTTAAGACCCTAGGATCTGATTTGAGAGAATTTGGGAGCCTAAACTCCAAGAACACGTTGAATTCTGCCCAGAACAGTATGACCCTGCCCAGGAGCACGACCGTGTTGAACAGGGAGCACGGTCCCGTGCTCCCAGTTAAATTCTGGAAGGCAGGTTGCGCATTGAGTACGGTCGCCCAGGACAGTGAGCACGATCGTGCTCCACTTAAGTGCCAGCACGACCGTGCAGGGGTGAGCAAGCCCGTGCTCCCCTTACTGGTCAGAAACTTAAACTAATGAATTAAAGGGTGTTTCACTCCGATTATCCCCGAACAAAGTAATAATACACTAATCGAATGATAACGGGTTAGATAATCTAATTTAAAGACTAATTGAGATGACCAAGAGCAATAAGCTGGTTAAGCCGGTACCCCCGGTACCCGATGGGTTACCGCACGTTGTTACGCTTTGGTGCTTTTTGGCTAAAGTTACCTCGACGATTTATGGTCGAGGTGTTGTTATGTTGGACCTTGGTGTTTTTTGGCCAATGGGGCCTTGACCCCACGGTTTGGGTCTAAGGTGTTGATCCTGATGATGGTGGTAAGTCTTGGGTGCATTTTGGCCCAAGCAAAGGAGGTGGTTGCCTTGTGTGTTGTTGTGCTCACGCATTCATACGTTGGAGTTGATTAGTGGGGGATGTTCAACATAGGGGAGGTCGTCCTAGTTATGACGATCTAGCCCAAATCTCGGGTGGTTCACCCATGGTTTGGTGAACAGTGCGCTCTCGAGGTGGCGTATCCAGTTATGATACGTCGGCTATCCAAGGGGTTCCTCCATGGTTTGGGGAACTGCCGGTGTTGATGCTTTTTGGCCAATACGGATATGTAACTCCGAAGTTGATTTCCTGAGATAGTTGGACCCACATGCATAACGGAGTAGCGGAGTAGGTGTTGCACCGCATAACATCTTATAACTGTTGACTTGTAATATGTAAATGACGATGTATGATGTTTGTTGTTATGCCTGATATGATGTATGTTCATCTTATTCCTTATTCTCATGCCGTTGTGTTTACATGATTTCTTACTCCTTGTTTTCTTGTTCTGTTGTTGCATGTATCTCTTGTGCGGAGGACGGTGAGTAGCCAGTGGAGGAGTGACTCTGAGGAGCCACGACTCTAGTTAGAATGCTTAGTTATAGTTGTTAGTTTTGTTTATTGGTTTCCAGTTTGTTTCCGTGATGTATCCGGATTTTGGTTATACCAGCTCTGTATACGACATCGGGGTTGGGTTTTCTTTATCTGTCATGTTTATATTTATCTTTTAAAAACTATGTTATTTCCGCGTTGTTTATATTGAGATGTGAAACCTTTTTATCCAAGTTTTATTTTATTCAATTAAATGCATGTTATTATATTTCCTCTTTTAAATAAATGTTTTATATTAATGTGCGGGGTAGAAAGGTGCCACATTTAGTGGTATCGGAGCAGTTCGACCTTGTTCGGACGTGGTATGAGTCTGTTGTGTGCTCTTGTTTGAATTATCTATACTCTTATAGATAATGGTGCTTTAGAATTTAGATCCGTTAGTCCTTCCCGCTTGGTTCCTGTATTTAACTGTTGTCTCGGGTAAATGCAGGTACCAATGGCAGGAAGAGGTAGGAACGATCAGGCAATCGATGATGCGTTGGCACTCCTTGCCAATGCGATCGGCCAAGTTCAGAACAACAACCACGGAGGACCAGCAGAGTTTCAGGGTCTCAACAAGTTCCGGCGGAACAATCCACCGTTTTTCAGAGGAGCTTACGACCCCGAGGGAGCTTTGTTGTGGATGAGGGAGATCGAAAAGATCTTCGGAGCTATGGTTTGCAATGATCAGTAGCGGGTTATCTTCGCGACCTTCATGCTCACTGAGGAGGCTGAACACTGGTGGGAGAACTACCAACGGAGGATGGTGGCTGAGGGTACAGCAGTCACCCGGGCTGTGTTCAGAGATAGGTTCATGGAGAAGTATTTTCCTGCGGATGTGCATGATAAGAAAGAGATGGAGTTCCTGGCACTTAAGCAAGGAAATATGTCAGTGGGCGAGTATGCGGCAAGATTCGAGGGGCTGGCTAGGTATTATACACCTTATCAGGTCATGGTGGATGACCGGTCAAAGTGTGTAAAGTTCGAGGATGGCCTTTGCATTCATCGGTACAAGTTTTCCAACTTTAACACCTTTCCTATTATCATTTTATTTCCTTTTTATAATTACTCAAATTACTCAAATAAAAAGTTATGTTTTCATATAAACAATCAATATTGGCCAACAGGTATTTATTCACAGATTGCCCCTAACACCTTTTGATAAAAGAATTTTGTCCAAAAGTTTGTTCGAAATTAATCACCGCCAAATTCCTTATTATTATTTCTTTTACAAATAAATTAAAAGTCAAAGACAATATCTAAAATACGTGAGATTTGATCTTCTTCAAACAGTTTTTCCACATACAAAGTTGTATGCCACAATATCAATGATAACCTCTCATGATGAATTAATAATACTAATATGTGATCATCGAAAGAAAAAAAAAACCATCAAATGTGATTCATAAATAAATCTAACGACATATAAACATGGTAAGTGATTTTATAGATATGCCCGAGTCACCGCCTTCCTTATCCAAGTGATTTTACAAATATGTCTCAGCCACCATCTTTCTTTTAATAATAAAGATATATATATATATATATATATATATATATATATATATATATATATATATATATATATATATATATACATCATAAGGCAATAATTATTCATATATTATTAATAATGACAGTTTTCTTATAAAAATATTGACATACATTTTTTTTGTTACATACTGATATACATCTTTATTATGCAAATTTGAAGAATATCAAGGATGAAGATCCTCTGTCCCACTTTTCCGTCACATTCCTTGTCCCCCACTAATTACAATTTATCACTTAATAAAATAAAATCTTGATTCATTAATACTTATACACATTATCATTTTTTGATTGGTTGAGGACACTGAGATATCATTTTTTGGGACAACAGATTTGTATCCAAATATCAATACCGGCGTCTTCTTAGTTTGGGAACAAATAATTAAAACCATATAAATTAAAAATTATTAGTTTAGTCTACTTTAACAACAGAAAAGTATATTATTGTCAAAAAAAAAAAAACTGAAAAGTTTTGTTTGCGAACGAAGTGAATTGATTCTTACTTAAGTGAATCCTTACTAATATAAAAAGTGGAGAGGTATTTTTACTGTATATACATGTGTCAGCATATGGTTTTTTTATTTTTTTTAAAAAGTAATTTATTTAAAAATAATAATTTAAATTTTTTTTTTTTTTTAACTTTTTTTAAAAAGTTTTTTTACTTTTATATTTTTTTAACAATTTTTATGTTTTTTTAAAATAATTTAATTTAATTTTTTCGTTTTCCTTAATTTTTAAAAATTTTTTCCTTAATACTTTTTTAAAATTTATTTTTATAAATTGAAGTGTACAGTTTTTTTATACTGTAAACCAATCATAAATTGATAAACAGTAAAAATAGAGTAGTCGTGTTTTTGATGTTTTAATTTTAATATACTTATATTTTAATGTATATATAATTTAATAGTTTAAAATTTAAAATTTTATATATTTAATATATATATTAATATTTTTCTAATAATATTTTTTTCCTAATACTTTTTTTTAATTTATTTGTATACACTGATAGTGTAAAGTTTTTTTACACTGTAAACCAATAATAAAATGGCAAACATAGGAAATAGAGTTGTCATGTTCTTGATGTTTTAATTTTTATATACTTATATTTTAATGTATATATAATTTAATAGTTTAAAATTTAATATTATATATATATATATATTTTTTTTAATATTTTCCTATTCGAACCGAATCAAACCAAACCAATAATAAATCTATATCTATATTAATTGATAAGGAGAAATTCTGATTTTAGTGTAGCACAATGGTACAAGCCACATGTCAAGTTATGGAATATTTTTATTATTATTTTATTTATTTTCTAAAATTTATATATTTTTTGTTTTCAAATATTTACAAATCGGTAAAGGTACATTGTTTTTGGAGTCAAACACGACAATCTCTGTATCAATACGAATATAAAAATGGAATAGCAACTTTTACTGTAATCTGATGTGGCAGCATCTCCCTAATTTAAGGAGTTTAATAATTTTTAATCCATTATTTGTTTCTTATATTTTGTATTATTATTATTATTATTATTATTATTATTATTATTATATTTGATTGTTTTAATATTATATTGTTTGCTTAACTTGGTTAAGGTGCATTAAATGGGATATGACATTGATATCATCACAACTATTCGGTCATCATTATTATTTCAGATTTTTTTATTATATTGGTTTAATTATTGAGTTGGTCCCTGAACTAATTTGGATTTTTCAATTAGGTCTCTAAACTAAAAAAAAATTTAATTAGGTCCCTAGACCTATATAAATTTTCAATTGGGTCCCTGAACTAAAAAATTTCTAATTTGGTTCTCTTTTTGAATTTTTTTATTTGCTTTATTCACATTTAATGCTTTCAATAAAGTTAGTGTAGCGCAACCGTGACGTTACTGTAGCTGCATCATTTCTTCCTCTTTTTTTCCTGATACAAAAAAAAATCAAAAAGGCACATTCTACAACAATAATAAAATAAA